>CP125851.1:49884413-51286625 GCA_030408175.1 Trifolium repens
TTTCAATTTTCTCATTTTTTACGAAAATTAGTGGAAGCAGTAGAAAAAAAAGTAAATCTAATGATTATGATAGAAGTGTGATAAAATGTACGATTAAAATTCAAATAGTATTTGAAATTCTGGCGCGCTGGTAACAGATGTGGTATATGATGTTTCAACATCGTGACAGCGTAAAACATAATGGACAATCTAAACAATAAATAGCAGAAGGCAACACAATGATTTGATGACCCAGTTCGGTGCAAACAGCAACCTACATCTGGGGGATACCAATCCAGGAGGAAATCTACTAATAGCCCTAGTTCTAAGTTTCACAGCAAACTCCTCGTTTACAATTTATCACCTAGCGACTATACCTATGCACTTCTACCTAGGAACTCATATGTATGAGTTCCCAACTCACTCCCTATTCTCAATAGTACAACCAACACTATTGTTAACTCAACTCAATATGGTGGAGACACTCTCCTAGACACTAGACCACTCGTAACTAAAGGCTTAGAGTGATGCACAAGAAACAATCATACTCCATGGTTAAAAGCTTTGGAGAAAATACAGAGTTACAACTCAATACACAGTCCTACAAAAGCATCAAGATGATAGCACAAGACTTACAAAGACAGGAAACTCTAAAAGTCTACATTTTGATATATTGGTTTCAGTGAGGTAAACTAGGTCTTGAGTCTTCCTTATATAGCCACGAGTTAGCATGGGCTTCCTGAGCAAATCGGACTTTAAACACAGCTGGTATGTTGTAAGATCCAACACATATATTTTAGAACCAAATATATTGTTTCCATAAATGTTTCCAAATATATTTGACCCAAACATAATCTTTCCTTAAACATATCACATCTTAAGGAAATAAATATCACATTAAAACGCTTTTCTGCAGATCCTAAAAACGTGCGTGTCTTGGCCCAGAAGCAAGCACAAAAATATTCTCCAACCAAATCTTCAAAGATCTTGCGCGTAAATATAACAGAAAATATCATGTATTCAGGATGTCCTGATGTTGTTCCTGATGTTGTAACATTTGATTCAACATCTTGGACATAGACTTATTTTACCAAAATGAAGCCAACAATTAAAAACCCCAACAGTATTTATACTATTATTTTTATTATAATCAAGGTTGTTGAAATCTCGTTTTAAAACGTAAACTCTATCGATTATACGTTTTTAGGTATGACTTTCGTGTTAAATCAAAGTTAAACTAGTTTTGAGTGAAATTGCGAGTCAAAAGATCATTTAAACTTGCACATTTTCACCTACTTGAACGATTCAAAATCTCTATATTTTTTTTTGTCAATTCAAAAGATCAATTTTATCATTTGAGCATAAATCTTTTTAAAATGGACTCTAAGCTAAAATTTTTGCTACATGTCAAATTACTGATGATTTGGCGGGATGCTGAGTATAATTTTTTGCTGACGTGGATATTTTAATAAAATTTTCATTTAACTTTTTACTTGAAAATCAATTTTTCATTTTCATTAAAACAAAATTAATTAAAAAAAAAGTTTGAAGAAGATGGACAAATACTATATTTTATATGAAAACATTTCTGATATTAACAAGATTTAATTTCAAAAACTATATAACATACTTTTATATGAAACGAAAAGAAATTTGTTTTTGTTTCCTTTTTTGATTGGGTTTTTGCTTCTATAACAGCTCTTGTATTTAATCCTTCTCTTCTCGAGATGGAACGAAACCCTAAGGGTTCTTGCAACATACAATCGCCGCCACATCGATTTTTCTCTCTCCGTTCTTTGTGTTTATTGCATCATTCTTAACCTATCTTCTTCTTTTTCAATAATAATTATGCAAAGTAACTCTGTTTTATGTTTGATTATTTTATAGTTCTATTTCAGCCATAGGTATTACTCTAAAAGTTTGAATTTTTATGTTTCCAGTAACTATAAGTCAGCTGTTTATGTTTTGGAGAAGATGAACTAAAGAAATAGATGAAGAATTAGGAATAAGATGAAAATGAACACCACTCTGCACTTCTTTCTTCAACAAATAAGCTCTAATTTTTTCATTTACCCCTTTCTATTTCAAACAATTTTAACATTCTAATTTTTAATTGATTTTGGTTTTTATCAAAAATGAAAAATTAATTTTCAATTGATAAGTTAAATAAAAATATTATTAAAATATCCACATCGGCAAAGAATCCTACTCAGCATCCGCCAAATCATCAGTAATTTGACATGTAATAAAAAATTTCAGCTTAGGGACTATTTTAAATGTTTTAAGATTTTGTAAGGACTAAAATAAAACTTTTTGTTACTGAGCCCAAAATCAAAACGAAACATATTTGCAGGGACCAAAATGATATTTAAGCTATATATAATATTATGAGTGATAAATACAATATTATTATGTCTACGTATTTAGAGAAACACTTAGTTTTTAATAATAAATGTTAATAATTAGAGGAGTAACAATTTTTGACATGTACTTTTTGTAATAATATACTCCTTCTATTTCATTTTTACAATATTCAATGAATAACTATTAATGTATATGGTCTATATTATAGATAAATACATCAATTATTGTAAAAGTGAATTTTCGCTTATAGCAGATAATGGAGGGAGGGAGTATATTAATAGTTAGAAAGATAATAACTTTCAGTGTTGCGTTCCCAACAATATCTCTTACTTTTATGCATGTGTACAAAAATAAGAAAGGAAAAAAGACAAAAGAATAGATTAAAATATGCGAGAGACGAAACATATAAATAATTATATTTTGATAAAATAATAGAATATTTCAAAATTTGATGCAATCAAAATATAATAAGTTATTTAATGAATAATAGATACATAAATGTAATAAGGGTTTCGTAAATATAAAACAATAGGAGTTAAAATTTACAATACAATCATATTATATTTCAATCATATATAATATAATAGTCATTCTCACATGACATATATGATTTAAAAAATCATATTTAATACATGCAAAAAAAATAAAAATGAAAGAGATGTTATTATTTATAAGATATATTGAGTATATAGTTGTTGGTGCTATTTGTTGAGAAAATCAAAACTTTTTGACATGTATATTTTCAACCAACATCAACAATATTTAATATTGAAATGCATGACTATAGTCATAATTAATTCAAGAGAATGAGAAAAAAACAATTGTGTGTGAATTATCTAATATTTGAAATTAATTTTTTAATTTAAAATTAATACTAATATATTAATTTTTTTTATATTTTCTCTAATAAATATCCATAACACTTAAATTTCTAAATTTAAAACAAAATTCTTAAGTTCATATATATATATATATATATATATGAAGTAAATTCTATGAGTTTATGTTTAAATTCCACCTAGATCAAATGAGTTGACATAAAAACTTGATTTTTACAACCATGATTATAGTAAAAAAAATTCTTCTTCTTCAACTATTTTTTTTTCTATTCAACTAATGTTTTTACAACAACCGTGATTCCCTTCACATATCTTTTTATGGCTTAAATGTAGTTTTGATGTTTTACAATTGATTGATTTTGACGCTTTAAGTTATAATTGCTCGATTTTGGCCCTCAAGTTTACCCCATTTTCCACTTGCTAGCCCTCCGTTGATTTTTTTGACTAAAAATTGCTTATGTGACATTTTAAAAATAAATAAAAATGGTTTTTAAATTTAAAAAACATTTATAAAATAAATATATTTGTTTTGAAAAAAAAAATAATAAAAAAGAAATAAATGATTTTTAAAAAAATTTGACAATTTTTTTTTTCAAAAAAATTTTATAATTTTTTTTAAAAATAGTTCAAAACTGTTAGTTTTTGTAATTCAAGCTTCTTACGCGATCAGCTTCTGATGCGAACAACTTCTGATGCGTACAGCTTCTGAAGCAGACTACTCACACAGCTTCTGGAGGTTACAGGCTCTTGTACAAATTCTAACTCACCTAGCTTCTGATGCTCACAAGACTCTGACTCAGACTCTTATACAAACAGGTTCTGAAGCAACCAGCTTCTGAACTAGCACAGCTTCTGATACCCTCAAACTCTGAACCTCTGGTTCAGTTATGTTTTCTGTTTTGACAGTTAGATTAGTTTGTTATGTACAGCTGTAATTTTTCTGTTAGTTAGTTACATAGGATAGACTTTGTTAGTAACTTGTTATTCAAGTTACCTTTTCTTATCTTGTACATTTTCACCTATATATAGGTGTCGTTGTTGTTAATAAAATTACATAACTTTTTCCCTTAATTCATTCTCTTCAATTTTAGTCATAGTTATCTCTATTCTTTCTTAGTGTTCTTTGTTGTTCATCTTTGTGGGTTATCCCCAACAAAGTGGTATCTAGAGCTCGTACGATCCAAAGGATCTTGATTCGTTCTTGAAAGAAGAATCAGGTTGAAAGTGAATCAACCATGGCTGGGAACAACAATTTCCATGCGAATTTGCCAGTTTTCGATGGAAAGAATTGGGATAGATGGGTGAAGCAGATGAAGGTGATATTCAATGTTCAAGAAGTGTATGAACAAGTGAATGCAGCAATCACTCCTCTACCAGAAAATGCAAATGAAGAACAAAGAACAACATTCAGAGAAGCAAAGAAGAAAGATAACAAGGCCCTGTTTCTCATTCATCAATGTGTTGATTCAAAGGTGTTTGAGAAGATTGCAGATGCTGAGACCTCCAAAGATGCATGGGATATCTTGCAAAAGAGTTATGGTGGTGATGCAAAGGTGAAGAAAGTAAAGCTTCAGGCCTTGAAGAGACAGTATGAACTGTTGCAGATGAAGAGTGATGAATCAATTGCTGATTACTTCACAAGATTGGCGACTCTCACCAATCAGATGAAGAATTGTGGAGGTAATCTTGATGAGCAAGAAACAGTGGAAAAGGTACTAAGAACTTTGACTTCTAAATTTGAGCATATAGTGGTGACTATAGAAGAGACTAAAGATTTGAGTGAGATCAAGATAGAGGATCTGCAAAGCACTCTTGAAGCTCATGAGTTGAAACATGGTGAGAGGAGCCATGACAAAGATGATGAGCAAGCTCTCTTTTTAAAATTCAAGAAGTATCAAAGTGACAAGAAGAAATGGCAGAACAAGAAAGATTCCAAGAAAGGCAAAGATCATGTTGAAGATGATGTTGAGACATTGTCTGAATCCTCTGATGGAGGAGGAGGAAAACATAAAGATAAGTCAAAGAAGAAGGAAAAAAGCAAGATTCAATGCTACAACTGTGACAAATATGGCCATTATGCTAATGAGTGTAAGATCTCAAAGAAGAAGAAGGGTCAGGACAGTGATGAAGAAGCAAACGTAGCACATGATAGCTCAAGTTCAGAAGATGAAACAAGCTTCATGGTGATAGATGCTGATGAAACAGCAGATTCTATGGAGTGGTACTTTGACTCAGGATGTTCTAACCATATGACAGGTAATAGAAGCATTTTATCTAACTTTAATGAATGTCTCAACATAAAGATCAAGCTTGCCAACAATGAATTCACCAAAGCTGAAGGTATGAGGAATGTCATGATTGAGATGTCAAATGGCAAGAAAGCTGTGATTGAAAATGTTCTTCTTGTGCCTGGAATGCAATGTAATTTGTTGAGTGTAGGGAAATTGATTTCAAAGGGTTTCAAAATAGTGATTGAAGATGAGACACTACAACTCTTTGACTCTAAGAAGAGACTGATCCTCAAGACAGCTCAGAGTAAGAACAGAACCTACAAGACTCGATTCAAAGCCATTGGAGCAGAGTGCCCACCTGCAACTGTTGATAACAGTCAAGTGATTTCTGAAGGGATTGGAAGTATCTTGGTGAAGAGAAATGATGGACAAGAAGCTAGTATCACTGGTGTGTTAAAGAGTAATGTGATAAGTATAGATCAATTACTAGAGAAGAATTACTCAGTGAAAATGCATGATAAGGAGCTGAAGCTAGTTGATGCAAAGGATAGAGAGATCCTGAAAGCTCCAATGTCCAACAACAAAACCTTCAGGATGTTGAACATGTTGGAACATCAGTGCGTTGTCCCAACTGTGAATGAAAGTCAGAACTGGGTTTGGCATCACAGGTATGGCCATTTCCATTTCAGGAGTTTGAACCTGTTGAATCTGAAGAAGATAGTGAATGGTCCTCCTCAGATTAAAGTTCAAAGGCAACTGCGCAAAGAGTGTTGCGTAGCCAAGTCAACAAAGAAGTTAATGAACAAGACACCACATAAAACATGGATTGGTGTGAGGCCTAGTGTAGGTCACTTTAAGGTGTTTGGGTCACTATGTTTAAAGCATGTGCCAACACATTGTAGAAGGAAATTAGAAGGCAGAAGTCAATCAATGAATTTCCTTGGTTATCACTCAGCTGGAGCTTATAAACTGTATTCTCCAACAAGAAACAAGATGGTTACAAGTAGGGATGAGCAGTTTGATAAAGCTAAGAGTTGGAACTGGAGTGGTAATGTTGTACACAGAGATGTTGCAGCATCTGGTGTGACAACTGTGCTTGAAGAAGCCAAAAGGAATGTATTCATTGGAGAACATGCATTAGGAGGTTTGTTGAAGCATAATTCATGTTCTCAGAAGATGTTGGTTTTAGAAGCTCTGAGATGTTCAAAAAGCTTAGAAGCTGAGAAGCTCCAGGTTTTCAATAAGCTCAAAAGAGAAATGGGGGTTGTGAGTTTTGACAGCTTGAATTAAGGAGGAGTGTTAGTTTTTGTAATTCAAGCTTCTTACGCGATCAGCTTCTGATGCGAACAACTTCTGATGCGTACAGCTTCTGAAGCAGACTACTCACACAGCTTCTGGAGGTTACAGGCTCTTGTACAAATTCTAACTCACCTAGCTTCTGATGCTCACAAGACTCTGACTCAGACTCTTATACAAACAGGTTCTGAAGCAACCAGCTTCTGAACTAGCACAGCTTCTGATACCCTCAAACTCTGAACCTTTGGTTCAGTTATGTTTTCTGTTTTGACAGTTAGATTAGTTTGTTATGTACAGCTGTAATTTTTCTGTTAGTTAGTTACATAGGATAGACTTTGTTAGTAACTTGTTATTCAAGTTACATTTCCTTATCTTGTACATTTTCACCTATATATAGGTGTCGTTGTTGTTAATAAAATTACATAACTTTTTCCCTTAATTCATTCTCTTCAATTTTAGTCATAATTCTCTCTATTCTTTCTTAGTGTTCTTTGTTGTTCATCTTTGTGGGTTATCCCCAACAAAAACTGCATTTAATCCTTTTGTTTTACCGTTTGGATTGACTTTTTTCGAGTTTATACGAAATAACTTATGCAAATAAATAAACTTTTCAAGGTAGTTTATGATAAAACAACTTATAAAAATGCAATTTTTGTCAATGAAAATTTATGAACATAAAATTTTATTTATTTGCATAAACTATTTTTCTAAGTTAAAAAATAAGCCAAATTCAAACAGGCCCACCCAAATCACATATATGTACCTTTGATAAATACCGTATCTCATAGTATTGTCATTATCAACAATGTTCATAATCTTTTTTTTCTAAATTCCCACAACTTTAAATCTTTGAAGATTTCATACCAAAAAATAAAATATATCTTTGACAATAAAAAGTCAACCCCTTAAACCCCATTTATGAGTTGTGTAACAAAAGCATAACCAACTACTTAGAAATTTTGGCTGAAAGAAAAGCTTGACGTTACTCTTTCCTCAACATGGTGCAGAATATAAACCTTCACCCCTAAGCTTGCCATGCTCATCATCATTCATCATTGTACAAAAAACTCTCCATTCTCTATACAATATTCATCTTCATCACACCTTGTCTTCAAATCAACATATATCAATCAATCAATAATATAGTATAGACTAATTGGTCATTACCATTGATCACAATCATTCAATGGAAAGAGAAATTGTCAGAGAAACCGGCATCACGGGCATAACCATGTTTGAGCCTTCTTTACCAAGTAACATTGAGAAATCAGAAAGTGACACTGACATTGCAAATTCTGTCTCTCCACCACCAACCTCGTCAAATGTAGCACCAGAAAAAAAATTGACCCTTTTTGCTCTTCAACTTGCAGTGCTTGAAAAAGCAGCAACTGGGTTAGGAACTCTTGGTTTCATCTGGGCTACTGTTGTTCTTCTTGGAGGTTTTGCTGCCGATTTAGAAAAAACTGATTTTTGGTTCATCACCATCATACTTGTTGTTGAAGGTACTAGAATTTTCAGTAGGAGTCATGAGCTTGAATGGCAGCATCAAGCTACATGGTCCGTTACTGATATTGGAATTGGATTCAAAAGTTTCAAAGAGATGATGTCCACTTCAAAGCACAGAACTGAGGTAACAGCACCAAGGACACCAACTAGGATGTGGATTAGCTCAGAAGTTCCACTCTTTCCATATGCTAAATGGTTTTTTATTTCAAAGCATGTTAGTAGAATTCTCTATTGGCTTCAACTTGTTTCTGCAACAGCTTGTGTGATTCTCTCATCAATAATGCTGGTTAGGCATGATTTTGGTGTGGCGGTGAATGGAGACACTGGTAAGAGAAACCTTCAATCCGCTCTCATTATCTTCTATTCGTTGGCTCTTGCAGAAGCTTTGTTGTTTCTAATGGAAAAAGCTTATTGGGAATGGCAAGTCAACTATTGTAAATTGTTGGAACAGGTTAATGATGAGTGTGATTTAGGGTCGTCCGGAATGGTTTCGACTAGACGGTTCTTTTATGATGCATATTCGAGATGTGTTAATGGAAGCATATTTGATGGGTTGAAAATGGACATGGTAAGCTTTGCTATGGATCTCTTGGCTTCTAATTCACCTGATGAGCAGATCATGGGAGCAAGAATTCTTAGGCAGTTTTCAGTCAGCACGCGGTTTTCCGAGGATACACTTCAAAAGATTGGAATTGACATATCAGTTGTTGAGAGATTAGTTGAGATTTTGAATTGGACAGATCACAAGGACGAAGAAATTAGGCTTTCAGCTGCAGAGATTTTATCAAAACTAGCCGGTATGAAGCAGAATTCACTCCGGATAGCCGGGATACCGGGAGCTATGGAATCAATATCAGCTCTTCTACAGACTAACAGGAGTTTAATTCCTGCAGCTGATGAAATTGGTAAAAAGAACCTTAAATTTGATCATCTTAGTTATGCTTCCTGTACATTTAACCATTTAGGACTTCTAATACTGAAAAGACTTGCGCGCGACCACGATAACTGTGGAAAGATTGGAAATACAAGAGGCCTTCTTCCAAAGATCATAGAGTTCACACATGCTGAAGAAAAGTTGTTTAACAGTGAAAATGTTACTCCATCACAAATTCTAACTGTGAAGAGATCCCTGCAACTGTTGAAGATGCTGGCTAGCACAATAGGCACCACTGGCAAACACCTTCGAAGAGAGACATCAGAGATAGTTTTCACTATAAGTAATATTAGAGATATTTTAAGGCATGGAGAGAAACATACCCTTCTACAGAAATTGAGCATTGATATTTTAACCAGCCTAGCTTTAGAAGGCGATGCAACAGAGAGAATCGGGGATACAGGTGGAGTGCTTCAAGAATTGTTCAACATATTTTTCAAATATGGCATTCCAGAAGACCGGAAAGGTGTAAATTTAACAGTTGCTTCTGGTGAGGCCTTAGCAATGCTGGCATTAGAAAGCAAAAGTAACTGTCATAGAATTTTGAAGCTGAAATTACTGGGAAGGCTTGTAGAAGCATTGAAAGATCCATTGCTTCGCATCAATTCAGCCAGAATTCTAAGAAATTTATGCATCTATAGTGGTTCAGAATGCTTCCACCAACTAAGGGGAGTAACAGCTGCAACACCTATAGTAAGTGTTTTTCTGACCATTATTATATTTTTGAGCTACCGGCATATGTATCTTTATTATATTTTTGACATTGTTCAACCCTGCAGATACTTCAAGCAATCATGTCAGAAGAAAACAAGATACAAGAAGTGATGGCTGGACTATCAGCAAATGTTTTCAAATACATGACTTCTCAGGAATCAAGAATTTCATTTGAAGAAGCTAGAATCACTGAGGCTGAACTTGCAAATAAATTGGTCGAGATTATCAGGAAACACAAGTGTCCATCGACTAATGTGCCAAGGATAAGAAGATTCACAGTAGAGCTGGCAATTTGGATGATGAAAGACAAAGTAGAAAACATATATACATTCAAAGATCTTGGAATGCCAGAAGCATTGAAAGGTGCCTTAGAGACGACTTCAGAGCTTGAGAACTTTAATGTTTTCAGTGGTACTGTTGGACTGAACCGGCACAAGCTCACAACTCAGTCACTGTTTGAGACAGCACTTGAATTAATGGAAGTCAGGCAAAATATTAATCAGTGTAAGATATTACAAAATCAGTTAGCTGACTTAGATGAACTGTAGACTATAGTAGATTCTCTAAGAAGCGTGTTCGTTGCGGGTGGAAAGCCGACCCAGCACAACAATCTATTCATTAAATTTCCATATTCAATCTGTACATGAAACAAATTATTTATAAAACAAACTAAAGCTGTGTTAAATAGGGATTTTTTTTTTTGTCTACCAGACCAAACTAACTCTCTCTAACTGAAAACAGTAAATTCAAATAAAACTTTTACTAAATATAACTTGGAATCATTTTGGAATGAACTTGCAAAAACATCAATGTGCAAGTTCTTGAAGATATCTTCACATAAAGTTTAGTGATGTGTGTTATTGCCAATATGTGTGAAAGATTGCAGTAAGAAAAAATGTGTCATACAGCCCTTCATTTCATGAGCTTCTTACTCATAATAATGAACACAGAGGGAGATTATTACTCCACTGTCAATAAACATTGCAACCAATTAGCATGGCCCTATAAAATTGAAACCAATAAACTATACAACACCAAACATAAGTCAGAGGCAAGAAAACAACCGTATACAAGGTGTTGAAAATAAGATTAGTATCCATGTATTTTTTGTAAAGGATAGGGACATATCATATCAAATAGTTGTTATGCCATGACCTTGTATGACTTTTGAACTTTATTCATTGGATAGCGTATTAAAAACCTATGTTGTAATTGTAGCACTGCTTAGGATCATGAGGTGATTTAGTTTTGAAGTTTCTTATGATCTAAAGTATTAAAAATTTATTTAATTGTTCATGTGTAGATCATTAATTTGAAATTAGTTTTTTTTTTTTTTTTTTCTGGTTTGAAATTTAGTTCACAGAAATTAGAGAAAGAACATAACATTTGTTTTCTTTCAAATAGATGTGCTATGATCAAATTTTTAATGAATTGCTTCAAGTCAAATACGTGTAATTCTGATTTTGATCTTGACCAACATGCATAACCTCAACGGACTAATTTACCATATAAGACTTAAGCAGTGACCTAAACATACATCAGAACACAATCTAGTTACGCATGCATAAATAAAAGTGAATCACACAAACAAAGTTGTCAATATTTCCAATAGGCATATTACAAATAGTTAACCAATACACATAATACATTTCGTGACATATTGGATCGACTCATATGGCATACCTCATGTCACAAATGCAGTAAAACACATATTACCCTAAAAATGCAGTCACCCATAATACAATACAATATAACTATAAACATCAAAATAATGGTGAAGGAGAATATTTGACAACCTTATTCTTCTTGTTGTTTGTGTCATCTTCTTAAGCTTGTTCATTGTCAGCAGCAGGGATTGAACTGTAAACTGTTGGAAGAGGTTAATGATTAGTGCGATTTGGGACTGTCTGGAATGGTTTTGATTAGAAGATTCTTCTATGATGCTTACTCGAGATGTGTCAACAGAAGCATATTTGATCGGTTGAAAATGGACATGGTCATTTTTGCTATGCATCTCTAGGTTTGTAATTCATTTGATTAGCAGCTCATTGAGCAAGAATTCTTGGGCAGTTTTCTATGTGCCGCGGTTTTCGAAAGATACACTCCCAAAGATTGGTATTTCCTTATCAGTTGTTGAGAGACTAGTAGAGATGTTGAATTGGACAGGTCATAAGGATGAACAAATTAGTTTTTTTTTTTTTTTCTGGTTTGAAACAGAAATGGCAACAGCCAAATTTAGTTCACCGAAATTAGACAAAGAACGTAACCTTCTTTTTCCTTCAAAAACATATGTAGCTATGATCAAATTTTATGAATTGATTTGAGACTTGAGTCAAATACGTGTAATTGTGATTTTGATCTTGACCAACATGCATAACGTCGCCGGACTAATTTACCATATAAAACAATTTAAAGTAGTGACCACAACATACATCTAAACTCAATCCAGTTACATATGCATAAATAAAAGTGCATCACACAAATATTTAACCAATATACATAATACATTTCATGACATATTGGATCATTAGAAAGGTGTAAATTTAACAGTTGCTGCTGGCGAGGCCTTAGCAATGCTGGCATTAGAAAGCAAGAGCAACTGTCATAGAATTTTGAAGCTGAAATTACTGGGAAAGCTTGTAGAAGCATTGAAAGATCCATTGCTTCGCGTCAATTCAGCCAGAATTCTAAGAAATTTATGCATCTATAGTGGTTCAGAAAGTTAGATTTGTTCATATTATCAGCTGTAGTTTTCTTTCGCATAAATGTCATCATCTCTTCACGCTTTCTTCACATTTTGTCATTTAATGTCAAACCGAAAGTTAAGACAACGAAAAGGAGAACAAGATAAAATCGAACCTGGATTGTCTGTCGTCACTTACTGCACGCAATCACACATATACTGAAACTGCAGTTTGCCCAAGTCACCCAAGGTCATGAAATCAAATTCATTGCTGACAAAAACTTATTAAACCAAAATGCAGCAACTCCTTGTTAAGGCATTGTGGTCCTTTGATTTGAACAGCTCCATACTAGGTCCCCTTTTATGATATTTGTGTGTAAAATAATTGTGTATATAAAATTATAAACATGTTTATCCTATATTGCATAACATAAAAGATATAAAACTACCATATATTAAACTACCATATAATAAAACTTGCAGACACTAAAAACAAATGGATGGATCCATTTTGTCAAGGCATCTCAAAATCACTAAGAGCCACTCATTTAGTTCTAACTTAAACTCATTTCACAATTTATTATACATATTAATCTACAATATAGTTTCAATTTTTTAAAAGTAAATACTATGAAGTATGAACTGTTAATTTTTAAATCAATAAGGTCTCTATAAAATCAAAGAAAACTGAACCTTTTTATTTCTGAAACTCAGTCCAAGTACAGTTTTTTAATGCATCATTTTACATAAAAGACAATCCCAGTACTACAAAACCCCTTGGCAAATCCAAGTTTTTATTCAATGATAATACAAAATACAATGGTTCTAGACAAAGAACCTGATAGCCAATTCTACCTTGCGACCTAAACAAGGTCGCAAAGTAAGTTTAATAACCACCTCAAGATATATAACCATTATGTAGATTTAATTTAATGCACCATAGAGCGTAAAATAGAGAAATCTGACTCAGGCCTAGTCCCAGACTCAGATCTGACAGAATCAACGATCTTTAATTTGGGACGGGCCTGACCCAAATTATACTGGCAGTCATTCCTAATAGCCGTAAGCTCGTAAGGTGACGTGTCAGTAGCAAGCCACTGTTCCACCGTGAATTGATGCTGAGCGCAAGGAGTGTGGACCCCAGTGGAAGTAACCTCCACATAATTACAGTACCAACCATGATGAGCACCCGACCCGTCTGAAGTCAAGTTCATATTACAAATGGGTCCATCTAAACAAGGACCTCTACCACTGAATATGTCAAGATTGCCCCGCTCAAAATAGTTATAATCCGAACCCATTAACCCGCCCCATGCTTCAAGATTGTTGATTAATATGCCGTAACCGTCTGCGTTGTATAATGTGAGGGTCATGATTGAGTCTGTTCCTGCTTTGATGATTGACCCGGTTCTAACGTACACCGTGTATACACAATCCTCCTATATATGTCAGATATTCAAATATTTAAATTATTTCTTTATTTTCACTAACAATTAAACAAGTAACAGCACAAAGAATAAAGATAAATGATTAGTGATACTAATCTAAGAGAGAAAGTCTTACAGATGTAACGGTTCCGGCGAAGCAAAATGAGAGGAGAAAGAGGAGAGGGAGGAGATGTGTTGGGTTGGCCATGAGATAGAGATATGGATCAAATGCAGTGATGAATAATTGATGAAGTTGATAAATAGAGGACTGACATGTGCTGTCTTTGCTCCATGATTTGAGCTGTGGGCTCCATACCAGGACCCTTTTATGATATTTCGATGTGAACTGATTGTATTATGCGATTGAAAATTCACACACAAAGTGGAATGACCAAAGTACAAACCCTGCCTATAACGCTTGATCTAACAATTTCAATATTTTTATTAGTTGAATTAAAATTTGTAGATTCTATTGTGTAAATTATTACAACCCTTTGTATCAATCAACAAGCATAATAATATATTTATTTTAACCAAATATTTTGATGTTTGAAACTTTGTGCGCATATTCTTAAAGCATCATTTTTACATAAAAGACAATCCCAAAAGACCAAAAGGTGTAGCCAATTTTATTCTTTAATGATAGTAATACAAATACAGGGGTTCTAGATGGAGAACCTGATGACCAATATATTATTTTGCGACCAAAACAAGGTCATGTAGGACACTATCTGCATAGTAAGTTCAAACCATACCAACAAGTACCTCAAAATACTAAGTACTATCTCATCAGCCATACAAATAGATATATATTGGTCTAATAATCCTACACCCGAACGGTTGACCTCAAAATAGAGTAATCAGACCCAGGCCCAGACCCGGATCTAACAGCATTAACTATCTTCAATTTATGACCGGTCTGGCCCAAATCATTTGAGCAATAGTTCCTTACAGCAGAAAGCTCATAAGGCGATGTGTCGGTAGCGAGCCACTGTTCAATTGTGAACTGCTCTTGAGCACAAGGAATGTGGACCCCAGTGGAAGTAACCTCCACATAATTACAATACCACCCATGATGAGAACCCGACCCGTCTGAAGTCAAATTCACAGCACAAACAGGTCCGTCTAAACAAGGACCCTTACCACTGAATATATCAAGGTTGCCCCGCTCATAGTAGTTATAACCTGGACCCATTAACCCGCCCCATGCTTCAAGATCCTTTATGTATATTCCGTAACCGTATGCGTCATATAACTTTAATCCAATGATTGAGTCTGTTCCTCCTTTTATGATTGATCCGGTTCTAACATACACTGTGTACACACAATCCTCCTCCTACATGCATCATATATTATTTTTACTATAGTATATTTATTCATTGGTAATTATTCATAACATCATAGCCTATGTTTAGCCGTATCATGGTGTATATGTCAGTTATGGTGATCTACTTAATTTTTTAAAAGTCACAGAGTGTAACTTTTATGAAATTAAAGAAGATCACTTTGATTCTAAGAACGTGGCCACTCTAATACTAAACATAGTTATGTGTGAATTTCAATGCTACTTGGATATATAAAAAAAAGATGAATGATACTAGAGAGAAAGTCTTACAGATGTAACGGTTCCGGCGAAGCAAAACGAGAGGAGAAAGAGGAGAGCGAAGAGAGTTGTTGGGTTTGCCATGATGATCATGAGATTGAGAATTGAGATGAAGTGGGAAATTGAATTTGTTCAAAGTGATGGATACTGACAATATTGTGAAGTAGGTGTGTTCATAAATAGAGGAGTGACATATGGAGGGTGGAAAATGAATTGATCAAGCTATAGCTGAAATGTTAATACTATGTACTTTTTGGACAAGTTTTGATTAATTTGCTTTTTTATTTATTATTTTTGGAAATGTTATTGTCATGTGCTGTCCTCATTCATTTGGTTATTGGTTAGTTAGCAATTACTTTATTATAGATTAAGGAAATTTAATGTTTTTGGAAATATTATTGTCATGCGGTGCCCTCATTTGGTTAGTCTACAGTGAATCTGGAATAAAGTGATTGTTATCTATTATTCAGTGTCCCTTGCAGAAGCTTTGTTGTGACTGATGGGAAGAGCTTATTGGGAAAGAAAAGTCAGTTACTCTAAACTGTTGGAAGAGGTTAACGATGAGTGCGATTTGGGACTGTCCGGAATGGTTTTGATTAGAAGATTCTTCTATGTTGCTTACTCGAGATGTGTCAACGAAAGTGTATTTGATGGGTTCAAAATGGACATGGTCATTTTTTCTATGGATCTCTTGGTTTCTAATTTACCTGATGAGCAGATCATTGGAGCAAGAATTCTTGCACTGTTTTCTATCTGCCCGCATTTTCCGAGGATACTCTTCGAGAGATTTGTATTTCCTTATCAGTTGTTGAGAGACTAGTTGAGATGTTGAATTGGACAGGTCATAAGGATGAACAAATCAGGTTATTAGCTACAAAGACTTCATCAAAACTATCTGGTATGAAGCAGAACTCTCTCCGGATAGCCGGGATACCGGGAGCTTTGAAATCGATATCATCTCTCCTACAAACTAACAGTAGTTTATTTCTGCAGCTGATGAAATTGGGGAATAGAACCTTAAATTTTATCATCTAAAATAATGTCTGCACATTTAACAACTTAAAAATCTTGCACACGACAACGACAGCTGCAGAAAGATTAGAAAAACAAGAGGCCTTCTTGAAAAGATCATAAGTTTCACACAAGCTGAAGAAAATTTGCTGAAAAGTGAAAATGTTACTCCAACAAAATTCTAACTGGAGACATCTCCGGAACTGTTGAAAATGTTGGTTAGCACAATCAGCACCATTGAGAAACATATTCGGATACGAGAGGATGCTTTAACTATCAGTAACATTAGAGATATTTTAAAGCATGGAGAGAAACATCCCCTTTTGCAGAAACTTAAAATAGAGGTTTTAATAAGCCTAGCATTATAAGGTGAAGCAACAGAGAGAATCGGCCGTACAGGTGGAATACTTCAAGAATTGTTTAACATAATTTTCAAACGCAGCATAAAAGAAAATCAGAAACATGTATGCAAAATTAATATATACTTCTATTATAGATTTTAAAGACTGGTTTCTCTGGAAGCAGTTCCTACTGATACAACTCTGAAAACTTAAGTGGAGAAAAGAATATAGAGATATGTTATATTTTAACAATAATCTATTCTATATAGTTTTTGTTATGCCATGACCTTGTATGACAACTTGCTATCCTGTAATGCATTTTTTGCTGCGGTAAATAGTATCAGACTTTTGAACTTTGTTCATTGGATAGCGCATGAAAACTCTTGTAATTGTAGCACAACTTAGGTTCATGAAAATATTTAGCTTTGATGTTTCTTCTGATCTAAACTATTAAAATTTGTTTAATTGTTCATGTGTAGATCATTAATTTAAAATTAATTTTTTTTCTTGTTTCAAACAGCCAAATTTACCATATAAAACAATTTAAAGTAGTGACCACAACATACATCTAAACTCAACCCAGTTACATATGCATAAATAAAAGTGCATCACACAAATAGTTAACCAATATACATAATACATTTCATGACATATTGGATCAATTCATGACATACCGGCTCGTCACAAATGCAGTAAAACACATATTACACTACAAATACAATATAATTATAAACATCAAGAACATAGTGAAGGAGAATATTTCACAACCTCATTCCTTTTCTTATTTGTGCCATCTTCTTAAGCTTGTTCATTATCAGCAGGGAGTGAAAACAAAGACTCTATATACGTACCAGCTTGGAATCCACATGGATAGTTACAATAGGAGTGATCTAGCAAGTCTCCTTTGTCATTATACTTTACCCATCCATTATCACCATCCGTTCCAATAATATCACCACTTTTTGTAGAACATAAAGGGACAAAATACTCATCGCGAAGGCCAGCCGTAGGAAGAACAATCTTAGTCCAAGATGAATGCATTTTGTATTCTTTCATCACCCATATTTCAAGTATACCATCATCCTCCAGACCCGGAGCCCATACACTGAGAAATTCTCCAAATACCCACAAACCTTCAATGTAATAGTCATAGTCGAAATCATCTGGAAAATGTATCTCTCCAAGTTTCCTTTCCATTAAATCAAAGGTAACAATAACATGCTTTTTTAAATCACGACGTAAAGCCAACCAATGAATAGCCCCATTATAGAGTAACCCTGCATCTTGGTTACCATAAGAGAGAATACTACTATTCATATAAGGAAAATGAGTACCCTCAATTTCTTTCCATGTATTATCTCTCAATGAGAAAAACTCCAAATGTGATGAAACATTAGCTAAGCTTGGATCACAGGACATTGAAACCATCAAGTAATCATCTGTTGACTGATCATACCCAAAACCAAATCGATAACGCATTACATTGGAACCAAAAAGAGACAAAGGTAATTTTTTGTGAACTCTAGTGGATGGATTGAATATGTAGATATTATTATTCAGCATCTGTTGACAGTAACAGTGCAAAAGTATAAAGCCTCTACATGAACCTATAATTTGAATATTATAGTAAGATTTGAAAGGCGTAAAATTAAGGTTGAGTGAAGCCGAAGCAGAAGCAGAATTAGGGTTAAGTGATTCTTGGAAACCTATAGATGGAGTTAAAAGATATGGATGTGATGCGAACCAAATTGTATGCGTGCGTGTTGCGGTGACAAGTTGAAAATGGGTATCAAAATTTTCACTCTCCTCTTGAGTTTCATAAGTATCTGAATATGATAAGAACAGAATTGTAGGAGAGTGTGTTGCGGCGGTAATTTGAAAATGTGAATTTGCAAAATGGGTATCAGAGATTTGACAGGCAACCTGAGGAGGATTTGTATGATCAATTCATGAGGCAGATACAGTTGTGTGTTCTTCATCTTAGTCTCCATGATGTGCCTGCAACTGTTGTTTTTCTTGCGTTTTGGTTTTCTGATACATTGTAAAGCACTGTTAATAGAGAATTCAATGATTTAAGGGTATACTCCAGACACTAGTTAAAGAATTAAAAAGATAAATTTTTTTATTAAAAATATTATTGTTCATATTTTAGATTTTTAAATATGTTGATTATGTTTCTGTCAAAAAAATAATGTTGATTATGTAAATTCCAATATTGTTATACTATATTAGTATTAGGATTAATGTTACGGTGGACCATCTTCCACGGTAGACACGTGATCTATCGAATACGAATTTTACAAAATTTATTGGTAGATTGAAAGTTTATATAGTATAGATTATTCATAAAAAAAAAATTGGAAAAATTGAAAATCATTTGATATTTTATTAGGATTTATCAAGATTTACAGTATTTAATAAACAGTTAATCTTGATAGGTCTCAATAACATATCAAATGATTTTCAATTTTTCTAAAATTTTCTATAGATGATCTATATCATATAAACTTTCAATCCAACAATGGATTTTGTAAAATTCGTATTCGTTGTAATATTATTCATAATTGGTCCACCATGGACCACTTGATGAGGTGGTCCATATTATAATTTACATTAGTACTAGTATTTGATATCCTTAATTAGTGTCCGATAGATACTATTTAACATTTTACTTTGATTAATTAATTAATCATTCTTTGTTGTATTGGGTACTTGTCCTACCAATTGTCAACCAACATCATAAGCACAACTTATAAGTTGCACTTATACATCTAATCTATAATATAAATTAGATATATCAGTTCTTCAAGAAGTCTAAAAATAAGATGCTTGTATTTGATATAGGTAAGTACGTAAAGAAATTTGCAAAATGATCTTATATATATATAGTGATATAGAAATGTTTCAAAATAAAGTGAGTGCTATATATATATAAAAAAAAAAAAAAAAAAAGTGAGTCCCTTAGTTTTCCTAAAAAAATTTTACTCCCTTAGTTTGTCTTAATATCAATAAAACAGAGAATTATTATAATTTAACAACTAATGTTATGTATTTAAAATTATTTAGGGGTTACATTTTATATTTATATAATGGCAAATGCTAACGAGTGCTCCGAGGGCGCTCTTTAAGACCTTAAATAGTAAATTTTCTATGGAATGTTTATAGAAATGTATAAAGTCAATGAATCGGAAATTGTAGTGTTTAACTTTTTGAATAAAAAGTTTATTTAAATAGAATGCTTAAAGAATATCCCAAGAGCACTCGTTATCCAAACCCTTATATAATCGATTCATTAGTATATATTTGATGAAATGTTATAAGTTCACAACTCAATCACACTGTTTGAGACAACACTGGAATTGATTAAAAAATCAGTTAGCTAACTCAGATGAACTGTGGTAGATATTCCAAGAAGCTGGCATAGAAAACTGCCAACATATTCATTAATTTTCCATCTATTTAATTTCTACGTGAAATAAATTATTCACCTCTTTCGTCAGGTTAATTACTTCATCCTAGCTATTGCATTTATTTAGGGAATAAATAGCTACTATAAAATAGGAATTTTACTTTTGATAAAGAATAACTTAGATGCAGATCTATCATGTTCTTAGGCGTGTTCAAATGAATACAACCAACCACCACAGTCTTCATTTAAAAAATATGCGTCAGTGAAAGATGTTATCCAACCATATAAGCATACGCCGCATACGCCATTGCCGAGAATGGAAGATGAGAAATCCCAGAATCTTTGTTACCTATATAATACAGGAAAAAGATTGATCCCTATTTAAATTCACAAAATCTAAGCAAACTATGACAATTCTCACTTACAGCCAAAGAATATTGGGATAATTTGTTAGATGAGAATATGAACTAAATTTACACACGAGCAAACTATTTCAGACAATTGCTACCCATCAGGTTTCATTTTTCTTTGATGCAAACTATGATTTTTTTTTCTTTCTTTCTTTAGTTACAAAAACAAGTATAACAACCCATGAATAAAAGAGAACTTCCCGGTCTCACCGGTTGTTACTATTTTTGAAAAAATTGAAATCCCAACGACGCATTAAGCCGTCCATGACATGGCCAGCAGGATTCCTAACAACAGTTACTGTGGCTGTCGTATTATGTGATATGTCAGCATCTGATGAACTTTGTAAACTAGCAGAACTATCACTGCGACCAGAACCACTTGTATTGCTAGACTCGGTTACCGATAATGTGTGGACCTGGGATGGCGGCGGTTGCGCTCCCCCAATTAGACTTGGCTCGGACATCAAATTTTTTGCTGCAATGGTATTTGGCTCAGCTTTCAACGGTACAGTTTCTTCTGATGCAGTGGAAATGGTTATAGATTTTGAATCTGTACTCTGTATGACTAGAGAAGATTCTTTATCTGATGATTCTACAGTTACATTAGCATCACTACTGGCTGGTGGTTGTTCTGCCTTCGGATTTGGTACTTCCAGGTCCTTCAGTGACATCATTACTGCTTCCATTAACATCTGAATATCATACACAAATCAAACTTCAATAAAATTCCTGAATCCAATTTTTTTCATTTTTCTTGATCAAGTAGTATTTAGATAATGATGTTCATCAATTATACTCACTCTTTCTTCCTCCTCAGCACTGGATGGAAAACCTGCAAGGTCTTCAAGTTGATATTCCACAAACTGATTGTCATCCAACATGGTGGGTACATGGGGACCATAAGGATGACCATTTGACAACTCAAAGTTTATCATGGATGAAGACGATGGGGATGTATCACCACATTTCTCTTCCTGCTTGCAGGAAAATCATGCAAATTGTGAGAACCTAGTTCACTTCTGGGGTTAAAACCTTCCTAACTCCTTCGATTAATTTTTTTTTTCTTATATATTATATATTTTATTACAACAGTTTCAACCTTAAGTTAGATATTCAAATGAAATTCTTGAAGCCCGGGTACTGGGCCCCCCTTGATAGTAAGTTAAACTAGAAGTGGTCATCCACCGCGCCCAAAAAAATGTATGTGGCACTGTTGGGTCGTATTTTCGATTTAATAATTTTAATGGAAATGTTGGTCCAACAAAATAATGAATCGATTTTTAATTGACAGGTGTCACTTAATGAATGCTGAAAAATATCATCGAAGTTTTGATTCGAATAAGTTACTTCAAACTGTTGCAAATAGGTTTGATTATCGAAGCCTTCGTTACAGCGTACCTCGAAGTCAAAAACTTAACGTGAGATTCGAAGCGAAGAAAAATGGATGGTGGGCCAAATGGTTAAGGCCCAAAAGAGTTCAGAGCTAGGCCCAAAGTTTGAGCGCGCCTAAAGCAGAATTTCGAAGTGGAGAACGTGGGTTTCGAAGGAGAAATTTGGAGCGTCCAGATCATCTAGGCAGTTAGATTTTCTTCGAAGTATAAATAGTAGTTCCTTAAAAGGAATAAGGGTCGCAAAACTGTTTTACATAAGTTTTCTCTGAAATTCTGAGTACTCGGCGTAGAAAGAAAAGAATTCGAAAGAGAAAAGATGTACGGTTTGTGAACCAATTTATTGTATTTGCACTTTACAAATTAATGCAAGTTTATTTTACAGCATTTTACTGCAATTTATTATTCTGCTGTGTGCAAAGTTGGTTAGTTTGAGGCGATTCGAATTATCTAGCTTTTGTTTTTGTTTTATAAGATCAAAACCATAAATGTTTGTTGAACTTTAATGAACATTAAAACATTTTCACATAAAACAAGCATAAAATTGTCCTGAGATTTCTAGTTTGATTTCGCAAGTTTTAAGAAGTAGAACTAGCGCTTGTTTACGAAATTTCACTGTAAACAGGCACAAAACACAATAGAAATGTAGTGGCCTGATAAATGTTCCATTGTGTGATCGCCGATAATTTTATAGCCAATAAATAACGTAAGTGTGCGTGCATGTGAAGATATAAAAAATTTCAATAAAGAAAAGGATAAAAAAAGTGAAAAGGAATACCTCATTTACGCACTGTACATCAGAAGAAATATCAGATGGAACCTGAAAAAGTCATGCAATATAATTTCAAAAGAAAAACTAAAAACGATGCCACTAAAAGAATTCAAATACAACTGAAATCGTCATATCAAACATCCACATCTCCACTGGCCATACGATTGAAAACAATGTGTGACAAAAATATATTGCAATTTTTTTTATATCCGAGAGTTAATAAATACAAACCTCCATCCTACTCATTGGTCGTCTTGAACGGACTTCCTCAATAGCCTCTACAGTACTGCTAGATGATGGTTCTGCTTCTAACAAATAAACAGGTAAGAGATTCATAAAAAAAAATATTCTAATAGAAATCATGAAGAAGAAATAGTTAAGAAACTAGGTACTTGAGTCGTGCCTTTGGTTTTAGATGATGATTCATTATTGTAGCCCAATTCATGCACAGATCTCCATGCATTCTGAGTTAAGAGTCAAGTTTTAAAATGTTTACTATTTTACGGTGAAATTTTATCAAAAGGGAACCAATGATATGGCATTGCGGATTTTACCTTACCAAAGTAATCATTCACAGGGTCAATAAATGATTCGCCAACCTCAACCTCGGGAGGTTGCAGAACATTGTGAAAAAAGATGTTTATGGAATCAAAGTAAAACTGAGGTCGTGGAGAATTGTGATCTCCCTCAAATTTAATTATGTTCTTGTCTCCCTGCAAAGCACAGACACCCATGTTAAAGATCTATATTGCATGGCATAAAAACTACTTTTAATATAAAACAGAGTGAATGAAATAGCACATATAGAAATATCTAGAGGAACTTTAAGCAACTTTAAACATCTAGAGGTCATATTATATAATTTCAAAAGCATCATCAACCATGCTCTAAAGGCCTACAAAATGTGACAAGAGAGTTGGAGTAGCCCAACAGAACAAGAAGTTCACACTTGTAAATCAGATAGTAATTATTTATATTATAGAAAAAGGAACTCTCGTCGAGACACTTACCATGTAAGCCTCAAATATACGATCTGAGTGATGGGGCTGTATAAAATCATCGTCAATGGCATGCCCTAATAGAGCTGGAACAAAACAAGATTTTGCTACCTGCAATGAAAACAAATAATGAAAGAATATGATGGGCAATACAAAAAATTGAAAAACCAAAAGCAATATATGATCAAGAGGAAAACAAACAGTTATAGACATTATTTTTGTTTCTTTTGAATTTCTGCTTTGCATCATGATCATCTGGACAAGATCAGATTAGAACCCAAAAAAACTGGACAAACCAGATCTTTCAAAAGCATAATGTTGCATGTGGCTCAACTAGTAAGGAACACAGATCATTAGTCTTTAGCGAGTACTCAAACAACTTTACTGTTTTTGACAGGTTTAGCAATTAGCATCCAAAATTTTGAAAATGAACACTGCTAAGCTGATTCTGGTTAAAATTTTATAAAGTTCCGGTTTAGCAATTAGTAAGCAACAAGGACAGGCAGAAAATGCAAGACCCTTCCCCATTACCACCTTTGAATTGCACATTTTCTTCTAGCCACTTGTTGAAACTATGAAGTATGAATGAACCATTGGAATCAAACTACCACACCTCATTTATTGACTAGCAAAGGTTTCACTACCAATGATAAGTGCAACTAATCGAGTTAATGTACAAGAAAAATATAACACATTTGTGGGAAATATATTATGAATTACTGAACAAATTACATACGAACTTGGAGATTCATATGACTGACTAACTTATAAGTGTATAACTGTGCAGGAAAAAGGAGACACGATGTATGCTTGGAGATTCATATGACTGACTAACTTATGAGTGTATAACTATGCAGGTAAAAGGAGACACAATGTATGCATATACTTTCTTCAAGTTCATGCTAAAAACCATGTTTGTTTAACTAAGCCCGGGCATTGATGGAAACTTTGACTGTTATGTTGAAAAGTAATGAGGAAAAACAAAGGGGTACTAGCTTATCACTTTTTTATGTTGGACCAATCAATCATTTCATAAAAACAAGCTAGTAATAGTAATTTCTTTGATTAAAGAACCTTTTATAAAAAAAGAATAAACAAATAACAGCAATAAAAATGAAGGGAAAAAAACCTTAATAGTATTGAGGTCCGCTATGTCAAATTTTGCCTTCTTTTGGATTGTTCTTCGCATGTACTGGATTGCAAACTTTACCTGTAACAGGAAAAATGAAACAGAATCAGCATAACAGTAAGTACTGGCACCAGCAATGTATTTATCAATAAATGGGGAGTCTTTCTGGCAATGAAATTTTATTCACATGATACGAACAAAAATATTTGGGTAGATTGTTTCTATAAAAGGTATTACTATTTTTTAAAAGGTATTGTTTCTATAAAAGGTATTGCAAAAGGTATTGTTTCTATAAATTCAACATTTGGGTAGATTGTTTCTATAAAAGGTATTACTATTTTTACCCGAAAAAAGTAATACAAGATACTCACAGTGAACTTTGGCAGACGGACTTTATATGTATCTACAAGTTCCATCATCAAATCAACCAAATCAGAGAAGGGACTATCTAAAACCATCCCTGCAATTGAAGGATCCTCGGCTCCATACATAAGGCTGCAAGGAATAACATCATTGATGTATGAGGAAAATCCATTTAATTTAGCCAAAATGGTGGTCTGAATGGCTACATAACCAGAGAGTTCATAAATTGAGTGCACTAAAATTCAAAGAAATAAGAGAATGATGAAAATCTACCAAGTTACAGCTCCCATTGAGCGGCCCCACAAGCCAATTAAAGAGATATTTCCATCATTCCTCAGATAGTTCACCACAGCCGTTAGATCATCCTTCTGAGAACAGTCAAGAATGCCAAACAAACAATCATTTCACAATAAACAATGACAACAAAGCAGAAGGTAGTAATATATGCAAACTCCCGTTACGGAACGATGAGTCCAGAGTATTTCTTGTTCTACTTTAATAAAACAGAAACTTAAAAAAGAATCAAGGATACGTGTCCTCCCCGATCATATAGTAAGTTTTATAATTTTCATTGATGATATAGATATAGCATTCAAAGAAAACTCTTACTAAATTTAACTTAGACTCATTTTGGAATGAACTTGTCAAAGTGCAAGTTCTTGAAGATATATTTAAATAAAATTTAGTGATGTGTGTTATTGCCAAATGTGTGAAATATTGCAGTAGGGAAAAAAATTGGCATTCAGCCTTTCATTTCACGAGCTTCTCACTCATAATAATGGACAGGTGGAGAAAGTTACTCCTTCCTCATAGTGGGTAAATGACATAGTAATAAGACTAAGCAATATCGATGATAAAACAGTCAAATCTGAATATTTTTAAAAGATGGCTGAGCAAGTATTTACTTCATTCCATCCTAGAGTGACATGCTCCCCTCCAGAAAGTCCAGATCCCGAGAAATCCAGAGTGAACACCGTAATATTTGAAGGGAGTAAAATTATAGCAGCTTCACTGGCATCAGCCCTACAACCACTGTCAATAAACATTGCAACAAATCAGCATGGCCCTATAAAATTGAAATCAATAAACTATACAACACCAAACGTAAGTCAGAGAAAAGAACCGCATACAAGGTGTTGAAAATAAGATTAGGATCCATGTATTTAATGTAAAGGATATGCATATCATATCTTTTAAATAGATAGAATATTTTAATAGTTTTATTTATTGCTTTTAAACCTATATAAAGAGACTTCGTTATATAGTTGAGACACACAATTGCACCATGTTTTTCCCTTTTTCTCTTATTCGAAGGCATCAAAATAAATTGATGAGCGTCTAAATTTCATTATTGAAGGTGAAAGAGTAACTTTTTGTTCGAGACTGTTTAAAGGTTGGGGAAGGGAAAAAAAATAAAAAAAGAAGCTATTAAGCCGTCCATGTAATATACAATGCAACTAATAAGATTCTTCGGTCTCTACTATATCACTAACTAGATGACGAATACTTAAATGTAGTTGAGATTCTCACATTGGATAGTATGACTATGGCCTAAATATTGGTTATAAGTGATTACCTTACAAGTCGGTTTTGTAGGGAAGAGTAAGGTCATAAACCCAAATTTTAAATGGTATTAAAGTCTATTTCTAGATCAGCTGAGTCATCAGTTAATGTGGGCCACACAAATCACGGTTCAGAAGTCCAATCTTGGTCGTGAGGGAGTATGTTGAAAGTTTCGGATGGTGATATAGTCTAAATAGTGGGTTATAACTTATAAGTGATGGACAGCTCTCGCCTAACAGGTCAGTTTTGTAGAATGAGTTAGAGCCTAATCCCAATTTTAAAAAACATCAAGTTATCACCTTTTTTTAAAATTTTATGCTGGATCATCTATAATGTTTTCTTATACACAAAGCAATGTGAAAGAATGTTCATTTTGTCCCAAAAAATAAATTATGGTCAAAATTATCATTATAATTTATAATGCATAAATACAGCAATTTTCATTCAATCACTTTGGAAAACCTATAAAATGTATAAATCCATACAGCTAAAAAAGGGATAATGAAAGGTCTTAAGTGTATCATGAATGCAAATTAATTTCTAGTTGAATAATACCCTAGTAGAAAATGTGCATAGAAACTAGCTATTGAACTTTATCAAAGTGCAAGTACCAATCAACCAAAATCCTTTCCTCAAAATGAATCAAACAAAATGCATTTATGCCTATGTTAAACCATCTGCAAAAATAAAATTAGTAGACAAAGTGATCAAAAAGTTAATTTCTTGCAGTCACCTGTTTCCATGACAATATATTACACAAGGAAGAGGCTTTCCTTCAGCACTGCCAATAGGAACGTAGTGGCTGCATTGAAGAACATCACCCCGACTGTTTTTTAGCTGCAAAATATCAATATACATAAGAGGCGACCATGTAGGTTTGAAAAGAAAAAAAAATAATGACTTGATTCAAAGCAACATGCTGGTGATGGGGGGTAATGCAAAAATCAATAACAAAGGAAGTTGTAGAAGTATTCTACACAAAAGTTATCACCACAGTATTTAAAGATACAGTTGAAAATAATTCTTCTACAATAGAACTTTTCTTAGAAAAATGCTAACAAGTTCCCCCGAGGCACTTGTTAAGGAACCAAATATAGTAAAACTATCTTAGAACTTGTGTACTCGAACTCTTAAAAAGGTAAAAAATACTCTTTCCAATACAAAAGTTACTTTTTTTGTTTCCTTAGTTCCCCTGGGGCACTAGTTAGCATAACCCGTTTTCTGCACCTAATATATTTCACTATTTAAATGTAAATAACTTGTCCTTTCATGCTGACATTCTAGGTAAGAAATCCTTCTTGTTGCAGTTTCAAGAAGATCAGTAAAATAACTGACAGATGAAACATATTTTGAAGCATGAACCTATATGTATTTTGGCATACTTAAAGCATTATCATTGAAATGTCTTCCAAGGTAGAAGTAATGGCGCCACAGCAATTTTATATGTTCAATTGTTCATAATCCTCATCGAAGTCAATAATAGCCTGCCTAATGGATCTCTCTTTTGACACTATTTTTGTTGATTAATAGCAGTGATCACTCAGAGAAGAATTCGTCAAGAAAATTTTAAGAATAAAAAGATGACAAGACAGTGATTTAGGATTAAGAATTTAAAATTTGTGAATCCATTAATGATGAACTATGAGATAAGATTAAAACTATCTTGGAATGCATTTCAATGTAGTCAATGCTAAAAAAATTACTGACATATTGAATGCTAATTATTGAAGCTTACCTCTACATCCTTTCGTTGATACCACTTCCCTCTCAGCAAGAACTCTTCATCTAATAAATCACTTTTGGGGTCATATTCAGCTCTGCATCAAAGTAATGGTTACAGTCAAAAAAATTAGTAAGGCAATAAACAATACAAGCCAACAAACTCGCCTTTAGGCAATTATGTCATAGGAATACTACAATTTCTCATTTGCCTAAACTATTTTGATTAAGTGTAAAAACAAAATGATTATCGAAAACATAGAAACTATTGTTACAAACATAAGTACTTGTAAACATAGAAATACAAAAGAGCCAGAAGCATAACTTAGTGTTATCAAAACACAAGAAATTATTGTTACTGAATATCACTTAACTTTATAGATCTCACTTTAAGAACACATCAGCACCATATAAAGTATTAGTTAAATTCAATCATGAAACTCTCAAGATCACATGAAAAAAAAATCTACAAGTGTATGAAATAACACTTTTTTTTGCAGGGTGAATCATAGATCTCAAATTTCGAATCATAGAAAAAGTAAAGCGAAGTTAACATGATACAATAGCATAGCTAACACAAAAACTGAAAACTGATTTAGGGCGTTGTAAAGAATAAAAATAGAATTTATAATTGAATTGAATCATATTCGAAATTCCAAACGAACAATTTTAGGCATAAGTGGAAAAATTAGGGTATCTGAAAAAATTGATACCTTGGTGGACGAATGATGAAGTTGACAAGCTGTTCCATAGATTCAAGGGATCAAAGATGATGATATATCTTTGAACTCTTGAAGCAAATAATATGCTTCCAAGGTTCAATAACAAATATCACAATCAATCAATAATTCGTATATATATTTGAAGGGGCAAATAAGAAGAAAAGAGAGAGAGAGAGAGAGAGAGAGAGAGAGAGAGAGAGAGGGTGATGACGGTTATGAGACAGAGAAGTAAAGGAGAGAAAAAGAGAGAGAGAGAGAGAGAGAGAGTTTTGTTTGTTGTAGCGAGGTGGGTGGGTCTTGAGTGTTTCCAACTTGTTCTTCTTTATTTTCATTCAGAAACAGAAAAATGAAAAATCACTATCTCGCACGTCACAATTTCTATTTATTTTTAACACAATACTGTACAGTATTTGTTTTTCTTTTACACACTCTTACCAATAATCAATTAGGTTAAATTAAAAGTTCAAAGGACATACCGCAAATGTAAATTAACTTTATTCTAACAATCAATAAAAATCCTTCAATCTTGTGAGGTTAAATGAGATGATGTTGTGAAAAATATGTTTGTGATTTATTGACAGTGTAAAATTATTTTATAATGATTGTACATATTCTTTTTTCTCTTAAATTAAAGTCTTGGACATATAAATACATAATGAATCATGCTAAATAGTGCACCCAGTGCACCCTAGTGCACTTGATAAGTATACTAAAAATAGAAATAAAACATAAAATTAATGTTGATAAAGATAATTTTTTATGCTTTCAATGTATTGAATGTACAAATTTTAAGACCGAATTTCTTTATTTATGTGTTTAACTAGTGCACTATTTAGCATTTTACATACATAATTACTCTACGAATAATTAGGAATATTTATCCGACATTAAGAACTAATTCTCTCTTTTTTGTAGAATAAAGACGAAAACTAATTCTTATTACACATACAAATTTATTTGTGTGATTTATTTTTATTAGTCAGGTAAATATGGTTTTTTTTTCCTTTCCAAATATCCCTAAGATAAAAAGAAATTCCACAATGACTTACTTTTACAAATAATATATGCAAAATCCTACTTCATGAAAAAGGTCTGATACCCGACACCAATACATGTCAGTTACTTCTCGATACGTATCAGATAAATATCGGAGACGTATCCAGCGATTAAATTTTATTTCCTTAATGCAAAAAATACCAAACGTGTCCCCGGTAAATTTTAAGAATGTGGATGTTTATTTTATCACCAATTTTAGAGTTTACATATTTTTCATTTTTATACTGAATATTAAATTTTTTTATAAATGTTTTGATCGTATCTTAAATTTTAAATTTTTCACATATCGTCGTATCTGTATTGTATCATATCTGTATCGCATTCAAACCCTTCCCTAATAAGCCAAAAACGAAAAGAAAAAAAGGTTGGTCAATGGCGACATTGTCAGTGTCGCCACCTGTACTACAATGGTGGAAATGACAGTGGCGCCACATTCTTTTTGCTGCAGCGCGTCAGACCTTTTCCATAAAATAAGACTTTGTTGACATTAATTGTAAAAGTAGGACATTGTGGTAATTTCTTTTTTATTTTTAGGGATATTTAGAAGAAGAAAAAAACGTAAATACTTACAATACAATTTTTCAAGAAATAATCTAAAAAAACTTAAATTAAATTATTATAAGAGGCAAACTAGTGGTAGTAATACAATATTGATAATAGTCTTTTTTTTTAAAAAGGACAATAGTAATAATTATTTATTATTTTAAATCGAAATAAACTTTATTGAAGCAATTTTAAAAAAGGACAATAGTAGTTATTTTTTGTAGGGTTGAGTATGGATCCGCAACCCGACTCTAAATCGATATAACCGTCAATATATGGAAGCATTCAGTCGGGTGTGGGTCGAATCTCAGGTCAACAATTGTGAAAAATTGATCATGAACGGTTATATGCGGGCTGGTGCGGGTCTTTAAAAATTCACGTCTTCGTAACTGAAACAATCGAACTATTAATAAAATACAATTATTTTTTTAGTTTCGAGCACCTCTTCCCTCTCTTAATCTTTTATACTCTTCGCTTTGTTAATTTTATCTATCTTTGATAGAGGAGAAAAACGTTACATTTTACAAGCTTAAGCTTGTAATGTGTCGATAAAGGAGATGTAAAAGATAATATTATAGATTTATCTTAATTTCTACTTCTCTTCTACTATCTATTATTGTCTATACAAATTTGAAACAAAGTAATTGTATCTCACTCTTTTTATTGTATCCTTTTTTGCATTGTGTACAAAATATTGAACTATTTAAAGAATAATTTTTTTTATCAATGAAGTTTTGGAATGTAACAAGAAAGTATCAATCTAACCCGTTAAAATCGACTCGTAATACTCGTCACCCGTATGATCCGATATCCGAACAAACCGAAGATGTAAATGGTCAGAATTGGGTCCAAATTAAAATGTTGTGATTTTTATCTGTTTGACAATTTTCGGCCTGAATCCGATTGAACCCGACCGATGCCCAACCTTAATTTTTGGTATATATCACGATACATTCTAGTAGTTGTTTTGGAAAAGGATTTCCTGACGCAGTTACACCTGTGGACCGTCCTAACTGAATCAACAGATAAAATTATTTAACTTTGTATTTAATTAGGACCATCTGATCAGTATTTAATAACTGAGATTGATTACTATGGGAAGCTGTGGGAAACTCCTACAACAGCGAATCCTTATCCTTTTTTTGAAATGGATTTCCTGCTTTTTCACACACGATTAGGCTCATTAACAGTTGTTTAACTAAATCATACGTAGTGTTGTTAAAAAAAAAACTAAATCATACGTAATACAATTTTTCAATTGTCTACTCAACTTTTAGCTTTCCCTAGGATTACACTTAGAACTTTGCCCACACTTTGACAATTATACCCCAATAACAACGGGGAAAGTTTCGATTGATCACAAACTTCACTAAAATGAGTCTAATCAATTTTAAGCTCTCTCATCCAATTTATCGCTTCTTTCAGCCTTAATGGTGTATTTGGTTTGAGAGAGGGAAATAAAGAAGAGAAAAAATACGGAAATCGATTAATAAATTTGGACCAACTTTTAATCAAAATTCATTCATCGATTTCTATATTTCTCTCTCTCAAATCAAACACACCATAAATCTTCAGCCAAGATCAGATCATCAAAGCCATTGAAGACTTTGATCGATGCAGCTCTAAAGCTTCTGTCTTATCGTCGCAAGAGCATCCCTAACCCCTCATCAACGGGCATCACTCATAAGGTGAACATCTACAACTAGTATTAAATTTTAGGACACCCTTTAAGGGATATGACTTCAAGTAATGTTACTATTTTGCACATAAATGTAGGGTTATGTAACAAACCGTTTGTGCTAAATGGCATTGTTAACCTTAATTTCGTGGAGCACGATGAAGGCTTTTGAGACAGACTCCACAACTAGTATGTTATATCCATGAAAACTCTGTTATTGTGATATAATCAAATATTGTAGGTGATAAATGCTACTAATTACATGTTTTCCAAACCACCTTCTATAATCATGTTAATTATTAGTTCAATCAGAAAAAAATTGTTTTTGATCTAGTATTTGAAAACTTTATTGATAGTGGAATGCGAACCAACTTTATTTGGCCGATTCACATTCCATAAAAGCATGATTAAGTGTTTCCGTTTGATTGTTGCATCTAGTCTAGGACATAATGGTTGCAAAGAATCTAAAAACATTGTGTATGATTCTCCATAAAAAATTGATTTGTTTAGGAGGAATGTTCAATCTCGGAAGTTTTTCCCAACTTGATTTATTTGATTTGATTCCTTCATTGCTACCTCTTCCCACACCTTAATGGCATTGTATCCTGACCATACAAAATAGTTTTCATTCGGTGTTCCATAAGAACTGATTTGGCATTGGCACAATCTCAATTGAAAATATAACGTGTCATAAAAACCACACGTGATGAACATAATTTTTTTAAGGGTCATGCTAAATGGTGCATCCGGTGCATTAATTAAATATACCTAAAAGAGAAATAAAAAGACAAAATTAATGGTAGAAATATAACTTTTTATATCTTTAGCATATTGAATGCACAAGTTTCAAAAAAAATTTCTATATTAATATGCTTAACTAGTGCACCTAGTGCAATGTTTACCATTTTCCTCCAATACTCATTTTCTAATGATTAAAATAAAAGACATTGTGTTGCGGATAATCTATCACTAGTTTGTCTTATAATTGGGTTAAGTCTAACTCATTCATACAAAACCAGCTTGTAAGATGAGTTAGGTCCACGCATGACCGTCTAAATCGACAGAGACATTTAATGTGAGACTGTTTAATACACTCTCTCACGCCCAGGAATATTATTGGACAATGAATAAGTAAAATGTTTGAAATTTGATGAGATCTTTTAAGGGTCATTGAATAAGTAAAATATTAGTGTATATTTCTATAAGTTTCTTTTAAGGTCTTAAATATTTCAAATACCTTAAATTAGAGTATCACCCGTTCACCCTAAGTAACATAAAAAAAAATCTGTCTAACTAAATGTAAATGTTGCCATTTGGGACAGGCATGTCATTAGAATTGAAGGTGGAAATGTCTTAGCTGCAGCAACATGGTCTATATGCTGCCTGAAACTAAATAATTCCATATACTAATTAATCAAGTAAATGGACAAATAAAGTTGATTTTTTTCGACAAAAACAAATTAATCCATACTACTCTTCTAAAACTCTAAATTGGGTCCATTAATCCCATAAATATACACTAACTTTATATTTTATAGAATAAATAATTTTCTACCAAAAACAAAAAAGAATAAATAATTGAAAATTTTGCCCAAAGCTACTAGAACGACGCTTTCTGCGGCAACGGTGGTTTACTAATACAACAACAATTGAGTTTAAATAATACTACGTACTATTATTTTCTGACACATGTGGCTTTAAAATGTAATATCATCACTGATAATCATGCTCTAAGGCCATGGCCTTGCATTTATCCACGGCCATGTCACTAACGTCACGTCTAACTTGATCGGTTTCTTTCTAATGTACTAAGAAAAAATAGAAAATATAATTTTTACTTTGCCATATATTGAAGTTTCATGTTGGTGAAAAAGATTTATCCGTCTGCACATACCAATGAACGATAATATTAAACACCATTCACCATTTTAAATCGTTGACTATTTTAAATCATCATGTCAAAACAATAAAAGCGGCTGCAAAGAATTGATTTATAGTTGGCCATATAAATGCTAACTTAGTTTTGAATTTGATAGTTGGCCATTTTATTTGACAAAAGGGGAAGAGACATAAATAAACATCACCCATTAAAAGGCACGTAACAAGTCTCTTAATTAGTATACTTTCATTGTGTTCAAATTTCCAAAATGCTTCAGAAGATGAAATTTTTACCAATGTTATGTCTTCTTTTGCTTTTCTGTTTGTTTCTAAATGCCACACCATTTCATGCTGCAACAAAAATCCAAAGCAACGAGGCAAATGCTCTGTTGAAGTGGAAAACAAGTCTTGACAACAATAGCAAGGCTTTGCTTTCTTCATGGACAGGTAATTATCCTTGTAGATGGGAAGGAATCACGTGTGACAATGAATCAAAATCCATCTACAAGGTAAATCTTACGAATATTGGACTAAAAGGTATGCTTCAAAGTCTCAATTTTTCATCACTTTCAAAATTTCGCAGTTTAGTTTTAAGAAACAACTCCTTCTACGGAATTGTTCCAAACCATATCGGGGTGATGTCCAATCTAGAAACTCTTGATTTGTATTAAAGTTATAATAGTTTATTTTCTGCTAGTTAGTGGGATACATCTGTACAGCTTATTGCATTAGTTAGACTTAACTAGACTTTAGTTGTAAACTCTATTTCTTCCACTTCCATTACAAATCTGTACAGCATATATAGTGAGATGTACCTCACTATTTTATTATCTCTCAATATTGAAAGTTATTTTTCTTTCACTCAAAGATCAGTGCTTCAATATGTATCACTGTTTTATGATGGTATCAGAGCAATTGCTCTGGTAGCCATTGTTCGTTCCTTTCTTTTTCCTATTAATTTTGGATTCATTTTCTCTTGTGTTTTGATTCAACTTTAAGTTCTTGATCATGGCTACCTACTCTGATTTCTCTACCAATTCTGCAAATCCTTATTATCTTCATCCGAATGAAAATCCGGCGGTGATTCTGGTTTCCCCCCTTTTGGATCACAAAAATTATCACACTTGGTCGAGATCCATGCAAATTGCGTTGATTTCGAAGAACAAAGACAAATTCATTGACGGCACTCTTGTTAAACCGTCACCTCTTGATCCTCTTTACTCTCCATGGATACGATGTAACACGATGGTTTTAGCTTGGATTCATCGCTCACTTTCTGAATCAATTGCTCGATCTGTTTTATGGATTGATTCTGCAGCTGGAGTTTGGAAGAATCTTCGCATTCGATTCTCTCAGGGAGATGTCTTTCGCATCTCAGATATACAAGAAGAATTGTATCGATTTCGTCAAGGTAATCTCGATATCTCCGATTACTTTACAAAATTGAAAGTCTTATGGGATGAATTAGAAAACTATCGGCCAATTCCTCTTTGTAAATGCTCAATTGCTTGTACTTGTGGTGCGATCGATTCCATCAAGGTTTATCGTGAGCAGGATTACGTCATTCGTTTTCTCAAGGGATTGAATGATAGTTTTTCTCATACTGAGTCTCAAATCATGTTAATGAATCCTCTTCCCGATGTTGATACCGCTTTCTCGATGTTGATACAACAAGAAAGGGAAATTGCTTACTCTATTCTTGATCCAATTACGCACGATGCTCCTGAGGTTGAGTCTTCAACTGCTCTATTGGCAAATTCTAATTATGGAAATCAAAATGGGAAATCTAATTTTTATGGAAAAGGAAGAGGACATGCAACAAAATCTGCACTTAAAGGACATAATAGGTTGTGCACACACTGCAATCGTACTAATCACACTATTGAGACTTGTTGGCTTAAACATGGTTATCCTCCTGGTTATAAGAACAAAGGAAAGAATTTTTCTCAGTCTTCTCATACAGTTGCAGTAGTTGATTCTTCCACACAACCTGATTCATTGTCCTTCAATGCTGCAACACCACCTTTTGGTCTTACTCAAGATCAGTACAATGGCATTCTTAGCATTTTTCAGCAATCAAAGTCTCAGTCAACACCTGCTGTAAACTCAGTTTCTACCACCACACCTCTTGCTCTTCATTCGCAGTCATCCACTGGTAATGGTAAGTCTCCTAATTTTTGGATTCTTGATACGGGAGCAACTGACCACATCACATATGATATTAGATTATTTAGCACTCATAGGCACATTAATCCTATCCCTGTTTCATTACCAAATGGCACTCAAACTTTTGCTGATATCTCTGGCACTGTTCAGATTTTACCTTCTCTCATTTTGCATAATGTTCTTTACATACCCTCATTTCATGTTAACTTAATTTCAGTGAATAAATTAGTTACTACAAATAACTGCTTTGTGAATATCACATCTCAATCATGTGAAATTTTGCAGATTGGTACCAAGGCAGTGATTGGTATAGCTAAACTTCAAAGAGGCTTATATGTCATTAGTACTGCAGACCACACTGGTTTTGTTTCTTCCACTTGTAATTCTGTTTCTAGCAGTTCCTTTTTATGGCATTTAAGATTAGGCCATCTTTCTGATAAAGGCTTGCAAGCCGTTTCTAGGCAATTTCCTTTTGTTCCTAGCAAAAATAATATGTCTTCTTGTGATTCTTGTCACTTTGCAAAACAAAGAAAGTTACCTTTTCCCCATAGTATGTCAAAATCTAATGCTCCTTTTGATATTTTACATGCTGATTTATGGGGTCCTTATTCTACTATTTCATTGCAAGGTCATAAATATTTCTTAACTCTCGTTGATGATTATTCTAGATTTACTTGGGTTATATTTCTCAAATCCAAAGATGAAACTAGAAAGAGTCTTATTCACTTTGTGGCATATATTGAAAATCAATTTCACACTACTTTGAAATGCCTTAGGTCTGATAATGGCACTGAATTTTCCATGGGTGATTTTTTTCTTTCCAAAGGAATCATTCATCAAAAGACTTGTGTTGAGACCCCTCAACAAAATGGGGTTGTTGAAAGAAAGCACCAACACATTCTCAATGTAGCTAGAAGTCTTTCTTTCCACTCGCATATACCTGTAACAATGTGGAATTTTTGCATTCAACATGCTGTTCACATCATTAATAGGTTGCCGACTCCTCTTCTTAATTTCAAATGTCCTTATGAATTGCTTCACAATGAACCTCCGTCTCTTGTTCATCTTAAAGTTTTTGGTTGTTTGAGCTATGCAACCACTTTGCAGGCTCATAGAACCAAGTTTGATTCTAGAGCTAGAAAAGCTATATTCCTAGGATATAAAGACGGTACTAAAGGCTATATTCTTTATGATTTAAATTCACATGAAATTTTTGTTTCAAGAAATGTTGTTTTTTATGAAACTGATTTTCCTTTTCATTTGCCGAATTATGAGCAAACTGACTCTGCATCTTCTACATCCAACTTGCATCATACTATTGTTGATGACCCTGATCCTACTTCTTTACCCATTCCTGTCATGCATGAACCTGACCTCCCTTCCTCACCCACTACCACACCAGAATCTAGTCCTGCACCTTTAAGAAAGTCTTCTAGAATTGTTCAACGTCCTGCATATTTGGAAGATTTTCATTGTTACAATATTATAGGTTCACCATCAGTAGTACCTTCTAACAGTGTTTATCCCCTTTCTTCTGTATTATCTTACAATAATTGTGCCCCTAGCTATCATGCCTTTTGTTGTTCTATCTCGGCCATAGTTGAACCTACAACCTATAACCAAGCATCTAAATTTGAGTGTTGGAGGAATGCTATGAATGCTGAATTACTTGCTCTTGATGAGAACAAAACTTGGTCCGTTGTTGATCTTCCCCATGGAAAAGTTCCCATTGGTTGCAAATGGGTGTATAAAGTTAAATACCATTCAAATGGTTCTATTGAGCGTTACAAGGCTAGGTTGGTAGCTAAAGGGTATTCTCAATTAGAAGGAGTTGATTATTTTGATACCTTTTCTCCGGTTGCCAAAATTACTACTGTTAGGGTCTTATTAGCTTTGGCTTCCATTAAGGGGTGGCATCTTGAACAATTGGATGTGAATAATGCTTTCTTGCATGGTGATTTAAATGAGGATGTGTATATGTCACTCCCTCCTGGTTTTCCTGCTACTAAGGAACCCAACAAAGTTTGTAAATTGCACAAATCCATTTATGGTTTGAAACAAGCTAGTAGACAATGGTACTCGAAGCTTTCTTCCTCTTTGGTTTCTTTGGGATATACTCCCTCACAGTCCGATCATTCTCTCTATATAAAGTCTACATCTACTAGTTTCACCGCACTCTTGGTGTATGTTGATGATATTGTACTTGCTGGCAACTCTATTCATGAGATACAAGCTGTCAAATTGTTTTTGGATCATAAATTCAGGATTAAAGATCTTGGAAAATTGAGATATTTCTTAGGTCTTGAAATTGCAAGATCTGACACTGGAATCTTTGTCAATCAAAGAAAATATACACTTGAACTTCTTCAAGATGCTGGTTTACTTGGAACAAAACCTTCCAATATTCCCTTTAATCCTACTACTAAGCTTTCTAGCACTGATGGTGCTCCTTTGGATGACCCATCTTCTTATAGAAGACTTATCGGAAGGCTTCTTTACTTGACACATACTCGACCGGACATTAGTTTTTCTGTTCAACATTTGAGTCAATTTGTTTCTAAGCCTTTGGTCCCTCACTACAATGCTGCCATGGGCATTCTTAAGTATCTCAAATCTGCCCCGGCCAACGGCATATTTTTATCTGCTTCTAGTCCTTTGAAGATTAGTGCTTTTGCTGACTCTGATTGGGCTAGGTGCCCTGAAACTAGAAAATCTATAACAGGATTTTGTGTATTACTTGGTTCTTCTTTAATTTCCTGGAAGTCCAAGAAACAAAATACTGTCTCCAGGTCTTCAACAGAGGCTGAATATCGAGCTTTGGCTTCATTGGCTTGTGAACTTCAATGGTTACAATACATTTTTCAAGATTTCAAGATAGAATTTTCCGATCCAGCTTCTGTTTTTTGTGACAGTAGGTCGGCAATTTACTTATCTCACAATCCTACTTTTCATGAAAGAAGTAAACATATCGAGCTAGACTGCCATGTGATTCGTGAGAAAATTCAATCAAAGCTCATTCACTTACTACCTGTACCAAGCACTTCTCAACTGGCTGATGTTTTCACTAAGCCACTCCATCATCCTGCTTTCTCTTCATTCTTGTTCAAGTTGGGTCTATGTTCAATCCATAGTCCAACTTGAGGGGAGATATTAAAGTTATAATAGTTTATTTTCTGCTAGTTAGTGGGATACATCTGTACAGCTTATTGCATTAGTTAGACTTAACTAGACTTTAGTTGTAAACTCTATTTCTTCCACTTCCATTACAAATCTGTACAGCATATATAGTGAGATGTACCTCACTATTTTATTATCTCTCAATATTGAAAGTTATTTTTCTTTCACTCAAAGATCAGTGCTTCAATATGTATCACTGTTTTATGAATTTGTCATTAAATGAACTCTCAGGTCGCATTCCAAATAGCATTGATAATTTGTCCAAACTATCCTATCTTGATGTGTCAATTATTTCGATGGATCAATCTCTACTTCTATTGGAAAGTTGACCAATCTATCGTATCTTCACTTACATGACAATCAACTTTTTGGCCACATTCATCGTGAAATTGGGATTTTGGTCAATCTCAAGAGGTTATATCTTGGATTTAATAATCTTTCTGGTTCCATTCCTAGAGAAGTTGGATTTTTAAAACAACTCAATGAACTTGATTTGTCTACTAACCATCTCTCTGGCACAATCCCTTCTACAATTGGAAACTTGAGCAATTTATATTTTCTTTACCTTTATACTAACTATCTCAGTGGTAGCATTCCTAGTGAAATTGGAAAGCTATATTCCCTTTCCACAATTCAGTTGGTGCAAAATAACCTCTCTGGACCTATCCCATCTTCTATAGGTAATTTGATAAATTTAGAATCTATGCTCCTTAACCGAAATAATCTATCTGGGCCAATTCCTTCCACTATTGGAAATTTGGCAAAACTTAGTATACTTAATGTTTTCTCAAATAAGCTCAGTGGCAATATTCCAAAAGAAATGAATAGGCTTATAAATATTGAAATATTTGAGTTGAGTGATAATAATTTCATAGGTCATTTACCTCAAAATATTTGTGTTGGTGGAAAGCTCAAATATTTCAATGGCCATGATAATCAATTCACAGGTCCTATTGCAGAGAGTTTGAATAATTGTTCAAACCTTATAAGAGTTAGGTTTGAGAAAAACCAACTAACTGGAAACATAGAAGACATGTTTGGTGTGTACCCAAATTTAGACTACATTGATTTGAGTGACAATAATTTTTTTGGCCATCTATCATCAAATTGGGGAAAGTGCAAGAATCTCACAAGTCTTAAAATCTCCAACAATAATTTATCAGGAAACATATCACAAAAACTAGGTGGAGCAACCAATTTACATGTACTTAACTTATCTTCAAACCACCTTACAGGAAAAATTCCACAGGAGCTAGGAAATTTAACATCCTTGTTACAACTCTCATTAAGTAGCAATCATTTTTTTGGAGAAGTTCCTATAGAAATTGCATCATTGCAGCAAATAACTACTTTGGATCTTGCAACCAATAATTTAAGTGGCTTTATCCCAAAACAACTTGGATTGTTACCTATGTTATTAAATTTGAATTTGAGCCAAAATAAATTTGATGGAAACATTCCCTTTGTGATTGGTCAATTACAAGTGATTGAAAATCTTGATCTTAGTGGGAACTTTATAGATGGAACCATACCAGGAATGCTTGGACAGTTGAAATACTTAGAAACATTGAATCTGTCACATAATAATCTTTCTGGTACCATTCCCTTTAAATATAATGAGATGTTAAGTTTGACAATTGTTGATATATCATACAACCAATTGGAGGGTCCGATTCCAAATATTCCAGCCTTCAAAAATGCTCCAATTGAAGCCCTTAAAAATAACAAAGGGTTGTGTGGTAATGTCTCTGGCCTAGAGCTTTGCTCAACATTAGGTAGCAACTTTCACAGTCATAAGACTAACAAAATTTTGGTGCTAGTCTTACCCCTCACTCTAGGCACTTTATTGTTAGCATTATTTGTTTATGGGCTCTCATACATTTTATTCCAAACTTTAAGAACAAAAGAATATAAGCATGCAGAAGAAATTCAAACTAATAATCTATTTGCAATATGGAGCTTTGATGGCCAAATGGTGTATGAGAATATTATCGAAGCCACGGAACAATTTGACAACAAACATCTCATTGGGGTAGGAGGGCATGGAAGTGTTTACCAAGCAGAGTTGGCTACAGGTCAAGTGGTAGCTGTGAAGAAACTCCATTCATTAGAAAATGGACAAGTGTCTAATCTAAAAGCTTTTGCAAGTGAGATAAGTGCTTTGACAGAAATCCGACATCGGAACATTGTAAAGTTATATGGATTTTGTTCACATTCACTACACTCATTTTTGGTTTATGAGTTCTTAGAGAAGGGTAGTGTGGACAAAATTTTGAAAGATGATGAACTAGCAACTGCATTTGATTGGAATATAAGAGTGAATGCCATTAAAGATATAGCTAATGCTTTATCTTATATGCATCACGATTGTTCTCCCGCAATTGTTCATCGTGATATATCCAGCAAGATTGTTGTTTTGGATTCAGAGTATGTAGCTCATGTTTCAGACTTCGGAACTGCTAAGTTTCTTAATCCTAATTCTTCCAACCGGACTTGTTTTGTAGGCACATTTGGATATTCTGCTCCAGGTTAACTACATTTAATTATATTATATTTAATTTCTAAGTTATAATATACTTATGCAGTGTATCTTTTGATGTTACATGAAAAACACAATAACTTAATGGTCTTTTAATTTTTGCTACAGAACTTGCATACACAATGGAGGTAAATGAGAAATGTAATTAATGTGTATAGTTTTGGTGTATTAACTTTGGAAATACTTATTGGGATGCACCCCGGAGATGTTGTAACTTCTTTATGGCAACAACCTTCACAGAGTGCTATGGACATTACCCTTGATAATATGCCATTGATAGATAAGTTGGACCAACGTCTCCCTCATCCTACAAATACTATTGTTAAGGAGGTGGTATCAATGATAAGAGTAGCAATTTATTGTCTGATCGAAAGCCCATGTTCTCGCCCTAGTATGGAGCAAGTTTGCAAGGAGATTGTGATGATGTCAAAGTCATCTTGAAGAGAATGATTATGTCAAGTGTTATTTCACTGGCTAGTTGATTTTCTCACTTCTACCATTTTTAGCCAACAAGTTGTATCTCGCATGTGTGTGTGGATCTTATTATGTTTACTTTCCTCTTCTTAAAGTACTTGTAAATTTGAATTTAGAATTTCGATCTTCTCATATTCAATTTAAGTGTTATGTTGTCAACGGTCAATTTAAAACCGTAACTATTTGATAAAGAATTTAGTTAGAGACTAATTTGACAGTAAGTTGAAAATATCAGAGATTATTTTGATAGGAAGTGAACGTAGACAGAGTCATATTTGACAATAAGTGAAACAAATGTTTATGGAATGACCAAATTGAGAAATGCTTAACAAGTTTCTTTCCCCAATTATACAGCAAATTTATAAGGATATATTATAATATATGAAAAATATTCCTTCCCCCCCTCAGGAGTCAAACCAAATAATGATCAAAGAATACAAACCATTTCTTTGTGTTGAAGAAATTTCTTTCCACTGTTGAACACCAAAGAAAAGAACCGTAACCTTACATAGTAATGTTCTGGTTTGGCTTATATATATGTTGAACTACTAAGCTTGAGGAGGAAAAAACAAAAAACCATAATCAAAGTTTTTTATAATTCATTAGTATTTGAGGTTCAAGGACAATGACTTCAGGTGGATCAAAATCAGTAGCCATACTCCTTTTAGCCCTGAATCTAGTTTTGTATTTCATTGTGATTGTAATTGCTTCGTGGGCAATGAATCATGGGATTCAAAGGTCTAGAGAAGCAGGTAATTTATATATTTAAGGTTCTTTATCAGCTCAAAATTAAAATGTTCATTCATATGCTCTGATTAAATATACAACTTATTTGCAACTTATAACACAATTGTTTATTATGATAAGCGGTTACGATTTGTTGACTTGAGATTTGGTTCTATATTTACAGCATCAGTTTTGACGACTCCGGCTCGAATATTCCCAATATACTTCCCAATGGGGAACATGACAACTGGTTTTTTCATAATTTTCACTCTTATTGCTGGTGTTGTTGGGTTCACTACCTCAGTAACTGGATTGAATAACATATTCCAATGGAATGCTCCTAATTTAAATGCTGCAGCTATGTCTTCATTGACAACATGGGCACTCACTCTACTAGCCATGGGGTCAGTATAGTCTTTTTCTAATTACCCCTTATTCTAATTTGCTCCTGTTTGATATTACGGTGAATATATCATAATCACAATAATTAACTGTGAATTTTTTTTTTTACTAAAACTGTGATTTTTTAAAAGGCACATAAGGTTGCTTTTGCAAAGTTACGATGAATCACTGTAATTCTAATACATCTGCCGTAATACCAAACATATGCTATATACATTTGTATTTTAACAATTTTCTACGACACAATTAATTTTTTCTTTTTATAAATTGGATAAGGAAAAATTGTCATTAATAAATTTCATATTCAAGACTATTTTACAATCGATCTCATATATGAGTGTGCCTTATTGTCTTGCAGATTTGCGTGCAAAGAGATTGAACTTGGCTGGGCTGACTCAAATTTGGTAAGTTTTTTTTAGAATTTAAGAAAATGATGTGTCACAAGTTCAATTTTATTCATTAATTTAAACAAAAAAAGCTAGGCTAGCAACATATTTTGAAGCATAAAGTTAATATTCATTATTTATTTTTGTTTGATTATTTTCCAGCGTACCCTTGAAACGATCACAATAATTGTAAGCGCAACACAACTGTTATGCACCAGTGTTATCCATGTTGGGGCTTCAGAAGTTACTCTGCAGAGAATTGGAAGAGTATGATGAGTTTTAGTTGGTGGCAAACATGAATATTCTCAAAAAAAAATTACAGAATTATATTGTAGCATAAGTTGTTTCAACTTCTTTGTTTTAATTATAACTAATTTCTTGTTTATTTATTTCAATTTTAAAGCTGTTTCTCATTTACTTCATTTGAGTGCTTAAAATTGATGTCCACATCAATATTGCTTTCTAAGTGTTCTTATACATCAGGAAATAATGATATCATTATTTTTGTTATTATACAGATACAGATGAGCTCAATTGTCTATACATTTAGCCGAAATTTTAATATTATTAGATTTAACATTTTCATCTGAGTTGAAATTTAAATAAGATTATTGATGTGTATGGCTCAAAAATATATCAAATACCTTAATTATTTCATCAATTTAAAATATAAACTTTATTTTTATATTAAATATAAATATACTAGAGGGAATACTATTTTTTACTCTTTATTTGGTCATACGTACACACATACTTAAAAAAGATAAAATATTTAAATAATATATATTTTTAAGATAATTAAATTATACTGGTATGTATTTTTTTTATGTGACTAAATAATGTATCTAAAAGTGTTAAACAAATTGCTAAAAAGGGCTAAATAACTGACAAGTAAAAAAAATATTTATCAAAAAAAGAAACAAACTGAGAAAGTTAAAAAAACTACTATAAAAAGTAAGACATGTTGTGTAATGTGTTGTGTCCCACAACCCAATTGTGCTATCTATTGCTTGGACACATCAAATTCAACTAGGCCTAAACAACAGGGCCGTCCCCGACTATTTGGAGACCCTGTTCAAATATTAAAAATCGGCCTAATAAAAAAATATAAAATTATTAAAAATTATTCTCTATTTAAATTATACATAAGAAACACATAAAAAATAATTATCATTATATATAATGTCAAAAAGAAACATCATAATTTAAAATTTAAATGTAGTAGAACGATGTTTATGAGTATAGATAACTAATCTATTGATACTCATATGATGTTTTATGAACATTAACAATATATAACTATTATTTTAGAGTATTAAAATTAATCTATTAATACACATCTGATATTTTATGAGTACAAATAATATATAACTAATATTATAAAACCTCAAAATTTTAAATTGAGGCCTCGAAATTTTGGAGGCCCGGCACCGGCGCACACCATGCGCATGTGTGCAAGCCGGGCCTGCTAAACAGTAATACAGTTAATAACAAGGGAGAAAGAACAAGAAGTACTACACACTGACACTACACTGGCATGTCTTGATTAAAATCAAGTTATTATAGCATACCCAACAATACAAATAAAACAAAAGTGCACTTAATATATACTCCCTCCGTCCTAATTTAATTGACACAGTTGACTAGTGTGCATTATTCACACATGTGCTTTGACCTTATATTTCTATTAATAAACAAAAATAAATATCAGCATATAAGATGTTGTTTGATTCGTTTCGATGAGTATTTTCAAAATATCAAATTTTTATAATTTTGACTATTATACAATTAAAAATATTAATCATCAAAATTATGCATCAACATACGTGAAATAATCAACTGTGTCAATTAAATTGAGACGGATGAAGTAGTAATTGAAGAACACGGTTAAGCAAGAATCAACTCGCAAAGTAATTAAACTTCTCATTCATATAAGAATGGTTGGAACCGATACAAATTTTCTCCCACATGCATATAAAACAAACAACATTATTATTTTATTCATTCATGGCTACACATGCCAATGCAAATCAATTGCATACACACACTAGCTATAGCTAGTTTTACTTAGGGCAACCAGGCCATGCAACATCAGCTGGAGAAAGAGTATTAAGAACAGGATTCCTCTCAAAGAAATTAGTTGGCCTCAGCTCAAATGAAGTGCTCAATAATGGCATTATTGGAAAATCTTCTTGTGCTGGAACATGATGAATTCCAACTACATGCCACAAAACAATGTCCTTGTTCTCAATGTCTCTATTCCTGCAAACATTTCAAATTAATTATTAGTATAATATATATAATCAACTTATTAAGATCAATTAATTACAAATTCAAAAAATAAAATAATCAATCTTACTGTTGAGTCCAAACAGCTAAAGTATCATCTCCACGACTATGATCAACATAAAGTCCACCAGCCCATTTCTGAGTTCTATTATAAGGTGTGACCCAAACATTATAATTAGTGAAAGCACCACGTATTTGTGGATAATCATCCAAAGATAAAAGTGGATGAGCTGGAATTGCCGGAATCAAACGGTATCCAATTTCATTTCCAACAGCAGTTTTCTTGTTTGGATTCACTACTGCAAGCTCAGCTGGAGCATACCCAATTGTGACTTTTGCTTCTGATTCAGTCTTAGCAGTTTGTGTCTCAGTGGTCCAATAACTCTTTCTCTTTGAACTTCCATCAGTAATTCTTACAGTCTTTAAACTTGTTTTCTCAAACGAGTTTTGTACACCATCAATATCAAAATCAAGATAGTACATGTAGAAATGGTCATGATAAACACCAATGCTGTTTGCTGATACCAATTTACCATGTATATCTTCCTTAATTTCATCTTTGTGCTTAATGTTGGTTCCCTTAATTTCCAATATACCCGATAGTGCTATCTATATACATATAGTATGCATTAGAAATAAATATGAGCATAACTCATCCTTACAAAACTTGCTTGGAAGGTAAAGAATATAATTTGCTTATAAACATCTGTCAAGGTCATTGCATACTGATGTGAGAGTTTTTAAAGGTACATTTGAAAAATGAATGATTAGTTAGAGGACATGACAATTGACAAGTGCGGTAATATTGTCAGTTCACAGTTGTCCTCTTAATCGTATGATAATGATAATAAAGAAAGTAACAGCACGCGTTTTTTTTACACTCACGGAAATGAAAAAACAACACCAAAACGTGATTTTTTTTTTGAATGGCACACCAAAAGGAGACTTGAAATTGTTTAAATGAATTTGTCGTCTTATCGAAGGCATCCACTCTTGATTTTAATTTAGTTCTTGTAAAAGAAATTATTTTAAAAAAAGCAACAATTTTTGGTTTTAGTCCTTATATCTTTTTTATTGCAAATAAGTTCTTGAATATATAAAATTTGTTGGTTTTAATCTCTGTTGTCTGCCACCGTTACAAAAAACGCTGATTTGTCAAACGTTTGCACACGTGACCACTATGATGTGTCAAGTTAAGCTGATCTGGTCATAAATGAATGACCAAAATCAAACCTTGGTGAAAATTGAAACAAAATTATGGTGCAAGTATGCATTTTCTTTCTATCCTAAGTGTAATTTTGGTTCTTCATTTATAACTGAATCAGCTTAACATGACACATCATAATGGCCACGTGTTTAAACGTTTGATAAATCTGCATTTTTGTAACAGTAACAGACAGCAAGGACTAAACCAACAAATTTTATACACTCAGAGATTTATTTGCAAAAAAAAAAAATACAGAGACTAAAACCAAAAATTCGCAAACATACAGGAACAAAAATGATATTTAAGCTTAAAATGAATTATGAAGATTAAAAATGTAGAATATATGTTGTGACAATAGAATATTTGATAATTTTCAATTCATATTAAATGTTTAGATATCAAAATACTACTCTTGTCTCAAATAAAATTAAATAAAAATTATACTCTCTAAATTTTAGACTAATTACATCAATTTTCTTTATCAACTTTTCATTATTTAAATTCCAAATAACGTTGTTCGGAAATCATACATATTTTTTATGAATTTTATTTTATAAGGGTTAATCAATAAATTATTTCCTTATCTTATATTCTCTCTGTCTCAAAATATAAACAAAAGTTGTTCAACAAAAATAAATGTATTTGGTCCAAATCTTTAACCAAATACATCAAGTTTGTTTGACTCATTTTTTATTATATTTTGGGACGGAGGAAGTATGATGGTTTCTAATCCAACAAATATTCAAGATAACAATTTTGACCAGAGAGACAATATAAAATAAGTTTTAGGGTTAACTTATCATATTTTATTATCTCATAAAATATTAAGTTGAAATTACATAATATGATACAATTATCTTGAGCACCAAACATATGCTAAATGTTATTGTGTTTCATCAAATTTTATTGTCAAAATATCATTTCTAAAATATAAATAATAAACTTAGAGCTACAAATAAATAATCAAATAAAATTTGGTATTTACCGAGGGCTTGATGGAACCACTTGTTTTGAACTCCCAATCTAAAACATTGTCATAGTTGCCCACAGTGACTACAGTTCTTACGATCAAGTTCACTTCCGTTCGAGATTCTTCGATCTATCAATAACAATCATAGCATACAAAGAGATGACTAGTTAATTAATTTTTCTTAAAAAATAAATTGATTAATCTACCGATAAAGGTAGTTTTGTCAACTACTTATAACAACTTTTAACGAAAAAAGTCACTGCTAAAAATTATATTTCTTATAATGCGTGAATTAGTTTGTTGTAATAAAGATTCTTACGTATTCATTAGGAATGCCGGTCTCTGTATGACGCCACATGATACTACCGTATTGTTCAAAAACACAAATTGCATTCTTCAATAGGCTTGGAGTACCATCATCAGAGTGAATGTATACATCAATGAACTCAGCATTTGATGGGCAATCACGGTTGGGTATCAAAGACACTGTAGATCGACCAAATCCAAACTCTCCGGAATCAAAGAAAGTCTTAAAGTAAAATTCTTCTGTTGGGTCTTGATAAGGCACAAACAGCTCAGAAATGTACCCTTTGTACAGTACACGACGAGACTTATGCTTCTCCAAATCATAAATAGAAGCAAGTGATATTATAATACCAGCTCGAACATCAAATCCGACATGAAACTTCCAGTTGGCCCAGCTGAACAAATTAACTCATTGCAAATATATTATTTCTCAAGACAAAAGTTATATATAGGTTTGTATTAGCTTATTTTTGAGCTTATGCAAACAGCTTATGCAATATAAATTAGAGTTTATGCTATTTTACAAGTTCACTTCACACTAGTGAAAATTATATTTTTATAAATTATTTTATCATAAACTATCTTGACAAACATATAATAATACATACAAATTCTATAAGTTATTTGCATAAGCTCAAAAATAAGCAAATCCAAACAGGCCCATAGTAAATAATAGCACAAATTAAATCATAAAGTTTATATATAATATTTAAAATTTTATCAAATAAGTTAATTACATAAATTTGAATAAAATATCAAAACTATTTATTGAAGAGTTTTAAACAAAAAATAAATATATATTAAACTTCTATAACTATAAAAAAAAAAGGAAATAAATATATACTAGTAAGTATAAAAGAACATGAACATTACCTAATACTATGGCCATTGATTTGGAAGCCAGGACCTTGTGGTTGATGGATAGTTAGACTATGCTGATTTGGTCCAAATGGTGGATTCTGTTTTGAAACCTGATATTCAGTTTTCTCTGCTGTAGGAACAGTTTCTATTTCTCTATCATGATACTCATCAATCTTCATAGTTCCAAGATCAACAACAATTGTTAATCCACTAATAGGCCTCACATATATATTAACACTGCTTTCTTTCATAAAACAGTCAACTCTCACAGTCCTAATATTCTCTTCTTCTCCAAACCATCCCATGGTGAATGTAGAACACACCACCTCAGAGATATTCAAACCTCTCTTTTTAATTGAGGCAATAAACGGAGGATATTTTAGTGGAAGCTTTATGGCAACACCTTGTTCCTCAACAGATAAGATAGGGAAACCATATCCTTTATGAATATTGTCAGAGACAATGGTTTTCAACTTTAAATCAATTACTATCTCATGGCTTTGGCCATTGATGATAGCAATGACAAAGGATTTACGACGGATTGTTATAAAAGTTGGAGTGTTTTCAAGTCTAAGGATAGTGTCTTTGTCAGGGTCATCTAGGCCAATATAGTGGAAACCTACTTTGTTCTTTGAGGTGGGATAGTTGTTATGGACTACTGTTTGGACAATTAGAAACTCTTCTTTGGTTAAAGGATTAAGTGGATGTTGAGAATAGTATGGTGCAATTGCAGAAACCACTACTTGGAGGCAGAGGAGTGTAAGAACAGAGAAAAGAGAAAGTTTCAAGGTGGTGGAAGAAGCCATGGTGAGCTCTAGCTACACTGGCTTGGTGTGTTTGTGTGAAATGTAAGCTCCACAAGGTGTCCTTAAATAACAGAAAAAATGCATACAATATCTATGACACTATGCATGGATTAGAATCTAAAATGGAAATAAGATAACATGGATTGTTGGACATGTGAGTTTAATGTCAATTAAAATGCAGCATAACTTAACTCAGGTGTCAGGAATATTGCATTATATATGCAAGGAGTCGGGGTTCGAACCCCCGTCATCTCACTTAATCACCTTAAGGTTAAAATTTCTAGCTATCAGACTACTTTATAGAAAAAAAATTATGGCATTGTTTCATAAGAGTAACTCATTTGTTATCTATTAAGAATATTATTGGAGAGATTGAAGTTCAAAAAATATATCATTTTTTATTTCTACATTAAAATTAATTTATTTTATTCACTTGTGATATTTCTTTGATTACTTTTTTGCTCGTATTACATCATTATCATGAATCAAATATAATAATAAAATATTATCAAATATATAATAATAAAAATTTAAAATGTCAAACTTGGCAATTGGCATAATAAAGAATAAGATTATACATTTTTTAGAGAATTTTTACTTTAGATTTGATATGTCTTGGTACATTTAATTTTTAAATTAATAGTTAAATAATTTATTTTTTAGAAAAAATATTTTCTATATATCATTTAAAAAATTGTACTGCTTTAATATTAATTACCAAAACTGTTGATCAAAAAAATAAAAATCATTTTTTTCTAAAATGTAATTGCTTATAATGGTAATTATCGAATATTTTTACGAAAAAATTGTAAACCGTTAATCCAATAAAATTATCTTTTTTTCTTTTGTAAATTTTTTTTTCTGAAATAAGTCAATTTAATTCATAAAAATAATCATTAATTTATTCTTTTAAATAAAAATATCAAAATACTTCAATTTATGTACTAGCATAAACTTCCAATTTTTCTAGATTAGAATTAGAGTTTCTTTGTCTAAAAAGTGACCTAAGTAGATGTCCGCATAATAACACACTTTAATTATTATTTTTATTACATTAATCTTCAACTTTTTTTTCTGTAATTTTTTTAAAATTTCTATTTATATATATATATATATATATATATATATATATATATAAGAGATAATTACAAAGATAAATATGTATTAGAAAGTGTCAATAGTTTTATTTTAAATGAAAAAAAGTGTCAATTGTTACCTGAAAGGAACCAACATTCTGCACAATTTTAATTCACAAATTTGTAAAAAGTCTTGTATTTAGGACAAACAATTAAAAAGTGAAAATGATGATTCTATAAATATAAATAAATAAGGCAAAATGCATCCATAAGTCCTTTAAGTTTTACGTTTGTAACAGATTGGTCCTTTAAGGGCCCGTTTGGTGCGCAGGATAAGAGTCAGGATAGGATAACTGTATCATATCCTGTCTTAATCCAGTGTTTGGTGAACCAACATGATATGATAAGTTAATCCTGCAACTTATCCTATCATGTCTCTCTAGTTAAAATTCTTATCATGAGTTTAAGCTGGGTTACGAGCAGGATAGGATAAGAAAATAATTTACCCATTTATTTGATAAAATAGATTTTAAAATAAAAAATGAAAATTAATAAAATATTAATAATAAAATAATTTGATAGTAAATATTTTTTAAAAAAATTAATTTTTAAATATATACACGATTTTCTCAGAAGGGTAATTTTGTAATTTACATAATTTTAAAAATCAAAATTATACTGTAATTACAATATTTTAAAGTAAAATAATTATTAAAAATTGCAAAATAGGGATATTAATTTAAATTTTATAACAAATTAAATATAATTCTCTTGCAATGGTAGTTTTATTATTTACATATAAAATATATGATATATTTATTTACCTTATCTAACATATATAATTAAGTTATTTATTTGATCATATTCATATAAATATTTAACATGTTTATTTGCTCATTATTTTATTTAAATTTATATGAAAATATATATTTGATTGCTTATTTAAATTTTTTATTTATAAAATTCAAAGTATTATAAAATAATTTTTCTTAAATAATTATTTTACAATGTTAATTTTGTAATTAGAATATGATATATATATATATATATATATATATATATATATATATATATATCTTATTATATTATTATGAGCGAGATATATATATTAAAAACATTATACGATTGTTATCATGTTTGTTATCCTGTCTGCACCAAACATATGATAGGATAACTGTGGATAACTATTATCCTGCTTATATCATATTCTATCCTTATCCTGTTTTATATCCTATCCTGACACTATCATATCATGCGCATCAAACGGGCCCTGCAAAACGAAAGTACTGGACAGAACAGTACAGGACAGTACAAGGCAGAACAGCACAGGACAAACATTTACGGTATTAAACAAATTTTGTCTTGTAGGATATTTGATGGAAAAATGTTATTTTGGTGATTTAGAAAAGTTGTGCTGAGGACAAAAAGTTGTCCCATGGTTCAGTGGGGGACAAGAATATCTGATTTTGTCCAGTCCCTTGACCCCAGTTTGTCCAGTATCACTGACAGTTTTCAAATCAAACATAGTACAACATAAGTTGTCCTGTCCAGTCCCCTGTTTTTTAGTAGATCAAACGCACTTTTTTTAAGTAACAAATAAGTCCTTTAAGTTTTTTAAGTAATAAATAGGTCCTTTCAGTTTGTAATTTGTAACATCTAAGTCCTATTTTTTAAGTAATTGATGAACCTGAATATTACAAAATACAAACTTAAATGACCCATTTGTTACTTAAAAAACTTAAAGACTTATTTGTTACTTAAAAAACTTAAAGGATCAATCTGTTACAAACATAAAACTTAAAGACCTATGAATGCATTTAGCCAATAAATAAATACAAAGTAGTTACATGAGAGGAGTTTCATCCCTCTCGAACATCGACGTCAATGTATACGTAAATGCGTGACTATTTTCGTTTAGCAAACACGTGACTCACTCTCTTATTTGTGTGATCCAACACAATCTAAATGGTAAAAATAACGAATAACTGATAAGTTAGTTGATAGTTTATAGTTAGAGCAATACTATTTAGTAAAAAATATTGATGCAAGAAAGAGAAAAATCCATAAAATTAGAAAATTTGACCAATTAAAACTTGGCCAACCATACATGGGGAGAGAATGATTATAATTTGACCAATTAAATGTTGCCACCTAATATTCGTTTTTTTCTTGCATCAAAAAATTCTTGCTAAATAACATTTTCCTTATAGTTAATAGTTGATGGCTCATGCTTGATAGCTTATAATTGATAGCTGATCTTTGATAGCTTATAGTTTATAGTTGATAAACTAATTGAAGTTTTGGTAAAATTAGCGGTTCAACGTACTAACTAATAAATGTAAAATGATATAAAATGACATTTTTAATTAATAATAAAATTTATATTTAAGATAATAATTTAAATTTATAAATGTAATATTTTATATATATTATTATTAAATTAATTTGCATTTGCTGAAATTTTATTTTAAAATAATATATCTTTCACATCAAAGTGTATATGTACATTTGCCAATTTGTAATACTTGAAAATTGACTTACTATCTGATCCGACCAACCTCAAGTCCACATCTTCAAGAGATTGTCCGCTTTGTGGTTAACCCATCACGGTTTTTTCCCGTTGTAGAAGACGTGCATCGGTGGTTTGAAAGGGGTGAGTCTTGTATATAAGCTACCCGTAGCCTCGATTACCAAACGACGTGAAATTATTTTGGTGTGTCCATAATAGTAGCACCCCAATCGAGGCTAAGGGGCTAGGTGTCGGCCCACGAGCATTTGTGGGTCCGTTCCCACATGTGGCGCCAATATTCTGATCTGACCTCATGTCCACATCTCCAAGAGATTGTCCGCTTTGAGGTTAACTCGTCACAGTTTTGTCCTTTGTAGAAAATGTGCCTTGGTGGTTTGAAAGGTATGAGTGTTATATATAAATTACCCATTGTCTCGATTACCAAGTGATGTGAGTAGGGATGTCAATGGATATCCATGGACGCGGATAGTGTGATATCCTTGTCCGGTCCGTCAGACAAATATGATATCCGTGTCCGCTCCATATCCGTGCGGATATCCGCTAAGCGGGTAATCCACGGATATTGAAGTATCCGCGGATATTAACAGATATCCATGGATTATATTTTTTTATTAAAAAAAGGAACTAATTATTGAAAAAAAAAATAGTTTTTCTTAAAGACAAAACATTAACACATAATATTCATAAATTTTGCGCAATTTTTTTGTCAATTGTAAGAAGTTGAAAAGTTTTTTTTCTCAAAAATTAAAATAGAAAGATAAAATATAAAAGTACAATTATTTTTTTATATAAAAATACTTGAATTTATATGTAAGTAGATATATTTAAGTAATTTTACTAATTATTTAGCGGGTATGGATATCCGCGGGCGCGGATAGTATTAAACCCGCATCCGTATCCATTAACTGCGGATAATTAAAATATCCATTTATTTTATCCGTGGATATCCATTAAACTATCCGCTCCATATCCATGGCGGATTTTATCCGCAGATGTCCGCGGGTATGGATATTTTTGTCATCCCTAGATGTGAGACTATTTTTGTGTATCTAAAACAACTTCATACTCTACCAATGTGAAATTGCGAATGTAAAATAATCACTACAAGAAAAACGGGATTTTGCGACGGCCAAAAGCCCTCGCTACAGGGGAAAAGCCGTCGCTAAGTCAGTAGCTACTGGCGGCCACTGGGCGTCAGGAAAACAGGCGTCGCTAATTTTGCGACGGCCTAGGCCGTCAGTAACCGAGAGGACGGATTTTGCAACGTCCAAGTCCGCCAGTAACTGATAACGGTCACATCCAGGCAAAACAGATAGTGACGGCTTAGGCCGTCACAAAATTCTGACGGGCCTGCGTGTACTGACACGCGTTGACTGTCTAGCGACGGCTTAGGCCGTCACAAAATTCTGGCTTATTTTTTCAAAAAAAATTATATTTTAATTGTTTTCTTAATTATTTTAAAAACAAATTTATTTATTATTATTTAAAACCAAATTTATTAAATAATTAATTTATGTTTTAAAAATCAGATTCTTTGTAGCAAATCAGTTCTTTCTTGTATCTTCTCTTGTCTTAGAAATCTATACACATATTAATGACATGTATCAATATCCTTAATTTGTACTACTAGTCTACTAATACTACTACTACCCAAAAGAAGAAACTCAAGCAAATCTTCAAATCCAAAGACAATCTACTACTATGCAACCATCAATTGTAATCTACATTCTTGTTATGTTTTGATTTTTTGGATTTCGGGGATTTAATTCGTGTTTTGTTTTGGGTTTAAAGTGTTAGAAAAATGTTTTGGGTTGATTTGGTAGAGTTGTGGAAATTTATGGGTTGTTGATGAACACATGAATGTGTTCTTGAGGGAAGGAAGAGAAGAGAGAGCCGAGTAGAGAGAGAAAGTAGAAGAGAAAATGGGAAGGAGTTGGTGGAATGAGGTATTTATATAGAAAGATGTTATTATAAAAATAAAACAATATAGGTCATCAGTAAATTTATTGAGGGCTTAGGCCGCCAATAATTGTAAGTGTCAGAAATTTACCGAGGGCTTAGGTCGCCAGTAAATTTGTGAGGGTTTTTTTCTCAATTTACCGAGGGCTTAGGTCGCCAGTAAATTTGTGAGGGTTTTTTTCTCATTTACTGAGGGTTTAGGCCGTCAGTAACTTACTGAGGACTTAAGCCCACTACTAGAAAACATGCGTTTAGCAACCGATTTAGCGACCGATTTTCATCAAAATCGGTTGCTAATTCAATTAGCGACCGATTTAGCAACCAATTAAAATCAGTAGCAAAAACCTTCGTTGCTGATCTGTAGTGACCAAATTAGCAACCGATTTTGTAGCGACTGATTAGCAACTAAATTCCGAGACCGAATTAGTGACCAATATCAGCAACCAATTAAGAGACTGAATTGAAAGAACAGTTTAGAGACAGATTGTTCGACGCATTGTCGACGCTATTAGCAATTGATTTAGTGACCACTTTATTTAATTTTAAAACAAATCAGTCGCTAATTCGGTTGCTAATATCGATATTTTTTTAAAAAAAATTGTAGCCCATATATATATATATATATATATATAGAGAGAGAGAGAGAGACACACACACACAAACATAAATATAACAAAATACATTAGTAAATTATATTCTTATAAAGATATGCTTAATCAAAGATTATATGGAAAATAAATCTCCCATAGAAAATAAATTAAAGCTTTAAGTATCGGCTATTACATTAAATCTATACCTAGACTAACTTAGCATAGTATTAAACAAGGCTTTAACTAATGATTTTTTCTTCAAAGTCAATATTACAAAATAAATCTTCTATAAAAAATAAATTAAAGCTTCGATTCATCAAAGGCTTTACATCATGTATCATACTAGAAGCCTCTAATCCACATGCTCCATGATATACATTCCTGGTACTATGACTACACTTACCTGCACAAAAGTTGAGACATTCAATAGTTAATTTTTAATAAATAGTCTATAAAAATCACTTAATCACTTAAGTTGATAATCTTAAGTAGTAAATCATTCACTTTAATGAATTTTCACAGAGACTAATTATAGAAATATGTCACAACAATGTTACTTTAATAAGCTAAACTAGAGGCACACACAAACCTGCAACTACATTCACAAACAAAGCATATAATGATTCTTCTCTTAGAGACATTCTAACAAACCCCACATATACAATGGAATTTCATCAACATATTTACATTGAAAGAACTTGACTCACACACAAAGAAATTCAGCACCTTTATCTAACGAGAGTTCGTTTATTACGCTGCATATTAAATTAACAATTCACCCTAGTGCTATATATTCTATATTATCCTCAAATCACTTCTAATTTCAAGTCAGGCACAGAAATTACATATGCACAATATATGATCAAACCCATAGTAATCATAAGATCAACAAATATGAAAATAATTAAGTATATACCTACACTATACCGAATTAGATGCTAAGCTATCATAAGTAATTATTATGAATATTATCTACGGTAAAACAAGTCCTATCGGTACAAAATAAAATCGAATCAAAATCACATGATCAAACACATTAATCAAGGGTGCACAAATTATGTTAGACATGTATATAATAGATAATTCAAGAACATCACAAGGAAAAAGGGAGGGATGGAGGGCAAGATCCCCTCGACTACTCTTATGGTTAACACTACCCCTATGCGCGAACAATCTCCGCCTTACCTCGAATTTGCAGAAACATGCTTCATCTAAATTGGGATATCTACTGTGCCCTTGCTCCTACGGTCGTTCAACAACAAACGGAATCGAATTCCGACTTCGGATGAGAAAGTTACGAGTATTTTAGTATTGTTCTCAAATTCCACTACTTGATCGTAAAGGTACACCAATTTTTGTTTGTAAATTGTGGTAATCCTAATTCTAAGTTATTTTGATCTATTTATAGAGGAAGATTATGTTTTTCTTTTCCTAAAAACATGCAAGATTCATAACAGATTTGTTTCTATTTTAATTCCCTAAAAACTCTCATCTTATTATTCATAAAAATCTACATCTTTTATTTTCATAATATACTCCTAAAATATATCTCAAAATTATATCTCTAAAATATGATTCTAAAATATATCTTAATTAATTCTATTTTTCAAATAATTCTCTCGTTCTCACTAAATTAAATAAATTCTAACTTATCAAATAATTTACTTAGCACATAAACACTTAAATAAACTATATTCTAAATAAATAATTGTTTCTAAATTTTGGGGTGTTACAGTGGTCGAGCTCGAGAAGAGAGAAGCGCGCTTTTGCCCATTCTTTTTTGTTATCGCCCTTTATTATTTTGGTTTGTCTCAAGAAAGAAAAAAAAACTTTGTTATCGCACTGCGAATGAGAACCATTATGAGGGAGCAGTTAGGGATTCAGTGTCGAATCGTGATGAACAGAGTGAGTTAGGGATTCAGTGTTGATCGTGATGATCTGAAAATTTGATCAATTGTATTTTTATTTTGAACAAAGTGAATCAATTTTGCACATCACAAACAACGTGTTTGGGAAAAGATTTTGGATATGATTAATTTAACTAAATAAGAACTTTGGAATAGTTTGGTAAAAAAAAAAACTCAGTGTTTGTTTGTTACAATTTTTAATGGTCCTTGATTTAAGAAAAGAGACTAAAGCGTAGAAATAAAAGTATTTTAAAAAAATAGTAATAATATTTGATTAATATTTCTAGCGATTTGTAAAAAAAAAGTTTGCGATAGATTCTTTATCGCTATTTATTAGTCTCTCATTCGGTCTCTATAGCAACCGATTTAGTGACTGAAATGTTTTTGGATTTGAAGCTTGAAATAACAGTCTCTAAATCGGTCTCTAAAGCGACCGAAATATTGGTTGCTAATTATCGGTCTCTAATTCGGTCGCTATAATTACGTAGCGACCGATTTAGTAACCGAATATTTTTTGACCTTAACAGTCAAAATATCGGTCTCTAAATCGGTTGCTAAAGCAACCGAAATATTTCGGTCACTAAATCGGTTGCTAAACACATGTTTTCTAGTAGTGGCCCTTAATAGATGTTATTAAAATCTGTCAATAAATTGAGGTTTTCTTGTAGTGAATATAAAAAACATTTTTGTTTATAATAAAATTTATTGGACACAAAAATGCTTTTTTTTTTATAAAACAAACATCCTCCAAAAGAAAAGAATAACTTTGAACCTAAGAAAAAATTAACTTATTAAATATAAATAAATATATGGTATGATATATAAGTTGCAGCTTATTTGTATATATACATCTACCAAAAAAAAAAGCTTATTGTATACATATACGAAACAACTTGTACCATATATATATATATATATATATATATATATATATATATATATATATATATATATATATATATATATATATTATTTTATGGGGTTTGTTAATTTAGACCAACTTAAAAATATAAAAGTTTAAATTAACAAGGTGCATCTTTTTTATTATGACTAAAAATACTCATTTTTCACTATTTCAAATAAGTTCAAAGTATAGAGCAATTTTGAAGTTTTATAAAAAAAAACCAGTAAATTAAACATGTTTTATCATTCATTAAAATTCTCAAACAACATTTTTCTATTAAAAAAACATAAAATTGTTTTATAAAAGTGGGTGTAATTAGTAAATGATTGCACAACATTTAATAAAATTTATCTAACAAACCCTCAATTTTTTAGTGTAAAATAACTAAATGTCAAGGGTTTTTTGTGCAAAGTAAAAAAAATGTACCTTTCTAATTTACACCTTCATATTTACCCCTTAGTTCATATATAAAACATCGCTCCTTTTATTTTTAAATAGAAAAAGATTAATTATATTCTAAGCATATAATTATTTTATTTTAAATTAAAATAAATTATAAGGGTAAAAGTGGGTTTTTGTTAAAATAATAAGAGTAAAAGTAGAAGAAAAAATAATAAGCTATAAGCTACTTAAAATAGCGTCTTAAAAATAAGCTATAAGTCGGTAAAATAAACTATAAGCTCGCGTTGAAAAAACTATTATCAAACATGTATTTTAACTTATAAGCTATAATATATAAGCTATAAGCTAACGTCCTTTTTGTTAGAACACGAGGGGGCAGCTTGGGAATCATCCATACGATGACTAAGAACATTGATATAAGTGAGTTTGACTCCACACTCTTACCCAAAACCTTAAGGCATTAGGTTTATGGGTCCTCTCACTTATAAATGCTCCAAATCTCCACATTTTAACCAATGTGGGACTTCCCCACACTACTCACACTTGTTTTTCTCAACACTCCCCTTCAAGTGTGAGTCTACCACAGTGCTCCCCCTCAAGTGGAAGCTCATACCGTCGTTGACACTTTTTCAACGGGTCCCTTCACTTGAACCAAAGGCTCATGATACCACTGTTAGAACACGAGGGGGCAGCTTGGGAATCATCCACACGATGACTAAGAACATTGATATAATTGAGTTAGACTCCACACTCTTACCCAAAACTTTAAGGCTTTAGATTTATGGGTCCTCTCACTTATAAATGCTCCAAATCTCCACATTTTAACCAATGTGGAACTTCTCCACACTACTCACACTTGTTTTTTTCTCAACACTTTTGTACTTACCAAACAAAGCCTAAGTGTGAGTTCTGTTCAAATCAACTTGTTTAAATTTGAACCAATCTGTTAAAATCTGAATTCAGTGTGAAATATATGCTATAAGCTTATAGCCTAAGTGTGAGTTCTTTTTTCTTTCATTATAATTTTGTTCTATTGAGTTTTTTTTTATAAGATTTTTGACGAGACAGTTACATAAAAAATGTTGTACTTTATTTTTCGGCTAAACTATACATTTGGTCCCTTACGTTTATTTTAGGTTTTAATTTGGTCCCTTACGTTTAAAAAGTTTCAATTTGGTCCCTTACGTTTATTTTAGGTTTCAATTTGGTCCCTTCCGCCAGTTTTTGCACATGTGGCAGACGGTTTGCTTACGTGGCAGGCGGTTTGCACACGTGGATTGACACGTGGACACGTTGACACGTGTCCAATTGAAACAGTGGAATAGTGGAATCTGACGGAAGGGACCAACTAATGCAAACGTTGATAACGTAAGGGACCAAATTAAAACTTTTTAAACGTAAGGGACCAAATTGAAACCTAAAATAAACGTAAGGACCAAATATATAGTTTAACCTTTTTTCCATCGGCTTATTTAATAAGGTTTTAATAAGGCATATCTTCAACGAACATCTAAAGGAAGTGTTACGAATATTTTAGTGGATATCCGTTAAACATTAACTCATTTCATCGGCTCATGTATTATCCTATAAATAATTAAATATACATTGCAATGTAAATGTACACCTTGAAGAGAATAATACAAATTTATTATTTCCATCTTCTCTCTTTCACCCCTTTCATCTCTACCTCGCTCTTGTTTAGATTAGTTTTATAATATCTTTATTTAATTTAAAAAATATTAAAATTTTACTTTAAAATGAAATATTAGTTTACAAATATTAGAATTTGGGCGTATTTATCTAATAACAAATGAAAACACACCATATACATGGAAATTGGAAAGTAAAAATTACATTAATATCTAGTTTACATATTTTGTTCTCATTAACGGATAAATAAGTACTGCAAATTATATACAGTAAAAAAAAATTACTAGTACCACAATCGTACATGGTCTGACATTTATGTATCTTTGGTGACGCTGATGTAACGACACGTGGTACACGAGGAGCATAGGAAGCCTGCACACGACAATACGGATACCGGTCTTTTCCGCTCAATTGAAAATGAAATTTATGTAAATTAAAAAAAATAAAATGGTGTTCCTACTAAGACTTGCAAATTACAATGAACTTGAGCCAACTCGTGAATAGTTCGAAACTCAAATTGATAATTGATTTATGAATTTGATTTATGAACCAAATGAATTGAACTTGTGTTAAAAATTAAATTCGTTACATAAATGAGCTTAATAAATTATATATAGGGCACGTTTGGATTCAACTTATTTTTTTGCTTATAAAAATAGCTTATGCAAATAAATAAATTTTATGTTAATTTATAAGTTTTCACTAATAAAAATTGTATTTTTATATGCTAATTTCTCATAAACTACCTTGAAAAGTTTATAATAATGCATAAAAATTTATTTATTTACAGAAGTTGTTTTACATAAGCTCAAAAATAAGTCAATTCAAACGGGCCCATAGTTCAACTCGTTTGACTCATAAACTAAATGGGTTATATATATATATATATATATATATATATATATATATATATATATATATATATATATATATATATATTTCCAAACCCTTTTTATAATGGTACACATCAATAAACTTTTCAGTTCCCTATGTACGGCTATTATCCACCCTATTTTTATCAAAAAAATAATTTTATTCCTTTAAACTCTTTTTTTTTTAAAGGCGAAAATAAAATGCATATATGAACCAAATAGTCCCCTAAATACAAGGTGTGCCGAAAAGATCTCAAAAGTTTACAAAGTATCCACAAAGGAAAGTACAAAAGAATAATCGATGCCCAAATATATAAACGAGCTCGACCACTGCCTATGGTAGTTTGATACTAAAGTAATATTCGTTGTCTTTAACCACCGATATGAATGAAGTTTGACCTTGTCCAACATCTGAGAAAGTGACTACTCTGAATTTGTAAAAAGTCTTTGATTTCTTTCGTTCCATACGACCCAAGCACAAGAAAGCCAGATGAGCTGCAGAAAGGACCGTCGTTGAAGTCCACCTGCTGAATAAGTAAACTGGAGAATATGACTTGATTATGACTTGATTGTGATGTGTTTTATTTGTAAGATGAATATTAATACATGTCTGAGTATGTCTAATACATTATGTGTGTCCGAGTTGTATTTTTGCAGCTGTTCTTAATTATTAGTATTTGATATTTCTTGTATCTAGACATTGGTTGTGATTACTTTACTATCCCTCTGTTTTGTGTATGTGATGAGCCTTTGGGGGCTCAAAGTTCTCAGGTTGTGTGTTTCTCGATGTTTAAGTCAGTTGGTGGAGCTCCGCTCTGATTGTGACACGGGGAAGGGTTCATAGAGTCTTTTATTCTTGATTATTTTATTTAAATTAAAGATGATTTTATTTTGAAAACAGCTCATGTAAAAAAAAGTTTCATTTTAGTCCCTGTAAAATCTCAAAACTTTTAAAATAGCCCCTAAAAAGGATTCTCCGATGACATATCCTACTTAGAGGCTATTTTAAAAGTTTTGAGATTGTAGGGACAAAAATGAAACTTTTTTTATAAGGGCTGTTTTCAAAATGAGGCATAATTGCACGGACTGAAATCATATATAAGCCTTAATTATATATTAGTAATATTCGAAGTAAAATGTATTACCTTAAACTAATATCTTCTATATAATTTTGACTTTAAGTTGTAACAATTATTATCCAATATATTTTTTAAACTAGAATAATTTAAATATTGGATTTAGGGTGTTGCGGTAGGTAGCTAAGTACCCAACAACTAGCAACACCACACCGGTAACACTTAAGAAGGACACATATTGGAATATGGATTTCCTGTAGTTACTGCAAGAAGCATTACTGCATTCAGATCGTCCGATCACAATGCAACTCCAACGGATCATATTTTTACTGGTTATTTTTTCTCTATTAAATCCTAAACGTCTAATTAGAAATAGACGGCTAAGATTAAAAACAACGTGAAACTGGATAAAATTTCTACAGCACCAAATCCAAATCCCACATATTGAATCTCACCTCATATTAGTATGAAAATGATTGTAACCGATACATTTTTCTTCCACTTGCAACAAAAACAACCAAACAAACAACATTTATTCATGGTTTCCACCAGCACCAATTCAAATCAATTGCACACACTATATCCGGTCCAACCATGGACCATACTATTTTTAGAATATTTAATAAGATGATATTTTTGTTATATTTAGAAAACTAATTTTTACTAAAAATTATAAAAATCTATTTTTAGACTATTTTAGAAAAAAATCATATTAGACACACTTAAATTTTAGATGGAGCAACCAGGCCATGCAAAATCAGTTGGAGAAAGTGTATTAAGAACAGGATTCCTCTCAAAGAAATTAGTTGGCCTCAGCTCAAATGAAGTGCTCAATAATGGCATTATTGGAAAATCTTCTTGTGTTGGAACATGATGAATTCCAACTACATGCCACAAAACAATGTCCTTGTTCTCAATGTCTCTATTCCTGCAAACATTTCAAATTAATTATTAGTATAATATATATAATCAACTTATTAAGATCAATTAATTGCAAATTCACAAATAAAATTAAATTTATTGAACTTACTTTTTTGTCCAAACAGCTAAAGTATCATCTCCATGACTTTGATCAACAAAAAGTCCACCAGCCCATTTTTCAGTTCTATTATAAGGTGTAATCCAAACATTATAATTAGTAAAAGCACCACGTATTTGTGGATAATCATCTTCAACTAATAGTGAATGAGCTGGAATTGCTGGAATCAAACGGTAACCAACTTCATTTCCAACTGCTGTTTTTTTGTTTGGATTCACTACTACAAATTCTGATGGAGCAAGTCCAATTGTGATTTTTGCATCTGATTCAGTCTTAGCAGTTTGTGTCTCAGTGGTCCAATAACTTTTTCTTTTTGAACTTCCATCAGTGATTCTTACAGTCTTTAAACTTGTTTTCTCAAACGAGTTTTGTACACCATCAATATCAAAATCAAGATAGTAAATGTAGAAATGGTCATGGTAAATTCCAATGCTGTTTTCTGACACCAATTTACCATATAGATCTTCCTTAATTTCATCTTTATGCTTAATATGTGTTGCCTTAATTTCCAATATACCCGATAGTGCTATCTGAATACATAAATTTGCAAAAGAAAATATATAAAACTAATGAATATTTGGTGTCTTTGTGTGAATATATTAAGGGAGAGGAGTGTATTTTACTCAAATTATATACTTACGGAAGGTTTGATAGAACCACTTGTTTTAAACTCCCAATCTACAACATTGTCATAGTTCCCCACAGTGACTACGGTTCTGACGATCAAATTTACTTCGGTTCTAGATTCTTCGATCTGTCAAAAAATGTACAAAGATAAAAAAGGAGAAAATTTCAAAGAGATAACTAGTTACAAATAGATTAAAAATGTACAAAGATTTGACTGAAGTAGTAAAGATTATTACGAGTTCATTTGGAATGTTGGCCTCTGTGTGACGCCACATAATATTGCCATATTGTTCAAAAACACAAATTGCATTCTTCAATAGGCTTGGGGTACCATCACTTGAGTGAATGTATGTATCAATAAATTCAGCATATGGTGGACAATCACGGTGGGGTATTAGAGACACGGTAGACCTGCCAAATCCATACTCTCCGGCATCGAAGAAAGTCTTAAAGTAAAATTCTTCGGTCGGATCTTGATAAGGTACAAATAGTTCTGAAATATACCCTTTATACAATACTCGACGAGATTTATGCTTCTCTAGATCGTAAATAGATGCGAGCGATATTATAATACCCGCTCGCACATCAAATCCTATATGAAACTTCCAGTTGGCCCAGCTGTTAAAACACATACAAATAACATTATATACTTCTTTTATGTTTTCTACAACTGTTTTAAATATTTTTACTAACTACCTCTTTTATTTCTAAAAAGAAAATTACCTAACACTATGGCCATTGATCTGGAAGCCAGGACCTTGAGGTTGATGACTGACCAGACTATGTTGTTTTGGTCCGAATGGCGGATTTTGTTTTGAAACTCTATAATCGGTATTCTCCGCCGTAGGTACTACTTCAACTTCTCTGTCATGATACTCAACAATCTTCATAAGATCAATATTAGCTACCATGGTGATTCCAGAAATAGGCCTCACAAAGAAATTTGCAGTAATTTCTTTCAAAAAACAATCAACTCTTAAAGTCCTACTACTCTTTTCTTCTCCAAACCATCCCATAGTGAAACCAGCACACACCAACTCAGAGAGATTCAATCCTCTCTTGTGTATTGAAGCAATAAAAGGAGGATATTTAAGTGGAAGCTGTGTTGCAAGAATTTGTTCTTCAACGGTTAAGATAGGGAAACCATATCCTTTATGAACATTGTCTGAGACAATGTTTTTTAACCTTATATCAATTACTATCTCATGGCTTTGTCCATTGATGATAGCAATGACAAAGGATTTACGAGGGATTGTTACAAGGGTTGGTTTCTTTTCATATTTTAAGATGGAGTCTTTGTTAGGGTCATCTAAGCCAATATATTGGAAAGCTAGTCTGTTTTTTGAGGTAGGATATTTGTTTAGGACTACGGTTTGGACAATTGAAAACTCATCTTTGGTTAATGGATCAAGTGGGTGTTGAAAATGCAATGGTGTAATAGAAACCACTACTTGGAAGCATAGGAGTGAAATAATAAAGAAAAGAGTGGTGGAAGAAGCCATGGTGAGCTAGCTTCAATGGCTTGATGTGTTTGTGTATGAAATGTAAGCTCACCAAGGTGCCCTTAAATAAGAGAAAATGCACCCAATATCTATGAGAGTAAGATTTGAATTGTGTACATTCAAAATTTCTACAATCGTCTATATTTAATTTATTTTTAAGGATAATTTTTTCATTACAACCTACCATACAATCTCTCTTCATTCCATTTCCTAGCATTTTTAACTAAATGCAAGTGAATTTAGGTAAATACAAAATTTTTTAATGTAGAGAATCTAACTCCGAATAGGAGTATATGCTTGAATTATAGTGTAAAATGGAATTAACATAACATGGATCATTGGACATGTGAGTTTAAATGTGGGCATTAACATCTACCAATATCTACTTTTTGTTTTAAATTTAAAAAAATTAGGGAGAGGAAATCATCATGCATATTATCACTTGTAGGACTCGAATTCGGATCTTTCATATTTAAGATATGTTTTGCTACCGCGAATTCAAGCATACCATAATCTACACACTAATATAAGATATATTAAGAGGTCTCATCAATGACATGTATGCAAAAGTAGTGGATTGAAACATGAAATTTTATACGTAAAAAAAAGGCATTAGACTAAATTGAAAATATAATATTTTTTTTCTTTTTGACAATTGAAAATATAAAATTTGGAGATACCACAATTTGGAAAAAAAAATTATATTAAGACTAAAAATGAAAATTGATTTATTAAAGGACTAAAAATATATTTAACTCGTAGTTAAAGAAAAACATATTATATTAATTTAACACTAAAAAATAAACCAATTAAGTTTCTACATTAAAAATAATTTATTTAATTTACATGTGATATTTCTTCATATACTTTGCTCGTATTAAATATTTAAATCACGTGTCTACTTTTTCATACCAATTATCATGAATCCAATGTAGCTAGCTTCATTGGTATATTATATTTGTGTGAAATGTACATGCTCCCCAAGGTGTCATTAATTATACAGCAATGAATTCACACACCTTATTAATCAATTTCTCCGTATTACACTACAAGAAAATCTGGGGTTAGCTATGACACAATCTGTAGCTAATTCGTAGCTAATCGCTAGTAAAACAGAGTTAGCTACAGATTTGTTGTGAATTAGCTGTCGTATAGGTCCTAGCATGGATTGGGCGGCAAATTATCCACCAAAATATTTCCTAGCTAATCTGCAACTAATATACAAAAAATCCTAGCTAATTCCCAATTAATACATAGTTAAATATTGTTGAAAACTATATGTTTCCTAACTAAATCGCTAGGACATTATCACAACTATTTCACAATAAATCTCTAGCTACATATTCCTAGCGATTTCGCAGCCAAATTCAAGCTTTTTAGCAAAAATAATTATTGTTATAAAATGCCAATTATGAAGTCATGCCCAAAACCAAGCTAATTATAAATTAACTATCATCATTAAAAAATCGAAAAAAGCTAAATTCAATGAGCATGATATACGCTCATTACATCTTATTACCGGAAAATGAAGCAAATATGCATGTTATACTTAAAAGATATTTATCATACTTTAAAGATTCAATCAAAACTATACATTTTTAAACCGTGTCACATTTGATATACATTAAATTGAGGCTATAAGCATACTTTCTAACCATCAAAAGTAAAAACGCATGAGCTATCAGAAAAGAATAAACTGATACTCTACACACTTTATATAAGCCCAAACAATAGGCTAAACAAGTAATTTGCAAAATGTTACCTTCTGGTTCAAGATTGATGCGGTTGAATCTTGTAGTTGTATTGATGCTTGAATCCCATCTTTGCCGAAAAATGACATCTCTGAAAGCAGTACTTCAGAAAGGGAGAGCATCTTAGCCGATCTGAACTTGACGATAAAACAAGAAAAGATCTTGAGAATATATTTTAAAAAAGAAAAAACCAACACTTTTATCCTAACTAAAAACCTATCAAATTATATTAGGAAAGATAATTTATGTCCAACTTCTTGAAGTAATTTCAACACTGACAACTTTGAAAAGCACCAAGTGAAGCATTTTGGCAAAACTCTAAGCAGAAGAACAAAAAAAAACCTAGATGCAAAAAGAAACTTAAGGCCGTAATGAGCTTAGACAAATTATTAAGCTTCATATAAAAGAAACATGCTGCGTCAAGTTTCTTATTCTTTTAGTGCAAAATGTGACTTTCACAAAATCACAAGATTGCAGATGAATTACAAGATTTTAACAAGCAAATTTTGCATATTATAAGCACATTTGTAATATGATAAAAGGACCCAAAATAATAACAATGTGATACTGACAGATTACAAATGTACTTGTAATATGCAGAATTTGCTCAATATGATTCAAGCACCATAGTTTTATGAAGTTGCTCCACCTATAATGATAGATTACCAGATCTTAGTGCCCACCACCACCCAATTAAACATAGAAATATATCTATGCCAATCAGATAGTTAAATGAAAAGAAATAAGAGACAATAGTTTTTCTTCTAGCAAGACTTTTCAGTGTCGCATTTACTCTCACAAACTAAAAGCTAATCCAAACAGTAACAAAAAGGGCAGAAACTAAAAGCTAATCCAAACTGATCCTAATTGAACATAAGATAGAGAAGCTTTACCTGGGTGTGTTTAGCTTACTTTCTCAACTGAATTTCACCATCTTGATGCTCTACTAATCCAAGAATGAAGTTTTCACCTATTTCAATGACAAAACTGAAAGTTCAGAAGATTGTATGATGAGTACCATACATTGATTAATCATCTCTGATTCTCATCTCTGATTCTAACTACATTCAGGTCATGTAACATAGCTCATTGATCCTCCTCCACAAATCAAACAAAAGTATGCAACATATACAATGAATATTAAAATCTAGTTAAATGCTAAATGTCATTTTTTATGTTGCTGGTAACGTAAATCCTTGAATCCTAAATATTAAGTTTTAAACTTAATGTAATATAATCTACAATTACCCGTAGTAGATATTCAGTACACCTTTACACAACAAAAATCATAAGGGTCGAGCTCAAAATCTTATATAAGCCAAGACAGTAATGAAAAACCACAACTTGCCTCAACAGTTTTCAAACTTATCCGAATCAACTCTTTACGACTCTCAAAATTTGGAAGTGGAATATATATTCTCTTTTCCAGCCTTCTCCTGCATTACATTAATTACAAAATTGGATCAGAGAGTGTAAAGTGTAAACAAGTAGTTTCAAAGATATCTCAGACACGGATAACTAATAAAAAAATGTTATTACTTGCAGTATAAATAGTGTATAGACCTTAGTGCCTCATCAATGTCGCATGGGAAGTTAGTAACATCCAAGACCATTACTAGTTTTGAGCTGCCATTTTCATTTGTTGCGCTATTGCATACACCATTGACCTGAACAAGAAGTTCGGACTTGACCCTTTTAGATGATTCATGCACTCCAGAAGCCCTTATGAAATTGAAGTAAATTTAATCAGATTGTGACATAATCCATAATCTATATAGAGTACAAATGAAGAGCGATCCAAATTAGTCAAGACAGATGAAAATTGATACCTCTGTTGCTTAATGAATTGGACACAATCTAGGATAAACTAAATAATATTAGCAAATCTTAATAGAGTCTCATAATTAAACCACAATTAACAAAATTCTAAACTTCAGCCGAGCTAGTTTTTTGAGAAAATTCAGAGTGAGAATTATTCAAGGTTACCTGAAATATTCAGGTATCCATAAAGGGAATGTTCAAGCACAATAGCTTCTTCTAAAAGCCTTTTTGCTTCAGTAAGACTTGCAACATCATACCATCTCACTCCAGGAGGTTTCTAACACATCCCTTTCAAGCATTTCGGCCAATTTAGGGTCAGGACCTTCATATTGTACCCTATTTGACTTCTCATCTTCAACATCGCAAACTACAATGGAAATGATATTGAAATTTCTAATTAAGACATAAGTGTCTACAAACATCTCATGATTCAATATGGAAAATAGCACATATATAACTAAAAACTAGGAGTAAACTACAATGATATTAGACGAATCATTATTAATGCAAAGTAATATATTGATCCAAACAATGTAACAATCATTACATATATAAAGTAGGATGATTTAGTAAAGCATTTTGCGATGAGCCGCAATCCACAACGTACAAGCCTGTTTTCCTATAAAATCAACTAAGAGCTTGAACCAACCCTTCCAATGGTTAGGCACACCTAGTTTGATAAAAAAAAATATCTAACTATATAATTCTTATTTTCTCAAATCAAAAACATGTAACAACTATGTCAAAGATAACATTTTTAAAACTACACTAAATATATACAAAATGAGTAAATTGGAACAAGACAGCAAACTTACGAGACTTCAGATAAGAAGATTATGCATTACAATGATGCTTCAAAATAGTTACAATTGTGTAATATAATAAAAATGTAATGAAACTCTATTTTTCCTATAAAACTAGCCATAAATATCTGAATGTAGAGCAGGCGAACCTTGTCAAGTAAGCAATGTCGTCGTAGTAGCAGAAATCTCACCAAAATAGACTCTTAATTAATTTTGTGACATTATTGTGATATATTGAATATGTCTTCCAAGAAACCTGCTTAGACAGTTTAAAACAAAGCATCCACTTAGAAGTATAACAAATATTCCACATAAATCAAATGCCATACTTACACCAACTTCAAATTGGGAACCAAGCTTCTCGTCCACAATCTTCTCCACTTTCGCCTTCAATTTATTGACCAGCTTCTTTCTCTCATAAGCTAGTTGTGATCTTTCCTTTATCTTCTCTTCATTTCCAATTCCTATAATCAAGAAAACATTTACTAACATAAGCACACAATCCAAAAGATCAAAATTCCAAAAAAATTAAACAAAAAAATTATACAACCTCATGGTATCTTAGTAGTTCCATCCAACCTTAGATGACAATTGTACAAGCAGACAATATTTGTGCCCCCTTTTTATGCCTCGATACCTAAATTCATTCACTCTTTAGCATTCACAATAGAAACATGACAATTGTACAAGCAGACAATAGTTGTGCCTCTTTTTGTTTTGCTTATGCCCAAAAGCAAAAGATATCACATACTAAAGCTAATTAGATTAAATAAGAGAATGTATATAGTAATGATGGAATAATTGAACAGAAATAATAGAACAGTTACTCACTTGTAACTTAAGTAGAAAACTTGACATATCATCAGAAGAAACATGTACAAGAATTATAGAGTATACTCGGTGCTAGAAAAATAGCTTATGGCTTAAAAAATAGCTTATACATAAGTACTTATATGATAAGCACCTAATTAAGCAATTTATCCAAATAGAGTCATTAGTATATATAACATAAGATACTATCAAAACTATTGAATTTAACTACTTAGACATATCTTCTCTTATTTTCTGCTAATAATTCAATACTTGTGATGTTAACAACAATATATTCCAACAATAAGTACTTGCTAATAATCCAATAACTTAAAACAAGAATCAAATCAATTAACAGAAAAAGTCCCAAAACACTCAGAATCAAATCAGTTACTTAAGAAAAGCATCAGAATCAAAATTCAAAACAAGAAATAGAGTTGATTAATCACAAAAGAGAATAAATCAATTACCAGATTAGAGAAAATAGGCGCGAGAAGTAACTTAATAGTCTCTAGGTTTTGGGGAAGCGATTCAGATGAAGCCAATTGGTGCGAGAAAGCGATTTTGAGTGAATTAGGATGTGATTCTGAGATGATGTGAGGAAGAGATTCGGACGAATCAAAGGTGCTGAGAGAAAGCGATTCCGAGAGAAGCGATTCTGGAGATGCAAGACGAAGCGATTCCGACAAAGTGATTATGGATCGAGAAACGATTATGATGTGAGGTCAAGTTGCGATTCTGGATCGAGAAGCTATTCTGATGTGAGATCGAGTTGCGATTCTTGATCTAGAAGCAATTCTGGAGAGAAGCTGATTATGGAGATAAGCGATTATGGAGAGAAGCTGATTCTTAGCGCGATTCTGAGAAGTTGAAAAGTTAACAAATATTTTTTGAATTTGTTAAATGTAGTATAAAAATATTTTTTTGGTAAGTATTGTAATTGAAACAAAAAAATATAAAAAGTAATTAAAAAATGATTTGAATAAGTTAAATGGAGGACATTTTAATTGAAATTAACTAGCAACTCGGTTTGTGGCAAATTTTTTGTAGCAAATCTTACCTTTTCTTGTAGTGTTATAAAAAAGGTTATACTAAAAGTCCCTTTAAAACACTAGTTAAGAACAAAGAAAAGAGAATGTTTTATATATGGTGGTGGAAGAAGCCACGGTGAGAGCAATAGTTAGCTTGGCTTTATGCATTTGTTTGAAATGTGTCATTATATATAGCAGTGAATGCACACATCTACGTTATCAATTAATTCAATTTCTCCCCAACGATCTTAGCTTGCCTTGCCTTTAGGGTTGGGAACAGTGTTAGATTTTTGTTGGTTATTCTTCCAAATGATTCGATCCGGGAGGCGCTCATTAAACTACTTGAGATCAATGTATTGATTATTAAATTTATTTCTAAGTAATTGGTTCTATTGATTTATTATATATTAATTGGTTGAATCGTGTATACATTCATTATATTGTAATCATTGAATATTGGACATCACATAGTGTGTTTGAATAGTATAATCTATGTTGAATGAATTTAATTATGACAGACAGAACCATTCAACTATTTATAAAAGGTTAAATATGTTTTTTAGTCTTTATTTTTATGTGAGTTTCGACTTTTACTTTTATATTTTTTTATTATATTTTTAAGTCCTCTAATTTTAGCCGTTTGCATTTTTAGTCTCTATTTTTAGTCATTTCCTACCTAAGCTTATCTATCAAATTTTTCCTTTTATTTCTTGCCAAGCCTAGCTCAAATTATTCCCACCTACTTTTTCTTAAAAGCCCACAAATATATTAAATTAAAAATTGGCGCAAATAAATGCTTTACGAATAAAATTTGAAAATCTTAGGATCTCAAGACTATGCAAATAGAACCGACACGTGAAGAAAATGCCACCTACTTGTCGGTCGGTAGGGTACCAAGGGAAGGCTCATATGGGCCGAGGCAGGGTTTGGTTATTATGTATAAGTCATCCTTATGTACTAAGCAAAAGTTATTTAGTGCACTCTCCAAATTACTCGTGCACCCCCCAAATTACTTATGCACCCCCAAATTTCTCGCGCATCCCCCAAATTTCTCATGCACCCCCATATGACTTTTGCCCCCCAATTTTTTTTCTCCCCTCCACATTTCTATCCTAAACCATTTTGCTGTGGGAATGGTTTCAGAGATATGCACTCAAAAACCATTAAGTGTATAAGATGATTTTGGAGTACAACCCTATAATTAGAATAGAAACAATAATTGTGGTTTAATGATTTCGATTGTCTTATATGAGAAACCAAAATTATTGTTAAATGGTTTTAAATAATGATTATAATTGTACCAAAAAAATAAAAAATAATGATTATAATAAAAAACCATTATACCATTTTGCTGTGGGAATGATTTCAGATGGTTGTAATAAAAAACCATTAGGTGCATAAAATGGTTTTGGAGTACAACCCTATAATTAGAATAGAAACAATAATTGTGATTTAATGGTTTAGATTGTCTTATATGAAAAACCAAAATTATTGTTAAATAATTTTAAATAATGATTATAATTGTACCCAAAAAAAATAAAAAATAATGATTCTAATTATAGGTTGTACTTCAAAACCATCTTATGCACTTAATGGTTTTGGAGTGTATATATCTGAAACCATTCCCATAGCAAAATGGTTTAGGCTAGAAATGTGGGGGGACAAAAAAAAAATTGGGGGCACAAGTCATCTGGGGGTGCGTGAGATATTTGAGGGGTGCATGAGAAATTTAGGGGGTGCACGAGAAATTTAGGGGTGCACGAGAAATTTGGGGGTGCACGAGAAATTTTGGGGGTGCACGAGAAATTTGGGGGTGCGCGAGAAATTTGGGGGGTATGCGAGAAATTTGGGGGGGTGTGAGATTAGGTGTGAGTGTGTGAGTTAAGATTGACTAGGATTATTACACGTGGATGCTCAATCTAATGGGTGTTATTGACTTATGTACCATGCATAAGGATTACACTTATGTATAATAACTTCCCCCGCCGAGGCACACTCCCAACACTTCTTTTTATTTTTATGGATAGATTATTAGTTCAAATATATTATTAATAATCTTAAGTTATTTAGTAAATATATTTTTACAAATATTAATTTAAATATTAGTTGGAGGTTTAATATTGATGATTGTAATTTTAAATCATACGGTACACATATTATTTTAAATATTTGTGCAAATATTAATTAATATTTGTGCAAATATTAATTCATATTTCATTTTTAATAATTTCAAGTCATTTGTTATACGTAAACTATTATTTTAAGTTATATAGTTTATTAATTTTATAATAATCAAATTTGACTTTATTTGTCAAAACAATAGTGGATAACTAATTGAATTCGTACTATTAGATAAAATTAGCAATTGAACTAACATATAAATATGAATTTACATAAAAAAAATGTTTAATATATTTAAATTTTTCAAGTAAGTTAATAGAAGTAAAATTGGAATTAAATCAATTATAAACTTTTATATCAAGGATCTTTTGACATTTTGCAGACTTCTCGGGCTTCATTCAAAGATCATCTGACATTTTGTTTGCTGAACTGTATGTTATTTACAAGAACCTCTTGTTGGCCAAAGACATGAACATTGATGAACTTGTCTGCTACTCTGATCGATTCTTTACACTGTGAACCTCATCAAAGGTCCCCAAGTTAGTTATCATATTCATTCTGTATTGATCCAAGATATAAATGAGTTGCTCTTCCAGATCAATATTTCTCTCTATCACACACTTAGAGATGAGAATCAATGTGCCAATTTTTTCGCTAAACTTGGAGCTTCCTCAGATATTGTCAGCTTCTTGACTCACGTTTCTCTTCCATAAGACGTCTGTGACCTTCTTAAGAACGACGCAATGAGAACCTTCTTTCTCCGTTATATCTCCCCAACTAATTAATTGTCTAAAATATTTAGTCGAGACATATATAACTGAAATCTGAAAGCATTAAAATTACTGAATAAATTGTTGATAATATGTAACATCAAGTTACTTACAATATCTTGTTATATTACGACGGAAGAGAAACAAATAAATCTAAACAGCTTAACACAATGCAAGGAAGAACTAATAACATAGTCCTATAGACTATACAAGCTCAGCTTCAATCGTTAGTCCTTTTTACCCTTGTCTTGTGTAACATGTTATCTGAAATCAAATAAGTGGGGGATGAGAACAGTCACTTCGTCTCTGTGGATTCTTTACTACCCAATCAGTAGTTAATAAGTACTGGGGAACCTCAAATATTCAATAGTTGATCTATACATAAGTACAACTTAATTTAATGAATATAAAAGTGTAACGCACAAATTATCTGGGTTCATTTTACAAATACCCTGAATTGAGCAGTTTCAGAGTATCCTATACCCGGCTGAATTCCTTATCATATCAGGGCTAGTGCACGGTAATTATGCTCGTCTTATCGTTGTGTAGAAATTCTCTTGTAGAATTCCAATCCAGCTCCAACTTCTATCTAAGGTAGTCTTTTTGGTACCTCATAGACCACAACTTAACATTTTATACAAAAACATGGTCCAAAGCCTATTTATAATTTCATACATAATAAATATGGCACGAGGCCCATAAATAATTTCCATACATAAAATCATAATCAACTGTCTATGTTATCTAGCTTCTCTTATGTTATAACTATTTATCTTACATAAGGATCCTACTTTGTTATACTTAAAAGTGTTTACTAAAAGAGCCTAGAAGCTAATTACATTCCCTCGTGTAACCATTTTCATGGTTGTACATAAGAGTTAGTAGTCAATATATACTTGTTAACTTCTAAGTCTTAAACACTAGTTTAATATTTAATTGATATGTATCTAAAATACTAGACTCGTGTTTGAAAGTTGCAAATATTTTTCTAAAAATCTTTGATGATTAATTAGGACTACAATCTCAATCCATCACAAACATATAAAGCAACTTTTAAACACGAATTTAATATACGAATGAGCTTGGGGTAAAAGGGGTAACTCATCCTACACATAACTTATTGCTAACATTTACATGATAAAATTGTGAAAATGCTAATATTTATCATGTATCAATAATGTCCATCAAAATAGTCTCTAATGAACAATAGGAGTATCATGGGAACCTATAATACTCCAAATTATTTTGTTTCTAGTCTAAGATTTACAATTAGTTCCTAAGTTGGCTAAAATTTAAAAGGATTAGCTAGAACCTATGGAACCCACCTCAATTGGATGAACCTGATTCATGTGCCAAAACCCTCAAGCTTCTGAACCTATAGAATTTCAACTTTATAAGGTGAAACAGTGGGAGTACTAGAATTCGAACTACAGTCCATATATTTTACCTGTAATGTCATTACCAACTGAGTTATACTTACAGAGACAATAAATTGTACAACTTTAAAATATCAAAACATAGAATAAAACTATTCTTTTAAAATGGCATTTAAAAAGGAACAAAGTGTGAGTAGCATACAAATAAGCTGTGAGTTTATGAAAAAAAATTATCGAATAGACTTTTCCTTCAATATGAACTTAATGGTAAGCTATGAGCCATAAATTTAAAATTTGTGGTATTGTCAAATAGTGGGCATGTGCTTTTTACGACGTATATTTTTTTGTGATTTACCCAAACTATTTTCTCTAGTTGCACCAATATCAGTCTCCTGATCATAAATATGCGGCTAATGTTTTTATGAATTTAACTCAATTGAGAATGATATCACATTATTATAATTTCAACCCGAGATTTCACAAATTTACATTAAGTATGAAATTTTAATACTAGACTGCAGAATTGAAAAAAAAAATCAAGAGGTTAATTAAGAAATAATAACATGAAGGCACTTCTAGACTAAGCAAGGATTGTCTCGCAATTAAACTTCTCATTGATGAATATGAAAAAGTAGGAACTGATACATTAATTAATCTTGCACTCGGAACAAAAACAAAGAAACAACATTTTATTCATATGGTTCAAAGTTCAAACCATAATTCAAACCAATTGGACACACTAAGCTAGGTAGTTTTACTTGGGGCAACCAGGCCATGCAAAATCAGTTGGAGAAAGTGTATTAAGAACAGGATTCCTCTCAAAGAAATTAGTTGGCCTCAACTCAAATGAAGTGCTCAATAATGGCATTATTGGAAAATCTTCTTGTGCTGGAACATGATGAATTCCAACTACATGCCACAAAACAATATCCTTGTTCACAATGTCCCTATTCCTGCACAAACATTTCAAATTAATTATTAGTATAAAATCAATTTATTAAGATCAATTAATTGCAAATTAACAAAATTAAATTTATTGAACTTACTTTTTTGTCCAAACAGCTAAAGTATCATCTCCACGACTATGATCAACATAAAGTCCACCAGCCCATTTCTCATTTCTATTATAAGGTGTAACCCAAACATTAAAATTAGTAAAAGCACCACGTATTTGTGGATAATCATCTTCAACTAATAATGGATGAGCTGGAATTGCTGGAATCAAACGGTATCCAACTTCATTTCCAACTGCTGTTTTTTTGTTTGGATTCACAATTGCAAGTTCACCTGGAGCAAGCCCAATTGTGATTTTTGCATCTGATTCAGTCTTAGCAATTTGTGTCTCAGTGGTCCAATAACTTTTTCTCTTTGAACTTCCATCATTGATTCTTACAGTTTTTAAACTTGTTTTCTCAAATGAATTTTGTACACCATCAATATCAAAATCAAGATAGTACATGTAGAAATGGTCATGGTAAATACCAATACTGTTTGCTGATACCAATTTACCATGTATATCTTCTTTAATTTCATCCTTATGCTTAATGTTCGTTCCCTTAATTTCCAGTATGCCCGATAGTGCTATCTGTATACCAATTTAGCACATAGAAAGGATTATTACGTACTGTAATCTCTCATTATCATTCAAAATCTCTTCATCTAAATCTCTTCATATAAAATTGAAGTATAATTTTTTTTAACCGTCTAATTAAAATTAGATAGCGATCAATGTATAAGATTTTCAGGGTTTTGTGCCATTCAAAAAATTGGCCAATCATTATATTTGCAGAGTTATCATACATATTTTTTGGGAACCACATCTTATCTTCCAATAAAAAACCATGAATTAATTTATTAAAATTTCTATTATTTTATTGTCATTAATCTAGTAGTATACAAAAGCAAATACGGCATCAATCTAAAATTATAAGTCAATTTGACAATTCACACAAACTAAAAAAATGTAGTTTATTTTGTATTAAAAAAAAGATAAATAATGAGTTGCTTTGCAAAACTATCACAATATTATGGGAAATATAATTTAAAATAATTTTTTATTAAAATAATAAAGGCTAAATTACACATTTGGTCCCTTAACTTATTTATTGGTTTCATATTGGTCCCATAACTAATTAATGTTGCAAATTAGTCCCTTAACTTATTAATGTCACAAATTGATCCCTTAACTTTAATTATGTTTGTCATATTGGTCCTTTTTAACCGTTTGATAGTGTATTTATCTTCCGTCTAAGAAAGATGTATGAATTCATAATCATATTCACTAACAATATTACTTAAAAATAAATCATTTATGTGTTCATCTAACGAATAATAGAAAGTAAAATTAATGTTTATTCATAAAAACTAACGAAAAAGACCAATATGCAAACAAAATTAAAGTTAAGAGACCAATTTGTAACCTTAATTAGTTAAGGGACCAATATGAAACCAATAAATAAGTTAAGGGACCATTTATCCAATTTAGCCAATAATAAATAGTATAATCATATTTTTTATTTTTTTTAATCGATAAAATAATTACATATGACTGAGAGGTAGACGGGCGACAAGTTGCGCCGCTTCCCCTTTTTGAATAGCAAATCCAATTCTCTTAAATACAACATTCATTGCTCTAGAAGACACAACATTGTTATTCATAATCTTTTGAATTCTATGCAGAAGACTCACAACCTCTGGTGCTAGGAAATCAAAAGTATCGAATGCAAATAGTATGAAAACATATTATAAACCATAATTTATTTTGATGTTGTAAACCGGTATATAAAATAACATAAATATCTTTTACTGAAATGTAGTACAATGTGGAACGGTAAAAATAATAAATAGTACAAATCTACTTACAATATATCAAAAGAAACTACTATTAAAAATTCAAGTTTGTCCTTATTACTTTTAACGGTGTTCCAAGTTTTACGCCCTTAAATGTAATTTTAACTCTAAACTAATAAAAAAATACAAAAAGAAATAGGAAAGAAAGATAAGCATAAAAGAAATCTTCCCATAAAAATAGCATCAGAAACCACATCTCTAAAAAAAAACACAAAACAAAAATAGGAAAAAAAGAAGATAAGCATCAAATAAATCTTGCCATAAAAATTTAATTAAAATAAATTTACATATAAAAATATGAACAAAAATCACTATAAAAGATACGCTTCAAAAATAGTAATTTTTTTTTAATAAAAAAATAGTAACTCAATCTAACATATAAAAATTTATATATAAAAAATAAAAATAGAATAACCTAATAAAAGAAGATACTTATTTATGAGCTTAAAAATAAAAGAACAGAAAAATAGAAATAAAAACACAATCGACGACCCGCTTGGATTGACTTATTTATAAGTTTATGCGAAATAACTTATGCAAATAAATAAATTTTTATGTATTATTATAAATTTTTTAAGGTAGTTCATGAAAACAATTTATAAAGATATAATTTTTGTTAGTGAAAACTTATGAATTAACATAAAAGTTTATTTATAAATTATAACCATAAACTATTTTCATAAGCTTAAAAATAAGCCAAATTCAAACAGACCCAATATATTAAAAGATATTACTACTAAAAATTCTAATTTGTCCTCATCAATTCTTAAAAATATTTCAAATCTTCTATTTCGTAAAAAAAATTATATTTTTTAATTTAATATATTGTTATATAATAGTTAAATTCTATTCTATTTTTATTATAAAATAATCTACTCTATTTTTGTTTACTCTTATATAAAAAATACAGAAGAAGTGCGTTATTGATGAATATGTATTATAATAATTACGGGGTAAATATTTGTCATTATACTTAAAACATCATGGGACAAGTGTTGATCAATAATTTTGTCAAAAAAAAAAGTGTTATCACTAATATATAAAAAATCATACACAGGGACAATTGTTCTAATAAAAAAAACTTTAATCATACATGGGACAATTGTTTTAATAAAAAAGTTTTAATCATACACGGGACAATTGCTTTAATAAAAAAAAATTAATCATACACGGGACAATTGCTTTAATAAAAAAAATTAATCATACACGGGACAATTGCTTTAATTAAAAAATTAATCATATACAGAACAATTGCTTTAATAAAAAAAAGAAATTGAATAGTAAATATTTTATTATTATTAATTATAATTTATTACACAAAAATCATACACGGGACAATTAATTTAATAAAAAAATGATTTAATTTAATATATTTTACAAAAAATAACATAATGACATCATTTATAATTTAACAATAATTTACAAAAACTTTAATTTATACTTACCGCAGGCTTGATGGAACCACTTGTTTTAAACTCCCAATCTAAAACGTTGTCATAGTTTCCTACCGTGACTACAGTTCTTACGATCAAATTCACTTCGTTTCTAGATTCTTCGATCTGTCAAAAAACAAATAGATGAGCTAGTTACAAATAAATAGTTGATCACTTTTCCTCAAATAAGTTAAAGTTTCTTACAGATTGATTGGGAATGCCTGTTTCAGTGTGACGCCACATGATATTACCATACTGCTCAAAAACACAAATTGCTCTCTTCAAGAGACTTGGGGTACCATCAGCCGAGTGAATGAATGTATCAATGAATTGAGCATGTGGTGGGCAATCACGATTGGGTACCAAAGACACCGTAGACAAACCAAATCCAAACTCTCCAGAATCAAAAAAAGTTTTAAAGTAAAATTCTTCTGTTGGATCTTGATAAGGTACGAAAAGTTCAGAAATATATCCTTTGTATAATACACGACGAGATTTGTGCTTTTCTAAATCATAAATAGAAGCAAGTGATATCACAATACCAGCTCTTACATCAAATCCTATATGAAACTTCCAGTTCGCCCAACTGAACAAATACATAAATCTCAATCAATGGCCAATGCTAAATAAATTAAGGTCCCGTTTGGCCCGGCTTATTTTTTACTTTTTATTATAGCTTAAATGAAATAAAGAAGTATAAAATTATATTTGACACTATTTCTTCTTAAAAGTATTAGAGAAATAAAGTAAAGAAGCAAAAAATAAAAAAAAGTAAAGTCAAATACAATTTTTTCCTTCTTTACTATTTTTAAGGAGAAGAAAATAAGAGGAAAATAAGCCGGGCCAAACGGAGCCTTAATCAAATACAATCATCATTACAAGTTTTGTTTTATTAAGAAAGAAGGCTAAACTTTTATGAAAATAACACATTATCCTAGACCCAAAAAAATAATTTATTATCGTTGTTATGTAACAGAATACTTATAAATTATATAGAAATATTAATTGTTGAATAAGATTATTTTTATAGTTCATAAATGAGATAAATATTATATGATATTCTTAAATTTGCTTACACTATTTTTTTTCTTCATCATCAGTTTAATCTAGTTTGGGAGTTAATTTTGGGATCAAGTGGTTCTAATAAAAAATAATCTTATTTAAGATATAATAATGTCTTACTTTAGTACTATACTTAGCCTTTAAATAATATTGTTTATACAAATATTTAAAGAGAATTTAAAGAAAATATTTTTCACCAAAAATTACACTTTAAATAAAACAAAAGTGACAAATCACCATTTTTTAGAGGGACCGTATCCATAAAATCAAACATTTTGTACAAAAGGGACAGACAAGTATACCAATTAAAGAAAGGAAACCAAGATTTTTTTATTTTTTTTTTTGTCATGCTAACTAGTTCCCTAGAGGCACTAGTTAATGATAAAAAAAAAGTAATTTTTATATTGATAATAACACTTTTTATACATTAGAAATATTGACTACACAACTTCCAATGTGCTTTTACTATATCAAGTATCCTTAACTAGTATACTACTATACTGGGAGCACTATTTAACATTTTCCTTTTTTTTAACAACAAAGGAAACCAAGACTTAATCAACACACTAAAAAAAGAAAGGTGGGACATACATTGTCTCTTTATAATTTGAGGATTTTTATCTACTAATTAATGAAAATAAGTCAGGTAAATAAAAGTTTCTTACAAATTAGTGGTGAGTACCACATATAAATCTATTTATATGTTTTGTTCTCATGGGTAAATATCCCAAATTTTGAGAGATAATTTAAAAAAAATAAAAAGAAAACTACTCCCTCTACTCCTTAATATACGAAAAAAATATATGTTTTAGATATATTGAGTAAATATTTAGTCTATAGTATAGGCTAAATATACGAATTGAATTTGCTGTTGTAAAAGCAGCAACACAGTATTATGCTATTTTTTATCTGGTCCAGCTGATTTGATTTTAACGGCTGAGATCTTTTTAATTTAAAAAGACATAGTTTTAAATCTAAGCTGTTCGATTTAAATTTAACGAATGAGATTAAAAACTGCATATAACTGTGTAAAAATATAACTATAACAAATTGTAGTCCGCTAAATACATTAGTTATTAAATATATCTGAAAAAATAAATTTTATCTTATATTAATGATGAGATATAGTAAAAAGAACATTACCTAACACTGTTGCCATTGATCTGGAAGCCAGGACCTTGAGGTTGATGACTAGCCATACTATGTAGTTTTGGACCAAAAGGTGGACTCTGTTTTGAAACTCTGTAATCAGTAAACTGAGCAGTAGGCACTGCTTCAACACCTCTATCATGATACTCAACAATTTTCATCAATCCAAGATCAGCAACAATTGTGATTCCAGTAATAGGCCTCACATATATATTCGGAGTGGTTTCTTTCATGAAACAATCAACTCTCACTGTTCTACTATTCTTATCTTCACCAAACCATCCCATAGTGAAACTAGAACACACTACCTCAGAGAGATTCAAACCTCTCTTTTGAACTGAGGCAATAAAAGGAGGATATTTTAGTGGAAGCTCTATTGCAAGGGTTTGTTCAGCAACAGATAAGACAGGGAAACCATATCCATTATGAACATTGTCAGAGACAATGCTTTTCAACCTTAAATCAATTACTATCTCATGGTTTTGGTTATTGATGATAGCAACAACAAAGGATTTACGAGGGACTTTAACAAAAGTTGGTTTCATTTCATATTTTAGAACAGAATCTTTGTCAGGGTCATCTAAACCAATATAGTGAAAAGCTACTCTGTTCTTTGAGGTTGGATATTTGCTTAGGACTACGGTTTGGACAATGGAAAATTCTTCTCCGGTTAATGGATCAAGTGGGTGTTGAAAATGCAATGGTGTAATAGAAACCACTGCTTGGAAGCAGAGGAGTGTAAGAACAAAGAAAAGAGAAAGTTTCAAGGTGGTGGAAAAAGCCATGGTCTGTTTGTGTGAAATGTAAGCTATGCAAGGTGCCCTTAAATAGGAGAGATTGCACACACTTTAATACGTTATCAATCATTTTCTCTATATGAAAAATCTTTATTTTTTCCCGCATATTAGAACTTGTTTGGTTTTATTCAAGTATATGATATTATATAATATTTCTTCCTATACTTTTTTATCGTTAAAAGCATGTAGTTTTGTTTTCAGTTTTTTTTTTTTTTTTAAATTATCTATCTACATGTGAAATAAAAATTGGTTACAAATTACTTCTGGATATCACATGCAAATTTACTTATGTGGTTTGTTCTCATGAGTTGATGGATAAATACCCAAAAATTATGAAATGGTAGATTAAATCTCACCTTATCTTTATATATACCAAGACGTACACTAAATTAATTATCAACAATCAAATATAATTGAGTAAACCATATGTTTTTGGTTAATATAAGTGAGTAGCTAATGAATTAGTTAAGACAACTCGTTTATACGCTAATCACAATAATTTTAACTATTTTCTATTTTGTATTGAAAGTTTGAAACTATCATTATAAATGAAAAACATTAAGCTTGCTTCCGTAAAAAAAAGAAAAAAATGGATTGAAATTGTAAATTCATTTCTTGTATTTATTTTGTTAAGAATTTGATGAACAAAATTGATCAACAAAATATATATTTGCGATCATGTTGACTACCTAAAAATATCATTATGAATATTCTTTTGCAATTTTGATATATTTAAAAACGAATATGACAACAAATTACACTTTTGAGCACCAATTAAATTGTTTGCCCATATATAATATAATTATTAATCTTGTAAAAGAATAGTTATCATTATATTTTTTATTAATTATTTTGTTGAATGATTTTAGAATAAATTATTTAGGCTCACACAAAAATAACTACATAATGGGCTGTGAACAAAAAACTTATTTTAATATGGGCCCTAATTAAAGGCTTAGTAAGTAGAGCTTTGATGTTTGGAAATTTATTTACCCTCTAGCTTTTAATATATATCAAATTGTTACCAACTGAATTAATAATATAAGTTGGCATAAGCTTTAATAAATAATCATAAAATAAAATTGGTTTGTATTTGAAATTGAAATAAATTCTCAATATATATATATATATATATATATATATATATATATATAATAATTACACATGAATAAAAGGCAGACAGGCAAAGAGCTGCGTCGTTAAATTTTTTGTATAGCAAAACCTAATTTTTGACACACTTCAATGATAGACCTAAGCGATACAATATTACTATGCATGATCTTTTGAACTATTTTCAAAAGGCTTACAATCTCTGGTGCTAGCTAGAAAACCAAAAAGGTCGAATGCAAACGGTATAAAAATGTGTTGATTGTTAGCGCATGCTTCCTCATGTTTGGCCATTTTGCTTAATTAAAATAGCTTTGAAGGTTGTCCTTCCCATAGTAAAATCTTTGACCCTCAGTCTCACAAGTTGGGAAACTCCAGCCAAATCTACACAAGCATGTTTTCCACCTATCTATCCATACACCAAAACATCCGCTGGACGAAGTGTTGATCTTTCTTCATGTGGATCAGTCAAGAAGTTTTGGACGTATGTTCACTTCATTCCCGAACAAGATTTATCGAATTTTTTATTGTTATTTAAAGTATGCTTATCACTCTGCTCAAACCAATACATAAAACTTGCATTTGTGGCCTATAAGACTATAAGTGTTTTTCTTTTAGTTTCCTGACCCGCGTGTGTGTTTTAGAATATGTTTTTGAGAAAATGTGAAAATGTTTTGAGGCACTTGATAAAGAGACTAATAATAGTATTTGTGAATATAATTCAGTTGATAGATTAATATATAAAAACGGGAGTTTGAATAAAATATAATCCCAAACATCTTTTTATTTGTGAATTTTCATTACCTACCTCTATCATGTCTTTGTGTTTTATGAAGAAAAAAAAAACCATTTTTAAACTCTAACTTTGAATTTATGATATTAACAATGACAGATTTAACAACTATTTTGCACTGGGGGGACCATGATCTTTCACAAAGATTCCAAATGTCTTCAATATTTTGAAAATGAAGAGTTAAATTGAGAACAATAGCTAGCCAACACCAAATAGAGAAAGCAAATCGACAAGTAAAGAATAAATGGAAAGTTGACTCAACAGTAGAATTACAAAGAGAGCACATAGAAGGAAGACAACACCCTCTTTCCATAAGTTTATCATCTGTAGGGACTTTGTCAAGCATCAACCTCCACACCAAGAGGGATTTTGAAGGAGGAATATCTTTGCACCAAATGATCTTAGCCCAAGATTTCTTAGGAGATTTCACTCTTTTAAATTCATAAGCATCCTTCATAGATAATTCACCACTAGAGTTATGCTTCCAAATTAACTTGTCAGGAGTGCATTGACTAGGAATAATGACCTGATTCACGATATTCTTGAGATTAGGGAACAAGATATCAATATCAGGAGGAATAGACCAAGAATTATCAAGTATAATATCACAAACTTTGGATGGAAGCCCAAAGAGAACATTGTTGCTGATTTGAAAAATATCCTTCAAAGGCTCATCACCACACCAAAAATCTTCCCAAAGCTTAATATCCTGACCATTACCAATCAGCCAGCTAGAATTGTCAATGATACAAGAGTATTCAGATTTAATGCTACTCCAAATGGAAGAGGAAATATGATGAGAAATGACATGTCTTTGTCTAATAACTCTACTACAAAGAATAGTAGCCCAACTTTCATCAGAATGTAAAAGCTCCCAACATAACTTCAAATTAGAGGCTTCATTTAGGCTAATCAAAGATCTTACACCTAAACCATGAAGGTGGAAAAACACAAGAAGGGGGGCGTTGAATTGTGTTTTTAAAAGTTAAAACTTTTTCTCAAATAAAACTAAGTTTGCAGCGGATTAAACACAACAATAAAGAGTCAGAGGGAGAGAAAGAAAGACACAGAATTTATACTGGTTCCTCTCACAAATCGAGAGTACGTCCAGTCCCCTTGCACTTCCAAGGGCTTCTAACTAAAATCTCACAAGATTACAAGGTGCCCAAGCACAATAGCAAGAGACTTCTCTAATGCTCAAAGTTACAACTAACAAGAGACTTCTCAAATGCTCAAGTTACAACTAACAAGAGACTTCTCAAATGCTCAAGTTACAACTAACAAGAGACTTCTCAAATGCTCAAGTTACAACTAACAAGAGACTTCTCAAACAAACTTAAGAATAAGAATGAATGTTAATGAACACTTAATATACTATCAGAGGTGTTTACAAAATACAACACAGATTTGCCTTAAGACTAAGAATGACAGATAGAAGCTGTAATGTCAGAATATTTCAGAGTCTTAAGTCTTATCCATAATTAATTAAAACATTTTAGGAGTTAATTTATTAACTTGAAATAAATTTTCATATTTAACTCTCAGAGGCAGAGGTTTGTAAGCTCTTCCTTCAGAGTCTGATAACATTCAGAGAAGGTTTGCAATCTTCTCTCATTTTATCTATGAAAATGTATTTCAAAATCTTAAATTTCCTCCCCTTTCAATAAAGTCCAGAATGAATGAATCATTTAATCGTTAGTTCAGAAGAGATAGAGATTGATTCATAATATGTGAGTATAACAGTTTCAGGTCTTTGAGCAGTTAAGAAATCAATTAACATTAATTTTAACGCTATTCTTACTCCCCCTTTTGTCATTATTCAAAAAGTAACGAAAAACAAAATAAATGAGTCAAACAACGCATATCTCAAAGCAGTCAAGTCAAGAATTGGTTACAACTATGTTCAATTAAATGAACTGTGTTGATAACCATTGTTTGAGAGCATTATAAAAGGAGATGATTCTTCTCACTTTATTCACAACGAATAACCAAAGAATATAATATCAAGCATTCAAAGAAAATCAAGCAATGAAGAAAGCTTTAGGATCCAAGAAGGAGATCAAGAAGGAAGCAACATCTTCACGCTCGAGAAGAAACAAGCAGCCAAAAGAAACAACCAAGCAAGTGATTGAGATATCAGATTCTGATGAAATAGATTCTGATTATGCAGAGTTCCTTAGAACATATGATCCTGAGGAAGAATACTCAGACTCTGAGATCCATAAAGCCATTCTTGACTCTATTTCTGATGCAAGTTCTGCTGAGAAGCCAGAAGTGCCCAAGGAAGAAGAGTCAGAGGCTAAATCTGATGTAGAGTCTAAGTAGTTTTCTCACTATCCATGTAATAAGACTTTGCATCAATTAAAAAAAAATCTTGCTTTTTAAATTGTTTATTTTCCTTGCATGTTTCTTATATTCAACTTAAAATATCAGAACACCAGTTATCAGACACGCCTCATTCGGTATTGGTGCCCCGTTTATAAACAGACGATAATACTAAGAAGCTATTTCATGAGTAAACAGGAATACTGATGTGGGGGAACCTTAGGTTTTCAAAAGCCTATATAAGTTTAAAGACAAGATGTTCTTCAACACCTTACTCTAGGTTCAGAAGCCACAAGAGTATCAGACATAATAAATGAATATAAATTATTATTTTTTTTTTTGAAAACAAAATAAAATAAACAAACATTCAGATACACAATTCAAATAAACATGAATAATCAAGTGATAATTAATCAAAAGAAAAATATCCAAGAATTACATAACGAAAACATTAGCAAGATTTAAACAAACAAGATTTGTGCTCAAACATAAAGGTTAAGGTTTTTGCATTTGACTGGCCAGATTCTTCAGAAACTCCATCACTTCATCAAGCTTCTTGTTGGTAGCTTCTGTAGATGCATTCATATCAGTTCTCATGTCAGCCCTTAGTTCATCCATTTCATTCTTCATATCTTCCTTTATTTCTGATAGCTCATTCTTCATCTCATATTTCATCTCATCTAATGCTATTTGTACTGCTGGAGGTATAACACAGGATGAAGATCCAGAGTCTCTGAATAGTCTGACTGGAGAGTTCGGAGGGGTAGTGTCAACAACTATATGTTTGCCCCTATCAGAAGCTTGCTCATCTAAGGCCTGATCATGCATTATGGTGTCCTCACCCTGTTGTGGACCCATTGCTTGAGCTTCAAGAAGCTTCTGAGTTTCAACTTCAGCAATTCTAGCAGCTCTTTCAACCAACACCTTTAGAGCCTCTTGGTCAGCCAACCTCTTTGTCTCAGCTTCAGCAGCTATCCTAGCCTGCTCAGCATCAAACACTCTTCTAACATATGCAGCTTCCTCCTGTGCTAATCTCTTAGCTGCTTCAAGTGATTGTCTGATGCTTTCATTTACAGCAGCTAGCAATTCTAATCGTTGACACTCTTCTTCATGATTAAAGAAAGTGAGCCTCGGAGCATGAGATCGTTCAGCAGCATTCATTATCTGAGACAAAGCATTCATACATTTACCTTGAATTTTGCTCTTTACATAACCTCCCAAGAGCCTCAGAGACTGACTGAACTTATATTCCAATTCCCTGATCTTAGCATCAATATCTGAGGTAAAAATCAGTACTTCTTCCTCCATGCTTTTAAATTTCTTAAGACTAATACTAATAGCATTGTCTAAAAGCTCAAGGTTGGGTTCAGAGTTGGAATTGAAGAAGGGATGATTTTTGTTAAAGGGAATGGTGGGTTCAGGTCTCTTTCTTTTGAGAGGAATGATTTTGATTTTTCTCAGTTCATCGAAAGGGTTCTTAGAGGTTGTTATTATATCATCATCAACATTTATATCTGCTTTTAACAGAGCCTCAAGAATTGGTAGAGCAAAATCAACGGGTAGGTTTAGTTCATCTATGGTCAGAGGTTTATAATTTGGACCATGAGAGAGGGGTGATGATGGGAGTGTATTTTCAAAAGTTTCAGAAAGTGTGGGTGGTGTCGGAATGTGATGCTCGTGGTTGTCAGAGGGAATGTCATCACATTGGTCAGAGGGTGGATTTTGTAATTCAGAAGTGTTTTGAGGAATGTAAGGTTCAGATTGTGATTTTTCATCATTCTGAGGGGGTGGTTGATTGTCAGGTTCAGAAGTGACGGTTGTGTTTGGATTTTCTTGTTCAGGAGCAGCAAAGTTCAAAGGTGGTGTTTGAACAGTGATTATGGGTGGTTCTTGGAATGTTTCAGTGGTAGCATTCACAAATTTGTTTATGGGGTGATTTGGAGAGTTTAGGTTTGAGGTGGTAAAGGCATCACCTGAAAGATGTGGTGTGAGATGGTCTAAGAAGGAATCATCTTCAGAGACAGTTTCTTTGGGTGGTGGAGTTATGGTTTTCTGTTTGGGCTTTGGTTTTGGTTTTGGTGCTCTCTTGATGATTTCAGAAATAGTTTCACTACTAGAGTCAGTGAGTGTGCCTTCAGATGATGATGATGATGATGATGATGATGAGTCAGATGATATTGGGGTAGGTATAATCATTCTGATAGGTTTGGTGAAGTCTATTGAAGTGCTAGGAGGAGGTTGGTTTTGAGTTTGAGCTTCAGAATTGCTACTAGTATTAGGCTCAGAAACATTACCTTTTGAAGTGTCAGCAGCCTTCCTTGGAGGTCTTTTAGCCATAATCTTTGTCCTCTAAGCAGGTCTAGCAGGCAGAGTCTTTTCTCCTTCTTCAGAAGGTGGAGGTCTTTCATTTCTCTTCTTAGATCTCCTTTCCTTCTTAGCAGCACCTACCCTCTCAGCTGCTGTAACCTCAGCTCTGACCTCTTGATCTTTAGATACTTCAACAGTTTCTTCAGCAGCTGTTGAATTCTTAGCATTATCCACCGTCTCATCAATGTTATCCTGCTCAGTGTCTTCACCGTGCTCTTCATTTGCATTCTCAGCATCTTCCTCAACCATAGCTTGCTCAAATACTATTGGCTTCTTCCTTGATCTTGTGATATCTTTGGGACCATTGAAGATATCCCAATCTGGTACATTAACTACCATACTTCTATCCACATATTCTCCACTGTCTTCTCTAACCATTTCCAAAAAAATTTCAATGACTTCATCATTGTCATGTTCTGAGATGGTTGGAAATCCATCACACCAGAAGTACTTCTCCCAGACCTTCTTGAGAGGATATTCTGGCTTCTTTAAATCTTCTTTCTTAACTAGCTGCATATTCACTAAGATGGTTGCATCAAACTTTGCAGTGCAGAAGCCTCTTAGCTTTTCCTTGGTCCTCAGAATCTCTATCAGTTTTGTTTGTCGAAATATCTCTGAGATCAACCTTGGATGATGAATTGTTGCTGTTGCTTTATGATGACTGTCATTGATGGCCCAGCAGAGATGCTCAAACAACAGACCGACCAAATTAATCTTAACTCTTCTATGCATAAACCATATGAAATGCCTGTGAGGCCAAGAGATTGTATCTTTTCCTCCTTCTCTTGTAATGATAAAAGCAAGAAAAACTTTGAAGGCAAAGTTAAATTCTTTCTTCATGAACTTAGCCTTTCCAAGTTCAGCATCTCTTGTTCCAGTAGGGTAGAGATCTTCTTTGATAGAGTCGGCATATTTACTTTTTACCTTGTACAGATTAACGTTTTCACCCTCATTATCCAAACCTAGGACCTTTGCCACATGCTCTTGAGTGATCAATACATTGATACCCAGAAGGTTAGACCTAATTTCTTTTCCTTTGAATGGTCTTAACCCCAATTGAACTCTTGTCTTTCCTTTAAGACTCTTATCCTTTGAAACCATTTTTCTAACTTCCTCTTCAGCATTAAACTCATCAAACACAGTTGCCTTGCTCCAGAAATTTTTGACGATGTCGTAGTATACAAACCCATTTAACATATCAAAATAATTACCCCATTGTTGATCATAGAATAGCTTCTGAATATCAATATCATTTAACTTCAGACTTTCGAAATCTACAAATTTTTCAGTGAGAAATTCCATAGCCTCTCTACCACAGTCATTTGAATTTGGGGGTTCTTTGAGTGAGGCTTGAGAGTTTAAGTCAATTACAGGTGGTAACTCAGGGTTGAAAGGTCGTTGAACAATGTTGCGAGACGGTTGAGCAGTCATTGTTGCAGAATTTTTGAGAATGTTGAGAGAATTTTGGATTCTGAGTTTTAGGGTTCGTGTAGGTAGTGATTTGTGTAAAAAATTGTGCTATGTGAGTGAAGTGACTATATATAGCAAGTAACACATATACACATAGAAAACAAACTAAAGGAGGGAGCGCGAACAGTTTAAAGTTAAATTTAAATTGTATATAACTGTAAATTCATCATTAACTATTCTCCATCCAATCAGAAACTAGACACGTGCAAGAGAGAAGATAACAAGCTGACACGCGTAAGGACAACTGTTTTACACTTACTAGTACAAAACGTTTCACTTTCGCTTAATTCAGTGCCTGACTCATTAGTATCTTACACCTCATCAGAACCTGTTATTCTTCAGAACTTCCTTCACTCGGAGTTTCCCATTAGAGGCTCTGAGCGTTAGAGACTCTGAAGAAGTTTCAGACCCTGATTCTATTTTACATCTCAGAGCTAGTTTTCTTCAGAGATAAAATGCATGTTCAAATTCTTTTTAATAAAATCAAATCGTTCAATAGCTAAAGGTTTAGTAAATATATCAGCCCATTGATGGTCAGTGTCAATGAATTGAATATTTATTGTACCTTTTTGAACATGGTCTCTTATAAAATGATGCTTAATTTCAATATGTTTAGCTCTGGAATGTAAAATTGGATTCTTAGATAAATGAATGGCAGCAGTATTATCACAATAGAGTGGAATACTACTTTCAATTATGTTATAATCTTCTAACTGATATTTCATTCAGAGAAGCTGTGTGCAACATTTAGCAGCTGAGATGTATTCTGCTTCTGCTGTAGACAAAGCAATAGTTGTTTGTCTCTTGCTGGCCCAAGATATGAGATTCTCACCAATAAATTGGCAATTTCCACTAGTGGATTTTCTCTCAATCTTGTCTCCAGCATAGTCAGCATCACAGAATCCAACTAGCTTACTATCTAGGGATTTTTTATAAAGAAGTCCTAGATTAGTTGTTCCTTTCAAATATCTAAAGATCCTCTTAACAGCAGTTAGATGAGGTTCTCTAGGATCTGATTGAAATCTTGCACATAGACATACACTGTATAAAATGTCAGGTCTAGAAGCTGTTAGATAGATTAAAGAACCAATCATACCTCTATATAGCTTCTGACCCACTTTGCTACCGATTTCTTCCTTGCTTAAGCTGCTTGTAGGATGCATGGGTGTTGACATTATCTTACAGTCTTCAAGATTAAATTTCTTCAGAAGCTCTTTTGTATACTTGCTTTGATGAATGTAAGTTCCATCTTTTCCTTGGTTGATTTGGATTCCAAGAAAGAATTTAAGCTCACCCATCATACTCATTTCAAATTCATCCTGCATAAGCTTGGAGAAATTCTTGCATAGAGAAGCATTAGTTGAACCAAAAATTATATCATCCACATATATTTGAATAATTAAGATGTCTTTCTTAGTTGTCTTTCTGAATAGTGTATTGTCAATTTGACCTTTTTGAAAACCATTTTCTAAAAGGAAATTACTTAGTCTTTCATACCAAGCTCTTGGAGCTTGTTTGAGACCATAGAGTGATTTCTTAAGTTTAAAAACATGTTCAGGATTTTTTAAATCCTCAAAACCTGGAGGTTGTTTGACATACACTTCTTCAGAAATAACACCATTTAGAAAAGCACTCTTAACATCCATTTGATATAAGGTTATTCCATAATTCATAGCATACGATAGCAATAACCTGATTGCTTCCAGTCTTGCTACTGGAGCAAAAGTTTCAGTGAAGTCAATGCCTTCTTGCTGACTATAGCCTTGTGCTACAAGTCTGGCTTTGTTTCTCACAACTTCACCTTGTTCATTGAGTTTATTTCTGAATACCCACTTGGTTCCAATAATGTTCTTATGTATTGGTCTTGGCACTAGATCCCACACATCATTTCTTTGGAATTGGTTGAGCTCATCTTGCATTGCTACAATCCATCCATCATCGGTTAAGGCTTCATCAACATTCTTAGGTTCAATCATAGATATAAGTCCTAATAATGAATCACTTTGTTGATAAGCTGATCTTGTTTTTCTTGGACTTTCTTTGTTTCCAAGTATGAGATCCTCTGGATGTGATGATTTATATTTGAATTTCCTTTTTGAAGCTTCAGCATTTTCTTGCATTTCATCTTCTGAGATATCATCATGTTCTTCAGATGCTTCTATGGGAGATGCTTCTTCAGAGATTACTTCCATTTCAGCTTCTGAAGTTTCATTAACTTCTGATGTTTTCTCAGCTTTTGGATAGTTGTATTGATATGGAACTCCTGCATAACTATTCTCTTGCTTTGACATTTTATTGTCAGGCTCTTTGTCATCAAATCTTACATGTATAGATTCCTCCAATGTGTTAGTTTCAGAATTATACACTATGTATGCTTTTGAGCGTTCAGAATAACCTATAAAGATTCCCTTACAAGCTTTGGCATCAAATTTCTTTTTATAGACCTTATTGTTTAAGATGTAACAAGTACATCCAAACTGATGAAAGTAAGAGATGTTAGGTTTTCTTCCTTTGAAGAGTTCATATGTTGTTTTATTCAATATAGGTCTGATGTAGATCCTATTTTGAATATAACAAGATGTATTCACTGCTTCTACCCAGAAGTACTTAGCAAGTTTAGTCTCATGCATCATGGTTCTTGCCATCTCTTGTAAAGACCTGTTCTTTCTCTCTACAACACCATTTTGTTGTGGTGTTCTAGGAGCAGAGAACTCATGGATAATTCCATGATCTTCACAGAAAGTTGCAAATGGTTCGTTTTCAAACTCACCACCATGATCACTTCTGATCCTTAGGATCTTAAGACTTTTCTCACTCTGTACTTGTGTGCAGAAGGTGTTGAACACATCATATGCATCATCTTTTACTCGCAAGAATTTAACCCATGTCCATCTACTGTAATCATCAACTATGACAAGTCCATATTTCTTCCCATTGATTGAGGCTGTACTAATAGGGCCAAACAAATCAATGTGAAGCAATTCAAGAGGTCGTGAGGTGGAGACAATGTTTTTGGGTTTAAAAGAAGTTTTAGAAATCTTTCCAATTTGACAAGGACCACACAGAGCATCTGAATGATAGTTGAGATTGGGTAGACCTTTAACCAAGCTTAGTTTGCTGAGCTTAGAGATTAATCTCCAGTTAGCATGACCTAAGCGTTGGTGCCAGACCCATTTCTCATCACTTAGAGATAGTAGACATACTATCTTTTGCTCTGTGAGTTCTGACAGATTGACCTTATAAACATTGCCTTTCCTTAGACCTCTGAATACTACAGTCTTATCAGAGTTTCTAGTTACAGTACATGCATCTTTATCAAACATCACCACAAATCCACTGTCACAAAATTGACTAATGCTCAGTAGATTGTGTTTAAGGCCATCAACAAGCCATACATTATTAATAGATAAAGATGAATTATCAATTGTACCTGTCCCAATGATCTTCCCTTTTTGCTTTCCTCCAAACCCCACAGTGCCTCCCTCTTTCAGAGTTAGGGTTTGGAACATATGCCTTTCTCCTGTCATATGTCGTGAGCAACCAATGTCCAGGTACCAGGACTGCTGCTTTTGCTTTCTTGGAGTGCAGATCTGAAGCAAATACAATCTCAGACTTTGGTACCCATACTTTTATGGGTCCTTTGGAGTTAGTCTTAATTGCCTTAGGTAATCTATGTTTGAAAGATCTTTCAGAAGTTCTAGAGTTATCAAGTCTTTTTGAAAATGTTTTGGGCTTTGGATAACTCTTAGACTTAGCTCTGGTGTGTAACAGAGTCTCTTTTGATCTGACATTAGTCTGAGGTTTGGAAGTCTTTGGTTCTGAGATTTTAACATTCAGAACCTCTAACTTCTTTACTTCTGACTTAGATGTCTCTTCAGAGTCTGATACACTCTTGACTTCTGATTGACTTTTAACAAAGATAGTCTTAGGTTTAGTTTTATCAATGTTAGAGGGTTTAGAAAATAATGGATTATCTTTAAAACGTGAAAATCCAAGACCTTCACCTTTATTTCTACTTACATGATAAATTAAAGATGTTATCTTACTTCTTTGCATGCCATTGATAAGAAGTTCTTGAAGAGCAAATTCATGCTCTGGAGGAACTTTATCATCATAAACATAATGAGTTTCAAGAAATGTGTTTCTACTTTTAAGAGACTCATTTTCTTCAACTATTATGTTTGCTTTTTCAGTAAGGTTGTTATAGGCCTTTTTAAGGACCTTACATTCCCCTGCTTTTTTTGTAACAAGTTTTAAGACATCTTTTAAAGAATCTATTAATTCAGGTCTAGAGAGTTGAGCAAGGACCTCATCTTCATCTTTTGAATCTGAATCTGCTTCATGCTCAGAGTTTTCTTTATCAGGGGTAGTTGCCATCAGAGCCAGATTGGCTTCTTCATCTCCATCAGAGTCTGAGTCTTTATCTAGATCTTCCCAAGTTGCAAGAAATCCCTTTTTGAGTTTACTTTTATATTTTTCCTTGCTAGAAGTTTTCTTGGATGATCTATTCTGATTTTCTGGACAGTCAGCAATGAAATGCCCAGGCTTGTTGCATTTAAAGCATTTGTTTTGTTATTCCTTTTTCTCTTTGGTAGCACCAACTTTCTTGGAAGAACTTCCAAACTTTCCTGCATATTTCTTGCTTCGTTTTGCCCATTGAGATACCTTAGTAGCCATCAGCACCATTTCTTCTTCATCTTCAGACTCAACCTCATGACCTTCTTCAGAAGCTTCGTCTTCAGATTCTATAACCTTAGCTTTCAGAGCATTTGATGAACTCTTAGAGCTTAAGGCTATCCCTTTTATTTTCGTGGTTGACTCGTCAGTCATTAACTCCATTTCATGAGTCTTTAATGAACTAATCAGATCTTCAAGAGATACTAGATCCAAATCCTTGGCTTCTTGAAAAGCAGTCACCTTAGGTCTCCACTTTGGGGGTAGACTTCTGAGAATCTTTCTAACATGATCAGTAGTAGTATAACTCTTGTCCAGTACTTGAAGTCCAGAGACCAAAACTTGAAACCTAGAAAACATAGCTTCAATATCCTCTCCATCCTTCATCTTGAACAACTCATACTGATGAACTAACAAGTTTGCTTTAGCCTCTCTAACTTGTTTGTTTCCTTCATATTTAGATTTCAGAGACTCCCAAATAGACTTAGCAGTTCTTTTGTCCACAATCTTGAGATACTCATCATGCGAAATCGCATTTGTCATCATACCTTTTACATTGTGATGCTTCTTGTACTCTAGCTTCTGAGAAGGTGTGAAAGATTTTCTCTGTAGATGGTTAACCACTCCTTCTTTATCCATGTTGTCAAAGACAACGCCTTCTTCTACCAAATCCCACAAATCAACATTTATACCTACGATATAACTATACATCTTTGTTTTCCAGAATGGGTAAGAAGTAGGATTTCCATTAAAAAATAGAATTCTGTCAGAAAACTTCCTATCGTTTGAGTTTGTGTCATAATCAAAAGGAATCTCACTACCTTTCTTTCCTCCATCATTTCCAGCAGCGTCAGTCATGTTTTTCCTTTGGATCTTTTACTGTTTCACTGTAAGGTGAGTTAGGCAACAGACCTAGCTCCTGATACCAATTGAAGGTGGAAAAACACAAGAAGAGGGGGTTGAATTGTGTTTTTAAAAGTTAAAACTTTTTCTCAAATAAAAACTAAGTTTGCAGCGGATTAAACACAAAACAATAAAGAGTCAGAGGGAGAGAAAGAAAGACACATAATTTATACTGGTTCCTCTCACAAATCGAGAGTACGTCCAGTCCTCTTGAACTTCCAAGGGCTTCTAACTAAAATCTCACAAGATTACAAGGTGCTCAAGCACAATAGCAAGAGACTTCTCTAATGCTCAAGTTACAACTAACAAGAGACTTCTCAAATGCTCAAGTTACAACTAACAAGAGACTTCTCAAATGCTCAAGTTACAACTAACAAGAGACTTCTCAAACAAACTTAAGAATAAGAATGAATGTTAATGAACACTTGATATACTATCAGAGGTGTTTACAAAATACAACACAGATTTGCCTTAAGACTAAGAATGACAGATAGAAGCTGTAATGTCAGAATATTTCAGAGTCTTAAACGCAGTGATAGAACAGTAGTCATTTCTTCCATTTGAGTCTTCTATTTATACTTGAATGGAATGGTAATGACCGTTGCAGAGAGATAAGGTGCCAGCTGGATTTTGCTCGTACAATTTGATAGTTGTATATTGCCTTCTTTGGTAAAAAAATCCAATTCCACTACATTGCAATTTGAAATATCACTCAACCATTTTGAGTAATAATAGTACGATTGTACAATCCTCAAATGCGCTCCACTTATGGATAAGGTTAACGTTATACCAACGAATATTCTTTCATGTGGATATGACAGAGTCCTTAAGTAGATTATTCTTCAATCATTGATTCTGATTCTGTCAGTTCTTGAGTGACGTAAATTCCTTTTGCTTCAGAGTCTGTTGTCGTAGCTTCTTAAGGTCTTCAGCTTTTGAGCTTCTCAGAGGCTGGCTTTTGTCCTCAGAGCCACTAACTTCAGAACTTGAATTTTAAGCTTCTGATGATCAGCGATATGCTTTCAGAGCTTCTTAGCTTGACTTCTCTGCTTTTGTTCGTAGTGCTTCTGAATGAATTTTAACTTATAATTCTGCACACTAGAACAATCATTAGTAATACCAATTGCAATTTTAATACTTTGTTATCATCAAAACCAATTAAAAACTTAGAGGTTTATGTCAGACCCACTTTGTTCCAACAAACCACCCTCAGAGTAGGGCATACACACCTTTTTCCAACCAACCGTCACTAATTTTATTTTGCTAATATCCCCACTCCAAATGAAATTCCTAGCCCAAGTTTCAATGGATTTTAAGAGAGAAACAGGCCAGATTACATATTATTTTAAGTTTCAATGAATTGATTGCACACGGAGCAAATTTATGTTATTTTATCTAGAGTGATTAACTTTGTACATACTACTAGGGCTGGACAAATTTCTCAAACCGGCCCAAACTGTCCAACCCAATTGGTCCGTAGACAGCGGGTGGGTTTTTTATAATATAAATAGTCTAGATTACATATTATTTTCTCAATTGTTTTTTACAATTGAGAAAATTCACTCTGGGTAAAATATTATGAGTGTCACTATCGGTTTCAAAATATCGATTTGATTTGAACTTTTACTAATTACAATCTCATCAATCTTTAGCCTGCAATTTGTTCTAATCAAGCAGCTTGGTACGTTTACTGTAAGGAATAAACCAAATTGAAAACAAAAGTCAGCTTCTCAAAATAATTATGATCATTGGTTTAACTTCTCTTAAATGGTTACGAGCAAAACAAAAGATGTATTAAGCATGTGTAAAAAAAATGTAGTATGCATATAATCAATCTTTCATAAATAGAAACCATTATTTTCCTGCGGTTAGTATTATTTATTTTGGATTATATCATTCTCTTTTTAGTATATATATATATATATATAAACGTCCGGCCCTGAGGGTAGGCAATGGGTGCTATGATCTAAGGTCCATTATTTTTAGGGGTCTAAAATATTTTGTTATACCTACCTACTATTATTGAAAATAAAAAATCAATTATATTTAAAGAAAGAAAACATACTATTATAAAAAAAATCAATTATATTTAAATTAAGAAAATATGATTAAGCCTAGGAAATATGTGTTATTTTAAATGTGATTGAGGTCCAATTTTTTTTTAATACCCAATAAATAATTAGGCATAATAATAGGATTAAAATAGAATCATGCAGAACAACAAAAAGACGGCACCACTTGTTTTTGTTCCTAATTCCTATTGAGTTTGTTTTGTTTTTTTTCTTTCTAATTCTTGCATTCTTGTAAGGTATGCAAGAATGTTAAGGTTTTTCTTATTTAAATTTTGGCGTTGTTTTAATTTTTTTGTTCCTAATTTTATCAACAAGTTATTTAATTTATTTTTTACAAATTGTTAATACTTAACATATTATTTAATTTATTTTCTACAAATTATTAATTTACATGTTATAATATTTTTAGCGGCCCAGCCAATTTTTTTTTACTTTGCTAACGAATAATACTATTACATACCAGTAGTAGTGTGGTCAATTACGTACATGTAATGGTCATTAAAGTTTTATATTTTGGGACGAGGAGTACTGTATAGTATTTGACATGCTAGTGGTAGTGTCATGTGGACTTGAATGAATTGATTGCACGCGGAGCAAATTTATGTTATTTTATCTAGAGTGATTAACTTTGTACATACTACTAGGGCTGGACAAATTTCTCAAACCGGCCCAAACTGTCCAACCCAATTGGCTCGTAGACAGCGGGTGGGTTTATTCGGATTTTTCGGATCACTCGGGTTGAAAAAACCGGATTTTATTGGGTCTTTCAGTCGGATTCGGTTGGATTAAACCAAACCACAGTAACCCATAACCAACCGGTACTGTAAATATTATCTTATCAATAATACCTAGTGCCTAGTAATGTCTTATCAATCCTGCTTTTTCTACCTTGAGACTTGAGTCATTACTACCAATCTCACTTTCCCATAAAATTTCTCTCTCCCACGTTCTGTCTTCTCCACTTTCTCTTTCACATAAACCAAAAACAAACCACCACCATATTTCCATGGTGTTTTAACCGTTCATGGCTCTATATTAATACATAAACCTTACTAACTCCACCACTCTCCATGAGTTCACACCAGCATTTATTCTAGGAAATTCTTCGACGCCATTTTCGTCTTCAACCACGACTACCATTTTAGCTTGTATTCTCACAGCTTTTTCTCTCTCACAATTTTTTCTGAGTTTCTTGCTACTTTCGTAAGTTTATTTCTCTGTGCTTTGAGTCGGTGAGACGTGAAGCTGAAAGCTTGATTTTTGAACCATGAATTTCAAATTGGTACTGATTTGAATGGATAGATTTTCACCCGGAAAAAGCAGGGTTGCGTTTCTTTGAACTTTTTGCACCTCTTCATCTTCTTTTTTTAATCTTTTCTTGAAACCGTTAAACCGAGCCACCGAGCCGACTAAACCGCCATCCGAATGAACCGCCACCCGATCTAACCGTTGTATAAAATGGACGGTTGCGGATTCCCATTTACCACCCACACAACCGATCGGATCGGAGATTTTGGACCGAATCCGACCCAACTCCGACCGATGTCCACCCCTACATACTACATATTATAATTAACTTGAATTGTTATATACTTCCTCCGTCCTTTATTGTAAGTAAAAAAAATAAAAATTTACATTTATTTTTTTGACTAAAACATAACGTTCATTCATTCAAACAGATTGATACATCAGATACAAGCACAAATTCAAAATTTACATTTATTAAAAAAAGTAAAATGTGATAAATTGAAATATGATTTTTTATGTTTTTCTTGAAATAAGTTTTATGGAAAGATTTAAGAAGAGTTTTTATTGGTTGTCGATTATGGGGAAAAGAAAATAGTGAATAAATTAAATGCAATTTGTAATAAATTTTATGAGAATAAATAAAAGTAAACCTTGAAATTGATGAAAGTAAGTTATTTTTTCTTATAATTTGGGACAAGAAAAAATGATTTTATTTTATAATATGGGATATTGGGAGTATAATATAATTTTCTTATTTAACTTACATGTTATAATATTTTTAGCGGCCCAACCCTTTTTTTTTCTGACTCCGCTAAGGAATAATACTATTACATGGAGGCTTCTATGGTGGGTGAGTGCTTCATATAGCTCACCGATGCATAACTAAAATAATGAATCAGGATCGTTCATTGATGAGGTTACACAATAAGGTGTATATATCTTATAATTTTTCATTGTTCACACTCTCTTCCCTTCCTTTGATTTCTCTCAAGCTTCTGGAAAACAAACCATTATTTTAGCTGAATCAAAAGGAAACAAACCATTATTCATCATTAGCTCTATTTGGTAAAAATAACAGTTAGCTGATAAACAAACCATTATATAAATTAAAGAGTAATATTTAAAATATTTAGACTTTAATAATTTAAATTTATCAATTCAATATTTTTTCTGAAAAAATATCGGAAATTTTTTTTTTCAAAAAATATCCGAAACTTTTATTTCGAATAAAATATCGAAACTTTTTTCTTGAAAAAAGATAGGAAACTTTCTTTCCAGAAAAAACTCCGGAATTGTTTTTTTCTGAAGATAAAAATCAAAAAACTTTTCTCAAAAACAAATCGGAAACTCTTTTCTAGAAAAATTGGGAACTTTTTTCTAAATAAAATATTGGAAATTTTTCCCGACAAAAGATCAGAAACTTTTTTTGGGAAAAAATCAGGAACTTTTTTTTCGAATAAAATATCAGATCTTTTTTCCCCAAAAAAGATCGGAATTTTTTTTTCAGAAAAAACTCCAAAATTATTTTTTATCCGAAATCAAAACTTTATTCCCAAAAATAATCGGGAACATTTTTTGAAAAAAATCAAAAACTTTTTCGCAAAAAAGTTAAATAAAAACTATTTTCCGAAAAAAAACATGAATTTTTTTTTTGAATAAGCTTTCTTAATTTTTTTTCAAAAAATGACCGAATACTTTTTTTTTGTACAATCTATATTGGGTTTGGGTTGTATATTGGAACATCTAACAAATTGTAAATTTCTAATTTTGATTACCTCTCAATGTTAGTTACACTTCTTGATGTGTGACTTGTTTTTCCTTTATGATACACGAAACACATGTGCTACTCAACTTTTATTGGATGGAAATTTGATTATCAATTTTATGATTAATATAAACTTTAATAATATTAATTAACATAAATTTAATACTAATTAATATTTTCATCAAATATTTTATTTAATTTTTTATTAACAATATACCGATTAACATATCGACTATATATCACGTATCGAATTCTTTAAAAATAGTGTACTGCATATCCAAACTCGTACCGTATACCGAAACAAATTGCGAACCCTGTGACTATGATTTGACATAGTAGTAGTAGTGTCATGTCCACTTGAAAGAATTGATTGCACGCAGTTTCTTGCATTTCAGAAATGAATTTTATCTGCCAACTGTGTGTAAGGACTAAGGAGTGGAGTGTGTATCAACTTGTAGAAAGGATCCGATCAATGCTTAATGGCCACGCTGAATAGTTCCTTCAGTACACTGAATGAATAGATACATAATTGGACTATACGTCTATACATCACGTGTTTTCCATTATTCACTGAGTCGGAGACGCTTCAAGGATTTTTTTAAAGAGAAAAAATTTCAAGAGTTAAGTTTATACTAGGGGTGATCGCGGTGGGAATTGGTTCGGTTTTAAACATAAAAGTCATCCTAACCTTTAATTTGGTCCCTCAACTATCAATCTCTCTCCAATTTAGTCCCTAAACTATAAAAATATACCAAATAGTCCTCAAACTATTAATAATCCATCAATTTAGTCCCTGAACTATCATTGTTTTTAAAAGAATTGAGGGACTAAATTGATGTATTAATAATAGTTTAGGGACTATTTAGTATATTTTGATAGTTCAGGGACTAAATTGGAGAGAGATTGATAGTTTAGGGACCAAATTGATGGTTTATTCTAAAAATGCATGCGGTTTGGTTCGGTTGGTTTTAAAAAGTCATCCAAACCAAACCAACCCAATGCGGTTAGGATCGGTTCGGTGGTTGCGGTTTACGACGTAATATTTCGGTACCAAACAATTTTAAACATAGCAAAAAAAACTTGAATTTCCTAAGTAACATTAAAGTATCAATAAAAGTTGTTTATCCAAAATAACATTACAGTACCTTACAATTTTAAATATATAAAAAAAAAATTAAAATTCCAAAATAACATTATAGTATCGATAAAAGTTGTTGATCAAAAATAATATTACAACACCAAAATAACATTACAGTACAAAAAATAACAACAACTTGAAGTTCTATTAATTTGGTGGACTGACTTGGTAATTAGGCTATGTATATTTGAATATAATATAAACTTAATGTGGTATTGGAATATAATAGAAGTTTAATGCAGTTTTAGCGGTTAACGGCGATATTTGCGGTGTTTGCGGCTCGCGGTTTCGCGGTTCGCGGTCCAATAAAAAAGTCATCCAAATACATCCAAACCAAATGCGGTTTTTGCGGTTTTCGGTTTGGATTGGTTCGGTTTGCGGTTTTACTTTTGGATTGGTTCGGATATGATCACCCCTAATTTATACAATATTCACCGATCGAGAATAAACCATATCCATATAAAATAAAAATTAATTATGAGGATATATAAATATATTTATATAATTTGTTCTTATTGATTAATAAATATTCTAAATTATGAATAAATAGGTAAAGTAGGCTTCACCTTATATATAATTTAAATTTTTAAAAATGAAAGAATAATACGATACATCTACACAACATTTAAAATCATACAATATTTATTTGGACATAAAACTAAATAAAATTTATTTAATTAGGTACATATTCATTAATTAAAAAAATTTAAGTATAAAAGAATTGAATGAGTGTGGAATATTTTTTTTTGAACAAGTAAAAATGGAATTGATATATTAATAACGATTTCTGACCAGCACAAGGCGTGCTAGTCAGAATCCCAAGAGTCTACAAAGAGCCAAACAGCAGCTAGCCAATGCTCATACAAATCAAGGGGTTTGACCATCACATGTGAGAATTTAAACCAATATTTACATTATAAGCTTTTACCCACCAGAGGGAATGAACCTTTAATTTCTCTAACTCTAACAATTGAAGGATAGTAGATTCCTTCGCCTTAAAAACTCTATTGTTCTGTTCATGCAAACCACCCAGATACAACATAATCAAAGCAGCTGCATGAAAAAGTGGCGTGCTCGAGAACCGCTTGCGGAATATGTGAACTGAAGCAAATGATCGTGAAGCACTAACAGATCAGCCGAAGAGATAACAATCCAAGACCGCACGAGATTCCACTAGGATGCAAATATCGGGCAGAAAAAGAACAGATGGTGTGCCGTCTCCACATCCCCACAACCGGTCACGCAATTGCTTGCGTCAGGGGAATAATGTGTCGCCTCACCAAGTTGTCTTTAGTCGGCAACCTGTCGCGAAGCAATCTCCAGGCCAACACTAACACCTTTAGAGGAACCTGTTTGTGCAAAATCAAATCTGATGTATCCGCCGAAACTTGGGCATCCAGCGCGATAAGGATGTTATACGCACCACGAATAGAGTAACCACCGTCGGGGTCATACCGCCACACCCATCGGTCGATAACATGAGGCTGCAAAACAAAGTTAGATGGAACACTTCTAAACTCCCCCAACAACTCTTCCTCCCACGCCCACAACTGACGGCGCCACGCCCACGCCACCCCATCCTAACGCACACATATGCGCCACCGTACACGCCTGATGAAGAGACAAATCAAATAGGCGACTGAACCTGACACAAAAAGGCACGCCATCTAACCACAGACCAGACCATAATAACATTGTTGCCCCAATACCGACCCTTATCTCTACCCCCCTCCGCAAACCACCCCATCTCCTCTCCCTCCCCCATCCCGTCTCGAAGCCGCAAGATCTCCCTCCACCACGAAGAAGCACCCCGCCCACCCGGCCGCACCCTCCCCAATGACTCGCCATACCGGGAAACTATAGTACCCGATACCACAGACCTGTATTGTCAACTAACATCCTCCAGCACCATTTTCCTAGCAAAGCAGATTTAAACTCCTGCATCTGCCTAACCCCCGACCCCCCAGACCCCTCACTCCTGCACACTTCACGCCACCTAACCCAAGCTATCTTCCTCCGATCTTCCCCCCCGCCCCAAAAAAATTTATTCAAATGAGATTCAATGGAGGAGATTATACCTGACAGAGCTGTGAAGAAGGAGAGTGCGTAAACAGGCAGAGAAGTCAGGACAAATTTAAGAAGAACCAATCTACCACCAAACGACTATTCCAACCTAACGGCCTAGTACGAATCGTATTCACCACCGGATCCCAGAAAGATAGACGGCGGGGATCACCCCCGATAGGAAGGCCAAGATACAAAAAAGGTATTCTACCCACCGAGCATCCCAAAATCGACGCCGCCTCAGTTAACCACGACGCAGCCACGTTAACCCCAAACAACATACTTTTATGAAAGTTCACATTTAAACCGGACACCACCGTGAACAAGGCATGGACAACCCGCAAAGCGCGGACATTAAAATATCATAGGGTGAAGCCTACTCTACCTATCCATTCATAAATCGATCAATTTTTAAAATATCATTAAGGGTCTGTTTGGATTTAGTTTATTTTTTAGTTTATGAAAACAACTTATGCAAATAAATAAAGTTTTATATAAATTCATAATTTTCACTAATAAAAATTATATTTTTATAAGTTATTTTTTATAAATTATTTTGAAAAATTTATAGTAGTAAATAAAAAATTATTTATTTACATAAGTTTTAAAAAATAAATCAATTTAAAAGAGTTTTAAATATGAGGCAAATTATCATTGCTACTTGAACTCTGAATGTCTCTAACTCATTACACTTGACTTAATTCACGGTCTCTCCGCAGGGCCACCATTTTTTTCATTAAAATATGTGTTTTATAACTTATCATGTGGTGATTGTAAAAAAAAAAGAAAAACTAATCACGCGCGTGGGTTGCTTTCTTTGGCATAATAATAAATTAATGGGCAATTATTAATGTAGATAAAAAGAGACGTTGGCTTGACAATCAAATTTCTTCAAGAGTTTGCCACCAAATTTTGTTACCGTTATGTCTTCTCTATTCTCTATAGGCAAAATTACACGTTTGATCCTTTATCTTATTTTTTTGTAATATTTTGGTCTTTTATCTTTTATTTGTAACTCTTTGGTCATTTATCTTATATATTTGTAACGATTTAGTCTTTTATCTTTTATTTGTAACACTTTAGTCCTTTATCTTTTATAACATTCACATATAAACCATTTTTTTCATATTTATTTTTATTAAAAAAATGCTGAATTTTATTTGTTAAGATACATTTTTATTAAAATTAAATAAAACTCATAATTTTGATGAATATGTTCATCATCTTCATCAATTCTTTCATATCTTTATGTTTTTAAAGGACCAAAGTGTTACAAATAAAAGATAAAGGACTAGAGTGTTACAAAAAGATAAGATAAAAGACCAAAATATTACAAATGAAAAATAAATGACCAAAGTATTACAAAAAAATAAGATAAATGACCAAACATGTAATTTTGCCTTCTCTATATAAACATTACATTTTATATGATAAATCGTAATTCAAACATTGGACCTTCCACTCATTCATGTTAAGTGCAAAGTTTTAAGTGCTAATTTGCTAAAGTATACAATTGCAAATTATACTTCTAAATCTTTTTCAAATTCTTTTTCTTCGACTTATTAAAATAATTTTTAAAAACAGTACCTTTTGTTTTAGTAAAAAAAAATAATAGTCTATCATCATTTCCATAATAAGTGTCATATTTACAAACAAAATTGTTTATAAAAATTGTCACAATAAATTTTCAATGCAACATTAATTTAATTTAATTGTGCTATACTCTTAAATTCCATTTTATTAGTCTTTATTTTATATTTATGAAAATTAAAATATAATAATGACGTAAATTAAGTGACCAACAACATCTTCATTTTCTTTTAGTAAACCGCCAAATTAGTTATTGACTCTGTAAAACAATCTTAAATAGGTCTCTGACTTTACAAATATTTCAAAAATGTCGCTGACTTTGTTAAACTGTCAAATTGGTTCCTATATTTAATCAATTATTATCAATTAAGTCCTTATATTTTATGACTTACTATCAATTTGGTCTTTAAGTTTATCCACTTATTCGTTCTCAATTTAGTCTCTAACTTATTTTTTGAAGGACTAATATAAATAAAATTTTTCAGCTAGAGTCGGGGATCTTTTTGAAATATGCAGAGTCGGGGAGACCTATTTGAGAGTGTCTTATAGAGTCAGAGACTGATTTGGTGATTTACTCTTCTTTTTTTTAAGCAAAAGAGGTGCAAACCGTATATCACTATAATATTTAAAGTTATGTTTGAGTAAAAATTTTATTTAAAAAAATATTTCGATTCAAAGAAGATGATGCAGATTCGTCATTTTCCTAAATTTGTTAATTTTCAATAAAAATATATTTAAAAAGATAAAACTAAAATATTTTTTTAATAAAATGTGACAAAAATTATTTTTATGTGTTAAAAAGTCCCACATCGGATATGAGATGACCTTGACAAGTGTTTATAAGCAAGTGGTAGTCCTCACCTTACAAGCCGGTTTTGTGAGGATGGGTTAGGCTCATACTTATTTCTAATAATTTCTAACATGGTATCAGAGTCTCTCTATAAGATCTATAGGACTACCCGTTATTTGGGCAACCCATTATTGTTCGATCCACGTTCCAGCTTGTTCAGTTCTGGACGTGGGGAGGGTGTGTTAAAAGTCTCACATCGGATATGAGATAACATTGACAAGTGTTTATAAGCAAGTGGTAGTGCTCACTTTACAAGTCAGTTTTCTAATAGTGCGCATACAAGAAAAATACTCATGGATATTAACGGGGGAAGCATACCTTCATTAACCGATGTTATTATTATAGATATTACGTGCCCGTTTGTGTGATCGATATTCTTTTTTTTTATTTGCTGTGATCGAAATTCTCTATTGTGCAAATATAAATAACTACTTAATCTCCTTTTTATTGGACTTAGTTAATTGATAACTACTTAACGTCCTTTTTTGTTGTGGCTAGTTATTAAGAAGAAAAAAGATATATATTTTATTTTTATGTGGAAGTTATTTTTCAACATTTACAAATATTTAGTTTTTTTTTTATAGTTTTTTTTAAGGGTAAAATAGGTATAATGAAAAAGCCATCCCAAAAATTTGTATCCTCTTTAAATATAGTAATAGATAAAACAAAGAAAGCTAGAGTTTCCTTTTCTAGCTTCAACGCTCGCTAAATTGACTTTCTTGGCTAACATAATTTCTCCATAAGGACTGCTTTGGACCAATTCAAGAGTCGTGCGTAGGGCAGAGTATGGATTTACGACTCGACTCGAAACTGACATAGCTGTCAACACATAAAAAAAATTGGTCGGTGTGGGTTAGGTCTCGATGCAGCATTTGAGAGAAAACGGTTATAAATAGTTGCATCGGCCGGGTACAAGTCTCTAAAATTATATATCTTGATAATCGAACAACTTACAACCATGCAAATTAAATCTTCATTCTTCCTATCTACAAATCATAATCAACTGGCAGAAATACAGAAATTGCTAATGTCTGATGCCATGATCGGAATTCTAACACCGGTCTCTCTACTTTATATGTGTGTGACTTTCTAATGGTTTGTTATTTCGTCTATCTAAATAATAAAATATTCATTCATCCTAAATTTCCTATTATAAAGAAAAAATGACCATTGATGTTTTGTTTTACAAATAGCTGCAACATTTTCGTAAAAAATAAAAACAAATAACTATAATGTCCGTGAAAAATAAAAACAAATAACTATAACGTCTCGTCGTATTTTATCTTTTTTTGAGAAAACTGTAACTTCATATTTAAAATTTTAAAAATTGCGAACAACTATGATTAAAAATATTAATTGATGAACAGAAATCAATTGCATATCTTTTTTAATAAAAAAAAAAAATAAAGGATAGATCTTGCATCTTGGGTCTGGGCTTAATATAAAACATCGATTTAATATACCACGTGAAGTTTGGTAAAAAAATAATGTATATATACCACGTGAAGTCAAATTCTATGGCTTGCTTAAAAAACGGGTTCAATGAAAATGATACCGAAAACGTGTTACTAGTATATCATAGAAATACAACTAAGAGCATCTCCAATAAAGGTATCAAAGAGAGTATCATAGACTAATGATCCGTATTTTATTTTTCTTTCTCATTGGAGTTCCATGACATGACACAGAGGGTATTAAAATTGATGATACCGGTACCTTATTTAAGGTACCGTATCATCAATTTAATATTACATTTTTTTGTATATAAAATTAAATAGAATTAAAAACTTGTTAATAATGTATGATACTTAGAGTGATATCATCATTGGAGCAAAATATGTATGAGTTGCATAAATATTACATGGCATTGTAGGGACCACTTTTTAGTAATGTATGATACCTAAAATGGTATCACTATTGGAGATGGTCTAAGAGCGAACATAATTTATGAATCTCATTTTGGATTTTTTTTTTTTGTGTCTAATAGACTGATTGTTAGAAATTTCATTTTAAAGTGCATAAATGAGTAGACCGAATTCGAATCTCAATTCTTTGAATATATAATCTAATGTCTTATCAATTGAGCTATGTTCACCAGACTCTTTTTGAATATTTATCTCTTATTTAGTAGGTTCTCCGGTGTGCCACATCACATTTATATAATCCATAATAATTTTAATCAAATAGTGTATATTTAAACAACTTTTAAGGCACTGTAGCTTAATTCATTTTTTTTGGTTGATTACAAACATAATTAATTATATATTCGTATGGAACGATAGTTTAAATAAAATACTATATAACTTGTTATGAAATTGGTAGATGTGCTCCAATGAAAACAAAAATTATGGTACAATTGCATAGTGTTTGAAACTCAATGATGAAACCAGCCTTGAAGATGCTCTAGGTAAACCACCATACTAGTCCCAAATTTTGTAAGACACACTTAAATAAATCTGTAACTTTAGGGATATTTTAAAAATGTTTATAATTTTGTAAAATTAAATTATTATTAATTCATCTAAAAATATGCTAGAGATTAAATTGATAGTAAGCAAATAAAATTAAAGACAAAATTAATGATAAATTGTTAAAATATAAAAACTTAATTGATCAACTTAACAAATTAATAAAGTCATAGATTTTTTGAGATGTTTATAAAATTATGAATTTATTTGAAAGCGCTTTACAGAACCACAAGATCAAATTATTACTAGTTTACTCGAATAGAATTATTGAGCGAAAACATGTTAATTCATGTTGCAATGCAAGTTGCTTAAATTAATATTGTAACAAATGAATTACCTAAATTGTTCACGTGATCCTAATGGAGTGAGCATGGAACTCATTATTTGATTTAACTTATTTTAATTGAAATTATGACTAAGAAATGTATGCATAGGGTGATCGAAAATGTGTATTTAAGGACATCACCTAGAGCTTCATTTCCACACAAAAACACAAGCTACAGAGCTCAAGCAAGCTCACCATGGCTTCCACCACCATAAAATTTGCGCTTTTTTCTGCGCTTACACTCCTCTCTTTACAAGCCGTAGTTTCTGTTACTCCATTACATTTTCAACACCCTCTTGACCCTTTAACTAAGGAAGAGTATTCCCTTGTCCAAAAAATAGTCCTACACAAATATCCTAAAGTAGCTTTCCACTATATTGGCCTAGATGATCCTGAAAAAGATGCCATACTCAAATGGGAATCTTTCAAACCAAGTGTTATAACAATCCCTCGTAAAGCCTTTGTCATTGCTATCATCAATCACCAAAGCCATGAGATATTAATTAATTTAAGGTTAAAGAGCATTGTCTCTGACACAATTTACACTGGAAATGGTTTCCCAACACTTTCTGTTGATGAACAAAGTGTTGCAATAGAGCTTCCATTTAAATATCCTCCTTTTATTGCTTCAGTGAAAAAGAGAGGTTTGAATATCTCTGAGGTAATATGTTCTACTTTCACTATGGGGTGGTTTGGAGAAGAAAAAAGTACTAGAACTGCAAGATTAGATTGCTTCATGAAAGAAACCACTGCAAACATCTATGTGAGACCTATTACCGGAATCACAATTGTTGTTGATCTTGGACTTTTGAAGATTGTTGAGTATCATGACAGAAATGTTGAAGCAGTACCCACTGCTGAGAACACTGAATATCAACTTTCAAAACAAAGCCCACCATTTGGACCAAAACAACATAGTCTTGCTAGTCATCAACCTCAAGGTCCTGGCTTCCAAATCAATGGCCACAGTGTTAGGTAATGTTCATTTTCCTTAGTACATTTAATTGATAGGTTTTAAATATAATTTTCGTCTATGTATGTTCGCAAATTTTTTGTTTTAGTCCTTTTATATTTTTTTTGTTGCAAATACATCCTGAATGCACAGACCAACAAGATTTGTACATTTAGGGATGTATTTGCAACACTAAAATAAAAAATTCGCAAACATAAAAGAACGAAAATGATATTTAAACCTAATTGATATTACATATATGTTTTAGACATCTTAATTTTGTGAGATTGACATATATTATATGTTTATTTATGGATCTAGTTGGGCCAATTGGAAGTTCCACATAGGATTTGATGTGCGAGCTGGAGTTATAATATCATTGGCTTCGATATACGATCTAGAGAAACACAAATCTCGTAGAGTATTGTACAAAGGATATATTTCCGAACTTTTTGTGCCATACCAAGATCCATCAGATGAGTTTTACTTTAAAACTTTCTTTGATGCTGGCGAGTTTGGATTCGGTCTATCTACGGTGTCTTTGATCCCTAATCGTGATTGTCCACCAAATGCTCAGTTCATCGATACATACATTCACGGAGCTGATGGTTCCCCAATCCCATTAAAGAATGCTGTTTGTGTTTTTGAACAATATAACAGTATCATGTGGCGTCACACTGAAACTGGCATTCCTAATGAATTCGTAAGAATCTTTACTACTACCAACCTACTAATTTAATTAATTAATCTATTTACAACTACTTATACTTATCTATTATTGTTTTTTCTTTGTACATCTTTTGATAGATCGAAGAATCTAGAACCGAAGTAAACTTGATAGTGAGGAGTGTAGTTACCGTTGGCAACTATGACAACATTATAGATTGGGAGTTCAAAGCAAGTGGTTCTATTAAACCCGCGGTATGTATAATTTCATTTGTTAAATTAATTAATTTAGTTCTTTTCATTTTGTTAAATTAATTAATTTAGTTCTTTTCAATGGATTAGTTTTTTTATAGTCAACAAAAAGAAAAGTTTTATACGTTGAAATTTTGAATAAACTTAGAGCGGTAGTAGGTAGAAGGTAACTTTTCTTATAAAAAAACAAAGGTAGAAGTAACTTCATTTAAGAAAAAGTATTATTTAAAGACGGTCCCCCAAAAACTATATATTTATCTCCCGCGTGCCATTTAAAAAGTACATATTAATGTTTTAATTAATTAATTAATTAGAATTGAGGTACACAAGTCAGAATTTTAATATTAAAATTTAGTTCTCTTTTCTGTAAAAATAAAATTAAAAAAATATAGTTCCCTATTTAATAATATCTTGAGAATCATGGTTAATTATTTTTATCTATTTTTTAAAAAATAGAACCAAGACAAAAGCAACCCCTCCTAATAACATATCCTTTGTCTAAAACTCCAAGTACTACACTTTTTAATTAATTTGTACTCCTATGTTTCAATATTTTTTTATTTTTTAACATAATTATCAATATTATTTTATTTGGAGTATACAGATAGCACTATCGGGTATACTTGAAATTAAGGGAACCAACATTAAGCACAAGGATGAGATTAAAGAAGATTTACATGGTATATTGGTCTCAGAAAACAGTATTGGAATTTACCATGACCATTTCTACATTTACTATCTTGACCTTGATGTTGATGGTACACATAACTCATTTGAGAAAACAAGTTTGAAGACAGTAAGAATCACTGATGGAAGTTCAAAGAGAAAGAGTTATTGGACCACTGAGACACAAACTGCTAAGACTGAATCAGATGCAAAAATCACTCTTGGGCTTGCCCCAGGTGAACTTGCATTTGTGAATCCAAACAAAAAAACTGCTGTTGGAAATGAAGTTGGATACCGTTTGATACCAGCAATTCCAGCTCATCCACTATTAGTTGAAGATGATTATCCACAAATACGTGGTGCTTTTACCAATTTTAATGTTTGGGTGACACCTTATAATAGATCTGAAAAATGGGCTGGTGGACTTTTTGTTGATCATAGCCATGGAGATGACACTTTAGCTGTTTGGACCAAAAAGTATGATTAATTTTTTTTTTTTGGATTTGATATTAATTGATGTTAGTAAGTTGATTATTATACTAATAATTTATTTAAAATGATTGCAGGAATAGGGACATTGTGAACAAGGACATTGTAATGTGGCATGTAGTTGGAATTCATCATGTTCCAGCACAAGAAGATTTCCCAATAATGCCATTATTAAGCACTGCATTTGAGTTGAGACCAACTAATTTCTTTGATAGGAATCCTGTTCTTAAAACACTTTCTCCAAGAGATGTTGTAGGCTGCCCCAAGTAAAATAAAAAAGTCAACTAGCTTAGCTGTTGATGATTTGCATTAGTGTGTGTGCAATTGCTAAACCGCATATTATTAATAATGAGAAAGAGTGATTGAAGTTGTTTGTTTATTGTATGTGGGAGAATAATGACATATGATATAAATGAGAATGATTATTTTTCTTATTTAATTTGTTACTAAAAATTTATTCATCATTTAAATTAAAATGATGAATCACCGAATAGACTCACAAATATTAAAAGTAATTAATAGCATAAAATAACAAACAATACAAATAATATGACAAAATTAAAATAGTCGGAATACATATGCCTACCTCTAAATTTGCAATGTTGACAATCAAATTATCAATTGAATTTGTAAATGATCGAAGTTAATCTGAATCTAACGTACTCTATGGTCTTATGATGTATCACATGCACTTGAATTGTTGCAATGAGTACACATGACAAAAAATGTGCATTATACAAATCACATAATATGGCTATATTTACTAAGTAACCACTCTATGGAGGGAAATATAGTTCCAATAAAAAATTGTTTCTTTTGTAAAACAACTTCATAATTAATTGATTAGTTATCAAGTGGATTATATTAACACATAATAAAGACAAGATGATTCCATTGGGTCGCAGTTTTTTGAATTCCGCTTCTCTTGTGATGCTGATTTTAGAAGTGTTTGGTCAAGTAGTCCTTGGAGCTTGAATTCGAGTCTGTTGCGGTTATCTTGTTGGTCTCTGAATTTCAATCCTTTTAATCAGAATCAAACACATAGCCAGGTATGGGTGAGCTTACATTATCTCCCTCTTGAATATTGGCAGTCTAGGATCCTATTTGAGATTGTTGGTGCTATTGGTACACCTATTTCAATTGACGAGAACACTAAAAATCACTCATTTGGTCATTATGCACGTGTTCTAGTCGATGTCATTATGGCTGGAAACCTTCCCGAGTCTTTGTGGGTTGAAAGGGAACAATTTTCTTTTGACATTAAAATTGAATATGAAAATCCTTCATACTTTTGTTTTACTTGCAATTGTACTGGACACTCTTCGGATCATTGTAGAAAGGATACCACTAAAAATGATCCTCCAAAAAGAATCAAACAGGTTTTTGTTCCTAAAAAGCATGAAGATATAGTGCAAGGCTGCACTAAAAATGTGGCAATTGAAAACCCTCTTACTCTTGATATAATAAGGTTTAAGGAGGCACTTGCCAATGTGTTGGTGAGAGATGGTTTAAACATTGTGGAAGAGTTTTCTTCTGCTTTTGGAGGAGCTCTTCCCTTAGAACATGTTGGAGAGGTTCATACTGTTGATCTGACTGATATTTCACTTGTTCAAAATCCTCCCCCTTGGTGTGGCATGAGCTCTGCCAATGTTATTCCTTCCGATGAAGTCTTAAACCCCAATGTTGATCATGATTTAGCGATTGTGAATCAATATTGGGAGTATATGGATGCTAGGGAGCAAGGAGTTTATACAGATGAGGAAAGAGATGCAGCTATCAAATTTTTGAAGAGTCGTGCTGCTACTAATGAAGAGCCTTTTACTGTGGTGGTTTCTAATAAAGCCAAAAAAAAAAAATATGCAGAAGGGTTTCCAGGTTCATAACACCCGATCTAGGGGGTAGACATCCGGATTGAGATTATCTTGCTCTTGCTCTTGTTTTATTTTTATTTTGGTTTGCTTTTTCTTTTTATTTTTGTTCTTTTGTTTTTTGTTGGAGAAGGTTTTGGTCTTTGTTCCCCTTCTCTTTTTGTTGGTTTTTGTTTTTATTTATATATCTAGGGTGTTGCAGCTGGTTCACCTTCTGCTTCCCTTTGCTTAAAAAAAAGGTTAAATATATTTTTAATCTCTATAAAATCATATTCTTTTAAGTTTAGTCTCTATTAAATTTTAATGGTATAATTTTAGCTCTCCATAATATTCCAGTTTGTAAGAATATAAGATTAGTTCCTATTTTTGAAAAAAAATTACAAAAAATGGATATTTTTAGTCCCTATAAAATTCACACAGGGACTAAAATTGAATAATTTTCTAAGGGACTAATCTTAAAAGCTCGTGATTTTGTAGAGACTAAAAATTTATTTAACTAATAACAAAAAAACTTATTTAACTTTGTCAAAAAAATAAAACTTATTTAACTAATAACAATATTAAGTAGATAAATACATGTATGTGAGAATGTTTTCATAATAATATGTGAAAGTGTTACTTGCTTAAGGTAATCACATGCCAAAATTAATCGTATAACTATATTTAGTACTTCAAAGACAATTCTTCAAGAAACATTGATAATGATTAGAGTTTATCTTAATTTAGGTGAATTCTACTCAGTAATAATAGTTTATAAATTTTTTGTAAGAAATATTGACAATTACGGCTTACCTTAATAGCTAATACTCAAGTTTTTTTTTTATATTGCATGAATTTTGATATATGTATATTGGAAAATTCTAAATTATATAGTGTTTTATTTTTTGCATGGCTTGAAAGATATCATCCGTTCTGATCATATAGTTGCCAAAAATTTAAGTGGTGATCATTATGCCTACTTACAAATACAATTTTTGCAAGAAACGTCAATAATAATTAGGTTCTACCTTATAAGTGAGTTTAAAAAAAAATTATAAATTTTGTTTTGTACATTTTTTTAATAATGATTAGGGCATACCTAGAAAATACTATACAATAAGATTACTTGCACATGTTATTGTGTGCTGTTTTAAAAGAAGAATAGTTTAGAGATTAACATTTATATTCGATCAATTAGAATTTGAACACTACTTCACATATTTATATGTTGTATGAATGTGAAAGTTGTTATTTAATTTACACTAGGTGAATTATATTGGATTCGGATCAGAGTATGTACGAATTGTCTTGGAAGTTTTTGTTTTTTACTCGACAATAATTGTCTTAAAAGTTAAAAATCACACATGTGGAAAGAAAGGGCGCCAACAACATCTTAAGAGACTATTTTCCATTTGGGATTAGACAAGATTATCCTATTAGATATTTGTATATATCCAGACAATCCAGGTTGTTCGAGTGTGATTTACGTATATAATAATCTGGAACGCAATGCATCACAATCAGCTTATTTTCCGTAGATGTCTTTAATTTTTCTTTTAATTTTTTTTATAATATAATTGGTTTGAAGGATAGAAAATTTTCTCTCTCTTAAATTTTTTTAATATATTTTAATTTCGCTTAATCTTCTCTCTAAAATTTAGATAGAGATAGAGACATATTAGAGAAGGAGAAAGAAGAAGAGAGTTGTGGGAACATGATCCAAATCCTAAAAAGAGTATCTGACAAAATAATAATAATCTTTTTCTTTTTTTGGTAGAAATAAATATTTATTTTGGTACATAAAATAATAATAATCTTAAATAGTACTTTTATAAAAATATGTTGAGTTAATGCATTGTAAATTTAAATATTTCTTTTTAAATAAAAAGATTATTTAAATATTTTTGTGAATTTAACCGAGTTAATAGATATATTATATTTTATATGTAAATGTTGAAATTCGAACTTTAGACATCCCATTTATTTATCTTAAAATAAAATTTAAGTCATTAAATTACTTTAAAAAAAAATTACAGTAAAAGAAATAGTGATTATTTTCCTTTTAACCAATTTTTATATCCAAACATGGGTGGAGTGGGTAGCTTAATTGGTTTGAACTAAAAGTGAAATGAGTTAAAGAGTAAAAGTTTATAGTTCAAATTCTAAAGAGATGAAAAAATTAACACTAACAACTACTTACTAATTTTAGCCATTTCAAAAAAATTAAAAGATTAAACTCTGACAATTTATTTAATAGTGACTTCCACAGTTTTCTTAGAACAAATGAGCATTCATACAACGATTGATTGGAACAAAATACTGGACGAAACAAAATAACACATTATTTGTTGAGATTTAGCTTGTAAATAATGTACATAACTTAGCTTAGCTTAACTATGTATTAGGAAAATAGAAGTATAGCTTTAGTTAGAGTATCTCTGCCTTGGTATATAAAGATGTAACAATAACGCTTTTCATCAATTAATGAGAATTCATTCTTTTACGTTTTCTCAGATTCTCTTTCATTCATCTCTTCCTCTAACTACTCTGTAACCGTTTGTAACAAACTCAACATGGTATCCAGAGCTTAAGATTCGTTCGCTTCCACTTTCTTCATCATGCCACCGCGCGTCGCTCCTCCGCCGCCGGCGGATCCTTCCTGCGATCCATCAAGCCCCTACTATGTTCATTCCAGCGACGGCCCCTCCTCCGTCAAGGTTACTCCATTATTAACCGGTTCCAACTATCATTCTTGGGCGCGGTCGATGCGTCGAGCTCTCGGTGTGAAGCTCAAATTCGATTTCCTCGACGGCACGATTCCGATGCCGGTTGATGCGTTCGATCCATCGTTCCGGGCCTGGAATCGCTGCAACATGCTTATTCACAGTTGGATCATGAATTCGGTCGATCGGTCGATCCAGCAATTGCACAATCGATTGTGTTCATGGAGAACGCTTCTGACGTGTGGCTCGATTTGAAGGAAAGATTTTCACGCGGTGACCTCGTTCGTGTTTCCGAGCTTCAACAGGAGATCTATGCCCTCACGCAAGAATCTCGATCGGTAACTTCTTTCTATTCTGATCTGAAAACGCTTTGGGAGGAATTGGAAATTTATATGCCGATTCCAACTTGTACTTGTTTTAATCGCTGTTCTTGCGATGCGATGCGTGTTGCTCGCAATAATCATCATCTTCTTCATGCTATGCGTTTCTTAACTGGTTTGAACGATAGTTTCAACGTTGTTAGGTCTCAGATTCTTCTTTTAGATCCGTTACCTTCTATGACTAAGATCTTTTCTATGGTGCTTCAATTCGAACGCCAAAATTGTCCTATTAATCTTGATGATTCAATTAGGCATTGGTTAATGCATCTGCTGGTAAATCTAATGGAAGATCAGGCTCTTCTTCCTCTAATTCGAAACGGTATTGCACTTATTGTCATAAGAATACTCACTTTGTTGAGAATTGCTTCAAGAAACACGGTGTTCCTCCTCACATGATGAAGAACTATCACAATTCTGCTACTAGTGCTGCAGCTGAAGGGGGTGAATTCATTGATGAACATTCAGCTCCATCTATTGGTGACAAAAGCACTAGCACAGTTCCATCCTTCACTCAGGAACAGTTTGACAAGCTAATGAGTTTAATTCAACCTTCATCTGTTAACCATGCTTCAGGTGCTACTTCCAATCAGGTTAGGTCTATCCAACCTGCTGGTCATTCATCAACAGCTATAGTTTTCACCAATTTCTCTAATTCTTTGATTTGCCATAACACAACTCTTGACACTTGGATCATAGATTCAGGTGCTAGTCACCACATTTGTGCCTCACTAAGTTGTTTTCACTCCTACAGTGAAATCACTCCAATGATTATCAAATTACCCAATGGTAATCATGTTACCACTAAATATGCTGGCACAATTGTGATTTCCCCCATTTTTACCTTAAAAGAAGTCCTATATGTTCCTGACTTCAATATCAATTTGATTTCTGTTTCCAATTTATGTCACAATGCCCATTGTCTAGTAAAATTCACTGACACTTCTTGTATTATTCAGGAGCAGAAATCACTGAGGATGATTGGTTCAGCTGAAAGGAAAGATGGATTATACTACTTAGCTCAGACAATTTCTCCTCCAAGCCAACAACACATTTTATAATCTGTTTCTGCAAATAATGTGAGTCTACCTGCTAGTGCCCTTTGGCACTTTAGGCTAGGCCACTTGTCAAACTCTAGGATAGATGCCTTACAGTCTCTTTTTCCTTTCATTTTTCATGATTCTAGTGTTGTTTGTGATGTGTGCCATTTTGCTAAACACAAAAGATTACCCTTTGTAAACAGTTCAAATAAAGCAATAAAACCTTATGATTTGATCCATTTTGATATTTGGGGTCCTATTTCAATTAAATCATTACATAATCATTCTTACTTTCTTACTGCTGTGGATGATCACACTAGATTCACTTGGCTTACCTTAGGGCTGGACAAAATATATGAAACTGACCCAAACCGTGATATCCGGCCCATAGAAAACCATAGCGGGTGGGTACAATCGGGTCGGCGGGTCATGCGGGTCCAATTGACGGTTTTAAATGGACATAAATGGGTCGGTTCGGTTCAATTTTTTTGGCCCAGCGGTGACCTATACCGACCGACCCATATTATTATAGCAACAGCAACAGATATGATGTGCCTGTATTTTGTGTGGGGTAGTGTGAAAAGTTGTTCTTTATCTCTCATAAGCAATGTAAGAACATTGAAAAAAGAGAAAAATTAATTATTACTATGCTTATCACACTGAGCTACTAGTAGTCTACTAGTACTTCACCTGTCCACACACGTGACCACTTCTTTTTCTTTGATTTTCTTTTTCAAAAGACCTCAGCCACCTCATCACCTCTAACCTCATGTTTCTCCCATCTCACTTTTTTTTTTACCTCCATTTTCAGGCCAGCCTCTAAGATTTTATTTTCACCTCAGGCTAATCTTTATTTTTTCTTCATCTTTTGTAACCCGAAATACCCACCCAACAAAACCGCCATCCGAAAAAACCGAGATCCGATTTAACCGATGCAAAAAACGGACGGAAATGGGTTGCTATTTGTCAACCGCGGTTGTTGATCGGACTGGAGGTTTTGGACCGAATCCGATCCACATCCGACCGATGTCCACCCCTAGCTTACCTTAATGAAAACCAAATCAGAAGCTAGAAGTCATGTTTAGAATTTCATTAAACTCATTGAAACCCAACATAATCATTTGGTTAAGACTGTAAGAACAGACAATGGACCAGAATTTATTATGCCTTCCTTTTATGCCTCTAAGGGTATCATTCATCATACTAGCTGTGTTGAAACCCCCCAACAAAATGGGAGGGTAGAAAGAAAACATCAACAAATTCTTAACATTGGTAGAGCCCTTTTAATTCAATCCAATTTACCTAAAACCGTTTGGTCTTATGCAGTCACTCATGCTGTGTACATCATGAATAGAATTCCCACTCCTACATTGCAAAATAAATCCCCTTACTCCTTATTATATAACTGTGATCCTGACATGCACCTCTTAAAAGTTTTTGGTTCACTTGCCTTTGCTTCTACCCTGTCAAATCACAGAACAAAATTGGAACCTAGAGCTAGAAAGTGCATTTTTCTAGGTTATAAACCAGGAGTTAAAGGTTCTCTTCTTTTTGATATCCACAATAAAGAAATACTTTTGTCAAGACATGTTACATATCATGAACACTTGTTTCCCTATCAATCTCATTCACCCAAGATACCTTGGGATTATCATCATGTTACTTCACCATCTACTTTACCCGATGATAGTGACACAACCTTACATTCTAACACCCATCAGTCCCATGACAATGACTCTACCTTACCTTCTAACAGCCATCAGTCCACATCAACACCAACTTTCTCCCATTCCACCAATACTGATACACCAGTTGTTTCTCAACCACCATCTCCCCCATTAATTCCCACATATTCTGATCCTGTTTTCCCTAATACTGACACACCAGACCTTGACCCTGTTTCTCCCATATTACCTCAAAGACCTGTCAGACAAAGGAGAGCACCATTACATTTGTCTGACTATGTATGTAATAATTCATCTTCACTTCCTTCAGAAGCAATCACTTCAGGTACAAAATATCCTCTATCCTCTTTTCACTCACTGACACAATTATCTCCTTCACACAAGGCATTTAGCATGTCAATCACACACTGCACAGAACCTCAATCCTATGAAGAAGCTAGCCAATCTGAACAATGGAAAACAGCCATGAATCTTGAATTAGATGCTTTAGCTAAAAACTGTACCTGGAAAATTGTTGAGCTTCCCCCTCACATCAAGCAATAGGATGCAGATGGGTTTACAAAGTGAAACACATGTCTGATGGATCAGTACAGAGATATAAGGCTAGACTGGTAGCCAAGGGTTATAATCAAGTAGAAGGCATTGATTATTTTGAGACTTTCTCCCCTGTCGCTAAACTATCCACAGTGAGAACTCTTTTGGCCATAGCTGCAACTAAAAATTGGCATCTACATCAACTTGATGTAAATAATGCATTTTTGCATGGAGATTTACAAGAGGATGTTTACATGAAAATACCAGAAGGAGTTGTATGTGATAAGCCAAATCTGGTCTGTAAACTACAAAAGAGTTTGTATGGTCTAAAACAAGCCAGTCGTAAATGGTATGAAATATTGACCAATCTTCTTGTTAAGGAAGGATACACACAATGAACCTCTGATTATTCCTTGCAGGCAACTCCATGACTGAATTTGACAAAATCAAGCTTGTGCTTGATACAGCTTTTAAAATCAAAAATCTGGGCCAGTTGAAATACTTTCTTGGATTGGAAGTTGCACACTCAAAGAAAGGAATCACAATCTCTCAAAGAAAGTACTGTTTAGACCTACTCAAGGATTCAGGTCTTCTTGGCTGTAAACCTGCTAGTACTCCTCTTGATACATCTATCAAACTTCATAGTTCTGCAGGCACTCCATATAGTGATATATCAGCATATAGAAGAATGGTGGGTAAGTTACTATATCTTAACACAACAAGGCCAGACATTGCCTTTGCAACACAATAACTCAGCCAGTTTATGCATGCACCTACCACTACACATTTTAGTGCTGCCTGTAGAGTTTTGAGGTACTTGAAAAATAACCCAGGTCAAGGATTGTTGTTTAGTAGAGATTCAGAATTACAGTTGATGGGGTACACTGATGCTGACTGGGCAGGTTGTATGGACACTAGGAAATCTATATCTGGGTACTGCTTCTTCATAGGAAAATCTCTGATTTCATGGCGTGCTAAAAAGCAAACAACTGTTTCCAGATCATCTTCTGAGGCAGAATACAGAGTCTTGTCTTCAGCAACTTGTGAATTGCAGTGGTTGCTTTATTTACTAGCAGATCTAAAGGTACAATTGATCAAGAAGCCTACATTATACTGTGACAATCAAAGTGCAATACACATTGCTACCAACCCTGTCTTTCATGAAAGAACCAAACATCTTGACATTGACTGCCATTTGGTTCGTGAAAAGGTTATGAAGGGTATTCTGCAACTCTTACCTGTCTCTACAAATGATCAACTAGCTGACTTCCTAACTAAAGCATTATCACCACCCAAATTTCATGATTTTATCTCCAAACTCAACATGATTAACATTTATCATGATGAGCTTGAGGGAGGGTGTTGAGATTTAGCTTGTAAATAATGTACATAACTTAGCTTAGCTTAACTATGTATTAGGAAAATAGAAGTATAGCTTTAGTTAGAGTATCTCTGCCTTGGTATATAAAGATGTAACAATAACACTTTTCATCAATTAATGAGAATTCATTCTTTTACATTTTCTCAGATTCTCTTTCATTCATCTCTTCCTCTAACTACTCTGTAACCGTTTGTAACAAACTCAACATTATTCGTGCAAATGAAATTAACTTAAACCTCTTAAGTGCTCAAAAGTTTGATCCTCAACTCATATATGAAATTTTTTTGATGAAGTGGAGAAAACTCACTTTCTATATTCTCCTAGTATCTGACAGTGGTGGAAATATACCACCATTAACATGGTAACCAAAAAATAAATAAATTTAAATGAGTATTCAATGTTTTTTAAATCAATGAATATTCACCCTTAAATTTAATTAGAGAAGATAAGATAACCAACAATAAATTACTTTTGACAATAATACAGAATATACTTTGTGTATTCCACAGATTATACAATAAAGATTAATCAATATTAAACAGCGGTAAAAACATATATATATCTATAATATGGTAATATATATAGGGGTGGATCAGATTACACCGGCGTAACATTTGAGTAATGTTACACCGTTTAATAACACTTTAACGAATACAAATTTTACAAAATCCACCGTTGGATTTGAAATTTATATCGTATAGATCATCCGTGCTAAAATTTATAAAAATCTAAAATTATTTATAAACTTTGTATTAGTTAATATATATATATATATATATATATATATATATTAATTCATCTAGAATATACAACCGCATAATTATTAGTTATAACTATAATATCATCAATATTGACTTACATCATATCTAATATATATTTAATTTCACATGTGATACATTCATTACATATTTTCTTTTTTTGTCAAGTAGTCTAGTGGCTTGAAATTCCACTCCACTCTTAAGGTGGATAAGTGGGATGACCAGAGTTCGAACCCCGGCCTCTTGCATATATAATGCAATTGTCCTACCAATTGAGCTAAGCTCATAGGACATATACATTCATTACATCTAATTAAATATATATATATATATATATATATGGGGAGGGATCAAATTACACCGGTGTAACATTTGAGTAATGTTACACCGCTCAATAACGCTTTAACTAATTCAAATTTTATAAAATCCACCGTTTGATTGAAAGTTTATATCGTATAGATCATATATGTTGAGTTTTATAAAAATCTAAAATCGTTTGACATGTTTTTGAGACACATAAAAATTAACGGTATTCAATAAAAACATATAAACCGTTAATCTTAATATGTCTCAAAAACATGTCAAACGATTTTAGATTTTTTATAAAACTCAACATAAATGATCTATACGATATAAACTTTCAATCCAACGGTGAATTTTATAAAATTTGAATTCGTTAAAACGTTATTGAGCGGTGTAACATTACTCAAATGTTACACCGGTGTAATTTGATCTCCCCCCTATATATATATATATATATATATATATATATATATATATATATATATATATATGTGAAGTCTGGATGCTAAACAGTGCATCCGGTGCACTAGTTAAGCATACCCAAAAAAGAAATAAAATGATAAAATTAATGCTAGAAAGAAAACATTTTACAATAAATCAACAAGTTCCAAAAAAATATTTCTATATTAATATGCTTAACTAATATGCTTAACTAGTACATCAGATGCACTTTTTATCATTTTTCTATTTTCTATATTACTTGCTGTAACATGCAAACACACCTGGAAGAAAAAAAAAACAGGGACATCAATAAATAAATTTGGACTTACCTTTTGTTTATAAATGTATTTATTATTCACTTTTCATATTTCAAGACAAATTAGTTGTATTAATAAGGAGCACACCAATATTTGAAAAAAGAGTAATTAATGCATCTAAAAATTTGTTGAGAGCCTTATATTTTTTCTTTTGATTTATAATGAAATTGATGATCGAACTCGGGACCTTTAGGATACTACTTGAATCCCTCACTACTAGACCAGAGCTAATAGTTTAAAGAATATTATATTTAAACACAAATTTTTTTTATAAAAGAATTTTATAATGAAGAACTATTAAATTTTTGGGTCATGCTAACGGGACACTAGTTAAGATTAAAAAAAAAGTTTTACATTTTCTATTTTATAAATATTAACTACTCAAATTTTAATTAATATTTACACTGTTTTAAGTGTTCCGGAGATACTAGTTAGTATTTTCTTAACTTTAAAAAAAAAAAAAATTATTCAACAAACGTGTGATCCACGAGGATAAAATTGTATAGGTCAATACATCAATATTTTATGGAACAAATAATTATTTGATGAAGTTTCCGATTCGCTGCAGTTCTTGTTAATAATTGTTTATGTAGATAACATTCTTTATTTAATCATACAATTCATTTAGATCGAAACCACGTGATCTTGCTGAAAGTGGCTGGCTTTCTAGATTTTATTTTTTAGGATTAATAGTCTTTTACCCCTGCAAAGTAAACGAATTTTGGGTTACTCCTATAATTTTTTTTTTTGAGATTACCCGCTTGCAATGTGTTTTTTTTTTTTCGCAGTTCATATTATCCCAGGGGTAAAACAAAACAACATTACATGGGGTAAAATGAACTGCGAAAAAAAAAAACACATTGCAATGGGGTAATCTCAACAAAAAAAAATACAGGGGGTAACGCAAAACTCGCCAACTTTGCAGGGGTAAAAGCCTATTAACCATATTTTTTATAATAATTCCAAAATTCTAATGAGTACTCTTTAATGCATTAGATTTATGACTTTTCTCAATTATGGAATATGTTGTTTAGCCTTAAGTTTTTCAAGTAATATTGAACTTTTAACTTTAACTTGCTAAACAACAATTTTCCTTTTAAATGTGAGTCATTCAATTCTTTATATTTGTTGAAGTTGCACACAACAAAGCACGTTGTCTAACCACCATTGTCACAAAGGCATTCAACGTAAAGGAGTCGGTCGAAACTTTGTAGAACCATCGATTCTGATACCACAGTTGTTTCATAAGAGCAAGTAAGTTATAACCCTAAATCCTAACTCAAAACTTTGTTTCTTGCACAAATTTAAAATCTTAAGGCATTGATCTTATGAATCCTCTAACTTATATATTCGACCTTCAATTTTTCAAACATTGTGAGACTTGTAACTTCACATTTCTCATGGTTTAATATTAAAACTTAGAATAATGATATGATAACACACTTTTGTTACACACATACACATACTATATTAGGAATAGTATAGAATAGAAATGAATATATAAAGGAATATTATATTATGTGGGTCACGTGTAACAAAAATGTGTTACTATAACATTGCTCTAAAACTTATAAGGTGTCATAAAAAACATTAAAATTTTAATGAAAATCCATTTGGAAGTTAGCAACATAATAACATTTTTTTTTTTGCTAAAAGGAAAATAGTTATATTTTGATGACTTCACGTTATTATTATGTTTTTAGCAGCATTTACAAGGCATATTAGTTAGTTTTATTATGTTTTTCGTATTGAATAAAGAAGAAATTACATCGAGTACAAGATCGCTTGAAGCACAATAAAAGAAGAAAAGGGAAAAAAACAGTTATGTATTACGCGCAGCGCAATGTTGGCAACTTTTCGCCATTTAATTATGCCATCTGCGCGCGGTGCAGGCAGGTTTGTGCGTGGCGCAGATGTGTAACCCTATGCCTATATATTTAATTTTCTGTTCACAACAAAGGGGACAAAATTTGACGGCGAGAAAGACAACTTTTGGAGACGAACTCAGAGGTGCTCAAGTAAGATTCCAAGTGTAGAAACACATCAAAATCTTTCTTGTAATGAATTCTTTAACTCTTATTGATGTAATTTCTCATTTAATTATGTCTAGCTAAACTTCTTTGATTAGATCCTAGAGAATTCTAATTGCTATTATTCTTATGATATGTTAATGAATTACGAAGTTAGTTTCAGTTAATTATTCCTTGTGTTTAATACTTTAAATAATTTGGCCAATTGTGTGATGAATCCAATTATTTGTTTACTACGAGAATAGAGATAAATCATCGATCTAGGAATAATTATTCAATTAACCTTCACTTAAGATAATTCGGTTTGTTATTGAGAATTTAAAGATTAAAGTCCAAAACCTCACTTAATCATAAATCATCCTAAGGCTATGTTTGGATTGACGGAATCAAGTGGAGCGGAGCGGAACATAATTTAGCGGAATGGAATGGAATGGAACAGAATAGAACAACGATTCCATTCTATTGTTTGGATATTTTATGACGGAGCGGAACAAATTTACCACTCTATTGTTTGGAAAATGAATGGAATAGAATGAGTTATAATTTTTTCATTCCAGTTTTACCCTTTATTTATAAAACATTAGTATGCTAAATTTTCTACTCAATTCAATCAACATACTTCACAAGATTAAACCCAAATCACAAACTTACTAATACTTAAATACAGTAAAACGAGTTTATTTCTCATTTTCTTCCCAGCACAATTGATTCATGTAGTATATATTAACTACCATACAAATTCATTAGTGCCTCTGTTTCCATTTTCAGTTAACGACCATACAAAAGAAATTGGAACATCATCTATACTACACCCTACATATGAGAGTTTAATATTATTAAATCAATCAAATTATTATTCATAGCCACATAGCAGCTAGCATACGCAGAAGAAGAAAAGGTACTTGATCTAACTTGTTGATCAGAAAGGTTCTGGGCCAGCAAATCCTTTGGTTGAGTTGAACGGTTGAGTAGAGCAGTAAATCACCAACGGAGGGGGGTTGTACCTGCAGGCGCTCCGATGCTTATGTCAGTGAAGTGAACAAGTACAAAGTGAGAGTAAAAAGTGAGAATAGAATACCTGACCCTCCAGTGAAGGAGGGTATTTATAGATCCCCCAGCGTTGGGCCAAGGTCTCCTTAATGGGCTGTGCATAGCGGCCCAATAGGGGAGACTGCCAGGATTTCTCCGTTGTTGGAGCAAGGAACCGACATTTAGCCCTTATCCTGGTGATGAGTTGTCCTCATCGTGCGGAGAGGTGGTTACCTCGTGTATATCGTGTCCTAGTAAATAGGAACACGTGAGAACAACAGCTGTATGCAGTTATCCGAGCAGGAGCGCTCATGGAATGTCGAGGAGGAGTTGTACGCTCCATACTCCGAGCAGGAGCTATACGCATGCCGAGCAGAGGTGGATTGGGCCAGCTCTAGGCCCAGTCCAGAACAGGAGCCCCCCAAGTCTTTGCTCCTAAGTATAGGAGTAATGACTTAAGAGTCAATCCAATTGTCGAGGACAATTCCTGGTTAAGTGTATTTAATTATGCTCGTGAATTCGTGTCCGTGAACACTGGAAAAATTTCTTTGCTCGCATAGTTTTCTACTCAAGAATTTGTTTTGACAAGTCTTGTCCCCGCGAATTACTCGTGAAGAGGTTTCCCATTTCTGCTCGTAAAACCTAGGAGAATTTTCCTTTGCTCGTGAGTATGTGCTCGCATGATTTTGCTCGTAAAACTCTTCAAAGATTTGCTTTGGGAGTCGTGATTCGCGAGCAGAAGAACGTGACCTTTGAGGTGACAGACGCTTCGTCTCGCGTTTCCACGTGTCAAGCCTAGGTCTAGGTGCAATGATGGTTATGAATTGGGGTTTGATGGCTTCGTTTCACGAGGAAGACATGTGATCGTTGGATACGAGGCACCTCTCCGTTTTCCATGTGATGAGATCTGGAACGGTGGATCCTTTTTGATCAGATTCGTTAGATTAATCCAACGTTCCAAATTGAAGCGGCGCGTCGGTTCTTGTTTGGAGGTAATTGTTTGGGGTTTCACTTATAAATATGAGAAGTGGGAAACTTTGGAGAAGTTTATTCATTTGCTTCCCATTAGACTATTCCTCTTATTCTTTCCGTAACTGCTTCGAAAGTTTGAAGCTTTGATCATCATCAACAGTTGGATTTGTGTGAAGTTCCAAGACATTACCTGCATTTCTCGTATCTGGTATGTTTAAGCCTTCGATTTACAGTTCTTGATCTTGATTTCGTTTATTGTTTATACTTTGTTCTTTTGCTCCGGTGGAGTGTTGGTGGTTCACAGTGGTGAATCCATCACCGGAGCATTGTTCGTTTCTCTATTCCGCTGGCCACGGCGTTTGACGCTGTTTTGAACTTGTTATTGTTGTTTACATGAAGTTCCGATGTTGTTTGTACGTTTACTTGTATGTTTTGCGCTCCGGCGCCACCGTTGATCGGTGTCACGCCGATGAATATTCATGAAGTTCTTTGAAGAACGATGAATTTCTGGAAAAATGATGAACGACGCGTCGGGGACAATCGTCCTCGTTCCTCTCCTCGTAGATTTTTGTATGATTAAAGTATTTACCGGGGACCTTCTCCCCGTTTAGCAAGGAATAAGTTAAAGGGAACACCAGGATAGTCTCCCCATAGGTTGTTAGTTTTGCTCAACTGTAGGGGACCTTCTCCCCGTTTGAAACTTAACTTCTAGGAGCAAAAACCTCGAGGAGATTTATTGCTGGGGAAATTCTCCCCGTTTGAAATTGAGGAGAACTGTCCTCATATTTCTCTTTGTTTATTGCCATTTGTTAAGGGCTTTGGTCGAGGGCAATGTGCCCGCGCCTATCCACGCCCTTTCACTTGAATTGCGGTGGAAGGGTGGATTTGATTTTATTGTCGAATTCACTTTTCTTCGCTGCTTTTCAGGTAAAATGGCTGACAAGCGCGAGGATATGATGGATGTCGGGGAGGGAGGAGAAGCCCACCCTGAGGAGCCTGTAGACGAGGATGAGGACCTCCTCGCGCACCCGGATTGGAAGTGGATAGCGCGTGAGCCCCGGAAGATGGCGTCGGAGATAACATCGACGTCCTTGGGCGTGTTCACAATCCTCGAGGAGGATCCTGCGCCTGGAGATTTTGGGGTGTATAACGTGGGTCCTCATCAAAAGATTTGCTCGACATTCCACCGCGAGGGATTTGGTATGTACGAGTTCGTTTTTAAGGAGCTCGGGTTAAGACTTCCTTTCTCCCCGTTAGCCACAGAGATTTTTGCTTTCTTAAGGCTGGCCCCGTCGCAACTTCACCCTAATGCGATGGCATTTGTGCTCGCCTTTGAACATCTTTGCGAGTACAAAAACGTGGTTCCTACTCGCGCCCTCTTCTTCCGCGTCTTCCAACTGCAGCGCATGACGAAGGAGTTTGGTCGACGGAGCTGGGTGTCCTTGAAGAACCGGGTTTCCCTGTTCGACATGTATGCTGAATCTATTCGTGGCTTCAAGTCGCGATTTTACATCGTTCGTCCAGAGACCCGAACTGGGATGCATACTTTATATGATTGGGTCGTCGACTAGAATGAGGATGGGAGTGTTAAGAAGAATGAGGACGGTACGAACAAGGTGAAGGCTGTTGAAAAGTTTCCGATGAGTTGGACGGATGAGCATTTTAAGAAGGGCACAGACAGCTATCTGACGGCGGATGCGTCTTTGAGTGTCGAGGAGAGACGTGGTCTCAAAGTGCTCCAAGATTACGTTGCGGGCTTCCTCCCCGCTAAACTGGTAACAAAGGCAGGGGAGCCCGTACTTGACGATGAGGGGAACAAACAGTTTGTCCCCCGTCTTATTCACACAAAGAGGATGCTCGAGTGTAGAACTCGAGCTGAAGTGCATGAAATTTTGGGTAGATAATTTGAGTCTCTGCCCGTTTATGTGTTTGCAAAATTTTCTGCTGTTAACTCCTTTATTTATTTTCTTTCCCCGAGTCTGACTTGTATGTTTCACTCTATTTTGCAGATTCAATGGCTGACTTCGCTGCTGACCTCAGCAAGATCGTCTCCGAGAAGAAACTTACTGGAGGAGCGGGGAAGGCTGGGAAAAAGAGAAAGCTGGCGACTAAAAGTAGCGCCATTTTTGGGAGTGTCTCGTCTTCTCCAGGCGGAGCCAGCTCCTCCTAGGGACAAAGGTGGCCTCCCCGTATGTCGCGCAGAAGACCAAACTGATCAAGGGGGAGATTCCACTGGTCGATCTTGAGGTAGAGAAGCCTTTCCTTCTCCCGAGGGTTGTCAGCGACAAGGATTTTTTGGAAAAATCCTCTGCAAGTGGCTGCCGCGGAAAAGGCAGCTATTCTCGGAGCAGACGAGGACGTTGGTCGGGAATGGATCCTCGAAGATTCGGCTGGGGTGTTGAGGATGCTGGAGACAGTGTTGGTTTTGTACGAGGAGAGGGGCAGCCATCGAAATGACTTTGAGAAGTTGAAAGCAGCTAATGCGAAGCTCGAGGCAGAGAATATGAAGCTGGAGAACGAAGTCGTTGACCTTTGGGGAAAGAAGGAGAAGTTTGTGGCTGCTGCCAAAGAAAACAGGGAGCTGAAGGAGGAGCTTGCCAAACTCGAGGAGGAGCTGAAGTCGCTGAAGTTAGCTATGGCCCCTGCGGTTGACGAAACCGAGAACACCAGGGATTTGTCAACCCGAGCTGATTTTGTTGCTCGCATAAGGAAGTTGGGCGACTCTGTGCTCGCTGGGGTGAAACATGGATGGCAGAATGCACTTGCCCAGGTCAAAGTTGTCAATGCTGGCGTCGAACTTAATTTTGACGGGATGGGGGTTTTCCGTGAAGTAGTGGACGGACAAATTATCCTCCCTGATAGGTATAAGGAGGCGGAGGCCGCAGATCTGGCAGGCGAGGAGGAAATGGACGATGATGCCGAGGAGGAAGAGGATGATGGCACAAGTAAGAAGACCACCACTCCTGAAGATGATGTTTAATCCTGGGCCTGCGTGCCGTCACTTTGTACCTTCCTTTTTCCGTTGACTATTTGGGGGCCTGCGTGCCCGTTTAAATTTGTACTTTTGAATGTTTTGTTGGGGGCCTTTGTGCCCGGATGTAATTTCCGAACAAATGGGCGTTGTCCCCGCTTTATATCATGTTATTTTGCTAAGTATTGCCTTTTATCTCTGTGTGTTTATATGCTTGTTTATATGCGTTCATGATATTCTGCTCGTCTGCTAGTTGTTTTAACATATACTTTGAAAAAAAAAAATCTAAGTGTTTTTCGAGCAGAAGCGTTGAATCCGAGGCGTTTCTTAGAACTCGAATCAGCGGGGAAAGGCTCGTCGGAGAGTTCTTTTCTCGCGGCTTGAACCTCCCATCGCGAGTTGGGTGTTAAGCCTGGCACGGGGGCGATGAGCTCGTTGTCTGAGTTCTCCTCGCCAGAAGCAATTTCCCCTCCCCTTTCCGGGGAGAAAATTCGTGCTTAGACTGGGTTTTAGACAGATGTTTGTGCCTGAACATCCTCCGTTGTCCAGGTCTGTCTGCCCGTTTTCCAAGGAAGGCACTACCTTGGCTTTGTAAGCCTTGTTCGGCAATAACTTAGCTATAGTATTGTTTTAATTTTTGGGCGTTCCAGGGTCGGGGAAGTTCTTTCCCTTGGAGGTCCTCGAGGTAGTAAGCGTCATTCTCGGTTTTTCCTCGGACTCTATATGGTCCTTCCCAGTTAGGTGCTAACTTGCCCTCATGAGAGTCTTTGGCGTTTCGCCGTAGAACGAGGCTGTCGACGTCGAACTCCCTAGGGATAACCTTGGTATCGTGTCGAGCAGCCACTTTTTGTTTGAGGGTTGCTTCCTTTAAGGATGCCCCCGTGCGAATTTCTTCGACGAGGTCCAGTTCCTCTCGTAAAGCCTCGTCGTTCATCTCCTCGTCGATGGGCTGTTGCGTACGACGAGGAGGTTCTCCAATTTCTACGGGGATAACTGCTTCTGTCCCGTATACTAAGCGGAAGGGAGTTTCCCCGGTTGTGGAGTGCGGCGTAGTTCGGTAGGCCCATAGCACGCTGTGGAGCTCCTCGACCCATTTCTTCTTATTGTCGTCGAGTCTCCGTCGAAGTCCGCGCAGAATTACTCTGTTTGCGGCTTCGGCTTGCCCATTGGTTTGGGGGTGCTCGACGGATGTGAAGCGTTGTTTTGTGTTGATCGCGATGAGGAACTCGCGAAATTTCTTATCCGTAAATTGCGTTTCGTTGTCGGTGACCACGACTTGTGGGATCCCGAAACGGGCTAGGACGTCCCGTTTGAAGAAACGGAGTATGTTGAATGCGGTTATGTTCGCAAGTGGTTCGGCTTCGACCCACTTGGTGAAATAGTCGACGGCTACGATGAGGTATTTGTTTTGAGCAAAACCTGTGGTGAAGGGTCCGAGGATATCCATGCCCCACCACGCAAAGGGCCAAGGGGAGGACAGAGACTTCAGCTCGTTTGGGGGAGCTAGGTGCATGTCGGCGTGCCTTTGGCACTTGTCGCATTTTTTGACATGTTCCTTGGAGTCTTGTTGCATGGTGGGCCAGTAATAACCTGCTCGGAGGGCTTTTCTGGCGAGCGATCTTCCTCCTAAATGTTGGGAATTGATCCCCTCGTGTATTTCCCGCAGGACGTAGTCGACTTTATCCCCTCGATACATTTCAAAAGGGGAATGGAAAATCCTCTTCTGTATAACGTTCCGTCGAGGAGGACGTAAGCGCACGCTCGTCGCTTGATTACCGCCGCCTCCTTTTGGTCGGACGGCAGAGTGTCGTTCGCTAGGAAATTGTAGACGGGGGTCATCCAACAGTTGATGTCCCCGATTGCGTTGATGTCGAGGGTAGCTAATGGTTTTTCTATGCTTGGTCGTGGGAGGATTTCCTGTATTACGGATTTGTTTCCTCCCTTTTTCTTCGTGCTCGCCAGTTTTGATAGGATGTCTGCTCGGGTATTGTCCCCTCGGGGAACATGGCATACCTCAGCGGAGTCGAACTTCGCTATCCTGTTTTTAACAAGGTTTAAGTATTCTGAGAGGTTATCGTTTTTGGCTTGATATTCTCCGAGTACTTGCGATACGACGAGCTGAGAGTCCGTGCATATCTTGATCTCTCTTGCGCCTATGTCCTCGGCTAATCGTAGTCCTGCGAGGAAGGCCTCGTATTCTGCCTGATTGTTCGACGTCGGGAAATAGAGGGTTATGGAGACTTCAATGACTATGTCCTTCCCATTCTCGAGTATGATTCCTGCCCCAGCTCCTGTCGAGTTGGATGCTCCGTCGACGAAAATTGTCCACTTTTCTGTTTCTTCGGAAGAAGGAGCGGGAGCTGTCATTTCGGCGACGAAGTTAGCAAGTACTTGTGCTTTGAGAGCTTTTCTGCTTTCGTAGCAGATGTCGAATTCAGATAGTTCCAAGGACCATTTGAGCATCCTGCCCGCCATGAGTGCGAGGAAGAGATTTAATTGGTTGGTCTGTTCGGACTACGATTGTATGTGCGAGGAAGTAATGTCTTAATCTCCTCGCGGCGTTTATGAGTGCGAGGGCTACTTTTTCGATTAGCAGATATCGTAGTTCAGGACCTTGTAGGGCCTTGCTTGTGAAGTAGATGGGTTTCTGCCCTTCTGTCGTTTCGCGAATGAGGACGGCGCTGACGGCCTCGGAGGCGACGGCGATGTAGAGGTAGAGGACCTCCTCGTCGTTTGGCCGTGATAGGACCGGTGGTTCGGAGATGGCCTTTTTAAGGTGTTGTAGGGCCTGGTCGCACTCCTCAGTCCATTCGAACGCGGATTCTTTCCTCAGAAGTTTGAAAAGGGGGAGTGCGTGCTGAGCAGATTTTGCGATAAAGCGAGATAGTGAAGTTAGCATTCCGTTAAGTGTTTGAATTGATTTTTTATCGTGGGGAACGTGCAGCTCGGTGAATGCCCTGCATTTGCCGGGGTTGGCTTCGATTCCTCGTTCGGTTAAGTAGAAACCGAGGAATTTCCCTGCTCGAACCCCGAAAGTGCATTTTTCGGGATTGAATCGCATTTTGTATTTTCTAGCTTGCTCGAATACCTTTCGTAGGTGGGCAGTGTGGTCGACCTCGTCATGAGATTTGACGATCATGTCATCCATGTAGACTTCGAGCATGTCCCCAATTTGCGTTCGGAATACTTTGTTCATCATTCTTTGGTATGTGGCACCAGCATTTTTTAAACCGAAGGGCATAACGTTATAGTAATAATTTCTTATTGGGGTCATGAAGGCAGTTTTGTACCTGTCAACGACCGCCATCGGTATTTGATTATATCCTGAGTACGCATCCATAAAAGACAGTAATTTAAAACCAGATGAATTATCTACAAGACTATCTATGCATGGTAAAGGATAAGAATCTTTAGGGCAAGCCCTGTTGAGATCGGTATAGTCAACACACATACGCCATTTTCCATTAGATTTCTTAACAAGTACAACATTGGAGAGTCAGGTTGTATACCTGGCCTCAGAAATAAAATTTGCCTCTATGAGGTCTTTTACAGCTTTTTGAGCAGCCTCCTCTTTCTCGGGAGACTGCTTTCTCCTACGTTGTACTACATATTTGGCGGCAGGGTCGACGGTAAGCTGGTGGCATGCGACCTCGGGGAAATAAAATTTGCCTCTAAGAGGTCTTTTACAGCTTTTTGAGCAGCCTCCTCTTTCTTGGGAGACTGCTTTCTCCTACGTTGTACTACATATTTGGCGTCAGGGTCGACGGTGAGCTGGTGGCATGCGACCTCGGGGTCTAATTCGGGCATCTCTGCAGCGCTCCAGGCAAAAAGGTCTGCATTCTCCCTTAAGCAAGCTTTGAGCTGCTTCCTCGCCAGCTCTGGTAGTCCTGCTCCAATCTTCACTCCTCGACTGGGATCCTCGCCGAAGGGAACAAGCTCGAACTCGCCATCTGGGATTGGGCGGAAATTTTCTTTGCTCGCCTCGTCCTCCTCTTTCTCCTCTTTTCAGAGCTTCTTCTCTTCTTTGTGGTCCTTCTTGTAGTGCCTGCTGTCGAGCTCGATAGAGCTCACATTTGGTGCAGGGAGTAAAGATGTCAGCTTTGGTTTCTTTGACGGGCTGGGAAGCTGGCCGATATAGCTGAGGCCTTTGGTTGCTGCGTCGAAGCATCTCCTTGCTGCTTCTATGTCCCCGTGCAGGGTGGCCACGTGCCCCTTGGTCGTGTAGTATTTCATTTTCAAGTGGGCAGTTGAGGGGACGGCGAGCAGGTTAGCCATTGCCTCGCGGCCCAGGATGCACTGATAAAGTGACGGGCAGTCCACGACCAGAAATTGAATTTTGACAGACCTAGCTGCCTCACCTTCTCCGAAAGTCACCACGAGGTCGACATAGCCCCATGGTTTGGTTGTTGCTCCGTTAAATCCTTGGAGATCGGAGCCCACATAAGGTGCCAGGTAGGTCTCGTCGAGCTGTAAGGCAGTGAAACATTGGGAGAACATGATGTCAGCCGAGCTCCCGGTGTCGACGAGGATGCGGCGGACATCGTAGTTGGCCATGTCTGCCCGGACGACGAGGGGAATGTGGGCGTTGGGCGTCCCACCAGGAAGTTCCTCCATGTAGAATGCTAGGGGAACCGAGCCTTTTTTGGGCCTGTCGAGGGTGACAGGCTGATTGGAGGAGGAGTCGATGAACTCCTCGAACTTTCTTTTAACAGATCCGATGGTTTTTTTACTGTAGCCACCAGCAGATATTACCATTGTTTCAGCAAAATTTTCCCACTTAGAGAAAGTGGGATGAGAGATTTTGTCCTTGAAGTTGTCGGGGACACGGAAATCTTCTGGTCGCGAGATGGAAAGGGCGACCTTCTTTGGTTCTTTCCCGCCAGATGCGGGATGATATTCCTCGACATTTGCGGCTTGTCGAGCGGCTTGTTTGGGACTCTCTTCGCGCTTGAATCTTCCAAGTCTTCCCTGGCGAATGAGGGTCTCTATGGCATCCTTCAGGTGGATGCATTCTTCGGTCACGTGGCCGTAAGCTCTGTGGTACCTGCACCACTTCGATTTATCCTGACCAGGCTTGGTCAACCCTTGTTTGGGGAATTTGATATTCCCTTCCTTAAACTCCGTGTCGTAGCACTCGGTCAGGATATGCTCGTGAGAGGCGTTTAGGGGGTCCCCGGGGTTTATCACCTCTTCTTCTGCCCCCGTCTCTCTGCCCATCTCTCCCCCCGTCTCTCTGCCCGGTTTCGCGGGGAGGCTTGTGTGTTTCTTGTCGAGGGGGAGCTTCCTCGGTTTGTCCATGGCGGAGGGCGTCAGCCATCTCCTGCTCCTCGTACTGTATGTACGGCTCTGCTTTGGCGAGGAGCTGGGCCAAAGTCCTGGGCTTCTCAATGCCCACAGCCTTGGCGAAGTCAGTTCGGGGACGGAGGCCGCGAGCGAGCAGGTACCTCTTCATCTCGTCGGTCGTTTCGACCTGCACGGCTTCTCTGTTGAACCTCTCGATATATGCGCGAAGAGATTCTTTTGGTCCTTGGAATATGGCTTCCAAGGTAGCTACTGTCTTCGGCTGTTTCCGAGACGCAGTAAAGTTTTGCTTAAATTGTTCTGAGAAATCGTGCCAGGAAAACACAGACCGAGGAGGAAGACTTGTATACCAGGTCAGCGCTCTTTTCCTCAATGTTGTGGGGAAGAGCCTGCACCTGATAGCTCCGCTTGTTCTGCGGAAGTTGAGTATGGTATTGAAGTTGTTGATGTGATCGTCCGGATCGGTCAACCCATCATAGGAGGGGAGATTGGGGAGCTTCTCCAGCGCTGCAGGGATAGGTGCCCTCATGATATCACTTGAGAGAGCGCAGACGATATCCTCCTCCTCGCTGCCATTGGGGGAGAACTCGAAAGTATCGTCATTATACCGACGACCCGATGTGGGGCTTCGGTATTCATAATCGTTGTGAGTGGGGCGATTAGAGGTGCCTCCCTGTCTCGCCATATTTCGCAGCCCTTGAGGAGAGTGGTGAGGCTGCTCGACTACCTTCCCCTTTTTTGCGGCAGTGGAGGGCCCCTCCTCACGTAGAGGTGGAGTGTGTCCACGTTTGTTGCTCGGGGGTTGGATCCTCTCGAGGGCAGGACGCCGTTGTGGGGCTTCGGTATTCATAATCATTGCGATTGGGGCGATTAGAGGTGTCTCCCTGTCTCGCCATATTTCGCAGCCCTTGAGGAGAGTGGTGAGGCTGCTCGACTACCTTCCCCTTTTTTGCGGCAGTGGAGGGCCCCTCCTCACGTAGAGGTGGAGTGCGTCCACGTTTGTTGCTCGGGGGTTGGATCCTCTCGAGGGCAGGACGCCGTTGTCTGGCTGTTTCCTGTCGAGGAGGGGACCTAGATAATTGATGTCTCTGTGGGGGAGAGTTGGGTGCCCGCTGGGGGCGTTGCTTTTCGAGCGCTTCGATCCTCAAATTTTGTTGCGCTATGAGCTCATTGTTTTTTTCGAGGAGAGCGAGAATCCTCTGAAAGTCGGTTTGCTGGTCAGCGGGTTGGGCGCTGACAACCGGAATTTCTTGCGTGTTTAACGGGCGCTTCCCTGATTGGCGCGCCGTCAAAATTTTCATGTCATCATCTTCCTCTGATGATAACGTGGTTTCATGACCATCTCTAGGGTCAGATTCTGGAATTGGTTGCCGCACAGGACTAAGAACGGTGTTGTGCCTCTCGGGAGAGGACGTCGTAGGGATGAAATCAGCATGATCGTCGATCTGATCAGCGTTGTTACGAGTGTTGGATGCACTGGCCATTGCGATGAAGGTTTGTTGAGGAACAAAGAATCGGTTTTGAACTTAAATTGAAAGAAGGGGAAACCAGATTCCCACAGACGGCGCCACTGATCTAACCTGTTGATCAGAAAGGTTCTGGGCCAGCAAATCCTTCACTTGATGAATCCTTTGGTTGAGTTGTGTTAAGAAGTCCCACATCGGTTGTGAGAAGGCCTGGACAAGACTTTATAAGTAAGAGGCAATCCTCACCTTACAAGCCGGTTTTGTGAGGATGAGTTAGGCCCAATACTTAATTCTAATATGGTATCAGAGTCTCTCCAAGATTCGTTGGGTCACCCGTTATCAGGCCACCTACCGTTTATATCCACGCACCAAGCCCAATAGTGCTGGGCGTGAGGGGGTGTGTTAAGAAGTCCCACATCGGTTGTGAGAAGGCCTGGACAAGACTTTATAAGTAAGAGGCAATCCTCACCTTACAAGCCGGTTTTGTGAGGATGAGTTAGGCCCAATACTTAATTCTAATAAGTTGAACGGTTGAGTAGAGCAGTAAATCACCAACGGAGGGGGGGTTGTACCTGCAGGCGCTCCGATGCTTAAGTCAGTGAAGTGAACAAATACAAAGTGAGAGTAAAAAGTGAGAATAGAATACCTGACCCTCCAGTGAAGGAGGGTATTTATAGATCCCCCAGCGCTGGGCCAAGGTCTCCTTAATGGGCTGTGCATAGCGGCCCAATAGGGGAGACTGCCAGGATTTCTCCGTTGTTGGAGCAAGGAACCGACATTTAGCCATTATCCTGGTGATGAGTTGTCCTCATCGTGCGGAGAGGTGGTTACCTCGTGTATATCGTGTCCTAGTAAATAGGAACACGTGAGAAGAACAGTTGTATGCAGTTATCCGAGCAGGAGAGCTCATGGAATGTCGAGGAGGAGCTGTACGCTCCATACTCCGAGCAGGAGCTATACGCTCCATATGCCGAGCAGAGGTGGATTGGGCCAGCTCTAGGCCCAGTCCAGAACAGTACTCAAAAAAATTGCGAGCAGGCTGCGTGAACGTTAATGGAAGAATTGGAGGGGTAAAATTGTATTTATTTAGTTGTTGTGTTCCATTCCATCATGTACACCCTAAATTGGAGGGAATGAAAAATTGAAGGAATGAGTGGTATTGGATGGAATGGCTTCCATCACATTCTATTCCATTCCATTCCATTCTTATTTTACAAAACCAAACAATGGAATCTTGCTTCATCCCACTCCATTCCATTCCACCACTCTCCATCAATCCAAACATAGCCTAAGAGATTAGGGATTTATGATCAAGGGAGGGGATTTTGTTACCAAGAGATTGGTCATAATTACTTTTTTTAATCAAATCGTGAAACTAAAGTTGTAGTTCGTTAACATGTATGATCTACCGAAAAAATAGTAGTTAGATGAACCGAAAAGGTCCAATCGTCTTCTCTCTCTGAATCAAATCCTAATTTCTTCTAGCCGTTTTATTTTTAAAACCCTAATCCTGACGAACACCACACCAAGATGTGAAATTATGTAACATTATCTTGAGACGAAAGAAAAATCTAATCTGTGTAAAAATTAAACTATTTATGTTGATTAAATGGGTTGAGAAAAGAAACACATGTGTAACTCCGGATTAAGATAAGACCCTAAACTATCTGTTTCCGATAAAAACAAAAATTGAAGAGAAAGAAAAACATAAAGAGAGAAAGGAACTTATCTCTCTAAGAAAAAAGGTTATAATCGACTCTTAGAAAAAAAATTATTATTCCCTCCGTTCCTTTTTATAAGAAACAATTTGAAAAAATTACACATACCAAGGAAACACATTGTAAATAATTCTTTTCATTTAATACTCTTATAAATTTAATCTTATTCCATTTATACCCTTATTCAATTTCTCTAAGCTCAATTAATTTACTTATTTTTAATATTCTCTTTCATAATAAATAAGGGCATAAGTGAAATTCAACATTTAAAACATTTAAAAATTAGTCAAAGTATCTTATAGAAAGGAACAAAAAAAATTCACTTTCATTTCTTATAAAAAGGAACAGAGGAAGTATAAGATATAGAAAAATTTTAAGGCAATACACCATTTATTACTTTTTTAAGGCAATACACCATTCATCAATTTATTTTTTTTATAAAGATATAGAAAATTAAGACCACATGACCAAAAAAAAAATTAAGACCATAATTTAATTTAATTTAAAAGTAAAATAAAGATTGAACTATTATGTGTTTATTTGTTAGGTTTGATTGTGCACTGACTCATATTATTATATAATATTAAAAGTTTAGGACGATAAAAATTAATTTCATAATAATTTATAAAATATATATTTAAATTTCTATTTTAAATATAAATTTATTATTAATTAAAAATGTTCTTTTATGTCATTTTGTATTTATTAGCTAATTGAACTAGTAATTTTATCAAACACTTCGATTAGCTTATCAGCTATAAACTATAAGTTATCAACTAGCTAAATCAGCCATCTGCTATTTTTATCAAAAAAAGCCTTAGTCATTTGGTGAATCAGTAGTTGATTGGAGTTGATCTGTCAATCTTAATCAAACGAACACCGCTACAAGACGAGAAAGCAAACAAATTACACTTGACCAAGATGAGAAAGCAAACGAACACTGTACGAAGACGAGAAATCAAGCAACGTCACACTGAGACGAAAAATTCACAAAAATAAAACATAAGAAAAACCTAATCTATGTGAAAACCACTTATTTAAATTAAAGCTGTTAGAAAAAAGATGCACATAACTGATTTTAGATCAAACAAATTAAGGATCCAAAATCGGCACCCATTTTGGACAAAAGAATATGATGAAAAACTTAGAGGGATTGCTTGATCTGCAAATTATAAGAGCATCTCCAATACGAGTATTAAATAGAGTTTTATAAACTAATAATTCATACATTTTTTTTATCACTGGAGTTCGTGATGTAGCATAGAGGGTATCAAATTGATGATACAATACCTTTTATGTAAAGTATCGTATCATCAATTTAATATTACCTTTTTTATTTAGACAAAGTTAAAATAATAATTATAGAATGCGCCACTTGTTAGTAATGTATAATACCCAAAGTGGTATCACCATTGGAGCAAAATATGTATGGGTGACATAAGTATTACATGGCATTGTAGGGACAGCTTGTTAGTAACGTATGATATCCAAAGTGGTATCACCATTGAAGATGCTCTAAATATTTGACAAACAATTATTATTAAAAATATCATAAAATAGTAAACCAACGATTAATTAGTAAACAGAAATCACTTGTCAACCAACGATTTTTATTTAGTAAACAGAAATCACTTGCATATCTTTTTTAATAATAAAATAAAAAAACTAAAAGGATTCTACCCAAAAAAAGTAAAAGATCTTGGGTCTGGGCTTAATATAAAACATCGATTTATATGCCACGTGAAGTCAAGTTAGCTTAAAAAAACGGGTTCATTGTAAAAGAAATCGGATTTTTTTTCTTGATGGAACACGAAATTGGATATTATTGATAGAATTATTGGGAGAGATAGAACCAAATCAAATTTTGCAAATAGAACAACGACAAAATTTGAATTATTGGAAAAAAATACATGTTAACTCAAGTTGCTTAGATGAAGTGGTAATCCGCTGAAATTAAACTTATATAATTGTGAGATCCTGGGTTCGAACCCGGGTCATAACGTCCGGCCTAACAATTTCGACATATTTTGTCAGTTGAGTTAGGACTTATGGGACAATTCAAGTTGCTAGTTGCTTATATTAACAAATTAATTAAATAATGGCTCATGTGATCCTTATGGACAGAACATATGCGAATGATCATTTGGTTTAACTTATTTTAATTGAAATTATGACTAAAAATATATGCATGAGGTGATCGAAAATGTGTATTTAAGGACATCACGTAGAGCTTCATTTCCACACAAAAACACAAAGCTATAGAGCTCAAGTTAACTCACAATGGTTTCCACCACCATAAAATTTGCGCTTTTCTCTGCGCTGGCAGTCCTCTCTTTACAAGCCGTAGTTTCTATTACTCCATTACATTTTCAACACCCTCTTGACCCTTTAACCAAAGAAGAGTATTCCCTTGTTCAAAAAATAGTCCTACACAAATATCCCAAAGTAGCTTTCCACTATGTTGGTCTAGATGATCCTGAAAAGGATGCTATTCTCAAATGGGAATCTTTCAAACCAAATGTTATAACAATCCCTCGTAAAGCCTCTGTCATAGCTATCATCAATGGCCAAAGCCATGAGATATTAATTGATTTAAGGTTGAAGAGCATTGTCTCCGACACAATTTACACTGGAAATGGTTTCCCAACGCTTTCTGTTGATGAACAAAGTGTTGCGATAGAGCTACCATTAAAATATCCTCCTTTTATTGCCTCAGTTAAAAAGAGAGGTTTGAATCTCTCTGAGGTAATATGTTCTACTTTCACTATGGGGTGGTTTGGAGAAGAAAAAAGTACTAGAACTGCAAGATTAGATTGCTTCATGAAAGAAACCACTGTAAACATCTATGTGAGACCTATTACTGGAATCACAATTGTTGTTGATCTTGGACTTATGAAAATTGTTGAGTATCATGACAGAAATGTTGAAGCAGTGCCTACTGCTGAGAACACTGAATATCAACTTTCAAAACAGAGTCCACCATTTGGACCAAAACAACATAGTCTTGCTAGTCATCAACCTAAAGGTCCAGGCTTCCAAATCAACGGCCATAGTGTTAGGTAATGTTGTTGTCTAGTTTTTTTTTTTATTACATTTGGCGGTTTTTACATTTAAGAGTCATGATTTTTGAAATTTTTTTAAAACAAAATGAATAAATCCAAAAATAAAATTGGGTTGCCCGACACTTGGAGTGTTAAAAAATTCAGTTAACTGAACAAAACTGTGAACCGAACTGCATTGGACCATATTATAAACTGAACCATTTAATACATTTTAAAACTGAATCATTTTTATTTATTAGTAGAAAAATTGATTTTTTCAGACATGTCATACATAACTTTGACGATTAATATCTTTAATTGTATGATAATAAAATTATAAAAGTTTGATATTTTGAAAATATTCATCGAGACGAATCCAACAACATATTATATTATATGCTAATGTTTATTTTTATTTATTAATAGAAAAAAATGAAACGGTGTTTAAAACTAGTTCTATTATAAAACCGGTTTAAAACTAGTTCTATTAAAAAAACCGGTTTAAAACTATTTATTAGACAAACCCTTTTATTAAAATAGTTTTTATGAACTGAACCCAGTGCAGTTCATGGACATGAACACCCTTACCTGACACATTGGTTCACATAGATTTAATATGTTGAAAAATGAATTTGAACATCATATATTCTAGAGATTGACATATATATTATTGTAATTTATTTATGGATATAGTTGGGCGAATTGGAAGTTTCATATTGGATTTGATGTGCGGGCTGGTGTGATAATATCATTGGCTTCAATATACGATCTAGAGAAACACAAGTCTCGTCGTGTACTATACAAAGGATACATTTCTGAACTTTTTGTGCCATACCAAGATCCAACTGAGGAGTTTTACTTTAAGACTTTCTTTGATGCTGGCGAGTATGGATTTGGTCTATCAACCGTATCTTTAATACCCAATCGTGATTGTCCACCAAATGCTGAGTTCATTGATACATACATTCATTCAGCTAATGGTACACCAATTCTTTTGAAGAACGCTATTTGTGTTTTTGAACAATATAACAGTATCATGTGGCGTCACACTGAAACTGGCATTCCCAAAGAATTTGTAAGACTCTTTAATTACTTACTACATGCATTCACTTTTAATTAAACAAACTACTAGTTATATTTTTCTCTATATTATTATAATTAACCCCACATGCAAGTTTTATTGTTGATGTTATTGTTACATATGTGTGTATGTTCAATTATTAAGGTAATTAACCTTATACGTATTTAATTTTGACAGATTGAAGAATCTAGAACTGAAGTGAACTTGATCGTAAGGAGTGTAGTTACTGTAGGCAACTATGACAATATAGTTGATTGGGAATTCAAAGCAAGTGGTTCCATTAAGCCCGCGGTATGTATAATTTTATTCAATCATTTATTATTTTTAATTAAATTAGTTTTTTAGTATTTTAATTTTATAATTGGATAGCGAGAAACATGCATGGTTACTATTTTTAACATCAAAGACCAAGACAAAAACATCACAACTTGTCATCTTTTTTGTCTAAACTCTAACTACTACACTTTTTAATTAATTTGTAGTATGTTTCAATAATATTTTATATGGTGTATACAGATAGCACTGTCGGGTATACTTGAAATTAAGGGGACCAACATTAAGCACAAGGATGAGATTAAAGAAGATTTACATGGTATATTGGTCTCAGAAAACAGTATTGGAATTTACCATGACCATTTCTACATTTACTATCTTGACCTTGATATTGATGGTACACACAACTCATTTGAGAAAACAAGTTTGAAGACTGTAAGAATCACTGATGGAAGTTCAAAGAGAAAGAGTTATTGGACTACTGAGACTCAAACTGCTAAGACTGAATCAGAAGCAAAAATCACTCTTGGTGTTGCCCCAGGTGAACTTGCAATTGTGAATCCAAACAAAAAAACAGCAGTTGGAAATGAAATTGGATACCGTTTGATTCCAGCAATTCCAGCTCATCCATTATTAGTTGAAGATGATTATCCACAAATACGTGGTGCTTTTACTAATTATAATGTTTGGGTGACACCTTATAATAGAACTGAAAAATGGGCTGGTGGACTTTTTGTTGATCATAGTCGTGGAGAAGATACTTTAGCTGTTTGGACAAAAAAGTAAGTTCAAAAAATTTGATTTTGTTAATTTGCAATTAATTGATCTTAATAAGTTGATTTTATACTAATAATTAATTTGAAATGTTTGTGCAGGAATAGGGACATTGTGAACAAGGATATTGTAATGTGGCATGTAGTTGGAATTCATCATGTTCCAGCACAAGAAGATTTCCCAATAATGCCATTATTAAGCACTGCATTTGAGTTGAGACCAACTAATTTCTTTGATAGGAATCCTGTTCTTAAAACACTTTCTCCAAGAGATGTTGTAGGCTGCCCTAAGTAATTAAAATAAATAAGTCAACTAGCCTTGCTGTTGATGATTTGCATTAGTGTGTGTTGCAATTGTTAAACCGCATTATTAATAATGAAGTGATTGAAGTTGTTTGTTAATTGTATGTGGGAGAATAATGACATATGATATATCGTGTGTATTTGCCAGCAATTCCTAATATAAATTAAGATTTACTTGCAAGTTGGTTATTTGACTCAGTCCTGTGCCGCATTGTTTCTTAATATTATCACGTTCTCGTATACACAAAATATTTTAGTTTGTTGGTTTAGTGGTGATTGACGCTGATCTTACAAATATTTTTGTTTTTCTTAATTGTCCTTGCAAATTGCATTTAATTAAAAAAATAGATACTGGTACAAGTTTAAATATATGCTTTCAGTGGTGCGACAAAAACTTTCATTACAAGTTTGCAACCAATGTGATCAAATCATTCCAAGCCTAATAATACAGAAAATAATAATAATTCAAGCCTTATAATAATGAAAGAATACTACTTTCTTGTGCAATCAAAGAACAAAACTTATGTTAAACGTGGGCAACAGGGCAAGAATAAGCATAAGATACTCCTGAAACTCTAATTAAAACCAACAAGTCTGGTCTTTGAAACGCAACAACAACAACAACAACAAAAACAACGATAATAATAATAATAATAATAATAATAATAATAATAATAATAATACAGAAAGATTACTATATTATTTTTTATTTGTGGAAGGATTACTAGCATAGTGGTATTATTAATTAATTTTTGAAACCGTTAATATTACTACTTAGTATTGTTTGTTTTTTATTGTGGGTGGAAAACAAACATTTAATCTCTTTATTACTCAACTCCCTCCTAATTCTTTGTCAAAAAAAAAAAAAAACACTCCCCCCTAATTCAATCGCTTCCGTCACCAAATCATCCTTATAACGTCAAGCATAGTGATAATATTCATAATATCCTTATAATTCCCTGCATATTCTGCTTCAACTTATAATATACGAGTACTTCTTTTTATTAAATCAATATACAAGCACTTGTTCATAAAAAATTGGTAAACAATGTTCACAGATATTATATTATCCGTTGTTTTTATCTTTAAATCAATTTTTAGGTAGTTAATTTAATTTTCAAATGTTTTTATTAATCAATTTAGTGCATAAAATTACTAACAATAAAAATATTAAAGATATGTTTGCAATTTCAATAAATTTAAATATTATATATATAGCAATTAGCATCAACACCTCACATTCAAGAACCAAAATATTTTTCAATTGTCTTTTAATACAATTCAATTGATAGCTACAAAAACATGTAAGGGTCTAAATTTGAGTTGATAATTTTCTGTATCTCTACAATTAAAACATGTACAAGTCTAAACATTAAACTACTTAATAAAATAATAATGTTTTGTTTTACACAAGCTATTTTTAATAAAAAATCAACAAATGGTTAAAAAAAAATAATTACCCTCATGTCACTTGAGAGAATCCTCTCATGAAAAAGCGCTCATGGATTTCGCTGAAATGGTTTTTTCAAAAATCAGCATCTGCTAATTTCATCTGACAGAAAAATAATTCTTATATACGCACACTTTTAACTCAAACTAACAAATGTATTATACTTACAATATAGTGGGGAATGAATCTTTTATGGTTGTCTTTCCCATATTCAATTTCCATAACAGTAACAGGCACAATAAATATAAAAAATAAAATAAAAAGGCTAAGCATTAAAATTACAACTGCTCCAATAGAAATGCTCATTTTCTAGGACACCGTTGTGTTGTTAAGTAGTTGCTGGCTTAAAACATTACAAAATTGATAGGCTTTGACGACAAGCTTAAACGAATACTAATATGCACGCATTACTAAGACTCGGGACTAGTGGATCGTCTGATTTTTGACAGCGTTCTCGCACCTCGTTCCATCTGTTCATGAAACGCATAGTTCGTAGGTTTGGGTGTAATGGACATTTTGTTCAAGTCAGGGTGAAAATCATGATCTGCTTCAACACTCCCGGTCATATCATCATCGATCATATCCTTTGCATTCATGTCAAGAAAATCGTCATCTGATGCTTCACTTTCACAATCACTGTCGTCATCGATGTTATGGGTATCATATGTAGTTTTGACTCTTGACCAGCGGACAAAATGTGGCCTTAAGTAGCTGGAGAATGTCAACACAAAAAATTGGAATGGAGAACAAAAGCAAAATTAGAAAAACATAACTAAGGCAAAAATGTAGAGGTGAAATCAAGAATAAAAAAATTCAGTTGAAGAATAATGTTACACACCTTTCGCTTTTCTTCAACAAACAGGGATCAAATGGAAAGAACATGTCAAGTCTATCCATCCCACCAAAAGCTTTGGAAAGATCAGCCTCTAACAAATCATCGAAAACAAATAACTCCGCTGACATGAAAAGCCGAGCAGCCTTTGCCTGTTTAAGAAATTCCTCTACCACACTGGGCAAACACACCTGTCAAAAAAAATTATATCAGGCTCGAAGTTTTGTTTTCAGACAAGCACAAGGATGCAAGAGAAATTTCAAACACTATGCAATCTTAACCAAGCAACAACACGGATCTCATAAATTTATCCATAAAACCCACAGTCAAACATTGTAAAATGTTCATTTACCTTCAAGGGATTCAATTTATGTTTCCAGATTAGCTCCATGGGCATTTTGATAAGCCGTATTTTAAGCCTAGGAATGTCCATCAATGATCTCATACGAAAGCACAAAATGTACATGATAGCCTGCTTGCACCAAAATTAAAAAAAAATGAACAAAATTAAATGTTCAAGACCCACCAATACACACTGGCTTGAAAACAAGAAAAAAATTGAAACAGTTAATGGAGATGTCCTCCATGTCAAATAAAGTTAACAGAGAGTGAAGGACAAAATAAAACATGAGGGTGAAGGACACTGTCAGAATAAAAAACACAAGTTAAAATCACATTAATGCCAATGAGTTTACAAGTGGATGCCAATTTCCCACCATCGTATCCTAAAGAGGTCAAGAGTCAATGAACGCACCTGACATGCAGAATAAAAAACTTGGTGTGCTTGCGGGTTCATATCAAAATCATGTAACTTGCAATAAGCAAAGCACCAATCGACCAATCTGAAAACTCAACTAAAATAGTCAGGTCTATCTGTCAATTTTTTAACTTTATAACAAAACATAGAAATCAATTTTACAACAAATAGAAGTGGACATAATATGTTTCCAAACCTTTGTATGATGCTAGCAACCAACTCGGATGAAAGAAACTTCGCACGAGATAAATAACTAGCAAGATAAGCAACAGCACTCATCCTGAAACATATGAAGACAATTACAAATGTTACAAGTTATATTTGAAGAATATACAGTGTTATATTAACGACATGAGATCTTGCATAGTTCAGCTTTGTTAACATCCAAAGGCATTTTATGAAAAGGACATGGAGGGACAATTTAAATGGTGGAGTGAACTTGCGGCTGCAAGGTTGCCATCTTGAGACAGCAGCCGCATCTTCCCATATCACAGAATGATTAAAAATTATTAATGATGGTCTATCATGCTAGTAACTGTATTAAGCAAAGACAAGTGAAGTGGTTTATGGCTACTAAAATTAGAGCTGTCAAAACGGGCGGCCCGGCCCGTTTCGGGCTTCGGACTTTGTCGGGCCGGGCTAAAAAACCCGGATAGCAAAACGGGCTACAAAAACAAGGCCCGAGCCCGGCCCGGTACGGACTCTCGGGCTTTCGGGCCGGCCCGGTTTTTTAAAAAAAAATTAAAGCAAAATTAGATAGATGAAGGGTAATGAAAAAAGAAGAAATTTAAGTGCCCAATAAATTTGACAAATCCAGCGACTTGTTATGCAACAAATTACAGAGAGTTCACAACATTAATTAATTAATTACAAATAGGTTGAAATTTGTTAGAATTAATGTAAAGTTATTTAAGCTAGTTACAGTTTACGAGTAATTACGTAGAGAAATAATTCACGATCGTGGTTTTATATTTTTAGCTTATTTATTTTAATGACACGATAAATTATTTTTACTTTTAGCTTATTTTCATTTCTTTATGTATATAATTTGCGTTACTAGTGCATGTATATAATTTGTGTTACTAGTGCATATTTATTCTCTGCGCGTTTGATGGAATTAGAAGGTGTGTGTGTGTGACGTCCATGTTGTGTTGCTGCCATGTTAACTAATTATGTTTGTGTGGGCTTTTATATTGGTGGCCCAAGTAAAAATGTTATAAACATCCTTCCTTATTTACTTTTTTTTTTATTATTATAATTTATTCGGGCTTGTGGGCGGCCCGCGGCCCATTCGGGCCGGCCCATATTTTTTGCGGGCTTTGTCGGGCCGGGCTGAAAAGCCCGGATGTCAATTCGGGCTCGATTTTTAAGGCCCAAGCCCGGAAAAAAATCGGGCTATTCGGGCGGCCCATATGGGCCGGCCCATTTTGACAGCTCTAACTAAAATTGGTGTATGTCAGGTTAAAAAAGCTAGATAAATTAAAGAACACTCCCTCTGATTTCAAATATAAGCAAAAAACAACTTTTCAGTAAGGAAAACACAATGAATCTGTAAAGTTGTTTTTTGCTTGTATTTGAAACCGGAGGCAGTTTATATTATAGTAGTAAAAGTAATTGTGTCAAATTTCATGTAGCATAAACAAGAGCCATGTTATCTTAGCCTTGTGGATCTGGTAAATCGTGATTTGGAAAACACAAGGCAAAACAGCATTACCTAGTAATAGGGGGATTAACATATGACTCGAACATCTCTGTGAGAACCATGGCAAAATTCACACCACATCTTTCAGGATCCAATGCACATGCATAGAACATCACAAACTGCAGCAAAACGAAGTCAGTAACAATGCATTTCACAGAAATACTACCAACAAGAAACATAATACAAGTTAGAAACAGTAAAAACTAAATAGAGTACCTGGGTAAATTTTGACTTATATGCATTCAACACGGTTCTCTTAAATGACATCAGTAAAACATCGAATACCTAATCACGGAATTCAATTAACAATTACAAATTCATTCCATGTACTGTTTGTAGATTATATAGAAAATGCTGTGCGCACTATTGCAAACAAGAGTGCTATTTATATTGACGGCAATACCTCAGCCAATCGGCCACTGCTTTGGCAGGATTCAAGATGCAAAAATGTCAGCACAATTAGGCTATCTAATTTCTCAACATTTTCGGTTGTCTGGTCGTTCTTACTTAACAACTCTCTGGCACACTGAAAAAAGGAGACCAAAATTCAAGTTATAACACATCAATAATAATAAGGAAAGGATCACAAAATGGTCAGCTATACTGGAAAACCCAATAGCAATAGAAAATACCATTTCATTACAAACAAAAACGTACACACACACACACATATACAACAATCGCCAAAGATTTATTACTATTAATTAATTTGAAAACGAATTGAAGTACTTGCAAAAAGATGATGCACGCTGCATAGTCGGTTAGAATGCTATCAACGATCAATTCTTGAAAGGAGTTTTCCTTTTAGGTCATATTCGTCTAGAGTACAGGGCTCATTCTAGACTAACAAATAAAGCTCAAGTTATCACCGTGGATAAGAAAGTCAAAGAATTGGGCTTCTACCAAATCTGTATTCAAGTGCTCCTTCTGGTAAAAGGAAATCCAACTGATTAACTTATATACCAGTTGGAAATAGATTTGTAATACCTAAAAGTATCACCTTGGATAAGAAAATTAAAGAATTGAGCTTCTATCAAATCCGCAATCCAAGTACTCCTTTTGTAAAAGGAAATCCAATGGATATCTTGTACACCAGTTCGAAAAAGATGTGTAATACCTAAAATTAATACCTTGGATAAGAAAATCAAAGAATTGGGCTTCTATCAAATCCGTAATCCAAGTGTTCCTTATGTAAAAGAAAATCCAACCGATTATCTAGTTGGAAAAAGATGTGCTATACCTCCAAGTATCACCTTTGATTAAAAGAAATTTAATACCTCAACGTTTGATGACTTATGTCCTTGCAAATTAAAGACATGAGCAGGACATATTTAGAATGGTTGACTAAGTACTATTAGAGATAGGTTATTAGCTTAGTATTAATGTAATCTAAGTATAGCTTACTCAGCACAAAACTGTATAGATTGTAAATGACAGCTGGCACAATAGGACAGCTGTCAGTTTCTCTTGCATGCAACCGTCTGTAGCAGGTCACAATGAACCTCATATAAAAGTAACTCTGTAACTGCATTGTAACTAACAATTCCAGAATATTCAATGAAAGATATTTTGAGATCTAGAATCTCTCCTCTGTTTCTTGATATGGTATCAGTAGTTTAGCTCCGATCCATGGCTGATCAATCGCCACCACCGCACTCTTCCGCTTCCGGCGGCGTCGGAACTTCCATCGCCACCGTCGAATCTCACAAGTTGCAATTCTCTCTCAAAATCACCGAAAAGCTCAACGAAGACAACTTTCCGTTATGGCGTCAACAGATCGAGCCGTATATCAACGCTCATAACCTCACGGAGTTTGTTGTTTGTCCTCGTGTTCCGCCGCAGTTTCTTGATGATGCGGCTCGCGCTGCCGGTACGACGAATCCGGCGTACACTGCTTGGCGATCGCGCGACGGTATGCTTCTCTCGTGGCTCCAATCCACGATCTCTCGTGAAATTCTTGCTCGCGTTATTGGTTGCTCCTTCTCCTACGAGCTATGGGATCGCCTTTTTGCTTACTTTCAGAAACAAGTTCAAGCTAAAGCTCGTCACCTCCGTGTTGAACTGCGATCTCACACCTTGAACAACCAATCGGTAAAGGATTATCTTCTTCATATTCGTAAAACTGTTGATGCTCTTGCGTCAATTGGTGATTCTCTGTCAGTTCCTCATCACATCGATGTGATTCTTGAAGGATTACCGTCAGAATTTGCTCCGGTTATTTCCGTCATCGAAAGCAAGTTTGATCTCTTAGATCTGGATGAAGTTGAGGTTCTCCTACTTGCGCACGAGTTGCGTCTGGAAAAATACAAGAAGCAGGTTGTTGCTGATGTAGCTTCTCTCAATCTCACTCATGCGTCTTCCTCGAAGGCGCCGGCGACCACCGTGGATTCTAATGAAACACCACCTGAGTCCCCTCCTTCATTCACCGAACCTGATTACACCTCATTTAAAGGACATCGTGGTGGTCGTGGTGGACGCTCTGGCCGTGGTGGACGTGGTCGAGGACGCCACGCTGATATTCAGTGTCAAGTTTGTTCCAAGTTTGGTCATTCTGCACTCTCTTGCTGGCATAGGTTCAATCAACACTACCAGGCTCCGGTTGCGCCTCCACATGCTTATGGAAATCCCTACGCTCTTGCTCCACCTCCTAATCCCTATGGCAATCACTATGGTTATCCTACTAACACTTGGAATCGTCCTCCGTCTCAACCAAGACCTCAGGCACAGATGCTTATGACTCCTCCAAGTGCTTTTCTCTCCAATGCAGGTCCTTCCTCATCCACTTCGTGGTTCCCAGATTCTGGTGCATCGTTTCATGTTACTAATGATGCTAAGAACATTCAACAACTCACTCCATTTGAAGGTCCTGACCAAATCTACATAGGCAATGGTTAAGGTTTGCCAATTCAATCCTCTGGCTCTAGTTCCTTTACTTCTCCTACACAGCCTAATCTCTCCCTTACTCTTACTCATTTACTCCATGTTCCTAATATAACCAAAAATCTCATTAGTGTTAGTCAGTTTTGTAGAGATAATCATGTTTACTTTGTGTTCACATCTAATTCCTGCCTTGTGAAATCACAGGCCAATGATGCTCTCCTTCTTCAAGGTCAGGTTGGCTCTGATGGTCTTTATGAGTTCCCCGCCATTCAGCTTCGTCCTGCTAAGTCTCCTATTATACCTAGGCCTTTTCCTTCTGTTAATTCAATTGCTGTTGATTCCATTGCTTCTAATAATAATTCCTTGTATGGCATAACTAGTAGCCAATACTTGTGGCACTTACGCCTAGGTCACCCTCATAGTCATGTTCTTAATCTTGTATTGCAACATTGTAAGATTCCCATTAATAATAAAGAAGTTTCTCATTTTTGTACAGCTTGTTGCATGGGTAAAGCCCATAAATTGCCATCTGCACCCTCACACACTCAATACAATCACCCTCTTGAACTTGTGTTCAGTGATATATGGGGACCTTCTCCTAATGTTTCTACTTTAGGGTACAAATACTACATTACATTTGTTGATGCTTACTCTAGGTTCACTTGGATTTACCTGCTTAAAGCTAAGTCTGATGCGTTGACTGTTTTCAAACAATTCAAAGCCATGGCTGAATTGCAGCTAGGTTGTTCTCTTAAGGCTTTACAAACTGATTGGGGTGGGGAGTTCAGGCCTTTCACCAAATTTCTTACTGATTTGGGTGTTGTTCATCGTCTTATTTGCCCTCACACCCATCATCAAAACGGTGTTGTTCAGCGCAAACATCGGCATATAGTGGAACTTGGCCTCACATTGCTTAGCCATGCTTCTTTACCTCTATCATATTGGGACTATGCATTTCTTACTGCGGTATACCTCATTAATAGGTTGCCTTCAGCACCTCTCAACTTCAAGGTCCCTTACACTGTTTTATATAATCATGACCCTGACTACAAATTTCTTAAAGCTTTTGGCTGTGCATGTTTTCCTTTATTGCGACCTTACAACAGTCACAAATTAGACTATAGATCTCATGAGTGTATATTCCTTGGCTATTCACCTTCTCACAAAGGTTATAGGTGTTTGTCCCCTAGTGGGAGGCTCTATATATCCAAAGATGTGTTGTTTAACGAATCTAGATTTCCATTCCATGAACTATTTCCACCCACTGCACCAGCTAACTCTTCTTTATCTTCTGGTGTTAGTTTGTCTCCTTTACCTCATCACACTTTACCTTCTTCCTTCACTACATGTCAGCCCTCTGTGGTACCTTCATCACCTTCACCTGGGACCAATATTGTACCTCCTTCAACCCCCACATCTGAAGCCACCTCTCCCACTCCCTTACCTAATTCCATTACACCAACTATTAGTCCGTCCCCTGCCATCCCTCCTCGTGCTCAACCAGTCTCATAAACCTGTCAATAATCATTCCATGCAAACTAGAGCTAAAAATGGTTTCATTCAACCCAGACTTGAGCCTAGACTATTGTTGGTTCATGTTGAGCCAAAAACTGTCAAACAAGCATTGCAAGACCCTCAATGGAAAGCTGCCATGCAAGCAGAGTTTGATGCCTTACAAGCCAATCACACCTGGACTTTGGTTCCTTTACCCTCCAACAGGACTTCCATTGGGTGTAAATGGGTTTTCCGAGTCAAGCAGAATTCTGATGGCACTCTCAATAAGTACAAAGCCAGGCTTGTTGCCAAAGGCTTCCATCATCAACATGGGTTTGACTTCACTGAAACCTTTTCCCCTGTTGTCAAACCGGTTACAATACGAATTATACTAACTCTTGCTATTTCTCAAAAGTGGTCTTTACAGCAGTTAGACGTAAACAACGCCTTTCTCAATGGCAATCTAACTGAAGAGGTGTATATGCAACAACCTCAAGGTTTTGAACAAGGTGATCCATCTCTTGTCTGCAAATTACATAAGGCACTCTATGGCCTAAAACAAGCCCCAAGGCAATGGTTTGAGAAGCTACAAACCACTCTTTTGCAACTTGGTTTCAAGGCCAGCAAATGTGATCCCTCACTCTTCATATATGCTGATTCTGGCCAGACTCTCTATTTTCTGGTTTATGTGGATGATATAATCCTTATAGGGACCTCTCCTACTCTCATTCAGTCCTTTATCACCAAGCTCAATCATGCCTTCTCCTTGAAGCACCTTGGTGATTTAGATTATTTCTTGGGCATTGAAGTTAAGCACCTATCTCATGGCTCTCTTCTTCTCAATCAGTCCAAATATATCAAGGACCTCTTGACAAGAACAAACATGCTTGATTGCAGTCCTGTCTCCACTCCCATGCCTTCGTCCTGTAAACTCAGTAAGATTGGCTCTCCTGCTCTGGCTGACCCTTATATGTATAGGTCAGTTGTTGGTGCTCTTCAGTATGCTACCATTACACATCCCGAAATTGCTTACTCTGTCAATAAGGTCTGCCAATTTATGTCTCACCCTCTGGAAGCTCATTGGACTGCTGTAAAACGTATTCTTCGATACCTGAAAGGCACATTGGATTATGGTCTTCAATTTAATTCTCTTCCTCCCTCTCAGCTGCCTTCCATTAAGGCATTTTGTGATGCGGATTGGGCATCAGATCCTGATGACAGACGGAGCACGTCTGGTGCAGCTGTTTACTTTGGGCCGAATCTTGTCTCTTGGTGGTCCAAAAAGCAACCGGTAGTTGCCCGGTCCAGTGCTGAAGCTGAGTATCGCAGCTTAGCTCATGTCACAGCTGAAATTCTTTGGATTCAAACCTTACTTTATGAGCTGCAAGTGCCTACTACTACTCCTATTGTTCTGTGTGATAATCAATCAGCTGTAGCTCTCGCTCACAATCCCGTTCTCCATGCCCGCACCAAACATATGGAGATTGATCTCTTTTTTGTTAGAGAAAAGGTCCTTGCCAAACAACTTCAGGTTCTTCACATTCCAGGCACTGATCAGTGGGCAGACTTATTCACCAAGCCTCTTTCAGCAGCACAGTTTCTCCATCTCAGGCACAAGCTCAATGTAGGCTCATCTTCTCACCCCCCTTAAGCTTGTGGGGGGGGTATTAGAGATAGGTTATTAGCTTAGTATTAATGTAATCTAAGTATGGCTTACTCAGCACAAAACTGTATAGATTGTAAATGACAGCTGGCACAATAGGTCAGCTGTCAGTTTCTCTTGCATGCAACCGTCTGTAGCAGGTCACAATGAACCTCATATAAAAGTAACTCTGTAACTGCATTGTAACTAACAATTCCAGAATATTCAATGAAAGATATTTTGAGATCTAGAATCTCTCCTCTGTTTCTTGATAAGTACTAATCAAGTCAAATGTACAAACTCGCTTCCGATTTAGAACACGATGTATAAGCAGTTTTATACCTGGACTCAAATGATGTTTTGCCACTTCAAAAAGTCGCTCAACCAGAACAACGGCCTGACAAAGCATAGCATGAAAACCACTCAGCTAGGCTTGTTAGCCTAAAATAGGCAAACACCAGAATAAGGCCCTTTGTAATTCAATCGGGCAAAAGATTGCTTACACAGTCTTGATAAGGAAATGCTTATGTGAAATGAGACAATAATAGAGGTGTGATCCAGTGACAGATCAACCAATAGTTATCTCAGAAATCAAAATGTAAGATATGTCATTGGAATAAAATTGACAGGAAGTCAATGTTCATTCTTTGTGCTGAAGAAATATACCAGAGATACATAGAACAAGAAAGTGACAATCACATAGCTGATCACAGACAATCATGCACAGCTTCACATTCCTTCCACTGCAGCAGGTATAGTAATTGTGAATAGCGTGGTTATCAGGAATTCTTAAATAGGGTTAGCGTTTCATACAAGTTAGTGACAGAATAGGGATTGATTGTTGTCCCCTACTATGGTCAATTTCCCACACTCTTAAGGTGTCCCCTTCATTGGTCAATCTACCACGCTCTCAAGGTGTCCTCTTCTATGGTCAATTTCCCACACTCTCAAGTTCAACCAGGGTAGTCAATCGCGTGCGATTCTGGCGTCGTGGCATGGAGTCTTACCTCTACGGGTAGGGCGGGAGCGGAGCAGGTAAGGTCCTCGACCGCTACAGGCGGGTTCTCGGTGGATCGGTGCGGAGCAGATCGTGGCTCTCCATCGCGGGTCAGGACTGCGTTTTTGTGTTATTGGGTTTTAAGGGTATTTTTTAAATTTGATTTATTTTATTAAGGGCATATTTGGTTTCTTAACTATCCTTTGTTGTGAAGAGTATTGATGCTTCTGCATACACAAAAACTGGAGACAAGTTGTACGAGACGCATTTGTTGAGGAGATTGGTGAGCAAAATGTTGTGCAATTGGTTATTGACAATGGGAGTAATTATGTGTTGGCTGGTAAACTATTAACTGAAATAGCGGCATCCCAGCCATCCCGCTACTCGGGATGCCGCTATCCTAGTTTTGGGGCATGCCGCTCCGTGATCCGGGATTAACTACCATGAGTTCAACTTCTTTGGTTGAATTTCCACACTCTCGACCATCCACAACCCCGCCCTTCCATCCTAAGGAAATCTTCTCTCCTCTCATCTTCAAATAGATGTTAGAAGATTGCATGACGTATGGCCATTTTAGTGACCAGTATAGATGTTATACAATTTCACGAAACAATGAACCAAAGAAGAAACACACTTCAAAATAAATGCACAACAAACAGAATATGTAGAAAAGAAACACAAATCAAACAAGCTATATATGAAACCAAGCACAGGAGTATAATTTTCCCATGCATACAAAAATTGTAATTCAATTTTCTATTTTTTTAGCTACTCAGTCCAGATGAACTTTGTCAAGAATCATTGATCAAAAAGTTTGGGCAATTTAAGGTGGAAAACACGTGAACAGTTTTTATATCATTTCTCTAACAAGCCCCCTGGAACTACAGCCCTTGAAGAATGGACAATGCACAACAAGAATCAAACTCGAACCACTTACCATACTATAATATTTCTCATCATCATCTTCAAATTCAGCAGTATCTTCGAACTCCATTTCAAATATGCATTTGGCATCCTCCTGCAATTTGCCATCCCATCTAATGTCCACCTACAACCAAGACAAATGGAAATAATTTAATGGTCAAAGGTCCCAGCTTTGCTTTGACCGAAAATTTGACAGTTGCTTAACAAACTTACATCCAACTCTATCAACCTATCCACAAGTGCAGGTAGCATATAACTACCAACAATTTCTCCAATTGCACCGCTCTCGAGCCTTAACATATTTTCAGCATACATGACAAGCTCCTACAAGCAACATAAGGGGCAAGTAAATTTTGAGGAAAAATATTACTGTTATAAAAAAATCTAGTTTAAGGAAAGTTGACATGAAAATGGAAAATTGGAGAGTAGATCTCCCATTATCAAATATATGAATAAGTTTCACCATTATATTTTGGAATCAAAATGCATACTACAAAAAGTAAGAAACAAATTATCACTGTGTAAATTGCCAATGGACTGGGGGAGACGATGCAACGCATTGTCAGAAATAGTCAGTTCATGCTGCAGAAGGAAATAATGCCAATAATGCAACTTTATTCGAATCATAATGAAGTTTGACATGCACACAGAAGAATTAGAAATCAGAATGCAGAAGATTAAAAATGCTAGAATTTAACAATTGTAAGCAAAGAACACGCTATTTGGCAGGTCATCACATGAAATGAAACACAACAAATTCATCAGTTGCATCAGCTCTTTTACTCAAAATGCAAAATGAACTCACGGGCTCCGTAATCTTTCTGTTGTAATGATTTGGTAAATTCTCAACAACTAATGGTGATAATCTCAAAGGAGCAAGGGGCACCAAATCAGCTATTTGTTTCAAAGCACCATGCACCCGAGACAGAACCTTATTCTTCTTGTCAACTCCATTCACGTTTTGCAGATAAGCAAGGATGTGTCTAGGAGGTAAAAAGTGTTTCACCAGCAACTCCAAACACCAATCAATCAACACTCCCTTCGAAACAGCCTGCAAAAGAATACATATCAAGCAACCTTCAATAAGTTTTCGAATGGCCTCATCTACAATTACAAAGATATTGGGGTAACATAAGATAAAATATTCACCAATGATACGATGAGCTCAAGCACATCATCCATGATATCAGTTGCATCATAATTAATATCAATTCCAACATAATTCCACAGGTTCATTCTTGAAATCTGCACAAAACATCTAGTCAGATCAACCATATCAAAAAAATCATCATGCTACCAGAAATCAGTTCATAGTTTCAAACACTGAAAAAGCAAACTTACAGCAAACATAAGAGTATCATGGTGCTCAGGGTTTATGTAGGACACTACTCCAGAAAGCGCTTTTAAAGTTGTCTGTAATCATGTCATTAACATTAATAAAGTATGGAATTTTTCTTAGGCTTGATAAAATTAAATCAAATTTAAGTTTACGACAAACTTCAACAAAAGAACCTACCATAAGTTGAGCAGCCTCGTGAGAATTAAGCTTACTTTTTGGGTTCAAATGGCTAACAAGCTTATCATAGTTCTCTCTATTTCCCTGAACCACAAGATTATATATATTAATAACAAAGCCTAAGTTTTTTGTATTAATCCTCCGGTTCCCAAAAAAACATGTCTGGTAATCCAGAGTCCAGCCAGCCTAACTAAGAATTGTTTCACCAAAACTAGATTCGTCCTTAAATGAAACTGGTTAACTATTTGAGCTATTTTTTAGCTCAATGACTTGATTATAAAAAGCCAAATTTTCAAATTGAACTAGATTGTTAATTGTTATTACTAGTAATCAAATTGAAGGCAATCTCTAAAATGTTTTTTTTATTTTTACCTTGACTTCAAGAAGAGCATCTCTAACGTAATACATCACCTGCAAATCACTTAATTCAGCTTCCTCCATTGCAGGTAATTGTAATTCTTCAGGGACACTTGAAAGCAATTTTCCCATATGCTCTATTAAAACCCTACTTAAAAGTCTTAATCCTGCAATGATTTAATAAAATTTAATGTTTTCAGCAATTAAATGGAAAATTCTTTGTATCAATCGAATTAGAATCGGGTCGTAGATAAATCATATAGTTGCTTCAAAAAACTAACCTAAATTGCGAGTAGGTGATGAAGCGTGGAACGGTTCAGGAACCGTTCAACGCTGATGTAGAAGACAGTAGCAGAGAAGTTTGTACTTTTTGCGATGATTGGTAGTGCCTCTGCCAACTGAGTGGGTAGTGGAGGCGCGGAAGAGAGTCTTGCTGCTTTAGGGTTTTGACATATTTATAGCTTTAGTTTTTTCGTTTTTTTTTTTTTTTTTTATTTTTAAAATTTTGTGAAAACAGATTAATTAATAGATTTATTTCATTTATGTACACATTGTTGTAAAGATTTTTTTGGTCGATTTATCCAAAAAAAGTTTGTCCGAAAAATCATATGACCATCCTTTCATTAAAAGATGAGTCTCTTCCAACATACGTAATTAATCAATATTTTGAGTTTCAGTTTGAGTTTGATTTTTGAATTGAATATGTGGCAATGTTAAATTTCTTCAAAAGAGTTTAGAAAAAAATGCTACTTATTTATATGTGGAAAGTATTTATGCTTTATTTGATCTTTAAATTATTATATTATCTTAAATTTATTTTATTTTACTAATAGTTAATTGATTTAGTGGTGATTAATGCTGAATTTGATAAGAAGGACCACGGTTTGATCTCTCGCAGCTGCGATCGGAAATGGGCTGGAATCACTTGATGCTAAAATTGACCTCAAAACCAGATTAAACTGATTGTTAAAATAAAAAACAAATTTATTTTATTTTTTTCACTCACCAATGCATTGCTTAAACTATAAAAACATACTCAATAATCAATGAGTCCAAATAGTAAGGGGTCTTGGCCCCCTTAACCATGTGGTCAGAAGTGTAATTCATTATTCATACATATGGAAAAAAAATTAGCCAGAGGACATGAACCACCTTGTGTGCCCCACATATTCTACAATTGAAATTATTCATCATCAACAACAGAGTAAACACTATGAAAATATATATATTTTTTTGAAGGAACACTATGAAAATATATTGTACTAAGTAACCTTGGTTACTAAACTATTTTAAATCCCTTAACTTAAATCAACTTAAATCAGTTTATTAGACTCAAGTGATAAATGAATTCTTCTTATAATGAATTGTTCAAAAAAACTCGGATTCATTTCCTGAAAAAAATAATTTTTGTTCAAATTTTAGTTATCTCAAGATTAATTTCTAAAATATGGTAGACCTCTTTTGCTTAAAAATCAGAAGATTAACACACAATAAACCCATCAAATTAGATCTAAATTATTATTCTCTCTTTTCATTTTTATGGTTAAAAGGAAAAAATTAATGAGAAAAAGTAAATCGTATATTCAATCTAAAGAGTTGTTTGTTTCAAACTTTCTGAATTTATTTTTAACAATAACTTTTTGTAAAATATATGAATGAAAGTTTTATTTATAGGTACTTTAAAAAAATGTTTAATTAGCTTTGATATTATTTATGAAAATTAATTTAAGAGATATTTACCTCCCTTCAACTAAAGAGAAGAGAACAATTACATTTACCTCACTCTAAAAAGATTAATGGGCCCGTTCAAAAAAAAAAAGATTAATGGGGTTCAAATCCGAAATCTTCCGAGTTATATCTTTTTACTATTTTTTTTTTTACTATTAGACTAAATTTTTGGAGTTAAAGTTAAAAAAGTTAGAATTCAAACATCGATCACAAGTCACACCATATAATTTTACAATTTTGACATTCTTTTTTATTAAATTATAATTTGTGTACTAATTTCACATATATTTATCCCACTCTTTATTATTTTTTGGTTACAAAGCTAAATAAAAATAAAAGAACAGAGACAAAAGAAAAAGAAAAGAACATAGGTAAAGAAAAAAAAAATTGTAGATAAAAAAGAAAGGTTTATATAGAGAATAAGCAACTTAATAAAGAAAATATATAAAAATAAAATTTCATGAACTTTGTACTAAATAAAGATACATAATATTTTTTTATCCATTAATTATTTGTAATCTATAAAGATACATAGGCTTGGTTTAGAAGTTAAATAAGGTATCTTGTAGTTTATAAGCTAAAAATTATGTTTGATAACAGTTTTTAAAAAAGAGCTTATAGTTTATTTTCCAAACGTTATTTTAAGTAGTTTATAAACTTATAACTTATCATTTTTTCTTCAAATTTTACCCTATCATATTACTTTAAAAAAATTAAATATTAATTAAACATAGATTTTTTAAGTCATCTCATACTCATAAGCTAGTTCAACCGCTAATTTTACTAAACACTACAAATTTAATCAATTAGTTTATTCTGTATAAGTTAAAAACTAGACTTAATTTATAAGTTATTCGCTATAAGCTAATTTATCCCTTAATTTTTTGACGCAAAAATACAAGAATTATTACTATATTTTTTTTTCCCAAAATATAATGACGTTCATTGACCGACTCAAAGTATTGACCATCGCAGTCCATACTCCATAGGAGGAAGAGTACTCAACAATATTGGGTTTGTGAAAGAGTACCGGAGAAGATTTATTAAATGATGATTGAACTCTACTATATATTATTATCACCATCATCCTAATCAAGTGAAGCAAAACCAAAGAGAAACAGAGAAAGAAAAGAAAGGCACACGATGGAGAAAAAAACCATGTATTTGCCGCATGAATTGATCATCCAAATCCTCCTTAGGTTACCAGTGAAGTCTCTTCTACGTTTCAAATGTGTTTGTAAGTTATGGTTAACTCTTATTTCTGATACTCATTTTGCAAATTCACATTTTCAAATTACCGCCGCAACACATACTCATAGAATTATGTACATATCAAATTCTTATAGTATTGATAGATTTATTGATTTTGAAGCATCACTTGACCAAGATACTGCTTCTGTTTCACTCAACCTTAATTTTATGCCCTCTGAATCATATTCTTATAATATTGAAATTAAAGGTTCATGTAGAGGGTTTATATTTTTGTACTGTTACTCAAATATCTACCTGTGGAATCCATCCACTGGAGCTCACAAACAAATACCTTTATCCCCAATTGAATCCAAATTAGATGCCTATTGTTGTTATCTATATGGTTTTGGGTATGACCAGTCAAGAGATGATTATTTGCTGGTTTTAATGTCCTATGATACAAGCCTAGCTAATATTTCATCACATTTGGAGTTTTTCTCATTGAGAGATAATGTGTGGAAAGAAATTGAGGGTACTAACCTCCCTTATATAAATGCCTCTGATGATCCTAGAACAGGGTCACTCTTTAATGGGGCTATTCATTGGTTGGCTTTTCGTGAGGATTTATCGGTGAATCTTATTGTTGCCTTTGATTTGATGGAAAGGAAACTTTTAGAGATGTCTTTGCCAGATGATTTTGACCATGAACCTACATTTTGTGATTTGTGGGTATTTGGAGATTTTCTCAGTCTATGGGCTATGGGGGATGATATAGTTGAAATATGGGTTATGAAAGAATACAAAGTGCATTCGTCTTGGACTAAGACTCTTGTTCTTCCTATTGATGGCATTCCCACTTCGTACCTTTCCCCATTGTGCTGTACAAAAAGTGGACAAATTGTTGGAACAAATGGTAGTAATGGACTGGTGAAGTATGATGACAAAGGACAGTTGCTAGAGCATCACTCCTATTGTAATGATCGAAGTGGATCCCAACTGATCATGTATACAGAGTCTCTACTTTCTCCCCCTACTTTCTTAAGCGAGCCTAAGAAGTTGACACAAACAATAAGAACAAAAAGAAGAAGCACAAGAAGAAGAATGAAGTTATGAAATATTATTTACTCGCTATTTATTATGTTAAAATTAGTCATACTAGTTTATAATTTCCCTAGTCAGTTGTTTTTGTCATTGGCTATATAAGCCTTATGTACTCTTTCATATGATTTTCTCTCTCATTATTAATATAAAAGTTAGTTTTCTCTACTTTTCTCTTATAACTGACTTCTACCAAGAACAGTAGTACAATATTAGTGTCAAGTTTAACTATAGTGTGTAAGAATTAGATTCCTCTTGAATGCCTATAATGATTGCTGTTAATTTTCAGAGAATCCATAACAGAATTGTAACAAACTTTTCTCAATCTAATTGTATTGATTTTCATTACTTGATACAATGAGAGGTACAAGTATTTATACTAAAGGTGATACACTTATGTGAGTCAGTTTTCTAACTGACTCCTTTGACTAAGTCTTATCTAACTAGAGTCTAATCTACTTTATTACAAGAGTTATCCTTATACTCTAATACTCCCCCCTCAAGCTCAATGTGGGTGCTTTGACTGAGACTCAAGCACATTGAGCTTGCTTCTCATAAGTAGAAACTTAGCCGTAGAAACAGGTTTGGTGAGAATATCAGCCCATTGTTCGCTGCCAGGAATATGCATGATAGTAAGTTGCTTGGCTGAAACCTTTTCTCTAACAAAGAATAGATCAATTTCCATATGCTTCGTTCTAGTGTGCAGAATAGGATTGTGTGCAAGTAATACTGCAGATTGATTGTCACAATGTATAACAGGTTGAGAAAAGGGAACAGATAATTCTTTTAACAAAGTTTGAATCCAAAGAATATCTGCTGTAGCTTGGGCCAGACTTCTGTACTCAGCTTCAGTGCTAGACCTAGCAACAACCTGTTGCTTCTTTGACCACCAAGACACAAGATTGGGGCCAAAGAAAATAGCAGCTCCTGAGGTAGACCTTCTGTCATCAGGGTCAGCAGCCCAATCAGCATCACAGAAGACCCTTAGAGATGCAGGCTGATGAATATCAATAGGATACAGCATGAGACCCATGTGTAGAGTCCCTTTGAGGTACCTAAGTATTCGTTTCACAGCCATCCAATGGGATTCAAGGGGGTTAGACATGAACTGGCATACTTTGTTGACTGCATATGCAATTTCAGGTCTAGTGATAGTGGCATATTGAAGAGAGCCAACAACAGATCTGTAGAGTGAGGGGTCATGAAACTTATCAGAGCCAGTTTTGGATAACTTGCATGTAGACATCATAGGTGTAAAGATAGGATTGCACTCCATCATATTAGTTTTAGATAATAGATCTCTGAGATATTTGCTTTGAGTGAGAAGCAAGGTGGAGTTCTCTAGATGCTTGACTTCAATGCCCAAGAAATAATCCAAAATACCCAATTGTTTTAAACTGAAGACAGAATTGAGTTTTTGAACCAAAGAGCTAACCATAGAGGAGGAGCTGCCTGTGATGATAATGTCATCAACATAAACTAATAAGTACACAACCTGTTTATCTTTGTTGTAAGTAAAAAGTGAAGGGTCACATTTGCTTGCTTGAAAGCCAAACTGCAGCAGAGTGGTAGTTAGCCTATCAAACCATTGTCTTGGGGCTTGCTTGAGCCCATATAAAGCCTTGTTTAGTTTACAAACCTTGGAGGGATCACCTCTTTCAAACCCTTGAGGTTGCTGCATATACACTTCTTCCTCAAGCACACCATTGAGGAAGGCATTATTAACATTTAGTTGCTGCAATGACCAATGATAAGATATAGCTAGAGTGAGAATTAATCTGATAGTAAGAGGTTTTACCACTGGTGAGAATGTTTCATTGAAATCAAACCCCTGAAGTTGATGAAAACCTTTTGCAACAAGCCTGGCTTTGTATTTGTTAACAGAACCGTCTGGATTTTCTTTAATCCTAAACACCCACTTGCAGCCAATTGCCTTTCTGTTGGCTGGTAGATCAACAAGAGACCATGTATTGTTCTGTTGTAAGGCATCAAACTCACTCTGCATTGCAGAAAGCCACTTAGGATCAAGCAAGGCCTGCTTAACATTCTTAGGCTCAGTGTGTGTAAGGAGAAGGGTGGGGTTATTTTTAGAAGTAACAGTTCCAGATTTTGATCTAGTTTGCATAGGGTGTGTGTTGGAGGGAATGGCAACAGTTTTGTTATGTGAGGGAATGATGCTGGAACTGTGTGACACAGGTGGGTTGACAGAGGTTGTGATGGCAGGGATGGTATTAGTATTGGGAGATGATGATGGTGAGGGCAGGGTAGATGGTTCAATAGGTAAAAGAGATAAGGGGATATCTTTGATATGTTGAGATGAAGTGGGAGAGATAGAGGAAAAGAGTGATGGATAGGGAAATCTAGATTCATTAAAAAGAACATCTTTAGATATGTATATACGACCAGAAGGTGAAAGGCATTTGTAACCCTTGTGTGTGGAGGAGTAGCCTAGAAAAAGACATTCATGGGACCTAAAATCAAATTTGTGATTGTTGTAGGGTCTTAATAGAGGAAAGCAAGCACAACCAAAAACTTTAAATGAATGGTAGTCAGGATTTTTATTAAAGAGGATAGTAAAGGGGATTTTAAATTGGAGGGATGAAGAGGGTAGTCTATTAATAAGGTAAACAGAGGCTAGAAAAGCATGGTCCTAATATTTGAGGGGAAGAGAAGCTTGACTTAACAATGTGAGACCTAAGTCCACGACATGCCTATGCTTTCTTTCAATGACACCATTTTGATGGTGGGTATGGGGGCATATGAGTCTGTGTGTGATTCCTAGAGTGGTGAGATATTGAGTGAAAGTCCTAAACTCACCACCCCAGTCAGTTTGTAAACACTTTAGGGAATGTCCCAGCTGAAGTTCAACCATAGTTTTGAATTGTTTAAAAATGGAGAAGGCCTCAGATTTGGATTTGAGCAAATAAATCCAAGTAAATCTAGAGTATGCATCAACAAAGGTAATATAATAGTGGTATCCTAAAGAAGAAACAGTTGGTGAAGGACCCCACAGATCACTAAACACAAGTTCAAGGGGTTGAGTATATGTAGTAGTGGAAGAAGAGGAATGTAATCTGTGGGCTTTGCCCATACAACAAGCAGTGCAAAAAGTAGAAAAATCTTTAGTTGTATTATTGAAAGAAAGATTACATTGGTTCAATACAAGTTTCAACACATGCTCATTAGGGTGGCCTAACCTTAGATGCCATAGGTATTTAGAACTAGAAGACAAAGTATGCAAGCTATTACATTGTATAGATGTGTTATGAACAGAACCATTCAAAGGTTTATTATCTAAAGAAAAATTTGAAGCTAACTGGGAGGGTTGAATGTTGAGATCTGGGAACTTGTATAAGCCATCAGTTCCTACTTTTCCTTTCAGAAGGACAGCATTATTGGCCTGAGATTTCACAACACAGTAATCAGCATGAAATTCAAAATAGACAGAGTTATCTTTTGCAAACTTACTCACACTCATGAGGTTTTTGGTAATGGAAGGCACATGAAGCAAGTTATTTAGGCTTAACTGAGTATTAGGGAGGATAGGGGAGGGAAACACACTGAAACCAGAAGAATAAATGGGCAAACCTTGGCCATTTCCTATGAAGACTTGATCTGCACCATCAAAGAAGGAAGGCTCCTGTATGTTCCTTGTATCAGCTGTGACATGAAATGATGCTCCAGAATCTGGATACCATGTACCTGAACCACTCACAGAGGGAGTATTAGTAAGTAGAGCATTAGGTGGAGCTACCTGTGAAGTGGAAGGACGAGCTGAAGGTGGAAAACGAGGCTGATAAGGATTGAAATTAGGTTGAGGAGCCCCAAAATATGTGCCATATCCATTGTAATTGAGTGCTGGAGGTTGCATAGCACCATATCCTCCTAGGTTTTGACCATAATTCGCCTGATAGGCACCATATCCTGCTTGATATTGAGCATTCATAGGAGGTTGATACTGCAAATTGCTCCTATGCCAACAATCAAAGGCTGGATGACCAGTTTTGAAGCAAATTTGACACTGAGTGTTAGAGTAACGTCCTCCTCCTCCATTTCTACCACGGCCACGGCTGTTCCGGCCTCCTCTTCCACGATTAGAGGTGAAATATGATGAATCTGGACCAGTTGTGGAATTAACAGAAGGCTGAGTCGAAACAGAATCAGATTGAGAGTTTGGAGTAGTTTTGGAGGATGAAGCTTGAGCAAGATTGAGTGAAGCAGCATCATCAAGAGTTTTCTTCTTCGACTTTTCTAAGCGTGCTTCATGAGCGAGAAGCAGAGCCTCAGCTTCATCAAGATCCATTGTTTCAAATCGACTTTCAATAACGGAGATTACAGAATTAAAATCCGGTGGCAAACCTTCTAAGATGACATCAAGATGATGATTAAGAGGTACCGGATCGCCAATCGCAACAAGATTATCAATGAGAAGACGGATGCGAAGAAGATATTCCTGTATAGATCGATCTTCCAATTTGGTAGATCGAAGCTCAACACGAAGCTGACGCGCTTTCGCACGCATTTGTTTCTGAAAGTACGATTGAATCTTGCTCCATAGCTCGTACGTGTGATTGCTTCCAAGAACGCGAGCAAGAATCTCGCTGGAGAGCGTCGTTTGAAGCCACGACATTAACATCTGATCTTTCTGACGCCACTTGCGATACGCCGGATTCAGATTTCCGGTGAGATGATCGTCGGCGGTGAGGAAGCGAGGAGGTATCGCCGGTGAAACTAGAAAGTCGTCGAGATAGTGCGCATTTATATATGGTTCGACTTGTTGTCGCCACATATGAAAGTTCTTTTCAGTGAGTTTCTCAGAGATCTTGAGAGAGAAGGTGAGATTCGATTTGAACGAGTCATCTTCTTCGCGAAACGCCGTTATCGGCGGAGGACGAAGAATGCCGCCGCCGGCGTTAGTTGGCGGTGTCGACGGAGGTGACGAGTCTTCAGCCATGGATCAAAAGGCTAAACTGATACCATGTTAATTTTCAGAGAATCCATAACAGAATTGTAACAAACTTTTCTCAATCTAATTGTATTGATTTTCATTACTTGATACAATGAGAGGTACAAGTATTTATACTAAAGGTGATACACTTATGTGAGTCAGTTTTCTAACTGACTCCTTTGACTAAGTCTTATCTAACTAGAGTCTAATCTACTTTATTACAAGAGTTATCCTTATACTCTAATAATTGCCATTCTTTGTTGCTACTTGAGCATTTCCTTTTTTATCCCATATGTTAGATGAATCCTCAATGACATGATTGAGAGGTCCTCAAATACAATGAATAGTGTGCTTGCCATTTTGGAATGCCGTGATAAGTAAGGACACAGTGACCTAAAACACTCACCAAATGCCTATGCCTTAAATAAGGTAACACCTTCAAGGTCTGATCACTGATTTTGCTCAAACTCGTCTACTTTAAACCTACTTTTTATATACCTGTCCTTGTGATTCTTCTATATTAAAGGGAATTCAGGACATTGTCCTTGTGATCCTTCATAAATTGGGGATTTTGTGATTGTTACTTGTTGTGATACTCTTCAAAATCATTGTTAGTTATATTAGTTGGTGTCCAAAATCATTGTTGTTGTTGTTGTACTAGATGTTAAAAATCATTGTTTTGCTATTTTCTATTCAGAAAAAATGATTTGTATGATTAAAAAAGTTTTGTAACATAGCATTATGCATGCAGTTACTGATTCATAGCTAAAAATTGTGATATGTTATGGATATATTGAGGAGCAGCTGTAGGTAGGACATTAAGCACATCTCTTGGGTCTGGTTTTCATGTAAGGCAGGAAAAAATACTAGTTATGCCCATTCTAATTAGTGAAATATCCTCTTTGTGTGCTTTAAGCACCTAAAATTTTGTTTTTGCATTACACGAAGAAGTGTTGAAGTTCTCATTTGTGGCTTGTGCAGCCTTATAAGTTGTATCTCTCACTTAAGTCCCCTTTGAAAAGTTTGAATATGACATGTTATTCTTGTTTGTATATATTGATACTTATGTTATTAGAATGAGACTGTTAGATTTGTTCTTCATTTCCAATTTCCTGTAACAATCAAGACCAACCAATTTGCAATTGCATAGTGGTTTTAATTTATGTTCATTGGTTTCTGTTGAGAAGCGGATGGCATGCACAGGTAAAGGAGGGGAGGGAGATGATGTTTGAAAAAGACAGAGGGAGTTGCCTTTCAGAGATGAGAACTTCTTTACTTTTACCACTGTGCCTCTCAATTGTAACTAGTTGATCCTTACTCTTTGAATTGCCTCATGGTTAATTTGTGTCACTAATTTGGTGCAATTGTAGTCACTGATTTGAAGCATTGATGCAGAATTCTACTTTTCCAAGTCATGCTATGGTTGAGCCATGCACTTGAGGCTTGTGGATTCAAGCTTCTATTAGGACATTGTTTGCAATTTGATTAAGATACGCTTGTTTGCAGTTGCAGAGATGAGTTGAATTGAAGGTAATCAGCTACTAAGCTCACTATTAAAGTTTCATATCATTTGAATTGTATTGCAACATCACTTCAAGAAAAATTTGCAGATGTCATCCCTTTGTTATCTTCATTGCTGTTTAGGTTATTTTGTATATAGATCGGTGTGGATTTATCAATGGATTTTGTTTTATTCATTCTCAAGTATAATTTGGGTTTTATGAGTTTCACATGTTCCTGGTTTTTCTGATGTAGAAATAATTGTTAAGCTTTTGCAGCATCCTGGTCATGCTTTTTCCACAACTTATTTTTCATCTTAAATCTGTCCAAAGATTAAAAGCCCAAGAAGCTCAAGAAAGTTGTGGCGGAATATTGCAATTTAGGCTTAATTTTGGTAGCCATAGTTCCTCCTACAGATGCAGAGTATCGTGGATAATTCATTAACGGCATTTGCTAGCTATGTCAGATTTACTTTAATGAATTTATGTATAGATTTGCTGCATAAGTCTGTAATTTGATAAAACTCTTTTCTGAATCTGAAGCCTTGGTTAAGACTATTATGGTGATTTGATTTTATTATTTAATAATGCAGGCTTGATTCTTTGCCATTTTTTTCTGTGTGTTTCAGACATGAAGGGTCAAGCACAACTATCACTGCTACATATATAACATTCAGCAACATTTGCAGGTTACAGAAAAGAAATGGTTGCTATTTCAACTATCTTTTAACATGTTCAAAGAATTGATACCAATAGCGTAACACTGTAACACTCTTTTATTTATTTATTGGTGAGGCTTACATATTAAAGAGAATGTTTAACCTGATTCAGATGCCATTGTGCTACTGCAATTCTTATACACTGGAGTTTAACCTGGTTCTGATACCATTGTGCTACTGCAATCAATAAGGTTTTGGAGATTAAATAATGAGCGACTATGCTACCTGAGATGATGTAATATGTCATAAAAAATTTATTGGTCAACTATTTATAATATGATAAGACTTAATAATTTGTCACGTCTTGTGATGTTATTATTTTTTATAAGTTTCACTGGTATTAGCTGTAGCACAGAGAATGAATGTTGACTTCCTGTCGTTTGATATTCCAATGACCTGTCTTACATTTTAATTTCTTAGATCAGTATTGGCTGATCTGTCACTGGATCACACCTCTTTTATTTTTTATTGCACATATCAGCATTTCCTTATCAATATAAAAATCTGATGGGACTCGAGTTTGGTTGAAATATAAGTCTTGGTCAAACCATATAAGTTGCTGTATTGATAGTGTTATTTTGTCCGACCGTGTGTGTGTGTTTTCAAGCTGTGGAAGCAACCTTATTCTGGTGTTTTCCTATTTCAGGCTAACAAGTTACAAGCCTAGCTGAGTGGTTCACTTGTTCTCATGCTTGGTTTTCTCAGACCGGCATTCAGGTTGGGGGGCTTTGTGAAGTGGCAACACTTCATCAGTGAGTTCAGGTATAAAACTGGTACATCTTGTTCTTATTACAAAGAGGGCATTAAGCCCAGTTATGCGTCTTGTTCTAAATAGGAAGTGAGTGTGTGCATTTGACTTGATAAGTACTTGTGCAACTATTCTAAATCTGTCCTACTCATGTCTTAATTGCAAGGACTTAAGTCGTCACTTGTTAAGAATTTAAACTTAATCAATGTGATACTTGTAGGTAACACACATCTTTTTCTATTATTGGGCTTTACTTTTTTTTTTGGAACCTCCATACAGCTTTCTTGAAGATTGGACATCAGAAAATTCCCTCTATTTTATCCCAAATAATTTAATTCTATCAACTTGGATCCTAATTAATCATTTTTAACATTAACAATGTATTTGGCTTACAAAGAAGTCATGTAATATGAAGGATATTCGATCATGTAAAACCATTATTGATGTGGTTACACTTTTTTAAAGCAAATTAACATTCTTATTATAACTACTGTACTATCTTACTACTTTCACTCTATAAAAACAGAGTTGAAGTAACAAATGTTCAATTTACTTAGTCCTCCAAATAATATTCAATTTTATTTAGAAAAATATAATCTCACACTCCATATTCACTTTTTGGAAAATAAGCAACCGATTATAAATCATATTGATGACTTGTTGAATTAGTATAACATAAGTTAACTCCATTTTTGGCTTCAAATGTTATATAGAACCAATTATTTTTTGTTTGCTATATTTTAAAATGAGATTGTGTTTATTTAGATATACTTCCACTATTACATAATCGTTTTTCTATAATTTTAAAAATTATATCCTTTAATAAGTTATTTGAAGAGAAATTACTTAAAAATATGTGAAATTATAACCTTTAAGAGTTTTTTGTTTTTTTTTTGTTGAGGAAATATCCTTTAAGAATTTTTTTTTCTTGTATAATTTGTGTTATTTAAAAATATGTTCAATGAAATTACTTAAGCAATGGATTCATATATTAAGGGTTTGTGCAAGAGTGGTTCAACTAATAACAAATCGTTCTAGAGAATTTTAATTTGAATTGTAGCTAGAATAATTTTTTATTAGACTTTATTTACTTTTCGACGAATTATGTTTATGACGATTTTGGTGCACATGTTAACATTTTAGTATATATTTAAAATTTATTTAAGATTTTATTGAACAATAATTGTGTAATAAAAAATTGTATATATTTTGCACACGTTCCATATTTTAACACGCTTGGTGCATCACACGAGTACACAGACTAGTATATAAATAAAAAGCCTTAGCATCCTAACCCTAAATCAAAGTGCATCTGCCGCCGCCGACATTGGTAAAGGAGGAAGAAGCATGGAGAAGAATCCAAAGCTGTATTTGCCTCATGAATTGATCATCCAAGTCCTCTTGAGGTTACCGGTGAAATCCCGTATGTATCAAATGCATTTGTAAGTCATGGTTAAGTCTTATCTATGATCCTCACTTTGTAATATGTTTATTGAAATGTTGACTGCTTTAATTGTTTGTGTGATTCACTGTTATTTGTGCATGTGTAATTGGATTGAGTTATATGGTAAATTATCTGGTGAGTTTATGGTTGATCAACATCAACATCACAATTACACCTATTTGACTCAAAGCAATTCATTAAGAAGAAATGATTACAAGTATAATGATTTTACTTTATGTTTCCTAGTGTATAATCCCTTTAATATCTTCCAAAAAATTTTGTTTGGAAATTATCCTCTATTTTTGTTATTTCGACCAATAAAAACTGTAACTCATAACATTAGAGTACAATGGATAACCTATAGTTCTGAATGCTTCGCTTTTTTATATATGTTCCTCTTTAGATTATGCCGATCATATCACACAATTGGATGTGGGATTGGAAGCATTTGGCTATTTGTGATAGCATATATGGTGTGTCCACATATTGTGCTGATCTTCCTTTGTTTTGTAATAAGCATCATGTAGTATGGCTCAAGAAATTTGATAAACCCTAAATTAATAGAGATACCGTAAGACAATTGAGTTATCGTTATAATTAATGTTGGAAATTTGAAATTTTAAAGATTCTATATAATTGAAAGAGACGTAAAACATTACATTTTGGGGGATCTTAAAGATTGATAGATGAAGGAAACAAGTCCACTGGGGGATATTTTGAGGCGTATATCCTAAATGTGTTTATGTTGTAATTTTTAGGGTGGCCTCAAAATATTTATCAGTGGATTTATTTCCTTCATATATACACCTCAAAATGTCACAACACAAAATTTATGTGTATAATATCGGATTTTCGATGATATTTAGTTCAGAAGGTTCTGATCTGTCGATCTTTAATATCCTCCAAAATGTTATGTTTTTGTCTCTTCCAATCATGTAGAATCTTTCCAACATTACTTATCATATTAACTCAACTTTCTTATGATATCTCTTTTTATACATGGTTTATCCAATTTCTTGATCCATACTACATGTTCTTACAACAAAACCGAAAAAGATCGACACAATATGTGGACACACTGTATATGCTATCACAAAGAGCGAAATGGTTCCAATACCACATCCAAGTGTGCGATCGAAATCGGCATATTCTAAGGATGAGAACAGGTCTTTAGTCAATTTAACATGAACCTGTAATGTGTCTATGGTAGCATTCAAAACTATAGTCTGTCCATTGTTCTTTAATATTAAGAATTACAGTTTTTTTATTGGAGTTCATTATATCGTGTAGCGAAAACGTTCAGTTGGATAATCATTATTATACTTGAAATGGATGGTGATAATGGATTGGGTGAAGTGTGATGACAAAGGACCGTTGCTTGAGCATCATACCTATGTTTATGTTATAATTTATTTGATGTGTTTATGCATGTCTGTCAATCAAAATCACAATCACATAAATCTTACGTTGGCCCTTGCCATTCCACTGTTTTAATTTAAACCAGGAAAATAAACAAGATGATTTTTTTGTTAAAATGTAACACATCCACATGTCATTTTCTCTACTTAAGTTTGAAGAGTTCTATATCAGTAAGAAATACTACTATAGGGGGACTCAACATAACTGTAAAACATGGCAGAGCTGGTGGTACAATGCTACCTGCACTGCACTTGTGGATAAGTTGATTGAGTTGGATGTAAGTTTGTTAAGTCCCTGTCAAATTTTCAGTCAAAGAAAAGCTTGAACCTTTGAGTTGACCATTTTATTCTATTTGTCCTTGTTGTAGGTGGAAATTGGATGGGATGCCAAATGCATATTTGAAATGGATATAGAAGACATTGTGGAATTTGCAGATGATGATGAGAAATATTATAGTATGGTTTGGTCTAATATAGTAGTCTATTTGAGGTTTGGTTCAATTAAATACCTCAATTTGAAAATATCAATGCTTGAAGTCTTTATAGCATGATTTGGCCCTAATGTATTCAATTTAATATGCCATGTTATGTCACAACATAATTGTTTGATAGAATCCAGTTCAACATAAATTAGACAGTATACTATTCTAAAATCAGCAGTGTAATACTCTTTTTTTCAAAAATATATATGGGGTTGGGTCAACTGGTCAAGGTAACAATGGTTTGCACATATGATGTTATCAATTCTTTGATTCCATACATAGTCAATCTGTTAACAAATGTGGTCACTTTTGTTATAATACTTGCTTTTTTTGGTGATCGTGCAAAATTGTAAAACCATCCTCAGGTTCTGGAGGTAACAAACTATCAAGAGGCTTGGGATTTTCATCTTCAGTGATATTTACTTATTTCTTGTGCTAAGGGTTTGAGTGACAATAAGGATTTTGCCGCAACACAAAGGCTAGGGTTTTAGAGAGAAACAAGAGGGGTTGTCTCTTTGTATAACCTTAGGGTTGGGCAAAGGCTTGAGATGAAAATCCATTTCAAATATCCATCATCTTGGATCAAAACTCTTGTTCTTCCTATCGATGGCATTCCCACTCGGTTCTTTTCCCCATTGTGTTGTACAAAAAGTGGTGATATCATTGGAAGAGATGGTCATACGTGATTGATGAAGTATGATGACAAATGACAGTTGCTAGAGCATCACTCCTATTGTAATGATCGAAGTGAATCCCAAGTGATCATGTATACAGAGTCTCTACTTTCGCCCCCTACTTTCTTAAGCGTGCCTAAGAAAATGACACAAACAATAAGAACAAGAAGAAGAAGCACAAGAAGAAGAATGAGGTTATGAAATACCATTTACTTGCTATTTATTATGTTAAAATTAATTATGCTAGGTAATAATTTCACCAGTCAGTTGTTCTTTTCATTGGCTATATAAGCCTTTTGTACTCTAAATATAATTTTCTCTCTCATTATTAATATAAAAGTTTTTTCTACTTTTCTCTTATCATTATCAATGCCTATAATGATTGCCATTCTTTGTTGGCACTCAAGCATTACCTTTTTTCTCCTATATGTAAGATAAACCCTCAATGACAAGTTTGAGATGTCCTCAAAAACAATATTGTGCTTGCCATTTTAGGATGATCCTGATAAGTAAGGGCACAGTGACCTAAAACACTCACCAAATGCCTATGCCTTAAATAAGGTAACACCTTCAATGTCTGATCACTGATTTTGCTCAAACTCTTATGCTTTTGTTTTACAAAGACTAACCATGACCATTGAACCATCATTGAGCCTACTTTTTATATAGCTGTCTGTCTTTGTGATCGTTCTCCTATTAGATTTGATGGATCAAAGTTGTTTTTTGCATCTTCAATTTCTTCTATTGTGAAATATCTGTAAGGTGGTAATCCAAGTGCAGGTAGCCTCATTAGCTGAGGAACAATACTCCTTGCATAGATATTTATTCTTGACTCTTGAATATGCAGTGACAGAAACTCTATCAACAAAATGAACAGAAATAATAGAATGAAAAGCCCTGCAATTCCTACAAAAGTAACAAAACCTCCAATAATAGCAAGTATTAGTCGTAGTTGCTTCTTTGATTCCTTCTGGCCCTCAAATCTTGGTTTAGCGACTAAGGCCGTCAATTTCTGCAATATGAAAATAAATGTTGATCACTAAAACTTCTAGTTGACAAAACATTACCAGAATAAACGATTGTTCGATTCAAGGACCTTGAATCATTGCAGGATGGCAATTTTTCTTCCCGAAGTTTGTGCAAGATATCACAAAAACTGTAACACTTAATTGATTTGGAGCCAAGTTTAGTTGTTGTAGGAAAGGAAAAGGGAATAGAAATGATGAAATGTTTCCAAATATTTCATTGGAAGAGATGTCAAATAGCTGAAGTTTCTCAAATTGTATGAGTTGGTGAGGAATTTGGGTTCTCAATGAGTAATTTCTCAGGATAATACTCACAAGATTGCTCTCTATTAAAGGGAATTCAAGGCCTAATTTATTGCAACCAGAATTTATCTCTTTAAGAGAGACTAAGCTTTTGAGATTAGGTACACTACCATTGAAAACATTATCGGTTGAAACAAGACTCTTGAAATTTTTCAAAGAGGAAATTGATATGGAATTTTACCATGCATGAAATTTAACAAAACCTTTCAAGGACAAGAACCAAACAAGACAGTGATTGAAACAAACATGGAGAAGTTGAATATTGTGCTTGATGTGTATGAGGCAAAACGAAGCACAACGAAGTACCTTGCTGGAGATTTTTATAGTCTTGCTGATCTTAGTCATATATCTGAAGCTCACTATTTTATGCAAACCCCTTGTGCTTCAATGATCAATGAAAGGATTCATGTTAAGGCGTGGTGGGAAGATATATCTTCTAGGCCCGCTTTTCAAAAAGTTGTGGGTGGTATGAGTTTTGGTCAGAATGACCAAAGTGATTATTTTGTTAGGCTTAATTGCATTATCTAGTACTACTACGTAGTACTATAATCCTATATTGTATTAGATGTTCTTGAAACTTTGTTTCATTTCAATTTACTTACTAGTATAAAGAAAACATAATGCTCTTTTACATTTTACTAAGATAGAGTTTAGGCTTTCATTCTTGATTATTGTCATTCTTATTTAGTTTTATAACTCAAATTATCTATGTGTTTATGCCGACTGAGATCCACTCCACATTCATGAAAAACCTGCATTCACACAGTCTATGTTCTAAGAGTCGTTCGATCTTGATTAGACAGTTTGGATCCAAGTACGGAAATTTTAAATTTGTAAAATAAAAAATTAAATCCATATTTTTATAAGAGTATGCAAATTCTTCTATCAATGTTTTTCTCTAATCTCTATACACTTCAACCAAAATGTTTTTTTTTTCCTTTTTATTTTATTTTAATTTTATTATTATTATTATTATTATTATTATTTTAAGTGTATATTTGGTTTCAATTATACAACAACCAAAATTAATTCTAAACATGTATAATTGATTTTTACACTCAAATGTAGTGTTTCTTTTAACACTTATCTTTATTTTTTCAAGTATTTTAGTGACTAAAAATTACACTTGGTGATGAGTGAGATGACCTTTAATACCTTAAACATAGGGCTGGCAATGACCCGAGTCAACTCGTGAATAGTTCGAAGCTCGATTCGATAAATGACTCGTGAACTTGGTTCATGAACCAAATGAGCTGAACTTGAGTTAAAACTTAAGCTCGTCAAATAAATGAGCTGAACATAAACTATATATAGTTCGACTCGTTTGGTTCATGAACTAGCTCAGTTATATATATATATATATATATATATATAATTTTCCAAAAAATTTTAACTGTACACATCAATAAACTTTTTAGTTCCCTATGTACGGCTACTACCCACTCCCTTTACCAAAAAAACAATTTTAATCCTTTAAACTCTCTTTCTCAAAAGACTTTTCATTGTTACTTGTATCGGTTGATGTCCGTTTGAATTTTGTACTCGTTTATTCATTATACACTTGGGATGATTTTTATTTTAATTTAATATATGTTTTTTCTTTTAAAAAATAGTTTAAAAGGTTAAAGATCAAATTTTGAAATTTTGACAAAAAAAATTGGCTTTATAATCATATGATTTGACGTAACGAGTTGAACCTAACGAGCCGAACCGAACAGTTCGTAAACTTTAAACGAGCCGAAATTGAGCTGAAAAAAGAGTTCGTGTCGAACTTGAGCTGAGTTTTGAGCTGAACCATTTCCTATCGAGTCGAGTCGAACTCAGGCGAGTTCGACTCAGCTCGACTCATTTCCAGCCCTACTTAAACATAAAATCATTTTACATTTAATTTAATTTAATTTTAACCAGAATAATTTTTTTTAATCAATTTTAATCAGAATGATTATAAAAAAAGAATCAATCAGAATCAGTTTTATAAAATCAACTTACTGAAAAATAATTTTTCTCCAAACCATTTCTTCTTCTCCGAACATTGAACAAAATATACACACACTAGTATATACTAGAACTACGCAAATTTAGCAAGTTGTTTGAGGATACTATTTCACATTTTCACCCTCTTTCAGAGCTTCGGAACCCTAGTAAGAGATAACCGTCGCATAGGAAGAAGGCTCGTTGATGGAGACGAAGAACACACCACCATATCTTCCTCATGAATTGATCATACAAATCCTTCTCAGGTTACTCACTTCCCTTATATGCCTTCCTCTGATTATCCGAGAGTAGGGTCGCTCTTTAATGGGGTAATTCATTGGTTGGCTGTTCATAATAATATATCAATGGATGTTATTGTTACCTTTGATTTAAAGGAAAGGAAAGGAAAGTTTTCGATATGCATCTTCCTGAGGAGTTTGACAGTGAACTTGACAATAGTGGTTTGTGGGTATTTGGGGAATTTCTCACTCTATGGGCTATGGGTTATTATTAGGGGTGTCAATAAAATCCGTTTATCTATTATCCATCCAATCCATTTAAAAATTTATCCATCAAATCCATCCATTAGGCTTTGTTTGTGAGTTTTGAGAGGAAGGAAAGGAAAGGTTAAGGAGGGGAGGGGAGGGGAGGGGAAGGAAAGGGAGAGAAGGGATAAAGGAGGAAAATCCTTCCCCTTGTTTGGGAGTTGAAAAACCAACAAGGAAGGACATAAGGGACTTATGTGATGATTTTACTATTTTACCCTTTTTTCCCTTAAAATTAATACATTGTGTTATATTATTTTGCCCTTTTTGAAAATAAGTTTCGATTTCAGATAAAAAATAATTTCGGAACAAAAGTTTACGATATTTTTTCGGGAAAAAAGATCTAATATTTTATTCGAAAAAAAAATTCCCGACTTTTTCCAGAAAAAAGTTTCTGATTTTTTGTCGAGAAAAATGTTCCCGATTTTTTCGGGAAAAAATTTCCGATTTTACCGGGAAAAAAGTTCTCGATTTTTCCCAAAAAAAGTTTCTGATTTTTTGCCGGGAAAAAAAGTTCCCGATTTTTCTGAAAAAAAGTTTCCGATTGTAAAGGAAAAAAATATTCCGATTTTTTCCGGAAAAAAAGTTCCCGATTTTTTGCCGAGAAAAAGAGTTCCCGGTTTTTCCAGAAAAAAAAAAGTTTCCGATTTTTTTCCCGAAAAAAAGTTCTCGATTTTTCCGGAAAAAAGTTCCCGATTTTTTCCCAAAAAAAGTTTCCGACTTTTTGCCCGGAAAAAAAGTTCCCGATTTTTACAGAAAAAAGTTTCTGATTTTTCCGGAAAAAAAGTTTCCGATTTTTTCCGGAAAAAAAGTTCTCGATTTTTCCGGAAAAGTTCCCGAATTTTTCCAGAAAAAGTTTCCGAAATTTTGCCGGGAAATAAAGTTCCCGATTTTTCCGGAAAGAAGTTTCCGATTTTTTGCCGGGAAAAAAAGTTCCTGATTTTTTCGGAAAAAAAGTACTCGATTTTTCCGGAAATAAGTTTCCGAATTTTTGCCAGGAAATAATGTTCCCGATTTTTCCGGAAATAAGTTTCCTATTTTTTCGGAAAAAAAAATTTCGGATTTTTTCCGGAAAAAATGTTTCCTATTTTTTCCGGAAAAAAAGTTCTCGATTTTTCCGGAAAAAAGTTTTTTATCTTTTGGAATGAAATTAGGCTAGGGTTAAAATTGGAATTTTGAATTATTGTAAGGGTTTAAATAGACAATTTATATAGTTAACCCTCCAAAACCCCCCAATTTGGGGGAACTTTAAAATTGGATAAAATAAGCCCCCCAAAACCTTTCCTTATTTTTTTAAATCTCCCAAACAAGGGTTGACCTCTTCCCAAGCCTCTCATTCCCCTCCCTTCCCCTCCAAAACCCAACTCTCAAACATAGCCTTAGTAAAAATGTTGGTTAATGGATTGAATCCATCCATTTAATTAAATGGATGGATCCAATCCATCCACCTTAATTTCAAAATTCAATGGATAATTGATCATTATTAATTTCAAATCCAATGGATTGTCACTTTTTTAAAAAAATAATAAAATTCTATAGTACAATGAATTTATGTAAAAATTAAACCTAAATAATTGATTGTCAAAAATTATATAAAAGTTGGAAACAAACCAATAAAAAACTTAATAAAAACTGTTTTTTTTTTAAATTAATAACATAAAAAAAACTGAAAATAAAACTTAGCCTAACAAAAAATGAAAAAAAAATTAATAAAAAAGAAATTTTTTAAAACAGTTTCAGTTTTCTTCTTTTCTTTTTAACTTTAAAAATCCAGATTTTATATTAATATAAATATAATATAATTTAATAATCTAATAAAAATATATTAAAATAAAATTGATGAAGTCAACGCCGGAGCCACCGGTCAACGCCGGAGCTCCGCCGCCGGACCACCGCGAGGCACCGGAAAATCTGGGTTCCGCTGCCGTCCGCCGCCGCCAGTGCCGGAGCTCCGCCGCCGTCCGATGGTGGTCCGGCCACCACCACCACCTAATTTTATTATTAAATTATTTATTAAAATATTATTATTTAGTTTGTTTGGAGAAAGTTAAAAAAATGTGTTTGGACTTAAGGAAGAAAAAAAATCTGTTTGGGCTCACTAAAAAAAAATCTGTTTGGGCTCACTAATAAAAATCTGTTTTTATACTATTTCAAAAAATAAATCTATTTTATTAATTATTTAAAATGCTTTTAGAAAATAAAAAAATTAATTTAATTTAGTTGATGGATTGGATGAATATCCATCCATTTAAAATCTCATAATGGATAGATTGGATTGGATTTTATCTCTAACGGATGGATTGGATTAGATTCTTTTGATAAAATTTTGATGGATTGTTAATGGATAAATGGATTATTTTGATCCATCCATTAACAATCCAATCCAAATCCATCCGATCCATCCATTTTGACACCCCTAGTTATTATTATGATATGATAGAAATGGTATAGTTGAAATATGGGTGATGAAAGAATACAAAGTGCATTCGTCTTGGACTAAGACTCGTGTTACTTTGGATGACATCCCCACTCATTCCCCTTTGTGCTCTACAAAAAGTGGTGATATTATTGGAACCGATGATGGTAAAGTGATCAAGTATAATGACAAAGGACAATGCCTAGAGGATCACTACTATTTAAATGATACAGGCGGATCCGAAGTGGCTTTGTATGTCGAGTCTCTGCTTTCACTCCATGCTAACAATGAACAAGCTTAAGAAGATGACACATACAAGAAGAATAACGACGTTGTGAAATATTCTCCTCAACATTTTCTTGATGTTTATAATTATATTGTATTATGTACTCATTTTGACTGCATTTGTAGGGTAATATATACTGTATGTGTTTTACTGGATTGCATTGTGATTTGAGCCGCTGTGTCATGAGTTGATCCAATATGTCATGAAATGTATACTGGTTTACAATTTGTAATATGCTTTATTGGAAATATTGGAAGCTTTGTTTGTGTCATTCACTTTTATTTAATGATCATGCATCTGTAACTAGGTTGAGTTCTGATATATGTTGTGGTCAGTGCGCATTACTTGAAATTGTTTTATACGGTAAATTAGTCTGATGATGCATGTTGGTCAAGATCAAAATCACAAATAGTTTGCAGAGCTGTATCAGTAGGAACTGCTTCTAGAGAAAGTAGTCTTTAAATTCTACTATGCAATCATATATTAATTTTACATGCTTGTAGGAACTGTGACTTGCAAAGTGAAACAAAGGTACACATTGTTCGTACCACCACATACATTTAATTTTGTTTTTCTCTTTTTTAAAATATCCAAATAATGGAAAGAAATATTTATTTCATTCTGGTCCATCCCATTCCACTCCACTTTATTCTGCTTCGTTCCATTCCATTATTTCTATCAATCAAAACGGAGCCTTAAGAAGTTATTTTCTATAGTTTGAGCCTGTTTGGAATAGTTTATTTTTAGCTTATGCAAAACATCTTATGCAAATAAATAAGTTTTCATGTTAATTTATAAATTCTTACTAACAAAGACTTTATTTCTATAAGCTATTTTTTCATAAACTACTTTCACAAATTTATAAAAATACATTATTTGCATAAGCTAAAAAATAAGTTATTTCAAACGGACCATTTGTGTTATTTGAAAATATGTTCAATAAAATTACTTAAGCAGTTGATTCATATATTTAGGGTTTGTACTAGAGCGGCTCAACTAATAACAAATTGTTTTAAATAATTTGAATTGTAGCTAGAATTGTTTTTATTAGACTTTATTTACTTTATGACCAATTAAGTTTATGACGATTTTGGTACACATGTTAATATTTCATTGAACAATAGTTTGTATAATAGAAAATTGTATAAATTTTTGCACACGTTTCGAATTTTAACATGCTTGGTGTATCACACGTGTACACGGATTAGTATATAAATAAAGAGTCTTAGCATCCTAACCCTAAATCAAAGTGCATTTGCCGCCGACGACATTGGCAAAGGAGGAAGAAGCATGGAGAAGAATCCACAGCTGCCTCATGAATTGATCATCCAAGTCCTCTTAAGGTTATCGTTGAAATCTCGTATGTTTCAAACGCATTTGTAAGTCATGGTTAAGTCTTATCTTCGATACTCGTTTTGTTATATGTTTATTGAAAATGTTGACGGCTTTAATTGTTTGTGTGATTCACTTTTATCTATGCAAGTGTAATTGGATTGAGTTTTGATGTATTCTGTGATGGCTACTTAAAATTGTTATATATGGTATAGTATTTGATGAGTTTATGCATGTCGAACAACAAACTCACAATTACCCGTGTTTGACTCAAATCAATTCATTAAAAAGAAACGAGTATAAGTTTTGGTGGCTTCTAGGGTCAAGACTCAATCAAATCCTTCACCGGTGAAACATAAGAAATACATCGTTAGATCTATTTGACGGTCTTGATTAAATAAAATAAAAATTGAGATTATCTAATTATCTCCACCCACAATCTTTTTCATGCTTCCCCACAATCTCATACATTTTTTATTACATTTTTTGTTTCAAACTAGGGTATGCATTTTGCTTTTTAGCCCCCCCTTTGCTCCCACACCCCCCAAATATTCCAAAATAGCCCCACTTTTAGATCCAGAATACTTTGGTTTCTATATTTCAAAATCAATATTTTTTCGTTTCATATGGCTATAAATGCAGGGAAAACTTAGGTTAGGACCTTATTTACCCACAAAAAACATAGTTTCAGAATGTATGATACGAAAACGCCTAGTTCTGTTTCGTAGAATACGAAATGGTGATTTATAGCTATAGGAATTTTTTTGGAGCGTATACTCTGAAAATAAAAAAACTAGAATATCACATCCAAATCGATTGAGTATATTACTACAAGAAAGACAACCTTTGATTATAGATTAAAAGGGTTGTTCAAAAAATGGAGCAAGTGAAAACCTTGTGCGGTTTTGAAGTATGTGCATTTGTGTTTGGTCCATGTGATACAAAGCATTCAATGTGGCCATCTATCATGATATAACTAAAGATCTAATAAACAAGTTTGTGTCATATTAATTCTAGTGATGATATTAATATGACTCAAACTTGTTTATTAGATCGTTAGTTATATCATGAGATGACCATATTGAAGGTTTTGTATCACCTGAACCAAACACAAATGCACATGCATCAAGACCACACAAGGTTTTCACTTGCTCCATTTTTGTGAACAACCCTTTTAATCTATAATCATAGGTTGTCTTTCTTTAGTAATATCCTCAATCAATTTGCATGTGATACTCTTCTTTTTTATTTTAGATTTATGGTGATTTTTGGAGCGTATATCCCGAAAACTAAGGTACGAAATCATATTTTTTAGGCGCAAACGTGCTCAACAAGACAGACTTACCAGGATTTGCCTTGTTTGACATGGTTTCAGACATTGCGTTACAAAATTGGGTTATTTCGTTCCATAGGATACGAAACCCTTCATAAGGGCATTCTGGTCATGAAGGGGGCCTGAGAGTAATATAAAAGGGCCTAAAAAGAAAAATTCTTAGGATATGACCCACTTCACCGGCCCGAGCCCAATCTACTAGAAAATAGCTTATAGCTTATAAGCTAAAAGCTTTGTTTGGTAACAATTTTAAAAAAAGAGCTAATAGCTTATTTTACTAGCTTATAGCTTATTTTTCAAACGTTATTTACAGTAGCTTATGAGCTTATAGCTTATCATTTTTTCTTCCAATTTTACCTCTATCATCTTATTTGAAAAAAATTAAATAGTAACTAAAAATATTTTTTTTATGTCGTTTCATACTTATAAGACAGTTCAACGACTAATTTTACCAAACACTACAAATTCAATCAGCTAGCTTATTCGATATAAGCTAAAAGCTAGCTTATTTGATATAAGCTAAAAGCTATCTGTTATAAGTTATCTGCTATAAACTCATCCGATATAAACTAGTTTATCAGATATCCGCTACTTTTTACCAAACAAAGTCACTAACTTAATTATTCATAACACTTCCAAGATCAAAAATGGACATCCACAAAGACACTATCTTTATTATTAACACTTCCCCTTCGATATCCATCAAAGATATGTCTCGTTAAAATATTATTAGAAAAATATTTTCAATAGACAATTTTTTTGCGAAGACATCTGATTTTCTATATACTCCTTGTCAAGTCTCAAGCATACACTTCACAAGCAGCCACATCATTAATAATTAAAATATTTTATTATAAAAAAATTATAATATAATTTTATTGAATTAAAATAAAATAAAATGACATGGATATATAGGGTTGGTTACTCAAAAGCTATGAAGCCCCGATACGAGACACGATACGGATACGATACGATACCGATACGCCGATACGTGAAATTTTTTAAAATTTCCAATCCGATACTGCCGCGATACGTTATTTAAAAATTAAAGTTAAAATTAAATATATAAATACACAATATATAAACATACATAAAATCAATAATATTAATAATTAAAAGCAGAAAACATCTATTCTTATACTAAAATTTTGGGACAAGTTCAAACGCTTAACTACCTATTACAGTATATAGTAGGATACCATAGTTTTTTTTTTTTGAAAAGTAAAAAATTATATTGACAAAGGAAAAACACAAGAAGTGTTAAAGATACAAACAAGTATGTCTGATACAGGAACATCATAATAACTCAAAGTCAATTAATACTGGAAACTCCCAAAGTCTGATACATGAGAACATCTTAAGTTAGTCCCCAAAACATAATGATTACTGATACATTTTAAACTATACGTCTTATTGTAGTGTATTATACAAAAAGAACACCATTAAAACTATCCAAACAAAATCACAAATACTATCCAAAAAATAATCTTTGTATCGGACACATGTCAGATATTATTTGTTTATTTAAAAATAATGATATAACCGATACTTTTCTGATACGTGTATCGGGATGTATCAGACACGTGTATCGGGTATTATTTTTTATTTAAAAATAATGATTTAATCGATACTCTTCTGATACGAGTATCGGGACGTATCGAAAGAGTATCGATATCGAGGATGTATCGGATACGACTCGTCACCATTTTTTGAGTATCGGGGGCTTCATAGCTCAAAAGTGGTATCCGTTGCAACAAGACGAGAGATATAGGGTTTGGAATCCAGGCATAGGGTTTCTCTCTTCCTTTTACGGACCGAGAAGAATGCGCACGGAGAAGAAGAAGAAGATGACACTGCAGTATCTTCCTCGTGAATTGATCATCCAAATTCTGCTGATGTTGCCAGTGAAGTCTCTTATACGTTTCAAGTGCGTTTGTAAGTCATGGTTTTCTCTTATCTCCAATCCTCAATTCGCAAATTCACATTTTCAACTTGCCTCCAGAACACACACTCGTAGAATTCTGTTCTTATCAACTTCACCTCCTCGTAAATCTCGATCTATAGATTTTGAAGCACCATCACTTGCCGAAGATAGTGCTTCTGTTTCACTTTCACTTTACCGTAGTTTTATTCCTTTGGATTCTTATTCATCTATTCAAATTAAAGGTTCATGCAGAGGCTTTTTACTTTTGCACTGTTACAGTCAACAGATGCTAAAGATGTACTGGTTTTATGATATCTATCTATGGAATCCATCCACTGGATTTCACAAAAAAATACCTTGGTCTCGTTTTGATTCCGTTTCACCAACACAACATTTAACTGATTTCTATGGTTTTGGGTATGATCAGTCAACAAACGATTACTTACTTGTTAGAATGTCATCTGATTCCCACAATTATGATCCGCCACCACACTTGGAGTTTTTCTCATTGAGAGCTAACAAGTGGAAACAAATTGAGGGTACTCAATTCTCTTATACAAGGCCCATTGGCGATGAACAGCCCAGAACAGGGCTTCTCTTTAATGGGGCTATTCATTGGTTTGCTTATTGTCGTGATTTACATAAGGATGTTATTGTTGCCTTTGATTTAATGGAAAAGAAACTTTTTAATATGCATTTGCCAAATGATTTTCACCACGAACTTAACGATTTTGGTCTGTGGGTATTTGGAGAATTTCTCAGTCTCTGGGCTGTGTATTATTTTGACCGTGATAATGATGATGTTTGTAATCATAGACTTGAGATATGGGTGATGAAAGATTATAAAGTGGATTCGCCTTGGACAAAGATTATTGTTCATTCTTTTGATGACATTTCCCCTAAATGCTTTTTCCCAATATGTTCAACAAAAAGTGGTGATATTATTGGAACGTATGATTTTACTTTGGCCAAGTGTGATGACAAAGGACAATTGCTAGAGTATCACTCCTATTTTAACAATCGACGTGGAGATGGATGCGAAGTGGCTTTGTATACAGAGTCTTTGCTTTCACTCCCTCACAATGAAGAAGCTTAGGAAGATGACTCAAACAAGAAGAACAAGGTTGTGAAATATTCTTTTTTGCCTTTTACTTGATATTTGTTATTATATTCCATTACATGTTTTACTGCATTTGTGACATGAGCTAGTATGCTATGTGAGTTAATCCAAGATGTCATGAAACATATATTGTTTTACTATTTTTAATATGCATATTGGAAATATTGACAACTTTAAACTTTAATTGTTTGTGTCATTCACTGCTATTTGTGCATGTTCAATTGGATTGAGTTCTAATGTATGCTGTGTCACTGTTTGAGATTGCTTTATATAGTAAATTAGTCTTGTGTATTTTTGCACGTTGATCAAGATCAAAATCATATTTACACGACTTATAGCTTAATACGAAAACAATTGAACTTTATTTTATCTTTTGCTATAGAAATAGCTTATGCATAAGGGATATAGGAAAAAAGCATTGGAAATAATACATGATTTGAATCAGTTGGAATGAATGAATTGAATAAATTACAGTGAAAATACATGTCCTGGTTATGGAGAGATACTCATAGCAGGTACATTGTAATGAGTTTTCCCTGCAACTTGAATGTCAATGGTTGTTTGAGTCATTGGAGCATATCAAAAGGCAATCTGATTATTGTCTTCTCAAAGCATTTCCTTTAACCTTTCAATAGTAATGTACATAAAAGAACGTCTAAATACAGCCTTTAACTCTTTTACAAGTCAATGATTCAGCTTTAAACTTATAAAGATCAATGAGTCAGCTCTCATCAGTGTTTTCGATGCTTACATGACTCTTCATAGTTGGATGATAAGATCATCAGGCTAGGATTCATAAAATTGGGGTTAGTCACAGGTCTTTTTAACTTTCACTTAAGTGACAGACCCATATGTTATTTTAATCACATTTTCTGATGATTTTACTTTATGCTTCCTAGTGTTATAATCCCTTTAATATCTTCCAAATTTCTTTGTATGTAAACTATCCTCTAATTTTATAAATTCCACCTTGTCTTATAGACGTTAGCCAAGAGTCGATGGAGGTAAAAGAAATAATTATAGCTTTTGTTTGATGTAGATATGAAGTAATTTATGTGATGAATTTGTATTCTTTCTTATGGAATGATGTGTGTGGTTCTTAAACTCTAAGTAAGGATTTGATGTTGTTATATGATGACCAGCCGCGTTTTGTTATTTTGGGGGGTTAGAGATGAGTTAGAAAAATATAATAGTTTGTTGGTATATTTAAATTTAAATGTTGGGTTCAATAAAGATATATAAATTGGTATCCCTAATATGAGTTAGTATATAAATTGGTAATGGTAAACATAAGCCATACTGAAATAATGTGGTGAAGGCCTTTAGGGAGGTATTTTAATGTTTAGCCAAAAATGACCATGTTAAGTTGCACTTTGTAAGACAGCTAGAAATTTCTAGAACTCTACCTTCAGTGTCTCCTCAGGTGCAGGTAGGTTTTCGTGAACATTGATAATAGGAACCTAGGAGGACTGAAGATTAAGTACAGGGCAAATTTTTTTTTTTATAAAGATTTAAAATACATATGACCCTCCAATTAATTGTAATTTGGAAGAAGCTAATTACTGTTTTTTTTTTTTGTGATTATGCAGGACCCCTGAAGACTTGGATCAAGTTCTATTTCAATCTTCAAATACTATAATATTATACCCTGATAATGGTATTATGGAGGAGTTGAGGAAGAGGTTTGAAGCTTAAGAATGACAACTCAGTAAAGCCATTGCTAATATCCTAATCAATAGCTTGAGCTAATGTTGCTTGCTTGAAATACTATGGCATTGTACGAGGCATTTTGTTTGAAGGAGCTAAAGAGTAACTTTTTCAAGTTTAAATTAAGTTAAAGATTGTATTTGATGAACTTCAAGGCCTACTTACTAATGATTGAGTTTTTGTATTAAGACACTTATTTTTTTATTATAGAATTGCATCTTGGTTTATTAAATAATAGAACCAAATTTAATTAGTTTTTTTAAATATGGATCTAAAAAAAGTAGTCCATAAGAAAAAATGCTGTTGAGGTAAAATTTGGATATTTCGTTGTGGATTTACTTGGGGATTTTACCAGCGGATTTACCTGCGAATTTTACATTATCTGCGGATATTACTTGAGGTTTTTCCTTAGGATACAATTACCTACGAAGGTATTAGCTGGGAAAATCCGCAGGAAAACAGAAAAAAATTTAATAGTGCTTTCGCTTTGCATGTGAAAGATAGATATAACTTGTATAGTTGTATCACATATTTTCCTGATTTACCTTTCTTTATTTTCACGTCTGAGTTTTACAATTTTTTACTCGGTAATTCTTGTTTATTCTTTAACATAAAGTAAGTATTTGTGTAGAGAACTTTTTCTATTAGAGTTGATCATTGGAAATTTCATTGTCATACAAACATTATTAAGTCATATGTTGCCTATATTTGAAGTTTTCCTGTGTAGTTTATTTCTCAGCTCTCAATGCTAATATAACTAACTGTCTTAGATCACATATCATTGGGACCCCATTGTCACAAGAAGAATATGGAAAAAACATTATTTTCAAGCAGAATATGGAAATAAATAACAGTCTTATAAGAGATTTACATGATTTGGTGGGACTTATTAATTCAACTTCTTTTCATGTTAAATGGTTCAATCAATGTTTTATGTTGTAATTGACAACTACAATTGTCACTGTATTGCTCTGTAGTTTTCTACTAGATTAAGAGTGATCATCACTACTGATCTAAAACTTTGGTTCTAAGTTTATAATGAAAATGTGTCAGTTGCCCTTTCTGATAAATATCTTTTTCTGTTGAATCCAGTTTAACTAAAGTAGTGGACAACCTGCACCAGAATCCTATCTGTAAGTGTCCGTTGCCAATTTCTTATTTTCTGTTTTAATGACTTTATGCAGATGGCTAACTTTCACAAATAGTAAGTTAAACTACAATTTGTTTGTTTAGTAATATTGTTTTTTAAATAAAATTGAAGAAAATAGCTAAATTATGGCATTAATGGTATTGTGTGTTTAGTAAATATTTGTTTGTTTCAAGAGGTATTAATGTATTGGCAAGAAGTTTATTTGTTTGCTGAGAATCTTTGTTATGTTGTGAATGAGGGGTCAGAATAGTGAGTTCTACATATATATATATATATATATATATATATAAAAGAATTAAATTATTCTTTTTTGACAAGATAATTAAATTATTCTTATTACTCTTGATACATTAAAATGGAGAGTTAATTTATCCCCTAATATATATATATATATATATATATATAAAATCCTCAATATCCACTTGATATTTTTTTTTTTGACAAAACTTACATGCATTGCTTTAGGTGCATTTCTTGCTGTTCCACTCACAAAGAGGTGGTTTTTTGTGTTTTTTAATTTTTAAAAAATAAAAGAAAACTGTTTTTTAATTAAAAAAACCATCTCTTTATGAGTGGAACAGCAAGAAATGCACCTAAAGCAATGCATGTGAGTTTTGTCTTTTTTTTTCAAGGAAATCCTCTTGATATTTTTGTAACAAGGAAAATTGCTTTTTTAAGCATTGTGACAACGAAATTAACTATTGACTTTTTTTTTCTTTCTTTTTCCAACTATACAAACTAGCCGCCAAACGGGTACGTTCTGTGCCCGTTTGTGTGATCGATTTTTTTTTTTTATTTGCTGTGTTCGAAATTCTCTATTGTGCAAATATAAATAACTACTTAATCTCCTTTTTTATTGGACTTAGTTAATTGATAACTACTTAACATTCTTTTTTGTTGTGGCTAATTATTAAAAAGAAGATTTTTTTTTTTTTACTATAAAAAAACTGAAAACATACTTTTATGTGGAAGTTGTGCTTAGTTATTAAGAGAAAAAAAATTATTTACTAAAATAAAATTAAAAATCTATTTTTATGTGGAAGTTATTTTTCAACATATACAAATATTTAGTTTTTTTGTTGTGGTTATTTTTAAGGGTAAAATAGGTATAATGCATCTTTATATCTTTATCTTTATATATATCTTTATATATAGTACTACCGAGTTGTTTGACGATATTTGATTTACTTACCCCCTCCCTCTCGATAACTTGGAATCCGTTGTAAAGAGATAGATATAGGGTTTCTTGGTTACTCAAAAGTTGTATCATCGATATAGGGTTTTCTCTCAAGCGTAACATCTATCTCAGAGCATGGAGGAAAAGAAGAAGACACTGCTTTATCTTCCTCAAGAATTGATCACACTAATCCTTCTCAGGTTTCCTGTGAAGTCTCTTATTCGTTTCAAGTGTGTTTGTAAGTCATGGTTTTCTCTTATCTCTGATACCTATTTTGCAAATTCACATTTTGCCGCAACACCCACTCGTAGAATTCTGCTCTTATCAGCTCCAGCAGCTCGTGATTCTAGATCTATTGATTTTGAAGCATCATTGCTTGACGATGATAGTGATCATGTTTCACTTTACCCTAATTTTATGCCTTTCCAATCTTATTCACGTATTCAAATTAAAGGTTCATGCAGAGGCTTTTTACTTTTGCACTGTTACAATAAACAGTTAAAACAGAGTTGGATTTATGATATCTACCTATGGAATCCATCCACTGGATTTCACAAAAAAATACCTTTGTCTCCTTTTGCTTCCGATTCAGGAGGTATACATGATTACACTGATTTCTATGGTTTTGGGTATGACCACTCAACAGATGATTACACTGATTTCTATGGTTTTGGGTATGACCACTCAACAGATGATTACTTGCTTGTTACAATGTCATCTCAAATTTCCAATGATCCGCCGCCGCCACACTTGGAGTTTTTCTCTTTGAGAGCTAACACGTGGAAAGAAATTGAGGCTACTCAATTCTCTTGGCCCATTGGCAATGAACCACCCACATCAGGGTTTCTCTTTAATGAGGCTATTCATTGGGTTGCTTATCGTAGTGATTTAATCAGGCATGTTGTGGTTGCCTTTGACTTACTAGAAAGGAAACTTTTCGATATGCATTTGCCAGATGATTTTGACCGCGGATTCAAACTTAAAGATTTTGGTTTGTGGGTATTTGGAGAATTTCTCAGTCTTTGGGCTGTGTATTATGGTGATGTTCATGATAAGTCTACACTTGAGATATGGGTGATGAAAGAATACAAAGTGGATTCGCCTTGGACAAAGACTCTTGTTCTTCCTTTTGGTGGCACTGCCCGTAAAAACTTTCCCCCAATATGTTCTACAAAAAGTGGTGATATTATTGGAACAAATGGTTATACTGGATTGGAGAAGTATAATGACCAAGGACAGTTGCTAGAGTATAACTCCTATTTTAAATTTAACAGTAATTGTGGATGGCAAGTGGCTTTGTATATAGAGTCTTTACTTTCACTCCCTGACAATGAACAAGCTCAAGAAGAGGACTCAAACAAGAAGAATGAGGTTGTTAAATATTCTCCTTTGCCTTTTTCTTGATATTTATAGTTATATTGTATTGTGTGTTTTACTGCACTTGTGACATGAACTGGAATGCTGTGTGAGCTGATCCAATATCACATGAAGCATATATTATTTAACTAAATGTATTATGCTTATTGGAAATATTGACAACTTAAATTATTTGTGCCATTCGCTGCTATTTGTGCATGTTTAATTGGATTGAGTTCTAATGAATGTTTTATCATTGTTTGAGATTGTTTTATATGGTAAACTCACGTTGATTTTCAAAATTGTAGTTACATTACATGACTTTGACTCAATGCACATCATTTAAAAATTTGATCATTGCCACATATGTGTTTGAAGGAAAAAGAAGGTTATGCTCTCTAATTTTGGTGGACTCTAATAACCTGTTAAATGAATTTTAAGACTTTAGATCAGTAGAAACTGCAAAATCAAATCCACTACATTTACAACTTAGACTTTCCATATGCTATCTAATGAATAAAGATCAAAAGCCATCACTATGGTATCAGCAAAAAATGTATTCCAGATTGATAAGTCATTGTTTACTAAAAATAAGTCATACAAGTTCAGGGCATAACTAAAACAATAAAGATTTTTTCTTAAAGTTTAACACATCTCCGCGCTCTTTTCTGAACATAAGTTTGCAGAGTCTTATCAGTAAGAAATAATTCCAGAGGAAGCTTTCTTTAAAAACTATAAAAGAAGTGTTTATTTATTTTACAGTTTTGCGTACGTGCTTTATAAAAAATGACTTTGCAAAGTGAAGAAAGACTAACTGTGGTTTATGCAAACTGCATCAGCTTTCACATTTTCATACTGAACTGCTACATCATGAACTGAACTACACAGTTACAAAACGACATAGTTTGATTTTCATACTGAAGTGCTGCAAGTGTGTGCTTGTTAGGATGACTGATGAATCTATAGGCATACACTTATATACCAGTTGGAAAATATCCCAACATAATCAAGTTATGTTTATAAACCTCCTCTACACTTATAAATTATTATGTTCAGAGTCTTATGTCCGTGTAGGAACTAATCAAGTTGTAGTTAAGAGACTTTAGCCAAGACTTTATGGAGGAAAAAGAAACAATTATTACTTCTGTTTGATATTTTTAGTTGAAGTATGATGTTAATATGAAGTGATTTATGTGATGAATTTGTTTTCTTTCTTATGGAATGATGCGTGGTTCTTAAATTCTTTATAAAGTAAGGATTTGATATTGTTATATGATAGCCAACTAGGATTTGAAAAATATATTAGTTTGTTGGTATATTTAAATTCGACTTTTGGGTTCAATAAAGAGATATAAGTGTTAGTAATAGTATCCCTAATTAGAGCTGTCAAAAAAGCCCCATATTCAAAGGCCCTAATTTTGGGCCCTATGTTAAGCCCCGAAATATTAGGCCCCACTTAAGTAGATTTGTTTTTGTTTGTTTTTAGGCCCAGCCCCCTATTCTTTTTGAATATTTTTCTCGAAAATTTTTTGAGTATTTTTTTCTCGAGAATTTTTTCTCAGAAACTTTTCCGAAACTTTTTCAGAACTTTTTTCTCGAAAATATTTCGAGTATTTTTTCTCAAAAACTTTTCGAGTATTTTTTCTCGTAAACTTTTCGAGTATATTTTTTTCGAAATTTTTTTTAATAACTTATGTGTGAATTCTAGAAATTTTTGTCTATAAACTCTCGTTTCCAAAAAAATTGGGCTTTGGAGGCCTATGTTTTATTTAGGGGACTTGGTCTTTTTGGGCCTATATAATAGGGTGTCCATTCATGTTCTTTAAGCATTCCATTTAAAGAAACTTATTATTTAAAAAGTTGAACCTTACAATTTTCAATGATTGATTTTACAAATTTCCATAAAATTCTATAAAAATTACTATTTAAGGTCTTAAAGAGTATTCCGGAAGCATTCGTTAGTATTTGCCATAATATAATGTATCAAACTCATAGTGTTAATTGAACCATTGCAAATTTGCAACTTTCCAAAAATATATTTTGAAAATTCTCTAACAATATATTACCTATATTTGAAGTTTTTCTTGCGTCATTTTTTTTATGAAGCTTTTCTCTACCCGAAATTTTTTTTTGAAGTTTTCCTGTTTAGTTTATTTGTCAGCTCTCAATACCATTATAACTAACTGTTGTCGTCGATCATGTATATCATTGGGACTCATAGATATTCATGGATGTGAATAGTGTGATATTTATGTCTGCTCTATATTCGTGCGAATATCCGATAAGCGGATAATTCACGGATATTGAGGTATTCGCGGGTATTAACACCATGGATGACATTTTTTATAAATAAAAAAAAAGTTTACTTTTGTTAAAGACAAAATATTAACACATAATATTTATATATTTTGCTCTTTTTTATTTTTTTAATCTGCAAAAAGGAATTTTATCGAAAAGAAGAGGATGAATCTGTAAGTCGAAATGTTTTCCTTCAAAAATAATAAAAAAAAAATATGAAAAGTTTTCTCCTTATTAAAAGAAAACATAAAATATAAAAATGATATTTTCTTATACAAGAAAAATACTAAAATTTATATTTAGGTAGAGATATTTAAATAATTTTACTAATTATCTAGCGGGTATGGATATCAGTGGAGCATGTATGGGTATCTGCGGACGCATGTATGGATATCCGCGGATGTGGATAGTATTAAACCCGCATCTGTATCCATTATATCCATTAAGTTATCCGCTTCATATCCATAGTAGATTTTATCCGCAGATATGCGGGTACCAATTTTTTTGCCATTCCCAGTCACAAGTAGAATATGGAAAAAAAAAACATCATTTTCAAGTAAAATATATGAAACTAAATAACAAACCATCTTAGATCACAGGATGTATAATTTTGTGTTGTTTCAAGGAAATTTTTTTTGGGTAATAATATAATGGGTACGTTGGGATTGAATTATTTTTAAGCTTATATAAAACAGTTTAAAGAAATAAATAAGTATTTATGTATTATTATAAGTTTTTTAAACTAGTTTAAGATTGATTCAAAAAAAGTAATTTTAGATAAAATAATTTATAAAATTACAATTTTTGCTAGGTCAGAACTTATAAATCAATATAAAACTTTATTTATTTGTATAAATTATTTTCATAAGTTTAAAAATAAATCAAATCAAATCCAAATAGGCCTATATAATATTAACATATGACTTATTTAAATTGACTTATTTTTGAGATTATACAAAATTACTTATGCAAATAAAAACGTGAGGGTAATTTTGTCAACATAATAAATTATGTTTTACCTCGTCTCCCCTCCTTAAAAATCCCTCCCCTCACCTCCACGCCCCTCCCCCTCGGTTGAACCAAACAATGTATTAACATAAAAATTATTTATTTATATAAATTATTTTTATAAATTATTTTCGTAAGCCGAAAAATAAGTCAAAATCCAAACCAAGCTTTAAATTAGCCAGTTTTAGAAGAAAATCTCTTTTTACAAATGTACTTGAAGACATTTCAACCCTCGCTCTCACAAAACTTGAAATTTCAAATCCGTTGTAATAGATATAGGAGGGTTTATTTCTTCCTTTTACGGACCAAAATGAAGAGAAACAACCGCCACAGAGGAAGAAGAAGGAGCATGGAGAAGAAGACTCTTCATTATCTGCCTCATGAATTGATCATCCAAATTCTACTGAGATTACCAGTGAAGTCTCTTATACGTTTCAAATGCGTTTGTAAGTCTTGGTTTTCTCTTATTTCTGATACCCATTTTGCAAATTCACATTTTCAAAATGCCTTTGCAACACACACTCATAGAGTTGTGTTCATATCAACTCCAGCTCTTGAAACTCGATCTATCGATTTCGAAGCATCCCTTGGCGATGATTCTGCTTCTGCTTTACTCAACCTTAATTTTATGCATCCCCAATCTTACTTTAATCATGAAATTAGAGGTTCATGTAGAGGCTTCATATTTATGCACCGTTCTTCAGACATCTACCTGTGGAATCCATCCACTGGATCTCACAAACAAATACCTTTGTCTCCTATGGATTCCGATTTAGGTTATGAAGATTTACGTTTTCTATATGGTTTTGGGTACGATAAGTCAACAGATGATTACTTGGTGGTTTGAGGTTTCATTGGGCTATGATATAAGTACAACATATTTGAATATTGTACCATATTTCGAGTTTTTCTCATTGAGAGCTAATACATGGGATGAAATTGAGTGTATTGAATTGGTTAAGTATACTCTCTTCCGCTATAGCTATACGAACGACCATGACACTGATGATCCCCAAGTAGGGACGCTCTTTAATGGGGCAATTCATTGGTTCGCTTTTCATGATAATTTATCAACGGATGTTATTATTGCCTTTGATTTAATGGAAAGGAAACTTTTAGAGATGCGTTTGCCAGATGATTTTGAGCATGAACCTCCACAACTTGATATGTGGGTATTTGGAGAATTTCTCAGTCTATGTACCATGGGTTATGACGATGATATAGTTCAAATATGGGTTATGAAAGAATACAAAATGCATTCGTCTTGGACTAAGACTCATGTTTTGTCTACTGATGGCATTTCCACTATGTTCTTTTCCCCATTATGCTCTACAAAAAGTTGTCATATCATTGGAACAGATGGTCGCAATGGATTGGTGAAGTATGATGACAAAGGACAGTTGCTAGAGCATCACACCTATGGTAACGATTCACTTGGACCTCATATGGCCATGTATACAGAGTCTCTGCTTTCACTCCCTGATGTCAATGAGCAAGCTTAAGAAAATGACACAAACGAGAAGAATATGGTTGTGAAAGATTCTCCTTCACTGTTTTCTTGATATTTATAATTATATTATGAACTCTTGGGTGACTGTAGTTGTTTGGTAATTTGTGTTTCTTTGTGTTTGTAATATGTCCCAATATGCCCCATGAGTTGATGTAATATGTCATGAAATGTTTATTGGTCAATTGCTTGTAATATATTTATTGGAAATGTTTACAGATGTTTGTGTGATTCACTGTTAATTATGTATGTGTATCTGGGTTGAGTTCTATTGTATGTTGTGGTCGTTACTTGGAATTGTTTTATATTATTATTTATTTGATGAATTTATGCATGTTGATCACGATCAAGATCAAAATCACAATTTTACTCAAAGCACTTCAAAAATCTGATCATGGCCATACGTGTATTTGAAGGGAAAAGAAAAGAAGGTTTTGTTCTATAATTTCAGTGGACTCTATTAACCCTTTCCCTTTCCGTTTCTCTGTTCATGTGTTTTCCATTAAAATAGCTCAAGCTTTTTCAATTGATGATTCACGACCAAGTTCATCTGAGCTGAGTTTGCTTGGACAGCTAAAGAAATAGACAATTTAATTATAATTTTTGTATAAATTAGAAAATGTTACTCCTATGCTTGGCTTCATATATAGCTTGTTTGATTTGTGTTTCTTTTATACATATTCTGTGTTTTTTATTTTTTTGACACACATACTCTAGGTGTTGTGAAGTTATTTTGATGTGTTCGTCCTCCAGTGCATTGTGTGGGAAATTGTAAAATGAATTTGATAATTTTGTCAATATGAAATCTAGCTATTGGATTTAGTTGATTGTAATGTATATAGAAGCAGAAGCCCGTCCTTGTTGGCTGCTGCAGTGGATGGAATGTGAAGTTGTGGATGATTGTCTGTGATCAGCTATGCTGATAAGCAATTAAGGCTTAATAATTTGTTACGTCCTGTGGCTTTGTTCTTTCTTTCTTACAAGTTCCACTGGTATATGACTGTAGCACAGAGAATGAATATCAACTTCGTGTCATTTGTCAGAGCATGGAAGCAAACCTTTTACGTGATTGAATTACAGAGGGCCTTACTCAGGCTAACAAGCTTGGCTTTGTCAGGCCAAGGTTCAGGTCGAGCGGCTTTGTGGAGTGGCAAAATTTCTTCAGTTGAGTCATGGTATAAAACTGCTTATGCACTGCTCTAAATAGGATATGAGTGTGTGCATTTGACTTGTGTCCTACTCTTTCTATTTATTGGGCTTTACATTTTTATTAATCTTCATACTTTTAACTTTTCCACTCGTAGCAGATCGCGGCAACATTATTGTACTCGACCTCTATGTGTTGTCTTGTTATATAGTTGGTTTAGCTTAGTGTCTCTAAACCTTTCTGACCTTTTCAAATTCAGTCAAAGGCACAAAAGGGTAGATTTAGATCTGTAGTCTCCTTAGCCAAGAACTGATGTAGGAAAGAAAATCAATTATTGCTTTTGTTTGATGTAGAAGTGTGATGTTTTTAGTATTCTGTTTTTAGGAAAGAAAATCAATTATTGCTTCTGAATTTGTATTCTGCTTGATGTTTTTAGTGGAAGTCTGATGTAGATATGAAGGGATTTATGTGATGAATTTGTATTCTTTCTTATGGAGTGATGTATGTGGTTCTTTAGCTAGTCTCCAAAGAAATTTTTTTACACTTTGAGGAGCCTTAATCTTCCACACTGCAATGTAGACTACAACTAGATTCAGACTACAAAGAAAAGGATCGAGTTTAGATATTATATGCCCACTATGCTTTGAAGCAGATGAGAGTAGTGACCATTTGTTTATGCAATGTAGACTAGCTCAACAAACTTGGTTTTGTTCTAATTTAGGCCTTCAAGTCCCTTCTCAAATGTCCTTGAAAGATTGTATGTGTGACTGGCTTCTTAAAAAAAAAACCATTTAGCTTCTCAATTTTTTGGATTCACACTTTGGAAAATTTGGCAGGGAAGAAATCAAGTGGTGTTCCGTAATGCTCTCTTTGATCCTAGGCACATAGCTACTGCTGCTGCTGATTTTACTATCTACTTATAATATATTAAAAGAAACTTATGTTAAAAAATCAAATTTATCCTTGGCACTTTTAACGGTGTTCCAAGTTTTATGCTTTTAAATGTAATTTTAAATTTAATAAGATAAGTATAAAAAATCAATTTACCATAAAAATAGCATTGAAAACTAAATCTCTAAACTAATAAAAAAAAATTCCAAAATAAAAATAGAAAAAAAATAGATAAGTATGAAATAAATCAAATTGAACAAAAAAAGGCATAAACATAAAAATAAAATACATACAAAAAAAGAAAAATAGATAATCATGAAATAAATAAAATTGAACAAAAAAAGGCATAAACATAAAAATAAAATATGTAATAAAAAAAAAAACATGAAATAATCTACTTACAATATATTAAAAGAAACTACTATTTAACTCTAAACTAATAAAAAAATACAAAAAAAAAATTGGAAAGAAAGATAAGCATAAGAGAAATCTTCTCATAAAAATAGTATCAGAAACCAAATCTCTAAAAAAAAACATAAAATAAAAATAGAAAACAATTAAGATAAGCATTAAATAAATCTTCCCATAAAAAGTTAATTAAAATAAATTTACACATAAAAATATCAACAAAAATCACTATAAAAGATACGCTTCAAAAATAGTAACTTTTTTTTTTTAATGAAAAAATAGTAACTGAGTCTGAATCTAACATATAAAAACGTATATATAAAAAATATAAATAGAATAACCTAATAAAAGAAGATACTTATTTATGAGCTTAAAAATAAAAGAACAGAAAAATAGAAACAAAAAACCAATCGCCCCGTTTGATTTGACTTATTATGAGTTCATGAAAACAATTATATTACTTTTGTCTTCTTCAAAAAAGATATAATTTTTGTTAGTGAGAACTTATGAATTAACATGAGTAAAAAAAACTTATGAATTGACATAAAAGTTTATTTATAAATTATAACCATAAACTATTTTCATAAGCTTAAAAATAAGCCAAATTCAAACAGGTCCAATATATTAAAAGGTATTACTACTAAAAATTCTAATTTGTCCTCATCAATTCTTAAAAATATTTCAAATCTTCTATTTCGTAAAAAAAAATTATACTTTTTAGTTTAATATATTTTTTATTATAAAAAAATCTACTTTATTTTTGTTTACTCTTATATAAAAAATACAGAAGAAGTGCATTATTGATGAATATATATTATAATAATTACGGGGTAAATATTTGTCATTATACTTAAAAGATCACGGGACAAGTGTTGATCAATAATTTTGTCAAAAAAAGAAAGAAAGTGTTGATCACTAATATATAAAAAATTATACACGGGACAATTGTTCTAATAATTTTTTTTTAATCATACATGACACAATTGCTTTAATAAAAAAAATTTAATCATACACGGGACAATTGCTTCAATAAAAAAAATTTAATCATACACGAGACAATTGCTTTAATAAAAAAAATAATCATACACGGGACAATTGCTTTAATAAAAAAAATTAATCATAAACGATTAAACGAGACAATTGTTTTAATAATTTTTTTTTAATCATTCAGGGACAATTGCTTTAATAAAAAAAATTAATCATACACGGGACAATTGCTTTAATAAAAAAAAATTTAATCATACACGGGACAATTACTTTAATAAAAAAAAATTAATTATACATAGGACAATTGCTTTAATAAAAAAAATTCATCATACACGGGACAATTGCTTTAATAAAAAAATTTAATCATATACGGGACAATTGCTTTAATACAAAAAAGAAATTGAATAGAAAATATTTTTTATTATTAATTATAATTTATTACACAAAAATCATACACGGGACAATTACTTTAATAAAAAACAGAATGACGTCACTTATATTTTAACAATATTTTATAAATAAAAGTCAATAGACCCGTGCATTCGCACGGGTCTCAAAACTAGTTGAATTTAATTGTGCAAATCCTTCGAAGGAGGTTGCAGCCCCGGTTAGACTCGAAACTGAAACTTGGTGTCGACCACCTCCAGGTATGTCAAAATTAAATGTGGATGCTGGATGTCTTAACTTAATGATGGCTATTTGGGCTTTGGTATATGGTTGTTAGAGACAATTTAGGAAATGTTATTTTTGATGCTACTAAGCTTGATAAAAATAAATACAAGCTTCTCCCGCCCTTGCTGAAGCTCTGGCTCTGCGTTGGTGTCTCCAACGGATTTCATTTTCGAACCAAGTTGGCCAGTTCATTGTGGAATCAGACTCTGAAGTTGTCGTGAAGTGTTTGCAGGGTGTTCTTAGGCTGGCTGAGATTGAAAACATCATCATAGATTGCTATGATATCATGTCTAATCTTAGTTGTAGTGTTGCTTTTATTAAACGATGTAAAAATAGTGTTGCTCATAGTCTTGTAGGAGTAGCAAAACAAGTTGGGTCTTGTTCATGGGTGGGATATGTCACTGAACCCGCAGCTTCAGCTGTTTGTATGGATTTGCTTTCTCTCAATTAAATGAATGTTTGATTGTAAAAAAAAAAGATGTATGTGGTTCTTAAATTCAATATAAAGTAAGGATTTGATATTTTTAATTATGATGACCAACCCGTCAAAAAAAAATTATGATGACCAACCGTGTTTTGTTATTTTGGGGGTTAGATTTAGATCGACGGAATGGAAGTTGATTGATTATGAGACGAGTTAGAAAAATATAACAGTTTGTTGATATATTTAAATTTCACTGTTGGGTTCAATAAAGAGATATAAGTGTTGTTATCCCTAAGATGAGTTAGTATATATATAAGGCTTACATATGGCATTTCAGGTGCTTACTTGCTGCATAATTATGCAGAAAAAGATAGTTGAACAAGTTTGTTATCAATTTAGAGATATGTAGCTCAAATTTGATTTGTTCTTTTATGCTGAAATTCGGTAAAGTGACAATTTAGACAAAACTAAGATGAGATTTCCTTTCTTACCAAATTTGTCAAGCTTTAAATCTCTTTTTTGAATCAACCAAATAATCATGTGAAAAACAGCTCTCTAAATTAGCACAAGGTATGCACAATCTAGAAGCTAAAGTAAAGTATGTTGTGGTCATTACAACACTCGCTCAAAGAGTATTCCTACATCTAACTCTCAATGAAGTGCTAATAGCCATTTTCTCTCTGCTTCTCTTTCTACCATTTTATCATATATATATCACATTACTATCTTTATCTCTTTCTCTCTCTCAAGGTCTATACACCTTTATGGTCCACCAAACACTTTTCAACTCATTTTTACTACCATTGTGCTAGAAAGAAGTCATTTGGGATATATTAGGATAAATGGTAAAAAATTGATTGAGTTTGGTTTGAATAAAATTAGAATGACTTGGTGAATGGACAAACTTTGATTGACTTTTTTTATTCAGGTTTAATGGTTTTTGTAGGTTGGTCTGAGTACATCAGTTACCTAGTTTTGATTATTATATTTACAATTTTGTATACTATTAGTATCCATTTATCCATCCCAAATTGTCAAATTGAATTTATCTGGACTAATTTGCTAGGATTTTACAATTTCATTCAATTTAATCTTTCACAATTTTCTGATGATCCAATTAAGTCATTAACAAAAGTAGAAACCAAATTAATCTTAACATATTATATTATTAGTTCCTGGCTCATTTAAGTTTTATTTTTATCTGATATAAAATTGAATTACGAGAGTCCCGTGAACTTAATTCAATTGATAAGACACTGCATTATATATGCATAGGACCGGAGTTCGAACACCGGTTCTCCTACTTAGGGGTGGACAAAATTTCCTAAACCGATCTGAATCCAACAAAACCGATTAAAAAATTGAATGTTGAGTGGTAGTGGGTCGGATGACGGATTAAACGGGCGAATGAAATTGGATTTGAATGGATTGAGATGGACATGTTCAAATTGGATTTGCAGGCCCAATGATATTTGAATCCAACCGATGGAGTAACTTTTCTGATTGCATAGTATAGTTGTGAATTTCTCTTTCCATTTATTTTTATTTTCAGTAAGTTGTTTCTACACTTTCCACTTGCCAATACAATTTTAGAGTAAGTACTTGGTTTTATTGTCCCACACAATCCAAGAAATGCAGAGAGTAGGTGGGTGAAATGGTGAATCACTCCATTCCATATTTTCATGATTCCATCAAGCTCATCATCCAGAGTTCTCTCAAACTCGTCTCACACCTCATCCCTCCATGACTACCATTTTGTGTTGATCTTGGATCTCTTTGTATTATCCTTATTATTTTATGTAATTTGATATTTTACTCTTCGCGCTTCTTTTCAATTTTATTATTTTTTCTCAATTGTATTTTTTTTCCTGCACTCATTCTTAAAATTTCATGGTGTATTGTTTGATTTTTGGGTTTGAGAAGGAAGTCATGACGCACAAAAAGGTTGAGCTATTCATAACTTCTTAGTCTGAATTTACACCTAAAAAACCTACCAAATCCAAATAGTCACCCGATCAAACCATAATCTGACCAAACCGAACTCTGAGTGGACGGAAGTGAGTTGAGATATTCAAACCATGAATTGTTTCATATGACCATTTTTGGTCCGCATTCGACCGAAACGGACCGTTGTCCACTCCTTCTCATGGGTGAATTTTCTAATAATTAAACTACTAGACAAAAATAAAATAAAACAAAATTGAATAATAATGAGAAAATTGTGACAATGAAATTGGCTATTTACTTTCCAACTTTGTCTGACTATGTATACTTTTTTTGACCGATTCAGGGTTTCGTTTCATTTTAGGTTATCGATTCAGGGTTTCGTTTCATTTTACAGACCGAAATGAAGAGGAACAACCATCACAGAGAAAGAAAGCGCACGGAGAAGAAGGAGAAGAAGAAGACGCTGCAGTATCTACCTCATGAATTGATCATTCAGATTCTACTGAGGTTACCGGTCAAGTCTCTTGCACGTTTCAAATGCGTTTGTAAGTCATGGTTTTCTCTCATCTCCGATACCCATTTTGCAAATTCACATTTTCAAATTACCGCCGCAACACCACCTCCTAGAATGCTGCTCTTATCAAATAAACCTCCGCATTTCAAAACTCGCTGTATAGATTTTGAAGCATCACTTAGCCATGTTTATGCTTCTGCTTCACCCAACCTTAAGTTTTTTAATTCCCGATATCCTTGTAGTATTAACATTAGAAGTTCGTGCAGAGGGTTTATACTTTTAAAATGTTCATCAAGTTTCTGCCTATGGAATCCATCCAATGGAATTCACAAACAAATACCTTTTTCTACTTTTGATTCCAAATCTAATTTAGATGCCAATATTTTCTGTTATATGTATGGTTTTGGGTATGACCAGTCAAAAGATGATTACTTGGTGGTTTCAATGTCTAGTGATGCAAGCTTAGGTGATATTTCATCGCATTTGGAGTTTTTCTCATTGAGAGCTAATACATGGAAAGAAATTGAGGGTACTCACTTCCCTTATGTCACTCTGTCTGGTGCTCCCAAATTAGGGTCACTCTTTGATGGGGCTATTCACTGGTTAGCTTTTCGTCGTGATTTAGAGATGACTGTTATTGTTGCTTTTGATTTAATGGAAAGGAAACTGGTAGAGATGCCTTTGCCAGATGATATTGCCCATGAACTACTTTCAAGTTGTGATTTGTGGGTATTTGGAGAATTTCTCGCTCTATGGGTTATGGAGGATAATTATAGTGTTGAAATATGGGTTATGAAAGAATACAAAGTGCATTCGTCTTGGACTAAAACAGTGGTTCTGTCTATTGATGCCATTTGTACCGGGTACTTTTCTCCTATATGTTGTACAAAAAGTGGTGATATTATTGGAACAGATGGTTGTACTGAATTGTTGAAATATGACGACAAAGGACAACTAATAGAGCAGTGTTCCTATAACAAACGAGGTGGATTCCAATTGGCTATGTATACCGAGTCTTTGCTTTCACTCCCTGGTGAGAGTGAGCAAACTTAAAAAGATGACACAAACAAGAAGAATTAGTTACACTAGTTAGTTGTTCTTCTCATTAGCTTTATAAGCCTTATGTACTCTTATTATTAATATAATAATTTTCATTTTACTTTTGTCTTCTTTGCTCTTATCAATGAATATTGTGCTTGTCATTTTGGGATGAAGATGAATATTGTAACACCTTCAAGTTCTGATTACTGATTTTTCTCAAACTCTTTTGCTTTAGTTTTACTTGATTAACCATGATCATTGAACCGCCTTTGAGTCTACCTGTATATAGCTGTTCTTGTGATCCTTTTCCTGTTAGATTTGATGGATCAAAGATGTTGGTTGCATCTTCAATTTCTTCTATTGCCTCTTTAGGTGAGGAACAGAACTCCTTTAAATATTTGGTCTTGAATATGCAGTAACAGCCCTGCAATTCTCAAAATGAGCAAAAATAAACAAAAATAACATAATCAAAAGCCCTGTAATTCCTACAAAACCTCCAATAATACCAAGTATTAGTCCTCTAGTTGTATCTTTGATTCCTTCTGGCCCTCAAATCTCAACTTGGCGGCTAAGGCCGTCAGTTTCTTGCAATATCAAAAGCCCTGTAATTCCTACAAAACCTCCAATAATACCAAGTATTAGGGATTTCACTTGTTAATTGTGCAATTGGAATTGAAGTAAATTAATTTAGAATTTAGATTTACTTCAAAATGATTAAATATAAAAAGATACACAGCATTATATAATTGCATGTTAAATATGAAGATATATTAAATTACACTAGTGTAACATTTTGGTAAGTTCAACTTTAATAACATTTTAACAAATACCAAATTTAAAAATAAAAATAAAAATTTTGTCTTAAATAACAAATACCAAATTTAAAAATAAAATAAAATTTTGTCTTAAAGTTTAGATATCACATCCTAATTTTACTACTAAAAATCTAGTTATGTTAATGCATCGGTGGATATAATGTTTGTTGAGTCAAAGGATTGACCATCTCATTCCACGTAGGAAGAGGAGTACTCAGACAAGGAAACTTGTAAAGAGTACCAAGGAAGGAATAAGGATTAATTAAATAATAATTCAACTCTCAATTTTCTATTTTATATATATATATATATATATATATATATATATATATATATATATCATATCACCATCCTACTACCTAAATCAAGTAGTAAACCAAAACAAAAAACCAGTTGCAGAGGAGAAAAACATATGGAGAAGAAGACACTGAAGCATCTGCCTTATGAAATGATCATCCAAATCCTTTTGAGATTACCAGTAAAGTCTCTTTTACGTTTCAAGTGCGTTTGTAAGTCTTGGTTTTCTCTTATCTGTGATTCTCACTTTGCAAATTCACATTTTCATCTTGCCGCCACAACACGAACTCATAGAATTCTGTTCATATCAACTCCAGCTCTTGAAACTCGATCTATCGATTTCGAAACACCGTTTAGTGATGAGTCTACTTCTGCTTCACTTAACCTTACTTTTATGCATCCCCAATCTTACTTTAATCATGAAATTAAAGGTTCATGTAGAGGCTTTGTATTTTTGCACCGTTCTTCAGACATTTACCTATGGAATCCATCCACTGGAGCTCACAAACAAATACCTTTGTCTCCTATTGATTCCAATTTAGATGACAAATATTTCTGTTTTCTATATGGTTTTGGGTATGATCGGTCATCAGATGATTACTTGGTGGTTTCATTGTCCTGTGATACAAGTTCAACCTTAGCTAATATTTCATCACATTTCGAGATTTTCTCATTGAGAGCTAATACATGGAATGAAATTGAGTGTACTGGATTGGTGAAGTATACTCACTTCCCTTTTATGAATGCCTCTGATGATCCCAAAGTTGGGACGCTATTTAATGAGGCTATTCATTGGTTCGCTTTACTTCATGATTTATCAATGGATGTTATCATTGCCTTTGATTTAATGGAAAAGAAACTTTTAGAGATGTCTTTGCCAGATAATTTTGACCATGAACCTCCAGAATATGATTTGTGGGTATTTGGAGAATTTCTCAGTCTATGGGCTATGGATTATGATAATGATACAGTTGAAATATGGGTTATGAAAGAATACAGAGTGCATTCGTCATGGACTAAGACTCATGTTCTGTCTATTGATGGCATTTCCACTCAGTACTTTACCCCAATATGCTCTACCAAAAGTGGTGATATTATTGGAACGGATGGTGGTAATGGATTGGTGAAGTATGATGATGAAGGACAGTTGCTGGAGCACCACACCTATTGTAACGATTCTCGTGGATCGTATGTGGCCATGTATACAGAGTCTCTTCTTTCACTTCCCGGTGACAATGAGCAAGGTTAAAAAGGTTACAAAAACATGAAGAATAAGGTTTTGAAATATTCTCCTTCACTATTTTTTTATCATGGCCATATATGTATCTGAATGAAAAATAAGTTTTGTTTTCTAATTTTAGTGGACTGTATTAATTTTGGCCCTTCCCCTTTCACTGTTTTTAAACCAGGAAAAAAAGCAAGATATATTTTTTTTTGTTAAATTGTAACACATCCACTTGAGTTTGCTGAGTCCTATATCAGTAAGAAATACTAAAGAGTTCACTAACTTAATTTTTTGTGCTAAGGCAAAAGGATTTTATTTTATTAATAGCTATATATCAGAATCAGGATATGCCAGGATGGAAGGGCACAAACCTAAAGCTATATAAACCAACATCCAAACAAGATTCAATAATCAAAACAAGACCACAGTGCCATTAGATGAGGCCATCAAATAAGATTTGTGAAAGTCATTCATATATTGATAACAGGAGATCTTAAATTTCTATTTTTGTGTGGAGTTGTCAACTTGCCTAAAACTAGATTTCTTCTAACAGTAATATTCTTCATCAAGATTTACTTGGTTCTACATTGCTCGAAGAAGATTGTCATGTATATGTTAAGGCTTGAGAGTAGTGCAATTGGAGAAATTGTTGGTGGTACAATGCTACCTGCACTTGTGGATAGGTTGATTGAGTTAGATGTATGTTTGTTAAGCTCCTGTCAAATTTTCAGTCAAGGCAAAGCTAGGAGCTTTGACCATTATTCTATTTGTCTTTTTTGTAGGTGGAAATTGGATGGGATGGCAAGATGCAGCAGGAGGATGCCAAATGCATATTTGAAATGGATATAGATAGAAGACATTGCTGAATTTGCAGATGATTGGAAATATTACAGTATGGTATGGTCTACATTCTTATGATGAAACTTTAGTTTCAAGATTAAAAAGATGCTCCACTGGATTGGTGATAGAGTTCAATTGTACAATATTGAAAAATAATTTTTACGTCTTCACGTAATAGCTTCAATCAAGTGGTGTAGAGTTCGATTCTTGTTTATTGTCTATTCTTCAAAAGTTGAAGTTCAGTTGTTTGTTAGAGATATAATATAAAAACTGTTCATTTGTTTTCCACCTAAAATAGCTTGTTTGGTTTGTGTTTCTTTTATACATATTTTGTGTGTTGTCAGTGAAGATTTTGATGTGTGCGGCCTCTACTGTTTCTTGAAATTGTAAAATGTCAATGCATGGGGTCGTTAAAATGGCCCTATTGTCCCGTAAGGGTGGATTGTGGTTGGTTGAGAGTGTGGAAATTCAACTAAAGAAGGATACTAACAATTCCTGATGACCGCGCTATTCGCAATTACTAAACCAGCTTCTATCGGTTGTACAAATTTCCAGATCATTCTTTCATATATCTCTTGCAAATAGGGTTCATTTTGATTCGATAATTGTGTCAATAGGAAATCGAGTTATTGGATTTAGTTGATTGTAATGTACATTGAAGCAGAAGCTTATCCCTTGTTGGCTGCTGGAGTGGATGGAATGTGAAGTTTTGGATGATTGTCTGTGATCACCTATGCATTGTTGATAAGGCATTAAGGCTTAATAATTTGTCACATCCCTTCAATCCATAGTTTGGTTGTGTTGTAGGAATGAAATACATAGGCTCTGTTTGGTAAAAAATAGCGGATGACTAATAAGTCAGCTTATAGCGAATGAGCTTATAGCGAATAGCTTATAAGCTAGCTTATAGCGAATAGCTTATAAGCTAGCTTATAGCGAATGAGCTTATAGCGAATAAGCTAGCTGATTGAATTTGTAGTGTTTGGTAAAATTAGTGGTTGGACTAGCTTATAAGTATGAAATGACATAAAAATGATATGTTTAATTAATATTTAATTCTTTTTAAGTAAGATGATAAGGGTAAAATTGGAAAAAAAGATAATAAATAAGCTATAAGCTATAAGCTATAAGCTCATAAGCTACTTGAAATAATGTTTGGAAAATAAGCTATAAGCTAGTAAAATAAGCTATAAGCTCTTCTTTAAAAACTGTTACCAAATAGAGCTTTTAGCTTATAAGCTAAAAACTATAAGCTATAAGCTAGCTTATTTGATTTACCAACAGAGCCATAATAGAAATGATGGAATGTTTCCAAATAGTTGAAGTTTCTCAAAATGTATGAGTTGGTGAGGATTTTGGGTTTTCAATGAGTTATTTCTCAAGATAATCCTCACAATATTGTTCTCTTCAAGATAGGCTAATGTTGAGATTAGGTTCCATTGAAAACATTATTATCCCAAACAAGACATTTGAGATTTGTCAGAGGAAATTGATGATGGAATTTTAGAATACATGAAATTTGATGTAATGTTGAAAACTTCAAGAGACTTGGACCAGCTACTCCTTTTTTATGGTAATGGGCCCCTTAGAGCAAATGAGAAAATCTTCATATTTGAAAAGTTTGTCAAAACAGTAAAGAGTTTTTTTTTACTAATATAGTGTGACACAAGTGATCCTTTAACTATTTGGTTTTGGGTTTGATCTCCAACCGGTGTGTTTGGAGAAGTATTTCTTGGAAGATCCTTTGAATGAATCTCAGTTAAGAATTAATATCTGCAGTTTCATGATGATGATACTTTTGGTTAAAAAAAATTCATAGAATTTCATTTGAATCCCTTGGAACCAATCTTGTTAATTATTACGTAACCCTTTGAGTAACCAATCTTGGAGCAACACTTGCTTAGGCACAAATATTTGAACACAAGATTTAGACACACATACACAAATTAAAAATATTAAAAGAAAAAAGAAAATGTTAAATAGTGCATCCGGGACACTACTTAAACACAAATAAGAATTTTTTTCTTAAAACTCGTGAATTTAATACATTTAAAATGTAAAAAGTTATTTTTATCAACATTAACTTTATATTTTATTTCTATTTTTGGTATGCTTAATAAGTGTAACGAATGTAATATTTAACATGACCCAAAATAAAATTATCACATCAATCCATATCACTTTAATTATTATTTCTTTATTTTTATTTGTTTTTTTGTAAGTGTGCTTAACAAATAATATTTGAGTTTGTATTTATACAAGTATTTCTCTCAATCTTGAGAGAAGGTAACCGAGGGATTTTGTAAAAGTTTGTGAGAATGGCCCAACCTTAAAGAATTTTATTTTAGTATTAATTAACAATATAAAATTATTTTATATTACCGTATATTTATTTTTTTAAATAAATTTTTATTTATTTATCTATTACTATATATAAAAAAGATATAAATTTTTGGGATGACTTTTTTATTATTCCTATTTTACCCTTAAAAAACTACCAACAAAAAAAGTAACAACTGTATATAAAAAAGATACAAATTTTTGGGATGACTTTTTCATTATTCTTATTTTGTCTTTCAATAAAACTACCAACAAAAAAAGTAACAACCAATTATGGTTTACTCTTTTTTTAACAAGTTCTTATATAACAAAACCAGTTACAACAAATATAGTTTTACAATTTATATACATCAGTAGAATAGAAAAAACGAATCACACAAATGTTTGGCGGGTAGTAATAATAAGCTGAAGAAGTGTAGTAGTACTATACTATGTTTACGAATGATTTACCCAATTTTGGTTTTGCTGACAAATCATTCTTCTTGGGTAATGACATCTACTATTAATCTAAGATAATAATATACTACCAAATTTACTTGATTGTCCCTCATTACCTTTTTTTTGTCCTTTTTTTACTACTACAAATTAAGGACAATCTTGGAATATTTGATGTAAAATATTTAGATTCATCTTCACAAAATTATTCTCTGTGTTCCTTTTTTATCCTTGCTTTATTCAACATCACATTTCAAACTACAATGATAATAATAGGGTCATTTTCGACAACCACATTTTGTCACTTATAATTTGACATTGCCTCTCTTTTTTCTTATTTGAATTTCAAATCTCAAAATTTGACTCCCACACATAATATTTCAACTTCTCTCTTATTTCAACTTTCAAACTCATCCTCTTCCTTCCATAATATTTCAAATTCACTTCTCTCTTTCTTTTCTTTCTCTTACTTTTTTCTTATTTCTATTATTGTTTCATCTTCAGCATATTTCTAATCTTCATTTTATTTCTTCTTATTTTATAGGAACATTGTTCAATATTTAAAAGGAAGAAGAACACAAGTAAAGGTATATATTTTCTCTTTGTTTATTTGTCATTTCATTTTACTCTCATTTTAGTTATCATAAGTAAACTATATTTTTTTCTTCATTTTCAACATGGCAAATTTTATATAAATGTATACCAAATTTTTTTTCATATATTTCATGTATAATAAACTTCTATCTATACTAACACTTGTCATATGAGATTCAAAGGTTACAAATTAAGCTGCAAAAAAGGAAAAATAAAGAAGACTAAAAATTGATAATATAGTAGGTTTGTGTGTTGTGTTTTTATGGAAGTGTCATTGAAGCTGGAAAATTAAAAGAAGAGTTGTGTTTAAGTGTGTTATTGAAAAAGATAGCTGAGTTGGAGTATGTGAGTGTACACCATAATAAAAAGTTAGAATACAATTTAGTTATAGCCAATAAATATGAGTAATAACCTTAAAAATCATCATCTTTTTTTTGTTATTTCGTATACAAAAATCATCTCTCATTTTCTACTTTTTTGTTTTTTTTTTTTTTTTTTTGACAATACTTTTTTGTTTTTTAGATCTTGTCTTTTTTACTTTAAATAAATTCAAATAGAAAAAAGTTAAATCTTCTTTTTAAAGGTTAAAAATTAAGGTGAAAAATAAAGAAGAGTCAAATAATCATAAAAGATGATAGTTTGTCCATTGCAGTCTTATAAAAGTGGCATTGAAGCTTGATAATTAAGAGAGAATAAATTAAAAAAAAAAAAAAAAAGAGTATCCGTGAATGGGTTATTGAAAAAGAGGAAAAAGAGAGTTGGATTGAAGTATGGTAGTGAGTACATCATAACAAAAATTTAGAATAAAATAAGGATATAGCCAATGAACAATAATAATCTAAAAAGTCACCATCTTTCATTGACTAACACCCCCACAAAATATAACACGCCGAAGGCGCATCCCGTGTGTATGCACGGGTATGTACCTAGTTTGTGTGGAAAAAGAAAGTGTGCAATTTTCCATATTTTGTAGACATACTTGTTTTCAAGAATAGTAACTACCACTTACTGTATTCAATTAAATTAAAGTTTTAAAAATTTGGATATTTAATACTCCTATTATAACTTTTTATATATATTTTTTTGGTCTTAGGTATAACTTTTTATATTCTGCATATAAAACATAATACTGCTATATTTAGTGGATATTTTTGTTTAAGTCATGAAATACCAGTTAAAAAACAAAAATGATAAATTTTTAACTGAAAATAACTTTATTTTATATTTCCAAATTTTTAACTACGCAAGTTTTTATATACATTTATCATATTTAATTTAATATTGCTAGAATTTATCGTGGGACTAAAAAATAATCTCTTCTAATTTAACCAAAATGTTAAATTTAATTTTTGACTTGAATACTATTCCATCTGTCTCATATTATAAGAAAAAAAAATCATTTTTTCTTGTCCTAAATTATAAGCAAAAAAAACTCTCTTTCATTATTTTCAAGATTTAGTTTTATTTAATTTTATAAAATTTAATACAATTGCATTTAATTTACTCTCTTTCTTCTTTTCCTCATAATCAATAACCAATAAAAATTGTTCATACATCTTCTCATAAAAGTTATTACAAGAAAAAAAATAAAAATTCATACTTTCAATTATCATATTTTACTATGTGAATTTTTCTTTTGAGTCTTATGGGGACTAAAAAAATTAGTCTCTAATCTCTATAATTGAATACTGCCAAAAATAAAAATAAAAACATATTCCAAGGAAGAGAGAGGGATTGAAGGGAGTACATTTAACAATACTCCCTCTAGTCTCATATATAAGAAAAAGTTGACTTTTTAGATTCATTGTAAAGTTAATGTATCTAGACTATATTATTGTCTAGATACATCAATTTTACAATGAATCTAAAAAGTAAACATTTTCTTATATATAGGACCGGAGGGAGTACATTAGAATCGAATCGATCCATCATTTGGTAACCAAGTGGCCACTACAGTAATAATAGTATATAAACAAACAAACAAGGCGACTAACTTGTGACCAAAATGAAGAAAAACACATTGTTGTATCTTCCTCTTGAATTGATCATCCAAATTCTGCTGAGGTTACCAGTAAAGTCTCTTTTACGTTTCAAGTGTGTTTGTAAGTCATGGTTTTCTCTTATCTCTGATCCCAATTTTGCAAATTCACATTTTCAACTTTCCTCCGCAGCACCCACTCGTAGAATTCTGATCATGTCAACTTCATCTCCCTATGAATCTCGATCTATAGATTTTGAAGCATCATTGCTCGACGATGATAGTGTTCATGTTTCAATTTACCCTAATTTTATGCTTTTCCAATCTTTTTCACGTATTGAAATTAGAGGTTCATGCAGAGGTTTTTTACTTTTGCAATGTTACAATATACAGAGTTGGATTTATGATATCTACCTATGGAATCCATCCACTGGATTCCACAAAAAAATACCTTTGTCTCCTTTTTCTTCTGATTTAGATGATTACACTGTTTTCTATGGTTTTGGGTATGACCACTCAACAGATGATTACTTGCTTGTTACAATGTTAACTGAAAATTCCACCGATCCGCCGCCGGCACAGTTGGAGTTTTTCTCTTTGAGAGCTAACATGTGGAAACAAATTGAGGGTACTCAACTCACTTATGATTCATGGACGAACAAGAATACACAGGGTTTCTCTTTAATGGGGCTATTCATTGGTTTGCTCGTTGTTGTGATTTACAGAAGCATGTTATTGTTGCCTTCAATTTAATGGAAAAGAAACTTTTCCATATCCATTTGCCAGATGATTTTGACCGCGAACTTAACGATTTTGGTTTGTGGGTATTTGGAGATTCTCTCAGTCTCTGGGCTGTATATTTTTTGACAGATGATGGTTTTGACCTCGATGATTTTGGCAAACTTAAGGTATGGGTAATGAAAGAATATAAAGTAGATTCACCTTGGACAAAGATTTTTGTTCATTCTTTTGATGCCATTTCCTGTATATCCTTCTTCCCAAAATGTTCAACAAAAAGTGGTGATATTATTGGAACAATTGGTCGTAACAAAGGGAAATTGCTAGAGTATCACTCCTATTTTAACAATGGACATTGGTGCATAGCAGCTTTGTATACAGAGTCTTTGCTTTCACTCCCTGACAAATGAACAAGCTTAGGAAGATGACTCAAACAAGAAGAACAAGTTGTGAAATATTCATCTTTGCCTTTTCTTGATATTTATAATTATATTCTATTACATGTTTTACTGCATATGTGACATGACCTGGTATGCTATGTGAGTTGATCCAATATGTCATGAAACATATATTGTTTTACTCTTTGTAATATGCTTATTTCAAATATTGACAACTTTAGTTGTTTGTGTCATTCACCTCTATTTGTGCATGTTTAATTGGATCGAGTTTGAATGTATGTTTTATCATTGCATGAGATTGTTTCATATGGTAAACTAGTCTCGTGAGTTTTTGCACGTTGATTAAGATCAAAATCATAATTTCATGACTTTGAATCAAAGTACATCATTAAAAATTTGATCATTGCTACATGTGTTTGTAAGAAAAAGAAGGTTATGCTCTCAAATTTTGGTGGACTCTAATAACATGGTCTCTTGTCATTTCTCTGTTTCAAACCATAAAAAAGAGAGGGAAAAAAAACTAATGTCAAAATAGTGAATTATACATAATCTGTTAAATGAATTGTAAGACTTTAGATCATTAGAAACTTCAAAATCAAATCACCTCATGAACCTAAATAGTTCTACTACAATTATAACGTAGACTTTTCATATGCTATCCAATGAATAAAGATCAAAAGCCATCGCTATGGTATCAGCAAAAAATGCATTACAGGGTGATAAGTCATTGTTTACTAAAAATAAGTCATCTACAAGTTTTGGGCATAACTAAAACAATATAGACTTTTTTGTTTAAGTTTAACACATCTACGTGCTCTTTTCTGAACTTAAGTTTGCAGAGTCTTATCAGTAAGAAATAATTCCAGAGGAAGCTGTCTTTAAAAACTATAAAAGAAGTGTTTATTTATTTTACAGTTTTGCATACGTGCTTTATAAAAACTGACTTTGCAAAGTAGAAAAAGACTAACTGTGGTTTATGCAAATACTGCTGCTTTAAGTCATTATAGCATGATTTGGCCCTTATTGTTCAATTTAATATGCAATGTTATGTTACCAATGCAAAACCTTGAAGACATAATTTGGATAACATATTGTATTGATGCATTTGTGTACTTTACTTTAAAGTAAATATTTATGTTAGGAAATTGACCAAAGAAGGTGACATCAATCAATCCTTATTTTGTGACTAAGTTGTATAAAACGCTAACCCTAATTAACAATTCATGTGTGTTTTGTGATACGATGGCAGAATCGGGGTCCATTTGTTTCTTCACTGTAACTGTAGGGCGAATGTTTGGTATCAGGTTATGCGTTGGCTGGAATTTGTTTTAATACTCCCCCCTAACTTGTTTATGTCATTCGAAATGTTAATTAGCTGTGCTAAAAGTAAACGGCAAAAGGAAGGATTGACATTAATATGGAATGCATATATGTGGGTGATATGGAAAGTTAGAAAGATTGTATTTTCAACAACGGAGGGGTAGTTAGTGAAGAAATAGTGGATCAAATTAAACTTCTGTCGTGGCAATGGTTTATCGGTCGAGTGGTGAAAGGCTCGTGCTTATTATATGAAAGATGATGGAGTCCATTGTACTGTCTTGGTCGGTACCGAGAAGCAATCAGTTTGGATTGTGGTCTGTGTTCTGTGTTAGAATAGTTTCTGCGCTGTGTTGGTCCTTATGGTGTCTGGCTTGTGTGCTCTTTAGCGTTGTGGAATTTAGTTTTCTTTATGCAGCTTTTCCTGGTTTGTAATGCCTCAGGTAGCTGTTTTTAGTTTTTGGAGGGAATTGTAATAGGGTTCATTTTGATTTGATAATTTTCTCAATCGGAAATCTAGCTAATCCTTGTTGGCAGCTGCAGTGGGTGGAATGTGAAGTTGTGGATGATTATCTGTGATCAGCTATGCTGATAAGGCATTAGGCTTAATAATTTGTTATGTGGTTTTGTTCTTTCTTATAAGTGTCACTGGTATATGGTTGTAGCAGAAAGAATGAACATCAACTTCCTGTCATTTGTCAGAACATGTATACATGTTTTCAAGGCTGTGGAAGCAACCTTTTGCGTGATTGAATTACAATGGGCCTTATTCAGGCTAACAAGCTTGGCTTTGTCAGACCGCAGTTCATGTCGAGCGGCTTTGTGAAGTGGCAGAACTAAATCAGCCGAGTCCACTCTTAACTTTAATCTTAATACTTTTAACTTTTCCACTCTTAGCAGGTCGCGGAGACATTAATTGTCCTTGGCCTCTATGTGCTTTCTTGTTATAAAGTTGGTTTAGCTTAGTGTCTTTGAAACTTTCTGACCTTTTCAAATACAATCAAATGCACAAAAGGGTGGATTTGTATTCTCCTTAGCCAAGAATTGATGGAGGAAAGTGAAGCAATTATAGCTTCATTTGATGTTTTTAGTGGAAATGTGATGTAAGATATGAAGTCATTTATGTGATGAATTTGTATTCTTTCTTATGGAATGACGTATGTGGTTCTTAAATTCTATATAAAGTAAGGATTTAGTGTTTTTCATATGATGACCAACCGAGTTTTGTTATTTTGCAGGTTAGATCGACGAAACGGAAGTTGATTGATTATGAAATAAGTTTGAAAATATCATAGTTTGTTGATATATTTAAATTTCACTGTTGGGTTCAATAAGGAGATATAAGTGTTAGTATCCCTAATAAGCCATACTGAAATAACAAGGTGGTAAAGGCCTTTAGAGAGGTATTTTAATGTTTAGCCAATAATCAATAAGTTAAACTGTAAGACAGCTTGAAATTTCAAGGACTATACCTTTGCAGTGTCTCCTCGGATATGTGTTTTGAACCTAGTAGAAGGTACATGGGCTGAGCTGAAGAAAAAGCACGATCACTGGCCTAAACATCCGAGTCCTTAGGCGTTGGATTAAGGAGTTAAACGATGTTTTTTTACTAAGGCTTACATATGGCATTTCAGGTGTTTACTTGCTGCACAATTATGCAGAAAAAGATAGTTGCATAATTTTCGTCAAATTTTGAGTTATTTTTTTCCAACTTTACGTTAAAGTTTGAGTTAATTTCGTCTATAACTTTCACATAATACTTTCTTAAGTTGTCCGTGTATGAAAATATGTTAGCCACGTGGACAATTTAAATATAAATTTGTCTAAAAGGACTAACTTGAAATTTTTTAAACATAAAAGACCAAATTAAAACCTAAAATTAATGTAAGGACAAAATATGCAATTAAGTTTTTTATAATTTATTGTAGTGCAACAAATTGAATGCATAAGATTTAGGTTTCATCCTCAATGACTTTATTATAAACAAAAAAAATAGTATCATATTAGTGGGGTGACATTGCATAAATATATAAGTATTAAGTAAAAATAAAATTGGCAAGTGAGGTCAGCTGATCCCACTGCCCCCACACTCTATCCGTGTCTGCCGATACACGACTTAGGTGGATGATTGTGATTGGTCCACAAATAATATTTATTATAGAAAAATTGATAAATAATATTTGTAAATAAATCAAAATCATTCACCTCAACAAATATACCGGTATATATTCACATAGGATATATACCGGAGTGTTCACCTAATATAAAAATGACACATTGCCATCCTATCTTTTTAGCTTGTTAAAGGGGATGAACCAAAATTGTCGGATGTTGGTTGCCTATTGTAGCAAAACAACACAGTTTGCCGCAGTAAGCAATCACAACCATTGAATGGTTTGGATTAAATTTAGTAAAATAAAGTAAAAGCAATCATGGCCGTCCATTCAAATCGAACGCTCCAAACTATTACAGCGGCCTGCTTAACAGGACGGAATCCATTTCCAAAATAGAGTTTAGTTATTGTCAAATAATGTCATCATTTAATAAATGTGATACATGTTTAAATTTTAAAATACATTACATAATTTTTTATGGCTAGAGATGTGATCATCCTTACTAAGATATGAGCAACTTCATTAGTTTGTCTCCTAATAAACTCGACCGAGAGTTTCTAAAATAAGAAGACACATTACATAATATATGTTAATATATTATTTGATGCATCTGTCCCGTGACCGTGAGTTTAGCTCAGTTGGTAGGACAATGCATTATATATGCAGGGGTCGGGTTCGAACTCCGATCATCCCACTTATTCACTTTAAGGGTGGAATTTCTAGCCGTTGGGCTACTTGAAAATAAAATAAAATTGATGCATCTGTAAAATAAAAATTAAAACATCCATTACTATATATAAAAAGGATACAAATTTTTTGGATGACTTTTTCATTATTCCTATCTTACCCTTAAAAAAACTACCAACACAAAAAGTAACCAACTATATATAAAAAAGATACAAATTTTTGGGATGACTTTATCATTATTCTTATTTTGTCCTTCAATAAAACTACCAACAAAAAAAGTAACCACCAATTATGGTTTACTCTTTTTTTAACAAATTCTTATATAACAAAACCAGTTGCAACAAATATAATTTTATAATTTATATACCTCAGTAGAATAGAAAAGACGAATCACACAAACAGGCACAGAACATGCCGTTTGACTGCTAGTAATAGATAAAGTAAATTTTTCATCCCTATTCACAACAAAGAAATCCAAAAAATAAAATAAAACAGTTAGGTTTTAGATTAAACAAAAGGAAGCCGCGCCAATCATAAGAAATTCCCGCAAAAAAATCTGTCCTTTGAAGACAGAGAGTACTTAGTATTATATTTTACTTTTCTTTCAGAACTTGGAATCCCTTGTAACTAAGATTAGGGTTTACTCGAAGCAGTGTCTAGTGGAACGAAATGAAGAACAACAGGAAGAAGAAGACGAATCCACCGCTTTATCTTCCTCATGAATTGATCATCCAAATTCTGCTGTGGTTATCAGTAAAGTCTCTTATACGTTTCAAGTGTGTTTGTAAGTCATGGTTTTCTTTTATCTCTGATCCCCATTTTGCAAATTCACATTTTGAACTTACCTCTGCAACACACACTCAGACTCGTAGAATTGTGTACGTAGTAGATCAGGAACCTCGATCTATAGATTTTGAAGATTCGCTTGACAATGCTTCTGTTTTAAAGAGCCTTACATTTCTGCGTCAAGAGCCTTTTTGGGATATTGTAATTAAAGGTTCATGTAGAGGCTTTATACTTTTCAATAATGGCTCTCACATCTACCTATGTAATCCATCAACTGGATTTCACAAACAAAAACCTCTGTGTTCTTATAGTTTTGGTGTAAGTTCAAATGATTTCTGTGGTCTTGGATATGACAAATCAAGAGATGAATATTTGGTGGTTTTGATGTCTTGTTATGCCAAATTAGGCGATGATTCATCACATTTGGAGGTTTTCTCATTGAGAGATAATAAGTGGAAGGAAATTGAGGGTACTCACTTTCCTTAGAGGATTGCATCTGATAAGCCTAGAGCAGGGTTGTTCTATAATACGGCTATTCATTGGTTCGCTATTCGTCATGATATATCAATGCGTGTTATTGTTGCCTTTGATTTAATCGAAAGGAGACTTTCAGACATTCCTGTTCCAGATGCTTTTGTCCATATTTATGGCTATTATGATTGTGATTTGTGGTTATTTGGAGAATTTCTTAGTCTATGTGTTATAGATTATCATAAAAATAACGCTACAGTTGAAATATGGGTGATGAATGAATACGCAGTGCATTCGTCTTGGACTAAGACTCTTATTTTTCCTATTGATTTCATTCCTAGTGAGTTCTTTTTCCCTTTATGCTCTACAAAAAGTGGTGACATTATTGGAACCGATGATGCTTGCGGATTCGTGAGGTATGATAACAAAGGACGGTGGCTAGAGTATCTGTTCGATAGTGACGAGCGAGGTGGATACGAAATGGCTGTGTATGACGAGCGGGCTGGATACGAAATGGCTGTGTATACAGAGTCTCTACTTTCACTCCCTGAGCGAGGTGATGGTGAGCAAGTTTAAGAAGATGATGACTAAAACAAGAAGAATGAGGTCATGCAATATTCTCCTTCACTATTTTCTTGCTATTTATATTGTATCATGAACTCTTCGGTGACTGTATTTGTTGCGTATTATGTGTTTGAATGCATTTGTAATGAGTCAGTATGCAAAACATGAGTTAATATGTCATGAAATGTTTATTGGTCCAACATTTGTAATATGTTTATCTAAAATGCTGACAACTTTGTTTGTGTGATTCACTGGTATTTTGTTCTCTAATTTGATCGGGCTCTGTTAACTTTGGCCCTTGCCATGTGTCTGTTTCAAATGAATTTTGAAGCATCAAAATTAATTCACCCCATGAATCTAAATAATGCTACTACATTTACAACTTAGTTTTCATAATGAATAATGATCAAAAGTCATCACTCATCACTATGGGATAAAAGTTATCATAAATGCAATACTGGGTGAAGAGTCACTGTTTACTGAAAAAAGTCATTCAGGCCGTAACAAAAACAGCATAGTTTTTTTGTTAAAGTTTTACGCATCTGTATGCCCTTTTCTCAACTTAAGTTTGCAGACTCGTACTCGTAGGAAATACCTCTTGAGAAAACAGTCTTCAAAAACTATATTCAAAGTGTGTATTATAGTTTTGCATTCATGCTTTAAAGAAACTGATACTTGCAAATTGAAAAAAGGAAAACAGTGGTTTATAAACTGTACAGGTTTCAACGGAATTGCACATGTGTGAACCGGACTATGAACCAAACGGAGCTGAACTACTGCTCCTATGAACTGAACTCAACTGTTTTTTGGTGTTGAGCTGATTTTAAAGAGTTCAAAATTTAAATCTTTGGCTTTTAACTAGTGAAAAAACTGGTTTTTGAAAGTTCTGCACTAGTTTTTAACTTTTCAAAATAAAAAAGATTGTTGACTTATAACTTACATTGTCCTGTGATTTGACCTGTTTAATAATCTGATTCTGAACTGGTATGCAGCCTAATTGACATGTATAATATAAAATATCAGTGAAATGAACAAAGTTAAGAGGAAGTAATTTCAATGCCTTGTTCGTGTTAATACCACAAAAGAAGAAGTGACTAACCAGTAATTACACCATACCAGCCTCCAAAAGCTACAAATGACAGCATAGTTTTTGAATATTTTAGCAGACCTTTTGAAATTGAATGAGTGGGATTTAATAAACCATAATTCAAAGCCATTTAACAATTTTGGAGGGAAAATAAGTAAGCTTCAGGGTTTGTAAATCCAACGATAAAAGGATGAATAGTGAGGAGAATTTTAACAATCTTTTTGCTACATTTTTCATACTCAGGGCAGATACTCTATTTCATTATGTGAGATTCTGAATTGAAGAAAACTCTTACAATTTGGTATTTGGAATCATACATTAGAATAGAATGACTGACATGAACGTAGTAGTTTTGATACTTTCACTGATTTGGTTCAAGACTTCAAAAGTGTTGTGTGTGCTAATTTAGTGCTCATAACAATAGATTTAGAAGGACTAGCATAGTGTTATTCCATTTACTAAATGTGTAGTTTAACACTATGTAAGTTACTAGAAGAATCACAATGATCTATACTAGTATACTACTCCTTTTTACCACAATAATTGTGGGATTTAACTATTTCAACAAATTAAAAAAAAACACATCAATAAAAGAAGAACAAAATGATGATTTTACCAAGTTATTGTTAGTAACTACTACTCCAGACTTAAAATATAGGACCAAAGTGTTATAAAAAATAAAATAAAGGATTTGCAGGGTAATTGTGCCTAAAAAAAACAAATACAAGCATACAGCTCATTGACTATGAAACTTGCTTAGATATCTCGTTAAAAATGCTCTAATTGGAAGGTATTGATCTATTCTTATTATCATAAATGCAAATTAACAAAAATTAAGAGAGATTCATATAAATATTATCTACCAAATTCTTTTATTAATTTGAACGTGATTCTAGCTGTCAAATTTGATTCGACTTGACTGATTTAGAACCTTAATTATAGGGTATAATAATTCATATGAGTATGAGTATATATACGTTGCAAAATCAATTCACAATTGGCAGCAGTAAATGGGTCTTGATCAGCACCCTACCAACTAAATCAACCGTTGGGAACATAACCTTAACTCAAAGGAGGAAGAAACATGGAAAAAAATACATTGTATGTGCCTCATGACTTGATCATCCAAATTCTGCTCAGGTTACCGGTAAAGTCTCTTATACGTTTCAAATGTGTTCGTAAGTCATGGTTAACTCTTGTCTCCGATACTCATTTTGCAAATTTACATTTTGAAATTACCGCCTCACACGGTCGTAGAATTTTGTTCATATCAACTCCGGATCTTGAAACTCGATCTATCGATTTCGAAGCATCAATTAGAGACGATTCTGCTTCTACTTCACCGAGCCTTCACTTTTTGCGTCCCCACCCCCAATATTATTTTCTTGGTGAAATTAAATGTTCATGTAGAGGCTTTATATTTTTGCACCTCTCTGCAGAGATGTACCTATGGAATCCGTCAACTCAAGTTCACAAACAAATACCTTTGTCTCCTATTGATTCTAAATTCGGTGTCAACAATTATTTTTGTTATCTATATGGTTTTGGGTATGACCAGTCGAAAGATGATTACTTGGTGGTTTCAATGTCATGTGATAGAAACTTAGGTTATAACTTAGATGATGATTATTATTCACGTTTGGAGTTTTTCTCATTGAGAGATAATACTTGGAGTGAGATTGAGGGTACCCACTTCCCTTACATGAATGTCTTTGATTATTCCATGGTAGGGTCTCTCTTTAATGGGGCTATTCACGGGTTGGCTTTTCATCTTGATTTATCAATGATTGTTATTGTTGCTTTTGGTTTAATTGAAAGGAATTTTCTAGACATTCATTTGCCAGATGATCTTGAACATGAACCTTTAGAATGTGATTTGTGGGTATTTGGAGAATGTCTTAGTGTGTGGACTATGCAGGATGATATAGTTGAAATATGGGTGATGAAAGAATACAACATGCATTCGTCTTGGACTAAAACTCTTGTTTTTTCTATTGATGTCATTCCTACTCGTTGCTTTTCTCCAACATGCTGTACAAAAAGTGGTGATATTATTGGAAGAGATTGGGGTAATGGATTGGTGAAGTTTGATGAGAAAGGACAGTTGCTGGAGCATCCCTCCTATTTTAAAGGTGATCGTGGATCCCGGGTGGCTATGTATACCGAGTCTCTGCTTTCACTCCCTAATTATAGTGACCAAGGTTAAAAAAAGACACAAATAAGAAGAATGAGGTTATGAATTATTATCATTCACTTTTTTCCTAATATTTATAATTATATTGCATTGTGTACTCTTGGGTGGCTGCATCTGTAACATGAGCTGATGTAATATGTCATGAAATATTTATTGGTAAACTGTTTGGAATATGTTTGTTGGAAAGATTCACACCTTTAATTGTGTGTGATTCACTATTATTTATGCATGAGTAATTTGGTTTAGTTCTAAAGTATGATGTGGTCATTGCTTGAAATTGTTCTATATGTAATTTATTTGATGACACAGAACTCTGTTATCATATCACTTGATCAACCAATATAAGTTTATGACGTCAATGATTCCATCTCCCAAAACCTCGACGATGTAACTGATAATCTAAACTGCTCGCCGGAAGTGTTAGATTGAGCTTTGAGTGAGGTCTCTATTGAGCCTGGCCCTAGACTAAAATAGTTTTAGCAAGAAGTTCGGTTTGGTTCATCGATTTTAAAAATTAAGAATCGGAACCGAATCAAACTAGTTTCGATTGAGTTTTTATTTGATTTGATTTAGTTTATCGGTTTGACCAATTTTATCCAAACCATTTACACTCCTTTCCTTTTGCAATTTACTCAATCTAGCGTTAATAATTATAAAATTATAAATAAAAGTGAGTAAATTTTTTTTTAATGTATTTAGTCGTATTTTTGAACAAGATACATCAACTTTATTTTAACCCAGTAAGACCAGGGACGAAGCGAGTACGATGGTTGACTAACGCATGGGATTGGCCATCGTATAAAGAGTACTCACTCAACAATGTACTTGTGAGTAAAGAAAGAGTAACGCAACAATAGTAGAGGAGGCATAAACAAAGGTGCGTGATGGAGACGAAGAAGAACACACAATCATATTTGCCTCAAGATTTGATTATCCAAATCCTCCTAAGATTACCGGTGATATCTCTTTTTCGATTCAAATGTGTTTCTAATTTATGGTTTTGTCTTATCAATGCTACCGATTTTGCAAATTCGCATTTGCAAATTACCGCCGCAACCCAAACTTCTAAGATTCTGTTCTTGACAAATTCAGCTCCTCATGAAGCTCGTTCTGTAAATATTGAAACATCATTGTTTGGCGATGATAGTACTTCTGTTTCACTGAACCCTAATTTTATGCCATTTCAATCTTATCCTCGTATTGAAATTAAAGGTTCATGTAGAGGCTTTATACTTTTGAAATGTTTCACTCGAATGATGTTGAATTTCTACCTATGTAATCCATCCACTGGATTTCACAAAAAAATACCTTCGTCTCCTTTTGCTTCCAATTTATATGAAGATGACAATTGTTTCTATGGTTTTGGGTATGACCAATCAGCAGATGATTACCTGTTGGTTTCAATGTCTTATGATGATCCAGACTCATATGTTACTATGTTGTCACACTTGGAGTTTTTCTCATTGAGAGCTAACACATGGATAGAATTTGAGGATACTCGCGCTTATTATCTAAATTCCATCGAAGATGAGCGCAAAGAAGGATCATTCTTTAACGGGGCTCTTCATTGGTTTGGTTTTCGTCATGATGATCTAGAAAAGCATGTTATCGTTTCCTTTGATTTAATGCAAAGGAAACTTTCAGAAGTGCATTTTCTAGATGATTTTGACTGTCAGCTTGACGATTGTGGTTTGTGGGTATTTGGAGAATTTCTCAGTTTATGGTCAATGAATTATCAAAATAATACTAAAGCAGTTGAAATATGGGTGATGAAAGAATACAAAGTGCCATCGTCTTGGACTAAAGCTATTGTTCTTCGTGTTGATGGCATTCCAAAAGAGTACTTTATCCCTTTATGTTTTACAAAAAGTGGTTATATTATTGGAACAGATGATGATACTGGATTGGTGAAGTATAATGACAAAGGACAGTTGCTAGAGTATCACTCATATAGTCATGATTGGCGTGGGTTCCAAATGGCTCTCTATATAGAGTCTATGCTTTCGCTCCCTGCTGACAGTGAACAAGCTCAATTAGATGACACAAACAAGAAGAAGAGTAAGGTTGTAAAATATTCTTCTTTGCCTTTTTCTTGATGTTTATAATTATATTGTATTTTGTAATGTTGGGTGACTGCATTTGTAGAGTAATGTGTTTTACTGTATTTGTAACTTGAGCCGGTATGCTACATGATTTAATCCAATATCTCATGAAATGTATATATTTTCAAGCATCGTTTGACATAGATAACAATGCTTTTGTTTTACAAAACCTTACATTTCTGCGTTAGGAGCCTTTTCCTGATCTTGGAACTAAAGGTTCATGTTGTGGCTTTATAGTTTTGAATTATTGCAATCACCTCAACCTATAAAATTCATCCACTAGACTTCACAAACAAATATCTTTGTCTTCTCATAGTTGTGTGCACTTATGTGGACTTGGTTATGACAAATCAAGAGATTACTATTTGATAGTTTTAATGTGTTGTTATTCCAAATTAGGTGATATTTTATCACATTTGAAGTTTTTCTCATTGAGAGATAATAAGTGGAGGGAAATTAGGAATACCTCTGATAAGTATAGAGCAGAGCAGAGCAGGGTTGTTCTATAATATGACTATTCATTGGTTTGCTATTTGTCGTGATTTATCATTTATTGATGCATTTTGGAACATCTCATTTGATTTCTAGCATTAAGTTATTTATTTTATTGTTATTAATTATTTAATTATGTGGCGCGTAATCATTTGAGTTTGTTGCGTAAAAAAAAATTGTGTTTGCATGTTTATGAGTTTATTTAGTTAATTAATTATTAGAAGAAAATTACTTTTGTCACCTTATCGGTTACTCGCACGTAGTTTATATTATGACTTAAGTATAGACTTAGGGCCTGTTTGATTCTCTTCTCAAAAACAGTTTTTTAGTTTTTAAAAATTAAAAACTAAAAAACTTGATTGGTAATCCAATTTTACAAAAGTGTTTTCAAAAACTGTTTTCTATTTATCAGTTTTAAAAACTAAAAATGTAAAACAAGTTCAAGAAGTTTTGCTTTTCTCTTCTTAAAAACAATTTTCTAAAACACTTCTATAAAACACATTTTAAAAACTAAAAACCAAAATTGTTTCAAACAGGCCCTTATTGTTGAATTTTGTTGGAATTATTGATGAAACCATTAATTGGTGATATTGATTGTGTTATTATATGAATGTGATTGGTGAATACATTTTCATTGATGAATAATTGAGTATGATTGGTGAATTAGATTTGGTAAAATAATTCTGTTATCTAAATATTATTGTATGTTATTGGGTAGCATGTTAAGGTGTTGATATGTGTTATATGCATTCATGCAGACAATATCGAGTTAATTAGTTGGTGAATTAGGGATCATATAGTATACAGTAAAATAACTCTGATTATATGTGGTATTAGGTGTGTAGATTTGGACACACGACATATATAAATGGCATTCGGTTCTAATATGTGCAATATGTGTTCTAATTAATAAGTGACTTGTGATTACTTGGTGTAAATCAATTTGTATATAATAATTGATTTAATTGGTGATTGGTGTGTATTGGTGAATTGATTATTTGGTAACATATCTGAATATTCTCAAACTTGGCGTGTTGATACATGAAGAAAATATTTATTAGGAAATATTTGTATCATTCAACTGTTTAATTATCGTGAAGTGTCTGAATAGTTTCCGTATATTATGAATTTATTTCTAACCCCTGTTTATGTCTTATGTGTTGGGCTCTTGGGTGTTCAAACTTCCAGGTTGAGGATACCGTAAGTGAGGAGCAGTAGCCGAGCTATTGATGAGGAGATGGTGTGTTACCTCTCCTATTTATCTTTTCTGTTATTTGGGTTGTATTTTATTTACTTAGGGTCGCTCTGGTATTGCAACACCAGGAGGTCATGACATTTGTTTTGCTTCTCGTATGTTGGATATTATGTATGTTCAGATTTTGTGGCTTTGGTAGCCTTCTCTTGGAATTTATGTTATGAGATGCTGAATCTATCATATGTTGAGTTGGTTGAGTACTTTTGAATTATGAAATTAAAGATGCATGATCACTTATTGATACAGATTTTATTTTCCGCTGCTTATTGATCAGATATAGTTGACAAATATTATTGAATGAATTAATGTGTGACACCTTAATTGATTAATTGCTATTTAATCGTTAGAATGCATGATTGAGTTTAGGGTGTTTCACATGTCACTATACCACATGAGTTAATATGTCATGAAATGTCTATTGGTCAAATATTTTTAATATTTTTATAAAGTGCTTACAACTATACTTTGTGTGATTCATTGGTATTTTCATTTTGTTCTCTAATTTTACCCTTGCCATTTTTCTATTTCAAACGAATTTTGAAGACTTTAGATCATAATTAAGAAGCATCAAAATCAATTCACCCCATGAATCTAAATAAAAGTCACTATTTACTAAAAAAAAATTATACAGGCTCAGGGCATAACAAAAACATGATAGATTTTTTGTTCAAATTTTAACTGTGAAGAATTGCCTTGAAAACTCAGAAAATCAGAAAACTGGAAAACTAGCAGCAGCGGGGCGCCTGGCGCCAGGAGAGTGCTGGAAAGGGCTGTGGCTTCTGTTTTGTTGGCGCGGGGCGCAGGGTATTGGCGCGGGGCGCCGGTACGCGGAGCAATATATATACAGTTGCGTTTTCTGATATTTTTAAGTGGTTTTTTAGGGTTTGCAGCCAATCAAAAGACTAGGGTTTATAGAGAATTCTCTTGGCAATAATTCTAGGGATTGGGAATCAATTAAACACCTTGGTAAACACTTGTAATTGAATTTCTTGGTCACGGGAAGAAATTCGGGACTTGGGTAGAATAGGATTCAAACTATTTCTTGTAACCCTTGTTGTTGGGATTTCATTGTAACCTTGAAACTTGATTGATAATGAAGAAGGAGAGCTGCCCTCTCCCCCAGACGTAGGCCTTTATTTGGTCGAACTGGGTAAACAATTGCCTGTGTCTCTTTATCGCTTTCGTTGTTTATTTGTTCGTGATTACTATTGCTATTCTCGCTTGTTTGATTGCTCAATTCAATTTGCTCCACACACTAAGGTTATTGGTGTGGTTCAGTCCGAATTCACAACAATTGGCGCCCACCGTGGGGCAAAGGATCAAAAGAATTAAGTATCATGGGTTCGAAGTGGGATATCGAGAAATTCACCGGGAGTAATGACTTCGGTCTGTGGAAGGTGAAGACAAGGGCAATACTAATCCAACAGAAGTGTGAACAGGCGCTAAAGGGTGTGGAACACATGCCGGCTGGTCTCTCAGATGCGGAGAAAACTGAGATGGATGAGAAAGCACTCAGTGCTATTATTTTGTGCCTCGGTGATAAGGTGTTAAGAGAGGTAGCCAAGGAAAAGACTGCTGCTGCTATGTGGACCAAACTTGATGCATTGTATATGACCAAGTCCCTGGCACATAAGCAGTTACTGAAACAACAACTGTACTTCTTTCGTATGGTTGAAAATAAGTCGGTTATGGAGCAACTGGCTGAGTTCAATAAGATTATTGATGATTTGGCGAACATCGATGTGAATCTTGAAGATGAGGATAAGGCTTTCCATCTGTTGTGTGCGTTTCCAAAGTCACTAGAGAATCTCAAGGATGCTTTGCTTTATGGCAAAGAGGGCACTATCACCTTGGAAGAAGTCCAAGCGGCTCTAAGAACCAAGGAACTGACAAGGTTTAGAGACTTGAAGGTTGATGATAGTGGAGAAGGCTTGAATATCTCAAGGGGCAGGAGTGAAAATCACGGTAAAGGAAAGGGGAAGAAGCATAGGTCTAAGTCTAGGCCTAGAGGTAATGGTGACACAACAAAATTCAAGTGTTATCATTGCCATACACCAGGTCACTTCAAGAAGGACTGTCCTCAGAGAGGGGGCGGTGGTAATGGTGGTAGTTCGTCTGCTCAGATAGCCGTTAGTGAAGAGGAAGGTTATGAGAGTGCAGGAGCACTAACTGTGACTAATTGGGAACCTGAGAAAAGCTGGGTCATGGACTCAGGATGCTCATATCACATCTGTCCGAGAAAGGAGTACTTTGAGACCTTGGAATTGAAAGAAGGTGGAGTTGTGCGTCTTGGCAACAATAAGGCGTGCAAGGTTCAAGGTATGGGTTCTATCCGACTGAAAATGTTTGATGACCGTGACTTTCTTTTGAAGAATGTGAGGTATATTGTTAAAGTACAAAAGTAAGTATTTAAATTATCGTCTCCACAGGGACTAGTGCGATATCGATACCGTTCAACAATTGATACTATTTTAAGTATAGTGATTAAAAGATGTTTGTTTATGGAAAAGTAGGAAAATATAATGATGGTAAAGAAATGATGGCAATTACAGAGAGATAAGTTTGCTGGGATTAGATTTCACCGACTCAATCGCATGTATCATTCTAATCAGTTACACAGGTTCTAGCTATTAATCAATTCTAATCACATATCACCCATATACGTGTCCATGTCCAGAGCACGCCGAGAATCCCGCTATATTCATTAACCCTCGATGTCTCGAGTGATCGATCAACATACCGGCTATATCGTATTGCTCAAACTCCGATGTCTCGGACAATTTAATCAATACAATAGTTTTAAAACTTGATATTTAGAGTGAATATTAAATCTAAATCTATGTCTAGAGTTTAGAGTTTAATAGATGATTGTTCTAGGTCTTGGATTCAAAAAGCATACGTCTATACCATTTCAAAACCTAGAATTAAAACATGAAATTCAAGAACAACATCAAGATTGATAAATAATCTAAAACCATATATAATACCATGATCAAATTAGATACATACTCATAGGTTGATTACACCTAATCCCAACAAAGAGAGATTAGCTACTCATTTTCATGGTAGCTTTACAAAGATTAAGGATAAAAGAGATGAACAAACTTATCAATGATGATTTCTCAACTATTGTAGTGAATCCACCTTCAAATCCCCTTGAATCTGTCTCCCAGGGTTTCCCTCTGCTTCTGATTCTCTATTACAAGTTATCTCCTTAAGAAAAATGACAGCAAGCTCTATTTATAGTGTTTCTGAAAATTATAACTCGCTGAGCGAGCTCCAGCTCGCCATGGCGAGTTGACCTTTCTTCATCAGAAGGTTTCTGCCACGTCATAAGTGAGTTTTGAACCGCCTTCACTCGCCCTGGCGCGTTGTTACTCGCTCTGGCGAGTGTATCAGTTTTCCACTTTGATGCTCTCTGCCTCTACTCGCCCTGCACTCGCTCTGAGCTCGCCCTGGCGAGTTAGCTTCAATTTTTCTTCAAATTTCTGTACAAATGTTGAGATTTAGGGAAACTTAATTGAAAGAAATGACTTAAACAAATATGTACATTTAAGTAAGGAAAAACTAAAGAATATCTTACAAAATAGTCAATAAGTGCTTAAAATATATATGTAGTTTTAGCTACTTTTTGGCACTTATCAACTCTCCCCAACTTAAAACTTTGTTTGTCCTCAAACAAAAGTCCAAAATAAACTTTGAAAAACATGACTCAAACATCATTAGTGCATAATTCATTCAAGCTTTGCAATCAATCAAAAACTTTATATGTAAATCATTTCAAGTTTGCATGATCCAATGTGTTACAAGTTCAAAATCAATCATTCATAAACATCAAAGAATCAAAGCATGAATTTGAAATAGTTTCAAAACTCAAGTAAGATTTCAAACTTTCCAAACCAACAAGATAATCAACTAGAATCACAATTCTCACATGTGTTTCAACTCAAGGGTGAAGTGTTTCTCTCAATTCAAACAATGTGTTCACAACAAATCAATTCAAACATACATCTCAACATAATCACAAAACATGTTATCAATCATGGATCACTAAGGACTTTCTTAAGCTTGTAATGGGGCTAGGCTACAAGAAATCATTGTTTTTCTTTGGATTCAAAGAGCCTTAAGGATAAGAGAGCATAAGCTTTGAGTATCTTCATTACTTTCCCTATTCTTTACTTTTGGTGATTCTTTTGTTTTGACACAATTTACATTCATTTATTTTTCTTTGATTTTCAATTGTGTGTCAAATGACTTTCAATATTTTTCTTTTTCTTTTTCAATCACCATTTTCAACTACTTGTTACTTTTCTCAATTTGATCAAATAACCTCTTTCTCCCCAACTTGTTTTCAACCCTACATAAATCCAATGCTCAATCATCATAAGACAAGGGTCAAGTCATTGTTTTTTTCTTTATTGTGGTTCAAGGGTTCAAAACAAACAAATTTTCAAAATTTTGGCTCAAGGGGGTTAGCAAAGGATCACACTCTCACAAGGTAGGTTATTTTAGGCTTAAGTAGTTGCACTCAAATAGAAACATGGCCTTGATCATTTCCATGACTTCAAACACATCAAGTAATAGCAAGATTCAGTTAAAATCAACAGAGTTAAACACAATTGCCGGCTCTCAAATATATAAACAGTGGAAGGTTCACACAATCTCACCCGGCTAGGTCTATGTGATTCATAATTAATCAATCATGTTAAGAAGGAATGAATGAAATCAAATTGAATCAAGCTACTTAGTTCAAATTCATCCTATCATTCAAAGATAATCACAAAAGGTTGATCTCAAACTATAGCAATTGAAAGAAAATCATTCTAATCATGCATTTGCTTTTGATTGATCACAAACCTAGACATTTCATTTCATATGCACATTACCAGTTCAAGGACTTGTTTTTATAAGAGGCTAAACATGTTCAAAAACTATTATAACATATAAGTAATTAAAAATGCTTTAAATAAAAGAAAAGGAAAGAAAATTGGGTTGCCTCCCAACAAGCGCTTGGTTAACGTCGGTAGCTCGACGCCTTTTTGGTTAGGGTGGCCAAAATGAGACGGAAATCACATCATCTGTCTTTTTCCTTTGGTTTGGGAGGAACTCCATGAACTTGAGATATAGATATTGCGGAGTCCATATCCTCCCCAATTCCTTCTTGTGGAACAAGACACAAATTTCATCTATGACCCGATCGATCTCTTCCTTGTTCTCTATCTCCTTCTTTTGTTCATATGCTATTTCCTTGTGAAGTAATCCTTCAATTACCTCTGCATCCATCATCATTTCTTCATTATCAACAGTGTCGTCCTCCTCAGTAGATGGAAATTCTTGAGGAATTTCTATTTCGCGTGGTGTCTTTGGTTCCTCAGCTATTTTCTCTACACCACATCCTTTGATCATTGTTTCTTCCTCATGTGTTTCAACACATTCTTCAACACTGTCCACATTCTTCATTATTTGTTAGAGTATCATCTCTCTCTTCATGAGTGGTTTGAGTGTTGGTTTGAATTTCCTTGATTTGGTTTTCAGCTATTTGCTTGAGCTGAATTTCCATATTTTTGCTCCGTGCAAGACTGTTTTTCATATATTGTTGGTGCTGGTCTTGCATCTGTTGCATTTGGCTTATTTGCTGCTGCATTTCCATGAATTTAATCATGGTCTCCTCCAATCTAGCCTCTGGAGTTTGCCCATAATTATCAAGAGGACACTATTGATACGATTCATACTCATTCGGAGTATAGAAGTTGTTATAATCACGGTCAGTCATGATTTTGTTTTTGATGGTGAATCTGAAAAAGGATTGAACTAAACAAGAAAAATGTTTCTTTGCCTAACAAAGAAGGATTAGTGCAAGAACTATACAAATACTTAAAAGAATACAAATTGTTGCAATGCTTCAATATCTAAACGCCAGTCCCCGGCAACGGCGCCATTTTGTTAAAGTACAAAAGTAAGTATTTAAATTATCGTCTCCACAGGGACTAGTGCGATATCGATACCGTTCAACAATTGATACTATTTTAAGTATAGTGATTAAAAGATGTTTGTTTATGGAAAAGTAGGAAAATATAATGATGGTAAAGAAATGATGGCAATTACAGAGAGATAAGTTTGCTGGGATTAGATTTCACCGACCCAATCGCATGTATCATTCTAATCAGTTACACAGGTTCTAGCTATTAATCAATTCTAATCACATATCACCCATATACGTGTCCATGTCCAGAGCACGCCGAGAATCCTGCTATATTCATTAACCCTCGATGTCTCGAGTGATCGATCAACATACCGGCTATATCGTATTGCTCAAACTCCGATGTCTCGGACAATTTAATCAATACAATACTTTTAAAACTTGATATTTAGAGTGAATATTAAATCTAAATCTATGTCTAGAGTTTAGAGTTTAATAGATGATTGTTCTAGGTCTTGGATTCAAAAAGCATACGTCTATACCATTTCAAAACCTAGAATTAAAACATGAAATTCAAGAACAACATCAAGATTGATAAATAATCTAAAACCATATATAATACCATGATCAAATTAGATACATACTCATAGGTTGATTACACCTAATCCCAACAAAGAGAGATTAGCTACTCATTTTCATGGTAGCTTTACAAAGATTAAGGATAAAAGAGATGAACAAACTTATCAATGATGATTTCTCAACTATTGTAGTGAATCCACATTCAAATCCCCTTGAATCTGTCTCCTAGGGTTTCCCTCTGCTTCTGATTCTCTATTACAAGTTATCTCCTTAAGAAAAATGACAGCAAGCTCTATTTATAGTGTTTCTGAAAATTATAACTCGCTGAGCGAGCTCCAGCTCGCCATGGCGAGTTGACCTTTCTTCATCAGAAGGTTTCTGCCACGTCATAAGTGAGTTTTGAACCGCCTTCACTCGCCCTGGCGCGTTGTTACTCGCTCTGGCGAGTGTATCAGTTTTCCACTTTGATGCTCTCTGCCTCTACTCGCCCTGCACTCGCTCTGAGCTCGCCCTGGCGAGTTAGCTTCAATTTTTCTTCAAATTTCTGTACAAATGTTGAGATTTAGGGAAACTTAATTGAAAGAAATGACTTAAACAAATATGTACATTTAAGTAAGGAAAAACTAAAGAATATCTTACAAAATAGTCAATAAGTGCTTAAAATATATATGTAGTTTTAGCTACTTTTTGGCACTTATCATATATCCCTGAACTTAAGAGAAATTTAATTTCTATTAGCATGTTTGATGGTCTAGGTTATTGCACTAGAATTGAACGTGGTGTGATGAGAATTTCTCATGGTGCATTAGTAATAGCTAAAGGGTCTAAAATTAATGGTCTTTATATTTTAGATGGTTCCACTGTTATTTCTAATGCATTAGCTGTTAGTGTAGAAACTGAGGACATAACTAAACTATGGCATTTGAGGTTGGGGCATGTCAGTGAGAGAGGTTTAGTTGAATTAGCTAAACAGGGCTTGCTAGGAAAAGAGAAATTGAACAAACTAGATTTCTGTGATAATTGTACACTAGGCAAACAACACAAGGTGAAATTTGGGGTGGGAGTACATAAATCTAGTAGACCGTTTGAGTATGTTCATTCGGATCTTTGGGGTCCAGCATCAGTTTCAACTCATGGGGGAGGTTCATATTTTCTTAGCATTATTGATGATTATTCTAGAAGGGTATGGGTGCACATTATTAAAAATAAAAGTGACACATTTGAAAAGTTTAAGGAATGGCATACCTTAATAGAAAATCAAACTGGAACTAAACTGAAAGTTTTGAGAACTGACAATGGCCTGGAGTTTGTTTCAGAGCAGTTTAATGAGTTTTGCAGGAATAAAGGTATAAAGAGGCATAGAACCGTTGCATACACACCGCAGCAGAATGGTCTTGCTGAAAGAATGAACAGGACCTTGTTGGAGCGGGTGAGGTGTATGTTGTTGGGAGCTGGACTACCGAAAAGTTTCTAGGGAGAAGCTGTTAGTACTGCAGCATATTTGATCAACAGATGTCCATCAACAGGTATTGATCTGAAGACACCTATGGAGGTTTGGAGTGGCAGGCCGGCAGACTACTCCAACTTGAAAGTCTTTGGAGCACTAGCGTATGCACATGTCAGACAAGACAAACTTGATGCTAGAGCTGTAAAGTGTGTGTTCATAGGTTATCCTGAAGGTGTGAAAGGTTACAAACTGTGGAAGATGGAACCTGGAGGATCAAAATTTATTATAAGCAGGGATGTTACTTTTGATGAGACTCGTATGGGGATGAAGTGCAAAGACCTGGAGACTAGACCAGAAACAGGGGTAGAGAGAATTCAGCTTGAGGTGGAGCCTTCCACTGATGAGAGGGAAGAAGAGGAAGAGGAGACTCTAGAACCTGTGGAAAGTGGAAGCCAAACAATAACTGCTCCGGACTATCAGCTAGCACGAGATAGGGAGAGGAGAGTTATTACTCCGCCTAATAGATACGGTTATGCTGACCTTATTTGTTATGCTTTGAATGCAGCTGAAGAGGTGCAAGACTCAGAACCAAAGAACTTCAGGGAAGCATCAGAAAGCATAGATAGTAAAGACTGGCTGAAGGCAATGGAAGAGGAAATGCTTTCATTGGAGAAGAACCAGACTTGGAAGCTTGTGCCATTACCTAAAAACAAAAGGGTAGTTGGTAGCAAGTGGGTGTTCAAGAGAAAAGAAGGTATACCAGGGGTCGAAGCACCAAGGTATAAAGCAAGACTTGTAGCCAAGGGCTTCACACAGGTGGAAGGAATTGACTATAATGAAATCTTCTCACCTGTGGTGAAGCATTGTTCTATAAGGGTACTTATGGCAATTGTGAACATGTATGATCTTGAGTTAGAACAGATGGATGTGAAGACTGCTTTCTTGCATGGTGAACTAGAAGAGACAATCTACATGCAACAACCTGAAGGTTTTGTGGAAGACAACTCTAAAGTTTGTTTGTTGAAGAAATCGTTGTATGGGTTGAAGCAGAGTCCAAGGCAGTGGTATCGTCGGTTTGATGATTTCTTATTGAAGACCGGGTTTGTGAGAAGCAATTATGACAGTTGTGTGTACATGATGAAGAAGGATGAGAAAGTCATCCTCTACCTTCTTCTTTATGTAGATGATATTCTTATTGCAAGTTCTGACAAGCATGAGATTCAACAGCTCAAGGTGAAATTAAATGGCGAATTTGAGATGAAGGATCTTGGTAATGCGAAGAAGATACTTGGTATGGATATTGTGAGGGATCGGAGTAAAGGTGTGTTGTTCTTATCTCAGCATGATTATTTGAAGAAAGTGGTGGAGCGGTTTAGAATGTCAGATTCTAAGGTAGTGAATACGCCACTTGGTCACCATTCAAAGTTGTCAATTAAACAGTGTCCTCAATCCGAGGATGAGAAAAAGAAGATGGAAGGTACTCCCTATGCAAGTGGGGTTGGAAGCATCATGTATGGCATGGTTTGTAGTAGACCGGATTTATCCTATGCAATCAGTGTGGTAAGTCGGTTTATGGCAAATCCGGGCCAAGTTCATTGGCAAGCTTTGAAGTGGGTGTTGAGGTATTTGAATGGAACCTTGAAGGGTGGTCTCAAGTATACTAGAACAGATCCGGGTAGGGATGCTTTGGAGGGGTATGTGGATGCGGACTATGCAGGTAATGTAGACACTAGAAAGTCTTTGTCTGGTTTTGTGTTTACATTGTTTGGTACAGCAGTAACATGGAAGGCAAATCAACAATCAGTTGTAGCCTTGTCGACGACTCAAGCAGAATACATAGCCCTTGTTGAAGGGGTCAAGGAAGCCATATGGTTGAAGGGTATGATTGGAGAAATGGGGATTAGTCAAGGGTGTGTGAAGATACATTGTGACAGTCAGAGTGCCATTCATTTGGCAAATCACCAGGTGTATCATGAAAGGACAAAGCACATCGACATCCGATTGCACTTTGTGAGAGACATGATTGAGACAAAGGTGATCATGGTGGAGAAAATTGCAACGGAGGAGAATCCAGCAGACATGTTCACCAAATCACTACCTAGAGCAAAGTTCAAGCATTGCTTGGACTTGATTAACTTCGCCGAGGAGTAGGCGGAGGTTGGAGAGGGCAGCATGGTGGTTGATGGGAAGTTGGCATCACCATCGTTTAGAAGGCAAGGTGGAGATTTGTGAAGAATTGCATTGAAAACTCAGAAAATCAGAAAACTGGAAAACTAGCAGCAGCGGGGCGCTTGGCGCCAGGAGAGTGCTGGAAAGGGCTGTGGCTTCTGTTTTGTTGGCGCGGGGCGCAGGGTATTGGCGCGGGGCGCCGGTACGCGGAGCAATATATATACAGTTGCGTTTTCTGATATTTTTAAGTGGTTTTTTAGGGTTTGCAGCCAATCAAAAGACTAGGGTTTATAGAGAATTCTCTTGGCAATAATTCTAGGGATTGGGAATCAATTAAACACCTTGGTAAACACTTGTAATTGAATTTCTTGGTCACGGGAAGAAATTCGGGACTTGGGTAGAATAGGATTCAAACTATTTCTTGTAACCCTTGTTGTTGGGATTTCATTGTAACCTTGAAACTTGATTGATAGTGAAGAAGGAGAGCTGCCCTCTCCCCCAGACGTAGGCCTTTATTTGGTCGAACTGGGTAAACAATTGCCTGTGTCTCTTTATCGCTTTCGTTGTTTATTTGTTCGTGATTACTATTGCTATTCTCGCTTGTTTGATTGCTCAATTCAATTTGCTCCACACACTAAGGTTATTGGTGTGGTTCAGTCCGAATTCACAACATTAACATATGCATGTCCTTTCTAAACTCAAGTTTAGAATATACCTCTAGAGGAAGCAGTCTTCAAAAACTATATTAAAAGTGTGTATTATATAGTTTTGCATACATGTCTTATAGAAATTGTGACTTGCAAATTAACCTTTTAAATGCATCTTTATCACAAGGTATTTAGCTTGATTTTTAGACCAAGCAACAGATCCTTAAATTTTATTGCCATTAGAGAGTGTACAGTTGCTATTGCTTGATTCTTATTTTTAAGTATAGTTGCTCCTGCAAGGATCTTTTAGGATATATATTTGTGTGTGTTAAAATAAAAATATATAATATAAATATTTTTTAGGATAAGCACAAATTCAAAAAAAAAAAAAAACAGAGATTTGCACTAACATAAAAGACTCAGTTTAATAGTTGGTTGCTGTACAAAATTATGAGTTTTCTCGCGTGCCCTACAAAATTACTAAAATACTCCCGTCTTCTATTTATGTAGCCGATTATATATTTAAAATCTCAAAAAATTCATGTTTGTAAGGTGTTTTTTTCAAAATTCAAATCTTTTACATGTCTGCTACTTAAGTAGCAGACATTATAAAAGTTTAAAAAAAAAATCATGTTAGAGTATTTTTTACTCAAATTTCAGATTTTTATAACGTTTGTTACTTAAGTATCGAACAAGTAAAAAACTTGAATTTTCATGTAGGGTGGTTTTTATTAAAAAATTACTTATTCTTATGTCGTTCGGTGCTTAAGTAACGGAAGAGTAAAATGTAAAACGCCTAAGGCGCCTGAGTATTACGTAGGTGGCAAAAATAAGTTTTTTTAACGGCAGGGGGAATGAACCAATTGTAGTTGATTTAGTGGTGATTGACGTTGAATTTAGTAGGGAGAACCACAGTTCGATCCACACAACTGCGATTGAGAGAATGCTAGAATCACTTGACGTTACAACCGACTCTCGGAAGCAAATTAAACCGACGGTAAAAGCGAAAAAAATAGAAGGGCAAATGGACGGGTCAGTCGGACAATTTTGGACTGTTTTTTGACAGCTCCGGTATTTACCTTAACAAAAATTCTCCCTCCTCCTTTTGTAAGCCGGTGTACGTTGCGGAATCAATGAACGGCAAATGGGTCTTTGTAATCAAGCGGACCAAACTGAAAAGAAACAACCGTTGCAGGCGACGAAGGTTTACGGAGAAGAACTCGAATCCACAGCTTTATCTTCCTCATGAATTGATCATCCAAATCCTTCTCAGGTTACCGGTCAAGTCCCTTATTAGCTTCAAATGCGTTTGTAAGTCATGGTTTTCTCTTATCTCTGATCCTCATTTTGCAAATTCACATTTTCAAATTACCGCCGCAACACCAACTCGTAGAATTCTGTTCACATTTACTGAAACTCGATCTGTAGATTCAGAAGCATCGTTTGATTTTGATGATTCTGCTCCACTCAACCTTGATTTTTTGTGTCCCCTATTTTATTCAAAACTCAAAATTAAGGGTTCATGCAGAGGGTTTATACTTTTTCACTATTATTCAAACATCTACCTATGGAATCCTTCCACTGGAGTTCACAAAGAAATACCTTTGCCTCGTTTTGGTTTCGATTTATATGAAGTAGAACATTTCCATGGTTTTGGGTATGACGAGTCAACAGATGATTACTTGCTGGTTTCATTGTCCTATGATCAAATTCCATATTCAGATGATATGCTATCTCACTTGGAGATTTTCTCGTTGAGAGCTAATGCATGGGAGGAAATTGTGGGTACTACCCATTTGCCTCACTATCGTGAGGTCTCTTCCTCTTATGATACTGTAGTAGAGTCGAAATTCAATGGGTATCCGATAGTAGAGTTGAACTTCAATGGGGCTATTCACTGGATGGCTTTTCGTTATGATTTACGTGTCTATGTAATTGTTGCCTTTCATTTAGCGGAAAAGAAACTTCTAGAGATTCGTCTCCCAGTTGAGAATGACTATGATGATAGAGATTGTGATTTATGGGTATTTAAAGGATTTCTCAGTCTCTGGGTTTTGGGGAACAATACAGTTGATATATGGGTGATGAAAGAATATAATGTGCAATTATCTTGGACTAAGATTCTTGTTCTTCCTATTGATACCGATCACTACATTTCTCCAATATGTTGTACAAAAAGAGGTGATATTATTGGAACAAATGGTCATACTGGATTAGTGAAATATAATGACAAAGGAGAGTTTATAGACTATAACTCCTACGGTAAAGATGGACGTGTATTTCGATTGGCTGTGTATACAGCGTCTCTGCTTTCACTCCCCAGTGCCAATGAGCAAGCTCAAGAAGATGATACAATCAAGAAGAATGAGGTAGTTGGATATTCTCCCTCACCATTTTCTGGATATTTATAATTATGTTGTATTGTCATATCAGTAACTATTGGATTGCTGCATTTGTAACATGAGTCAATACGCCACATTTGCAGATCAAATATGTCTTGAAACGTTTATTTGTAATATGCTTATTGAAAATATTGACAGCTTTATTTAAGTGATTCACTATTATTTATGCATGTGTAGTTGGATTGTGTTCTAATGTATGTTTAGGTCACTGCTTGAAATTGTTTTATATGGTTAATGGTAAATTAGTCTGATGAGTTTATGCATGTTGATCAAGATCACAACTACCCAACTTTGACCAAAAGAATTTGATTAAAAACTGATCATAGCCACATATGTATTTGAGTGAAATAGAAGGTTCTGTTCTATGATTTCAGTGGACTCTAATAACTTTGGTGGTTCTCATAACCAAACAATACTTTAGATCCTAAAAAACATCAGAACCAAACAACCTCACGAACCTAAGTAGTGCTAGTGCTACAATTACAACTTAGAGTTTTCATACGATATCTAATAAATAAAGCTCAAAAGTCATCACTACTATGGGCTAAAAGTAATTATTTACAGCAGCAAAATATACATTACAGGGTGATGAATTGTTGTTTACTAAAAAATAGCCATACAAGCTCATGGCATAACAAAAACTATACAGAATATATTTTTGAAAAAATTTAATACATCTCCATGCCATTTTCTCCACTCAAAGATAGAGGCTCTTATCAGTAGAAACTGCTTCGAGATCAGTAGTCTCTAAAAACTATAACAAAAGCATATATTATAGTTTTGCATACATGACTTAGAAAAAAAGGTTCACAGTTACAGTTGTTTATAAAAAAATGTATTGAGTTTAAATTTTCAAATCGAATCGTTTTCAACAGAGGTACACATGTGTGAACCGAACTGATGATTCTGCTTTATGCTTCTTAGTGTTATAAATTCTACCTTGTCGTAGGCTGGATGCCATGAGGAAAGAGGGTAAATTATTATGTTTGGAGTCTTATGTCCTGGTAGGACCTAATCAAGTTATAGTTAGAGACCCTAGCCAAGAACTGATTGAGGAAAATAAACAATTCAGGTGCTTACTTGCTGTATAGTTATGCAGAAAACGATTGTTGAACAAATTTGTTATCAATTTAGAGACATCTAAGCTCAAATTTGACTTGTACTTTTAAGCTCAAATTTTGTAATGAGGATTAGGAAGCTCAAATTTAGACATAACTATAAGATGAGATTTCCTTTCTTACCAAATTTATCATGCTTTAAATCTCTCTAATATGATTTAGACAAAACTTGAGGGCTATAATCAACTTGAAGGTTTTTTGGGGTTCGATGGAGTATTGATGATGTGTGTTTTAACAGCTGTTTATGTTAGTTTGTTTGATGTTGTGTAATGTTGATATCCATATCTACAATTGAGGGGATTGTATTGGTTTAATCTCTGTATGCAATGCAGGGGCTTAATTCAAGTAGAAAGAGGGTGTATATTGAAAAGCATTGGTGCATATGACAATTGATGCTTTCATTTGTTGAATGACTTTCTATTTGTTGTCGTCCAGATGAAGGAACTTCAGCTTGAATTAGAAAGTTACTTACCATTTATGTTGAATTAAATAAAAATATTCTACCAAATAACTATAAGTTTTAAAGCAAACCTTTAAAAAAAAGTATTTTACCAGATTTAAAAAAGCATTGTCGAATGACATTCTATTTGTTGTCGTCTAGATGAAGGACATTCTATTTGTTATTTTTTTTTTGTCGAAATCAGGGTATCCACCGCCGAACGCAGTGACTATTCCCCTCGCTAGATTGGAGGTACTCAAAGGATGGGATAGTTGGCTCAGAGATTTAAAGTTACTTTATACCCAAGACGATGATCGAACCCTCGACCATTGATTAAGGGCGGATGAGCCCCAACCACCCCTGAATTGGTTTTTTTTTTTTGACAATCTTAACATCTTTATTTTAATCTTTTTGTATTTTTGCTAATATAGGGTGCTTTTGTTCCAGATTTATTTTAGCCTATAAAAAAAATCATTTTTTTTATCTTTTTAATAGTGTTTGTTTTATCTACTTACAATATATTAAAAGAAACTACTACTAAAAAACCAAATTTGTCCAATCAAGTTTAATAATATTTCAGTATTTCTGCTCTTAAATGTAATTTTAACTCTAAACTAAAAATAAAAAGACACAAAACAAAAATAGGAAGAAAAAAAAAGATAAGCATAAAAGAAATCTTCCCATAAAAATAGGAAGAAAAAAAAAAGATAAGCATAAAAGAAATCTTCCCATAAAAATAGCATCGAAAACCACCTCTAAAAAAAGATATTAATCCAATTTATTTAACAAAAATAATTTAATTAAAAGAAATTTACGCATAACAATATGAACAAAAATCAATATAGAAAATACGCATAAAAAATAGTACTAATTTTTTTTTTTGAATGAAAAAATAGTAACTCACTCTAACATATAACAACTTATATATAAAAAATAAAAATAGAAAAACCTAATAAAAGAAGATACTTATTTATGAGCTTAAAAATAAAAGAACATAAAAATAGAAACAAAAATACAATGAACCCGTTTGGATTGATTTATTATAAGTTTTATAAGGTAGTTTATGAAACAATTTATAAAGATATAATTTTTGTTAGTCAAAACTTATGAATTAACATGCGTAAAAAAAAAATTACAAATTAACACGGCACAATTGCTTTAATAAAAAAATTAATCATACACGAGACAATTGCTTTAATAAAAAAAGGAGTTGAATAATACATATTTATTAATATTTATTTTATTACACGAAAATCAAACACGGGACAATTGCTTTAATCAAGAAATATTAATTTAATAAATTTTACAAGGAAGAACACAACGGCGTGACTTATATTTTAATAATATTTTATAACATTTTTCTGAATATTTTATTCTAAATTAATTTTATACTTTAGTATAATAACAATCTTAAATATAAAAAAAATAAATCAATAGACATTAACTTTCACAAATAGTATTTTTTTAAACAAGAGAAGAATGAATTCTCATCAATAATAAATATGTAAAAAACACAAGACAAAATATTTATCATTAATACATTAAAGAAATTGAATAAAAGATTCATACACGGGACAAATACTTTAATAAAAAAAATTAATCATACACGGGACAATTGCTTTAATAAAAAAATGAATTGAATAATAAATATTTGTTATTATTAATTATAATTTATTACACAAAAATCATACACGGGACAATTACCTTAATCAAAAAAATTATTAATTTAATAAATTTTACAAAAAAGAACACAATAAATTTCTTTATATTTTAATTATATTTTATAAATAAAAGTCAATAGACTCGTGCGAATGCACGGGTCTCAAAACTAGTAATTTTTAGAAAATTATTTTGTTAAATATTTGATTTTCATTGAATATCGGTATAAAATTAATTTACACAACAAATCACATCCGTTAAGATTTTTTATATATAAAAATGTCTCATCGCCATCCCTTTTTTTAACCAGTTAGACAGAATAAACCAGCACCAACAATAAATTGGTCCCAGTGATAAGGGTTTTGGTCCTCTTAAGCATGTGGTCAGGGGTTCGATTTATGGTTCTTGCGTATGGAGAAAATTTGATTGGAAGACATCACTAACATCCGAGCATTCTCCTTCGACAACATCTCTACTTGGCTTGATTCCTCGCTCTCAGAACATCTCAGAAGGATATAATCTACTCCCCCACTTATCTCAAACCCACCTACAATCGTCCACTGACACTTCGATTCTCATAAATAACCGTAGGCTTCTACGAGAGAATCCACTTTGTGTGCCCCACAGGTTCTCCGACGAAGAATAGTCACCGCTTACACAATAAATCACATCCGTTAAACTTTCTTATTAATATAAAAATGTCGCATTGCCATCCCATTTTTTTAACCGGTTAGACAGGAAAACTAGCACCAACAATGAATTGGTGCAAATGATAAAAATTTTAGTCCCCTAAAAGAAACTTCGTACTTATATCATTGGTAAAAAAAAAAAAAAAGGATAAACCAGCAGAAGTTCAAAACTCAACTTAACAAAATAAATAAATAAAGTAAAATTGTCATCATTAAGGAAATCCAAAAAATAAAATAGAATTTGGTATTAGATTAAACAAAAAGAAGCGCGCCAATCATACCAAATTCCCGCAAAAAATCTCTATCCTTTGAAGATAGAGTACTTTATTATTCACTATTCTTTCACACACCTTGGAATCCCTTGTAAGTAAAATTAGGGTTTACTGGAAGAACAACAACAAGAAGAAGAAGAAGAAGAATCCACCACTTTATCTTCCCCATGACTTGATCATCCAAATTCTGCTGTGGTTACCGGTAAAGTCTCTTATACGTTTCAAGTGTGTTTGTAAGTCTTGGTTTTCTCTTATCTGTGATCCCCATTTTGCAAATTCACATTTTCAACTTGCCTCTGCAACACACACTCAGACTCGTAGAATTGTGTACGTAGTAGATCAGGAACCTCGATCTATAGATTTTGAAGATTCGCTTGACATAGATAACAATGCTTCTGTTTTAAGGAGCCTTACATTTCTGCGTCAAGAGCCTTTTTCTGATATTGTAATTAAAGGTTCATGTAGAGGCTTTATACTTTTCAATAATGGCTCTCACATCTACCTATGTAATCCATCAACTGGACTTCACAAACAAATACCTTGGTGTTCTTATAGTTTTGGTGTAAGTTCAAATGATTTCTGTGGTCTTGGATATGACAAATCAAGAGATGAATATTTGGTGGTTTTGATGTCTTGTTATGCCAAATTAGGCGATGATTCATCACATTTGGAGGCTTTCTCATTGAGAGATAATAAGTGGAAGGAAATTGAGGGTACTCACTTTCCTTATATGAATGCCTCTGATAAGCCTAGAGCAGGGTTGTTCTATAATACGGCTATTCATTGGTTTGCTATTCGTCTTGATATATCGATGCATGTTATTGTTGCCTTTGATTTAATTGAAAGGAGACTTTCAGACATTCCTTTTCCAGATTCTTTTGGCCGTAGTTATGCATATTATGATTGTGATTTGTGGTTATTTGGAGAATTTCTCAGTCTATGGGTTATAGATCATTATAAAAATAACGCTACAGTTGAAATATGGGTGATGAATGAATATGCAGTGCAGTCGTCTTGGACTAAGACTTTTATTCTTCCTATTGATTTCATTCCTAGTGAGTTCTTTTTCCCTTTATGCTCTACAAAAAGTGGTGAAATTATTGGAACCGATGATGCTTGCGGATTCGTGAGGTATGATGACAAAGGACAGTGGCTAGAGTATCTATTCGATAGTGACGAGCGGGGTGGATACGAAATGGCCGTGTATACAGAGTCTCTACTTTCACTCCCTGAGTGAGGTGACAATGAGCAAGTTTAAGAAGATGATGACTAAAACAAGAAGAATGAGGTTATGCAATATTTTCCTTCACTATTTTCTTGATATTTATATTGTATTATGAACTCTTCGGTGACTGCATTTGTTGCGTATTATGTGTTTGAATGCATTTATAATGAGTCAGTATGCAAAACATGAGTTAGTATGTCATGAAATGTTTATTGGTCAAACATTTGTAATATGTTTATCTAAAGTGCTGACAACTTTGTTTGTGTCATTCGCTGGTATTTTGTTCTCTAATTTGATCGGGCTCTGTTAACTTTGGCCCTTGCCATGTGTCTGTTTCAAATGAATTTTGAAGCATCAAAATCAATTCAACCCATGAATCTAAATAATGCTACTACAATTACAACAGATTTTTCATAATGAATAATGATCAAAAGTCATCACTCATTACTATGGGATAAAAGTTATCAAAATAAGCAGCAAAAAATGCAGTACCGGGTGAAGAGTCGCTTTTTACTGAAAAAAGTCATACAACGTAACAAAAACAGCATAGTTTTTTTGTTAAAGTTTTACGCATCTGTGTGCCCTTTTCTCAACTTAAGTTTGCAGACTCGTACTCGTAGGAAATACCTCTTGAGGAAACAGTCTTCAAAAACTAAATTCAAGTGTGTATTATAGTTTTGCATCCATGCTTTAAAGAAACTGTTAGTCACTTAGTTGCAAATTGAAAAAAGGAAAACAGTGGTTTATAAAAACTGCATCATGTTTCACATTTTCAAACTGTACAGGTTTCAACGAATTGACATGTGTGAACCGGACTATGAACCAAACGGAGCTGAACTACTACTCCTATGAACTGAACTCAACTGTTTTTTGGTGTTGAGCTGATTTTAAATAGTTCAAAATCTAATTCTTTGGCTTTTTTTTTTTTTGACAAAATTATTTGGCTTTTAATTAGTTAAAAAACTGGTTTTTGAAAGTTCTGCACTAGTTTTTAACTTTTCAAAATAAAAAAGATAGTTGACTTATAGCTTACATTGTCCTGTGATTTGACCTGTTTAATAATCTGATTCTGAACTGCTATGTAGTCTTATTGACATGTATAATATAAAAAAAATATCAGTGAAATGAACAAAGCTAAGAGGAAGTAATTTTATGTTAATACCACAAAAGAAGAAGTGACTAACCAGTAATTACACCATACCAGCCTCCAAAAGCTCCAAATGACCTTTTGAGAGAATTTTTTTGAAAACAAGTAAGCTCCAAAAGCATAATTACACCATAATTTTTTGAATATTTTAGCAGACCTTTTGAAATTGAATGAGTGGGATTTAATAAACCATAATTCAAAGCCATTTAACAATTTTGGAGGGAAAATAAGTAAGCTTCAGGGTTTGTAAATCCAACGATAAAAGGATGAATAGTGAGGAGAATTTTAACAATCTTTTTGCTACATTTTTCATACTCACGGCAGATACTCTATTTCATTATCTGAGATTCTGAATTGAAGAAAACTCTTACAATTTGGTATTTGGAATCATACAGTAGAATAGAATGACTGACATGAACGTAGTAGTTTTGATACTTTCACTTATTTGGTTCAAGACTTCAAAAGTGTTGTGTGTGCTAATTTAGTGGAAAGGCTTTTAGCTCATAACAATAGATTTAGAAGGACTAGCATAGTGTTATTCCATTTACTAAATGTGTAGTTTAACACTATGTAAGTTACTAGAAGAATCACAATGATCTATACTAGTATACTACTCCTTTTCCCCACAATAATTGTGGGATTTAACTATTTCAACAAATTAAAAAAAAAACATCAATAAAAGAAGAACAAAATGATGATTTTACCAAGTTATTGTTAGTAACTACTACTCCAGACTTAAAATATAGGACTAAAGTGTTACAAAAAAATAAGATTAAGGATTTCCAGTGTAATTTTGTCTAAAAAAAAAAAACAAATACAAGCATACAGCTCATTGACTATGAAACTTGCTTAGGTATCTCGTTAAAAATGCTCTAATTGGAAGGTATTGATCTATTCTTATTATCATAAATGCAAATTAAAAAAAAAATTAAGAGAGATTCATATAAATATTATCTACCAAAAAAATTTATTAATTTGAACGTGATTCTAGCTGTCAAATTTGATTCGACTTGACTGATTTAGAACCTTAATTATAGGGTATAATAATTCATATGAGTATGAGTATATATACGTTGCAAAATCAATTCACAATTGGCAGCAGTAAATGGGTCTTGATCAGCACCCTACCAACTAAATCAACCATTGGGAACATAACCTTAACTCAAAGGAGGAAGAAACATGGAAAAAAATACACTGTATGTGCCTCATGACTTGATCATCCAAATTCTTCTCAGGTTACCGGTAAAGTCTCTTATACGTTTCAAATGTGTTCGTAAGTCATGGTTAACTCTTGTCTCCGATACTCATTTTGCAAATTTACATTTTGAAATTACCGCCTCACACAGTCGTAGAATTTTGTTCATATCAACTCCGGATCTTGAAACTCGGTCTATCGATTTCGAAGCATCAATTAGAGACGATTCTGCTTCTACTTCACCGAGCCTTCACTTTTTGTGTCCCCACCCCCAATATTATTTTCTTGGTGAAATTAAATGTTCATGTAGAGGCTTTATATTTTTGCACCTCTCTGCAGAGATCTACCTATGGAATCCGTCCACTCAAGTTCACAAACAAATACCTTTGTCTCCTATTGATTCTAAATTCGGTGTCAACAATTATTTTTGTTATCTATATGGTTTTGGGTATGACCAGTCGAAAGATGATTATTTGGTGGTTTCAATGTCATGTGATAGAAACTTAGGTTATAACTTAGATGATGATTATTATTCGCGTTTGGAGTTTTTCTCATTGAGAGATAATACTTGGAGTGAGATTGAGGGTACCCGCTTCCCTTACATGAATGTCTTTGATTATTCCATGGTAGGGTCTCTCTTTAATGGGGCTATTCACGGGTTGGCTTTTCATCTTGATTTATCAATGATTGTTATTGTTGCCTTTGGTTTAATTGAAAGGAATTTTCTAGACATTCATTTGCCAGATGGTCTTGAACATGAACCTTTAGAATGTGATTTGTTGGTATTTCGAGAATGTCTTAGTGTGTGGACTATGCAGGATGATATAGTTGAAATATGGGTGATGAAAGAATACAACATGCATTCGTCTTGGACTAAAACTCTTGTTTTTTCTATTGATGTCATTCCCACTCGTTGCTTTTCTCCAACATGCTGTACAAAAAGTGGTGATATTATTGGAAGAGATTGGGGTAATGGATTGGTGAAGTTTGATGACAAAGGACAGTTGCTGGAGCATCCCTCCTATTTTAAAGGTGATCGTGGATCCCGGGTGGCTATGTATACCGAGTCTCTGCTTTCACTCCCTAATTATAGTGACCAAGGTTAAAAAAAGACACAAATAAGAAGAATGAGGTTATGGATTATTATCATTCACTGTTTTCCTAATATTTATAATTATATTGCATTGTGTACTCTTGGGTGGCTGCATCTGTAACATGAGCTGATGTAATATGTCATGAAATATTTATTGGTAAACTGTTTGGAATATGTTTGTTGGAAAGATTCACACCTTTAATTGTGTGTGATTCACTATTATTTATGCATGAGTAATTTGATTTAGTTCTAAAGTATGATGTGGTCATTGCTTGAAATTGTTCTATATGTAATTTATTTGATGACACTGAACTCTGTTTTCATATCACTTGATCAACCAATATAAGTTTATGACGTCAATGAGTCCATCTCCCAAAACCTCGACGATGTAACTGATAATCTAAATTGCTCGCCGGAAGTGTTAGATTGAGCTTTGAGTGAGGTCTCTATTGAGCCTGGCCCTAGACTAAAATAGTTTTAGCAAGAAGTTCGGTTTGGTTCATCGATTTTAAAAATTAAGAATCGGAACCGAATCAAACTAGTTTCGATTGAGTTTTTATTTGATTTGATTTAGTTTATCGGTTTGACCAATTTTATCCGAACCATTTACACTTCTTTCCTTTTGCAATTTACTCAATCTAGCGTTAATAATTATAAAATTATAAATAAAAGTGAGTAAATTTTTTTTTTTAATGTATTTAGTCGTATTTTTGAACAAGATACATCAACTTTATTTTAACCCAGTAAGACCAGGGACGAAGCGAGTACGATGGTTGACTAACGCATGGGATTGGCCATCGTATAAAGAGTACTCACTCAACAATGTACTTGTGAGTAAAGAAAGAGTAACGCAACAATAGTAGAGGAGGCATAAACAAAGGTGCGTGATGGAGACGAAGAAGAACACACAATCATATTTGCCTCAAGATTTGATTATCCAAATCCTCCTAAGATTACCGGTGATATCTCTTTTTCGATTCAAATGTGTTTCTAATTTATGGTTTTGTCTTATCAATGCTACCGATTTTGCAAATTCGCATTTGCAAATTACCGCCGCAACCCAAACTTCTAAGATTCTGTTCTTGACAAATTCAGCTCCTCATGAAGCTCGTTCTGTAAATATTGAAACATCATTGTTTGGCGATGATAGTACTTCTGTTTCACTGAACCCTAATTTTATGCCATTTCAATCTTATCCTCGTATTGAAATTAAAGGTTCATGTAGAGGCTTTATACTTTTGAAATGTTTCACTCGAATGATGTTGAATTTCTACCTATGTAATCCATCCACTGGATTTCACAAAAAAATACCTTCGTCTCCTTTTGCTTCCAATTTATATGAAGATGACAATTGTTTCTATGGTTTTGGGTATGACCAATCAGCAGATGATTACCTGTTGGTTTCAATGTCTTATGATGATCCAGACTCATATGTTACTATGTTGTCACACTTGGAGTTTTTCTCATTGAGAGCTAACACATGGATAGAATTTGAGGATACTCGCGCTTATTATCTAAATTCCATCGAAGATGAGCGCAAAGAAGGATCATTCTTTAACGGGGCTCTTCATTGGTTTGGTTTTCGTCATGATGATCTAGAAAAGCATGTTATCGTTTCCTTTGATTTAATGCAAAGGAAACTTTCAGAAGTGCATTTTCCAGATGATTTTGACTGTCAGCTTGACGATTGTGGTTTGTGGGTATTTGGAGAATTTCTCAGTTTATGGTCAATGAATTATCAAAATAATACTAAAGCAGTTGAAATATGGGTGATGAAAGAATACAAAGTGCCATCGTCTTGGACTAAAGCTATTGTTCTTCGTGTTGATGGCATTCCAAAAGAGTACTTTATCCCTTTATGTTTTACAAAAAGTGGTTATATTATTGGAACGGATGATGATACTGGATTGGCGAAGTATAATGACAAAGGACAGTTGCTAGAGTATCACTCATATAGTCACGATTGGCGTGGGTTCCAAATGGCTCTCTATATAGAGTCTATGCTTTCGCTCCCTGCTGACAGTGAACAAGCTCAATTAGATGACACAAACAAGAAGAAGAGTAAGGTTGTAAAATATTCTTCTTTGCCTTTTTCTTGATGTTTATAATTATATTGTATTTTGTAATGTTGGGTGACTGCATTTGTAGAATAATGTGTTTTACTGTATTTGTAACTTGAGCCGGTATGCTACATGATTTAATCCAATATCTCATGAAATGTATAGATTTTCAAGCATCGTTTGACATAGATAACAATGCTTTTGTTTTACAAAACCTTACATTTCTGCGTTAGGAGCCTTTTCCTGATCTTAGAACTAAAGGTTCATGTTGAGGCTTTATAGTTTTGAATTATTGCACTCACATCAGCCTATGAAATTCATCCACTAGACTTCACAAACAAATATCTTTGTCTTCTCATAGTCCTTGTGTGCACTTATGTGGACTTGGTTATGACAAATCAAGAGATGACTATTTGATAGTTTTAATGTATTGTTATTCCAAATTAGGTGATATTTTATCACATTTGAAGTTTATCTCATTGAGAGATAATAAGTGGAGGGAAATTAGGAATACATCTAATAAGCACAGAACAGAGTTGTTCTATAATATGACTATTCATTGGTTTGCTATTTGTCATGATTTATCGATGCATTTTGGAACATCTCATTTGATTTCTAGCATTAAGTTATTTATTTTATTGTTATTAATTATTTAATTATGTGGCGCATAATCATTTGTGTTTGTTGCGTAAAAAAACATTTGTGTTTGTATTGTTTATGAGTTTATTTAGTTAATTAATTATTAGAAGAAAATTATTTTTGTCACCCTATCGGTTACTCGCACACCCTATGTAATTTATATTATGACTTAAGTAGAGACTTATTGTTGAATTTTGTTGGAATTATTGATGAAACCATTAATTGGTGATATTGAGTGTGTTATTATATGAATGTGATTAGTGAACAAATTTTCATTGGTGAATAATTGGGTATGATTGGTGAATTAGATTCGGTAAAATAATTCTGTTATCTAAATATTATTGTTTATGTTAATGGGTAGCATGTTAAGGTGTTGATATGTATTATATGCATTCATGCAGACATTGTCGAGTTAATTAGTTGGTGAATTAGGGATCAGATAATATACAGTAAAATAACTCTGATTATATGTGGTATTAGGTTTGTAGATTTGGACACACGACATATATAAATGGCATTCGGTTCTAATATGTGCAATATGTGTTCTAATTAATAAGTGATATGTGATTACTTGGTGTAAATCAATTTGTATATAATAATTGATTATTTGGTAGCATATCTGAATATTCTCAAACTTGGCGTGTTGATACATGAAGAAAATACTTATTAGGAAAGATTTGTATCATTCGACTGTTTAATTATCGTGAAGTGTCTGAATAGTTTCCTTATATTCGATCACTGTTTATGAATTTATTTCTAACTCCTGTTTATGTCTTATGTGTTGGGCTCTTAGGTGTTCAAACTTCCAGGTTGAGGATGCCGTAAGTGAGGAGCAGTAGCCGAGCTATTGATGAGGAGATGGTGTGTTGCCTCTCCTATTTATCTTTTCTGTTATTTGGGTTGTATTTTATTTACTTAGCATCGCTCTGGTATTGTAACACCGGGAGGTCATGACATTTGTTTTGCTTCTCGTATGTTGGATATTATGTATGTTCAGATTTTGTGGCTTTGATAGCCTTCTCTTGGAATTTTTGTTATGAGAACCTAAATCTATCATATGTTGAGTTGTTGGAGTACTTTTGAATTATGAAATTTAAGATGCATGATCAGATATAGTTGACAAATATTATTGAATGAATGTGTGACACCTTAAATGATTAATTACTATTTATTTAGTCGTTAAAATGCATGATGGAGTTTAGGGTGTTACACATGTTATTGTTGCCTTTAATTTAATGGAAATGAGACTTTTAGACATTCCTTTTCCAGATGCTCTTGGACGTATTTATGGATATTATGATTGTGATTTGTGGTTATTCGGAGAATTTTTCAGTCTATGGGTATTATCATGAAAATAACGCTACAGTTGAAATATGGGTGATGAATGAATATACATTGCAGTCGTCTTGGATTAGTTCTGTTTCGATTAGCTTATTTATGAGCTTATGCAAACAACTTAATCAATTTTTATGTATTATTATAAGTTTGTCGATGTAGTTTATTATAAAATACCTTATAAAAATACAATTTTCACTAGTGTGAACTTGTAAAATAGCATAAAACTTAATTTATATTGCATAAGCTCAAAAATAAGTTAATCCAAACGAACCCTAAGACTCTTATTCTTTCTATTGATTTCATTCCCCGCGAGTACTTTTAACCTTTATGTTGTACAAAAAGTGATGATATTATTGGAACCAATGATGCTTGTGGATTGATGAGGTATGATGACAAAGGACAGTGGCTAGAGTATTTGTTCGATAGTGACGAGCGGGGTGGATACGAAATGACTATATATACATAACCTCTATTTTCACAACCTGGGCGAAGTAACAACGAGCAAGTTTAAGAAGATGAGGACTAAAACAAGAAGAATGAGGTTATAAAATATTTTCTTGATATTTATATTGTACTATGAACTCTTTGGGTGACTGCATTTGTTGGGTACTATGTTTTTGAATGCCTTTGTAACGAGTTAGTATGCCACATGAGTTAATATGTCATGAAATGTCTATTGGTCAAATATTTTTAATATGTTTATAAACTGCTTACAACTATATTTGTGTGATTCATTGGTATTTTCATTTTGTTCTCTAATTTTACCCTTGCCATTTATCTGTTTCAAACGAATTTTGAAGGCTTTAGATCAATTCACCCCATGAATCTAAATAAAAGTCACTATTTACTATAAAAAAAAAAAAAAGTCATACAGGCTCAGGGCATAACAAAAACATGATAGATTTTTTGTTCAAAGTTTACATATATGCATGCCCTTTCTCAACTTAAGTTTAGAAAATACCTCTAGAGGAAGCGGTCTTCAAAAACTATATTAAAAGTGTGTATTATAGTTTTGCATACATGTCTTATAGAAATTGTGACTTGCAAATTGACCTTTTAAAAGCATCTTTATGATATCACAAGGTATTTAGCTTGATTCTACCCCCTCTGCTATTTATGTAGCGGATTATATATATATATATATATATATATATATATATATATTTGACAAAACAGATTATATATTTAAAATCTCAAAAATTTCATGTTTGTAAGATGTTTTTTTCAAAATTCAAATCTTTTACCTGTTTGCTACTTAGGGTGTGTTTCTTACTCAAATTTCATATTTTTATAACGCCCGTTACTTAAGTAGCGAACAAGTAAAAAACTTGAATTTTCATGTATGATGGTTTTTATTAAAAAAATACTTATTCTTATGTCGTCTGCAACTTAAATAGCGGAAAAGTAAAATGCAAAATGCCTAAGGTAATTTTTATTAAAATTTTTTTATTTATGCTACAAATTAATTTAATTTTAATGTAATATATATTTTGCCAACTTGTGATACTTGAAAATAGATTTCAAACTCTAATAATGAGAAATTGCATGCGCAGAATAATGTAAAAAGACAATTTTTAATTTATAACAAAATTTGTATCATGTAAAATGACATAATAATAATAATATACACTGAATGCAATTATGTAATAAAAATTAAGATAATGTTAACTAACTATGTTTGCTCAAAAAACATAATCCAACTAAAATTATATTAATTTAAAATAAGTCTATCACATAATATTTTAAATTAAAGTAGAAATATTGTTACGAAGAAAGGTAAAAGTGGATTTTAGTTTAAATAATAAAGATAAAAATGAAAGAAAAATGATAAGCTATAAGTTATAAGATCATAAACTACTTGAAAGCGTCAAGAAATTATGCTATAAATTAATAAAATAAGCTATAAGTTTGTGATATAAAGACTATTAAATTATAAACTACCTCATTTGTCCCCAAATATAAGCAAAAGTTGGTCCACAAAAGTGAATATATTTGGTCCAAATTTTGAACTAAATAGTAAATACGTTAAATTTCTTTGACTCATTTTTGTTTATATTTTAGAACGGATGGAGTGTAAAATATAATTTATAAGTCAACTTTTTTGGTCAAACTAACTCTAAGACTCTGGTTAGATTGATGGAATATAATTGAATGGAGTGGAGCGGAGTAGAATGAAGTGGAATTGAATAGAGCGGATGAAATAAATATATCATTCTATTGTTTAGATAATTTATGATGTAGCATCAAAAAATTGACATTTCATCTCTTAGCTCCCAAATTGAATGAACAAAATTGATAATAAATTGATGGTATATGAGATGAAATTTATTTCGTCCTATTACATTCTATTGTTATTTTTAGGCAAAATGCATCTATAAATCCTTTAAGTTTTACCTTTGTAACATATAGGTCCTTTAAGTTTTTTAAGTTACAAATAAGTTTTACGTTTGTAACAAATAGGTCTTTTAAATAACAAATAAATCCTTTTAAGTTTGTAATTTGTAATAAAAATGTCATTTAAGTTTGTAATTTGTAACATCTAAGCTCTATTTTGTAAGGAACTATTCGTTACAAACATAAAACTTAAAGGGCCTATTTGTAACAAATATAAAACTTAAAGGATATATTTATTATTTAAAAAACTTAAAAAAGACCTATCTGTTACGAACGTAAAACTTAAACGATTTATTTATAACTTAAACAACTTGGACCTATTTATACAAACATAAAAACTTGGACCTATCTATAAAACTTAAACATAAAATTCCATGGAAGCCATGGAATTTTATTTTAAAACAAGTGCTTTTTTACAAGAACACACAACAGATGCATGAGAAAGTTTGTGTGAATTCAAAAGAAGAAATTCATATTAGTTGGCAACCACCCCATCATGGTTGGCTTGTGCTGAACACTGATGGTGCATCCAAGGCAGGAACTGGTTTGACAGGATGTGGAGGAGTTATACGTGATGCACATGGTAATTGGATTGTTGGTTTTGCAAAAAATTTAGGTACCACAAATGCCTATATTGCTGAATTATGGGGACTTTATGAAGGTTTAAAGCTAGCTAACAACTTGGGAGTGCACCACTTGGAAGTCCAAATGGATTCTTCAATTGTTGTTACAAGTATCCAACATGGGAAGATAGGGAGTACTAAAGGCTGGAGCATTATCAGAAAAATAAAGCATTTGCTTAACTCTATATGGAGTGTTTGGATTACTCATGTTTATCGAGAGGCTAATAGATATGCGGATATGCTTGCTAATTTGGGGTGTACTTTTCAACACGGTTTACATGTGTTCAATAATCCTCCTATTGAGGTGAAGATGGTTTTAGATGATGATTTTAGGGGTGTTTCTTTCCCCTGTTTTGTAGCGCTGTAGTTTTCCTCCTTTCGGGCTTCGGCTCCTTTGTACTCCAAAAAAAAAAAAAACATAAATTACCTTATTTTTATAATCGAAATAATGGAACATTAATCAATTTTATCATTTTCCATTTTATTTATCCCATTCCACCAATTTTGAATCGTCTAAATTTTAAAATAGATAAAAACAAATCAATAAAATAAAATAGTAAAAATGACAAATTCTAAAATAAATCACTTCATCAAGTGGTCCATGGTGGACCAGTTAGAGCAGCTCCAGCGGGCTTTGAATATTGGTTCGTCCGCTAGCTGGAATGGGAAAAGCAGGGCTTTTTTTGTCATCTTGTAGAAAAGCACAAGTGTTGAGTGCCACCAGCCGGAGATACATAGTTTCAGAAAGTAACGGTACTTCATGGTCATTTTGAATAAAATACTAATTTATGTTTTTGTTTTTATTTTTTTTAAGTTGCATTAAAGTTCAATAGGAATAAATTATTACTATATGAGATAAAGTTGTGGGACCTAGTATGAGTTTTTTAGAGTTGCACTATTGGAGTAAAAAATAAGGGAGTTGCTTCAAAATGATGTGGCATTAATGGGACCCACAAAATACCTTGATCAAGAGTTCATCATTGGAGGTGCTCTTATGAATAACACTATAACGAATATGAATTTTACAAAATCCACCGTCGGATTGAAAGTTTGTTTCATTTACATATCCATAAAAAAATTACAATTCATACATTTTATTTTCAATCGTACAAATACAAATGTACCAATTTGTTTGAGGACACTTCTTCATTTTCGAATCCCTGTAACTGTAAGAGATCATTAGGATTTACTTTACTCAATGCAGTGTCAAGAAACAACCGCCGTCGCAGAGGAGGAGGAATGCCGCGCACTCATGGAGAAGAAGAAGACACTGCTGCATCTTCCTCATGAATTGATCATTCAAATTCTACTAAGATTACCAGTGAAGTCTCTCATAGGTTTAAAGTGTGTTTGTAAGTCATGGTTTTCTCTTATCTCCGATCCTCATTTTGCAAATTCACATTTTCAACTTTCCGCCGCAACACCCACTTGTAGAATTGTGTTCTTAACAACAACTTCATACCATGCAACTCGATTTAGATCTATAGATTTTGAAGCATCACTTGATTCTGTTTCAGCTTCACTCAACCTCTTTTTTATGTATTATTCTGAGTCTTATTATAAAGGTTCATGTAGAGGTTTTATACTTTTGCATGGTCGTTTCAACATTTATCTATGGAATCCATCCACCGGACATAACAAAAAATTACCTTTATCACCTTATGATGGTTGCAAAAAAAATCAAAATTATTTCTATGGTTTTGGGTATGACAACTCAACAGATGATTACTTGCTATAGTTTCATTGTCCCATGATCCAAAGTTAACTAATACTAAATATTTGGAGTTTTTCTCATTGAGAGCTAATACTTGGAAAGAAATTGAGGGTAACTTCCCTTATTGCAATCCCTCTGATGATAGCCCCAAAACAGTAGGGTCTCTTTTTAATGGTGCTATTCATTGGTTTGCTTTTCGTTATGATTTACGACATGAAGTTATTGTTGCCTTTGATTTAATGGAAAGGAAACTTTTTGAGATGCGTTTGCCGGATGATGTTGACTTTGAATCTAAAAGATGTGATTTATGGGTATTTGGCGAATTTCTCAGTCTATGGGCTATGGATTTTGATGATCATACAATTGACATATGGGCGATGAAAGAATACAAAGTGCATTCGTCTTGGACTAAAACCCTTGTTTTGTCTCTTGATAGCAATGGCATTGACATCAACTACTTTTCCTTAATATGTTCTGCAAAAAATGGTGATATTATTGGATCAGATAATGGTAAAAGATTGGTGAAGTATCACTCCTATTCTTACAATCCACGTGAATCTCAAGCGGCTATGTATACAGAATCGCTGCTCTCACTCCCTGGTGATAGTGAGCAAGCTTAAGAAGATGAGACAAACAAGAAGAACGAGGTTGTGAAATATTCTCCTTTACTTTGGTCTTGATATTTATCTGGGATTAGAATTAGAATTCCTGGGTTGCTTCTTTTGTAGGGTAATATGTGTTTGGTGGCTGCATTTGTAATGAGTCCATTATGCCATGAACTGATTATTGGTATGATATTGGTATTATGTTTATTGAAAATATTTATGGAAGTTGATTGATTATGAGATGAGTTAGAAAGATGTAATAGTTTGTTGGTATATTTAAATTTGATTGTTGGGTTCAATAAAAAGATATTAGTGTTAGTATCCCACTATCCCTAATAGTATGAGTTAGTTAGTAAATTGGTAATGGTAAATATAAGCCATATTGAAATAATGAGGTGGTAAAGGCCTTTAGGGAGGTATTGTAATATTTAGCCAACAATCAATAATTTGTAACTGGTAAGACAACTTGAAATTGTAAGAACTACCTTCACAGTGTCTCATTGGGTAAGCTTAGGTTCTCTACTAGTTATGTTTGAACATTGATAATAGGAACCTAAGAGCACATGGGATGGTCTGGTCTAGACATTCAAGTGCTTAGACATGAATTAAGGAATCAAAAGTAGTTTGTTATTAAGGCTTGCATATGTCATTTCAGGTGCTTACTTGCTGTATAATTATGCAGAAAAAATTGTTGAACAAATTTGTTATCAATTTAGAGACATGTAGGTTCAAATTTGATTTGTACTTTTAAGCTCAAATTTTGTAAAAGAGGTTAGGAAGCCTAAGTGATGATTTAGATTTTAGACATAACTATAAGATGAGATTTTCTTTCTTACCAATTTTATCATGCTTTAAATCTCTAATATGACTTAGACAAAACTTGAGGGCTATAATCAACTTGGAGGTTTTTTGGGGTTCAATGGAGTATTGATGATGTGTGTTTTAACAGCTGTTTGTGTTAATTTGTTTATTGTTGTTGAATGTTGATACATTTATTTATTTGTATAGCTTTAATCTATCTATGCAATGCAGGAGCTTTATTCAAGTAGAAAAAGGGTGAATTTTGACAACCATTGATCCTTTCATTTGTTATTTTTTGTGAGGGAACTTCAGCTTGAATTAGGAAGCAAAAATGTGTATTGGTTATTATGAAATCTTGAGTGGCTGCGTTTATATGTGTCTGACTTCATTTGTACTATGAGTTGATGTCAACTATTTGTAATATGGTAATTGAGAATATTGACAGTTTATGCATGTTGATTAAGATCAAATTCACAATTACATGTTAGAATCGATACCACATATTCCACTTGAAGTTCTCCATTAGTGGTCCTATTATAGTTATAGATTCTATGCATAAGTTTTCCTAGCTTGCTTGTGGCTTCCATCCTACAAACTCTTCACAAGCAGCCATATGAACGATGCATGTTTTTTGGAAATTTTAGATGATCCTCAAAAATTGAATGAGTGGAGTTTAATTTAATATATAAACCATAATTTAAGTCATTTAGCAATTTTGGAAAGGAAAAAGTAAGCTTCAGGGCTTGTAAGTCCAATGATATAAGAATTAAGAGAAAAAAAAAATGGAAATAGTGAAAGAAGGGGAATTTTATCAATCTTTTTTAAATTTAAATTTGCTACATTTTGCAGACACATGGTAGATAAAAACTACGATAACCGAAATGAATAACAAAATAAGACTTGATTTGTTTGATGGCAGTTTTTATATTTTTATTTTTAATATTTTGTAAAATTAGCCTCCTTATTTTAAAATTTGACAATATTAGTCATCCTTTTATATTTGCTCTAAAAGATATCACTTCATCAATCTTTAAGTTAAAAAATATGATGAAGAGATAAAAAAAAAAAACTTATAAAACTCTACTTGGTAAAAATAGTGGATGACCGATAAGTTAATTTATAATTTATAGTTAACTGCTGATAATTGGTAGCTTATAGTTAATTAGTTAGTTGAAAAGTTTAGTAAAATTAGTGGTTTAAGTAGCTGATAAATATAAAAATGAGATTCTTAATTAATAATAAAATTTATATCAAATTTACACTTAAGGTATAATTTAAATTTATTGTGTATCTTTTATATGTTATTATTATTAAATAAATTTTTATATAATAAAATTTTATTTTATATATATTTCATATCAAAGTGTACATTCACACCTTACAGAAAAAAAAATAGTATATATACATTAGCCAGCTTGTGATATTTGAACATAGACTTCATGCTCTAACAATGCAAAATTGCATACCTACAATAATGTAAAATGGCCTAAAACATATTAATAAAATACATTCAATGAAATTATGTAAATTCTATAATAAAAATTAAGATAACCTTTTGCTCAAAAAACATAATCTTAATTATAAAAAAAAGGTTGTCGCATAATATTTCAAAGTAAAGTAGCAACATTGTTACGAAGAGAGATAAAAATGGATTTTAGTTAAAATTATAAGGATAAAAATGAAAGAAAAAATGATAATTATAAATTTATAAGCTACTTGAAATTGCGTCAAGAAGATAAGTAAATTAAAAGTTCATAAGTTATTTTAAATTATATGATTTTCTTAACGCTATTTCATATAGCTTATGAACTTAAATTTTAAAGATTGAAAAGGTAATTTGGAACCAAAATAATGTAAAATGGAAGAAAACTGTTTTATTATTTTTTTTTTTTAGAAAGCTAAAAAAAAAGATAAACTAAAAAGAAAAATTAATCACGAAGAAAGAATGTTCCTATTGCGTCGTTCTTAAGAAGACCACAAACACCTTATGGGAAGAAGCATGAATCAAGAAGTCGACACCTGAAGAGACTCCAAGTTTAGCGAAAAAATCTGCACATTGATTTTCCCTGAACTAAGTATGTGGTGGAGAGAAACAATGGTTTGAGAGAGCAACTCTTTTATATCTTGGATCAACACCGCATAAATATGATACTTAACTTGAGGACCTTTGATGATGTTGATATAGTGTGAAGAGTCAAAGTAGCAAACAAGTTCATCAATACTCGTGTTTTTGACAAGTAAGAGGCCATTGTAGATATCATACAATTCAACGAGCAAAATGTTAAATTATAAGACATATGCATGTGTTTGGTTTCAATTCTAGAGGGCCAAAAGTGATTCTCGAGGTCGTAGAAGTGATTTTAATATATTTGGATGATTTAAAGGAAAATTGATTTTTTTTGTAGAATTGATTACATTTGAATCTACAATTTGAAGCTACAATTTGAAGCTTTTGGCTTCTACAATTGATTTTAGTCTTAAATTTATTGTTAAATCCACTTTTATATAAATAAATATATTTATTAAGCATAGATCACTTCCCATACAATTCACTTTTATTTAGAACCAATTTAACAAAATAAATTCTCGTTACCGCATAGCCAAATGTAAACGTGATAAGTTATAAATCAATATTTTATTTTTGTAAAACAAACGCTAAATTTTAATTTTAAAATAGATAAACCAAATCTATAAAATAAAATACTGTAGTAAAAATAGAGAAAAATGTATATGCACAGACAATGTAAACTAATTTTACACTATCAATCAATACCAACCGTTTATGCCGCCAAATCACTCCACTAAACCCACTACAATGGTATGATATGGAGAAACGTTTGATACCTATTGGATATCAGTGTAAAATTATTTTACACTGGCAGAGCATATCCATTAAACTCTAAAAATAACATGACAAAATTTACAATTTATACTGTATTTTATTTTCAACCAGTACAAATACAAATGTACCAAAAAATTGTTTGAGGACACTCCTTCATTTCAAATCCCTGTAGTAGATAGTTAGGGTTACTTGATGCAGTTTCAAGAAACAACCACCGTCGCAGAGGAGGAGGAATGCGACGCACTCATGGAGAAGAAGATGAAGAAGACACCACTGTATCTTCCTCATGAATTGATCATCCAAATTCTTCTTCGGTTACCAGTGAAGTATCTCATTCGTTTCAAGTGCGTTTGTAAGTCCTGGTCTTCTCTTATCTCCGATCCTCATTTTGCAAATTCACATTTTCAACTTGCCGCTGCAACACACACTCGTAGAATTGTGTGCTTAGCTACAACTTCATATTCATATGCAACTGGATCTAGTTCTATTGATTTTGAAACATCACTTGATTCTGTTTCACCTTCACTCAACCTTTTTTTTCTGCATTATTCTGAATCTTGTTATGATCTTGAAATTAGAGGTTCATGTAGAGGTTTTATACTTTTGCATGGTTGTTTCAACTTTTACCTATGGAATCCCTCCACTGGAGGTCACAAAGAATTACCTTTGTCACCTAATTCCAAATCATATAGAGATTGTTTCTATGGTTTTGGGTATGAACCGTCGCTAGATGATTACTTGCTGGTTTCATTGTCCCATGATCCTAACATAACTAAGACCAGACATTTGGAATTTTTCTCGTTGAGAGCTAATACGTGGAAAGAAATTGAGGGTAACTTCCCTTATATCAATGGTTCTGATGAAAACCCCAAACAATTAGGACCCCTCTTTAATGGGGCTATTCATTGGTACGCTTTTCGTGATGATTTACGATATGATGTTATTGTTGCTTTTGATTTAATGGAAAAGAAACTTTTAGAGATGAGTTTGCCGGATGATATTGACTATGAATCTATAAATTGTGATTTATGGGTATTTGGAGAATATCTCAGTCTATGGGTTATGGATTTTGATAATTATGAGACTGAAATATGGGTGATGAAAGAATACAAAGTGCATTCGTCTTGGACTAAAACCCTTGTTCTGTCTCTTGATGGCAAGAGCTTTCACTTCCACTACTTTTCCCTAATATGTTCTACAAAAAGTGGTGATATAATTGGAACAGATGATGGTAAAAGATTGGTGAAGTATAATGATAGAGGAGAGTTGCTAGAGGATATCTCTTATTCTTACTATCATCGTGGATCTCAAGCGGCTATGTATACAGAATCGCTGCTTTCGCTCCCTAGTGATAGTGAGCAAGCTTAAGAAGATGACACAAACAAAAAGAATGAGGTTGTGAAATATTCCTCTTTATATTTATCTGGGATTAGAATTAGAATTTTTGGGTTGCTTCCTTTGTGGGGTAATATGTGTTTGGTGGCTGCATTTGTAATATTAGTTCAGTATTCCATGAACTGATTATTGGTAAAACATTGTTTTTATGTTTATTGAAAATGTTTAACAGTCTTGTTTGTGTGATTCAATGTTATTTATGCACGTGTAATCAGATTGAGTTCTATGGTCATTGCTTGAAATTGTTTTAATTGTAATGTAATTTATTTGATTAGTTTATGCATGTTAATCAAGATCACAACTACATAGCTCTGGCTCAAAGCACTTTCATTAGAAATTTCGGTATGGCCACATGTATTAGAAGGAAATAGAAGGTTCTGTTCACTTCAATGGAATTACAACAACTTCTGGTATTGTTTTCTTGAATGGCAATCATGATAGTGGGAACAACAACTGGATTAATAGTTGTGTTCATGCTTGGGATGATGTGCAGCAACAGCTACTACTACTACCATATTGTGCTTTACCCTAATGAGGGTTAATTAAGAGATATACCAATTTTTTAATCATGGATGGAGAAGTAAAGAATAAAGAGTTGAAGAAACTAATTGCTAGGCCAAATAGAATGGGAAATTGTTGATCATGACATTTTGTTGAAAATCATATATTGGTGAATTTGAGCTAGATGGTAGTCAATATGAATATATGATATTGTCATAATTCTTATTTAATATCTGATATTTTTATATGCTTGTACTCTCAATTAATTTTTATGTGCTATCCATTATTAGCTATTATGAGTATCGAGGCCAACGTAGGGTGCGAGTATGTAAATAAAAAAATTGGGAAAAAAACAGTTCGCTATCTAAAATGCAAACCTTATAAAATCTAATAGTTTTATATTTCGCTCATTCCTTCACCCCCTATTTTTTAAGGTTCACATTTTAGAATGCGATAACAAACTTATTTTTCTTCAGATTTAGAACCCCATAGTTTACTACTTAAGTAGCAAGGAGAGTATTTTTGAAATTTTCAAATGTGAATGAGAATTTCCAGGGGGCGCGAGAAGTAAATCCCTAATTTTTTATTTTTTATGATTTTGCAAGAATGGAAGTCAGTTCGTTGATATAACCCACTATTCCGATTAGTGATCCAATAAACCAATAATTTGATCGGGCCAATCATCGGTCCTGATTTTAAAACTATGGACACAAATTATCATTTTTCTAAAAACTAAAATAACACAATTAATTAAGAAAACTAAAATATCACAGTTAATATTAATCTATCAAGTGTCCCCATAAGCGTACCTCTCTTGACAGAATGTAATAAATAGGAATCAAAATTTATTTTTTTTGGGTACGATTTGAATTGTGGAACTCTAATTCATTCATTTTAAATAGTAATTTTTTTTTTTTGTTCTAGTACCCTAGCTCTTTTTTTTTTTGGTTTTCACCACCAGTTGAATCTGGTTCGGGGGTCAGTTCTGACATCAAGTGGTTCCAGCCCCCTCCCGATCGCAGTTGCGGGGGATCGAACCGTGATCCTCCCTACCAAGTTCAGCGCCAATCACCACTGAACCAACTAACGATTGGTTATAGTACCATAGTTCTACTTCTACATATTACGTTCAATATTTAACTCTTAAGCAAAAAATTCTTTAAAAAAAAAACTCTTAACAAAAAAGAACAAAAACTATTTTTAAGATACAAATACAAAATTACAAATGCACCCCTGTAAGCCTTTGCTCCGCACATCGTGCGAACCCCCACCATCTACTTACAATGCTAAGAAGAAGAAGTCACCTACTTACAAAGATAAGAAAATGAAGAAAAAGAAGAAGCCTGGTTAGCTTGTAATTCACTTGTAGGCTGTGTCAGATGAAAAGCTTTAGGCTCTGTTTGGTAAAAATAGCGGTTGGCTGATAAGCTAGCTGATGGCTGATAGCTTATAGCTTATAGCTGATGGCTGATGACTTATGACTTATAGCTGATAAGCTAATAGAAGTGTTTGGTAAAATTAGCGGTCAACTAGCTGATAAATGTAAAATGACATAAAAGGACATTCTTAATTGATAATAAAATTTATATTTAAGATAATAATTTAAATTTATTAATGTAATATATTTTTTATATATTATTATCAAATTAATTTGTCTATCTTAAAATTGCACAAGTACAATTATATAAAAAATATTAGTAATTTATAATATTTTTTTAAGATAAATTTTTCTTTTGAATATCTTACATACATAGCCCATATATAATTAAGAATATCTAACACAAAAATGATTTTTTTTAAACAACATCCTACAAAAAGGAAAAAATAACTTACATACATATGGAGTATATGATACTCCGGATATGGATAACGAAATCATACGTACTGTGTATTACTTTTTTTTTTTAAACAGAAACGTATTATATATTACATTAATACCGAATATATCCTACATATATATCAAACATCGTTTTTTTTATAAAAGAAATATAGATGGAGATAGTTTGTATTATTCTAAGCCCATAATTATTTTCTTTTAAATTAAAATAAATTATAAAGGGTAAAAGTGGATTTTAGTTAAGACAACAAGGGTAAAAATGGAAGAAAAAATGATAAGCTATAAGCTATAAGCTCATAAGCTACTTGAAATAGCTTATGAAAAATAAGCTATAAGTCAGTAAAATAAGCTATAAGTCAGTAAATAAAAACTGTTACCAAACAAGTCTTTTAGCTTATAAGCTATAAGACATAAGCTATAAGTCAGTTTTCTGACCTTGCCAAACAGACCCTTAGTGAATAGTAGGTTGCGAGCGGTGTAGAGTAGTTGGTTAACTCGTCAGACTCATAATCTTCGGATTGCTGGTTCGAATCCTGCTCCCGCCATGTCTCTGGTTCTAGAACCGGATGCGGGTGAATAACTCATCATGAATCTGTTTGGTATGCTGAGGCTTCTCCTTCCCGGCTGTAAACAGAGGAGAAATAGGAGAGAAAAAGAGAGGAGAGAAAGAAAAACACGGATACCGATGCATGAACTTAGACATATTTCATGCATCGGTATACGTGTTTTTCTTTCTCTCCTCTCTTTTTCTCTCCTATTTCTCCTCTGCCAAGCAAAGGCTAAGAGATAAATAGGGTTTACTCAATGCAGTGTGAAAAAACAACCAGCGCGCACATGGAGAAGAAGAAGACACTACCGTCTCTTCCCGAAGAATTGATAATCCAAATCCTACTAAGGTCACCAGTGAAGTCTCTGATACGTTTCAAATGCGTTTGTAAGTCATGGTTTTCTCTTATCTCCGACCCTCATTTTGCAAATTCACATTTTCAACTTTCCGCCGCAACACCCACTCATAGAGTTCTGTTCTTACCACAATCTCGATTTGTTGAAACTGTATCTGTAGATTTAGAAGCGTCACTTGATAGTGATTCTTATTCTACTTCACTGTACCTTAATTTTATGTCTTCCGAATCTGGTAATGATCTTGAAATTAAAGGTTCGTGCAGAGGGTTTATACTTTTGCACGGTTATTACAACATTTACCTTTGGAATCCATCCACTGGATTTAACAAAAAATTACCTTTGTCTCGGTATGGTTCGGATTCATATTCATATTTATATAATAAAAATTATTTCTATGGTTTTGGGTATGACCACTCAACAGATGATTACTTGCTAGTTTCATTGTCCCAAGATCCAAAGTTAACTAATAGTACTAAACATTTGGAGTTTTTCTCATTGAGAGCTAATAAATGGAAAGAAATTGAGGGTGACTTCCCTTATTGCAATGCCTCTGATGATAGCCCCAAAATAGTAGGGTCGTTTTTTAATGGGGCTATTCATTGGTATGCTTTTCGTCATGATTTACGACATGATGTTATTGTTGCCTTTGATTTAAAGGAAATGAATCTTTTTGAGATGTGTGTGCCTGATGATGTTGACTTAGAATCTAAAAATTGTGGTTTATGGGTATTTGAAGAATTTCTCAGTGTATGGTCTCAAGATAATACTAATACAGTTGAAATATGGGTGATGAAAGAATACAAAGTGCATTCGTCTTGGACTAAAATTCTTGTTATGTCTATCAATGGCAATGGCCTTAACACCGACTACTTTTCCTTAATATGTTCTACAAAAAGTGGTGATTTTATTGGATCAGAGGATGGTATAAGATTGGTGAAGTATAATGATAGAGGGGAGTTGCTTGAATATCTCTCCTATTCTTACAGTCCACGTGAATTTCAAGCGACTATGTATACAGAATCGTTGCTTTCACTCCCTAGCAATAGTGAGCAAGCTTAAGAAGAGGACACAAACAAGAAGAACGAGGTTGTGAAATATTCTCCTTCACTATGCTCTTGAAATTTATCTGGTATTATGAATTATTAGGTAGCTTCTTTTGTAGCGTAATGTGTTTGACTGCATTTGTAATATGAGTCCAGTATGCCACATGAGCTGATGTAATATGTCATGAATTGCTTATTGGTAAAACATTTGTATTATGTTTATTGAAAATGTTTAACAGCCTTGTTGTGTGATTCACTCTTATTTATGCATGTGTAGTTATGAATTTATTTTATAATACTTTAGATCATAAGAAAAACGTCAATATCAAATCAGCTCATGAACCTAAAAAGTGCTACAGTTATAACTTAAGTTTTCACACACTAATGAATGAAGAAATAAGTCATCACTATGTGATAAAAGTAATCATTTATAGCAGCAAAATTGCATTACAAGGTGAAGAATCATTGTTCACTAAATAAGCCATACAAGCTCAGGGCATTGGAAAAACTATTGAATTTTGCTAAAGTTAAGACATTTGCATGTCCTTATATTGTCAAATGCAAAACCTGTGTTTTGACAAGCTTAGTAGTAATCTGATTCTGAACTGGTATGTGGCCTAATTGACAAGTTAATTATAAAAAAATAAGTGAAATCAACAAATATTAGAGGAAACATTTTCAATGCCAGATTAAGTTAAATGTCAGATTGGATACCACATATATTCCACTTGAAGTTCTCTGCCACTGCCAGCTGCATATTAAGAAAAGAAGGTTCAAGTGGCGATGCACCAATTGAATGGTTCTTTAGGAATTCTAATTCATAAGTGAATCCTACAACAACTACCGGTAGTGATTGTATTAATGGTGAACAGGATAATGGAAACAACAACTGGATTAATAGTTGTGTTCATGCTTGGGCTGATGTGCAGCAGCAGGCAGCAGCTGTCATGTAGTGCTTTTCCCTCAAGAGGGTTGATTGAGTGATAGAACATTTTTTAATCATGGAAGGAGAAGTAAAGAATTGGGAATGAAGAAATTAGTTGCTAGGCCAAGTACTTTATAATTGTCTAAGTTAAAAACATATTTTAATCTTTATTTATTTTGTGCTCAAATTCATCATATGCATGTAATAGAATGGGAAATTGTTGATCGTGGCATTTTGTTGAGAAATTCATCATGTGATATATTGATGAATTTGAGCTAGAAGGTAGTCAATATAATATTGTCATAGTTTTTAATATCTGATATTTTTATATGCTTGTGTCCTGAATTAATTCTTATATGCTACTTTTACCCTCAAAATATATCTTTGGGATCTGTGATGGAATTTTGGACTGTTGTTTGTTAATTGAAACTCTCCGCAGTTCACATGTCTTCCTTGTGAAGAGTGTTGTGCTGAACTTTTCCTTGCTTCCATCTATTAAACTATTCAGAAGCTGCCAAATGACAGCATAATTTCTGAAATTTTTAGAAGCCCCTCCAAAATTGAATGAGTGGAATTTAATAGACCATAATTCAAAGTCATTTAGCAATTTTTGAGGGAAAAAAAGTATGCTTCAGGGCTTGTAAGTTCAAGGATATATAAGGATGAAAAATTGAGAGAATAGTGAAAGGAAAATTTTATCAATCCTTTTGAAATTCAAATTTGCTACATTTTGCACACACAAGGTAGATGCTATATTACATTATCTTAAATTCTGAATCAAAGAAAGCTCTTGCAATTTGGACTCATACAGTAGAACATATATGCAGTGCTTGGAATAGAATAATTGACAGATCAAATGTTGCAAGTGCTTAAGAGAAAAAAGATTAACATGAAAGCAGTAGTTTTGTTACTTGAATGACTGAATTCAAGACTTAAAAAGTCTGTTGTGTGTGCTAAATGCTAATTTAGTGGAATGACACGAATGTTGGTAAACAAAACTGTCAAAACATAAAGACTCATTACAATTACTAAAGCATCTGCAATTTCAGCAACTACTCCCTCAATGATGTAAATATTTCTCGGGTCTTCATTACAAATCTAGCCAACAATTTGAAGATCATACATGCTATGTGTGTGTGTGTGTGTTAGAACACATGTATATGGCAGTGAAGTCAAAGCAGATAAACTCTAAAATCTGAAATCTAATGCAGAAAAAATATCAATATGGTGAAGTGAGCATGAACTCGTGTTCGCATCATATGGCAGGGATCCTTTGATGTTCATTTAGAAGGCTATAGGGTCCTTGTTATGAGTTTCCACAAAACTAAATTGGGTTGAAGATGGAATTGACCTGTGATTTTTATGTATGCACTCATTTATGACATAGTTTGAGACTATTGGGCGTTTGCTTTTTTACTTATAATTGAATCAATAGTATTCATTTATTTCCTTCTCTAATTTGGTGCCTTTTTCATCATTCAGGGACCATAAGCTTGCAGTCCCTCGATCTTTTAAGATCATCAATCACAGCTGTTAAATTCTTGTAAGACGAACCACCTTCCCGAGCCGCCAATTTAGCCTTATCTCCAAATTCTCGAGCACACCTCCTGATTTCCTCAGCTTCATCACCACCATCCATTAACCTCCTCACAGCCTTCTCAATACTCTCTCTCCCCACCACCTCCTCTCTCTCCCCAAACCCCATAATGCTCCACTCCGCTGCACCCACCTCCACCCCAATACCCCGCACCTGCGTTATCAACTTCTCATTGTAAAACTGTTCACCATGCACCGGCCATGTGATCATTGGAACCCCTGCACTAACTGCCTCCACGGTTGAATTCCACCCACAATGTGTCATAAAACCACCCACGGCACGGTGGCTAAGTATCATCACTTGTGGAGCCCACCCCCTAATAATCAAACCCTTCTTTCCAATGTTTCTCTCTTCAAATCCCTTCGGCAACCATTTTTCTTTATCTTCGTCAGTCTCGTTTTCTTTCCCTTTCTTCTCAGGAACAACCCACACGAATTCGTGACCGGAGTTTTCTATCCCACATGAAATTTCGTAAAGTTGTTTATCCTGAAAATGGCATAGGCTTCCGAAGCATATATACAAAACTGATTTATCTGACTTTGAGTTGAGCCAACTAAGACACTCGTGCAAACTCAAAACGCTTTGTTCTCCTCTTTCTGCTTTCTCTTGAATTGTTCTGCGAATAAGAGAAGCTGGACCAAGATGCCAAGCTTTATTGCCTGTGGTTTTCTCGTAGTGTTCGATGTATTCTTCACCGTCAAGTTCAGCAAAATTGTTAACGATGATTCCGTTACTTTTGAAAACTGTTTCCAAAAGCTCTCCCAATAATTCAGTCATCTGCTTCGGCGGTGTTGCATTCATGGCGATAGAATGAGGAAGATCAGGAATTACATAAGAAGAAGATTCATAGAGGGAATTTGCTCTAACAGATTCCATGGCGCAGATAGCAAAGATGGAAAAACCGTTGAAAGCAAGTCTAGGAATTTGAAGCTTGTTTGCAAGTTCATCAACCCAGGGGAACAAGAAATCCGCCACGATGCAATCTGGTGGATTTTGCTCGATAAAGTGTTCGATGGGAGGCCGGAGAAGAGTGGTGGCTTGGTAGATTTTAACGAGGTTGTCGGGGTTGGTTGCGGCGGAGAGACTTTCCATGCCATCAGGGAGGCCAACTTCTTGGGATGGAAATGGAACGGTGTGAAGGCGAAGGTTTTGGTTTAATGGGATGGATTTGCTAAGGATTTGAGCGTTGCAGGGTGTTGTTATGATGGTGATTTGTTGATGGCGTGAAGCGAAGAGTGTTGCTATGTCGCTTAATGGGATTATATGACCAGGTGCTAAGTAAGGTATGAAGTAGATTTTAAGTGCTTTCTCTTCATGATCCATATTCATCTTTGCAACGTCTCTAATTTTGTTAAATTCTTGTATTTTATCGCCAATTCTTCTTTGAAGCAGTTGATTATATTTATAAAAACAGACAGACAAACAAACAAAGAAAGAATTCTTGTGTGGTTTACAATGATCTATATGTTACAGTATTTTGTTGTCACTTTCTATCTATATATAATATATACCCCGCAACTTGTAATACTTTAATTAAAATGTGTGCCTTACCTGTATGGCTGTATATTAACACATATATGCCTCAAGAAAAAGGAAAAATAAAATCAAAGGATACTAGATTTATTTTCTTACAGTACTGGTCTGGTTTTATTGACAGTGAATGGAGGGCTTTTTGAATTTGTTCACTGTTTTGAACATGGCATTAATTTGTCAACATGCAGACAACAGCAATTAATAATAATACAATAATGATACAAAATTCAACAAAGGTGGCTTTATGACATACCTTTTGGGATAAAAGTCATTAAATTGCAATTTGAAATTTTTAGTGAATGCACATGCCCCCCCACTGCTTGCTATAGATCCATCCTTAAAAAACTAGTATATTATTTTGCCCCTGCTGTTGTGTTACTTTGATATGCCTTACAACAATGGTACTATTACAAATTTTTTGTGTTTGTACCGTTGGCAAGTAATAATTGCCTTAAACGCTACCAAGTATTTTGTCAAAAAGTTTTACTTCCATGCCATACAAAATTCAATAAGGGTGGCTTTGTGGCTATCATGCTTTCATAAGGTTTTTTTACCAAATCATGCTTTCAATAGTTATTCCTCACCAGTTTGTGATGTGTAGTGGTTCCAAAATCCAAACTGTTTGAATCCATTTCTGAAGCTTATGGAGAGATATTGATGCTTACATGCTGTGTATCTTGGATGTGGGACAAAGGGAGTAGTTTTCCACGTTAATTTTGGTCCTTTCAAGATGAATGGTCTTTCCAAAGTTGTCTAATTGAAATAAATGGGTGGTCCATAACTGCAATTCTAGCTGTTCTATCTGTTTTGGGTACAGAGGACATAAGTCAACTAGTTTTTGACACATTTTAGTAATGACATATTTAAGAATCACTTACCTTGCATTGTATTGAGATATACCAAGTGTGAGTTAAAGTCCCGCATTGATTGAAAGAATTGAGGTTGAGCAGTATACAAGTGAAATGACCCATAAACTTAATGTCTTAAGATTAATGTGGTGTCAAAGTCACTTGTGTGATTGCTCAACGCTCAATGTGCCAAATGTTGGGATATACCAGAGAATCATAAACCTAGTGAAGTTCCCTCCTCACAGCCCAACACATTGCAATCAAACTAATGCTTTTCATGGAAAATTTTAACCATTTTCACGAGTGGTCTATCATGGATCAACACATAAAAAATATTTAAAATTCTAACGACAATATATATTGTGGTTTGGAAATATAAGTTAATGGTCATCCTCTATTTTTCGATTGAATTAGTGATTTAATTAATATCGGTTTGATCATAACAACTGAAGATGTAATCGTATTAAACTGACATCAATCATGTCATTATTTTAACCATAAAGATGTGAAGAGTTGTAATCGTATTAAACTGACATCAATCATGTCATTAATTTAACCATAAAGATGTGAAGAGTTGTAATTTTTTATTTTTAAAGAGTATTGTCAAAGGTCGTAAGAATTTTTAATAATTTGAAACACTAATCTATGGTGGACCACTTATAAAGATGTTGAACTTAGTACTAGCTAGCTTCCATTTCATATGAAACATATTGGCTCTTGCTGGCTTAGAAAAAAAAGAAAACAAATAAATATTGGCTCTTGCTATTAGCTGCAGTGTAGTTTTTACACAAGTATTGAAGTCAGAGTAACATCCCATACAATATAAAATATGTTCCAAATTTGAGATGTTTTAACCAAGTATGAACTTTTTTTTGCAGGACTAGTGCTACTACGGAAAATTTGATTTGCCTGCCACATAAGCATCATCGAATGTACGTGCCACGTTATTTATTAAGGTACTACGTAATTAAAATTGATGATCAAAATAAGAGCGATCAAATGTTTTGATCTTTTAAAAATAGAGGACCAAAATTGTGGGAAAAATAATTAGAGGGTCAAAATTGCAAATTTGATAAAATAGGACATACCGAAGCTGCATTTAAGCCAAAAATATATTATTAAACAAGTCGTTTTTAACATCGGAACTTATATGTTATAAACTCAAACATTGCTAAACAGAGTCATGGTGAGTAATAGTAAAATTCTCAGCTTTCATAGACAGATATGAATTTCAACCGAGTTTTAAAAGAATCAACTTTAACAAAAAAAATCTTCAAGTTGTGAAATACATTATTCTCTCTTTTACAACAAGATGCATGTGTTAAAATGTTTCCCTTGCAACTTAGCAACTACTTCAATCTCTATGTTGTCTCAAATCATTTCTCCACTATAGTAATGCACAATCATTTTAATAGAAAGCTCTATATATTGAAATTTCCAGATGCACATAGATTTTGTGTACTTGGAAAAAGGCTAAATCAAATTTAAAAATAACCTTACAACATATTTAAGTGATGTAATTTCACAATAAAATGACCTAATTGTCTGTTATAAATAAGACATCATAGTTAATTAAGCACCTTACTGTCTCTTAATCGCTTAAGCTCGTCAATCAAAGCTGTCAAATTCTCATGGGATGAGCCATCTTCTTGAACACGTGTAGCAATTTTTGCAAACTTTTGTGCTCTTTGTCTGATTTGGACGGCTTCATCGCCATCATCCATCAACCTTCTTAGAGCCTTCTCTATTCGATCTCTCTTCACTAGCTTTTTTGAATCTCGAAAAGCAGCCATGTTCCACTCATCTACACCGATTTCCACTCCAATTCCCCGAACCTGAGTTATCAGCTTCTCGTTGTAAAATTGATCACTATGCACTGGCCATGTGATCATTGGAACTCCTGCACTAACAGCCTCCACCACAGAGTTCCAGCCACAATGTGTTAAAAAAGTGCCCAAAGCAGGATGTCCCAGGATAACCACCTGTGGTGCCCACCCCCTTACAATCATCCCCTTATTCCTCTCTTCAAATCCCTTGGGCAACCATTTTTATTTTTCCTCTTCGCTCTCATTCTCAATCCCCTTCTTCTCAGGTACAACCCATATGAAATCATAACCCGACGCTTCTATCGCACTTGCAATCTCAAACAATTGCTTGTCAGGTAAGTAACAAATGGTTCCAAAACTGATGTAAATCACCGAGTTATCTTGCTTTGAGTTGAGCCAATTCAAATACTTTTGCACGCTTGTCGTGCATTTTTCTCCCCTTTCTGCCTTCTCTTGAGTGGTTTTGCGAACAAGAGAGGCCGGGCCAAGATGCCAAGCCTTGTGACCGATGATTTTCTCGTAATACTCAACATACTCATCTCCATCGAGCTCGACGAAGCTGTTGATGATGAAGCCATGACTTTTAAGCGCTATAGTGAGTAGAGGATCAATAAAAGACTTGGACTCTATGGGCGGTATTGAATTAATGGTGATATTGTGAGGAAAATTCGGAATAACAAAAGGGCCAGAAGCATTTTCAGGGAGAGGGTTTGATTTGAGGGATTCCATGGCTCATATGGTAAAGAGTGAGAAACCATTGAAGGCAAATATTGGAATGTGAAGCTTGTTTGCCAGCTCATCCACCCAAGGTAAACCAAAATCCGCTACGATGCAATCAGCTGGGTGCTGTTCCACGAAATTCTCAATTTGTTCGTGGAGTAGTGCGGTGGCTTGGTAGAGTTTGAAGCCATCCTCAAGGTTAGTGACGGAGGAGGCATTTTCGATGCCCTCCGGGAGGCCAACTTCTTGGGAAGGCAATTGAAATGTTTGAACGTTGAAGTTTTTGGATTTGGGAAGGATTTTAGCATTTAAAGGAGTGGTTAAGATTGTAACAAAGTGGCCACGTTACGCGAAGAGAGAGGCAATATCGCATAATGGGATCATGTGTCCTGCTGCTAAGTATGGAATGAAGTAAAGTTTGAGTGGCTTGTCCATAGTTGTTGTAGCTGAGACACTGTCTTATGCTTTTGAATACAAATTCATGTCTTTTTTATACTTGAAGCTCCATAGATATAGAAAGAAGCATCCTTGTTAAAAAAGATATTGGTGTATTGTTGTGGCTCTGCCTTTGCATATACAAATTAAGTTCTTTTCTTAATACTGTGACCGGAAAAAGATAGTTTTGGATAAACCAAAGGATGTTGTGGTTATCGCTTCTTATTTAACTACAACCAGAAAAATTTGAACCGAAAAGAAACAAAAACTCATCAATGTTAGGCCTAAGTCAGTTTTTGGTATCAAGTATCCAATTGTTACACAGACGGCTTCGACAATACTCATTCTATTTTAAAATGAGTGTTTATGGGTACACAATATAAGTTCTCCCCTTCTAATCGAACTTTTTGATACACATGAATTAGAAATTAAAATTAAAAAGTTTAATACTCTTACCACTTGAACTAATTTATTGTTGATAAAATCAATTTATTTATAATAATACATTTATAGAACTTCAACAATATCTAATACTACCTATAATAATATCTAACAGTACATCTCAAAAATCAACTTGCCTACTGATTGCAATTGCTTCTTTCCCTTCAATTTCAAAACGCTGAATTGCAATTACATAAAATAAGTTATTGATATTTGAAAGGCGAAATGCATATGTAGATCCTTTAAGTTTTGCATTTGTATCAAATAGGTCGTTTAAGTTTTTTTGCATTATCTAGGTCATTTTGTTATATTCCGTTACCAAAAAAGATGCATTTGTATCATATAGGTCTTTTAACTTTTGCTTTATTTGGTAAAAATAAGCCATAAGCTAGCTGATAGCTGAAAAGCTAGCTTATAGTTGATAGCTTATAGCTGAAAAACTAGCTTATAGTTGATAGTTTATAGCTGAAGAGCTAGTAGATTTAGGTACATCTTTGCAAAGCCATACTCAGTAATATCAGAAAAAATATCATATAACGTAAATCCGCTGGATCCCCAATGAATGACCTGCTCGACTATTTTTGAATATGTCCAGTTTTCCGGCAGGGAAAATTATGTGTTACCGTCAGTTTTTTAACACTTTCGGTGACAACATTCAAAAGTGTATCAAAAGCGTTTTGGTCGAAGGAATCGTAGTTCAAATTCGTATGGAGAGCGGGGGAGGGTTAGATTAGAGGGAGGGGGACTGCGAACGCCCGTCCCATGAAGCGCCAGGGAACCGTCGCCAGGGAACCGTGCATTCCTCCCGGGCTGGCCTCAGGGACTGCAATCAGCCAGCCGCTTCCCCTGTTGTCGTCAGCTCGTTCTTGACAGATCCGATCGGGACAAAGGGAGTAGTTTCCCATGTTACTTTGGCCCTTTCAAGATGATTGGTCACTCTTTCCAAAGTTGTCTAATTGAAATAAACGGGTGGCCCATAACTGTAATTCTAGCTGTTCTATCTGTTTTGGGTAGAGATCACATAAGTCATATTTTAGTAATGTCATATTTAAGAATCACTTACCTTGCATTGTATTGAGATATGCCAAGTGTGAGTTAAAGTCCCGCATTGATTGGAAGAATTGAGGTTGAGCAATATATAAGTGAAATGATCCATAAACTTAATGTCTTAAGGTTTTGGAGTGAAAATGTGTGGTGTCAAAGTCACTTGTGTGATTGCTCAACGCTCAATGTGCCAAATGTTGGGATATACTAGAGAACCATAAACCTAATGCCACCTAGTGAAGTTCCCTCCTCACACAGAGCATTTCATGGAAAATTTTAACCATTTTCACAAGTCTGTCTATCATGGATCAGCACTTAAAAAATATTTAAAATTCTAACGACAGTATATATTGTGGTTTGGGAATATAAGTTAATGGTTATCCTCTATTTTTCCATTGAATTAGTGATTTAATTGATATCGGTTTTCTCATAACAACTGAAGATGTAATTGTATTAAACTGACAACAATCATGTCATTATTTTAACCGTAAAAATAAGAAGAATTGACATTTTTTATTTTTAAAGAGTATTATCAACAGTCGTTAGAATTTTTAATACCACTTAGAAAGATGTCCACCTTAGTACTAGCTAGCTTCCATTTCATATGAAACATATTGGCTCTTGCTGGTTTAGAAAAAAATGAAAACAAATAAATATTGGCTTTTGCTATTAGCTGCAGCAATGTAGTTTTTACACGAGTCTTGAAGTCAGAGTAACATTCCATACAATATAAAATATGTTCCAAATTTGTGATGTTTTAACCAAGTATGAACTTTTTTTTGCAGGATTAGTGCTACTATGGAAAATTTGATTTGCCTGCCACATAAGCATCATCGAATGTACGTGCCACGTTATTTATTAAGGTACTACGTAATTAAAATTGATGATCAAAATAAGAGGGATCAAATGTTTTGAACTTTTAAAAATAAAAGACCAAAATTGTGGGAAAAATAATTAGAGGATCAAAATTGCAAATTTGATAAAATATGACATACCGAAGCTGCATTTAAGCTAAAAATATATTATTAAACAAGTCGTTTTTAACACATGAACTTATGTTATAAACTCAAACATTGCTAAACAGAGTCATAGTCAGATAATAGTAGGATTCTCTCAGCTTTCATAGACAGATATGAATTTCAACTAAGTTTAAAAGAATCAACTTCAACAAAAAAAATCTTCAAGTTTTGAAATACATTATTCTCTCTTTTACGACAAGATCAAGATGCATGTGTTAAAATGTTTCCGTTGCAACTTAGCAACTATTTTCATCTCTATGTTGTCTCAAATCATTTCAACACTATTAACAACAGTTTACGAAGAGAAATAGAATCTATTGTAGTTAATAAATTACAGTAATCTTTGCTTTTAAAAAAATAAAATTACAGTAATCTTTTTTTTTTATTCTTAAAAGAATATCTTTGCATTAACATTGAATTTGCCAAATATTAACATTGTAGACAATCATCTTAAAAGTACACTTTTGATCTCTTTTTTAGAAGGTTCATGTTAGAGGTCTCATCTTCAATTGAGGTGAAAATGAAGAATCCACAAGAAAAAGTACATTTTCAAATAAAAATATCTAAACTCATAATGGATGGATTCCTTGGGAAGCCTAAAAACAACTAGGCATGACAATGAGTCTCGATTCATATGTACTTGTTTAAACTTGCTTGACTTTGAGAGAGAATCTGCTGTAACCAGACTCATGGCAGGTTCTAATTTTCTCCACTATAGTAATGCACAATCATTTTAATAGAAAGCTCTATATATTGAAATTTCCAGATGAACATAGATTTTGTGTACTTGGAAAAAGGCTAAATCAAATTTAAAAATAACCTTACAACATATTTAAGTGATGTAATTTCACAATAAAAAAAAAAGACCTAATTAAGCACCTTACTGTCTCTTAATCGCTTAATCTCGTCAATCAAAGCCATCAAATTCTCATGGGATGAGCCATCTTCTTGAACACGTGTAGCAATTTTTGCAAACTTTTGTGCTCTTTGCCTGATTTGGACAGCTTCATCACCATCATCCATCAACCTTCTTAGAGCCTTCTCTATACGATCTCTCTTCACTAGCTTTTTTGAATCTCGAAAAGCAGCAATGTTCCACTCATCTACACCAATTTCCACTCCAATTCCTCGCACCTGAGTTATCAGCTTCTCGTTGTAGAATTGATCACTATGTACTGGCCATGTGATCATTGGAACTCCTGCACTAACAGCCTCCACCACAGAGTTCCACCCACAATGCGTTAAAAAGGCGCCCAAAGCAGGATGTCCCAGGATAACCACCTGTGGGGCCCACCCCCTTACAATCAACCCCTTATTCCTCTCTTCAAATCCCTTGGGCAACCATTTTTCTTTCTCCTCTTCGCTCTCATTCTCCATCCCCTTCTTCTCTGGGACAACCCATATGAAATCATATCCCGATGCTTCTATCGCGCTTGCAATCTCAAACAATTGCTTGTCAGGTAAGTAACAAATGGTTCCAAAACTGATGTAAAGCACCGAGTTATCTTGCTTTGAGTTGAGCCACATCAAATACTTTTGCACGCTTGTCGTGCATTTTTCTCCCCTTTCTGCCTTCTCTTGAGTGGTTTTGCGAACAAGAGAGGCCGGGCCAAGGTGCCAAGCCTTGTGGCTAATGATTTTCTCGTAATACTCAACATACTCATATCCATCGAGCTCGACGAAGCTGTTGATGATGAAGCCATGGCTTTTAAGCGCTATAGTGAGTAAAGGATCCATAAAAGACTTGGACTCTATAGGTGGTATTGAACTAATGATGACATCGTGAGGAAAATTCGGAATAACAAAAGGGCCAGAAGCATTTTCAGGGAGAGGGTTTGATTTGAGGGATTCCATGGCACATATGGTAAAGAGTGAGAAACCATTGAAGGCAAATCTTGGAATGTGAAGCTTGTTTGCCAGCTCATCCACCCAAGGTAAACAAAAATCCGCCACGATGCAATCAGGTGGGTGCTGTTCCACGAAATTCTCAATTTGTTCGTGGAGCAGTGCGGTGGCTTGGTAGAGTTTGAAGCCATCCTCAAGGTTAGTGACGTCGGAGACGTTTTCAATGCCCTCCGGGAGGCCAACTTCTTGGGAAGGCAATTGAAAAGTTTGAACATTGAAGTTGTTGGATTTGGGAAGGATTTTAGCATTTAAAGGAGTGGTTAAGATTGTAACAAAGTGGCCACGTGACGCGAAGAGAGAGGCAATATCGCATAATGGGATCATGTGTCCTGCTGCTAAGTATGGAATGAAGTATAGTTTGAGTGGCTTGTCCATAGTTGTTGTAGCTGAGACACACACTGTCTTATGCTTTTGAATACAAATTCATGTCTTTTTTATACTGGAAGTTGGAAAACATGTTCGGATAAGCCAAAGAATGCTGCAGACCCTGCTCCATAGATATAGAAAGTACCATCCTTGTTTTGGTATCAACTAGGCGGCTTTAAGTTTTTGTCTTTCCAAACAGGTCCTTTGCATTATATTCCTTTTACACTGTTGGTCTTTAAACTAGACTCATTTTTTGTATTATTGTCATGACCTATTGTCATTTATGTACATTTTGTGTCTATGCTAATTACAACTTTTTTGTTCCATAGTTAGATATATAAGCGATATTCTGGTGTCCATTTATCACAATGAATCATTGTTTTGTGTTAGTGAATTTGAATTATTATAACTTAAATGAAGATATTTGTTCTAATAAATTAAGTACTCTTAATCATAAGATTTTTAAATTTGGAAATTTTAATATAAGGAAAAAGAAGTTAAGCAAAAGAAACTACTAATGAATGTAACATGTCTTTATGAGTTATCTTAATGTTAAAATATTAGACATAATCAAAATTTGTTAAAAAAAGGGCAAATGGTGCATTGTGCATTGTCACAGCTCTGCCTTTACATATACAAATTCAGTTCTTTTTTTTTTAATACTGTGACCGGAAAACGATAGTTTTGGATAAGCCAAAGGATGTTGTGGTCATCGCTTCTTATTTAACTACAACCAGAAAAATTTGAACAGAAAAGAAACAAAAACTCATCAATGTTGCAGGCCTCAAGTCAGTTTTTGGTATCAAGTATGCAATTGTTACACATACGGCTTTGAGAATAGATAAATATTTTTGTCACTCTAACTATTTTCTCGCGCGCCTTACGAATTTACTAAAATATTTCTGTCCGCTCCTTAAGTGGCGGATACACCCAAGAACACCCTGCCATTATAACGTCCGCTACTTACGTAGCGGACGATGTTGTTTAAAATTACTCATTTTTATAACATCCGCTACTTAAGTAGCAGAATGGTAAAATGGGAAAGGCGTAGAGTGCACGAGTAAACCTCTAGGGCGGCAAAAGTAATTTTTTTGAGAATAGTCATTCTATTTTAAAATGATTGTTTATGGGTACACAATGTAAGTTGATAAATACTTTTGCCATCTTAACCTTTTTTCTCGTGCGCCCTACAAATTTATCAAAATACTTCTATCCACTACTTCAGTAGCGGATACATCCAGAAATACCCTACCATTATAATGTCCGCTACTTAAGTAGCGGACGGTGTTTTTTAAAATTACTCATTTTTATATCATCTGCTGCTTAAATAGTGGAAGAGTAAAGTGAAAAAGGTGTAAGGCGCGCGAGTAACCAATAAGTGGCAAAGGTAATTTTCGTGTAAGTTCCCCCTACTAATCCGAACTTTTTGACATAAAATAAAAATCGAATAGGTTGAATACTCTTACCACTTAAACTAATTTATTTATAACAATACATTCAACGAACTCCAACAATATCTAATACTGCCTCTAATAATATCTAACAGTACATCTCAAAAATCAACTTGCCTACTGATTGCAATTGCTTCTTTCCCTTCAATTTCAAAAAGTTGAATAAATAATTCAAGTTTGTTACATCTAAGTCGGATAACACACAAACTTAATTACAGCTTTATGCAAAAGGGTTGAATTGCAATTACATAAAATAAAGTTATTGATATTTGATATTACAAACTACATACATTTTAATGACAATATATTTAGGTGATGCAATGTAGGCTAAACCACATTTGAGAATAACCTTAATATATATATTTAGGTGATGCAATGTAGGCTAAACCACATTTGAGAATAACCTTAATATATTTAGGCTAAATCACTTATAAATAAGATGAGAGAATATAATGATAGTACACTTTTTTTTTCTCCTTAGAGTTTTTGTTGAACAATTAACAATTAATGGAAAATGACATCATAGTTAATTAAGCATCTTACTATGTCTCAATTGCTTAAGCTCATTGATCAAAGCCGTCAAATTCTCATAGGATGAGCCACCTTCTTGGAGAACATGTTCAGTAATTTTTGCAAACTTCTGAGATCTTTCTCTAATTTGGATGGCCTCATCACCACCATCCATCAACCTTCTTATAGCCTTCTCTATGCAATCTCTCCCCACTAGCTTTTTCATCTCTCGAAAAGCAGTCACAACCCACTCATCTGTGCCTACTTCCACTCCAATTCCTCGCACCTGAGTTATCAGCTTCTCGTTGTAGAATTGATCACTATGTACTGGCCATGTGATCATTGGAACTCCTGCACTAACAGCTTCCACCACAGAGTTCCACCCACAATGCGTTAAAAAAGCGCCCAAAGCAGGATGTCCCAGGATAACCACCTGTGGGGCCCACCCCCTTACAATCAACCCCTTATTCCTCTCTTCAAATCCCTTGGGCAACCATTTTTCTTTCTCCTCTTCGCTCTCATTCTCCATCCCCTTCTTCTCTGGGACAACCCATATGAAATCATAACCCGACACTTCTATCGCGCTTGCAATCTCAAACAATTGCTTGTCAGGTAAGTAACAAATGGTTCCAAAACTGATGTAAAGCACCGATTTATCTTGCTTTGAGTTGAGCCAAGTCAAATACTTTTGCACGCTTGTCGTGCTCTTCTCTCCCCTTTCTGCCTTCTCTTGAGCGGTTTTGCGAACAAGAGAGGCCGGGCCAAGATGCCAAGCCTTGTGACCGGTGGTTTTCTCGTAATACTTAACATACTCTTCTCCATCAAACTCAACGAAGCTGTTGATGATGAAGCCATGGCTTTTTAGCGCTATAGTGAGCAGAGGATCCAAAAATGACTTGGAATCCGCAGGTTGTGTTGAATTAATGATGATATCTTGAGGAAAATTCGGAATGACAAAAGGACCGGAAGCATCATCAGGGAGAGGATGTGATTTGAGAGATTCCATGGCACATATAGTAAAGAGTGAGAAACCGTTGAAGGCGAATCTCGGAATACTAAGCTTGTTTGCCAACTCATCCACCCAAGGTAAACAAAAATCCGCAACGATGCAATCAGGTGGGTACTGCTCCACGAAATTCTCAATATGTTCGCGGAGCAGTGCCATGGCTTGGTAGATTTTGTAGGCATCATCAAAGTCAGTGACGGCGGAGATGTTTTCGATGCCCTCCGGGAGGCCAACTTCTTGGGAAGGGAATTGAAAAGTATGAACATTGAAGTTATTGAATTTGGGAAGGGTTTTAGCGTTTAAAGGAGTGGTTATGATTGTAACAAAGTGACCATGTGAGGCAAAGAGAGCAGCAATATCACATAAAGGGATCATGTGTCCTGCTGCTAAGGCTGGAATGAAGTAAAGTTTGAGTGGTTTGTCCATACTGTTGTGTGTGAGATACTGCCTTTGTGCTTTTGCATACAAAAATTCAAGTCTTTTTGTACTGGAAACTAGAAAATGGGTTTGGATTAGCACATAAATGTGGTCACAGTAAGTAGCCTTTCTTTACAGTGATCACTTTGGTTTTCATATAATTATGTGGTCAAATTAGGTGGCTATTGGCATTATTGCTTTGTATCATTTTTCCACTTGAATAATTTTTGGTCTCATGTGGCTAGGCTTGGATCAGAATCCTCTGGCAGGTTTTTGCATTATTTGTGTGCCTTAGTCCTTGGATAGGCTCCATGTGATTTTGTAATAGGGCATCTCCAAGGGGGAATTTAGATGACTCGTTTAAGTTATTTTTTGTAGACCTAAATTGTCATGTAGGATATAAGCAATTGATAAGCAACTTTAATCAATTTTACTCCAATGACATCAAAATAAGCAAATTATATTTGACTACAACAATTTATATATAATTTTTATTTTCACTTAATTTTGATCTATATTTAAATATCAATTCAATTATTATAATAGGTATGGGTCCACTAGTCTCATTTAAAATATTGAATTTTATTGTTAAGCTACCATTTGCAATAGTTGTTCCATGAAGTTTCATTGCCTATTTTTAAGCCACTATGTATGTCATGTCTCTCAACTCCAATGATAAAATAAAATAAGATCTGGTTGCTTAGTTTTATGATCTCCTTAAGCCATTTGCATTGAAGATGAATTCCATCTGATTTTGTTTGGTGATGTCCCCTCAATTGGATTTTTTTTTTTTAACAAATCCCCTCGATTGGACTTGGTAGTAGTTTATCTTTTGTTTTTTCTCTTTAGTTGGTATGCCGCGAGTGAGAGATTAGTGTAACTTATTTAAATAAATATATTGTTGAGATAAATAATTCTAATCGATCTAAAAATTAATAAATACTATTTATAAATTTATTATAATTAATCTTAGCAGTATACTACATATTTAAATAAGATGTATATCAAAGAATTCATCAAAATAAAAATATAAAAGTCAAATATATACTAATGCGGAAAATATATTTTTTATTTGGCCAAAAACACTTTTCTACAATAATAGTGTTTCAAATACTATGTCTAGAAGTTCTAGCTCAACTGGCAAATGCCGAAATTGCTAGGCCGGACGTCATTACCCGGGTTCGAACCCGGGACCTCACAGTTATATGTGAGTTTAATTTCAGTGGATTACCACTTCATCTAAGACAAAAAAAAGTGTTTCAAATACTATTAATAATTGTCTCAAAAAGTGATTGTTCTGATAAATTCATAAAAGCATTATTACAATATTTTTAGATTAAACTGGTTGTTTCAATGAATATTTATAATTTAATAATATAAACTGACATTAAGGAATATTATGAATTTGAGTTTAAATTATATAAAGATCATAGAGTATGTTAAAAGATAAGTGAAAGAATATATATGAAAAAAATTTGCTAAATTATTTGGAAAAAAAGTGACAAAAAATGGGACTTACTTGTAGAGTAAAGTTATTATTTTATGGAATTATGACACAAGAAAGTGGAAAAGATAAAAAAAATTAATTAATTAAAATAATATTAATGATAATTTTTCAACTGTCCCCGTTGGGTTTTAGATATCGTCTACATTTTGCAAAAACAAGTCTTAGCCAGATGTTGGACCAGATATCGTAACATGTGGGAACAACATCATATGAGCCCTATTTCGCGCTTTTCTTACGCGCCATAACTCTTGAATCCTATTTATGGAAACCTCGTGTGTTTGTTTGTGCGTCAAGACGCGGTTTTTCTCTCTGCCTAATGAAGGTTTTTGTGTATCGTTTATTTCCTTAAGATGTGCCAACATTTAAGGAATCTTGTGATTTGATTCAAGAATACTTTGTGCTGGACCTTATGCTATTCCAGCTGTGATGTAAAAGCCCGAAACCAATCAGCAGCCCATGCAAACTCAGCCTATGTATTTGAAGACAATTAAAAAACCTAATTGAAGACTAAGGAAGCCGTCATTGTGTCTTAGGGTTTTTAGTGTTTTCTTTGTTATTTGTGAGTCTTTAGCTTAGGATTGTGTTTTGAGTTGTAATACTGTGATTTTCTCCTAAGCTTTGAAGTACGGAGAAAGTTGTTACTTTTGAATCACTTTAAGCCTTTAGGTACGAGTGATCTGTGTCTAGGAGTTTGTCTCCACTTTTGGTTGTTACTGTGTATAAGCAGTGCTGTCTGTGTTACTTGAGGGTAAGTGAGACGGGGTCTCATATCTAGAAGTTCCTAGGTAGAGTTTGCATGGGTAGTGTCTAGGTGATGAGTTGTAAACAAGTTGTTTTTTGTGGGCTTTGAACTAGAACTATCAGAGTGGATTCCTTCTTGACTTCCCAGAGTAGGTGTATTGTCACCGAACTGGGTTAACAATCTTTTGTGTTGTTTTTATTTCCAATCATTTACTTTTTCAATTGCTTATTGTGATGGTGTTGGCACATTTGTCCCAGCATCCTATACGCGACAAATGTTGGAACATCAGGCCGAATATTTGTCCACAGTGTGCCAGAATTTCAGTCCCTAAGAAATTTGAACTTAATTTATTCTTTTATTTACAAGATTAATCCCTTACTATTATTAGGGTCGTCCCGAGAATTGTCGTACCCGAGATTTCGAATGTCCTGCTGGAATTGTGAATTTGGTGCCCCATTTATTTATGTCACAATTTAATTTAATTTGACGAATTTATAAGTCATAAATATAGATGATTGTAAAAAAAGTCAAATATTACATCAATATTTTAAAGTTTACACTAAATCAAAACTACAATAAAATTATGACAAAAAAAATTATACATATATCAATCAATTTGAACATGTATCAATAACATCTCCCACTAGCATTTAATATAATGTGCTAAAAATAATTTTGGTGTCCTTAAAAATCTGGTGCCACCACTCCTTCGAACACTCTGTGGAACCTCCCTAACCACTAAACTAACACTTCATGAGCATGAGAAGACAAATTAATTTAGTTTTAATATTGATAATTTGAATTATAAAGAATAGAAGAAATTCAAGAAACAATATCAGAAAATTTACTATGCGAGAAAAAATTAATAATATATGAAACATATCTCAACCGTAAGAATTTAACTTTGAAATTTAATTAAGAGACGAAGGAAAGTTGATGTGAGTTTTATCAAAATAAAAAAAAAAAAAAAAAAGTTGATGTGAAACAATTTTAAAATATTCAATAACGACTGATTGCAATTGCTAATAGTACATCTCAAAAATCAATTTGCCTACTGATTGCAATTGCTTCTTTCCGAAGTGGGGGAAAAATTGGAGAGGGAGCAATGCTCTCATCCATCCTTCATTTAATAATTTTTTAAAGTAAGTTACTATTTAGGCTTTATATTGATGGTTAGGATTTAAATTTAGGAAAAATTAACTAGAGAGGATCTCCTCTCCTTCTTTCCCTTCAATTTCAAGACGCTGAATAAACAATTCAAGTTTGTGACATCTAAGGGTCTGTTTGGATTTACTTATTTTTGAGCTTATGCAAAACAACTTATGCAAATAAATAAGTTTTTGTGTATTATTATAAACTTTTCAATGTAATTTATGAAAAAATAACTTATAAAGATACAATTTTCGATAGTAAAACTTATGAATTAACATAATAGTTTATTTATTTGCATAAACTATTTTCATAAGTTAAAAATAAGCCAAATCCAAACAGGACCTAAGTTGGGTAACACACAAACTTACACTAATGCAAAAGGGTTGAATTGCAATTACATAAAATAAGTTATTAATATTTGATATTACAAACTACATACATTTTAATGACAATATATTTAGGTAACATAAAAAAAAAAAAAAACAATATATTTAGGTGATGCAATTTAGGCTAAACCACATTTGAAAATAACCTTAATATATATATTTATGTGATGCAATTTCACAATAAAATGACTTAATTATCACTTATAAATAAGATGAGAGAATCAGAATGTAATGATAGTACACTTTTTTTTTCCTTAGAATTTTTGTTGAACAATTAACAATTAATGGAAAAATGACATCATAGTTAATTAAGCATCTTACTATGTCTCAATTGCTTAAGCTCATTGATCAAAGCCGTCAAATTCTCATAGGATGAGCCACCTTCTTGGACAACATGCTTAGTAACTTTGGCAAGCTTCTGAGATCTTTCTCTGATTTGGATGGCCTCATCACCACCATCCATCAACCTTCTTATAGCCTTCTCTATGCAATCTCTCCCCACTAGCTTTTTCATCTCTCGAAAAGCAGTCACGACCCACTCATCGACACCTACTTCCACTCCAATTCCCCGCACTCGAGTTATAATTAGCTTCTCATTGTAGAATTGATCACCGTGCACTGGCCATGTGATCATCGGAACCCCAGCACTAACGGCCTCCACCACAGAATTCCACCCACAATGCGTCAAAAACGCACCGACAGCACGATGACCCAAGATAACCATCTGTGGGGCCCACCCCTTTACAATTATTCCCTTGTTTCTCTCTTCAAATCCCTTAGGCAACCATTTTTCCTTCTCCTCTTCACTCTCATTCTCCTTCCCCTTTTTTTCCGGGATAACCCATATGAAATCATAACCCGATGCTTCTAGTGCACTTGCAATCTCAAACAATTGCTTATCGGAGAAATGACACATGGTTCCAAAGCTGATGTAGATCACCGAGTTATCTCGCTTCGTGTTGAGCCAATTCACAAACTTTTGCACACTCAATGTGCTCTTTTCACCCCTTTCCGCCTTCTCTTGAATGGTTTCGCGAACAAGAGAGGCCGGGCCAAGATGCCAAGCCTTATTATGACCAATGGTTTTCTCGTAATACTTAACATACTCTTCTCCATCAAGCTCGACGAAGCTGTTGATGATGAAGCCACGGCTTTTTAGCGCTATAGTGAGCAGAGGATCCATAAATATCTTGGAATCCGTGGGTGGTGTTGAATTAATGACGATATCTTGAGGAAAATTCGGAATGACAAAAGGACCGGAAGCATCATCAGGGAGAGGATGTGATTTGAGAGATTCCATGGCACATATAGTAAAAAGTGAGAAACCGTTGAAGGCGAATCTCGGAATACTAAGCTTGTTTGCCAACTCATCCACCCATGATAATATAAAATCCGCCACAATGCAATCAGGCGGGTACTGCTCCACGAAATTCTCAATATGTTCGCGGAGCAGTGTCATGGCTTGGTAGATTTTGTAGGCGCCATCAATGTCAGTGACGGCGGAGATGTTTTCGATGCCCTCCGGGAGGCCAACTTCTTGGGAAGGGAATTGAAAAGTATGAACATTGAAGTTATTGGATTGGGGAAGGACTTTAGCGTTTAAAGGAGTGGTTATGATTGTAACAAAGTGACCACGTGAGGCAAAGAGAGCAGCAATATCACATAATGGGATCATGTGTCCTGATGCTAAGTATGGAATGAAGTAAAGTTTGAGTGGTTTGTCCATATTGCTGTGGCTGATATACTGCCTTTGTGCTTTTGCATACAAATTCAAGTCTCTTTTATACTTGAAGCTGGAAAATGGGTTTGGATAAGCACTTAAATGTGGTCAAAGTAAAGAGTCCCTTTTTATAGTGATCACTTTGGATTTCATATAATGTGGTCAAATTAGGTGGCTATTGGCATTAGTGCTTTGTGTCATTTTTCCACTTGAATAATTTTTGTTCTCATGTGGCTAGGCTTGCATCAGAATCCTCTGACAGGTTTTTGCATTATTTGTGTGCCTCCTTAGATAGGGTGATGATTTAATTTTGTAGTAAGCTCCATGTGATTTTGTTTGTTGGTGTCCCCTCATATGATTTAATTTAAAATTGTTAAAATAAAAATGAATTTACGAACAAACTCACAACATCTATGTTAATTGCATAAAACGACAAATTATATAAACCTACATATTTGAATATATTGAAGTGTCCAAAATATTCATACATCTGGGTCTGTAGTGTTGATGATACAAAAGTCATTGATTGAATCTACATTGAATCAAATGCCTAAATTCATGGTCATCATCACATCTCATCACCAACACCCTACATCAATTTATAAAGAATGGATGAAACAATATGAGAAAATTTACTATGCAGTATGCAAGAAAAAATTAATAATTTATGAATTGTAGATCTATAGTAAGAATTTAACTTTATAATTTTAAAGAGACAAGTTCAAAGTTGATATGAGACAATTTTAAAATAATCAATAGTGACACTATCATTAATAAAAATTCCTGATGCAAAAGTCGTTATGACACTATCATTAATAAAAAAATTCCAGATGCAAAAGTCATTAAAACCAATTTTTTTTAGGGTGGGGTGGATAGTATTACATTGAGTATCATAAATTGTTTTGTTCTAACATAGCAATTTCATGGAAAACCAAAAAAGTTGGCATCACAAAATCCATTACCAAGTGTATAAAGCCTAAATAGATGAATTATTTTGTTTTACCTTAGATATAGATTAGAATTCCTTTTAATTCACAGTTGTACTTTTCTGTTAGGACTCACAAGTTTGTTAGGATTAGTAACATCTGTTATTTCTTGTAAAAGGATTGAATAAAGGCAAGAAATCACTGCACTCTTAAGAATTCTAAGAATTGCAGTTGCTATCTGAATATTATCATCCATTGTGGGTTCAAGCTCATAAGTTTGCTCTTTGTTTTTACATATTTCACTAATGCAAGCATTTTGTCACTTGAAAATAGTTGAATTTTTTAATGGCATTTCTTTTATTTAAATGTAAATTGTACATAAAGAAATTACGAATACAATCACAGGGTAGACTCGTACAGACATAATTTTTCGAGTGGCTTAAACTGAATTTGAATTAATCAAAGTGGCTTGTGGTCTCTCAATCTTTTAATATCATCAATCAAAGCCAACAAATTCTTATTAGAAGAGCCACCTTCTTGAACAGCACTTCTAGCCCTGTCCCCTAACTCTCGAGCATGACGTCTAATTTCCTCAGCTTCATCACCACCGTCCATCAATCTCGTCAAAGCCTTCTCTATACTATCTCTGCTCACCACCTTCTCTTTCTCCCCAATGCCATTCAAGTACCATTCTGTTGCACCAACTTCCACTCCAATCCTATGCACATCAGTTATCAACTTCTCATTGTAGAATTGTTCGCCATGCACGGGCCACGTTATCATTGGAACCCCCGCGCTAACCGCCTCCACAATTGAATTCCATCCACAATGCGTCATAAAAGCACCCACAGCAGCGTGGCTCAGAATCATAATCTGTGGAGCCCAACCCCTAATAATCAAACCCTTCTTTCCGATGTTTCTCTCTTCGAATCCTTTTGGCAACCATTTTTCTTTCTCATCGTCGCTCTCATCTTCCTTCCCTATTTTTTCAGGAACAACCCATATGAATTTGTGACCCGATGCTTCTATTCCACATGCAATCTCGTAAAGTTGTTTGTCAGAGAAATAACAAATGCTTCCATAGCATATGTACAATACTGAGTTATCGTGCTTCGAGTTGAGCCAACTCAGACACTCGGGCACACTCACCACATTCTCGTTTCCCCTCTCTGCTTTCTCTTGATTTGTTATGCGAATAAGAGAAGCTGGACCTAGATGCCACGATTTAAGACCTGTGGTTTTCTCGTAGTGTTCAATGCACTCTTCTCCATCAAGTTCAGCGAAGTTGTTGATGATGAGTCCGTTACTTTTGATCATCCACTCAAGCATCATTTCCATGTATACTGTGAACATCTTTGGTGGTTTTGAGCACATGGTAATACAGTGAGGAAAATTTGGAACGACGTAGGAACTCGAATCCAAATGAGAATCCGTGTCAGAATGAATTGAATTGTTTCTTTTGAGCGATTCCATGAGAGAGATGGTGAAGAGGGAGAATCCGTTAAAGAAGAAAAATGGAATCTGAAGCTTATGGGCCAAGTCATGAACCCAGGGGTAAACGGAGTCGCCAATGATGCAGTCAGGTGGATCCTTCTCCATGAAATCCTGAATGGGTCCATGGAGGAGCATTGAGCCTGCATGGATCTTGCCATAGGTGGAGCTATCGGCGTTGGACGACAAAGATTCAATGCCATCTGGGAGGCCGACTTGTTGGGAGGGGAACTCGACAATGTGAAGGCGGAGGAAGAAGGGATCAACAGATGAGAGAGATTTGGTAAAGAAGTGAGCATTGGAGGGAGTGGTGATGATTGTGACTTGTTGGCCACGCAATGCAAACTGAGTTGCTATGTCACCTAAAGGTATCATATGGCCAGGAGCTATATATGGAATGAAGTGAAGTTTCAATGGCCGTTCAACTTCAACACCTTCCATTACTGATCAATTTGGTTTTCTTTCAATTTCATTACATTAATTTGGTTTTATATAGACCCATATGAGGTAGAATATAGTAAGATTCAATTTACTATGATTTGAGCTGGCTGAAGCTTTAAAATATGAAAATGCTCAGAGTTGACTTCTACACAAGGCTATGTCACATGGCCACTTCTATATTAATTAAGAAGTGTGGCACCATTGATTAATAAACATAGGCATGGAAAATTTGTATTTCTTTATAGTGAAATTATTTTGAATAAAATAATTGGGCCTAACAAGACAGCAATAGCTGCGTATAAAAAAAGGAAAGAAAAAAAATAGCAATTTCATATTATTATTTTGAATTTTATATTTAGTTTCTATAAAAAAATTTCAACAATTTTTTGTCTTCAAATATTTTCAATTACGACTTTTGTTCTCAGCTTCTAAGTTAACTCATGATAATATTTGTCTTTTTTTTGTTGGAGTTTTTGTATTCATGTTTATAATATTATAAGAATTTTTAGCAAACTAAAAAAAGATGAATGAAATTTATTCATAAAAATACATATATAAGTTGGCTTAAAACAAGACAAAAATCTTGATAAAGACTTAGAACAAAATTTAAAATATTTCTAAGTACCAAAAACTATTTATATTTTTGAAAGAAATTAAGAAATAGCAATTTCATAGAAATCCAAAAAAATTGGCATATCACAATCCATTATAGGGAGCTTCTATGGTACATTAGTAAAATTCTAATGTACCGGTACACTAGATTTTTAAAATGATAAATAAATAATAAATTTTATAAATTAAAAAGTTATTTATTGATTATTATATTTTAGAAAACACAATTTCATAAGAAAAATCACAATTTCATTTTTTATAAACATGATACTAATTTTTTTATATTTTTTCATTAAAAAATTCAATAGTCACTATTATGAATAATAAAAATTCAAAAAAAATAAAAAAATTCAAATTTTATTTTTTTGACAACTTTGATGAATAATATTTAGTTATTGTAATATTTTATAAGATAGGAAAAACAAATCTTCTAAAATATATTTATTTTTCTATTAATTTGAAACCTATTGTACCGGTACATTAGGATCAGTCTATTGTACCATAGAATTTGCCTCCATTATATAATATATATAAACCAATGACAGGTATCTGATATATGTAACCAGTGTGAACAAAATACATTTTGAAGTTAACAATAAACTTTTGAAAGTCTACTATGTTTATTTGTTTGTGCTACGTACACTTATTTGGGGACAACCTAAATAACAAAAATCAGGTACACAGTCATCAAAATAAATATATTTTTCAATTTTGAGTAAATTGGTTTTTGCCCCTTGCAAAGTAGACGAGTTTTGTTTTATCCTATGTAATTTTATTTTTTGAGATTATCCCTGAAAAAAAAACATCACAAGGAGTAATCTCAAAAAAATAAAATTTACAAGGAATAAAACAAAATTTGCCTACTTTGCAGGGGTAAAATCCTATTTACCCTTTAATAAATTTCATGCTTATGTTTTTGTGTCTAAACCATTTTTTAATTGTATTTGTGCCTCTTTGTCAAAAAAAAAAAAAAAATTGTATTTGTGCCTCAATATGAATTGCTCTATTTAGCGATCACATCGTAAAAATATAATCATTCAAAATGGAATGCTCATTATTATCATCCAAAAGTCACCACCCATTAGACTCAAAATATAGCAAAGATATTTTGTCCATATTGATAATTGAATAGAAAAATACACTAAGAGAAAACCCAAAAAAAAAAAAAAAAAAAGAAAGAAAAATACACTAAGAAAAATGAATTTTATAATTGAATGAATAAGGAAAAAGTTGATGACAATTGATGTAGAATACACTATATATATATATATATATAGTGTTCCTACTAAACTAACAAACTTTATCTAATTTGTAACTAATACTAACCAATTTATAACTATACATTTAACAAACTCCAATAATGTCTAATAAATCTCTAATAATATCAATAACAGTACATCTCAAAAATCAAACTTTCCTACTAATTGCAATTGACTTCATTCCCTTCAAATTTTGTTTTCATATATTTGGCCTAAATGGATGAATGATTTTGTTTTACCTTAGATATGGGTTAGTTTCCCTTGCTTACATAAAATGGCATAATTCTATGTCCTTCTAATTCACTTCTGTACTTTTCTGTTAGTACTCTCAGACTCACAAGTTTGTCAAGATTAGAAATTAACATTTGTTAATTATTTTGAAAGGAAAGAAATAAATTAAGCAATAGCTAGTCTTAGAGAGGGTACTACACTTACTGAACCTATTATTTCTTTTCTTAATATTCTCTTTGCATTACTCCAATATAGAGTACTTTTCAGTAACATTTTCACCATTTTTTGTATAGGATGAGTTGTATGCTCTAAGACCTGATTTTTGAATTTTTTTTATGAAGAATAACCATTTCTTGTAAAATGCTATATGTACTCTCATGTGTCTCCAATGCAAATATTTTGTTTCAGATCATTCAAGTAGTTGTTCGACACTTTCAAATAAATTCGAATATTGCAGTTGCTATGTACTATACACACTGCATAATTTCACATGCTATATCTGAACATCATCATCATCTAATGTGGGTTCAAGCTCATAAGTTTGCTCTTTGTTTTAACATATTTCACTTATGCAAGCATTTTACACCTAAAATTACTTGAATTTTTTAATGTCATTTCTTTGCTTTAAGTGTAGATTGCACAAGATATTACAATCACAGGGTAGACTCTTAGAGACATAATTTCTGACAAATATTGAAACCAAGGGAAATATGAATCCAATCTAATTTACAGTACTACAATTGGAGCTGACAGTAGAAAATCTAATTTGACTTGAAGTTAAATAGAATTGAAAAAAATCAATGTGCCTTTTGATCTCTCAAACTTTTAAAATGATCAATCAAAGCCAATAAATTATTATGAGACGAGCCACCTTCTTCAACAGCTCGCCTAGCCTTATCCCCAAACTCTCGAGCACGCTGTCTAATTTCCTCAGCTTCATCACCATCGTCCATCAATCTCGTCACAGCCTTCTCTATACTATCTCTGCTCACCACCTTCTCCTTTTCTCCGACACCAAAATGGCACCATTCTGTTGCGCCCACCTCCACTCCAATCCCCTGCACGTCGGTTATCAGCTTCTCGTTGTAAAATTGTTCGCCATGCACTGGCCACGTTATCATCGGAACCCCTGCACTAACCGCCTCCACGGTTGAATTCCAACCACAGTGCGTCATAAATGCACCCACAGCAGTGTGGCTCAGAATCATAACTTGTGGGGACCACCCCCTAATAATCAAACCCTTCTTTCCGATGTTTCTCTCTTCAAATCCCTTCGGCAACCATTTTTGTTTCTCTTTGTCACTCTCATCTTCTTTCCCTTTCTTCTCAGGAACAATCCATATGAATTCATGACCTGATGCTTCTATTCCACACGCAATCTCGTAAAGTTGTTTATCAGAGAAATAACAGCTGCTTCCAAAGCATATGTACAGCACTGAACTATCTCGCTTTGAATTGAGCCAATTAAGACACTCGTGTACGCTCACAACACTCTTGCTTCCCCTCTCTGCTTTCTCTTGATCAGTTCTGTGAATAAGAGAAGCCGGACCAAGATGCCAAGCTTTCTGACCTGTGGTTTTCTCATAGTATTCGATGCACTCTTCTCCGTCAAACTCAGCGAAGTTGTTGACTATGAGTCCGTTACTTTTGCGTATCGTCTCAAGCATCATTTCCAGGAATCCGGTGAATATCTTTTGTGGTCTTGACCACATGGTGATACTGTGGGGAAAATTTTGAACAACAAATGGACCCGAATCCGAATCTGCGTCAGAATGAAAGAAATTGTTTGTTCTGAGGGATTCCATGAGGGAGATGGTAAAGAGAGAGAATCCGTTGAAGGAAAAGACTGGAATCTGAAGCTTATGGGCCAAGTCATTAACCCAAGTGTAAACGGCATCCCCAATGATGCAGTCGGGTGGATCCTTCTCCATGAAATCCTGGATAGGTCCATGGAGAAGCATCGCGCCTGTGTAGATCTTGCCAGAGGTTTCAAGATCAGTGGTGGAGAACAAAGATTCAACGCCATCTGGGAGGCCTACTTGCAGGGAGGGAAACTCAACGGTGTGAAGACGGAGGAAGTAGGGATCGACGGATGAGAGAGATTTGGTAAAGAAGTGGGCATTGGAGGGAGTGGTGATGATTGTGACTTGTTGGCCACGCAATGCAAACTGAGTTGCTATGTCACCTAAAGGTATCATATGGCCAGGTGCTAGATATGGAATGAAGTGAAGTTTCAATGGTCGTTCAACTTCAATACCTTCCATTACTGATCAATTTGGTTTTTTCTTTAAGTTCATTCTTAATTTGGTTTGATATATACTTTACTTATTTTTATTTTTTTTAATCTTGTATACTTTACTTATTATTAGTTATTACTTTAGTGTACTATTTTCTATATGCACGAGACCCATGAGGTAGAATATAGTAATATTCATTTTTCAATGATTTGAGCCAGCTAATGGGACTTTGATACATAGCACTCTGTTGTGTTTTTTTTGTCTGGCCGGCAATTTTTATAATCTTACACAATGTCACTTTTTAATTAATTAAAGTTTAGCATGATTGATTAATAACAATAATATATGCATGTAAAGATAGCAATAACATCTTGACCAAAAAAAAAAAAAAGATAGCAATAACATATTAGGTGATGAAATTCATTTGTATAAGGAATAAAGATATCTAGGCAATAGTACACATTATTTATTCTTCCTAAGTTTACAAATACCTTTGTCAAAAAAAAGTTTACAAATACTAATACTCACTATTAAAATTGTGGGAAAATGACATGACAGTTAATTAAGAACCTTATTGTCTCTTAATTGCTTAAGCTCATCAATCAAAGTCACTAAATTCTCATGGGACGAACCACCTTCTTGAACAACATTTCTAGCAATTTTTGCAAACTTTTGAGCTCTTTGTCTAATTTGAACGGCTTCATCGCCACCATCCATCAACCTTCTTAGAGCCTTCTCTATGTGATCTCTCTTCACTAGCTTTTTCATATCTCGAAAAGCAGCCGTGATCCACTCATCTACACCGACCTCCACTCCAATCCCTCGCACCTCAGTTATCAACTTCTCATTGTAGAATTGATCACTATGCACCGGCCATGTGATCATTGGAACCCCTGCACTAACTGCCTCCACCACAGAGTTCCACCCACAATGTGTCAAAAATGCGCCCAGAGCAGGATGACCCAAGATTACCACCTGTGGGGCCCATCCCCTTACAATCATCCCCTTATTCCTCTCTTCAAATCCCTTAGGCAACCATTTTTCCTTCTCTTCTTCGCTCTCCTTCCCCTTCTTCTCTGGGACAACCCATATGAAATCATAACCCGATGCTTCTATCGCGCTTGCAATCTCAAACAATTGCTTATCAGGGAAGTAACAAAGGCTTTCAAAGCTTATGTAAAGCACAGAGTTGTCTCGTTTTGAGTTGAGCCAAGTCAAATACTTTTGCACGCTTGTTGTGCTCTTTTCTCCCCTTTCTGACTTCTCTTGAGTGGTTTTGCGAACAAGTGAGGCCGGGCCAAGATGCCAAGCCTTGTGCCCAATGATTTTCTCGTAATACTCAACATATTCTTCTCCATCGAGCTTTACAAAGCTGTTGATGATGAAGCCATGACTTTTGAGCGCTATAGTGAGGTGAGGATCCACAAAAGACTTGGACTCCATGGGTGGTGTTGAATTAATGATGATATCACGGGGAAAATTCGGAATAACAAAAGGACCGGAAGCATTTTCAGAGAGAGGGTGTGATTTGAGAGATTCCATGGCACATAGAGTAAATAGTGAAAAACCATTGAAGGCGAATCTGGGAATGTGAAGCTTGTTTGCCACTTCATCCACCCAAGGGAAACAAAAATCTGCAACAATGCAATCAGGTGGGTGCTGCTCCACGAAATGCTCAACCGGTTCGCGGAGCAGTGTAGCAGCTTGGTAGATTTTGTAACCACTATCGATATCAGTGACGGAAGAGAGGTTTTCAACGCCCTCCGGAAGGCCAACTTCTTGAGAAGGGAATTGAAAAGTATGAACATTAAAGTTGTTGGATTTGGGAAAGGTTTTAGCGTTTAAAGGAGTGGTTATGATTGTAACAAAGTGGCCATGCGAGGCGAAGAGAGAGGCAATGTCACATAGAGGGATTATGTGCCCTGCTGCTAAATATGGAATAAAGTATAGTTTGAGTGGTTTGTCCATTGTTGTGGCTGAACTGAACCACTTTTTTTCTGCTTTTGCATACAAATTCTGGTCTTTTTATACTGGTAATTGTTGTGGTATGTGAGTACGTCATTGTTTCATACTATGCAACTATAATTAGGAAAGTTTGAAACGGAAAGAAACAAAATATAACATTCAAGTCAACAATGCCGCCAGCTTCAAGTCAGTCTTTCTTTGGTATCAAGCAAATACAATCTTGAATGGGCATTGTGTGTGTCAATTTATGACTTGTTGTTATAGATTAAAAAAATGATTATTACTTTATATTTTTAAGATAATTTTAAGAGAGTTTAATAAAAAATAGTATAAGTTATTTCAAATTCATGAAGACGTCAAACCATTGACACCAATATCATAGGGAACATTTTGCTCTAAAATAAGTTGAACTATTGTTTGCGTTGATTTTCTGTTAGGACTACCAAATTTGTTAAGATTGGTAACATATTAATTATTTTGAAATATTTATATATCATGAAAAGGATTGAATGAGGCAAGAAATGAATTAGGCAAAAGCTAGTTTTGGAGAGGACACTCTCTTAAGGAACAGATGTGTTTTCCTTTCTTAGTTCATCTAACTCTGCTATCATATGTCTCCGATGCAAATATTTTGTTGTCATGCCACTTTCAAATAAATTCAAGAATTTGCAGTTGCTATGTCTTTCCTTCCAAGAGCTATATACATGGCACAAACTCCGACACGGACACCTGACACGACATAGACACAGACATTTCGACCCTGCTAATATAAAAGACATAGGACATCGACACTGCTATATATTTATAAAAGATCAAAATTGAAAGTTTATCTAAGTTGTGCATGTTATTTCATTTAAAAAAAAAGTTTTATTAACAAGATACAATAGTATTTGATCTTTATATATCCATCTACTATCGAAAAAGCTAAAAATATTATCAAGTCTTACCCTCATTGACCAATATTGTTGTTTCGACTCATTTTAAATCTTTGTGGATATGTGTCTAATATGTGTCTAAAGGGAGTAGAAGCAAACAAAAAAAACTTGTTAATGATATTTCTTATCTTTAAATGTAGATTGCACAAAAAGATCTTACAATAGGATAGAGTTGCAGAGACACGATTTCTGTAGAAAGGATGAATATTGGCTGGAAGCTTCTGCATTCATCAAACTTAAATCTTCCCCTATTAATTATTGTCCATATATAACATAGCTGCATGCTGCAAATAGTCACAAGGAGGGTCAAATTTTAGCTGATGCAAGTTTGTTACACACTTATCAGGATGAACTCTCAGAACAACATCCAGGGCCGGCCCAATGTATATTGAGGCCTAAAGCGGAAATTTAAGTGAGGCCTTTAAAAATATTAGTTTTTTTTTTTATATTAACCTTTTGGTTCTTAGAGAAGAGTTCATTCGCAAGGTGAATAAAATCTAACCTATAATTATTTCCACTAGAAATCGAATTCGGGTTGTTCCAAACTATTCTTCTTTGGATAAATTTTAGTCTTTTTGTTGTTTTTGGGTACAAATATTAGTGTTTTTATTTGATGATAAATGTCAAATTTGTCAAAATAAATTATCTTTCTATTAGCATGAATACATTATTTTTTATATGATTTTTCACTTTGTATTGGCATGAATACATTAATAACCAATAAAGATAAATTTGTATTTATAGAAAAAATATAATTAATAAAATCACAATTCTCTATTTTTGTGGGTACATCTTTCTCCTTTTAATATGTATGTAGTATAAGTATAATTTTGTAAAGAATGAGTTTCTAGACTTTTTTTTCCTTTGGTAATAAAGTTTGAAAAAGATTACCCATTTTGCAATAAATTATAATGAATCATTTATGTCAAACTTAAACATTGTTAGTAACCTTACAAAAAAAAAAAAACATTGTTGGTAGCTTTGATCCCACAACCAGCAACTTCCATTTCAAAGCCTTTAACAACCGAGCTACTCGCCTGTTTTTGTTATTTATTTCGAAACTGTTTATAATATTAAATTTTGGGGCCTAAATCCCTATCTTAAAGGCCTATTTAGAGGCCCAAAATTTTGGGGGCCTAAAGCCCTATCTTCACTTGCTTTGGGCTTGGGCCGGCCCTGACAACATCCACTAAAGAACCTAGCCTTGGAAGAAACTCGAAGATTCAAATTATGGGACAATAAACGATCTATTTTACTGGTACTACAATTAAAGTTGGCTACAGAAAAAAAAAATATATATATATTACAATTGAATTACTCAAATGGCTTGCGGTCTCTCAATCTTTTCAAATCGTCAATCAAGGCCAACAGATTCTTATGAGATGAGCCGTCTTCTTGAACGGCTTGTCTTGCCTTTTCCCCAAACTCATGAGCCTGGCGTCTCATTTTCTCAGCTTCATCACCACCGTCCATCAATATCCTCACAGCCTTCTCTATGCTATCTCTCGTCACCAACGTCTCTCTCTCCCCAAAACTACTCAAACACCATTCTGTTGCACCGACTTCCACTCCAATCCTTCGCACTTCTGTTATCAGCTTCTCGTTGTAGAATTGTTCGCCATGAGCCGGCCATGTTATCATCGGAACCCCCGCACCGACAGCCTCCACGGTCGAGTTCCAACCGCAATGGGTCATAAATCCCCCCACAGCAGGGTGACTCAGTATCAAAACATGTGGGGCCCAACCCCTAATAATCAAACCCTTCTTCCCAATTAGGGATGGCAACGGGTGCCCACGGGTGCGGGTTTAACACTACCCAAACCCGCACCCGAAATCACCACCTGAACCCGAACCCAAACCCAAAGGATATTCGGGTGGTAAAATAACACCCGCACCCACACCCGTTGGGTTCGGGTTTTTTCACCCAAACCCGAACCCGTAGCAAGAACATATAAAAATACAATAGCAACATCGTTTGGTAACAAGCATAGTTCAAATTTTCGAGAAAATACAACAATAAAATTGAGTAATGTTAAATTACAAGTAATTACATTAAAATACAACAATAACATAGTTTGACAACATAATATTCAACAGATACTTTTAAGAAATTAAATTACAATTATATATACATAGGGATAATTAGGTAATTTAATATTTAAGCGGGTGTAATTTCGGGTTTCGGGTGCGGGTTTGAGTGATCCCAAACCCGCACCCGAAATATCGGGTGCCACCCGAACCCGAACCCAAACTCAGTCAACTCGGGTTTCACCCGTTGACTCGGGTGCGGGTGCGGGTGGGCCCCACGGGTTTGGGTATAGTTGCCATCCCTATTCCCAATGTTTTTCTCTTCAAATCCCTTTGGCAACCACTTCTCCTCATCACTCTCATCTTCTTTCCCTACTTTCTCAGGAACAACCCAAATGAATTCGTGGCTTGATGCTTCTATAGCACATGCGATTTCATATAGTTGTTTCTTCGGGTAATGACACATGCTTCCGAAGCATATGTATAACACCGCATTTTCTCTCTTCGAGTCGAGCCAACTCAGACACTCATGCAGGCTCACCACACTCTCTTGTCCCCTCTCTGCTTTCTGTTGAACGGTCTTTCGAATGAGAGAAGCTGGACCAAGATGCCAAGCCTTATGACCCGTGGTTTTCTCGTAGTGTTTGATGCACTCTTCACCGTCAAGTTCAGCAAAATTGTTAACAATTAGTCCGTTGCTTTTGACCTCTTTCTCCAACAGTGATTCCATGAATCCGGTGTATGACTTTGGCGGTCTTGAGCACAATGTAATACGGTGAGGAAAATTTGGAACAACAAATGAACCCGAATCGGTAAGAGAATGAAGTGAAGGGTTTTTTCTAAGGGTTTCCATGAGGGAAACAGCAAAGAGTGAGAATCCGTTGAAGGCGAGATTTGGGATCTGAAGCTTAGTGGCTAAGTCATTAACCCAATGGTACATGAAATCGGCGATGATGCAGTCAGGTGGATCCGCCTCCATGAAATCCTGAATTTGTTCGTGGAGGAGCATTGCGCCTTTGTAGAGTTGAGTAGAGGACGCAAGGTCGGGGGTGTTGGACATGGATTCAACACCATCGGGGAGGCCGACTTGTTGGGAGGGGAAATTAACGGTGTGAATGCGGAGGAAGAAGGGATCGGCGGAGGAGAGTGATTTGTTAAGGAATTTGGCGTTAGAAGGAGTTGTGATGATTGTGACTTGTTGGCCACGGGATGCAAACAAAGTTGCAATGTCACACAGAGGGATCATATGGCCAGGTGCTAGATATGGAATGAAGTAAAGTTTCAATGGTCGTTCAACTTCCATTGCTGATGATGATCAATTCTCTCTATTCACCTCTCTTTGTATAATTGTATCACTCTATCTCTCTCTTTATGCTTAATTTGGTCTTTATTATAGGAGTACTTTATTTTGTTATGCACGAGACCCACGAGGAGAGGAGACAACAGTTGCATATAGTTGGTGAAATGGTGAAGTCACCGACACTGTAGTCAAGGGTATAACAATTTACTATTGGATTCATGGAAGCACCACGTTCCCACCGGTTTAATGCTTACAAACAAGTACCATTTAATGCTTACATCATGTATTCTTTTGTAATGTATGATGGAAGGAATCTGTACTATGTACTACAGATTCTTTTGAAATGTTAAAGTATGATGGAATGTACTATTTTTTGTTACACTAATCTCATCACGTCTGGTTCTTCAATTTTGTGTTGGTTGATAAAATTGTTTTGCTACGATAATAAATACATGTATAGTGTTGAATTTGTAGTATTTAGGTGAAAGAATAGAAGAAAACAATAAAAAAAATATAAATATTATATTATTATATTATTATTGATAATGATATCAATGACCTAAAATACATTTATTATTATTTTAAAATAGTATAGAATAAATAAATTTAATCATACAGATATTTTCTCAGTCAACTAAAATATAAGCCTTATGTATATCTTAACAGATATTTTATATTTTATGATATAGCTTAGCAATTTGATAATTATGTATTTAAAATCACAATTACAACAAATCATCAAATCATATTTTGGCTTACATCTAAAGGGCTTATTAGGCTTAATGGCACATTTGATTTGGTGGTGGCATCAACTATTTTTTTTTTCATTTAAAAAAAAAGATTGAACACATTATCTTTATATTTTTAACTAAAAATAAATTAATTTAAAAACATTATTTTTTTAGGGAGTAGATAATAAATGATATTTAATAAAATTTTGATTTGATCTAAAATAATCAATTAGGTGTTATAAGAAATTTAAACTTTAGAGTGATCAATGATATAAAGTGTTTTAGAATGGGCCTTCAACCCAGCATGAGGAAGCCCACTTTCTCAACCCGTTGAACACTGTCCAAAAGCGAAGTAGCCTAAATCTTACAACACAAGTTAATGTACGACATTAATATGTCATTGATGGTCTTGGTCAAGTGTCGGAGACTATATATATACTTCATATTTAGAGGAGCCAAACACTTCATTCTCTACTCTTAAAACCCCTGCTTCACGCATTTCACTGATTTGAATGTCAGAGCACCCGCAGGTACAAAACTCCCTCCCATTTCACCGGAACGGAAATGAGCATCACCATGAACCACCGGACAAGATCAACTCTAATTAGGTAAGATTATAAAATACTAAAATACAAGTTCCGTAAGGTGGTAGATCTATTTGATACGTTATGCTTCAAATTTGTGAGTTTTTTATATAGGTTTTTTATAATGAAAATTCTCCTTATTTTTTTTCTCCTTACTCAGCTATTCTCTTTTAAAATGTCACTTTGAGCTTTTAAAATGTCACTTTGAGTCAACCCTTGTATTGGTTTGTTAGATTAGATTAGAGAAGCAAGCACGAAGCAATAAGCTGTTAACAAAACAAAAGTCCACATGTAAAATGATGGTGTAAACTGTAAAGTAAGTAAAGTCCGTGTCGTGTGAGTATAGCGAAGTGAATATCACGCGGGAAGTAAGTGCGCGTGTTGTAAGTATAGCGCACGTTAGCCTCTTCCCCCACCTATTCGGTGGTGTCCCCCTTGTCCTATCCTGTCCACATCTCAAAATCTGCCGCCCACCACCACCCAAAAATAATGTTACCCAACGCCACCACCACCAAACCTAACAACCCTTTCACTTTTCTCTCTTCACCACAACAAACAACACACCACCACCACCACCTTTTTCTCATTCTCACACCTTCCAATGGCTTCTTCTCCTCCAAACACCACCGTTCCTCCTCCTCTCCCAGATCCACCAACCGCCGTCCCCCTCGCTCTCCCAGCTCCACTCCCTCTCCCTCCCCCTACCTCCACCCGCCGTCTCCCTCCTCCTTGTTGGTCCCCCGACGAAACCCTAGCTCTCATCGATTCCTACCGTGACAAATGGTACTCTCTTGGTCGTGGTAACCTAAAAGCTACTCACTGGCAAGAAGTTGCTGACGCTGTTTCTCAGCGTTGCCCTAACGCTTCTCCGTCGAAAACTCCCGTTCAATGTCGTCATAAGATGGAGAAGCTTCGTAAGCGTTATCGGACTGAGATTCAACGTGCTCGCTCGCTTCCTGTCTCTAGATTTAACTCCGCTTGGGTTCACTTTAAGCTTATGGATTCTATGGAGAAAGGTCCTTCTCCTGTTAAATCTGAAAACAACGATTCCGATACTGATGATGATGACGAAGAAGAAGATCGAGATCAGGATCTGTATATGGATATGAAAAACGGTCACGGATCTAATACTAGAAGCATCAATAAGTTGTATAAAAACGGTTTCGGTGGAAGTGGTGGTGGTGTTGGTGGAGGGTTTAGGATTAGGTATCCACCGGCACAACCTGAATCGAAGTTTTTCCCTGATCCGAAATATAACCCTAATTTGAATCAAAACTATGGGACGCCACCGACAGCATCAACGACGAAGGGGATGGGGAACAAGAGGGATAGAGATCCCTTGGGAGAGGTTGTGTCTGCTATTAAAGTATTGGGTGATGGATTTGTGAGGATGGAGCAAATGAAGATGGAGATGGCGAGGGAGATTGAAGCTATGAGGATGGAGATGGAAATGAAGCGAACTGAGATGATTCTCGAGTCTCAACAGCGAATTGTGGAGGCATTTGCGAAAGCCATTTCCGATGATAGCAACAACAACAAGATGAAGCCTATTAATAAGAGAATTCCCTCGCCACAACAACCATAATGTTCAACAATCATCGCGGGACTTGAATAGTTTGCTAAAGTAAGTAACACGATTTAAGTTTAAGCTTTTGTTGATTTTTGTTTTGTTTTAGATATTTAGCTTTGTTGACACTTTTTGTAATTTTAAGTTAAGATACATAAATGTGAAACTTAATCTGTTTTAGGATGATCCTTGGTGAATCATGAATGTAGCTTTAGATTTTCAGTTTCTGCTTATTATTTTCATGCTGCTTTTCAAATGTTTTACTATTGAAATTGGATAACAAAATCACATGCCACAATGGTTGTGTGTGTTCACCAATATAAAGGTTATGCGTGGTTTAGTTTAGATATATTACTATTGCAACTGACGAAGAGGATAAGGTTGACTTGAAAAATTAATCAAATTCAAAGTTCAATCATATAATCATGATTGCAAAATCTGTTTTTTATTTTTATCATGTACTATTCCATCTAATGTATTTTGTACACAAATCTGTATAATTTATTGTATAATAATATGGGGGAATATGACATGGTAATCATCGCCTTATCGGCTATGACATGGGATTATGTTGCATACAAGATACCCTATTCCTTCACATTGTTGACAAGGAAATTTCAATTTTTAATACCATTGGATTGGATGTTAGTATGATATTTATTATGGGATTCATTCTTTTATTTCCCTGGTTGTTTTATTCTTTGTTGAGTTATATTCTAATCATTTAAGTAATAATATATGGTACATACATAATGACGCCTCTATCGCCTTAGTATTGTAGTGTTGAAAACCTTGCCCGTGCTTATGAACAACTCCAACAAGGTCCACTAAGCCACCATGTTCAAAGTAAAAAGATTATCTAAATCATAGTTTAGTTTGTGTTTTATAAATGTAAATCCAAAACAGGCATTTGCACTATTAGTGCAATACAACAATGTCTTTTTGTTGGTCTCAGCCCCTAGTTGGCCATTATTTCATGTGCTTAGAAACAATGATAATAATAAAATGTTATTGAAATCCCTATGAATCCAATGGCTTATGGTCCTTCAACCGTTTAAGATCATCAATCAAGGCCATTAAATTTTTGTGAGACGAGCCACCTTCTTGAACAGATCGATTGGCCTTTATTGCATATTCTTTTGCACATTGTCTGATTTTCTTAGCTTCAATTCCACCGTCCATCAACCTCCTCACCGCCTTCTCTATGATGTCTCGACCGACTAACTTCTTCCTCTCCATGTAGCCAATGATGCTCCACTCCTCTGCACCCACCTCCACACCAATACCCCGCACTTGAGTTATCAACTTTTCGTTGTAGAATTGCTCATCATGCACTGGCCACGTGATCATCGGAACCCCTGCGCTAACGGCCTCAACAGTGGAATTCCATCCGCAATGCGTCAAGAATGCGCCGATCGCAGGGTGGCCTAAAATCACAACCTGTGGGGCCCACCCCCTTATGATCATCCCTTTGTTCCTCTCTTCAAATCCCTTTGGTAGCCATTTTTCATTCTCGTCATTACTTTCGTCCTCCTTCCCTTTCTTCTCAGGGACAACCCATATGAATTGGTGATTCGTTGCTTCTATCGCGCTTGCAATCTCATATAACTGTTTATTAGAGAAATGGCATAGGCTCCCAAAACATATGTAGAGTACCGAATTAGGTTGCTTTGAATTTAGCCAACTCGTGCACTCATGCACACTCACTGCACTTGTTTGTCCCCTCTCGGCTTTTTCTTGAGTGGTCCTGCAAATGAGAGAAACTGGTCCAAGATGCCAAACCCGATGACCCGTGGTTTTCTTATAATGCTCGACGTACTCTTCTCCATCAAGTTCTGTGAAGTTGTTGACAATGAGCCCATAACTTTTGAGCTCTGTTTCCAGCAGTGGTTCCATAAATTTTGTCAACGCCTTGGGTGGTGTTGCATTCAAGGTGATACAGTGAGGAAGGCCCTTAATGACAGAGGACTCAAAACCGCGTGCCTTGAGGGATTCCATGGCACATATGGTAAAGAGGGAAAAGCCGTTGAAGGCGAGTCTAGGAATATGAAGTTTGTTTGCCAACTCTTCCACCCACAAGAACATAAAGTCTGCCACGATGCAGTCAGGCGAGTCTTGCTCCACAAAGTGTTGGATGGGTGATTGGAGCAACATGGCAGCCTGGTGGACCCTGTAGGAGTTGTCAAGGTTGTTGACAGAGCCGAGGTTTTCAACACCGGGTGGGAGGCCTACTTGGTGGGAAGGAAATGGAATAGTGTGCAGACAGAGGTTTTTGTGGGAAGGAATAGACTTGAGAAGGATTTGGGCATTAGAGGGAGTGGTAATGATGGTGACATGGTGACCACATGAGGCAAAGAGTGTAGCTATGTCGCAGAGAGGAATCATGTGGCCGGGTGCAGGATAAGGAATGAAATGAAATTTCATTGGACGCTCTTCTAAATTCAGAGCACCCATTGTGGTGGCATAGACAATCTGAGTTCAGATTGATTGCAGGTATTTATAGTTGGAAAAACAAGCTTAATTACTATACTCCTCTGTGGAATCCGAAAAAACTATGTACAATATTTTATTGCAAATTGCTGTGCAAGTACAAAATTTTCCATATCTGTTGGGTTTATATATGTTTGTAGTTCCTGCCTTACTCTTACTGTCATCTCATGTAAATCGATGCTCTTCCCTCTTGGCCAACATTCTTACATTCCTTTTGTCTTATTTCCAATGCCAATGATTTAATTCGGCTATAATGTGTTATATATCTAGCAAATACCTGATCAAAGGGACCTGTGATGGTTATGTTGGGTTCTCAGCCACTTTTTATCTTGACATACTGAACTTGTTCCCGTCGTCATTTTCTTGGGATGCTTAGAAGGGGATAATTTAAATGGTCAAATATAGTTTTTGTATATTTTGACAATATTTAAATTAGCTGTGATGTTTAAATTGGATTTATTTAAAATCATTGGAATTAACTCCTTGTTTCTTCTATATAATAATAAGTAGAAAGAATACAAATATGCCTTATTCCTTCACATTGTTGACGAGGAAAATTGTATGTTTATGTTTACTCTTATTGGATGCAAGTATGGTATATATTGTGGGAGTCTTTTTATTTAAATAAATTTCTGGTTGTTTCATCTTTGTGACTGTTATATGGTAATAAATCGCGGGACACTTCTATCAGTTTAGTACTGTGTGTACTTTTTTATCAAAAAAAAAAAAAAGGTACTGTGTGTACTTTACTATGCACACGGGATCATTATAAATGTGGTAATTGTGTTATTCACTTGTATTTTTTTCCTCTGCTTTATGGTGCTGAATTCATGCCTGTTGTGTGTGTGGCTTTGTTAATTTTGCTTGGTTGACTATTGATGTTCCGTAATAGGGCTAATGTTGCAAACTGAGTGTGTAACATAAACGATTAATTTGGAAGGAAAAATTTAAATGATTTGGAAAAGAAAATAGTGTCCATTGAACAATCACAGTCTATTATCTTCTCCAACTCTATCAACACTTGACTTGCATTACATTACTTTTTTATTTCATGTAACTTAAATCCAAAAAATGGATTTGTAAATACAAACTAGATAATAAATGGTTGTATATACATTTGATATATTAGGATGTGAGTTTAAGTTGCCATCGAACTTGCAATATTCTTACTCATCTCATTTAGTATGTAAGTTTATCTTAAAAGAAATATGTGTAGTTTTGCCATTAGACTTTTAATAGTTTGCACAAAACTGAGAGGAAACAGAAATAATACTTTTAATGGGATCCACATAAAAATATTTTCATTCAAATGGAGAGAAGGTTGAATGGAGGGAGGGTTAAAGTAGAAAATGACAAAAAAAAAATAATATCCTATTTTTTATATAAGGGTACTCATGTAATTTGAAAAATAAATACATTTTTTCATCTATTTTTTATTAACTTTCACTCCGACCAAAGTTGATTACTTTATTTAGAATTTGCTTTAAATCTCCCTAATTGTTAATTTTAAACAATTTTTATTTTTTTTAGGGTAACAAATTCAATATTTCATTCATCTAAGAAGTGGCAATATAAGATGGAATCAATTCAAAAGTATGAGTGCTAGCATAAAATTTTTATGCCTTTATAAGTAAATGAGCAATAAAATTAACTTGTCTCTTTATAAAACTTGTCTTAAAGTTTGGATAATTTTCTAACAATCTATGACAAATCATTTATAAGTGACCAAACTTGGATTGATTATTAGAACTACATGTTATGTTATGGTGTTAACCACTAGCAAATAATCTAGTTCTATGATCACTCTAGATAGCTCCAACTCTCCCATCCAAGTAATGACTTCTTTCAATGCCCGTGCCTTCGCTTCTACATGTGGTGGACAGCCATCTAACAAATATATCTCTGTCATTTCAAATGCACATATAAATACCATATTTTGTGTTGTTCATTGAATAAGGCCGCATCGACATTGCATTTTACCTCCCCTATTATCGGTGGTTGCCATTGGATGTTATTGCTGTCACGGTTTTGTGCACTATCCTCCTCTTGTCACACTTCGAGCCATTGACAAAGCATGTCCCTCACCATTTGTATCGCCACACAAACTGGTTGCGTCTTTTTTCCCTATATTTTTGTCATTTCTATACTTCCTTAAACACCCCCAACATTTTAGCAAAGTCACCTTTCTTTTCATCTATTACAATCCCTATTGCTGCAAATAAATATTAAAATTTATATTTTCTTAAATTGATTTAAATTTTCATTCCTTCATCGAGAAAAACAACCTTGAGGTTCACATCACAAAGGCATAAAGAATCAAATATAGAACTCCAAGTGCACAGTGTAGTAGTAAAAAAGTGTCTAAGCTCGGAATAAGTATTACTTAGATACAATCTCAAATAAAAAAATATTTGGGCGCAGTACGGTAATATCAATCAATAAACGACCAAATGAACATTTTTATAACGAATAGTTATTAAAATGGCAACAATATAATATGTTATAAAATAGTTAAAAGATCAATTTAATTACAAATATTAAACTAGATCAAACCGCTCTGGTTCTTGGGAGAATGAAAACTCCATAATCTATAGTTCAATCAAAAGTAATTAAAACCTAATAAAAAATAGTTTTACAAAAATCAAAATTAAATTCTTCCAAACAATTTATCTTAAAAAGCTCATAAACTTATCAACAAACAATAAAAAGAAAGAAAAAAGTAGATAAATTTTGAATCGGTAAACTATACATGATGGACAATATTGAGGTGCGGTAGTTAGTTCTGTTGGGAGTAGTAGCAATGTCCAGTGGTTCCAGCATCAGAGCAATCTGGATTCTCAACAATCTCGACGCCGTCGTTTTCTCCAGGTAAATAAACCACAACCACCACCTTCTTCTCTTCACACGCAAATAGATCCAACTTATTATTCATTTTTCAGGAGATTCCCGGTAGTAGAGAAGCGTTGGCGAAGTTCTTGCAACTCCAACAATGACACCACCGATCATCTTTTCTCTTCTTTACCCACCGATTCTAACCTAGCTGATGCTTTTCTCCACAGAAGACTTAGGTTTGTTCAATTCAATTATTTCAATTGCTGCTCTCTATTATGTTATTATTCAAATGCCAATTTGGTAATATATTCAATTTCATCAAATTTCAATGTATCAGTTTGTTTTATTTCATTATTTTCAATTTTCTCTAGTGTCTGTTTGGATTGACTTATTTGAGCTTATTTACCGACATAAACACTTGTCAGACTCCTTTGGAGAACTTATGAAAACAACTTATGACATGTTCATAAGCTGCTTTCAGCTTATTTTCATAACTTCTCCAAGATACCTTATGAAAACAACTTACAGCTTATACGAAAACAATCTAACTTTATTTTACCTTTTTGTTATAGAAATAACTTATGCATGAACACTTATCATGATAAGCGCTTATGCTATAAGCAGTAAATTAAAGTTGTTTATCCAAACATGGCTTTTGAAAATAAATAAGGGAAAATAAAAATTGGCATTTAATTTCATTTTGCCTTACAATTACTTGTTTGATGGAACTTTCCTGTATTTGTGTAGGGAAGGATCTGCGCGGGGATTTGGCATACGTAAAAGTAATTCATCTCTTGGATCAGATTCTTGGGTGGATGATCCAATTACTCGTCATATAATAGGTCTTTACATTAACAAAGAACAGGACGATGATAAGAATCTTTTGTGGCCTTTAATCTTGCACATAAAGGGCCCTTACAGTATACTTGTTCTGCCATTGGTTGAGCCTAGGCATGTAAAGGCTTATGAAAAGTTGTGTAAAACACCAGATTGCGGTAGTTCTCTTGGTCTCGATGATAGTTTGTCTTCGCTCTTACTCGATCTTCCAGCAATAACAGGGTATGCTAAGTTACTTTACCTGCAAATGGTTATAACATTTAGGAGTTATAGTTTTAGATTGATCAGTTGTCATTAGTATTGTAATTTTTTAAAATTGCCTGATTACTCTTTGCTTTATTGATTGATTGAACTTAAAGCAATTTTCAAAACTCATGTTAAAACAGTACACCATTTTGCCAAGAATGCTTACTGAATTAGGTTTTGTCAGCTTTGTTTTGGCATCAATCATAGCAATTGAAGCTTCAACCTATCTTACATCTTATAACTGTTTATTCTTAATTATTAAGGCATTAACTGGGGTTAAGAAAATACCACTCCCATGTTTTAGCAATTAGCATTGTTGTCTTGAAAAGCATGCTAGTAGTTTGTTTGTTTTTTGTCGCAACCCTTCGGTTCCCAGGGGAAGGGTCCCTTGGTAAATTGTATTTTGGCCAAGAGATAAGTAAACTCTAGCCAATGATTGTTATTGTTCCAGTTAGGATTTCCAACCCGGGTATTCTCAAACGATTCGTCCGTAACTGAAGCTCATTAACCACCTGAGCCCACATACACATGGTTAATCTTGTATTCTAGTGGTATTTTCTTAACCCAAATATTTTTAGAAATATAAATTATGCATGGGTCTCCACCTTACAGTTTATATTCTTTTGGAGACTGCTCCTTTACATGGCAGAACTAAGAAGCTTGTATGACAAAGTTTTCAAGAATTTGATCATTATTGCCTCCTTCATAACTAAATAGAATTTTGGCAGTAGATGAAGTGGCTGTGAGGCTTTGCTTGCTACTTGCAAAAAGAAGTATGCTATAGAAAATATAAGATCTTTTGATGGTATCCACCTAACAACTTGAGCTTTTAAGATAGTTGGTTCTAGATAGGTAGAGAATAGGAACTCTAGGGCATATTGGATTTTCCAATTGTGTATGGCTGTAATCTTTAATTTCTTGTCACAACCATCTTTATCTCTAGTGCCGATTCCTTTCCTTTAAATTGAGGGTAGAGGGTGAGGTCACGACTTCCATTTTCCTATTTTCTGTATGTGCTTGTTGAATTTTTTGGCTAAATAGAAATACCCTAACCCTATACCCTTCTTACAATTACAATGCACTTGAAGTGCATCTTCAGTGTGGTTTTATGTGTAGTCCAAGAGAGTTTGTTTGCAGACTGATAGTAGTGGAATGTTTCTTCATTGTATATACTTTTCATGCAACTTTTTCTTCTCATTTCACAGGGCATTTATGGTTGCACATGCAATTGGTGACATAATTACTGGTGACACAGTAGAACCTGAAGTGATCATTACTGCAGCTCCTTCTGTTGGTGGGCTGTTTGATTCGTTAACTGGTAGTATAGGCATCTCTTCCCGGGCCAAACCTGTATCTCCACAAGTTCCTTCTTCCTCCCCTTTGGGCGCAGCTGGACCGGGATCCGTCACAGCAGATACTCCGAAAATGGGGTCTAGGCCTTTGGATAAAGATGCACTCAGAACATTTATCAGTAGCTCAATGCCCTTTGGTTGGTACCTTTTATTATGGTATTCCTCATCTCATTTTTTTTTGGTTCTTGTTTTACAAGTTAAGCTGGAAATTACTTATTGCTTGCAAATTTATTCTATCAATGTATATTTTATACACAGGCACGCCCTTGGACCTTAATTATTCCAATATTTTTACCATCAAAGCGAATGGCTTTTCTGCTTCAGATTTGCCCCCTACAGATCTGAAGCAACCAGCTTGGAAGCCATATCTATACAGAGGGAAACAGAGAATGCTGTTTACGACTCATGAGATTGTTCATGCCGCTCTGTATGATAGAGATGAAATTCCGGATATAATATCAGTTTCTGGTCAAATAAATTGTAGAGCTGATTTGGAAGGGTTGCCAGATGTATCATTTCCCTTAACAGGATTGAACATAGCAAACCTCGAAGTTTCATCATACCATCCTTGTGCCCAAGTTTCAGACCAAGGTCCAGATAAACAGGGGGTAGTGTTTTCTCCCCCATCGGGCAATTTTGTTCTGATGCGATATCAGGCAACTTGTACCCTTGGACCTCCTGTAAAGGGATTCTATCAGTTGTCGATGGTTTCTGAAGATAAAGGTGCATTTCTATTCAAGTTACGTCTGATGGAAGGTTATAAGGCTCCTTTGTCAATGGAGTTTTGTACTGTGATTATGCCCTTTCCTAGGAGGAGGATTGTGTCCTTGGATGGTACTCCTTCCATTGGAACAGTTTCAACATCAGAGCACTCTGTTGAATGGAAAATTGTGCCCAGTGGACGGGGACTGACTGGAAAAAGTATTGAAGTGACATTCCCAGGAACAGTCAAGTTTGCACCATGGAAAAATCAAATGGTGTCTTCCTCTAGGTCACTCTTTGGAACGATTGTTGACGAGGATAGTGATAACGAGGCAGAAAATGCTAGCAACATGATTAATGAAGAGCATTTGATGGAAAAAATGAACAAGGATCTTCCTCCAGTTGATCTAGAGGAGCCATTTTGCTGGCAAGCATACAACTATGCTAAAGTACGTGCCTTCCCATTTTTATATTGTCTTTTAATATTTTATGAAGTTTGCATTTCTTTGTTAACCGAAATCTGTTTGATTATTATCTTTTTGTTTTACATTAGTTTTTTATGTTGATAATTTTTTTACGTCATCATCAATGTATTTTGTATTGAAATTTAAGGGTTTGGGTGGAGAAAAGACAAAATATATACTTCACTAATAGGATATTGAATAACTGTTGCTGAAATGATACAAAACGTTGACCTAATACTACTATTTTGAATAATATTATAGATCACATACTAAGCACATCAATTGGTCCCCTAATGTAACAAGACTCCTAAGTTCCTAACATGCTATTAATCTTGGCATTCTTATTGTATTCACTTTTAAACAAAATTTAGAATTTCTCCTATATGTTCTATCTGCTGAGTTTGTCAACTTAATTGTTCTGAGTTTATAATTTATCATTTGAGATCGGGTCACCATTTGGATTTTAGGCATTTAAGAATTGATTACATATCTTATATCGCAAGGAAGATAGCTGTTTGACATATATGATACAGTATATTAAAGTACTTATGTAATGATTTACTCATTTTCTTCTTGTATTATGATTTAATCTGTCAAAATATTACTTGTCTTAGCTGTTTATGTCAGTCTTTAAACTATTTCATGCTAAGAGTGTTTATCGATTATCATTGCAGGTATCTTTCAAGATTGTTGGGGCATCAGTATCTGGAATTTCGATTGATCCTAAATCTGTGAGTCTCTTTCACTGTTGGTTGACACTCTTATTTTAGATAAAGAATTAAGATCCATATAATTTGAAGTATAACAAATTCACAATTATATGCTATTTCAGTGTAATGGATAATCAACTTATGTTTCCATGTCCTTAATTGTTCCAATACCATTAGCCGTACAATTTGTTCTTGTTATTCTAAGATTTTTACTTAGAAGGCATATCTAGAAGAGAAATATGAGTCATCATCCTTTTCCTTGTGCTGTCTATATGATAATTCATTTATTTTGCAGTTGAGCATTTATCCAGCTGTAAAAGCACCCGTGGAGTTTTCAACTCAGGTATTTGTTTGTTTTTTTGTGTGTGTAGGATCAAATGATTCATATTTTAAGCAAACCCCACTGCACTGCATATGATATATCCCAATTTTTTCTGCTCCTTCCAATGTCGTCGATATTTATTCATTATCTTCTACTATTTCTTGGCCGTAACCAGGTTACTTCTGGGGACTATATTTTATGGAACACTCTTGGCAAGTGCCCACATGTTGCCACAGTGTAAATATCTGAAGGGCATCCGAGGCGCATCTGAATGGCGGGGGGCGCATTTTATAGAAATTGATGATGTTTTTTTCTTCTTTGCCATGTAATGTGGAGACAGCCGGTTTAATCTGGTGTTCAAGTGGTTTGATGAAAAAGTAATAAATGTTCTTTTAGTTTCAATATTATCAAATTGGTTTATTTATTAAAATGTTGCGACACAAGTAGATATTTGAGTCTTTGACCATTTTTGGTAGGATGTTCAAATTTCTGGTTGATGAGTATATGCATAAATAAATGTTGGTACATGTGACTTCCTTAACTGGATCTCCATTATCTCGAGGAAAGTCCCACTTTTAAAATTTATTGTGCTCAACATCTCCTCCATCCCCTCTCATCTACCACTCAGTCTAGTCTTGCTAGAAACTTTTGCCACATGAGCCACTATCCATTAAGCAGGTTACCTCTTGGAGTGCATCTTCAACTTCCCTCTTGTGTTTTTTTTAGAAAGTGCGTGCGCGTGTTGTTTATTATTTTTAATTGAATCTTTATCTACCTGGACCAAGTTGACCAACATCTATCTATTATCTATATAATATAAATTATAAGGGAATGCTAATGCACACCCACTCTTTTTTATGAAGGTGTGCATTAGCAACATACACCTTAGGGTGTATTTAATAACTTTTTAGTTATCTTTTGCTAACACACACCTTCTGAAAAATAAGTTGGTGGATTATAGCAAATGCCTATAGGAGTTGCTAACGTACACCCACTTATTTTTTAGAAGGAGTGTTTTAGCAACATACACCTCAAGGTGTATTTATTTATTTTTTAGTTATAACTTGCTAATGCACACCTTCATAAAATTGAGTGGGTATGTTATAGCATATCTCAATTATAAATGTGTCATACATCAGTTTACTTACACAATGGATCTCAAAATTTTCTTATTTTTCATTCACAAAGTAATTTCCCCCTCCTTCTTACTCATAGTTTCTCAATGTTATAAGTTATCCAATTCTTTGAGGTTAACTTTAATATATTTGCTTAACTCATAATTTCAAATCCTCAACTTACTTTGTTATTTTGTTCTTAGCCGATGAATTCAATCCAATTCAATATTAAATCTTTTTTAAATGTTAACCTCCCTCCCATTTATTCAAATTTTCTTTTGTGGCTAAAAGAAGACTGATTTTCAAATACTTCAACATCAACATTTGTTACATTCACAAATTAATTCAAAATTGAGCAATTTTGTACCTATTTTCACACCAATCTCCCATGTTTCAATCTTATTAGAAATATTACTTTGGTTTTTACTCTATTAGAAATACCAACACTTTGTAACACAATTTTCAAACATACTCTCGTTTATTAGTTAAATTTATATGTAAATATTAATTTTCATGCACTATCGGTGATTTTTTTATATTGACAATCAATAGAAAATCATCTATTATATAACTTTTGAATAGGTATAATTAAAGCCAAATATCATTATATCATATAATTAAATAATTAATTAATTAATTAATTAAAAGTGTAATACATCTCTACACTGGTCATTACATTACATATAATTTAAATTTTTATATAAATCTTATCAAATTTATATATATGAAACTTACGTGATTAAGTAAAAAAAAATTGATGCAGTAAAATTTATATTGAATTAATGAAATTGATACAAATTTCGCTTAAAAAAAAGTGTTACTAGTAGTCTTCGCAGCTTATTTTCTACTGCTCCCATTCTCTTGATCTTAATCATGTGGTCTAGTTCCATTCTTGACTGATATATGTAAAATAGATCTGAGCAGAAAGAGGAATTGGTGTGAAAATAGATCTGAACAAACAAAATGATGACGCCGGCGCGGCGATGGTAGCGCTCTACTCCTCCTCACCTGAAATCAAAATCACGACTGCGTTGCCTTCCCTTTTCAGTAGCTTATTTCGAATGGAAACAGCACAAACTGATATTTTCATTTCCAAAATAGGCATTACGATACGAATTGAAATTTCTTAGATCTACGAAACATAGCATAGCAATGCCTATTTTAGAATGAAAATAACAATTCACTGTTTCCATTTCAAACTATTGTTAAGGAAGTTAATGCTGACGATTTCTTGATTTTCATTTTAGCTGACGAGGATCTTAATTCAATCATCATCATCATGGTTTCTGTTTGTAATTATTAATCTTTTATTCATTTCCTTTCAATTTCATATGCTATTTTTGTCACCTGCATCATTATAGTATACTAGGGTTCGTTAATTTTCTTTTATTTTTGTTTTAAATAGTGTTGAAGGTATCCAAAAAAAAATTGAAATTTCTGTGAACTTTTTATGAGGCATTGTTATTTTTGACAATAAACTTTTTGTGAGCCATTTACTTTCTGAAGCTTTTCTAACCTTGCTAGCTGCATCACACATGGTTGCTCCATTTGAGCAATTGCTTTCAAAGGGTCAGCAACTTTTTGTTTCTCTCATGTATACCTTTAACAGCTATATTTCTAGCTTCCGTAACCCCATGTTATTGATCTTATTGATTTTCATTATTGGTTTCTTCTTTCTGAGTTTCTTGTTAATTTTCCTTCTTGGTTTTCGTCTACATTAGGTGGCTATGCAAAAGTAATTCTAGATTCATCGATCAAGATCGCAACCTCAACACATCAATCCTGCTCATTTCTATTTTTAATTGCTAAGATTATTTTGACATGTACATGGAATACTTCTTTTACTAGTTTACTAAGTTGCAAATTAGTGTCCTCTTCATTATTGTTGATTATTGCATACATTTATGTCCTTCTCTGTTCACGGCATTATTGTTTTGTTGGGTTTACTAAGGTGAGTTCTTTGTGTTGTGTATGTTTCTGTGTCACAATCACGACTCATGAGTAGTTAATTCCTCATGGTGTTGAGCTTTTTATCCCAATGGTCACTCATTTTTTGCAAGTCTAGTATTTCCTTGTATGGTTTGCTATTTTTGGTGCCAGATTTTAAGTTTCTTTAACCTGTTAAACATGGTTTTTTAAAATCCTTTTGGTATTAGATGCAAAAGGATTGGAGGGCAATGCTGTGAAGCGAGAAGAAAAAACCATATACATATGTCTGAGGTGTTTGAGCTCAAGATATTTGGTTTGTTCTTAGAAATAGTATCTCTTTTGCCTGAAAAAAAAATGGAAACATTGCCAACAATTACTTGATATATGAAAAGAAATTTCTTTAAGCTGCATTATGTAATTATTCAAAGCTAAAGTTATATTTAAACTTCAATCAAGTGGTTGCCTTCTCTTTAAGATTCTCAAATTTGATTGTGTTTATGTTATGTTTGAATGAGTTGGAAGAAGGGAAACAAAGGCTGAAGAGATTTAGGCCTCTGCTTTGAAATTTTTTAAAGAAAGAGATGGAGGGATAAGTGTTCCCTGTACCTTGTTGCTTGCTAAAAACACAGTTAAGGTTTGAGTTATATATGCTTTTGGTTTTCAGATTCTGTTTTTAGTCGCTATCAAATTAAATGATCACGCGTCCAGCTAAAGATCTAGCTACGCCTGTGTGTCATGTCCTAACCATAAAGACTTAGCTGCCATATTTGTCCATGTCGTCCCATTTATGCTCAAGTAGCAGAAACTGCACCGTTTAACAGGTTTGACGGGGAAATCAAAATTCAGGCCAATTTGGTGAGATACAATCTTATCATTTTGTGCTGCACATTTAGAATTAATCATCATTTATTTATTTTTAAAAAAATGATGTCTACATTTTTCAATTCAACAAGGTTCCTTGTGGGTATGTGCTAGACTTAGTTGAAGCAATTGGAGTTTTTGAAATTTTTAAATTTCATAAGATTTTAAATTTCATTTCATTATTCAAAATTTCAAATACACAGGATGCGCTTTTTTGTCACTTGACATTATTTATTCTGCAGGAGTGCACGGGATGTGCTGTGCTGATCTTGCAGAGGTTGGGAAATCTCTGCAGAAAGAAGCTCTCTTCACATGTGTTTTGCGGTTATCTGCACACCAGAAGCTAGATTTACTAGAAACAACCTATTAATTGTTCTGAGCTTAATTTACTTTGTGCTTCATATTGCACTAAATGTAATGATCTTCAGCCTTTGTGCTGCTATGGAACAATCTCATTTGTTTAGTTTGCATTACATTGAAATAATATTAACACAAGGATAAGTTATATATGTAAACTGGTTCATGTCTTGAGCAGGATGGATTTTAACATGGTTCACTATTAAAGTGGTTCATAATAGATAAGTCCATTTTTATCATTAGATCAAGTAGGACCATTAATTTTATTATAATTTTTTTTTTCACTATCTTCAACCTTTCGAAGATATTGATTCTGTCAAAACCGGAACCTCTCAGGTTTTACCTTTCACATTCGATTTTAATTTGCGAGAAGCAACCCGTGCTCGCGTGACAACACAAGTGTTAGTGTGATATAAAAATGTCATAGTATTTATTTACAATATCAAAATTGGGTACAATTTTGTGATGAGCCAAAGCTATTAATACTGACCCAGCTAATAACAATTTTTGAGTGTTTTGTTATGCTCTTACAATCACTAATAACAAAAAATGAATCCAAAAAAATACTAAAGAAAGAAAGGGACCAAAAAAATTTACAACTCCAATATAGATGCTGATCAATCATTAAGCTGCATATGTTGTTGGAGATTTAGTTCCTTTCTTGTGAATCAAATTTGAGTTAGAAAACTATCCAATAACCCCTTCTCATTAGAACTCTCCCTTTTCATTCACATTCCTCAATCTCTCTTCTTTTAATTATTCTTCAAAAAAATGTCTTGATGATCTATACAGATCATAAGGAGCCCATAGATGATCCACAATGCATGGCCTCCTAGAATCTAACCTCAACCATGGTTTACCTTTTCCACTCCAATGCAATAAACTAATAGGACCAGGATGTAAACTCCTACATTTACCTTCAAGATTATCTCCACCTAAACCATGTTGGTTCCATCTATGATCAACTGCTTTAATATTTCCTGCTAAAACCAACAAAAATGGTGGAAGTGAACCTAAATCATATATCCTCTTTAGTTGCTTCTGTACAGCCATCCATTCTTCTACTTTATCTGTATATTTTTCTCTTCTCCATTTTTCAACATCCATTATCATCACACCTGTGTTGAAATAACACGGTTTTCGTCCATTGAACGTCTTTGCCAGAGCCGGGTCCGACCAAAAATCTTTTGTGAAATATAAAGTGAAATTTGCATGGCAATATTCAGGAGCAGCTACTATTTTTCCTTCCATGTCTACACCCCAAAGTTTAGCTATATCATCAACCACAACAAGATCGGAATCTAGATATATCACACGTTTTACATTCTCTGGTATTGTATCTGCAAGATATATCCTTGCATAATTCAATGGTTGATCCAATGCTTGTCTAATAGATTTTGATATCTTACCGCGAACACGGTCAGAATTGAAGTGATAAATGGTCATATTTAAATAAGGAAAAGTTGATTTAATGCTTGAGAATAGATCAGGAGCATCATGAGCAGATAAGAAGTAGAAGGCAAGATTTTCGGGACATGTCGAATGTTGTAACATGGACAAAACCGCTGCCATTGTTCCGCGAAGATAATTAGCATCAAGGGTCATGGCAACATTTATACGATCAGAATCTGTGGAGCCACATCCCTCTCCATTTCGAAAAGCAGGAGCTTCGCGAAAAAGAGGGAGGTCGGATGAAGGGAGGCGGACGAGGCCAAGGCGGATAGAGGTAACAGATTGGAAGAGGGACAGGAGGCCAAGGAGTACTACAACTACACGGGAGGTGGTGAAGCTCCAAAAGACCATCCTGTCTTTAAATGAAAAACAAAAAAAGTTTTTGTTTTTGTTTTAAGGAGAATCTTGGTTTTGGAGATTTCATAGAACAAAATCTGTTGAAGAAAGGGCATTGAGTCTCGCAGGAGATTGTGAGTGGATGCAATATTGTGATTGTGAGGATGAGAGAATTTTTTGGGTGATCTATCTTTGATTTGACTTTTGGCTAATTTTAAAACTTAGAGAGAAAGGTCAAACAAGTCAAATCAAATTGATTCTTAATATTGATTTTATTTTCTCAAAATAGTTTTCTTTGTTTTTAGATGATTAATGACATGAGAACTATACCTATATTTAGTTTATAGTTTGATTATGGTACACTAAAAGTGTAAAGATAATTTTATACAGCAATCTAATAATATTTGATCTCTTTTTCTTTCTTTTTATTTAATTTTTTTTTGCTTTCACCGGCAGTTTAATTTTGGTTCGGAGGATCAGTTCTGACATCAAGTGGTTTCAGTCCTTATCAATCGCAGTTACGGAGAATTAATTTGAAATATTTTGTTTGTATGAAAAATAACATAAAAGTATTTACAAATTGCACACATATATGTCTCTCTATAATATTGACCTTATCTTTTATCAATTTAGTGGTGGTAGTTTGAGTCACCTACTACCTTTGAACATCACCAATATTGCACTCCAATGCATGTTATTGTTGCTTCGTTCTTCATCTCTCTACATTTTTGGTCTATTTTGTTCTTCATCTCTGCATACTGCATTCTCAAGTTTTTTGGTTTCGTTCTTCATATATTTTGATCTTCGTGTAGCTATTAATCAATATTTGTTGTATTGTTTTTGGTAAGCTTTTAGATGAATTTGGATATTCTCTCCCTTTTATACTTTCAAATTGTTCATGTTGCATTAATATGAGCAAGTCACCCTCATTTTTTGTCTCTCTCTTTTAGACTATTTTTTTTCTTTCTTTGTAATCTATTAACAATTAAATTAATTAAGAAAAAAAGAAATGACCTATCATATTATTTAAACTAAAACATTTATGAATGCCATGTCCATATTAATTTATGTTATGAACTTCTTTTTTTAAGCAATTATCCACCCATCATATAATTTTACGTGAAAAATTCCCATGAGCATAACTCAATATCTCTATCAAATTATATGGTTTTAATGTGAAAAATTCTTTCAATGTGAAAAAAAAAACTATGAGATCAAGGCAGATAAATTTTTTACTATAAATAAATAATGGATATACAAAAACCTTCCTAAATATACTAGGAAACAACAATAATTATCACCAAATGTGAAAACTAATTAAGGATTGTAACAACAACAAAAAAAATAATTAAGGATTAAAAGAATTCGTTCCCTTGTATTCGCGTGTGATGGACATGGCAGCATGGGCCACAACAAGATAAGCCCATTCCTTTTAACACCTCCCTTTTTATTTATTATTACTTTATTTCTTTTTTATCATAATTGGTGTGGGCCCACTTAAGAGTGATCCACCTAATAAATCTCTCCTTCACGACTCAAGTGAGAAGATGACGCTCCACCATGTCGGCCTTCTTTCTGCAGTAGATTATCTTCGTCAAAGGCAAAGTCTTTGTCAACATATATGAACTATTCTCATCAGTATGGATCTTCTCAAGTGAAAATGACTTCATCTCAAATGCTTCTCATATCCAATGATACCCAACTCTATGTTTTGACCTAGAATGAAATGTTGGATTCTTGTCGAGATGAATTGCACTTTGACTGTCAGAAAATAGCACAGACCTCTCATGGTCAACGCCTAACTCTTGTCGAAATTTCATCATACACAAAAATTCTTTGGCCGCTTCAATTGTTGCAATATACTCAGATTAGTGCATAATGCTACACACTTTTGTAACATTAACTGCCAAGACACTGCTCCCCTGCAACAGTCATCATATATCCATAAGTAGATTTTCTACAATTAAGATCACCATTCATATTTGCATTTGTGTAGCCATTTAACACAGGATCACCACCTCTTAAGCATAAACATACTTTATAAGTGCCTCTAAGGTATTTGAGATTTTACTTCACTGCTTGCCAATGATCTTTACTAGGATTAGAGACAAACCAACTAACAACCCCAATTGCATGAGCAATATCAGGTCTAGTGCATATTATACATATAACATACATAAGGAACCTTCTTCATATCTTCTTTTGCTTTCCTAATTAAATGAAGAGAAATAAAAAATCAAAAAATTTCTCTCTTAATAAGCGAAGAGTAATTTTAGAAAAAGAAGGTATATTATTAAAAAAAATTAATATAAAAACTACTTTTCTTAAATTTTGTGAAAGAAATTTTATATATTGGGACAAAAGTAGTATTTCCTATACCATGGGGAATACTTTTGAACTATTTATTTAATGTTATTATTTATAATATTCTTTTTTTTTATGAAACTGACAAAGTTATTAATTAGTGATTAATGTTAGTATGTTCTTTCCTTCTCGAGAATTTGAACTCTAATTTTTTTTTTGTTATGCGGCTCTATTGACTAGAAATTTCATTTTTAAAGTAAATAAGTGGAGTATTCGAGATTTATACTTGACCCCTACATATTAAATACAATGTCTTTACCATTTGAGCTATAATCACATGGACGAACTCTAATATTTAACTACTTCATGTATTTAACGATAAAGATAAAATATTGAACTATCCAACCTTTATTATATAGTTTTTTTTAAGCAAGTAATTGAATAAGTTTTTTCACTAAACAAGAAAAATGAAACTTTGGTAAAATTAAATTATATTTTGCATAAATGAACTTTAAATTTACTAAATTTCTATTATAAAAAAATACTAAACTTCATTTTTTTTCGGTAATTCACTAAAAAAAAATTATATCAATTCACTAAAATTTCTAAGACTTTAGAGTGGAGTAAAGATGAAAAGAAAAAACGTCACAAAAAAAAGTGAAGTAAAGATGAAAAAAAAGTTACAAAAATATAAAAAGATGAAAAGAAAAAGCCGAAAGATATTAAGGGCGTGGGCTGGGCCCACTTTGGCTTTAATTTGTAGAGAACAAATAAATTAAGACATTGATAATTTACCAAAAAAAAGGAAAAACTAAGACAATTACCATGTGTTATATATATAACTAGTTTTGAGTCCCGTGCATTCGCACGGGTCTATTGACTTTTATTTATAAAGTATTGTTAAATTATAAATGACGTCATTCTGTTATTTTTTGTAAAACATATTAAATTAAATCATTTTTTTATTAAAGTAATTGTCCCATATATGATTTTTGTGTAACAAATGATAATTAGTAATAAAAAATATTTACTATTCAATTTCTTTTTTTTTATTAAAGCAATTTTACCATGTATCATTAATTTTTTTTATTAAAGCAATTGTCCCGTGTATGATTAATTTTTTTTTTATTAAAGCAATTGTCCGATGTATGTTTAATTTTTTTATTAAAGCAATTGTCCTGTGTGTGCTTAATTTTTTTTTATTAAAGCAATTGTCCCGTGTATGATTAAATTTTTTTTTATTAAAGCAATTGTCCCGTGTATGATTAATTTTTTTTATTAAAGCAATTGTCCCGTGTATGATTAATTTTTTTTTATTAAAGCAATTGTCCCGTGTATGATTAAATTTTTTTTATGAGAACAATTATTAATTTTTTTTATTAAAGCAATTGTCCCGTGTATGATTAAATTTTATTTATTAAAGCAATTGTCCCGTGTATGATTAAATTTTTTTTATGAGAACAATTGTCCGTGTATGATTTTTTATACATTAGTGATCAACACTTTCTTTTTTTTTTTTACAAAATTATTGATCAACACTTGTTTCGTGATGTTTTAAGTATAATGACAAATATTTACTCCGTAATTATTTTAATATATATTCATCAATAATGCACTTCTTCTGTATTTTTTATATAAGAGTAAACAAAAATAGAGTAGATTTTTTTTTATAATAAAAATAGAGTAGAATTTAACTATTATGTAATAATATATTAAATTACAAAATATAATTTTTTTTACGAAATAGAAGATTTGAAATATTTTTAAGAATTGATGAGGACAAATTATAATTTTTAGTAGTAATATCTTTTAATATATTGGGCCTGTTTGAATTTGACTTATTTTTAAGCTTATGAAAATAGTTTATGGTTATAATTTATAAATAAACTTTTATGTTAATTTATAAGTTTTTTTTACGCATGTTAATTCATAAGTTTTCACTAACAAAAATTATATCTTTATAAATTGTTTTCATACTACCTTTAAAAACTTATAATAATACATAAAAACTTATTTATTTGCATAAGTTATTTCGCATAAACTCATAAATAAAAGAAATCAATCCAAACGGGTCGATTGTGTTTTTGTTTCTAATGTTCTGTTATTTTATTTTTAAGCTCATAAATAAGTATCTTCTTTTATTAGGTTATTCTATTTTTATTTTTTATATATAAGTTTTTATATGTTAGATTGAGTTACTATTTTTTCATTAAAAAAAAAGTTACTATTTTTGAAGCGTATCTTTTATAGTGATTTTTGTTCATATTTTTATGTGTAAATTTATTTTATTTAAATTTTTATGGGAAGATTTATTTGATGCTTATCTTCTTTTTTTCCTATTTTTGTTTTGTGTTTTTTTTTTGCTTTGTTTAGAGATGTGATTTCTGATGCTATTTTTATGGGAAGATTTCTTTCATGCTTATCTTTCTTTCCTATTTTTTTTTTTTTTGTATTTTTTCTATTAGTTTAGAGTTAAAATTACATTTAAGGGCGTAAAACTTGGAACACCGTTAAAAGTAATAAGGACAAACTTGGATTTTTAATTGTAGTTTCTTTTAATATATTTTAAGTAGATAACCATTCAATTTGTTCCTTAGATGAATTTCAATGTTGAAGAAGATAATCAACCACGAAGGTTTTGGGAGTTGCAAATTTTGGATCGTCATTTAGCAAACAATTCGGTTTTGGTAATTTTCACACATGATATGTTTTATTTACATTTAATTTTTAAAATATATTTTCCAATTTTCTCATTCAAACATGTAATTTATTTGTTGCTTTCATGAATCCTAAATTTAACTTCAAACTTTAATGTATTTTAAGTTATTTTTTCTAATTTTTATATCAGTAGTAATTGTATTGCTTTAATATTGGTTATCATATTATGTGTCTAATTTTATGACAATGTTCACATTCAATTAATTTTTGTGTCTACTGTTATTCATTATATTAGTTTTTTTTTAATAATAATCTTGAAGCAATATTCCTATAATTTATGAGCATAAGCAAATTCTTCCCCGTGCGTTGCACGGGTGTGAATACTAGTATTATACATATAACATACATAAGGAACCTTCTTCATATCTTCTTTGGCTTTCTCACTTAGGACATTGTTCTGAACTAGGGGTGCTCAAATCCAAACCAATCCAAATAAAAACCGTAAACCGCAAAAAATCGAATTTTTTTGGATGTGTTTGGATGTCCTTTTGTGAAAACCGCTGGATCGGATGAGATTTCGGATTTATTTTTCAAAACCGATCCAAACTGAACCAAACCGCATACTTTTTTTTTTGACAACAAACCGCATACATATATTTTAATACTTATTAATCTTTTTATTAGTATGAAAATATATTGCATTAACCCTTTTTTTGTTCATTTTAAATTTTGTTAATACTATTTATTAATTTAATTTAATCTATTTTTTACTTTTTGACACGTTTCAAATATAATTGATAGTTGTCATTCCAAAACATTAATTATTAATATATTATATGATATTTTTTAAATCAAACTTAACATTTATTTCGTCAAAAAAATTAAACTATTATTTTATACTTTTCTTTATAATATTAATATTTAATAAAAAATTATAATTTATAATCTGGATATCCAAAAACTGATCCAAATTAAATCACATAAAATTGGATTGGATCGGATTGAATTTTTTTAATTTGTTATCCAAAACCGAACCAAACCGAAAATAAATTTATTTTTGGATCGGGTGAGTTTTTGTCTCAAAACCGATCCAAACCGAACCGTGAACACTCTTAGTTCTGAACTCAATATGCAATGACCAACAAGAAATTTACTATCCATCATGCAAACGTATCGGTGTAAACTAAATCAATAATATTTGGCCTACTTTGAGGACAAGAACTATGAAAGGAAACTCTATATTGTTTACCACATAAAAATTTATTGTTTATAGACAAATAACTTTAAAAAAAACAATTTAAAATCGATTATTTGCAATTTATTAATTGTTCAAATTATTTAAGAATTCTTCAGGGGCACTAGCTAGTTAAACATATTAATAAGAAAATTTTGTCTTAGAAGCATTTAATATCTTAAAAATATAAAAATTATCTTCCAATATTAATTTTATCTTTGATTTCTTTTCTTAATATACTAAACAAATACCCCGAAACATGACCCATTATTTAATTTATGTTATGCTAATAAGTGCTTTAATAGTATTGTTTAAAGAATCCACAAAAAGAAATTTTATTTTGAAAGTACAAATTATGGACTTTTTAAAATACTATCTTTGTCCCAATATATAAAATATTTTTGATAAATTTTGTTGTCCCATTTTATAAGACCCTTTTCAAAGTTTAAGGTAATTAATTAAATTTTCACTAAAATATCCCTAATTAAATGAAGAAAAGTAAAAGATCAATATTTATCTCTCTTAATAATTGAAGGGTAATTTTGGAAAAAAAGTATATCATTGACAAATTTAATGCACAAGCTACTTTTCTTAATTCTTGTGCATTTGTGAAAGATGTGTTATATATTAGGACGGAGGGAGTAATATAACTATGTAATTTTTATATGAAATTATTTCTTTTAATTCTTTAAACAATTTGTTAGCGTTTCCTTCGTTTACTACTCGGTCTTGACTAGATACATTAAATTTTTAATGAATCTAAAAAATAAAATTCTTGTTATATTAAGGACTGAAAGGAGTAATTATCTAAGGTTGAAATTGATTTGTGATATCCTATTGTGATATTGTGATGGATGTGTTCATCTTTCGAGATAGATTTTAGCCCTGGCATGGGCAGGGCTCGAGGTATCACATTATAGACTACAAAGGGAATGCAATAATTTGGTCACCTTGTTTTGTTTGTTGTAAGGGACCATAATCTCTCTTGCTGTATGTATCATTATTGTTGGGGGACTTCCTAGTTCCTATGAGATTGGCATTTCAGAGAATGTCTTGTTTGCTTCAATAAAATCTTAAGCACACCTATCACGAATGATTCTTGTGGGAGCCATTTTTTCTAGTTCTAGATTACTACTACTAGTACTAATACTTAAATGTTTCTTCTAATTACAATTATATGGACCACTTTGTGGTCTCTTCTAAATTTATTTATTTATTTTTAACAACTCAATTTAGAATTTTATATTTGCATGGTTGATTTTTCCCAAAAAATTCCCTAAGCATGTTCATACAATCATCAATATCCTACATTGATCATAATTGAGTACATTACATTGTGGTGGTCTCACAATTACTTGACACCTGTGGTGTTTTTTCCATATTAGATTTCTTCATTTTTCATCCAATAGCTTCTTCCACTAAGTGCACGAGATTAAAGTCCTGTTTATCTTGCACTATACATCACGTTTTTTATTTATTATCATAGTGATATAGAAGTGGAAAAGTAAATGGAAATGAATTAAGACATATCAAACCCACACACCAATCAAACTGATCAAAACAATCATCTTGACTCCTCAAAAGATTATATTGAGAAAGAGTTAGCCTAGTTACAAAGACAAAACATGAATCAATTCAAAGAGCTAGAAGCATGCCCTATAACTTAAGGGAACCCTTCCAAAATTTTGAGTTGAAGCATGGTGGAAACCATTTTTTAAATTGCATTATACTGCAAAACTTTATAATACAAACAATATAATGCGATAAATACAGCCAGCAGCCACAGTTGCAGTTATGCTACAAACCTTTATAATACTATAGAACGCGTTCTTCAAAAAAAATAGAATATAATGTGATAAAATACGGTTAATGTATAAAATTGTGGTTACATGTTTGACTCCAATCTTTTTTATACTGCGACTACAATTGCAGATGTGGATCGCAATTTTAAACTAGGGTAGACACACTAGTCACTAACTATGCGCATGGTACAGTGGCACTAGCACTTCCTTGTTGCACACTCACTAGTTGTGTTGTGTTGTGCACACTCAAAAATGAAAATTATAATTTCCTAAAATAAAACAAAACAACCCATTAGTGAATTGGAGCCAATACTATAGCGTAGTACTGGTAGGTCGCATGTGTGCCAAAAATATGCGCGTGCTATAGCAAGTATGGCGGCTTAAGCTCGCTTGTTCCTTACCAACTAAAGCCATTGTCTCAAAGTTAAGGGTATGGTGGGGACCACGTGTCTTGTAAATCTAATTTACACTTGAAACAAAGATGGACCTAAATGTACCATGAAGTTGGAACACATGCTAGATGATGTGTAGTCCCATGGAGCCATCCACGGTACTTGTCGGGGGCACATAGTGGGACCAATCATGAGTTTAAGGGTTTTCATTTGTTATCATGATTTAGTGCAACAAGGAGGATAGGCATTCAAGCTTTGTTGAGGTTCATAAAGGTGTAGTAGTAACTAGTACTTTTAAGTTGTGTTTCAACTCTTTTAACTTTTACTCCAAGTCCACTCCAACAATTAAGTTTATGTTTAAATTAATTAATCCCTTTGAAAAAATATACATTTTAGAGCTTTACAAAACCCTAATTGTGATATTAACAAATTTACTATCAATTCAAACATTCACTAAACATATATTTGGATCAGATCCGTTTTATTGTTACAAAGTTGTAATAATTTTTAGAAGTTACAAAATAGAGCTTCTACGTTGTCGTGATATTTTATCAGTTTTCTGTTTATTGTACCGCACATCTAAACATACGCTAAATAAGAGTTTTAGTGGTAGGATTTGTCTTGTAACTTTTTTAATGTGAAAAAGTGGGATTGTTTAGTTGAAAGATTGTTTGAGACTTTTTAAGAAAGATTTGATTGGGGCAAGTTGGTTGATGATTTTATTTCTTTTGTGATAGATATATGGAAAAGGGGAAAGAGTGATTGTGTATGCAAAACACTATACTATAGGAGTAGCTTGCTTGCGTGTGAGAGTGTGGTTTAATTGGGTTTGGTGGTGCGCGTGCATCACAAAGAAAGACATAATGGAAGCTGCCAGCCACATCCCATTCATTTTATTCATCAGGCCATACATTATGCATCATTTCTATTCTACCTCTTAAAACAGAAAATTTTCATTCTGAACTCACAATTTTTCATCATTGTATTCCCTTCCCTCTTTCTACTCTTTTAACTTATCTTCACAACCACATATATGTATTCTATACATGTGTCATGGATACTATGAATGAATACTTCTAATTGTATTTGTAATTTGGTTTGCATTTTATTTTTGAAAAATTTAACCAAAATATATAAGTAAACTCCTAAAATGGTGAAGTACTTGTATTGGATATGTACCAGTACTGGGTATGTGTACCGTACTTGTATGGTACGCATCAAATTGTAGCTATTTTTATTTGGTTGATTTGAATGGTGGATATAGCAAAAAACATATATCGGTAATTCAAAAATCTTTTAAAATATTTTAATTTTTTATTAGTAAATTTCAATTATCTCTCCCACTTTTGATGAAAATAGTGGACATAATAGAATAAAAAAAAATAAATCTCCAAAGTGTAAGTCACTTAAAAAAAATACTTATACATACCAGAACCTTAAATTTTCTAAAAATATTATATATCCCATACCAATACCCTTACCGGGTACTACTACCGTACCAGCATCTTGGCAACATTAAAGTTTGTGTGAACATCGTAACTTTTAGAATTGGAAAATATTTTAATGTATTATGTCTATAATTTATCATGTTTCATGTTAACTTTTAATTTTTTATTTTAAGATTTATATATTTATTTACTCCACTACTACTAGTACTATATCTTATGTGCAGTAGTGTGTCACACTAAGGTAACTTGTCTTTATCTTTAATTGAGAGCTGGAGGCTTCTGCAAGAGTATTGATTATGCTGGAATTATTGATGTATAATCTTAACAATACTCTTAAAATGAAAGTCAAGGAAACCACTAATTGTATCCTACTAGTTTTAGATGTAGTAGCATATACCAAAACATGCTCAAAAAAGACCATGAACTAGTACTAATTACTCCCTTTTACTAATTAATTTGCAACTAATTACTGCTCCATTATATTCATATAAAACTTAATTAAACATAATTATCCAAATCAGATGAAATTGGAATGTATAGTATTTTATAATTGAATCAGGTTTGGTCAGAAACAAAATTGCAAGGTGAACAAAAACAACAACATTTATGAGCTTTGTTATACTTTTAGCAGATAACAAGTAAAAAAATTGAGTACATTAGACTCAGATGTATGTATCTGATGGTATAATTAACATCTAACAAAAAAGTTAAGAACTAAACATAATGATAAACGACATTTGATTGTTTTTAATTAAACTAATGACTTGGAGGATAAAGAGAGAATCCTTTTCAATTTTGATGCTGATATGGTTAACAAGTGTGCATGCATGCTTTGTTAAATAAATAAATAAAATAATGATAATGCCACCTTACATGAATTTGCATGAAGAATAAAAATGATTTGAGTGCTTTTCATTTCACGTACGGGACCTCCCTCATTCAAAGGATATTCTCATTATTTACATGCCACGCCTGATTCCTTTTGTTTTTGTTTTTCTCTATCATAGTTTACATCGAAAAAAAATTACTTTTTAGATTTATAAAATTATCGATATATTTGGTCTAAGAAATGAATCAGATATATCAACCATTCCATAAATTTAAAAACTATATTTTTTCTTATATTAAGTATTTGAGAGAGTAATAAATAATAACATTTGATATGTTGAGATACGAGTTCAAACTCGTGTGAATTTTGTTACTATAGATTCTTTAAAACAAAACAAAAAAAATTACTATGATTGTATCTCAAAAGTAATTTTTTAAATAATAATATCTCGCACACTTTATACAGTAAAAGATTACAAAAATATTTGATACAATGTGAGATCAAACTCATAATACTAATACTATGTATTGAATGTGTGTGAATTTTGTGGGTATAAATTCTTTAAATCAAGACATAAAATATTTACTATTATTATTCTAACCCAAATATGGATGACATTTTGAGCACGTCAAGTTTTTGTTAATTAAAGCTTGCTCTCATAGGAATAGACAATGTTGTCTCAATCAATTTGAGTTGTTTTCACCTTTCCATTATGCAGAAGCCATTATCATCACTATTGGAGTGTGCTCATTTATCAAACAACTCTCAAGTGATTGGTGCTTCTAGCTATTTGGAATTTGAGTTTTTGGTTACAATTTAACTAAAACGTGCTTTGTTTTTACTAACATCCATTGCTAGTGATGTAGTAACTCTAATTCAATTGATCAATAGTACTATTACCTCAACAAAGCTAATAATTGTTGTCTTGCATAGCAACAATACAACATCTAGCCCTAGATTTATGATTATGTTTCTATTTTATCATAACTATCATTTACACATTTACTATGTTGAATCCTCAATTTTGACTCATCAATCCAAATTCCTTTGTTGTTTTTTTATTTTTATTTTTATTTTTTAAGATATGGTCTCAAATACAATTATATTTGACATAAGCTCATTTGTTCAACCAACTATTTAAGTCAAAATAGGCCCCCCTTGACCTTCAAATCACAAATTGAACTAATTAATTAACCATAGATTAAATTCTAGAATTGAATAGCTCAAACGATTAATTTAAAAGTAAAAAGAGTTCAAAGAGTTAAATGACCAGAATTCATCTCTTCAAAAAAAGAAATACGTTAACATAACATACACCTATTCAAAAAAAAAAGTCATAGACTAAATTTATTTATTTTTATAGATTGAATTTTTAATATAATAACAAGAAAGATAACTAACTTTTTATACCAAAAGCTTTAAAAAAACTTTATATACCAAAAAGCCCACATTTTATTTAAAACATTCTTTCAAAAAAAATCCTTCTTAAACAAACTAAAGCCAATTAATTAATATTATAGTGACTGATATATCATGTGAGCAAATAAGTTGGAGAACTATTTGATGTGATGATTGACTATCTTTGAATTGTTTAATAGAATCCAAAATCTATTAATGGATAAAGAAAAAGACAGAAAAAGCACTAATGCTAGTATACTATAGTACTACTATTGTACTATAGCTTCTAGGAGACTAAAGATATGCAAAACTAGAAAAATCTCAAAAAACAGTGATGAAGGTGAGTGGAGAATAGAGACAGAGAGAACAATTGAAGAAGGTTGCACTAAAAAATTAAACTTAAACAAATTAATGTTATTCACTTCATTATGCCTACAATCATGATTCTTGGTTCCATCACCCGCATGCTCTTTTCTAAACACTCTCTCACACTTCTTCTTAATACAAACTCACTCTCATTTTGATTCATACACACCTATAAATCTCATTGACCCCCCCAATCCTTTCTCTCACCTCAACCTCAACATTTCAATCAAATCTCTCTATATATATCTCCCTCAACTTCTCTTGCTACCTTTCAAGTTTAAAGTTCAAACCTTTTTATCTCAAAACAAAACTCCTCTGTTTTCCTCTGTTTTACTCTGTTTTTCTCTGTTTTCCTCTGTTTTTCCTCTGTTACATCAAACACATTCATCAACCTCAACACCCCAAATGGCTGTATCTGGATTTGAAGGATTTGAGAAACGTTTGGAACTTCATTTCTTTGGAGATGATCCAATTATATTCCAACTGGGTCTAAGAAAAATTGTTTTTGAATCAATACAACAAGTTTTAGAAGCTGTTCAATGCACAGTTGTTTCAGCAGTTGGAAACTCTTACTTTGATGCATATGTTTTATCAGAATCAAGTCTCTTTGTTTATCCAACTAAGATCATAATCAAAACATGTGGAACAACTCAACTTCTCAAATCAATTCTTCCATTAATTCACTATGCAAACCAAATAGGTCTCACTTTATGCTCTTGTCGCTACACAAGAGGAAGTTTCATCTTCCCAAAAGCACAACCTTTCCCTCACACTAGCTTCAATGATGAAGTAACCTTCTTAGAAGACACTATCCCTTCAAATCTATGCCATAGAAAAGCTTCAATCATGCCTTCTAAATCATCTTCACACTCATGGCATGTTTTCACTGCTCACTCTTCAATAATTCATCAAAATCACAGTCATAATCACAGTGACAGTGATATCTTCACTATGGAGATATGCATGACTGAGTTAGACCCTATTCTTGCTAGAAAATTTTTCCGGCGACCGGGAGATGGAAAAACCGGTGACTCAGCCGGAAAAGAGATGACGGAGCTTACCGGAATCAATGAAATAAATCCAAATGCATTCATTTGTGATTTTGCATTTGATCCTTGTGGATATTCAATGAATGGAATGGATAATGATTGGTATTCAACCATTCATGTTACACCAGAAGATGGTTTCAGTTATGCAAGCTTTGAATGTGTTGGTTCTGTTAACGACAACATAGTACATGTGTTAAGGAAAGTTGTTCAGATTTTCCGACCAGGTACTATGTCTATATCAACTACAAGCAATGATTATAGCAATGAGATGTTGAAGAAGATGGTGAATGCTGTTGAGCCTCTTGGATTGAAATGTAGGAGTCGTGCTGTGGATCGGTTTCCGGCAGCCGAGACTGTTGTTTTTCAAACATTCACAGCTCGCCGGAGAAGTGTTTAATGACGACGGCGAGGTGGTGGTTATGGGTGGTGTTATGGAGGGAAAAGAAATTTAATTAAAATTAAAATAGGGAATTGGTGTTAGAGTTAGTTGAAAAAAATTCATAAAAAAAAGTGTTAGTTGAAAAAAAAAAATAGGGGTGACGTGGCGTAATGTGATTGGTTTGATGGTGATGAATGGTGATGTAGAAGTCTACTATGAACATGTTAAGGATCATGTTGAGAATGGGATGGTAAATGTTGGGATGATGATCATGATAGTGCAACCCACTTAGGATTGTCACGCATAAGAATTTTGATGATGTTTAGTGGGTGTAAAAGTGCTATTGTTTGAGATTATATTGGACTTTTTTTATAATCTTGTTTTGTTTTGTTTTTTTCACTCACTTTTCTTTTTACTAGCTACCTTTCTTGTCTTTTATGCCTTCTTTGTAGATTATTAGTATTACACTTTAATTAACAAAATCACACTTATTGCTAAAAAATTTCACTTGGTGAATGGTTTTTTTTTTTTGGGTGCAATGCAAAACACATGTAAATTGTAGCTAACCATGAGGCACTATTTAACCATGGCTTTGTCGCCACTCATGTTTATTTAGAAAGCAACATTTGAGAAGCAAATTGGTTAACTTAGAGGCCACTATTAGCAAGCTGAACTTAAAAGATTTGACTATTATGGTGAAGTTAAAAAATTAACGTTTGATTTAGTAATAGACAAATGTAATGGTCAAGATTTAACATGACTCACCTATTAATCAAGTACATTGGTGAGATTTTCTGATGTGAGAAAAAAATACTAGTACATTGGTAAGAAACATAATAAATCTTGACTAGTTAGTAAGTAATAGGCGAGTCATGTTTCCTCACTCATGAATAAAAAATCAATCACAACCATTAAAAACCAAGTTACACGTCAACCTAATCAATCGTTAGTTGGTTCAGTGGTGATTGACGCTGAAATTGATAGGGATGACTACGGTTCGATCCCTCGCAACTGTGATCGGAAGAGGGCTGTAACCACTTAATGCCAGAACTGACCCTCGAACCAGATTCAACTGGTGGTGAAAACCAAAAGTTACACTTCAACCTTAAATTGAAATTAAAGTTCCTATTGTCATCACCAAAAACCCTTTCACTTTTACAAGTGATTTAAGAATACACTTTCTCCGTCCAAACTTTCATACGTGAATTCATAATACACTCACATTTGTTTTCTTAACATTTCTCATTCCAAATTTGGTGAATTCCAATTTGGCTTCTAAAAAACTATGTTTTTCTCATGTATTTGAAAAACCACCCATTCCGATTCTTTCAAAATTCATTTCAACCTTCAAAACATATATTGATTTCCTCTTTCTTGTCTTTGTGAACGCGTCTTTGCAACAAATCTTCTATATTCAAGATTTCTATAAACACCCATTTTGATTCTTCATCTTTCTCAACAAGTGATCTTACTGTTCTGATTTTTTTAAATTTGCAAGGGTGAACGTGAATTAGTTGACGTCTACCTATGTAAAGTTAGTTAACATGTATGCCTTTGGAAAATTTGCTTTTTTGAGTTCACATAATCTTATAATACACTACCATACTTAAACTAAGTTAACGTAAAATTTAAAAATTAGAGTTTTAAAGACATGTATATATGTATGATTAGAAAAACGATAGCTATGTAAATTGTGTTGCCGTACGATTCACTTAATTATATAATGGAGTATTTTTTTGTTAAGTAATTTAGTAACAAGAAATTTCACCTTTAAAATGGATAAATTAGATAATCGAAGTTCAAATCTCAACCCAATACAATATTGAGCTAAGCTCATGAGACTATAATAGAGAGTCAAAGACTATAATTGAGTATTAAATATTAATGAGAGTGTTTTTAGTCAATCTTTCATCAAACTTGATCATATATATTTTTCATAGATATTTGTGAGAAAATTTTAAATTGAAAATACATGTATTCAACAATTTTTTTTTAATTTTCATTTTAAATGCAAAATTTTTACATTTATTTTCTTAATTAACTATAATAATAACCCATAAACTAATATAAATTGAAGAACTAATTAATTAACGTTTTCTTAGAAGACAGGTTAGTTTTTGTTTGTGCAGAAAGAAATCGACAAATGCAAATATGAAACAACACACAATAGAAGAAGAATCTGATATCTTCCTCTTCTCATGTCTCTTTCACTCCAAGATTCTCCTCGTCAACTTGTCTTTGGACTCTTCCTTCTTCAATAGGGTTTCCCATGATCCTCTGTTTCTCTTCTATGCAGGTCCACTGCACCCAACCAAAGGTACAGTTTTTCTTTTTCTCTCTTTCCTAGAACCTTCATTGCATTTGCATTTTCTTCGTCTAAAACCACTTGCACCTTTTTCTCCTAAATTTAAAGTCTCTACCTTTTATTTCCATATTATGTTGACTTAGGGTTCTAGTTTTCTACACCTATTCAGCTCAAATTAGACTCTTTTTTGGTTCTTTTTTTACAATTGGACAAAACCCCATTTGTTTTTTGCAATCGAATTTGGTAATTCCCAGCTTAAACTTACTAATTTTGTTCTGATTTTGCTCCTAGGGTTTGTACATGATCCCCAATTTCAGAAGGTTCAACTTTGGAGTGACAATGCAGACGAGTTACAGTTACTGCTTCCTTTAAGCTTTTATTTTTTCTATGCTTTGAGTTTCATGTCTTGTTTATAGAAGCATCATATCATAACATAGGTCACTTTTTGAAATATGGGTTGTGTTCATGGCAAGTGTTGCTGTGTTGAAAATTCTTCATCTAATGGAGACTCTAGAAAACATGGTTTCCATCATAGCCATAGGAAGAATATACTTGCTCAGAGAGTATTGAAAAATGTTTCTGTTCCTTCCCATAACTTTGTTTTGGAATATACCTTTCTCACACTGCGAGGATACTACCCGGATTCGCTGGATAAACAGAACCAAGATAGTTTTTGCATTAGGACACAAATCCAAGGTAATCCTGATATCCATTTCTTTGGTGTTTTTGATGGGCATGGTCAGTTTGGTAGTCAGTGTTCAAACTTTGTTAGGGATAGGTTGGTTGAAAAATTATCTAATGACCCTGCATTGGTGGAGGATCCTGTTCAAGCTTACAATTCTGCGTTCGCGGCAACAAATCATGAGTTGCATACTAGTGACATTGATGATGCTATGAGTGGTACAACGGCAATTACAGTGCTTGTTGTTGGAGACACCCTTTATGTTGCTAATGTTGGTGATTCGAGAGCTGTGATAGCTGTTAAGGATGGGGATCGGATTACTGCAGAGGACTTGTCGTCTGATCAGACACCATTTCGGAGAGATGAATATGAAAGAGTGAAACTTTGTGGAGCAAGGGTGTTGAGTGTTGATCAAGTGGAAGGGATCAAAGATCCAAATATCCAGCATTGGGGTAACGAAGAGAGTTGGGATGGAGATCCTCCAAGATTGTGGCTTCCACATGGGATGTATCCTGGAACTGCATTTACAAGGAGTTTAGGGGATAGGTTGGCGGAGACAATTGGTGTGGTTGCTACTCCAGAGGTGTCAATTGTTCGACTTACACCTAATCATCTCTTCTTTGTTGTTGCTAGTGATGGGATATTTGAATTCTTGTCAAGCCAAACTGTTGTTGATATGGTATGATATGAAACCTTCTCTCTTGATTCTTTTTTTAGCTCTCAAAGTTTTAAATTGTGATTGTATTCATAGTTGTGGTTACATCACATCATGATCATTGGTATTGTGAAGAATTGTGGACAAACGTGTCTAATGCTTTTGAAATTGTGGCTGTGATGTGGTTAGGATGACTTAAAATAGCTTCACATTGTTGGCCACAATTATGGTTGTGGACTGCAATTTAGTGTGTAAATTTTACCTAGTATTTAGACAATATCATCCTAGGTTTAAGATTTGATGACTGGTTTAATCTATTTAGAAATCATCTGCTTATTAGAAATCGTATTATCTATCAATGGTATACAAGTTGCAATTGAAGACTTTGGCTTGAAAGTCAGGATAAAATTAATGTTTTCTGTGTGCAGTTATGTTTATGGTTTACGGTTCTTCAGTATTGCAAATATCTGTTAAGTCCTTTCTAAATAAGAGCTACCTACACTACACCATGAGAAATACCATTATAGTATTAGTTTTTAATTGTTATTACCCCATGAGGCAATCAACAACGTCAGATTTCTTGTTTAACATACCTATGGCTCATTACTTCATTTACCAGGTAAGTGCAAATACAATTGAAATGAGAGAGCAAAAAAAAATTGTTTATCATAAGTGCTCATCATATGGGTGTGGTGTAAGCTTCTCCACATTTCATCTGTTAATTAGGTCTATCAACTGTTATCATATGTAGTAACTGTCATGATTTTGTGAACATTATTTCTAAATAGCTCTTGATAAAAATTGCTAATAATTGCCAATAGTTTTTACATATGAAGTGTGTACACAATTCGGCTGATTGTAAGTTACTTGTAATGTAGGGAATTGCTTACCATCCCTAACCTGTTGCGATACTATAGACAACAATTTCAATGTTTACTTCCCTGTTGCATTACTGTATAGAGTTTTAACTCTGGTAGGATTCCCCTTCTTATCTTGATAAATATGTGTTTTATTTTATGTTGCAGACAGCGAGATATACAGATCCCCGTGATGCATGTGCCGCTATTACTGAAGAGTCATATAAACTATGGTTGGAACTTGTGAATCGAACAGATGATATAACAATTATCATTGTCCAGATTAAAGGACTTTCTAATGTATGTATTATTGAATGTATTCCTTCATCATCATTTCCTTTTTATGTTTACTTCCTTCAGGCTTGTTTGAAAATTTTATATTTGTGTTATTTAGTGGATCTTCTATACTAATTTACTTGACTTTAAAAAAAAAACTAAAAGAAAACATGTAGAGAATCTTCTCATCAATGCAGTATGTTAAATCAAAATCTTGCTACTGGTGGTTCAATAATTAGAATCACCTCATCATTTGGTTGACTTGTTTATCTAACTTTTAGTCTGACATTGTAGTCAAGTACATCTGGAGTTGAATTAAGTGAGGTCAATGCTGCGACGGCAACGAGAACCAGGACAGGAATTTCGGATACATCTGCTACCACTGAATTTGATGTTTATCATTCTATGACAAACAGTTTCTCTGATTCACAATCCTGCCAGCATGTACTCTCGCAAACATTATTGAAGTATTTTTTATTGTTTGATCATGGTCTGTATAATTGCCTTACCCTTTTCCCCTCTTTGCTTTACAGTGATTGAAGAGAGGGGTTTTACGGAAGCTCGCCAAGCAAGTCTCCTTGTAGTTTCTCCTAAGTGGTACATTTCTATGTTCCAACTTTTCTGAGTCTTTTGCATTGCTCTTGTACATTTATCGGTCACTATATTTGGGTTGTTCGAGTTTTCCGGTATGAGGTGCACTGTCTTTGCAGCAAAAATGGACCTTGTTCAGAAAATAGAAATTACAGTTGGTAAAATTCAAGTTACTTGTTTAGCAGCCATGCCCTTTTCAAGAAGAAAAAAAACTTGTTTAACCATACAGAATCTCATCTTGAGAATGTTTTATTGTATCATAAGATAATAAACTTTATCAAATGTTCCTTAAATGCCTTTTATGATTCAAACAAGCAATAATTGAAAACTGGATCCTATTGTCAATTTCATTCAAAATATGTAAATCAGTTATCGTTTTAGATAATTCAAAAAGTAATATACTTAGAGAAACAGCAAAATGGTTGCTTGCAAAAATAAAGCATGAGTTATTATTATTAGTTTTTTGGATTTTGGTTCTCTTTTTGTTATTCAGCATAATGATAATAAAAATGCTTATTTTTTGTGAACAAGAAAATAATAATATGCAACAGGATAAGATTCTTAAAATGATGGATGATAAATTAATGTTTCGTGTGTCTTTCGTCTTAGCCATGTGGCATTATTTACTTGGATCTAGAGTTCATTGCACTTCGGCTCCACGGGTCCCGTAACACTTTCCAATTATTGTGGAATTTGTAGGGTTTGATTCTCTTGTCTTTTTGATTTTGTGATTATTTATCTTCTATTTAATTTATAGTCAAAATCCAATTTTTAAGGAGTGTTTTGGCATTGGCCTAGATCAATTATTTTCAAAGCCTTTCTTTGGAAAGTGACTCAGGCTAGATTGCTTATAATTGAAGAGGAGACAATCATATATGGTTTTGGGAGGAAGTAACTCAAATTTGTATAGAATTTTGTATGCATGTTATGAGAGATTTGATGATATAAAGGAGTTTTTGGGAGGAAGTCATTGCTAAACAAGAACATATGATATATCTTCAAGATAGTTTGGTAAGAAAGAATAAATGCCAATGTTTGATGTTGCTTTATATGATAATTGGAAGGCTCAAAATTAGTTGGTTTTTTTTCTCAGCTTGTCACTGTAGGTATCGACCTGTCCTTAAAATTGTCTCTCTATAGCCTTCAAATTTTCTAAATGCATGACTACTTACATAGTAAAACCAAGTAAGTAAATGTAGCTTGAACCTCTCCCTCCCTAGGCTGCTTCAAGTTCAACTTGGATGACTCATATTTGTTCTAATATGTTAATAGCACTTGGATGTCTGAGGAATCAGTTGGTTCGCATGATTTCTAAGTATAAGAAAGATTCAGTTTTGAATCACTTTTGTGGTCTTAATGCTTTAGTTATGGGCACCTTCATAAGTGGTTTATTATGGATCAATTTTTAAAATTATTAGAAATTTTAAAGATTTTCAACAATACTCTTTAATAGTAAAAAATCACGACTCTCTTTGTCTTTATGTCTAAAACAATCAACATAGACCTGTACCTCATTCTCAGCACCCCTTACATACAGTCTCGGGCTATTTCTCCCTTAGCTTGGTGTTCATCTTTCCGGTCAATGACATAATTAACGCGAGTTCAATACAAGTTACATTTTTATTTTTTGTTGTTTTAATCAAAACAATATTAATTAAGTTATTATTTCAATTATAAAAATGAAGATGAATATTAATTTATACTTAAAAACACGTAGGTTGACGTTGAAATTTTAAATATTTTGTCAGTACTAAAATTAAAAAATGAATCTTTATTTTAAGGATATAAACTTGATAAAATTTTCAATAAGATAATGTTAGCAATACAAGATGAAACATATTAAAAGTAAATAAATTAACATGCTAAGCTATGGTCAACATAGTTCCATGAAAAAAAGCTATATGGTCAACATAGTTTGCTTTCCTCCTCACAAAACTAATCTCAGTAAAATCTCGAAGACTCTCGTTGCACTTGCTCTTTGAATGTGTCATAGCTATAGGTGTGATAGATATTCTTGTCACCCACCAAGACATCACTACTTGCTTGCAATCTTCTCAAACCTTACCTTATGATGGTTCCCAAAACCATGCATTCATTTGATAGCTTCAAATAACCCCATATCTTGTAGTTTTGAATCACCGAAAAATACAGTAATAAAAAATAGAGATAGAAAATTGAAATTTGACATTCGGATCTCTTGTGACTTAATCAAGATTCTGAATTTTATTTCTGACTTGAATATACAACAATATTAAAACTTTTAATATTTAATTTAAGCCAATTTTATTAATAAATTTGACTGTATAATAGAGATGTGTGCCATGGACCCTTATCCAGCTAAGAGACAAAAACCGTAAAGTTGGTACAAAGGCTTCTTATTCACATAAATAAGTAATGAGCATTAGCAAGTCAAATAAAATTTAGTTATGATGCGACTTATATATATATATATATTATGACACTAAAACCGTAATTTCGTCCACTCATTTCTAATCATATACCCGCTTCATTTTCTCAATAATTTTGAAATATCATTAAAATAATAATACAACACAGAAACATAAAACAACTTCTTCCATTTCGATTTTGTGAAGCTATATTCTGTGTATTATTATTATTATTATCAGGTCCTCTTTCTAGTTCTTTCCTTTGTTCAGGTACGTGAATTATTTCATATTTGTTCAAATAATAATAACTTTGCAGCTATATATATATAATTTGGTAAATTATTTTTTGATTGCTTTAATATGTTTTGTAGCAGCAGAGACAGAAACAGAATCAATCAATCAATCAAACGGAAGAAAGATGTCTTCGATAGTAAAAGGAATAATCATAAGAACCACACCAGATGTGTGCAGCAGCAATAACAGGCTTTTCAATGGTGAGAGAAGAAGCACAAAGGTGCAGTGGAAAAACTTGCAGTTACGGGTTAGATTATCAACATGGAAAGGCAGAACAGCAGCATATCAGATTCCAATTCGAGGCCAAGCTATTCTTACCCCAACAACACCACCAACCACTAAAAAGGTACATTTATTTACCTTCTCTTAGGTGAATTTTGCTTATAAATATGTAATGGATGGAGTATGAAAAGGGCTAGCTACTTGGGAAAATTACTATCTAAGTTATAAAACTTCCAAATTGTTGTAACAAAAAAATAAATTATAAAATTGTTTTTATTAGATGTCTTAGACATCATTTAATGAAAATTTGATGAGATCACATTTTAGTCATTAATTTTCCACTGACCGGAAAATAGTTTTATACGATTATCCAATAAAAAATCATCAATTTTCTATATCATACAACCAATTTCAAAATATAACGTGTTTTGGCAAAATAAAAGGAAAAAAATAGTATATGCACAAACAATGTAACTGTGATTCAATAGCAACTGTGTATTTTGCAAATCACTCTACTACACTCCACTTTAATTGTATGACATAAAGAAATGCTTGATTTCCTATTGAGTGCCAATATAATTGTTATTTGTTACTACTCTATTTGGGTATGCTAAAACATAGATGATGATTGATGAGATTTTCGTGAAACCAAAGCATTGAATCTGTGGCATTGAGATATTGACAAGACACCTCAGTTAGAGAAGAGACCCTAGCTTAGTATGTTTTTGGACCACAAAACAAAATGTAAAGCGAACCTCAAAACTACAATACAAGGCTCAAGAAGGTGTTCCGTGTCAACAAAACAATGCACACCAAATAAAGCATTATACAAAAGAAACTAAATATTAGTATTAAAAAAATTAGATTTTTTCATATAAAAATTAATTAAAATTCTATATGTTTATACAAAATATAGAATATCTATATTTTTTCATATATATATATATACTATATATATACTTACACTAACTCTAAGTTGAAATTTTTTACTTTCAAAATACAAATTTTTAATCAAATTAATTAAAATTCTATTTTCTTTTTATTTACTTTCAAAAAATAAAAGTTGAAATTTTAAAGAGACAAATGCTAACAAATTTTCTAAGAACACTTAAGAATTTAAATATACTTGAAACTCGTGCACTGAATTTTATAAAAATTTAAAAAGAGTTCTTTTCGATACAAAATAAATGTTGTTTTTATTTCATTTTTATAATTTCAACAAGTGTGTGCAATGCAACTATGATTTCCAAAAGTATTGTCACTTTTAATAAGAGAAAAAAAAAACTGAAGCTATACTCTTGTTTATTTCTGTTTTAACAGCGGGTGTTCACTTTTGGCAAAGGTAAAAGTGAAGGAAACAAGGCCATGAAGTCCTTGGTAAGCATTCTTTAATCATCATTCCATAATCAGTTTTTTTTGAGCTAACTCAAATTGGTAAGCATTCTTTATTAGTCTCAGCGTGCTAAAAAACTAAACACATTATGTTTAGCAAAACAAAGCTATTTGTTTTTCAACTAAGTTTTGCATTTGAATTGATGAACAACTGCATGTGTTAATTGTATAGTTGGGAGGAAAGGGAGCCAACTTAGCAGAAATGGCAACAATTGGTTTATCTGTGCCCCCTGGACTCACCATTTCAACAGAAGCATGTCAAGAATACCAAGAGAATGTAAAGAACCTACCAAATGGTTTATGGGAGGAGATACTCGAAGGCCTTAATTTTGTTGAAAATGAAATGGGAGCTTTTCTTGGGAATCCTTCAAAACCTCTCCTACTTTCCGTGCGCTCCGGTGCTGCGGTAAGACCCTTTTTCGTATTTGGTTTTACTTTTTAATTATGTTCTAGGACTTGTTTGGATTGAGTTATTTGAACTTATCTAAATGCATAAGCATTTGTGCGGCTGTTTGATAGAATTGATGAAAACAACGTAACTTATCATATGTCCATAGAATAGTTTATGAAACAACTTATACGAAAAGTAGTTTGACTTTGTTTTACTTTTTGCTAAAGAAATAACCTAGACATACACTTTTATGATAAACGGTTATGCTATAAGCACTTAATTAAGTTGCTTATCCAACCAGGGAGTGCTTCAACTTATAGTTTAAGCTGTAAATTATGAAATTGATTTATTTTGATTGTTAAAAAGTTCCGCTTGAAAACTGAAAAGTACGTACCATTGTATTTATAGGTGTAATTTTCTTTGATTTAAATTTGATTCCTTTTTATGGTGTACTTAACATGTTTATTGCCTAAACTTGTTTGTTTCCTCCACAACTATCAGATTTCCATGCCCGGAATGATGGACACAGTTCTTAATCTTGGATTGAATGATGAAGTGGTTGCTGGGTTGGCTTCAAAAAGTGGAGAGCGGTTTGCTTACGATTCTTATAGACGTTTCTTAGACATGTTTGGAGGTGTTGTAAGTAGTTAGTTCTATTATATCATGTTCACCAAATTGCATTTCATCCGCAAGGTTTTTTATATATTATAAGTTGTCTTATAAAATCTCAATTCAATACACTCTCTTAATGAACTTCATTTGTTAGTATCTTCCATTGCGTTTGTTGCAACTTTTCTTGTGCATATATGTTATATTTAGGTATTGGATATTCCACATTCATTGTTTGAGGAGAAGTTAGAAAAGCTAAAGTATTCAAAAGGCGTTAAACATGACACTGATCTAACAGCCAATGATCTCAAAGATCTGGTTGAGCAGTACAAGAATGTCTACATTGAAGCTAAGGGAGAAAAGTTTCCCACAGGTGCTAAGTTCGACACCATCAACTTCTTCATGTTATGTTTCTACACATTCTTATTGTAATCTATCCCCCACACTCCTTGATTTACCAATTGCAGATCCAAAGAAGCAACTAGAATTAGCTGTTAAAGCTGTTTTCAATTCTTGGGATAGTCCAAGGGCTAATAAGTATAGGAGCATTAATCAGATAACTGGACTAATGGGCACCGCCGTAAACATTCAATCCATGGTGTTTGGTAATATGGGAAATACTTCCGGAACTGGCGTTTTATTCACTAGAAATCCAAGCACCGGGGAAAAGAAACTTTATGGGGAGTTTCTCATTAATGCTCAGGTTATATATGATTTAATTACTAGTTGCTATTTTATATTCGTAAATCGTGTCATTATCATATCTCCTAATAGTAAATTACTAATTATTTTTGGTATTGATGTTTCTTCAAAATTGTTTATAATAGGGAGAGGATGTAGTTGCTGGAATCAGGACACCTGAAGATTTAGAGACCATGAAAACTTGCATGCCAGATGCATATGAAGAACTTGTGGAGAATTGTAAGATTCTAGAGAATCATTACAAGGATATGATGGTAAAAAATTCAATCACTTTAGATTTGTTTTACTGTTTTTGCATTGTTTGTTTGTATCGATAGTGTAGCAAGTAATTCTTCTGAAATGGATATATTATATTGTAGGATATCGAGTTCACTGTTCAGGAAAATAGATTATGGATGTTGCAATGTCGAAGTGGAAAACGTACTGGTAAAGGTGCAATTAAAATAGCTGTAGATATGGTCAATGAGGGGCTTGTTGATATTCGTTCTGCAATCAAAATGGTAGAGCCACAACATCTTGATCAACTCCTACACCCACAGGTATATACTTAGTTGCAACTAACATCATTTAGCTAAGTGATCTTTATTTTGTTCGATGAATCAATGTTCTAATATTTAAATGATATCTAGATTTATTTCCATTTAATTTCTTTCAATAACTTTTCATTTTCAAGTGTAATATGCTCCAGTGTTATTGATTGCTTTAAGTTTATTTGTTTAGTTTGAGGATCCATCTAAGTACAAGGAGGAAGTGATTGCCACTGGCTTGCCTGCATCCCCTGGAGCTGCAGTTGGGCAGGTTGTGTTCACTGCTGAAGATGCCGAAGAATGGCATGCACAAGGAAAGAGTGTCATTTTGGTAAGAACCGAGACAAGTCCAGAGGATGTTGGGGGAATGCATTCAGCTGTCGGCATCTTGACAGCTAGAGGTGGTATGACATCTCATGCTGCGGTTGTTGCCCGTGGATGGGGAAAGTGTTGCGTCTCTGGTTGCTCTGATATCCAAGTAAACGATCATGAAAAGGTAACCTCAGATTATAATTGTTGACAAATTAGTAAGAGATTTTCACGTTCAATGTAATTCAGTATAATCATATTCATTTATGATGATAGGTAGTTGTAATTGGGGATAGCGTAATATCAGAAGGAGAATGGATCTCGTTGAATGGATCTACAGGTGAGGTGATACTAGGAAAACAGGCACTTTCTCCTCCGGCTCTAAGCGATGATTTGGAAATTTTCATGTCTTGGGCTGATGAAATAAGGAATCTGAAGGTGCTGCTGCATATTCTTTATTAGCCGTAGAAGATGCGTTGAATCAAAACCTCCAATTCTTGTTACGTAATTTCACTCATAACTTGGTTGTCTTCTAGGTTTTGGCAAATGCTGACACACCTGAAGATGCAATAACAGCTAGAAAAAACGGTGCACAAGGAATTGGACTTTGCAGGACAGAACACATGGTACAAAAATATTCATTTCAATTCTTTATTATAGCAAACTGAAAAGTGTGAATGCATTAAAAAGGCTTTGTTATAGTAACAAATTATGATTTTATGCATGTTTTGTTGTGTTTTAGTTTTTTGCTTCAGATGAAAGGATAAAGGCTGTGAGAATGATGATTATGGCCGTTACGCAAGAACAAAGGAAAGCTGCACTTGATTTGTTGTTACCTTATCAAAGATCAGATTTTGAAGGAATTTTTCGAGCAATGGATGGTCTCCCAGTAACAATCCGGTTGTTAGATCCTCCACTTCATGAATTTCTTCCTGAAGGTGACTTGGAACAAATTGTCAGTGAACTTACTTCTCAGACAGGCATGAAAGAAGAAGAAATATTCTCTAGGATAGAAAAACTCTCTGAAGTTAATCCCATGCTTGGTTTTCGAGGCTGCAGGTTCGTCCTCTTCTTATGATCCTTCCTTTTGCATAACAAACTACTTTCGAAATCATATGACTTATGTTTAGTGTTGAAAAAAAGTATATCATAATTTATATTAATTCATCATGTATGACAATTTGAAATTATTCTAACAGGTTGGGAATATCATATCCAGAATTGACTGAGATGCAGGCGCGAGCCGTCTTCCAAGCCGCGGTTTCAGTGAGTAGCCATGGTATTACTGTTCTTCCGGAGATAATGGTTCCACTTGTCGGTACACCTCAGGCATGATCCTTTTTCTTATTTTGGAGTTTGAGCTTAATGAAACTCTTGTGACACAATTATTATATAAGCCTAATGCTTTTTTACTAGCAGGAATTAAGACATCAAGTGAATTTAATAAGGAATGTTGCTGAGAAAGTGTTCTCTGAGATGGGCACTTCTTTAAGCTACAAGGTTGGAACTATGATAGAAGTTCCAAGAGCTGCACTAATTGCAGATGAGGTAATACTTATATTCCTCTGTCTTGAAGATACGAACTTGATTTTTAACATACAATAATGAGAATGAATTAAAGAAAAACAATATTTTGTGCTCATTACACTTTCTAATTTTATTATCTGTTTGTGTAGATTGCAAATGAAGCTGAGTTCTTTTCTTTTGGAACCAATGACCTCACTCAAATGACATTTGGCTACAGTAGAGATGATGTTGGCAAATTTCTTCCTATATACCTAGCTGCTGGGATTTTGCAGCATGACCCATTCGAGGTTAGTTGCATAGTTGTGTGACCCGTAGCATCGTTCATTCCGGGACACAATAAAATAAAAAGCACTATTTTGTGTAAAAATAACACACGCGTGCACGATTATCTCTAGTCAGGCTTTATGAAATGACTTGAGAGGTGTAGGATAAATGGGAGTTGGAAACAGCAAAAACGAAACACTGTTACTTTTAATGTTATTTTACTTATTCTATGAATTAAATGTGGTGTACTTTGCATTTGCTTAATATATAAATATTGTTTGCTAAGTTCGAATTATTGACAACAATTACAGGTACTTGACCAGAAAGGTGTGGGTCAACTCATCAAAATTTGCACAGAAAAAGGCCGTGCTGCTAACCCAAATTTAAAGGTAACTAACTAACTAATGCAAATCTAAATAACAAAATTTTGTTACACATCTTGGTTATTATTAATATGTTAATTATAGTGTTAAAACTTAAAAACACTGCTGAAATTAATCTATGATGTGATTATTAGATTGGAATATGTGGAGAGCATGGTGGGGAGCCTTCTTCTGTTGCATTCTTTGCTAAACTTGGTCTCGATTATGTCTCTTGTTCACCATTCAGGTTAGACTAGTAACATTATTGTGCATTCGTACGGGACACTTTCATTTTTACACATGTATATAAGTACTTGTCAAATTAAATTTCTACTGAAAATGAGATATTTGTATTTTCAGTAGTCAAACTAAAAATTTGAGGACTCTTTTGCAGGGTTCCAATTGCTAGGCTTGCAGCAGCTCAAGTTGCAGCATAAGGAACAGTTATTAGACTGTGTCCTATGAAGGGCACAACCCTACACCTGCAAATAATTGTGATTTATCATTTATTAAACCATATCATAAATAAATAAAAATAAGATGAAGGCTTATATAAGGTCAGATAAAGCAAGGATACTAACATACTTAATAGAAGATACATCAAAGTGATATTAATCTAAAAACCTTTGCATATAAAATAAAATAGAGAAAACATTGTGTAAATATATATATTCAGACAACGTTTTTCTTTATAATTTGATTGCATACCGTGTCTTAGTGTATTTGATGTTTAAGACATTGGTGTTGACATATATATAGGTATATCTTTCATTCTGTAAAATTATTGTACATGTTTTATTGTATGACTAATAAAATCTTTGAAATATTGTTCCATGTATCATCTTTGTTCAAATTAATTGATGCGTGATGATGTTGTGTGAGAAGAAGAACATATATTTTGAGTGATATGACTTAAGTATACGAGTCACCTCTTTTATATATATTTCGTTTAGTAAAATCTTATGTGAGTAACTAAGTCCCCATTAGAGATGCATAGCCTGACTATTTACATATGTCTTGAAGATAAGTATTGAGAGTGTGAAAGGTCATGAAGTTGTTACAAGGAACACAGCTTATTGATTAGAGATCTGGTAAATTTTAATACAACAACTTTGATAGCACTTATCACCATGTTGACAAGGCAATTGCATTGTTAAGAAAATTTAAAGACCGGGGTATTCAACCAAATGTGTACACATACACTATTCTTTTCAAGGGACTGTGCCAAAGTGGAAGACTAGAGGATGGACAAAGAGTTTTTGAAGATCTTTTGGTCAAAGGTTATAATCTAAATGTCTATACATATACTGTTATGATCCAACTCCAAGGGTTTTGCGACAAGGGCTTGTTTGATGAAACATTACTATTGATGACCTGGAGTTTGCCTAAATTGAAGTCAATATGAAAATCAAAGGTGTTTGAATGCATGTTTATATGCTTTGAAAAATAAATTGTTCTCTGCTACTTTTGAATGGTAGAATTTGATTGAATTACCTTCAAGGTAAGACCTCAAAAGAGTGTATTGTATAGAATAGTATTGTTTGTGTTGATTGAGTGATTACCAAACTTTTGAGAGAAAAGTGAGTGTGTGAAGTGATTGTTGAGCTGGTCTTGTGAACGTTCCTCGAGTTTACCTAAATTGAAGTCATTGCAAAGAGAAGTTGCATTAAAGGTTTGATAATTGAAGTGTTTTAGGAGATTGTCCAAGTGAATTGTGATTGAAGCTTTTCAAAGAAGTTATAACTCATTGTAATTTTTCATTTGATAAACGTGTTCCTTAAGGATAAGTAATGGGTCGAGTTTGAGGTTGTGATGACTTGGTCATTACATTCATTTTAGAGTATTTCAAATTAGTGTTTGTTAGAATTGTTACTATTTTTATTATAATTTAGTAGGAATATGCATTGTGTCAGAGAATTGATATAATATAAGAAAAAGAAACAAAGTTTGGTGCTGTTAATTATGTCGTTTGCGCCCAGACGCATCGTGAACGGACAGAGCGTATCTTTGTGTCCAAATCTTCCATTTTCATTATGTCAAACGCGTCTAGGTGCAAAAGTCACGCGCGGGGCATGTAGTAGCCTATTGCAACTTGCCCTATTAGCTTTTCGTGAACGCGCGGGGAGCGTGGAGGCAAGTGCTGGGCACAAAGCTGACCCTTTTCTTCATGTTCTATAAATAGGGAGAGTGGCAACAATGTTGGGGTTCCGAATTTTGCATCAAGATCTGAAGAATTAAGTATAGTTGAATTTGGATTCATTTTTTTGAAACAAGATTGAAGACTTCCTTTGTGCCTAATCTTATATATTTATCTCTTAACTCTATTGCAATCTTTATGATAATTATGAGTAGCTAAATTCTTATAGATTAGGTTTTTAGATAAATTTATTTTTATGTTACTTGAGCTATGTAGCAATTGAGTACTATTTTAATCAATTACAAAGTTAGTATTATTCAGTTAGTTCATATGTTTAATACTTTTCATATTTGGATCATTTATGAATTGATCCCAAGAATCAATCCACTACTTTGGACATATGGAATTGTTGATTGTGATTTTTGGAATTAACGTGTTTAAAACCTTGTGTGATCATTAACCCACTTAAGATATTATTATAGAGCTATAATCAAAGGAGAGGGTTATGAGTCAAGAAATTGGGCATAACTAGTTTGTTAATTCACCATGATACTAAACAATTAATTGTAAGAAATAGACGCAACTACCAAGTAGCTGCAAATAGGAGTGCAGCTTTGTTCCTTCAAATCTTCATAACATGTTAGAGGCATTGCAGCTTTAGGACAAACAAAGAAATTAGTAGGTCAGTGTCAATCCCAAGAATACGACAACTCAAGAAAGAGCTTTAGGACCCCGAAAAAGAAAAACGTAAATAAGGAAAAAATGCCCCTTATTAGTAATAAATTTTATTAATTTATGGTAGGAAAAAGCTTCGCAAAAAATATAAAAGGTTCTGAAAAAATAAATTATAAAAATGAGAGGCAACTTTACAATTCTTCAAAATTTAAGTAACTATTTTTGTTTTCACTTTAGAATTCGCTTTAAACCTCATTTAGTCTAACTTGGGCCAATTGTGATGTAGGTCGTTCTATATGTCTTTCATGTAGTATTGTTTAAAATTCAGCTGATAAAACAAAACAAAACTGAAATGAACCGATAAAACAAATTGGCTTAATCTAACTAAATTGTTAATGGTTCATCCTACATTAGTTTAATCGAATTGTATTATTAATGATTAAAAACATGTATGATTTAGAAAAAGTTTAATGGAAACACACCGTCAATCTAACAAAAATATTTGATTTTTCATGTCATATTGATTAAGGGTACATTTGTTTTAGATTCTTTTGAAAAAAAATCTATTTTTTTTTAAAAAAATCCATTTTATAATTTTGATAGTGTTTGTCATAGATTTTTTTTTAAAAATCATTTTTAACTCCAAAATGAAAAGCTATTTCTAATAGCTTTGCAAGAATTTTTTTTTTAAAACTAAGGAACCTAAGTGTAGGAACTTTTTTTTTTTTATAATTGTAAACAAACACAAAGTAGCTTTAGATTTTTTTTCAAAATCTCTACAAAGTTTAAACAAACGCACCCATATAGTAAGGTGATTTAGTGAAATACAAAGTTGCTGTTAATTGACCGTATAATATTATTTTACACTTTCTGTGCTTATTCTTTTTCTCATTTAGAAATGTGAAAAGTTGATATATTACTCACACGCCTTATGCGTTTTTCATTTTACCATTCCGCTATTTACATATTGAATGTTATAAAAATGAGTAATTTTTAAAGTTCTCTACTTAAGTAACAGACGTTATAATTATAGGGTGTTTTTAGGGTATCCGCTACTTAAGTAGCGGACATAAATATTTTGGTAAAATTGTAGGGAGCGCGAGAAAAATATAGGGTGGCAAGATAACTCGTCATGAGATTTACTTTTCGCACCCTCCGGGTATCGTCTTTCACCCCTGAAATGACCTTAATACCCCCATCGCCATCTAGAAAGCGAGCACTTTTCGCACTCTAAATAGCGAGTGTCAATATTTTGCACTCAAACTGGACGCTGGCGCACCTCCCATGGATGAAAAAATTATGAAAAAAAAGAGTTCGCATCCTAGGGAGCGAACTTTTTTTTTCATAATTTTTTCATCCATGGGGGGTGCTAGCGTACAGTTTGAGTGTAAAAAATTGACACCCGCTACTTAGAGTGCAAACTCTTTTATAGTTCGCTACTTAGAGAGCGAACTCAGTTTACACTTTAAAAAGGGTGAAGATGACATAATTTTTTTTTTTGACTTTTATAAGGTTCGCATCATAGGATGCGAACTGCGGTATTCTCGGTTTTACAATTTTACACACTCAGCTTCCCAATTAGTGAGAGGGACGAGAGATGAAAACGGAACGCCAGTGGTAAAAAAGAGTGCCGGGATTGCGAAAAGTAATTCTCACTCGTCATTATTTAGTATATTTGGCCGAAGCGGAGGCAAAGTTGGACCTATTTTTGAACCCAAAGTAACAGAAAGGGTAGTTTTGACTTTTGACTTGCTCGTTGAAATTTGGGAGTGGGGAATGAATGACTAATGAGAACCGAAAAACCCTGCGCTACGCCGTAGCAGTTTTTCTGTAACAAACAAACAATCAATCAAACACCTTGCCTACACTAAACCGTTTTCTTGCTTCTTCAATTCGCGTTATTGCAGAGTTTCATAACCAAATCGAATTGTACAAAACAACAGTAAAATGGTGTTGGAAAGCTACGTAGTAGTACACAACATAGCAAAACGGCACAACGTAGGAACACTAGCACGAAGTGCAACAGCATTTGGTGTATCGGAACTAATCCTCGTTGGTCGTAGAGATTTCAACAGTTTCGGTAACCATGGTTCTTCAAATCATCTTCGATTTCGACATTTTCATTCACTACAAGAAGCTCGACAATTTCTCAAAGATAAAGATTGTGATATTTGTGGTGTTGAGATTACACATGATGCTCTTCCTGTTAATGAACATCCTTTTAAGAAAAGTACTGCGTTTTTGCTAGGAAATGAGGGTACTGGTTTGTCGAGTAAGGAATGTGAGATTTGTGATTTTTTTGTTTATATTCCGCAATATGGTTGTGGTACTGCTTCTTTGAATGTTACTGTTGCTGCTTCTATTGTGCTGCATCAATTTGGAGGTATTTATTTTTTATGATTATGATCTTTTATAGTTTTTTAGAAAGTAATTTGGTGATAAATGAATGATTTGATGATGGTATTTTAGTGTGTTTGATTCTATGCTGATAAAATTTGATTTTGCGTTCCCGTGAACTTAACTCAGGTGGTAGGGACATAACATTTTATATGTAGGAGTCGGTATTAGAATCCGAATCCAGACACCTCTTATTTATCTTTAAAACGGTTAATTTCCAGCGACTGGGCCACTTGACCAAAAAAAAAATTGATTCTGTAAAATTGATTTTTACATAAAAGCGAGTTAGGCTAAAATAACTTATGTTGAATATGTTCATATGGAAGTGTGTTGAACAATCAATTTGAGTATAAAAATCATGTTTCGAGGCTAAAGCTACAATACAAGTTAAATCTAATTGGGAAACCTCAAACATGTCAAAATCAATTTTAAGTCTTTAGAATGATTTTTGGCTCCTTACAAAAGTGATTCAAACATGCACTTAGATCTTTTGGGAGAATAAATTCGTCGTAATCAAACGTTTGGGAAGATTGGTGTGGTGATGTTTGTAATCTTCAAAAACAAACTTGAGGGTTTATCCCATGTTTATATATCTTTCAGCGATAGTTAAGTTTTCTTTGTTAGGTCATTAGGTGAAAAATATAGGGAGTTACTGACTGATAAACAAGCACACGAGGTTTTTACTCATTAGATTACCAACATTTCCTTTTTATGAATGTGTGTTATTTAACATTTGAGGGGAATTTTGGTGTGGGAAATGGTGCAAAAAATGAATGGATGTGTTTTCGATGATAGTTAAACTAAACAATGTAAACTAGGGTTGTCAAATAGCAGCGCTTTAGCATAGTGGGTTTTAATGAATCTACTATGAAAACTCACAATCTACTAACCGACGCCATTCCAGCTTCTTCTAGTGGATGTAACGGCGATGGCAGAAAAGAGAGAATTTTAGGCTGTTAAAAAATGACAAAACTGATGTGTGTACATGTGTGTCAACCATTTAATGGAGAATTTGTGTGGTTGTTGTTGTATTGTATAATAGTATCTGTAAGACAGGACATCATGGAAATTTCTATGAGTTGTCTTAAAGTGGTTGAAGGGGAGATTTGACTCAACGGTTTGAGTTGCTGTTGTGTGACTAAAATGTCACAATGGACCTTACCCTTCCCCGAACCTTGTCGTTGTGGGAGTTTTGAAGCACTAAGTTGTGGTTATGTCTGTTTCTTTGGCGCCATTTTCATACAATGTCAACATAAATTACTGTGTCTTTGGTGCAGTCATGCAAACCCTGCTAGTGCTATGTGATGAGATATTACTACTTTGTATATTGCTTTTGACACTATCCCAACCCAACTGCATCTTGTTACTTATTGCTCCTCATTTGCAAAATATTCATTCTGATATTTGCTACCACTGCTTTTGACATTTTTCATATAATATTGTAGTTTCTGATGTGTTCCCTTTTTTTGGTCAGTCTGGGCAGGTTTCGCTGAAAGATCTCGTGACGGAAATAAATTTGTTGTGGCTGAAAGACCTGTGAAACAGGGTCGACGGAGTTACTGCACAGAAACAGAAGATTCTATCATTGAAGAACGCAGAGCCAGAAGAGAAAATTCTGCCAACGGTTTCTTTGAGGAGACCGAGAGTGGCAATTCATCTGCAAACCTCCTTGATGCATTGTTTGTTGATGGTTGATGGGACATGTGTGATTACTTGATGATCAATTGACCTTTGAGATTGTAGGCTTAGTGCTAAATGCTTCAGATGCTGTAGAAGAGAACCGATATCTTCGGTATCTAATGTGGTATAGAGAAAACTAAATATTACACAATGCAGCGTTTACAGAGAGATCAGTTGGATGAAGGTTTCTACCGTCATTTGGCATGTATGTTGTCTTACTGTGTAAATTATCTAAAACTGTCACCAATGACAGGAAATAATTAGAAGTTTGTGAAAACCAGTTTTGCAGAATTGATTACTCTTTCAACTATTACACTGCCATTTGTTCTACTACTGATGGTTTTGTATGCAGCTTTAAATGACAAATCTGTCTTCCGTTGTTATAGATGTTCCTGTCTTTCTGCAAATATTATCAACTTTAATGGTTGAAAAATAACATGGCTACCCTATTTTCACCGCGTATAATTGGATTGTACCCGGAATCTTTGGCCAAGAAAGGAAATTTTGAACAGCCACACCAAGTTTTCAACAACACCTAATACAAATATGCAGACAAAAAAAATCATTCTATAGCAAATCACAATTGCTAATGCAACTAATCCATGAAAGCAATAATGGCTTTAATGAGCTCATTAATTTTTTTACTTATTCAACAGAAAAAAAACTCATAAAAAAGCTCATTAATCAGCTAACAATTTAAAAAAGTAATTAGACAATGACATTGACAACTTTCCCTTTCACCAAATGTGGTATAAATAAAAGTAATTGGAATAAGAGTTTATAAAAAGATTGAACATTGCAATTAGACAATGACATCGACAACCTTCCCTTTCACTAAATGGGCTAAAGTCATTTGGAACATTGCAATTTCACCTTCAAAGTTTCTTTTGCTTTGGAGAATTTTTCATGACAAACTTTCAAGCTTTGAGAGGTTGTCACTTGCCTTCAAGTTGCAACTTGTGCCTCACTCAAGCTGGATCTTCTCATCACCTTTTCCTGCAATGCTGTTTTGCCTTATCTTTGTGGAATTGGTTTAAGCTCTATTATTCATTTGAATATCAGCTTAACATCCTTGTATGATGCTTTTGAAATTTGCAGTAGGGGTTGAAGTCCTCAATGCAAGATGGTAATTATAGCTGCTATTATAAGCATTATTAATGTAAGACCCAAGATTTCGATTGTATAGTTGGTGTAATAACATTAGGGTTTTACTGTGAGGTTTGAGGGTTTCCGATGTGTTCGTTGTGAAACATCGTATAATTATTAGGTTTTGCTGAAAGTTAGTCTGTTTTGTGCTCGTGCACTGTAATTGTACAAACTTTTGTCTTGTAATCCTCTTTCTTGAATGAGAAGGTTACTGTATATTCAGAATAACGAGTTTTGGATTATTCTTGTTTTTGGAAAAACAAGTAGGAATTTTACCCGCTGTTGTGAAATTTTACTGCTTCTGAATTCAGTAAGATTTCGGGTGGAAGTTTTGTATATCTGCGCGAGTTAGGATATATTCTGAGAATAATTTTCCAAGGTGTGGAAGAAATTTCAGTCGCGGAAAAAGTTTCGGCGATAAGTTTTGGAATGGAAAAACGATAGACGTTCTTTCTGTAGGTTTTCTGTTTTGGTGAGTTTTGTTCGTCGCGGCGCGCGAGAACTGATTATGAGTTGAGTTTCTAGAGGTTTGATTTAATCTTGTGATTTATCATAAAACAAAGTGATCCAATGGCTAGGGTTAGGTCTTGGAACTTTGCACTATTTGATCCAATGGTTGTTTGGCAAGCAAGACAAGTGGTATAGTAAGGAGGTTATCACTTTGTGGACTTAGAAAAATTTGCCGAAGACATCCTTTCTCTCTTCTTCCATCGTGACACCCTTGTTCCTTAACCAAAGCTTCACAAAATTCTCCATTCTTCATCATTTTCATCTATTTCAAGCTTGGAAGCTTTGAGGAAAATTGTAGAGAATCACTTGATTAAGGTAACCCTCTATTCTCATCTTGTAGCTTGCCAAACTATTAAAGTTTGATGGATTTTGGGTTTATGTTCTCATGAGGGTTTGTTAGGAAATGTTGCTTTACATGTTTTTGTTCCATGGAAGTTGTTCATGAGGGTTAGGCTAGCAGGTATAGGCTTTGTTGTTTTGTTTTCCATGAGCTTATGAGTTTCATGAGATTGTTTCCTTGTTAGGGTTTTGTGAGAAAAGTATATTGATCATGAACATGAGTTAGGGTTGTGTATTTGTAAAAACTGATCTTGCTTTTGAAGTTTTTAGCAAAATGGATGTGTGGTTTAGGGTTTTGTTTTAGAAAATGTGATGAAAAAATATTTGGAGTTTTGGAAAGTCTTGGAAAATTATACTCCTAAGTGTTTTGGGAACTTGAAATGGTGTTTTTAAGTTCGGCCTTGTGCTTGCCAATTAAAATGGTTTTGTGTAGTCGTGTTATGTATTTTAAACATGTCGGAAAATGTTTTAGAGTTGTGGGAGGTTTGTAGGAAAAACTTGGTGTTTTGGTTGGTTTTTGGATTGAAAATGAAAACTAGGAGCTAGTGATTGAATCACCCAACTTGCTTATGAAAATGGTTTGTTTTTGTGCCTTGAAAAAGTGTTGGGAACTAATAGAATCAAACTAGGCTTGGTTAGGAAATTATGTGTGAGTTGCTGTTTTTTTTGCTGTCATACTGGTGTAACTCGCCAGGGCGAGCGTCACAGGCCATGAACTCGCCAGGGCGAGCGTCACAGGCCATGAACTCGCTAGGGCGAGCGCCACAGCGAGCGAGACCTGTCTTCCCTGACTTCACTCGCCACCAACTCGCCAGGGCGAGCCCTGAGAGTTTAAATTTTGGCTTCTGATTTCTAAACCTTGTTGTTAGCTTTCTAATCCCTTTTTATTAATTTTTGGTAATGGTTGGGGTTGGAAACGGGTTTTTCGGGTACTCGGAAAGTGTGTAGCTTGTAACGCAACAAAACGACCATTTTGTATTTCAAATTATTTAAGAGTTTTGCCAATGGTTTTGGGTTCGAAAAATAGTACAAATAACTCATGGAGATTGATCAATATAGTGGATTTTGGTGTGGTATCCAAAAGTGTTGGATTTCCTTAGAAAACCTTTAGGTTTTTGGGGTTTTGATTCCATTTCAATAGGATTCTTTGGAATTGGTTTTGATTGTGTACGCTGCTTGTTTTAGGAAGCGCGTCGTGTTGTTTGAACGAGTTTCTGTTGTGAGAGCTTGCCGAGGTAAGGGCTCCACTTTATTTCTGTCTTTTCAAATGGTTTTTGACATGCTTAGAAAAGTTGTTGTAATGCATTTGTTGTGTGGTTGGCATGTCTGTGTTATGTATTCTCGTTGATGAGAACGTGTTTATGATGTTTGCACAATTTACATATGATTAGGATATATATGTATGAATTGCTATGATTTATTTACATATGCTTGAACGGTATGTATTTGTTGCATTAGCATATAAGGGGAATCGTATGCTCATGCATTCATAGTACGTAGTTACGTGAGTGGACTACGGGGTGTTGTCGCGTGAGTGGACCCACCCGAATCCTACGGGATTTTGATTGAGTTGGTATAGTAAGAAAGCTATACCCGGTGTTATCCCACCGTGATTGTGTTTGTATAGTAGCGAAAGCTATACTGGTGTTATCCCACCAATAGTAGGAGGTGTTATCCCACCTGAGACCTACGCCTTCTATAGAGAGGTTGATTCCGGAATTCATGCATGTGGTAGCTTGGATAGTACCACGCCCATTGTAGAAGTCTGCATTAGGCTTGGTGTGTCTTATATATGTAAGCCCGTTGGTAGGAATTGCTTTTGTGTTAAAGAGCTTTCTCTTGTGTATGTGGAAATTTGTTATGTGTACATCTTTCGCACCGGTTATATATACATATACTTTTATTTTGTGGTGACCCTTTCCATATTCTTTATTGGGCTCATCCCACCCCAGACGATGCGATAGGTCATGAGGGCGGCGGCTGCTCAGAGCCTCAGTGAGCTCGTGCTGAAGCTTAGTGTAGTTAGACTATGCGCCGGTGTGTTTTGTGCACCGTGCTTTTGGTTAGCATAGGGTTTCTAACTTGTTTTGATACTTAGACTTTTTGGGATTGTAATTATTCAGGATTACACTTTGCATTTTGAATGCAATATATATATTGTGTTATATATATATATATGGTTTCTTTTGTAATTCAATGCCGGCTCGTTGAAAAATATTTTATGCGCACTCTGAGTGTTTGAAAGAAGAAAAAAAATAATACCCCTCTTTGGCTTTTGAAAACGGGGTGTTACAATTAACATCATTTAGCTTAGTAGAAATAATTTGAGATATGTAAAGCCAGTGTGGAATTTTGTCATTGCTTGGATAGTAGCTAATGCCAATATGACAGGAAATCAAACTTCTCTGACATTGAATTTTTTTAATGTTAGAACTCATTCTCCTAAGGCTCCTAGGAGGTTTTCTTGCACCCTCCTCTGCTTGGTTGGGTTAAGTGCAATGCTGATGGTGCAACCAGGGCCGGTCCTGGTTATTTGGAGGCCCGGCACTAAATATTAAAAAATATGCAAAAAAAAAGGTAATCGTTATTTAAATTGTAAATAACATTTATAACCTAAAAAATAATCATCTTTATTACTAATATGCAAAATATTAATATTCTAATTATAGTTTACGCGTGTTTTGTTTGAATTAGTTTATTTTTTAGCTAATGCAAAAAGTTTATCCAAATAAATAAGTTTTTATAAGTTTTTTTGAACAAGAATAAGTTTTTATGTGTTGTTCTCAAAATTGTCGTGGTAGTCTATGAAAATAAAGTTTATGAAGATATAATTTTTTTTGTATTAACTATGACGATATAATTTTTATTACTGAGAATATATTAATTGACATTAAAATTTATTTATTTGTAAAGACTATTTTTTCATAAACTCAAAAATTTATTTATTCTAATTAACCATAATATAAATAACATTAGTCCTCATTTTGTTATAGGGAGGTGTGTTGTGTTCAAGTGTACTCCTATTTTGCTTGTAAGAAAGAAAGAACAATTTTCTACTCTTCCTCCTATTGTGTGACACACGACCACACGTGATGACTGATGAATGATGATGGATAGGACTGGACTTTTCACTTTTTACTTGGGCCTTTCTTTTCCTTGAATAAAATAGTGAAAATTGCTATTTAGGCCCCCCATGTTTGCTCAGAGGCCCCCCTTAAATCCTAAAATGCCCCTAAAAATGGTGTGCAGAAACTTCGTCACGTAGGATCCAAAATTGAATTTGGTTCGGATCATAGACAACGAAATAATGTTAACAGGCTTACTAATGTATATGTATCGTAGGGCTGCTGTACAACATCACCAGAATAACCAACATTTCGCCTCGTAAACGACGAAACCAAAATTTCGGTGCGTACGAAACGAACACGCTGGTTTTGGTGAGTACGAAACGAAACCGGTGTATATGTGTATCAGATTATTCTTTACGCTTCAGATTCAACAAAAACAAAATTAAGACGAGTTTGTGCGATTTCTAGGGTTCGAAAAGGAGAAATTGCTCAAACATCATCACTATCGCAATCAATCGTCTTCTCCATCGCAATTGCAGTCGCATTCAAGAGAAAGGGGATTTCGTCTCGCAAAATCCGAAATCGCAAGTAAGTTTTCTACGAATTTGTGTTGTTGATTATTATTTATGATTTGATTACAGTCGTTGTAGAGGTTTGATTAAGATTTTCATACTCAATATGCTACGAATTAAGGGTTTCGAAACTGAATTGGGGATTTAGGGTTCAATGATTTAGGGTTTTGAAACTGAATTAGGGATTTAGGGTTCAATGATTTAGGGTTTTCTATGAATTTTGTGTTTCATCATTTTGATTGATATTGATTATTGATTGTTGTGACTGATTAAGTTTGATTATTGGATTGAATTGAGTGATTAAGTTTTGATTAGTGATTAAGTTTTCATTAAGTTATTTCAATAGAAGTTTAAATTAGTGATTAAGTTCTGATATAGGTTTGATTAAGTTCTGATATAGGTTTGATTAGTGATGATGATTGATTTTGAAAATGAAAACATTGTATGATGGTTGATGGTTGATTACATTTTGATTGTTTTATGTACTTGTAGGAATGACCGATGAAGTTACTCGACAGAGAGGTGGGAGGGACAGTGTGGCACACAGTTCCGCTCGTCGTGAGCGTGTTAGAAACCGTGTCGTACCACCCACACGTAGAAGGGGTAGAATGAAAGAAGTCTCATCCACGGCTGAAAATCATCCAGAGCCCGTGGCCGAGCATGAGCTAGAGATTCATTATGCGCCTAATCTTGAACAGGCTGACACTATGGAAGAGGAACAACATGATGAAGAGTTACAGGAGCAACATGATGAAGAGCCTTGTGAGTCGCAACATGATGAAGAGGTAGAGGAGCAAGACGAGGCAGAAGAAGAAGAAGGATATGAAAATGAAAATGATGAAGTATATGATGAGGAAGAACAAAGATCATCACCACCTCCTTCACCACCAAAGCGAAAAACCCGTAGGAGAAAGCCGCCGACGACAAAAGGACGACAAAACCCACCAGAAGATGCACCCCCTGGCGGATATGGAGGTGGTCCAACCGACCTTTCATTGCTGCCCAATTTTGGAAAGCATATTGCAGCTGCATTGTGGAAAGGAAAAGTAAGTATTTTTCGTTATTAATTTGGTTATTAGTCTCACTGTTTTATTGATTATTAAACATTATTTAATTTGACTTGATTTTGTGCAGTATCCGGAACGATATCTGAGGTGCATGAACAACGGGAAGAGGGTGTTAGATTTTACTCTGCCCTCGAGTAAATTGGATTGGTTCTGGAAGGTGATAAATGCTAGTGGACTGCGGCCTCTACTGAAGACAAACTATCCATATGTGGATTGGGGTATTTTGACAGCTTTTTCGGAGCGATGGCAACTAGAAACCGGCACCTTCCATCTACCAGTCGGAGAATTGACCATCACACTGGATGATGTGTCGTGTCTGCTCCACATCCCGATTAGTGGTAAGATGTTAAACCACGAAGGAACGGCATGCAAAATGGAAGAAGGCGCGGATATGTGCGATACATATTTAAACTTTCCAAAAGAAGACTGCATGGAAGAGTTTGATAAGATGAAAGGAGCGCATTTGTCATTTAATAAGCTGCTGCAGTTATACCTTGACAACAAAAACTTTGCAGAAAAAGCTTTGCATGAGAAGGAGAAAGAGGAGGATATCAAATTCTATCAGGATTGCGCCATCAGATGTTTTCTGTTGTACTTGCTTGGTTCGACTCTTTTCACCAACAAAAGTACGCAGTATGTGGATGTGATTTTCCTGACATATTTGCAAGACCTCGATCTGATACACACTTGGAACTGGGGTGCTTCCGGACTCGCTTACCTGTTCAAGTATTTGGATAAATCTACAAGGCAAGCGAGCGGGAATAATGGCGGTTACAACTGTCTACTTCAGGTAATGTATATTTAGAAATATTCGTACTTTTTTTTTAATTTTTGATATTAATCTAATTTGATTTATTTATTCATTTTTGTAGGCATGGATTATGGTTCATTTCCCCCGTTTTGGAGCTAAATATGTTGACAGGAAATATGACCATCGCAATCCAGTTGCGGCAAAGTTTTATTGTATGAAAGGTTCTCAGCTGCCAGATAAGCATATGACCAACTAGGATAATATGGGGATGGATGAAGTGGTATGGCAACCCTATGAGGATCATCGCCAATCAAGACCGTTTCAAGATTGCAGCTGGTATTCGGGGTGGATTATGTGTGGAACTTCCATGATCTGTCCACATTTACCTGAGCGTGTTCTCAGACAATATGGACACGTACAGTCCATACCCAGAGCCCCATATGTATCTGCGAAGGCTGGAATGACCCGGTTCACTATTGACGAAGCTTTTCAGAATATGTTGGTGGAAAACTATGTCACAGAGGATATGCGGGGACCAAGGGTCACAAAGGGTTTTGAAACTGAGCCTGGCTACATTGCGTGGTTTTATAAGGTCTCGCATCCAAAGATATGGCCTCCAATGGAAGGCAGTCCTCCACGGCCTGTGAATCTTGAAGTGCTGATCGAGGAGGATAACAAAAATGACAAGTTAGATGTGTTTGAGATATGTAGAAAAGTTCGAACGGAGGTGACGGATAAGTTAGATGGTGAGATGACGTTGGAGGATGCAAGGGAATTACTGAAAAAGGTGTGTGCTGATTTGGAGCCTATCACAAGTTATTCGGTGCGACGAAAGCGGAAACAAGCGGAAGAAGGCAAGAAGCGGAGGAAGAAGAGCAAGAAGAGCAAAGACGATGCTGGACCGAGCACAGGAGAATGAATTTGTGTTTCAGTTTATGTAATTTGAACTTCGCATTTGTTTTTGGAACATTTATTTTAACCGCCGTGCGTATTTTGTACTTGAATTTGGAACAATCATATGTAATTTGGACTTGAATATTTTTTTTGGCTTGAATATTTAAATTATGATTATGTATGTGTATGTTTTAGATGCTAAATTTGAATCAAATGTGATGGTAAAAAAACCATGTGGAAAAGCTCTTGTATGAGTATGAAAATATAGATGGGAAATAACAGGTCTGGAATTGGAAAAACATGCAGGATTGCTTGGTTATGGTAACCATGGTAGATTACAAAAATGCAGGCTTAAGTGATTCTGTCAAACAAGGTTTCGTCATGCAATCAACGAACTTTTGTTACATGTACTCAGGTTTCGTCGCGCAATCACCGAACCTGTAATGTATGCATTTGTTTTCGTCGCGCAATCAACGAAATATTGAGTCACTCAAATTTTTTAAAACATATGTTAATAAGACCTAAAGAAATGTCCTGAAAATTTTTTGGACGTTCTGTCGTTTTTCATTATGTCATGTAGGTGACGAAAATTGTGACACATGTTACATATTTTCGTCGTCTGTGTACCGAACCTATAATTTGTTCATTTTTTTCGTCGTCTGTGTACCGAAACTAAATTATGCAGGAATTTTTAAAAAAACAGGTGACAGTTTGCATTGAAATACATAACATTAAGATAATCATACATTGGAATACAAAATTATACGACAACAACATAACAAGCACAACTTAGCAACAACACCATGACATTAGATCTAAAAACAAAACTACATCAACTTCAAACTTTGCCTAGAGAACAAACCATACGAATTGGTAATGGGTCAGCTTCAATGGTGTGAAACATGAAACCAACATCATCGTCGGATACCAGCTCCTTCAAATGAAATTTCACCTCAGCATCATCAAATCCAACGCTATGCCCTGCTAGATCGATGTAAGATTCATAATACGAAACCTTTTCAACCTTGATCTGTTTCCCGAACATGAATGCATACATGTATTCAATCTTATTTTTTAACTCTTGTAGACCTGTTATGTTGTTCTTCAGTTGAAGGTGAAACTCTTTTTTTCCAGTCAATTTGATAGCAAAATCATAACTTTTTGCTAAATAATTTGAAACCCAACGATCTCCAACACTCATTTTATCCATATCTCAAAAAATGAAAGCAACACAAGAGAAAGAAGAAGATAAGATTTGTGATTGGATAAGCTAGATGTATAGATATATTTATAAAACTTTTTGTTCAACTACAACCACACAAATTGTAAGTGTCTTAAATACCACAAACATTTACAACCACTAAAATAAAGTTGGTCACACTACGACCACAAAAAGTGTCGGTAACACTACGACCACAAAAATTGTCGGTAACATTAGGCCCACAAAATACAAAATGGACTGTCATGCATACGTGTCGCTGTTCAACCAATATAGACGGGATCATCTTTATTTGACTTTGCCTTCGGGATAAGTGCTTTTTCATTTTCAATCTGTTCATGAAAATCATCCATCCGCTCAAAAAATGCATCCTCCCAACTTTCTGCTTCTGGCGCACGATGAATTTTCCATTCCTTAGAAGTAGGTGGTATGGGACACCCGGGCTTCAATTTGACTTCAACAAAATGGTTGGGAATTAAACCAAGACACATAATTTTTTAGCATGGATCGGACGGTGGACGTCCACGAACTGGGAAAAAGGTCTCAGAAAAACCAATTGTTGGAGAAGTCAACTCAACCACCACACGGCCGTACACCGTTGCAACGAGATGCCCCATATCAGGAAAGGTGAACCATTTATCCTTCGGCGCAACGCCGCTCTTGGGCATTACCTTTGGAGGGTGTAACCCATCAAGGATGTACTGCAAACGCTCCTCTGTCTTATAAAACTTCAAGTAATCACTTCTAAACATGGTTAACTCTCTAATAAGGGCCAGACGTATTAATCCTTGACTGTCCTGACCCTTACCGAGACATTGAGCGACAACCCGAAATCCACAGTGACCGTCCGGTGCCACATCAATAATATCCTCGATATATGGATGCATGAAACGCGGCATATACCGAATATCACGAATTCTCTTGCCGGGTGTTGGAACTGGAGTTGAATGACCGATGCGGGCAGTCTTCCTTTTAGGTCTCGATGGTTTTGACTGTGAGCCTTGTGAGTCAGGAAATTGACGATTCATGTGCTCCCAATGTGATAGTGTTCTTTCGGAAGAACTGTCACTTATAGCCGACCTCCTTCTTTTTTTTGCACCATTTGTATCGCATTTTTTAGCTGGTGCATTCACCGATGTTGTTTCTGGATATGCTATCAACCGCAATTCCTCTTTGATTTGCAACTTCATGTCATGGTTTGCTAATTTAAACCGTTCCTAAAAACAATATCAAGTTAGCATAAAAAATTATGATATGCAAATTCAATAATTCTGTCAAAATAAATTTACCTGAATTGCATTCAACTCATCCAAGCAAGAAACTTCGACTGCACCGCCTTCTTCATATTGCAGCCTTTTCCAATGGGTGTTGACCTCATCAAGCCTAATTGGTAGCTTGCGTTCAATCTTCAATGCAATTAAACAAGCACGTGGTAAGCCGTATGTTCTCTTTATCACACACCCGCACTTCTTTCGATTTCTACCGGTTTCCCTTGACCTCGCCTCTTCGCCACAGATGAATTTTAACCCCTCCCTCGAGACATTATAGATCAACCTCGAGTACAAAAAATGATCTTTAAAATGGTGTTCTACAGCTGTAGTACTCTGTCCGAATGACGTCTTGATCTTTGTAAATTGATTTCCAAGCATCTGATGTATTGCATCCCAACAGTATACTAAATCACCCTTGCAATCTTTGATAGTTTCTTTTAGCGAACCATGCTGAGACTCAACCCTATTGGTTGTAGTGTTGCCCATGTGCATAACTTGGTTTGTCCATGCACTAACAATTTTCTCCTTCACCGGATCTAAAACTGTCTCATCAACATATTGCAAAAACCTTGGAAATTTAGCAAACACTCTCCTAAACTCGACAACTGCATGACTGTATGCCTCTTCTGAAGTCGACTCCACAACTGATTCCCATTGTAATCTGAGAGTTTCCAGTAAGTCATCCATTTTCTGATCCTTTGCTCTACATAAATCTTTGAACTTCGCCCTTACGTTTTTATAAACGTGATACCGACACACCATTGCAGTTGAATTTGGAAAAACAGTCTCAACCGCATTCATCAGTGACTTGTCCCTATCGGTGATAATCACTTTCGGCATACCCTCGTTATCCTTAAGAAGACTCTGACACGCCTTGAGGGCCCATTTAAAATTGTCTTCTCTTTCATTTGTGAGAAATGCATAGGCAACATTGAAAGTCTCTTGTGTCGAGGTTACACCAACTATCTCAAACAGAGGCATTTTATACTTGTTGGTCTTGTAAGTCGAATCCATCAAGAGTACGGTCGGAAAGGTGTTAAACAACTTAACACTATCAGGATGTGCCCAGAAAATGTCCTGTAAACTTGTCGACTCACCATTGGTTCTAAACTTGTGGAAGTATTTGTGAGCTTCAAGACACTTCAAGAGTTGTTGAATTTCAGTCATTTCACCCCTAAGATCACGTTTGTATCGTTGACGCTCGTTGTAGATTTGCTTCATATTTGTCTTAAGATCTTTATTCTTCTCCTTCAACGTGTTCAAAATGATTTTCGGAGCCACCAAGTTCCTTGTCAACTGGTGGACACACTCCTTTTCCTCCGGTTTTAAACGTCCGGCAAGAATGTGACCTTCCAAATTTTTCTCCATCTCATGGTTATGCTCACCAGTCACGACACTTAACTTCCATTCCTGAGACGACAAAAAGTATCCTCGTAACCTGAACGGGCACTGACATTTCCTTGTTGCCGTGTCATCTCTCTTCAATTTCCTTTTCGGTTCTTTGTAGACACCGCCTCTTTCGCAACCCAAAATGAAATACGGCTTCCTATTATGGTTACCATTATCAGATTTTTCGATCACCATGGAAAAACCAGCCTTTAAAGCCTCCCTTCTACACCAATCAATCAACTCATCTCGGACCTTAAAATTTGGGGCATTATAAAAATACCTTCCGGTGTCAACGGAAATGCCGTGTGCATCCTCTGCTTCATCAATACCCGGTTCAGCAACATTACCTTGGGGAATGTCAGGTGCAACAACTATAGCTTGTGGTACGACGGGTGCGACAACCGCTTCATTAAGTATTGAGCCGGGTACATCATTATGTTGATTCAATTGAGCCGAAGGATCGGCCATTACAACACCTTCACAAAAAGTATACAAAAACAATCAATATACATGGTACCATAACATATGAACAATTATTAAACAAAACAAACCAAACCAAAGTATGCTGAATTTTTTGTATGTCACAACATTTCGTCGCCTACGAAACGAAACACACGATTTCGTCGTCCAACTGACAAAATCCTGTGCATCTGATAAAACTAAAAAAATTCCAAAATAAACCGTATAAAGCTTCCAATACCTGTTTTAATTCACCAAATCAGTGTGGGTACCTTCTATGAATGCTTCAAAGTTGAGATCAAGCCTTCAAAACGGAAAAAATCGCCAGAGATCTACTTTTCAATGTTTTGTGAAAAAGTGATTATGATAGGACAGGGCTGTACTGTCATGCTATATAGGGTAATTTCGGTACCTACAATACGAATACCCATAATTTCGTTTCGCAGTCACCGAAACCAGGATTCGGTGACGATGTGACGAAACTTTTGCGTTTCATTCGCATATGGTTCCTGCCAATGCTAGCTATCTTATGTTTCCTCTAGTTTCGTCAACTACGCACCGAAATTTAGTTCCTTCGTCAACCACGCAACGAAACATCTTTTTAGGGGCATTTTAGTCACTTTGGGGGGCCTAAATAGCAATTTTCAAAATAGTTTACTGAGTTGGCCTTTTTTTTTATGAATAGATATTAAGTAAGACTGGAATAAAATAAAAACTTTGAGGCCCTTCTAAATTGGAGGCCCTTCTAAATTGGAGGCCCAGATATGCAGAACAGACTGCACTGGGTCTGGGCCGGCCCTGGGTGCAACGCAAGGAAGTCTAGGTCCTTTTGCCCATGGTGGTTTATTCAGAAATAGCCATGGTGTGCATTTACGCAATTTGCTAAATTTCTTTGAAATTCTAATGCTTTTTTTGGAAAGTGTAAGACCCAAGATTTCACTGTACAGTTTTCTAAGGAACTCTAGTGTCGGCTACGAGTTTTAGGGTTTTTGGTGAGGCGGTTTTGTGAGTATCGTCACATTAATGAGATTTTTGCTGAAACGGAGCCTGTTTTGTGCTCGTGCGCTGGAAAGGCACAGACTTTTGGGTCGTAGTCCTCTTTTAAGTATGAGGAGATTTCTGTGGTCTTAGAATAACGAGTTTTGGGATTATTCTTGTTTTTGGAAAAACGAGTAGAATTTTACCCGTCGTTGTAAAATTTTATGGCGTCTGAATTCAGTGAGTTTTCGGATGGAAGTTTCATATATCTGCGTGAGTTAGGATATGTCCTGAGATTAATTTTCTAAGGTATGGAAGAAAATTACAGTCGCGGAAAAAGATTCGGCGATAAGTTTTGGAATGGAAAAACGATAGACGTTCTTTCTGTAGGTTTTCTGTTTTTGCGAGTTTCGTCCGTCGCGATGCGCGAGGACTGAGCGTGCGTTTCGTTGTATGAGGTTATGGGAAATATCTTGTGAGGATAGACTTGGATTTGATCCAAGGGCTAGGGATTAGTCTTGGAAGCTTTTACTATTTGATCCAATGGCCTAAATCTAGCAAGACTTTTATAAGTGGTGGACTTAGAAATTATCACAAGTTCACTTATTCTTTCTCTCTTGGCCGTGGATTTCTTTCCACCTTCCATCTTGAGAAAATTTCATTCCTTAACCAAAGCACTTGATCTTAAGCTTGTTGGAAAGCTTGGAGTTGTGAGATTCTTCTTCCTAAGGTAACTAAACCTATTCCCTATCCTTGTTTGGCTAAGATTCTTAGGGAGTTAGGATTTTTATGATTATGTTCTTGGGAGAAATTTCATAAGAATTGGTTTTGTATGGTTTTTGTTCCATGAAGGTTGTTCATGAGGGTTTTGTAAGCATGCTAGGCTTTGTTGTTTTTGTTTTCCATGAGTTGGTGAAAAATCTCATGAGAAAAGTTAGGGTTTTGGTTGGTTTATGTATTGATCAATAACATGTGGTTAAGTTGTAAGGTTTTGAAAAGAAAAGTTGTCTTTGAACCTTTGGGCAAAAGGGAAATACGTTGTATGGTTTTGTTTTAGAAAATCCGATGAAAAATATTTTGTGGTTTATGAAAATATTTCCTAAGAGTTTTTGGGTAGTGTTTTGGGGTCAAATGTGGTTTAAAACTAGTGTGACATGTGGAGTTGCTTTTTACTTTGAAAACATGTTTGAAAATGATTACCGGACGATTAAGGCCCGTAATAAAACTTGTGCTTGGATTTGGTTTTGATTTTGGAAGTGAAAACCAAATAACTTGCACTCGAAGCAACCAACAAGCTTTCGGAGATGTATTGCTTGCTTATGAAAATGGTTTGCTTTTGTGCCTTGAAAAGATGTTGGGAACAAATAGAATCAAACTAGGCTTGGTTGGAAAAAGGTGGTGTGAGTTGCTGTCTTTTGCTGTCATGACAGGTGCAACTCGCTGAGCGAGTGTTTACTCGCCAGGGCGAGTGTCACAGGTCATGACAACACGTCAGGGCGAGCTCCAGAGCGAGCTAGACCAGTCCTCACTGCCTTCACTCGCTACCAACTCGCCAGGGCGAGCTCTGGGAGTTGAAATTTTGGATTCTGATTTCTAAACTTGGTTTTTAACTTTCTAATCCCTTTTTATTAATTTATGGAAGTGGTTGGGATTGGAAACGAGTTTTTCGGGTACTCGGAAAGTACGTAGCTTATAACGCAAGAAAACGGCCATTTTGCATTTCAAATTATTTAAGACTTCGGCCTATTGTTTTGGGTCCTAAAAATAGTTTAAATAACTCATGGGTGTTGATCAATATGGTGGTTTTTGGTGTGGTGTCCGAAAGAGGGATTTTTCCTTAGGAACCTTTAGGTTTTTGGGGTTTTGGTGTAGTTTCAATACGATTGGTTAGAGAACAATGTATTGATTGTTGCGCTGCTTGTTTTAGGAAGCGCGTTGTGTTGTTTTAGCGTGTATTGTTGACGGAAGCTTGCCGAGGTAAGGGCTCCACTTTATTTCTGTCTTTTCACTGAGTTATAACATGTTTGTTGGTTATTTTCGGTAATGCGTGTTTGGCATGTATGTGTTATGTATTCTCGTGATGAGAAAGTGTTTACAATACGTGCGTTGTTTTACATATGATTGGAGATGTATGTATGAACATGTGGGTGAATACATATGATTGGAAATGTATGTATGTTTGTTGTGGTTTGTTACATATGATTGGATATGTATGTATGTTGTTGGGATGGTTTACATATGCTAGGGAGGTATGTATTTGTTGCATTAGTATACATGGGGAATCGTATGCTCATGCATTGTTAGTGCGTAGTGGCGGGAGTGGACTACGAGGTGTGGTTGCAGGAGTGGACCCACCTGATTCTTATAGGGTTTTATTGAGTTCAACACATGGTTGCGGGAGTGGACCATGGGGTGTGATTGCGGGAGTGGATCCACCTAAATCTTTTGTGATTTAGTTGAGTTCGATACATGGTTGCGGGAGTGGACCATGGGGTGTGATTGCGGGAGTGGATCCACCTTAACCTTGTGTTTTTGTTGAGTTTGATACATGGTTGCGGGAGTGGACCATGGGGTGTGATTGCGGGAGTGGATCCACCTTAACATTGTGATTTCGTAGTGATCGGGAGAGCTACGAGATTGTTGTTGAGTTCGATACATGGTTGCGGGAGTGGACCATGGGGTGTGATTGCGGGAGTGGATACACCTTAACCTTGTGATTTCGTTGGTGTTTTAGTAGGGGATGGACCTACGATTTCCGGAGCTCATGCATCGTGGTAGCTAGGGTTAGTACCACGCATTGTAGAGGTTGCATTATAGGCTATGTGTGCATTGCTTATATGAACCCGTTGGTGGGAATTGCTTGGGTGGTTAAGAGCTTTCTCTTGTGTTTTGTGGAATTATTGTTATGTGTACAATCTTTCGCACCGGTTATATATATACATACCTATATTTTGTGGTGACCCTTTCTTTCATTTGCGGGCTCATCCCACCCAGATGATGGGTTAGGTCGTGGTGACGACGGTGGCAGTTCTAGGCTATAGTGAGCACGTGGTGAAGCTTAGTATAGTTAGCCTATGCGCCGGTGTGTTTTGTGCACCGTGCTTTTTGGTTAGCATAGGGTTGTCTAACTTGTTTTGTTGTAAGTATTTGAATACTTAGACTTGGATTGTAATTATTCAGGAATACACTTTGCTTGTCGAAGCACCTTATGGTAATGAGTTCTTTTGTATATTTGAATGCCGGCTCATTGAAAAATATTTTATGCGCACTCTGAGTGTTAGTTGAAAAAGAAAAAAAATATACTGCCTTTTCAGGCCTTTGAAAAACGGGTTGTTACAGAGAGCTATTTGGATTCATGTGTGTCATTGAAGTTGCTTTTGGTAGTGGTTGGTATTCATTGTGGGTTGAATGTGACTCGAAGCTTGCAATTTTAACTTTTAAGTCTTCTAAAATGGTGCTTTGGTCTTTAAGAAATTGTTGGGAGATCTGTTTACTCAAGAGTTTGAGAATGAATTTTATGTGTTTAGAGAGGATAATCATTGTGCATACAAGTTAGCCAATCTTGATCTGATCTCTCTTTGCATAATTATGTTTGGTGGTTTGAGATGCATCATGTTATTAGGGAACCCTTGAGTAGATTTTGCTAGTTTGCTAGCTAGACACACCTTGTTTATAAAAATTAATAAAATAAAAAAATCAATTTTGTATGTTAAATAAATCACATAAAATTCATTTTTATCTCATTTTAATAAATTATACATGACTCCTAAAATATGCATTTCAATCATAAACAACAACACCAATTTTACATCCACAAATCACTAATATATCTTTTCAAATAATACATATCTTCTCCACTCTTTATACATTATACATGAATTTTTGAGTCATGCATTTCATGTGAGAAGGGATATATATGTTAGAGAAATAACTTGTCTTTTTTAAAATAACTGCATAAAAATATTGTAGTGTTCTATTATTTTATGGAAAAATTATAAATTACATAAGCTACCACTCTTTACAATTAGACAAAGAACATGAACAAAGTTAATTATTTTTTTATCTCTCATTTATTTTTATATATTCTTTAATACTTTCTTCTTATTCCTTTTTTTTTTTTGACAACTTCTTTTTGTTTCGATCTTTTTTCACACATATGTAAAATAAAAGAACATACGCACGAGTAACAAAAATTATTACCTCTCTAATTATTATTATTATTATTATTATTATTATTAAAGTATACTATAAAAGTGGGGAGTATTTTTTTGGCAATATAAGGATAGTGAATTCAATACGTTTTAAAATTTATGTGAATATTATATGAACTTATTTAAATATCAACCAAAATAACCATGATGGGAGTTTTTAAATTAATTTTTAAAAAATTGCACTACTAAGTAAATGTATACTAACAAAAATTTATTAATAACCAATTGAATTATCACAAGATTTTATAATTAAGTTAATTTATAATAGTAACTCAATAATTTTTCTAGAGGTTCAAAAGGGTTTAAGTCGATCTATCTATTGGTTAGAAATGGTATAAAAACAGGAGAAGAAGAATGAAATATGATAAGAAAGAGTGATTTTGTAATGAATAATCAACATCAATAAAACATCGGAGATAGAAGATAGAAAATGAGAACATTTTAAATATATGTGTGTGGCTGAGAAAAAATTGATAGTGAAAATAAAGAAAAATTAAAGAAGAGAGAGAAAGTGGAGTGGTGTGGAAAGAAAATTATGTGGAGATGAAATAAGGAAGAGAGAGCTAAGTAAATGAAATTTATGAAAGAGACTCAAATGAATTTAAAACTAATTAAAGTTGTATTTAGCAGTCAATTAAACAAAAAATAACTTAAATTTGAATAAATAAAGAGGATTGCGTGGATTGTTGCAATGTTTGTACATGATAACATGGTTTCTCTCGTTTCAAAGAAAAATAACTCAAGTGCAATATCGATGTCTAGTTTCACAATCGCGGAAGAGTAACAATCAGAGGATGCATGGTGCATCAGAAATCAAGCAGAGATGTTTATTCGTGTCGGAACAACTAGGGGTGGACAACGGGCCGGGTTGGGTCGGTATGGGTCCAAAACCTCAAACCGGCCCAAACCATGGGTGGTGAAATGCAGTCCAATCCGGACCGTTTTTGGGCTTCGGTTCAGGCGGGTTCGGGTCAATCGGGTAACGGGTCAAACGGGTGGTTTAAAACGGATTGGGCTGGTAACAGTCCAAATGATTTTTTTTTTTTTACAATAACAGTCCAAATGATTTTTTTGCTCTTTTTTTATATTTACTGGACTTTTTTTCTTATAACAGCCCAAAACTCTTTTTTCCTGTTTTTTGGGCAAACAACTGTCAAAATTTGACTTTTTTGTTGTCATTTTTTTTTTCTCTTTTTTACTTTGTGTTGTCAGGTTTTTTTTTTTCCATTAGACATTTTTTCTGTCCAATATAAATTATAATGCAATTGATTTAACCTACACATTACTAAATACATACAATACAATAGAAGAGAAAATATTGAGATAATAAACATATAAACCAAAGTTTAAGTTCTGGTTGCAAGTAAATAAAAACACCTATTAATTGTTTCATTTGACTCTGACTATTATAAATATTACAATATTGGTGCCTGGTAATTACAATTTCTTCTTGAAGCAAACATGACCAGGGATTCTTCTTGTTTCTGTTTGAAAGACAAAAACATAAAAATTATAAGCATTATAAGAATTAAGAATCTACTTTAACAGAAGGGTGAATGATGAGAAAGGCACATACCAAGGTGTGTTTGTGAATGGGAAACCCCATATAACTAAACCTTCCATTTCACCATAATCTCCTTATACAAAGAAAATAATCTACATGACAAAACATGAACAAATATCAATAACTGAAGAGATTTTCTTGTCTATTACCAAAGACCCAATTGGTTCATATATACACAAATACAGCCTACTGATATGGGAAAACCAGACCCAATTGTTTCATATATACACAAATACATAGCTGTTGCTGCCTACTGATATGGGAAAATCAGATCACAATAAAACAATATCAACTATACATGAAAATCAGAACACAATAAAACAATATCAAGAAGAACAAGCCATCTATAGACTTGCTGAAAGGAAGGAGATAAAATCATGCACCTTTAAATCCATATCTTACTGCAGAAGCAGTTTCGTCAGCCACGACATCCCAAACATTGTGCTCTAACTCACAGCCAATTTTTTCCATCATTTCAAGCTCGAAGAAGATCGAATAGCACCTGCTCGAAGACTTTAGAAACCTAACTGCTGTCCTAATCCTAGAGATTGACAAGTCTTTCTCTTTCAAACCATCACTCACAATCAAATTCAATATGTGTGCATTACACCTCATATGAAAAAACGACCCATCCCCCATCAACCCATTCATAGTTCTAATCCTTCTCTTCAGCAGCCCTACAGCTACATCATTAGCTGATGCATTATCTACGGTGATTGTTGACACTTTGCTAATCCCCCAATCCCTTAAAACTTCTTCAAGCTTATTAGCTATAGTGTTAACCTTGTGGTCAGGAATTGTGATGAATGATATTATCCTTTTTTGATAAGTCCACTCACTATCCACAAAGTGTGCGGTAATAACTATGTAATTCAAGTTTTGTATTGAGGTCCAACAGTCTGTTGTGAGTGCCACTCTATTGCAATCAGTCTTAAAGAAGGCTTTCAGTTTTTGTTTTTCCTCTATGAAGAATCGAAAACAATCTCTAGCTACTGTACGCCTAGAAGGGATAACAAATTGGGGCTGAAGTGTTTGACACAAATACTTAAATCCTTCACCTTCCACGGCCTTGAATGGTTGTTCATCTAAAACCACAAAGAAAGACACTGCCTTTCTACAAGCAGGGTAGTCATAATTGGTGTTCACGGAAACCATACCAGATCCCTCTACAGTTGGAAATGTAAGGATTGTTTGGTTGGGATCATCTGACACATTGAGTGGTTTTTTAGTGCAATTATCCAAGTGTTTTAGCATGTTACTGGTACCATGCTTACTAGTGGCACAATGATACTTTTTGTGACAGTGCTTACAAGCTGCTAATTCATCTTCAGGATCACTTCCAGGTATTAAAGGTATTCTATTAAAAACCTTCCAGACTTTGGATGTTTGCCTTGGACCATTTGCATTAGATTTCCTTTTTTTATTAACCGGATTAGTAGCTTCTGTTTCAGCAGCAGGAGTTGTTGCTGACACAGTAGCTTGAGGTTCAGTTAAATCTAAAACAGGTGTGTTTTGAGCAGGTTGGACACTAACTGAAATAATGTATCCATTCCAAATAACCGTTAGTTTCAGTTTTAATTATTTTATTCAGTTTCAGTTATTAATATGTTCGTTAACATTATTCACTTTCATTTTTTTAAAAATTATTAAGTTTCTAATTTTTAAAGTTGATTCAGTTTTAATATTATAATTAAATACACCTAAAACATACTTGAATACACACAAATTTTAAACATACAACTCAAGAATTGCAAACTAAATCATACTTGAATACACATAAAGCATACTTTTTTTTTTTGACAAACACATAAAGCATACTTGAATATACATGAATTTTAAGCACACAACTCACGATAAGTTGAAATCATTTGAGACTTGGTATGTTATCAAATTAACAATAACTTAAAACAAAAAGTTAGGCAAAAGATTAGTTAAAATCAAATTAACAAAAAGAGCAGGTAACTAAACACAAAAGGATAATTAAATATAGAATAAGTTACCTCCTCCTCGCCCTTCAACTTCTTGGCTCCTATGTCCTGCTTGACGTACAACTCCTTATCTACGTCCTCTTTGATTTATAGCTTGTTGCTTACTACTACCTCCTTGTTCCATCTTTTTAAGCCAAATCAACAACAACAAAAAAAAGGGAAGTTAATGACATCCAATGTGAAAATGTTAAACAATGTTACAAACTATGATACAATATAATGTTTTAATACAATTTTAATTATAAATTAGTCATTGTATTGTTGCACTTTCTTATGCTATTTATATAGAGTTGCTGCATGACTTGTTGAGATAGAAAAATTAGAACTTTCAACCCAAGTTAGTTGTGGCCAGCAACTAACCTTATTTATTTTAATTTTTTTAAGCATACATATATTATTACCAAAACACAACAAATGGAGAAATATTATTATTACCTCTCAAGTCTCAACTTCCACCACAGCTTGATTTTTTGAAATTCTCAAACCTAATCAATAAACAATGCATATATTAGTAAAATAGGAACATAGAACCATCAATAATTTGCATTCAAATCAGTTTACTCCTAATTCTTAACCCATTTGTTTCTTAGGACTTTTTCACTAAACAATGCTTTTACTTCATTTTTGCTTTATCCTTTGGTTTCTATTGGAGTGGACCAAGAGTGATAACTGGATTTGCAGCACTTATAATTTAGTAACAAAATATTTGTTGTGTAAGATGATACTCATACAAAGAAAGTGCAAATAAAAATAAATTGTATTCTAAATCAGAACAAAATTCTCCATCATCATACTTCCAACATCTTGCAAGTGTATGTGTACAAAAATCTGTTATAGTCTATACATGTAGAAATTCATGGGACTGTTCTTTTGAATGCATTTCTCATCAGCATTAAGAAAGAAAAAACAACAGAAAAAATATAAACAAATATAAATAGTGTGTTTAATTTACTAGAGAAACATTAAAACACAACAAATGGAGAAACATGATTATTACCTCTCAAGTCTCAACTTTCACCACTTGAAATCTCAAACCCTAATCAAAATAAACAATATTATTAGTAAAATAGTAACATAAAAACACTAACTTGAAATAAAACTGAGATAACAAATCCTAATCCGAAAAACCCTAAAATTAGAAAGAAAGAAAAAAGTAAAATATATATTAAAAGAAAAATCCAAACAAAGACAGAAGAAAAATATAATGGAATATTTGAAGTTTGAACCCATACCTTTGTTTTCTTGAATCGGAGAAGAATGAAGTTGATGATGATCGTAAGTGAAGAAAAAACGAAAAAAAAAAGGTGAAAAAAGGTGGAGTAAAACGAAATGAGTACTTGAGAAATAGTTGATTAATGTTTATTGGTGGTTGTGAGAGAAGAAAAACAGATGATTGATGGTGGTGGTGGTGGTTGTAGCGGCGGCGAAGCCATTAGAAAGGGTTTCAAATTTTTGGTGTGTTAGGGTTAGTGAAGAGAGAAGTGAGGCTGCTGTTGAGTGAGAGTGAGAGTGAGAGAAGAGTAACGTAAGTGTAAACCTAATAGGGAAGAAACGCTGCGTTTTTGTTTAATCATAATAAAATGTTAATTTGTTATATCTAAACCGGTTCGGTTCGGATACCCGTGGTTCAGATTTACTGAACCGGACCATCTCTAGTCACTTGAACCCGCGAATTCAAACCGAAAACCCGTGAACCCACCCAAATCCGACCCGGTTCGGGTTTTTTACTGGTTTTCCCCGGATTGGGCTGGGTTACCGGGTTTTGTCCACCCCTAGGAACAACTTGGGATATTGGTTCTCACTTTACGAGAGTTTGTTAACTTTACATTCAACTTTGAGTTTGTAAAGCGTCAAACGAATTCAGTTGTCCATCTCATTACTATTGTCTATTGTTTAATTTATCCTTGTAATGCGGACATTTTAAACAATAAAATAAGTTAAATTTGCTTGTGTAAAAAAAAAAACAACAATATTATCAAGCATGAATCATGGAAATAATAATTTGTTCAAATTTACCTACACTATAGTACTACAACGCCACTATTTAACAACATTTTATACTAAATTGTGTATTACTATTACACAAACAATAGTAACAAAGGTAAAAATTTAAGGTGAATCTCTTTCTATGAACTTTTCAAAAGGATGAATGTAATCGTAAGGTAACAAAACAAAAAATACAGCCGTACACAATTAGAAATGATACAATATAAATGTACATCTCTACCATGATTATCAAATACCTAATGCTTTATATATTTTGAGTACAGAATCCATAAATTGCTACCTGTTTACTCCAAATTTCAACAGCACAAAACAAATCAGAAGAGTGAAAAAGAGGAGAATTTCATTATATGAAATAAATTGGAAAAGTGGGATTTTATTGTCTAATATGAAAATTGGAGAATTTCATTAAAGAAAAAATCATATATAAAATCCTCAAATTTAAAGAGAGGTTGAACTAGAACCCCACAAAAAAAAATCTGTCATTTCGAGCTTTCAATCAAAATTTTAAAATGCATTTCACATCTGCAATTGTAATCGTAATATTGTTAATGCGGTAGTCTCCCCAAACACGTTGCACCATAATTGCGTGTAATTTTTAATTACACGTACGAATGCAATGTAACCGCAACATGAATCATATCGGAGGATTTCGAACATGTTCATGTAAATACTCGCTCAAAAATAAAATAAAAGTTCAGAATCCCAAATCTCAAAATACTTAAAATCTATAGAAAAATCTTATTTTTAAAAGTCTCAACTTTGTATTTAAGCAACTCTCAATCAATATTAGACTAGAACACTAAATTTATCTATAAGTAGGTCAATATTGTATATAGGATTGCGTCAAAAAGTATATGTACATAGGAAGGACTTATAACAAATTTGGTAATTATTCTAGTAAGGTTAGAACGTGCAACTCCCAAAATAATTTACCACTGACCAATTGAACTATCGCAAGATTTAGACTCGTTTGAATTAGCTTATACAAATAGCTTATGCAAATTTTTATGTATTATTATAAGTTTGTCAAGATAATTTATGATAAAATAGTGTATAAAAATACAATTTTCACTAGTTTGAACTTATAAAATAGTATAAAACCTAATTTATATTGTATAGTTGTATAATTAAGTTAACTTATCATAGAGGTTTAAAAGGGTTTGAGTCGGCCTATCTATTGATTGGACATAGTATAAAAATAGGAGAAGAAGAACGTAATATGATACCAAAGGAGCGATTGTTTTCATGATATAACAACCAACATTAATAGGAAGATGGTTGAGAAAACAATATGTATCTTCACTATGAAAATATATATTAAAAAATGTGCTTTTGAAATATATATTTTCATTGTTTATCTTCCCTATTGAAGATGGTTGAGAAAACAATGTGTATCTTCACTATGAAAATATATATTAAAAAATGTATCTTAACAAAACATAAATATTTCCATTGTTTATCTTCACTATGAAAATATATATTAAAAAATAAGAAAATTGATAGTGAAAATAAATAAAAAATGGAGAAGGGAAGAGAGAGTGTGTGTGAAGTGCTGTGGGAAGCAAATTAAGTGGAGATGGAATAGGGAAGAGAGAGTGTAAGTAAAGACTTAGTTGTGTTTCCATAAAAAAGGGAAGAGAGTGATTGACTGAATGTTAAACTAATTAAAACCACATTTAGCATTAACTAAACAACACATGGCACAATCTGTATGAAGGGCAATTTAGAAATTTTAATAATAGCTTACTTTTTTAAATATATAGGATTTTTAATTGATTTTTTTAACCAAAAATATAACTTAAATTATAATAAATAAAGAAACGGCCATATAACTTCCTCATTTACATCAAGAATCACAAATCTAAGATTGTAGAGATTGTAGGTTGTTGCACTCAGTTCATGATAACATGGTTTCTCTAGTTTCAAAGAAAACTAGCATGGTATCTCTCATTCTAACTAACTCCTTTCATCCGTTACATATTTCACGTAGATTAAGAAAATTACGTAGATTAAGAAAAATCGGTGATTGAATATAGTAATTTGAAAGAGACTCATAACTAGAGACGAAATGAATGAAGTGTGTAACATATTTCTTTGATGGATCTTTTTAAGAAGATTATATCACATTTTAAAAGTTAAATTGTCACTTTTTCTATAAAAGATTTATTGCACTAATTAGAGTTATACAAGATTTGTAATCATGTGTTCAATGCAAGTATGATTTCCAAAAGCATTGTCACTTTTAACCATTTTTTTTATATTGAAGTGATACTCATCATCTTTATTTCTATTTTCACAGAGGGTGTTCACTTTTGGCAAAGGTAAAAGTGATGGCAACAAGGCCATGAAATCCTTGGTAAGCATACTTTATCTTTCCATAATAAGTATTTTTTATCTAACTCAAATAATTGATTAATTTCTCTCATTTATGCATGTTCTGACTCAATTCATTAGTAATTTTATTAGTTTCTCAGCATGCTAAAACACTAAATACATTATGTTTAGATAAATAAGACTATAATATAGTATTTTTCATGGTACAACTAATTTTTACCAATGAATTTCTTTGTGCATGTGTATAGTTGGGAGGAAAGGGTGCCAACTTAGCAGAAATGGCAACAATTGGTTTATCTGTACCCCCTGGACTCACCATATCAACAGAAGCATGTCAAGAATATCAACAAAATGATAAAAGTCTACCAAATGGTTTGTGGGAGGAGATACTTGAAGGCCTGAAATTTGTGGAGAATGAACTTGGGGCCTCTCTTGGAAATCCTTCAAAACCTCTCCTTCTCTCGGTGCGCTCTGGTGCTGCGGTAAGAGCCTTTTTTTCGTATTTGGTCTTTTCATTATGTTTTGTGCTTGTTTGGGTTGAGTTATTTTAGTTTATCGACGTGCTGCGGTAAGAGCACTTTTTTATTTGATTTAAATTTGATTCCTTTTATGGTGTGCTTAACATGTTTATAACATAAACTTGCTTGTTTCCTCTGCATCTATCAGATTTCCATGCCTGGAATGATGGACACAGTTCTTAATCTTGGATTGAATGATGAAGTGGTTGCTGGGTTGGCTTCGAAAGGTGGAGAGCGGTTTGCTTATGATTCTTATAGACGTTTCTTAGACATGTTTGGCGATGTTGTAAGTACTTAGTTCTTTTATGTAAAACCTATCTTTTAAAATCTTAATCAATCCCAACTATTAGTATTTCCATTACTTTTGTTGAAACTTTGATTTTATGTTATATTTAGGTGATGGACATTCCACACTCATTGTTTGATGAGAAGTTAGAAAAGAAAAAGCATTCAAAAGGCGTTGAACATGACACTGATCTAACAGCCGATGATCTCAAAGATTTGGTCGAGCAATACAAGAATGTCTATGTTGAAGCTAAGGGAGAAAAGTTTCCCTCAGGTACTAAGTTCAAACCTTTTCATGTTTTGTTGTTATGTATGAATATTCATATTGTAATCCATCCACACACATGTTTTCATATTCTCTCTTGATTTACCAATTGCAGATCCAAAGAAGCAATTAGAATTAGCTGTTAAAGCTGTTTTCAATTCTTGGGATAGTCCAAGGGCTATTAAGTATAGGAGCATTAATCAGATAACTGGACTAATGGGCACCGCCGTAAACATTCAATCCATGGTGTTTGGTAATAAGGGAGATACCTCAGGAACTGGTGTCTTGTTCACTAGAAATCCAAGCACCGGTGAAAAGAAACTTTATGGCGAATTTCTCGTTAATGCTCAGGTTATATATGATCATTTACTAGTTGCTATTTTACATTCATGTTATTATCATATCTATAAATAGTAAGTTGCTAATTATTTTTGGTTTTGATGTGTCTACAAAATTGTTTATGATAGGGAGAGGATGTAGTTGCTGGAATCAGGACACCTCAAGATATAGAGATCATGAAAACTTGCATGCCAGATGCATATGAGGAACTTGTGGAGAATTGTAAGATTCTAGAGAATCATTACAAGGACATGATGGTAAAAACCTGAATCACTTTACATTTTACTGTCTTTGCATTTTTTTTCGTATCGATAGAGTTGCATGAAATTCTTCTGAGATTGATATATTATACTGTAGGATATTGAGTTTACTGTTCAAGAAAATAAGTTGTGGATGTTGCAATGTCGAGCTGGAAAACGTACTGGTAAAGGTGCAATCAAAATAGTCGTAGACATGGTCCAAGAGGGGCTAATTGATACTCGTTCCGCAATCAAAATGGTAGAGCCGCAACATCTTGATCAGCTCCTACATCCACAGGTATATATTTTGTTGTAGTTAACTTAATCCGTGACTTTAGCTAAACGATCGTGCTCATATAAATTTGTTAACATCATTTAGATAAATGATCCTTAGTTTGTTTTATGAATCAATGCCTAAAAGATATTTCCATTGAAATGTAAGGTGCTCAAGTGTTATTAATTTGTTTAATTTATTTGTTTAGTTTGAGGATCCATCCAAGTACAAGGACAACGTGGTTGCCGTTGGCTTGCCTGCATCCCCTGGTGCTGCAGTTGGGCAGGTTGTGTTCACTGCTGATGATGCTGAAGAATGGCATGCACAAGGAAAAAGTGTCATCTTGGTATTTTTCTTATCTCTTTGTCCCCGCGTTATCAAGCAATCATTTTTCTAATACACACACTTGCATTATTGAAGATAAGGACAGAGACAAGTCCAGAAGATATTGGAGGCATGCATTCAGCTGTTGGAATCTTGACAGCTAGAGGTGGTATGACATCTCATGCTGCTGTCGTAGCTCGTGGATGGGGAAAATGTTGCGTGTCTGGTTGCTCCGATATCCAAGTAAATGAGCACGATAAGGTAACCTCATAAACTATATATTGTTGGTATATTAGTAAAAGATCTTGTTAATGTTCAAAGTAATTCAGAATAATATTCATTTATTATGATGATAGGTGGTTGTAATTGGAGGTAAGAAAATATCAGAAGGAGACTGGATCTCGTTGAACGGATCCACAGGTGAGGTGATACTAGAAAAGCAGGCACTTTCTCCACCAGCTCTAACTGATGATATGGAAACTTTCATGTCTTGGGCCGATGAAATAAGGAAACTGAAGGTGCTACTGCATATTCTTTATTAGCTTCACAAGTCTTGAGTTGAATCAAAAACATCTAATTCTTGTTAGGTAATTTCACTCATATCATTGTTGTCTACCAGGTTTTGGCAAATGCTGACACACCTGAAGACGCAATAAAAGCTAGACGAAATGGTGCACAAGGAATTGGACTTTGCAGGACAGAACACATGGTACATAATATTCAACTCCTTGCGATGCTTGAAATCGTCATTTTTTTTTATCAATTGACACAGGATAGTACAAATTATGATTTTGTGCATGTTTTGTTGTGTTTTAGTTTTTTGCTTCAGATGAGAGGTTAAAGGCTGTAAGAATGATGATCATGGCTGTTACCCTAGAACAAAGGAAAACTGCGCTTGATTTGTTGTTACCTTATCAAAGATCAGATTTTGAAGGAATTTTTCGTGCAATGGACGGTCTCCCAGTAACAATCCGATTGTTAGATCCTCCACTTCATGAATTTCTTCCTAAAGGTGACATGGAGCAAATTTCCAGTGAACTAACTTCTTTGACAGACATGAAAAAAGAAGAAATATTCTCTAGGATAGAAAAACTCTCTGAAGTTAATCCCATGCTTGGTTTTCGTGGCTGCAGGTTTGTCCTCTTCTTATGATCCTTGCACATGACATACCAAATAACTATCCATATTTGCAAAATAACAATTAACCATTTGAAACTATGTGAATAGGTTGGGAATATCATATCCCGAATTGACCGAGATGCAGGCCCGTGCAATTTTCCAAGCTGCTGTTTCAGTGAGTAAAGATGGTATTGCAGTTCATCCTGAGATAATGGTTCCACTTGTCGGTACACCTCAGGCATGGTCCTTTTTATACTTCTAGTTCAATTTGTTTCACATCTATATATATGCATAAAAGAGCTATAAGAAAAGTTCAAAATGTTCTACTTTGAAAAATCATCTTGTTTTACTTTTCCCTTAACAATATATCTCTTGAACTATAACATGAAACTCTTGAGACTTGTGACTTGTGACACAATTATTATATAAGCCTAATGCTTTTTAACTAGCAGGAATTAAGACATCAAGTGAATTTAATAAGGAATGTTGCTGAGAAAGTTTTCTCTGAGATGAGCACTGCTTTAGACTATAAGGTTGGAACTATGATTGAAGTTCCAAGAGCTGCACTAATTGCAGATGAGGTAATACATATGAATTTTTATTTTTAACATACATTAATTAAAATGTATTAATGAAAAACAATATTTTCTCATCTTTACACTTTCTAATTTTTTTAATCCATTTGTGTAGATTGCAAATGAAGCTGAGTTCTTTTCTTTTGGAACTAATGACCTCACCCAAATGACATTTGGCTACAGTAGAGATGATGTCGGCAAATTTCTTCCTATATACCTAGCTGCTGGGATTTTGCAGCATGATCCATTTGAGGTTAGTTGCATAGTTGTGTGACATGTGATTTCTTCGAACGTTGTTGCCTTTTTCTCAGCATAGGATACAATTGAAAAACTTTCCCTATTGTGTCTAAAAATAACACATACACACGCGCTACTATCTCTAGCTAGACTTCATGAAATGACTTAAGAGGTGTATGATAATATAATTATTTTTAATGTTCTTTACTTATACCGTGAATCAAAGACAATGCGCTTTGCATTCGCATAATATATAAATGATGTTTGCTAAGGTCGAATTATTGACAACAATTACAGGTACTTGATCAGAAAGGTGTGGGACAACTCATCAAAATTTGCACAGAGAAGAGTCGTGCCGCTAGACCAAACTTAAAGGTAATTCACCAATACAAATTTAAACAAAATAAAATTATTGCACATCTTAGTTATTATCCTTAATATGCAAGTTATGTTGTTTTAAACACATCTTTCATATGTATGGAGATGCTTCTGCAAATTAATATATGAACTTGATTATCAGATTGGAATATGTGGAGAGCATGGTGGGGAGCCTTCTTCTATTGCATTCCTTGCTCAACTTGGTCTTGATTATGTCTCATGTTCTCCGTTTAGGTTCGTTTTTCGGTTCGAAGTTGTATGAAATGAGATTTAATTTCTATTTTCAACAATCAAACTGAATATTTTGAGGACTTCTTTTATGCAGAATTCCAATTGCTAGACTTGCAGCAGCTCAATTTGCAGCGTGACGAATAATTATTTGACTGTTTCTTGTCTATGGCACTATTAGCTTCACCTGCAAACAACTGTGATTTATTAGAAGATACTAAGCCAAGGGAAGTTAATTAGGATTAATTAGGACTATTTTCCTTGTCTTTATTATCTGTTTTTAATATTCAGTTGGAAAATGTTGGGACAACAAATTTTGATTAGTACAACATTACCTTAGCCAAAAAAATCTTTTACCTAATTTTGATGAGTACAACATTATCTTAGTCATCACACGAAACTATATATCGGTAACACTAAGCCAACATTGAAATGAAATGTGGTATAAAATTTCAAGAGCTACTATGTATTCATCATGCAGCCTTGTGGTAAGCTCAAAGCGAACTATTCTTTCGCCTTTTACTAAAGAATACTGTGTGCTTGCCACATTAAGAGGCACACGATAATTTTTGAAGGGTTATTATTTATTAAAAACCTTATAATTAAGTATAAATAAATTGTTTTTGTAACCATATTATTCTTCAACAAAATATGATATAGACGATAGAGTACCGTGTGCTTGCCACATTATTTCATCTTTTACCAAAGAGTATTGATCTGAAGATGAGTGTCATATTACATCGTCTAAGATGCATTAGTTCCACGTATTTAAGTGAACTATTTTTTCATCTTTTACTAATGAGTACTGCGTGTTCTCCACTTTTAAGAGGCATTTATTAATTTTTTTAAGGACTTTCTATTTTGAAAAAATATCCTGCAATTGAGTCTTAATTATTAGTATTACTAGTGTGGTTTGTTAATTGTTATATAAGTTGTTTTATTATTATCATAAGTGCTAGTGCTAGTATTTGGTTTGAGTAATTTTTGTCAAAACATGTGGACAACTTGTCTAACCAATCAAAAATCTCCTTGCAATAGAAAAGTCAAGTCTACGTGGAAATAACGTAGTATGGTGAAAGAATATATGGAGATAAGATTTGTCCTCCAATTTTGTCTTGTACTACCAAAATTGCAATCACTTTCCTAGTAATAATAGGAGTAGCATAGTTCAAAAGATTAACACACGTTTTGAAAGACTAATAATATTCAACGTCTGTTGGACCTTTGACCCTGGAGATATAGTACCATAGAGCGTATAACAGTTCTTGGCTTCTTCCTTGCATCTGGATGGAATAAAATAAATTTAAAGAGAGAAAAACAAACACTAGATTAATCTATTAAAGAGGAGCATTGCTATTTAGTAAGAATGATTTAAGAGAATAAATGCAAGAATAACACATGACATTATCTTATAAGATTATGTAATTTTTTTTTTTTGACTAAATAAAAGATATTCATTCATTCAAATTGATAAGAGTACATCGATGCAATACAAATTCAAAATCGCTAAAAACAAAAAGGATGAATCTGCGAACAAACTCACAGCATCCGTGTTAATAGCATAAAACGGCACATTGCATAAGCCTACATATTTGACTATATTGAAGTTTCTGGAGTATGCATGCCTCCGGATCTGTAGCGTTGATGGCACAAAAGTCATTGATTCGATCTGCACTGGATCAACCGTAATCTTTCAAACTGAAACAAATGAACACCGCACCAAGACGGGACAACAATACTCCGCACTAAGACGGGACAACAATACTATCAAAACAAAGGATGAAATCAAAAAAACAAACGAAAGAAATACTAAATATATGTGAAAATCACACTTATTTAATTAAAATAGAAATAAAACGATTTGGAGGGGTGATTTTAGGCCTAAATTGACCCTAAATCACCCCTCTCTAATATATCAAGAAGAAAAGAAAAAGTGGGCGATGGCTAGGGTTAGAGAGGAGGAGGAGCAAAATAGGTTTTTTAATTTGGCATCTATTTATATTTTTTAAGATGATGTAATTTTAATCTCCTCTTTTAGTGGAAATCATGGGGGTAGTTGATGTAAACAAGGGTGGAGATTTATTCTTATAATTTTTCTCTATAGATTTTCTTACTAAATATCATTTTCGATTAAAGAGATACATACATAGTGTTGGAATAGAAAATATATCTTAAGATATGCTTAAGTTTTATGTTATAGTTTGTTGAGAAAATATCCCAATGATTAGGTTTGTTTATTCTAAGCTCTAATTTAGGGATTTAGTTTAGATTTAAATATATTCATTTAGCTATAAATATCAAGTATTATCATACTGTTTCGTATGTAAATATTCTGTGTAAATATTGTATTTAATTCATCTATACTAATATATAAAGAGGATATAAATTTTTGGGATGACTTTTTCATTATTCCTATTTTACCCTTAAAAAAAACTACCAAAAAAAATTAAGCACAACTTCCACATAAAAGTAGGTTTTCAGTTTTTTTATAATAAAAAAAATATTTTTTTTTCTTCTTAATAACTAGCCACAACAAAAAATGAGGTCAAGTAGTTATCAATTAACTAAGTCCAATAAAAAAGAAGATTAAGTAGTTATTTATATTTGCACAATAGAGAATATCGATCATAGCAAAAAAAAAAAAATATGGATCACACAAACGGGCACGTTTGGCGGCTAGTTATCAATAATATTTTTATTTTCCTATTATTTTCCCTCATTCTTCCCCCTAAACACCACAAATTCAACATGGTATCAGAGCCATGGTATCCACCTTGAAACACAATTCCGCTGCAACTTTTTTCGAGAAAAATTAACTCTTGGTTATTCTCCGCTTTACCTTTTTTTTCTTCATATAAACCCTAGCCGTCGTAAGGATTTCTTTTTTATTTTGTTTCACCTCTTCATGATTCTAGTTTATTGTCTTTGCTTTCTCTTCTAACCTTATTCATATGTTACCCTGACATATGCAGCCCATATGCCACTTTTCCATGAATCCTTTACTTTTAGCCATCGTTTTTCCAAATTGATAATTAGTCTCTCTTGGTCTTGTTTTGGTGGTCTAATTCCCTGTTTGTGATATCTTAATCCGCGGGCTTCCCGTCTGTGATGCTTTAATCCGCGGGCTTCCCGTTTGTGATGCTTTAATCCGCGGATTTCCCGTTTGTGATGCTTTAATCCGCGGGCTTTCCGTTTGTGATACTTTAACCTGCGGGCTCCGTTTGTGATACTTTATCCGCGGGTATTTTTACATAATTTGATACGGATTCAATACTTCGGCCGCTGCTCTACTACTTCTTTGGTTGCTGCTCTTCGTTGATATGCTATCAAATGATTTAATTTAATTTCAGGGTTAATTTTGTAACAAGCTTAAAGCTTAGTAAGCTTTAGCTTGAGGGGGAGTGTTGGAATAGAAAATATATCTTAAGTTAGGGATTTAGTTTAGATTTAAATATATTCACTTAGCTATAAATATCAAATAATATCATACTATTTCGTATGTAAATATTCTATGTAAATATTGTATTTAATTCATTATCAATAATATTTTTATTTTCCTATTATTTTCCCTCATTCTTCCCCTAAACACCACAAATTCAACGCATAGTGTAGAGGACATTGACTGATTGGGATTCAACCACCCAGCCACAAAGTGATATGTAGTCCTAGTCAGAGTAATTGTTGTATAAAAGTGGTTACACAAGTCCCACGTCTGAGTTAGAAGAAAAGAAAAATAGTAGAGTTTGTCTAATATTGCATACGTTAAAACAACTAAAAATAATAATTTTTTATTGAAAAACAATAATTATAGTTATACTTTTAATATAAAGTTGATAAATTTCAATATAAATTTACTATTTTGAACTTCTTAACATGTAAAAATTTGCATATGATAGAAAAACTCTATTATAAATGTGAAGAATTATATTGAATTTTATTCAACATAATAACTCTAGTCAATCTTTTAGGTATATTAATAGTTGCGAATTTTGAGAGAGTTTACAAATTTTTTCTTTACAAAAAATTTTGTTGAGAGAGTTTGCAATTTTGTTATTGCAAAAATTTACAATTTTGTGAAAGTTTGAGATATTTTCAATTTTCCTTTGTAACCTTTGTGTCGTGAGTTTATTCTCGGATTGATTTCCTAACAATAATAGATGTTTACTAATTACTATAATATCTTTCTGGGATCACTAGACTAGCAAGTAACATTCGAGACCCTACTCATTTTGTAATAAGAAAACTAAAAACAAGTTAGAGTACTCAAATATTTTTTAGGTTGATAAACGAAATAACAATAGTCATTAAAAACTCATATATAGTAAATAGTCCGAGTTTGAATTACAGTCACAGCATCTAATCTAATACTTTTGAGTACATTTTGATATTTTCAAAAAAGATATAAAAAATATATTGTATAAGTTTCGGTTTATGAACTTTTTTAGTTTCATCAATTTGTGATTTTTATTTTCATCAACTTGATTGTAAACACTTACACATTTAACTTTAAATAATAAGAAGCTGATTTTAATGTGAACGTAGAAAAATGAAAATAATGATAACGAAAGAAAGGAAAGTTGATTATAACATTTCATTTTAAAATAGTACTCCAAATTAAGACTATTCTTTTGTGGCTTTTAATATCACACGGCTTATGGCTCAAAGCTCAAACTGAATCATCCAACACTACAAAAAATATGATTTTCTGCAACAACTTTTTTCGTTAAAAGTTGTTACAAGTCGCTGGCAAAACAACTAAAGGTAATTTTGCCAGCGGCTTGTAACTTAAAATAGTAGCATGAATGTATGACACCCTTAAGGCTTAAACTAACTTAAATTCAAATTGAGACTTTTTGAAGATTAACGTCAGCTAATTAATTTTCCATGAATACTCATTTTTGTTTTCACACATTACTACGTACATCAATATAATTTTTATTTTTTTTTATTACTACATCAATATAATTTTGTTGGCAACACAATATTGAAAAGTTCACCCAAGACTAATCAATTTTTCTATGAGAAAAATGTAGTTACAATAAATCATAAATGTATGTTAGTAAAACAATCACAAAAATAAAAATAAAAATAAAAGCAAAAAAAAAACACAAGAATTTATACTGAAATCAATCTCTTTCTGATTGGTTATGCATGTGACTATGTTTTACACAAGAATTACTCACACCAACACAAAATCTAAATAATTAAATTTTGAACAATAAATTAAAAACTACTACCACACACAATATATTGATTTTCTACGGTCGACTTTACGGTGTAGTTGATCCTTGGTTGCATGCTAATTTAACGGTCTATAGTTAACTGCACCGTACAAGTTACTAAACATTATTTGTTGAATTTTGGGGAGATACCGCGGTATCAACCGATATTTTAGCGGTATCATGAGATTCATCAGTAGTAACAGGATATCCAATTCCATGCCGTTTTTGAGGAAATATCACAAAAACCCAACCAACAAAAACACCAATAACCGGAGGCAGAATCTGCAGAAGCTGCTTCTGAGTTGACTCAAAAGAAGGATAAAAACACTGAACAGTGTTTGTATCAAGAAGTCCAAGTAATGCAAAAATAAGCAAAGACAAAGCAGCATGAACAAAATCACTCCCCTTAAGTCTATACTTCGATAAATCGACCGTATTCGTCTCCGGAGAAGGCCATAATCCTTTCGTCGTCACGATTCCGTAGTGTCTCTTTTTATCAGTTCCTGTATAACTATCAGTAAAAGTTGAAAAGAAACAATTGAAACCACATATTACAAGTAGAATTGAGGTTAGTGTCTTGTTACTAGTTTTGCACTGGCCACTATTTGTAACAACAGGGTTTAAGAATTGGTACAAGAAAACTGTTCCTGTTGGAAGTAGTTTAATGAGGCTTCCAATTCCACCAGTACTGCTTTTTTTTAAGGAACTAAATCTTGAAGCTGTTGTTGGTGTTGGTGTTTCTGTGTTTAAGGTTGATTGTGTAGTAATTGTTTCATTTTTATTTTTTTGATCCATGTTAAGAAATGAGAGACTTTGTAGGTAAGGAAATGAGACCTAGCTACGTAGCTTAAAGTTTTGTTTTGTTTTGCTATGTCTGGTTTTTTCTTCTTATGTGTTTGTTGATGGATTTTATAGAAGTGGAAAGAGAGATAGAGAAAGGACTTAGTCATAAATGACACCTAATCTTGGACTTGGCTTAATTAAGTCTAATACTAAGTTAGAATGATATTAGAGGCTGCTAGTTATTTTAATGACGACTTTTGAAATATCTCCACAACCTTAAATTTGTTTTTTTATTACACCCATTTGGCCATTTGCACTAATGCACTATGCCATGCATGATGAACAAGTCCAAAAGGATCACTAATACACTATTCTTCCTTCATATGTTAAAATATGCATTCTCCTCTCCTCTTATATAAAATATATTAAAGAAAATTGCACTCCCCTCTCTTAAAAGAAGCTTGAATTTCATTTCCCCTCACCTTTTATATTAAAACATGCATTTATATCCTTTAATAAAACTCCGCTTTAACTAATAGAATCAAACTTCTAATGAATATATTTTCATCGTTATTTTTTATCCACATAACGTATAATGTTAAATGTTGTTATAAATTATATGAAACTGTACAAAATAGAATACATATATCGGATAAATTACTAAATTCCATTAAAAAAATTATATTGAACTTTATAATCTAAAGTAATAAAATTAATAATTAAAATTTAAAAGACAGAAAAATTAATTTCTTAAATAATGACTTAAAGTTTTTTTTGACATAAATAGTGACTTGAAGTCAATTGTTATCACAAAAATATTTATTTATGTTAAAATATACTACAGTGTATATTTTAAAATAAGAGTGAGAATGTAATTCAAGCTTCTTTCAATTGAGGGATGTATAATTTAGTCTTTTTTTTTACGGTAAAAATAATATAAAAACAAGAGAAAACAAATTAAATATGTTTCTCAAAACTTAACTTGTAGTAAATTTACTCTCATTTATGATGACAACGAGAGATTGTAAATTCGCTAGTTCTAAAAAATATATATCCGGGTTGGTTTTTGACAATTTTAAAGTATTGATCTACGGTAGAATACATATTACGATAGTCCACTGTAAAACTTGCCTTTAAAATAAAATATTTGTAACTTTATCGTCCTCTTAGTTTGAAATTTATATATATATACTATGCATGAGCATATGAAGTTTAACTTCTTGTTTATTTGATATGTTAAGTAAGAAGTCCTCCTTTATATGCCATAATTTTGTCAACTTTAATGTCTTATTCAGTTACATTAATTATAATATGTATGTATTTTAAAAAAATACAATTTGTATATTTATGTTTAAAATAAGTATAATAATATATCAAAAAATATTTATTATTAATTTTGTACGTTAATAAACACAACCCTAATGAGTGAAAATAATTTGTTTGGGACAACTCATTCGATATATATATTTGAGTCAATACCTTAACGGGCACGAAGACATGAAGGATGGAGAAGAAGAAAAATTGCATGGTTGATACTTGATTGAGTACCAAACATGTATATGTCCATGCAATTTTATGCGGCTAGCCTTTGAGAAGCAGCAATCAATCAAATTACAAGTTAAGGTATTATAATATTCAATTCAAAGGCTTGCCAAAAAATACAATGAAAAATCACGCAAGCTTTCGAAAACTCTGGAAACAAATTGGTCGTTGTAATATTTTGACAAGGGTTACTCCTAGATGTTATATTATCAAAACAAACGAATTAAAATTAATACTATACAAAATTATCAAAAAGAAAAATTAATATACAATTTTTTTTTTTTTTGAGTAAATAGGTTTTTACTAGCCGGTTATTTTTCATATATTATTTCAATTAGCTTTTGAGCTTATAGCTTATCATATTTTCTTTCAATTTTACCCTTATCATCCTACATGAAAAAATTAAATATTAAATAAATATTTTATATTTATGTCATTTCATACTTATAAGCTAGTTCAACAGCTAATTTTACCAAACATTATAAACTCAATCAGCTAGCTTAATTATCAGCTATAAGCTATAAGTTAATCCGCTATAAGCTTGCTTATTAGTCATCCGTTATTTTTGACCAAACAGAAACATAGTCCAAGAAGATAGATTAGGCTCGGGTAGGTTAAGGACTATAATAATGAGTCGTTGTTACTCATGTTTAATAGTTATAATAGATCATTTTCGTGAATAAATGAATCAAAAAGAGAAAAAAAGTTTTGCTTTGTCCAATGAAAAAAAAAAATCCGTTAGATTCACTTAAAAAATGGAAATTTTAATCGAATATGTTTATTGTTTGTGAGAACCCCTTGAATCATTCCATTACTTGATTGAAAGGGTTCTCGACAATTTATGGAAAGTATATATATTTATATGATTTCCATATTTTGATTTCTCAGGTTCTTTACTGATTTAAATTCAATTAGATGTAAATGAGCCATAACTATGTAGTCTTATTCCTAATAGATTGATCCCCAAATAACATATCCAAATTATAAGAAATCCAATAGAGGCTACTATCGAAGAATTTACACCTTCTAATTTTTTATTTTTTCTAGTATGTAAAAAAATAGCGAATATGGTCCAAGTAATAAAGGCCCAAGTTTCCTTTGGATCCCAATTCCAATAGGATCCCCATGCCTCGTTAGCCCATACCGCTCCCGAAAGAATACCTATCGTTAAAAAGAGAAAACCCACATTCATTCCACCCATTTGAGTTTTTTAAATGGACCCCACTTAATTTTTTATATTATCTTATTATTTAAACAACTCAATCATATTTTTCAAATATTCATGCAACTCATCTAAAATTTTAAAATGGGTCCACCGGACCTACAATATAACTCAAAAACTAAAAAAAAACCAAAGTTATGTGATTATAATATATTTAATATACACATGAAAAGGCAAAGCAACAGTTGCATTGTAGGGATACGTTGCCAAACTCAACCACCCAATTTTATAGCAAATATGCAAGACACACTAACAAAGGGTGTTTGGTTACTGTGAGGAGACAGTTGAAGTCAACTGATATGTATGCTCTTAGGATGTCAATGCTAGTATTAATAAAGGTGTTTTCAGAGTGGGCTAAGACCCATCCATGAGTTTAATTGGGCTATCCCAATCGAGTTACCTCTCCATTTTTAATTATTTCCATTTCGTCAATTACTATATAGTTTTGTAAAAATAAGTACAAAAATATATGACATTAAATGAGGTCAAATCACTTTTATACACTAAAAAATATTTAAAAACTTTGGTATGGAAGAAATGAAAATAATTGAAAATGAAGAAGATCCCAACTCATCCAAATCATATTTAGGTGTGTGAATCATATGATGAATGCGTTGTAAAACACACACGATTACCACCATTTGATGGGATACATGGGCCACTAGATTTTACCGCATAGCCATATGCTAACATATGTTCATATAGGAGAACATTCTCGGTCCTCCTAAAATCCTAATTTTCATCCTATATAAATATGCAATATAGGTTAGGTCATATCATATATGTCTTATCTAACCTTAAATACTGCTCATATTCGATACCTATTAACTACTCGTAGAAGTATGTATAGATACTATCATCTCCTTCACAACAAGACACAACCACCAACAATCCATAATTAACAACCCACTGCATACTATCATTCAAATCTTAAGGCTGAAGAAGAGGAACAAAAGTTATTGATGAATATAATAAAAATCAATAAATGGATGAAGAAGATAGTTTTAATAACTTAGTATAATTTTTTGTCTCTTACAAAAAAAAATTGCATTGTTTTTAAAAATATTCTTCTCTACTACTAAAATGTTGTTCATTGCTAACAACTTCTATGAAAAAAAAGACCCAAACATCTCTATAATTCTTAAAAATTGTCCACCATTTTTGTCTTGGGGTCTAAATTTCGAAGAACATTAAGATTAATCTCTATTAAAATGAATTCTTATGCATTCTTCTCCAATTTGGTGTCCCTTCTACATGACCTCCACATAGGCAAGCTCAAATGACAAGGGAGGCATAAGGGACTAGAGGTGAATATTTGATTAAAAAAATTCCTAGTTCTCTTAACAACGTTGTTTAGGCCAAATAAATACTGGCATGTGTGCAATCACAATCCTAAACAGTAAACACGGTCATATCTGCCACCTTCCGCCGGTAACAGTTAACACGCATCAAACACCAACATTTAGCGGATAAAGTAGTATTATTTATTTATTAATTAACCTTAAACTGATATTACATCCTTAATTTCTACATTAACCTTTTACAATTTGAACATAATTAAATAGTAGAACTGCACAAGATACACATGGCTTGTACCCTACTCGAAACCATTCTAGACAACAAATCACTCCAATTTCAGATCTACCCTTTCGTTTCAAAAAATCACGATCGGATTAGAACTTGAAACTGAGAGCATAGAGTTACAGTAACGGAGACCAGTGAGAGAGAAGTGAGAAAATGGATCAACAGATAGATAATTTATCGGGTTCAGTCCGATCCGAAAACCCGGAACCGCAACCCGTTTTCTCTAGCGTCAAACAATTCGAAGCAAACGTCTTAGATCTTGCGTAGCAGAGTCATCAAACGTCGCTAACGACTTCTTCTTCGTTACAAAAGATGGAAGAGGAAGCTCGCTAGGCGACGGAGACACCGCAAAAGCAGATCCAGCGTACTTGTCATTCTTCACCGCTACTAACGACGAATCCAGCGATTTACCCCTACGAAGAATCACCGTCACGTTCTCAACAGCAGAACCACGGTTCTTCACCGTCGCTGAGTCATCGGTGCTAGGTCTTTTCAAGACCAAAGCAGTATCCGGTTGGTATGAACTCACAACAACCGGTTTCTTAGATTCTGGTCGAGTAACCGGCTTCCGGTAAGACTTTGAGGTCACGGCACGGTTGTGGTAGCCGTAGTGGTTGCTCCGGTGGGAAAAGGGAGCTGGGGTTGGTCTGATGAAATAGTCCTGAGGGTGTAAAACTTGAGTTCCCATGGCGGTTTAGTTAATCTTAAAGTAAAACGCTAACAAAGAAGAAGATTAATAGGAAATAAAGAAGCTAATTAATCTAATTTATGTTAGAAAATAGTAATGAAAATGGGGTTGAATATATGTGAAGGTGGATTGGGTTGGTATATATAGGTGGTGAGAGAGGAAAGATAAAATAATTGGAGTTTGCACCGTCCTTGATTGTAATAATGACGCGTCAAATTAATTAAAAATGGGAAAATAATAAAGTAGAGATAGAGAGGGCACCTCATTTCTGACTCAATGAGAGAGGTGCGTTGTAGTTGGCTGACCAGACAGGGTCTCTGTTTGTTTTGATGGGGTCATGCGGGACCCACTCTTGTTTTGGTATGCCGAACCACCTCGTTTGTCTTGATTCTTTGCTTCGGGACGTAGCTTTGGCACCTGACCTAAAGTAATGACGTCAGTGCATTGTGTTAGGTCGGTCAAAATAAAGTGGAAAGAAAGAAAAGAAATAAAAAAGTAAAGAGGTGAAATGGAATATAAAATGCTTTAAAGAAGATATTTTGGGTGGCTTTATGTGTTTGGTTAAAGAAAAGAAAAAAATTATATCTCCGTGTTACTATTTTATTAGAGTTATTTTGACTAAATTGTAGTACTATTCACTTATTATGTTTTGACCATATTTTTTTTAATAATATATAGATATAAATATAAGCATATACTCCCTCCATCCCTTTTTATAAGAGTTAGTTTGACAAAAAATTTGTCGCTTTTTATAAGACTCTTTTACAATTATCAATAACATTAATTACTTTTTTTCCAAACTTACCCTTATTTACTTTGCATAGTTTTTTTAATAGCATTAAATTCTCTTTTGTTTGATATAAAGCACTACAATTAATTGTAAGGGTAAACATGTAAAATCAATATAATTTGTCAATCAATTTAATACTAAAACCAACTTTCTTAATACTCGTGTTTTGTCAAACTAGCTCTTATAAATAGGGACGGAGGAAGTAAGATCTTGTTTGATTTGTTTTGATGAGTATTTTAAAAATATCCAATTTTTATAATTTTTAACAAAACAAATCTTAAAGATTTTATTGGTTTATATTGATTTCGTGAGATTTCAAAAGATTTTTTGTAAAGATTTTTTACAATTACGATTTTTAACACATGATTATAATGAATTTCTAATACATATTTTTAAAATTTCAAAGTAATTTATGGAATTTTAAGATTTCGAAAAATTAGTGATAATAACAAAGTAACAATTAATGTTGTAAAACCAAAATATAATTTCTTTAATTTCTCATTGATCAACATTATTATTTTGTCGCATCTTCAATCCTTGTGAATATGTCTAAGGATAGTAGAAGCAAAGAAAAATAATGAATAAAGAAAAAAAATGATTTTTTTAACATATATCCAACATGTGTCGTACAAATGTCATACGAATATCAGACATCACAACATGTTTAATCATAGAGATGTTCGTACTTCATTAGTTACAACAATATGCATACCTTCTGATTTGTGTTAAAATATGAATCAATCATATAAAAAAAAAACCAAAAATCAATTGAAAAAAAAAGAGTAAAAAATAGATTGTCATATTCATCAACAATCATATACAAAAAATAAAAACCATGAATCAATTAAAAAAAATAGTAAAATTGGTTGCCAACAATATCAATTCGAAAAAGGAAAAAAAAAAGTTAAAATCGAATGCAAGAAAATAGGTAAAGTTGATTGTGAAAAGTTTGTGACGAAAAGAATTTGATAGTAGTCTGTTCGGCATAAGAAGAAAAAAGTCTTAAAGATTATGAAAAGTCTCAAGGGTTTGAGTTAGATTGTTGGATGAGTATTTTGTATGTATTTTCAACTTAAAAGCCTCTCAAAATCCATTTCAAAAAAGAATCCATCAAAATCGATAGAATTTTGAATCCCCATAGACATTTTAATAGTAATAAGAAATTTCAATTGAGTACCAGCAGATTTTATTGCTCTGAAAAAAAAATCTTAATTGTCTCAAATGAATACCACGATTTTTTTAAGCAAAAGGTGTGCAGATCATCGGCTGCAACACTCTAAATATATTAATAAGAAAAAAAAAGAGAAAGTACAATAAACTGGGGGGACATAAACCAAATCCAGTGAAACCACATAAATGCCCAATCGAGTATAAAAACAGATTAAAAACAACAAAAGTGGTTAGAAATAGAAGCAAAGATACACACAACACAGATACTATCCAGCAAACCCGCGTACGGGCGCGAAACCAAATAGCAAAAAAAAGTATTGCGGGGACCTTCACCATTCGAGGATGCGAATAAATCGACCGCCAACACGGATCAATTCACGTACCATCAGCTCCCTACACAGACAGCAGCAACAACAAGCATTAACGGCGCTTTTACGCCAACGATCCAAGTCAGAGACAAGGATAAACGATCACCAACGACCAAAGACCCGAACAGATGAAGACAAGGCAAACATCGATCAAGTTGAAAGAAACAACCTCATCCTGCCGACGCGGAGGAGGACATCCCGAATTCAGGAAGACAAAGCGCTGCCACCAACCGCCCAGCAAACTGGATGCAGCACCACCACACGACCCTTGCGGACCTTAAAATCGACGACGACCGACGAAAGATTGGGAAAACGCAAGGTAGCTTGGACCACCGGTGGAAAAGGGTACTCACCACAAACCAACTACCACCACCGCAAGAAAGGTGATGTCGGTTGAACCAAAACCACACACGGAAGATACGAGCATAGGCTTAGCAGATCTGAAAAGAAACAGCAAACCCACCACGAAAATCCGTCACCGATTTGGACGAGGGGAAAAGGGTGGTGACGACGCCATGGATAAGCGCTAACGCACCTCCAACATGAAGGCTATACGGTGGTGTTGAAGTTTGGATAATCGGTTGAGCAAAGGCGGTGGGCGGTGGTACTTGTTTAGAGAGAAGGCAAATGATTGTTTAGAGAGAGAATGCTAATTTCCAAATGCGAGGTCAAAATACCACAAGATTTATTAAACTTTTGTAAAGTTTTGATCGAATACCACAAAACTTTTTTATCATAAAAAAATCTTTTAAAATTTTTGAAATCTCAATTTACTCCATTAAAGTGAACCACCGGTGGTTCATGGTGAACCATAAACAAGAGCTATCAAATCGAGTAATAGTATGACCTGTTTGAATTTGACTTATTCTTAAAATTATAAAGATAATTTATGGGAATAAATAAATTTATATATTAATTTATAAAAAATTTTCAACAAAAATTGCATCTTTATAAACTCTTTTCTTATCTAAAACAAATACTAAAAAGTAGTAAAATAATAAGAAATAGAAAATGGAGTATTTTATTATAAAAAAGAAAAGGCTTAATTAGTATGTAGGTCCCTTAAAGACTTTTTTGGTTTCACTTTGGTTCCTTAAAAAAAATAAGTTCCACTTTGGTCCCTTATAGATAGAGCTGTCAAATGGGCCGGCCCAGCTCGGCCCGGCCCGGGCCCATTGGGCCAAGACATCTATTGGGCTTAAGTGACCCGGCCCATTAAGGCCCAAGGCCCATTAAGGCTCGGCTCGCTTAGCCCGGCCCAATAAAATGGGCCGATGGGCCGGCCCGCAACAGTTTTTCAAATTTTTTTTATCTCAATTTTTTGTAAAAAAAAATTTAATGGACAATAAAACTACATATGCATCGCACACAAATTAATATCCATAAAAAAGTGAGTGTCATGATTTCATGAAATAATAAATATTTCAAAATATCCATGCAAAAGTCGAGAGATTTGTGGATGATGATTCATAAAGTGCATCCTCAAAGCTAATAAATTTCAAACTTACATCAGACACTAAACTTTTAACATAACCATTCAAAATACATAAATTAAATTATAAATTATAAAAAAAAAGTAAATTATAAATCACATCTTTTTCCTTAAAAAAAAACAAATCTCATCTTTTGTTACTTATTTTATCTAAAGATTTTATGCTAGCTAAAATTTCTTATTTTTAGGTAAAATTATATTTAGATTTTTTTTTTAATTCTTTAATGGGCCGGCCCAAAAGCCCGTTGACCCAGCCCATGATGGCCCATAGGCCCGACAGCCCAGCCCAATAAGGTCCAATGATATTTTTGGGAAGCCCGGCCCGGCCCAGCCCATATAAAGCTATAGGGCTACTGGGCCGGCCCGATAGCCCGGCCCATTTTTACAGCTCTACTTATAGATATCTCCGACAGTCAATATGGTCCTTTTTGTCAATTTTTTATCAGAAACCGTTAACTTCTGTACATGTGGCAAAATAAGTTGTTTCGTGGCACCTGTACAGAAATTAACGGTTTTTGAAAAAAAAGGACGGAAATAACCAAATTCACCGATGGAGATATCAATAAGGACCAAAGTGAAACTTATTTTCTTTAAGGGACCAAAGTGAAACCAAAAAAATCTTTAAGGGACCTACCTACTAATTAAGCCAAAAGGAAAAGAAAAAAGAAAATGGAGTATTTTTGGTAAAAGAAAGGTAGAAAAGAAAGAGAAGGAAAAAGTGTGAGTGGGGGGAACAAAGTACGAAGCAACAAACGATGACGGCAGAATCGGGTGGTTCGTACTTCGATCTTCCCGAAGATGTCGTGCAAGTGCTACCGTCAGATCCATTTGAGCAACTCGATGTAGCTCGCAAGATCACATCCATTGCTTTATCGACACGTGTGAACGCCCTCGAATTACAGTCGTCGGAACTTCGCGCAGAGATCGCCGAGAAAGACAGTCTCATCGCCGAACTTCAATCTCACCTTGAGTCCCTCGATGTCTCCCTCTCCGAAACCGCCGATAAACTCGTCCGCGCTGAACAAGATAAGGTCCCAACCAAACCCGAACCCGGTTCAATTTCCCTTACTCAAATTCAACTCTCTGTTTATTTGTTTAATTAATTAATTAGTTTATTTGTTTTCGGTGGTTGAGCTTGATATACTTTAGGAGAGTTTGCTTAAGGAGAATGCTTCGCTTTCAAACACTGTCAGAAAGCTTAATCGAGATGTCTCCAAGGTTCTTTTTACTACCATTTTGTTATTATTGTGAAATAAAATAGTAGTACTAATTTTTTATTTATAGTAATAAGCTATTTTTAGTAATAATCTATATGCATGCAGTTAGAGGTTTTCAGAAAGACGCTTATGCAATCACTTCAAGAGGATGATGATAATTCTGTAAGTTACTAGTATTAATTATTTAATGCTGCTTGTTGTCTTTGATTATGTCTTTTTTTTTTTTTTGATATTACTTTGATTATGTCTTTGATTAGGAAGTTATGTGCTTCTTATCATGTATGAATTGCTTTTAATAGTACTACTAGTTAATGCTATTTGTTTCAAGGGTGTTTCCTAAGTTAATTTTTGGATTTTACTGGTATTTGGCATAGGGAGGACCCCCAGACATTGTTGCTAGAATACAAAGTCAATCAAGTTTGACTTCTACGTCGCAGTTTGGAGGTAATTTCAACATGTTGTATACCATATTCGGTCACAAGTCACAACATTACATTTTTGTTTAGAGTCTTGGTTCCCTTAGTAAATTGCTCTCTTATTGAGTGAGGCCCTTTGTTTGATTTATTTTTTCTGTTTATGTAATGAACTTAGGGTGCTTTTGGTTCAACTTTTATTTTGTAGAGAAGATTTATGGGGAATATAGCGTCTTTAGATTCTTACAAGCTCATTTCCTTATGAAGAGAACTATATAAAGGATTTGGTATGTACTTCAGGAAACTGCCTGTTAGAGACTTTGGAACATCGTTCTAATTCTAGGCACATACCGCATGTTTGTCCTTTGAATGTGATTTCATTATTGTCATTATTGTTGGCTGACAATGTTAAAAGCATTTTAGATTCTGTTTTGGAAGAGAGGGAGGAGAGAGTTATAGAGATATGAATAGAGGGAAACCTTTCTATTTTAACTAAGCTTTCCCCTTCCATATTCCTATCTTTTCCGATCTTACAAATAAGCCCTTGAAGTTGAGCTCCTTCAGCTGCACTTTTTCATTTTCAGTTCTAAGAAGTTCTCATTTTATTGCAGATAATGACACTTCATTGCCACCGTCTGTATCTTCATCAATGCCCCGTGTTTCTGATAGTGGAAATTCTTTTGGTGATGATCAAGAATCTGATGGTATGTACTATGCACACTCATTTATGAGGCAAATGGGTATACAAACATTTCAGTCAGTGATACCAAAAAAGACAATATATTGTCTCTTTATTTTGATGTGGAATTATATTTTTTATCAATAGGAATCAAACACGGTACCTTGATGTTTACGATACTCACACACTGCACATCAACCACTTTATATTGTTGAAAAATGAACAATTGTAATTTTGAATGCGTATCCTGACCTTTCTTGTTTTTTTCCATTCCAATATTGCAGACATAAGACCTAGAGTGCCATATAATTTCCTCATAGCATCCCAAAGTACCACCCCTCGGCTTACTCCCCCTGGTTCACCTCCTAGTTTTTCTGTATCAGTATCGCCAACAAGAACATCTAGACCCATGTCTCCAAGGCGACATTCCATTTCCATTTCAACCTCAAGAGGCATGCATGATGATAGGTCTTCAGTGTTTTCCTCGATAGGTCATGGTTCAATATCAAGCTCTGAGTCAGTAACAGGATCACAATCTGGTTAGTTCTTCCAACTCTGCTACTGCTGCATTGTGCATAAAGATTGCATTTAGAAAGGTTTTCATTAGGTTACTCTGTTCGGATTATCTTGTTGGATCTTGCATCCTAATGAAGAATGGGGTGCTTGATTTTTTGAATTTGAAGAATATTTTCATTAGGTTCAACTTTTTCTCTCGTTTATTTTTTTCTTAACTTATATATTACAGGACGAACACGGGTGGATGGGAAAGAGTACTTTCGCCAAGTCAGGTGAGAGCCCCTTATCTTTTAACTTTGAAAAGTATTATATCAAGTTCAGAAAACTTAAGTTCCATTAACAGAAACATCGGTAGATGACATGTTTTATGAGGCGGATACAAATTGCTTAGCTCTTCAAATCAAAACAGACCCATCTTAAACATATTAGTGAATGGCTCATATTTTTTTCCGTCAAATTAGATTGGATTATTCTCTATTTTATCTCATGGTTGTTATTATTATTAGGAACCGTTTGTCTTACGAGCAATTTGGTGCATTCTTAGCAAATGTTAAGGAGCTAAATTCCCATAAACAAACAAGAGAGGTAATTCATCCCGTCTCTGCCTTGTTTCTTCTTATCTTCTCCCACCAACCATGTCTTTTTCAGTTAATAGACACTCTGTGTGTACAAAATTGCAGGTGACTCTACAAAAAGCCGATGAAATTTTTGGGCCTGAAAACAAGGACCTCTACACTGTATTTGAGGGATTAATCACAGGCAATGTTCATTGACGTTGTGCTTAGGGGATTCTTATTCCAAATTGATAATAAAGGATACTTTTTGTCTCCTTATAACAACCCCATTTTTTCTTCATTGTATATTTACATGTTTATTGTTGTGTAATAATTTTTTTTTTCCTGAACATGAAAGCCTGTAAATTTGAATTAGCAAGTGACATTTCATGAGAGGGTTGCCATTGGTTTCCTTGCAGTAGCGATTGGTTGCATACTTCATCACTTTGTTCATCCTATGCTATTTAGGGTGTGCTTGATTGAGGGTTTTTGGATTGGAAGGGAGGGGGGAGGAGGCAAGGTAATATTTTAAATTTTATTTGTTTGATTCAATATCTAGGAAGGAGAGGAGGAAAGAGGAGGGGGAGCAAAACCCTCCTACACCCACTTTTTGCTCCCCCAAATTGGGGAGGAGGGAAATTAGATTATTACCAAAATCTCGATAAATCAAACATAGTTTCGAATAAAATATTTGGTGTTCAAAAATAGTAGTACAAAATGAAAATATTTATAAAACAATGTATGTTGGTAGTAATTTGACATTTTAAAATAAACTCGAGAATAATTATATCAAGGAAGCAAAAAGTGGAGGGATTTTGATCTCGTTCTCTTCCCTTATCTCCCCTTTTAAAAACTAGACGTCGGCCCATGCGTTGCACGGGTTCGACGGAATATCATAAAGATACCAAGTATGGTCATTGTCAAGCATAGATATTGTTTGAAGTTAAGGAGTTTAAATTGATAGTGAATGTTTAATCACAAGTTAAAATTGAGATAATTAAAGTTGAGATAAAAAGGTTGGAAAAGAAGATGACAAACACCAAAGAATGCAAGTAATAAAGTAGATATTAGATAATGAAACATCTTTTTTTTTTTGAAATAAACAAACTTACTGCATTTCATTAGCTATTAAATGTTCAATACATAAGGGAATAATCTCAAATCTATGGACGCTAGCCCAAGAATTGGCCGCCCTAGCAAGAGCATGAGCAACCGAATTCGCTTGCCTCCTAATAAACTTAACCTCAAAGTTTAGAAAAGATGACATAAAGTTAACAATATCATGAACAATTGAAAGAAACTCGGAATTGCCTCTACGCTTCATGTGAATAGCATCAACCAACACCTTCGAATCACTTTCAAATTGAACTCGATCCAATTCTCTATGTCGAGCTTCTTGCATAGCTAAAAGTAGCGCCAATGCTTCTCCCTCCGCAGGTGAAATCACAGTCGGCTGCCATTGTGTCATCCCGCCGATGAATTGACCATTACTATCACGAAAACACAATCCCGTCGAGGTCTTCCCGGTACCAGTAATGAAAGCGACATCAACGTTACACTTTACCCAACCTGAAGCCGGTTTTTCCCACCGTACTAGACCTGGTGTTGTATCCTTACTGACACTGTTACGCTGTAAATTATGAACTGAGTACCAATCATTCCAAGCATCAAAGGCATGTCTTCCTATTTGGCTCGGCAACTTTGCATTATCATTTCACAGTTTATCATTACGATTATGCCAAATACACCAGAGTAACATAGCCACTCTTCCAACTGTATCACTACTCTCGTTGTTGCTCAAAGCGAAAATACGATCCGCATCAGTAGCTTGCTGGTACATATTGTTGTGTAAGACCGATGAAAGACCAGCTGCACACCAACTGTCCTGAGCTACTGAACAGTTAAAAAATATGTGGAGCTCATCCTCAGTCTCCTCATCACACACAGGACAGTTGAGAGTACACTCTACTCGTCGTTGTATTAGTCGGTACCGAGTCGGGAGACATCCTCTACATAAACGCCAAAGTAAATGGCGTGCTTTGTGCGGGGCTTGAGCTTTCCATATATCATTCCAGTTACCTGTCACATGATACTTGTCACTATGTATAATGTAGCGCATAGCTAACTTATAGCCGGATTTCACTGAATAACACCCATTTCTTTCCTCTTCCCAGACCACTTTGTCCTCTCTGACCGAGCCAACAAGTGGTGTTGCAAGAATTCTCTCCACAACATCCCCTGAAAACAAGTTACGAACCTTAGCTATATCCCACGCTTTATAGTTTTCGTGTAATAGATCTTTAACATATAACTGATACACACCTGCTGGTTGAGGCGAGGACACCCATCTATTATTACTCCCACGCAGCCAGGGGTCATACATAACACGAATATGATCACCACTCCCAATCCGCCACCTACACCCAAGGCAAAGAATTTGTCGCGCATGCCAAATACTACGCCAAGCAAAGCTAGGATTATATCCTAAAGGAGCTTCAAACAAAGAGGAGCGTGGAAAATACCTTGCTTTAATTAACTTTGCCACCAACGAGTTCGGATTCTGTACAATATTCCAAGCTTGTTTCGCTACCATAGCTTTATTAAAAGCTTCAAAATTGCGGAAACCCAAACCCCCGTGAGCTTTCGAGCAAGCAAGTCTCTCCCAAGCTAAACAGTGAATACCTTTATTATTATTGTTATTATTATTACCCCCACTCCACCAAAAAGCATTTATCATTTTTTCAATATCAGCAATAAGTGAGGAAGGAAGAATAAACATACTCATAATATAGGAAGGTATCGCCTGGAGAACCGATTTTATCATTATTTCCTTACCGGCTTTAGACAGCGCGCGCCCTCTCCAAGAATTCATTCTCTTCCAAATACGATCCTTGATGTAAGAAAACGTTGCTTTTTTACTTCTCCCAATCATGGATGGTAACCCAAGGTATATACCAGTACCCAACACATGTTTGACACCAAGAATGCGAGAGAGATCTTCCTTAGCTGCTTGAGACATGTTCCGGCTAATAAAAACTTCAGACTTAACTAAGTTAATTTCCTGACCTGAAGCGTGTTCATAAGTTTGTAGGATTCGCATAAGTTCATGCACCTCAGCTACATTAGCCCTACAAAATAAGAAACAATCATCTGCAAATAAAAGATGGGAGACCTCCGGCGCACCCCGACAAATCCTCACACCATGAAGGTCACCCCGCCCAACCGCCTGGTGGATGAGAGAAGTTAGTCCCTCTGTCACCAAAATAAATAAATAAGGGGAAAGTGGGTCACCCTGCCGTAATCCTCGCCCTGGTGATATAGGACCAACTCTGTCAGAGTTCATAAGCACCGAATAGTTGACTGAACTAACACACATCATAACCCACCGAATCCAGACATCAGCAAACCCCATCCTAGTCAAAACCCCACGGAGAAAACCCTAGTCTACTTTATCATAGGCTTTACTTATATCGATCTTTAATGCCAATTCACCTCTTCGCCCCTGGGTCTTTCGTTTCAATGCATGGATAACTTCTATGGCTATTAAGGCATTATCAAGGATCGATCTACCTTCCACAAAAGCTGACTGCTCTTGAGACACACAATTATCTAGACAACACTTCAACCTGTTAGCAAGTACTTTAGAGATCATTTTATAAAGAACATTACATAGTGAAATAGGGCGTAGGTCCTTCATTGAAGTAGGATTGTCACATTTAGGAATAAAACAGATGTTTGTCTCATTAAGACTGGTAGGAAAGTACCCCCTCTCTAACCAAGTAGATGCAGCAGTAAAGATATCATTACTACATTGACCCCAAAACCTCTGATAGAAAGCTGGGTTAAACCCGTCTGGTCCGGGAGATTTGTCTGGATGCATCTGAAACAATGCTTGCTGAAGCTCAACTTTTGTGAGAGGTGCTGTCAGTAAGAAATTATCCTCCTCTGTCACTCGCGACTGAATAAGATTAAGAATAGGATCCTGGTCCCCATTTCGAGGCTTAAAGAGTGTATCAAAGTAATGCTTTGCCACCTCACAAAGTTCTTCTTGGGTATGTGCCTCTGTGCCATTATCAGCAACCAGCTTGGTTACTCTCTTCCTTTTACTACGCGCAATTGCCGACATATGGAAAAATCTAGTGTTCATATCACCTTCTTGGAGCCAATGCATTTTAGCCCTTTGTTTCCAGTACCTCTCCTCTTGTATCAGCAAGGTGGCATGCCTTTCCGATATCTCTTGATACTGCATACTCACCTCCTCGTCTTGGTTACCTCGAATCTCGTTCATCTTTCTTACACATTCATCAATCTCCTCTTTAAACCGAACTTTTTTCTTTTTTCCCCATACTTGAAGCTTAATAGCACATCTGGTCACTCGATCGACCACCTCCAGGTTCTCACTCCCACCCCAACCCTCAATCACCACATCTTCTAAATCAGGTTCCCTTAACCAGCTATTCTCAAACCGAAAAAAATGGTTGATTCGTGTCCTAATGGTAGGCTGACATTGCAACAGTATTGAACTATGATCTGAATGTGAAGCCAAAAGATTAGATAACCTCACATGGGGAAATAAGTGAAGCCAACTAGTACTAGCCATAACTCTATCTAACCTTTCTTCAATCACATGGGGGGTACCTTGACTCTTTATCCAGGTAAACGGATGTCCTTCAATCGGAATATCTGACAAATCACAATCACTAACTGCCTGTCTGAATCCCATACACAACCAGTTTGGATGAGGGTGAATACCTTTCTTATCAGCCTGAGAGAGTAAATCATTAAAATCTCCAATGATACACCAAGGAATAGAAGACATATTACCTAATTCCCGTAGAAGGTCCCACGCAACACGACGCCTACTCCGTTCAGGATACCCATTGTAACACGTTAATCTCCATTCTCCTCGCTGCTCATCCTCCACTATCAGATTAATAAAATTGCGCGTGTAATTAAGAACTCTACACTTACTATTATCATTCCAGAACACTGTCAGACCTCCACTTCTGCCCTCCACATCAATAGCTAAGCAGGAATCGAACCCCAACATAACACGAACGGATTCAAGTTGTCTAGCGTGCGATAATGTCTCAGACAAGAATAAAATATCTGGCTTATGTCCCCGGGCAAGCTTTTTTAAGTTAGGAATTGCGCTCGGGACGCCCAAACCCCGGCAATTCCAACTAAGAATAATCATGAGTCCCGGCAGTCCTGGAAGCTGCCAGGACCTGCCGATAAAAAATGCAGATGAGTCTGATCTTCGGAACCTGTCGCTACTAACCCTTCAGCCCTTCTCCTCTTTCTCTCCACCTGGGTATCCATATCACTATGGTCAACCTGATTGCCTTCATTTAAAGATGACGTTGCAGTCGATTGTTTTGTTGGGACATTTTCATTGGTCAGAACTAGTATAGGACGATGGGAAATCAAAGATACAGCAGGTGCCTCAATTGTTGAACCACCCTGATTAGTACTTGCGTGTCTATCGAATGCTGGCCTTGATGGAGGAATATGTCCCCTATCAGTAGACACTACCACAGCATTATTAGGTCCACTACTACTCTCATGTGGGGGTGTCACATTAGTCTGTGTGGGTCCATTGTGTTGTGACCCGCTCTCTTCTGAAGTGCCATTCGCATCCATATCATCCCTAGTTCGCCTTCCTCACGCAACCATCGTGAATCAACCCTACCACCAGGACGTCGAACTTCCACCCTTATCTCATTCGACCAGCTTCTCCTACCGTTGTCCCCTACCATGGCATACCTGACCTCACACTTGTTTTCAGCATGGCCAAGTATTCCACATACAAAGCAAAAAAGACCCAGTTTCTCGTACTTAAACTTCACCACACCCCCCATACCACCATTCAATTTGATCTTCTTTTCAGTCTTCAATGGACTCCTAACATCCACCCTAACTTTCACCCTCATATACTTCCTCCAGAAACTTGTGTTGTTATTTTTATCATACTCCACAAATTCCCCAATATAATGCGCAAGACCTTTCCCCACCTTCTCAATCATCATACCAATTGGCACATCATGGATTTGCACCCAAAAGTTGACATGAAAAAGAGGGATATCGTGTAGAGCAACCCCTATCTTCAACCTATCAATAATCAATGTAAAGTTATCAAAAGTCCAAGGCCCACCTTTAAGAACCCCATCCACGTCCAGAGGGTGGAAAAATTTGAAAAGATACAATCCTGGAGAAGCTTCCTTCACTGTCATACCCTTTACCGGTCTCCAAACGTCGGCCAGACACACCTTCATGCTATTAAACCGTATGGGTCTATCATGAACAAAGCGACCTACCAGACAAAGGTTCAAGTCGTGTTGTTCAACGGTATCCTCCTCCACCACAAAATTCAACTCTTCCTCCTCATCAAGATTAAGAGATTCAAAATTAACCTCAGCCATATTATCAATGCTATCAATAGGTGAACCACCAGACAGAGTAACTCACAATAGATTCAAGTTAACACACAAAACTCTCATAAGATCGGAGAGACAACCAACTCTCGAGCAGCACCGACTACCCAGAGACAAAACACACCAGAATCGATGCCAACTCGAGCAGCACCAACTCTCACTCAGAAGAGAAATCAAATCGCAGAACACACCAACTCATAATGCCAACATGCCCTGGTAAGACTCAAGTTAAACAATAGAGAAACTGCGATACCGAACAGAAAGAATTCTATCTGAAAAAAATTAATGCAGGAGAAATCAAATCGAACAGAAGTTAATCAATTAGGGACATGGTGAATCGGTGAGGGCAAAGTGAAATCAGGGAAGAACAGGGTGAAATCGAACGCAGCTGTTCTGTTCGGTATCGCTAATTATGCAGGAGAAATCAAATCGAACATAGGGACATGGTGAATCGGTGAGGACAAAGTGAAATCAGGGAAGAACAGAGTGAAATCGGAGAAGAATAGAGTGAAATCGATGAAGGAATCATGGTGGTGGTGAATCGGTATCCCAAATCACAAACCCTAGCGCAGCTGTTCTGTATTATATCTTTGAGAGATTCATGTTAAATATGTTGCAAAAAATAAATTTAACTTTTTAGATTGATAATGAAACATCTTAGGAGCTAAAAAAGTGCATAATATCCAAAACAATCTAGGTCAAAAGAAAGTAAGACATTAGAGTAAGAAAGTTTTATAATACAAACTAAAGCATATTAGTAGGTCTTCAAAAGAGCATTGTTATTCCATGGACACACAAAATAGTCTTTTGATTATGATATGCAAGGATATAAAATATTGAAAGATACATAGTTAGAAATCTATTTGATATATATGAGGTAAAGTAGATGATATGATATGAAGTAAAGTAGATGAAGAGTAATTGATGGTTGTTGTCAATTATGGCTATTGTTTGAAGTAAAGGAGTTTAAATTGATAGGGAAGATTTAATCACAAAGAATTTATTGAATACATAGTGATAAATATCAAGAGAGGTTGAGATAAAAGAAATATAAAATATTTCATTGATCTTATTTTTAAAATCAGTATTGCCAACAATTGATCATAAGCATGTAGGACTATTGAAGTAACGGTTGAGTCCTCATATGTATGTCAATTATGGATGTTGTTTTAAATTAAGGATATGATATAAAGTAATTAAGTAATCTAAACATAAATATAAACATTTTGAAAATATAAGAAACTGAAAAGAATATTTGGCATACACCCCTCTCTCGACTCGCCTCCACATACACCCATACCCCCGCCACGAATGCCACCGCTCGCCTACACCGGAAAAACTTCGACCACCACCACCTTCCTCTCTCTCTCTCTCTCCACTCGGGTTTTCAAATTTGAAATCAACATCACCTTCATCGGAAAAGCCAGTCGCCACCGGCACCACCACAAAAGGTTTCGCTATCTCCTTCTCCCTTTTGTATCTCACTCTCTCTTCTCTATGCGATAAATATGTGCACTTTTTCTAAATCTATAGTTTTTCTAGGTTTTTGGGAAATTTTGATTTGTTTCTTTAATTGATTGATTGAATAAACATGGATAATAGGGCTGTAAGTCAACCATTTCATGTTAAAGTTTGGTTTTTTACGATGCTCGATCTTTTAATTCTTCACAAAGAGTATGAAAGAGTAATTTTAATTTGGGGTTATTTAATTTTGATTCAAATTGGTTTTCTTGTTGTGCTGAGTTGTTGTTGTTCTTTTAGGATAGACTAATGGATTGATAGATAGCAGAATTCATTCCTTTTGTGACTGCATCGCACCTGAGACTTGTTGTCAATTTGTTTTACTAAAAATATATAGGATGAAGTCAAAAAAGGAATCTTCATTACTAAAATATATGTGGTTACAACAATTTGTTTTACTAAAATTGCAATGCAGTTTGTTGCAATGAAACTTAAACTCTCAAACTTAAATTTAAACTTACATAAGATGCAATGAATTCTACTAAAATAGGATGCAATGAATACTGCTAAATTTTGAATATTAATTTTAATGTCACTGCCTCAACACCTTTGGCTTGGAGTTGTTCTTATCTTTTGAATGTTGTTACTTCGTAATTACAATATTTTCATTAATAATGGCCTTTTCAATTTGGTTTCAACAATATCTCTACTATTATTCATTCTCAATTCTCATGTATTAGAAGTTATAATATAGATACCCACCTAATTAATTGAGAAATAAATAAGGAATGGGTTGTAAATAAGTTAGGAAGGAACATATGTGAAATTATAGGCCCCTGCAAAACAATAGATAGGTCATGCAAGCAGATAAGACTCACCATTAACCAAACTAAAGTAGATATAAAATCCTTTCTTGCAAAGACACACCATGCTTGACATTGGCATAATGCTGGATATCATCCAGTAGGGTTCAGGACTTCAGGATAAGCATAATACATGACAAATTACACATAGAATGAACTAAATAATATTATTATATCATATCAATATTTGCAATGTTTAATCATGTCAATACACCTCAATATGATACCATGTGTGGGATTCTCAGAATACCCAAGTCTGCTGAAACAGAATTTTCATCAACCACAATAATATTCATGGATTAAAGGTACTCATCTAATGATCATTTTATTTTATATAAATTAACACATGCAAAAATATATTTTTCTTTCTATGTGTTCTTTGCTCCTTTTGTTGGGAAGAAGATTTATCAGTATATTGTAATAGGACTCTACACGCCTCTAGTATGGTAACTCAATTTTTCATCTTTATCTTGTTTTTTATACTTATTTTGTTGATTTTAAAATGGGTCTGTGGAAGTGTTATGAGATCTGTGATTGTTCCTTTTTGATTTGTGCTTTTTTAGATTAGTATGTTGAATTGTTAATAGTGTTCATTCAATGGTGCTATGAAATTGTCTCTGTCACTGATGAGGGGTCATTTTGTTGCCTGTTATACCCTTCCTCAAGTTGATAGCTTTTTTAATTTATTATCAAGTCCTTTTTATCAACCATTTTATTGAAGAGTAGCCATGTGAAACTTGATATGAAGGCTTTAAATTATGTTGGTGGCGAAATTTTATGCAAAAATAAAATAAAATTGTTGACCGTACTAAACTTAATTATCAAAGCTCATTGGGGTTCCAATTACCAACATGTATCTCCCTGTTGGTTGTCTAGAAATCAGGGCTTATGACAAAGCAGCTCTAAAATACAATGGAAGAGAGGCAGTGACTAACTTTGAGCCAAGCTAGCAACATCTTTTTTTGACACATTTTACCATGACCATTATTTCATTGAACAAATTATTAATTTTTGTTTAGTGTAAAAATTGATCTATATATAAACAAAAAAAAAAAATTATGTATTTAGTCCAGAGGTACATTTAGCCAAAAAAAAATAAATCCAGTGGCACATGTACATCATAAGTGACTGAGATTTTTTCACGCTATTTGCGCTCAAGAGTTGATAAGATCATATGCTATTACTTATGATCTTTCTCATTGTTCATACTCAATTAAAATATTGGTCTGGTTTTTGACTAATTTGGATTTCAAAATATTGGCTTCTTGGTAGTTCAGATGTGTTTCTTTCTTGTGTTTCGTTTGTTCCTACTTAATTGTTCTTTGAAGATGCAATTCTGAGAGTGGTCCCAACTTTTGTGTTTTCAAGGTACTTGACTGTTCAGTTTGTCCGTTTCTTTTGGAAGAGGGAATCAAACCAAAAGGCTAAGATTTTGCGAGTAATGCTTACTATTTTTTATCCTCTTTTTTTTTATAAAAATTTCCTTTTGTTTGCTTTCTCAATTTATTATTTTATAATGCAACTGTGCTTGGTTATGTCAGAAAGTAGATTATCCTTTGCAGTTGGATGTTTATGATCTTTGTTCTGATGAGGTTAAAAAGAAATTGGAAGCTCTTAGACAGGTATCCATTTTGTTTTGACATTTGAATGTCTGATGGTTGTGTGTTTTTAATGAAGAGTTGTTTGCCTAGTAAAATGTGTGAGTCTATATCCTCATTCTGGTCTTTGTGCTTACAGTTCCTAAGAGATGAAGAAGGCAAAAAGCTTGGTCTGAAAGTGAGTGAGAAAAACTCTGTTCCCAAGGAAAATATTGTAAAAATGACTGATGCCGAGGTAAGGAACCAACCAAACTTAACATCACATTGTTATGGTAGTGATTTCATTTCCTGATTGAAAGGTTAATTTGCTAGTGTAAATTGTTGGGATTTCATGGTCATGAAATGATATGTGTTCTTCCTTTCCCAAATATAACTTTCTATGTTTTAAAAATGATAACTATCAATGCTATTAAATTAAATCTGTATACACTTAAATATTTTGCTTTTGCATTATTGGGTTGTCTAAAGAAAACTAAGAATTGTACATTTATGGGCAATAATCCATTTACTCTAGAAAATTAGTATTTGCAATCTTCCTCCAGTTATGACTTTTTGTAGACAATGAATTAAGCAAATTCATCGGGTGAATCTCAGTGATATTAATGTGATGATTGTATATACCGTGTTTAAGATAAACTAAACATTAATAGGTATGTAATTCATGTAAACTTATTCTCTAAAAAGCGATCATGTTAAAATCAAGTGTGACAAAGTTATTTAGAGTTTGTGTATCCCCACCATGTCTCATGTTTGAAGATGGTTGTGAATGAATGTTGAGATGAAGTGAGTGTTATTGATTTTTTTTCTTTCACTTTCCTCTTTTTTTTTTCTTTTCAATTTCTGCTTCTCTCTTTTTTCTCTCTGGTTTTCTTTAGTTTTTTTTTTCTCATCTGATTTATGCTCTAAAATTAACCCGAATCGCTTTTTAAACATCTTTCTATCAATTATAAGCACAAATCAAGTCTCTGTTTATTCTATTTTGTTATGGGTGGTTGAAAAGGGTGGTGGTGGATGTAGAGATTTTGAATGAAAAGTGGAATTGGTGGTGGAAAAGGTTGTGAAACTATTTTTTTTTCAAACCCAAATAATTCCTCTGTGATGTTTTTTTCTGATTTTTTGTGCTGATATTTTGCGCTGGTTTTTTTTGCTGATATTTTGTGCTGATTGTTTTTGCTCATACTTTGTGCTGATTTTGTTGCTCATATTTTGTGGCGATGTTCTTCAAACCCAAAAATTCCTCTCTTGTTGTCTTTAATTTCTATTTTAAGTCTTTTTGAATTCTTGATGTTCTTGGTTAATTTGAAATTTTGGTTTCATTTTGTTGCATTTTATTTCAAATCTTGTGTAATCCTGAGTTGTTAGTTGAATATAAGTGTTATCATATGTGTGGGAATATTTAATTTGGTGATACCTTGCTGCATTTGAGTGAAATTTTGAGTTCTATGTTGCTGTCTTTTCATAAAAATCTGGGTTCGTCTTCATCACATGCAATTTGTTTGATCCCAAATTTTATTTGCAAACTTGCTTTTGATGTTATTTCTTTGATACATGTCCGATTTTGGAAACTCAAAAGCCTAAATTGATTATAAAAATGAGAGGAATTCAAATGTGTAGAGAAAAATCTGAAAGAAAAGTGCTTCGAAAAAGTGATTATTCACAAAAGTACTTGCAGAAAAAGTCATTTTGTAGCAACAAAATTTTCAAAATTGTTCATTGTTCATAGTGAGGTGGAGTAGATGGAAAATCTTAGAGTGAAATAGTAGTGGTGGTGGTTTTAGGAAGAAGATGAAGATTTAATTTGTTGTAGGTTGTGAAAGAGAGTGAAAACATTTATGTGTGTGTGTGTGTGTGGTGTGCTTGAGTGAGAGAGAGATGGAGAGGCATGAGAGTGAGAGTGAGATTAGAAATGTTGGTGAGGTGGATAAATAGAGAGGGTTTATATAGAATGGTTGGCCAATCAAATTCCTACACTTGCAATAAGATAGCAAATGGTATTATGGAAAACCATGGATGGAAAACCATGGGTGGAAAAGAAAAAACATTAATTAATTTTGAGCTAAAAGTTAATTAAACAAGTTCCATCACCATTACCAAACACAAAAAATATCCATCCCGCTCGGTGTGAATGAGATATGGAACTTAAATTTGGAAAAAAATTGAACTTTGGTAATCGAAATCTGAAATGAGTAATTTAATTTGGTTTTCGGTGTTCCTGTTCGTGGTTTTAATCTCCCAAACGGATAAAGTTGAAAGCTCGTACGCTGGTTCAGCTAGTGCCATTATCAACCCTTCCAAAGTCAAACAGATTTCATGGAATCCAAGGTCTCTCTCTCTTTCCATTTCTCTCTTTAGTAAATAGTATCTTCCAATTAAAGCTTATTTATGATACTCAAATCCATGTATGTGCAGAGCTTTTGTTTACCAAGGTTTTCTCACGGATTTGGAATGCGATCACTTGATTTCTTTAGTAAGATCATACAAATATTCATAACTCTGTTGCTATATGTAACTAACTAACTAACTAACTAACGTGTTGTTGTTAATTTAGGCAAAACCAGAGCTGAAGAGTTCTGCTGTTGCGGATAATTTTTATGATACTGAAATCCATGTTATGTGCAAAGATTTTGTTTACCAAGGTTTACTCACCGATTTGGAATGCGATCACTTGATTTCTCTAGTAAGATCATACAAATATTCATAACTCTGTTGCTATATGTAACTAACTAACTAACTTATGTTTTTGTTAATTTAGGCAAAATCAGAGCGGAAGAGATCTGCTGTTGCGGATAATCTTTCCGGAGATGCACAATTAAGTGATGTTCGAACAAGCACTGGCACTGGCATGTTCATTTCTAAAAATAAGGATCCTATTGTTTCTGGTATTGAGGACAAGATTTCAGCCTGGACCTTTCTTCCTAAAGGTACTCCCTCCATCATTTTTTATTATAATATAAATCAAGTCGCGCGTTGAAAATCGATAAGGTTTGAAAAGATTTATAATTAAGTAGTCAGACACTAATCAGTCTCGTTGTTATATTTATGGTTGAATTTCAGAAAATGGGGAAGATATACAAGTATTGAGATATGAGCATGGACAGAAATATGATGCACATTATGATTACTTTACTGATAAAGTTAATCTAGTTCAGGGTGGACATCGCTTCGCAACTGTTCTCATGTATCTCACTAATGTGACCAAAGGCGGTGAAACTGTCTTCCCAAATGCAGAGGTTTGTACAGTAAACTAGAAATTGATGTGTGTTTATCTCGTGAACTGAAAATATTCTACCGGCAAAGCGTTGCATTATATATCAAGTGGCTGTAGAAATAGAGGATGCATTTTCTGCATACAGTTCAGTTGTTTGCTTGTAGTCTTAGAGGCATCTCTTTTTGGAAGAGAGTTCATTTTCCCCCTTTTTTGCTCCGTTCTCAAGATACATTCTTTTCTATATACGATATTCTCAGCATCCTCTTCTCCAGTTTCTTCCCATTAAAAGGGTGAATCGGATAGTTTCACAGAGGAAATTGTTTGTACTTTTATTACCAATTTACCAATAGCTAATTTTGATAGCTTATGAATTTTCATTCGGCTTACAGGAACCTCCACGTTGCAAAAGTTCTGAGAAAAGTAGTGATCTCTCTGAGTGTGCCAAAAAAGGGATAGCAGGTGGGCAACTAGATTAATAGTTACTTCTACGATGCATTTTCCTCTGTTATTATACTTTAGTGTAAAGTTTTTGTAAGTAATCTTGTGCTAAATGATTTTTTTCCCCCTCTTATTATTACCTGGCATTGCACAGTGAAACCACGTAGAGGGGATGCACTTCTTTTCTTCAGTCTTGACACACATGCTACCCCAGACACTAATAGTCTCCATTGCGGATGCCCAGTAATCGAAGGGGAGAAATGGTCAGCGACAAAATGGATTCATGTAGACTCATTTGATAAGAAGGTAGGAGATGGAGGCGGCTGCTCCGATCAGCATGATAGCTGTGAGAGATGGGCTACCCTTGGAGAATGCACTAACAATTCTGTATATATGGTTGGATCTTCAGACCTTCCTGGATACTGTAGGAAGAGCTTTAACGCATGCTAGAACTTTTAAGGAATGCTTTCTGGATTCTACACGGTACCTCAGACACTACGATTCAGGTTTAAACTTTTCTACTATTTTTCAATTTGTTTTGGCACATCTGTTTGAGCTTATATAAAATAATGATTGCAATGTTGTATTGTATTTAAAAATAATTTATTTTGTAAATATATTCTATATAAAGTAGAAGTTTTGTTCTTGAGATAATCAAGAAAGTGCTTATTTCCACTGTAGCAGCTACTTTCTCTTACACTATTCAAAGTAACTCCTCACATGATAGAATGGAGTTGCTCGATGCTCATCATTTAGCATTGTTTTTTATGTACAAGACAAACATTAAACTAAATTTATTTTTAGTGCTGTTATTACAATAAGCTAAAAATTATTGCTCATAATAATGATTATAGTTAGGTGTTTTTCACTAGGTATAATTCATTTTGAGAGGGTGAAATCTACTTTTTTTTTTTTTACAAAAAGTCTTTATCTTAACATACTTAATTTATGTAATATTATATAAAATAATCAATGTCAGTAATTTATAATCTAACTTTTTTTAAAGGAATTTATAATCCAACTATGAATTTTAAAACAATCATCTAAGAAAAAATTGTTGACTGATATAAGAATACTAAAGAGTTGTATGAATGGTTTAATTTAATATTATTTTTTTCATAAATTATTCAACAATATTCTAATTATTGTTTGAAGAGAATATGTATTAACATAGTTGATAAAAAGCCTTATAGCCATGAAATTCAGTACATTTTTCTTGGCTAGGTTTAAAGCTTCCTACCTTAGCTGACTGATACTCATCACCAAGCTTGTTTGCATACAAATTATAATAAGCATTTTCATCCACCTTGCTTAATATTCTGACTAACTTTCCGTGTTTCTCATCCACCACCATTTTTCCATCAATGGATTCATCACCAGTAGCCAAGACTTTAATGGGTGTCATCACCTCAAATTTTGGCTTCAAACTTGAACCCTCATCAGCCAATACTACTGCACCTAGAATTTCTCCCAGGAATGTATCCTGCAAACACAAAGGCTTGAATAACAGGAAAAATGTAGAAAATGTATAATTAACTCTAATTTAAGTTGGTTACTTTCCTTTGTATCTAAACATAAGTATTGAAGTTGCGATTTAAAGAAAGATTGAGCTAGACAAAATAGGTATCGATATAAAGTAATACCATATGGTGATATCTGTTATGAATTTGCTTCAAACGGTGTAGGCTTGACAATAGACCCTTGGAAAACGCAACCTCTGGTGTTTTTCTTGTCCCGTTCAACCTACCTATAACTGTTGCAAACGAACTCACTCTGCGCTGAGTACTCAGTGGAATGAGTGTTATGTTAACTTCTGATTCGAACACTGTTTTGGCCGCTAAAGGATATAGGAACATGTTGAATTCTGCATATTGGTTTGAAGGAATTGAAAAAACATTTCCTTTGTCTTCTGTATTCCTGCTGATGTGACCTCCCACTACATAAACCTCCTGCAACATTTTGGAATTTTTTAAGCAACCGTATTTCAATTTTTGCACCTAAAAAATGCTTAACACAAAATAAGTTTAAATACTCAATTGGGTTAAATATACTTTTAGTGTAATAAAGTATCTTTCTTTCAAGTGTAGTCCCTACAAAAATATGATCGAAGTTTAGTTTTCAATTCGATGATCTTGGCGAAAATTTTCATTCGTTTTTGTTCCCTGAAAGCACCAAATTTAAGTATTATAACAATCCGGTCAATTCAATGATTAGGATTTAACACTGTCAATTCAATTTAAGTGTTTTTCAAAAGTCAACATTTAACTCAATGACAATAAAGCTTTTATGGTTTACTCTGAAATCTACTTTTAGAGCAGCATACTGTTCTTGTTGATCATACACAAATACGAATGCTTACTTGAATTCTTGAGCTCATGTTTTTCACTGAATCAACCTTTACCAAATTGGTCAAGGGTCCATTGCTTAATACTGTAATATTGGTCCCTGGTTTCATTGTTTGCAATACAAACTCCCAAACTTCCAAAGCTAGTGGTTGTCTAAGTTCAGGGTGATTTGTATCTCCCGAGGCGCTCCAAACTTCACCGAGTTTTCTCCTGTATACCTGAAATATTTATATATTAGTCTTTTGTTGGTAACAAATTAATCTGTAGAATTTTCAAGAAAATACGGTATATGGATCATCTGTAGCGGCTGTAAAGTGAGAGGTCAAAAGAAAAGAAAACATTTGAGTCAAAACATAACATTGTGCATTTTAGATTTGTCTAGTAACCCAAAATTTATTATTAATATTATTTCAATAGTTTATGATGCATCTTAATGTTGTCTTAACACAAATACTAAGGCATGGAAGTTATTAAAAGCACCTTCTTGGACTGCGTGGCAGATAACAAGCAAGACCATAAAGAGTGTTAGAATCAAGGTACCCCCCACTCCCATGAGGTATAGCTTTAACATACTTGCAATCTCCAAGAACTGGTAATATTGGATCTGTCTGATTCACTGCAAAAACATCTCCTAGACCAACTGGTATATCATCACGACCCATCATGTGAAGTATGTCATAAATTATGTCTATTGTTGCTGCATTTGCCCATCCAGTAGGACTCACAATGATTGCCTAAAACCAAATTTATATATGTAACCTGGATTAAATGTTAATTATGTCTCATCATTTCAATAGTTCACATGCAAATAATTGAAGAGAGTAAAATATTGGTTTTCACTTTTTAAGTGCTAGGAAAACATTTGGAACCTTTTTCCCTATCTTGGAGTGTTGATATTTGATTTTATGTAACACAAGTGATTAATTGAAAGAAACAATTAGGAATGAAACATAAGAATACCTTAAGGTCGATAACTTGAACAGGCACTACAGGTCCATGTCAAACACAACAGGTTTTCCCAATCTTATATTATGAAAATCTGGCTTATAAGTTACTTCTTTGTAGTAGGGAAATTGTGTAGTGAAGTTATACCTCCCTGCTTGTTGTTGTTGCTTTAAAACCTTTGAACCACCAAAAAAAGAAGAAGTGAAATTCACATTCATTTTTATCTTTTTAAGAATCCAATCAACATAATTCCATTATTACTTTCTATTTTCTATTATTTGCCATGTAAGTATGTGCTTTTCTTTCTAAAACAAAGTGATTAACTTAATAGCATAAACTTTATACCGAAAATAAAATTGAACTTACATTTAAGAAGTTTATGAAATATCCTCTGTCAAGTGAACTCCCAACATATCGGTTAGGCTTTCCTTTTGTAGCAACAAGTACCCTTACTGAGTCTGGACCATGTACCTCTTTTGTGTAACCATCCTATAGAACACATGTTGCATTACATTACATGTTAACATAATAACATTCACTATATTAGTGTGCCACACTACTAGAGAAAATAGAATTAGTAGCCAAAATTAGGGACTGAAAAAAATGAAATATCTCTCTAACTCTAATTTTCAAGTCATTAAATTTAGCGAGAAAACTAGAGACAAATTTTATATTTTTCATCTCTAAATTTTTTCTGCTAATTAATCTTTTCTATTAGCATTTATGCGCGTGACTATGAGGAAAAAATTAATAATTTAAAACCAAAAAGAAAAAACAACTACCTGGCATTTTCCTTTCCCATTCTTCACAAAGCAAAGAGGATCTCTGAGTCCTTGTTGAATATGACCACTATGCACCCCACCTTTTTCTAGATTGAACTTAGGAACATTTGGACCATTGATAAGTGGATTTGAGCCATCAGATATCCCATATGGTTTATTTGAAGTAACTACTGTTATGTTCATATATTCCATTTCAGAAAATTTATTTTCTCCTTCATAGTTATTAGGTTTACTCATGATCGCACGGTTACTGAGTTCATCCAACGCGTTCGTGAAATCAACGAATCGTTGATTTCTGTCGGTGATCCCGTTCCTCTCCGTAATCTCATTGAGATCGTTATCGATGCGCTTCCGGAAGACTATGATTCAGTCGTTGCTGCGATTTCGAGCAAATCCACGACAGTTTCCATTGATGAGGTTGAATCTGACTTGCTCGCACACGAAACCAGGCTTGAAAAGAACAAGAAGCAGAGCCTTACTGATGCTGCAACGGTCAATCTTGCACAAACTCCATCTCTACCGATTTCGTCTTCAAATTCCACGGGTGATGCTTTTCAACCTCCTAATCCTCCCTTTCCATCTGGTTCTAGTCATGTTACTGCTACTTCTGAAGCTCTTCTTCATGGCATAGTTGGAGCTGATGGACTCTATAAATTTGCCTCACCATTAGATTCTGTTTCAGCTTTGAATAAAATTCCCAAACAGTGTAATTATGTTTCTTTTCCTAGCTCTAGCTTCTCTGATTTTGTGGTTAGTTCTAAACCTACTGTTCATGTTTCCCATATTTGATCAAATAATAATAATAATAATGATCATTCTGGTTGTGATTCTAATCTAGAGTATCTAGCTAGTTAGCTTCTATTCTATCTGAGTTAGTTACACTATGTAACAAACTCTCTCTGTATTCTGTTTCTATATAAGATAGAAACTCATCATTTGTAACTAACTTTGAATATCAATGAATTCCTCTTTCTCTATCTTCCTCATCTCATCCTCTGTTTCTATAATTCAATTGCGATGTAAGTTTTGTATGACTCAAAAATTGAAAACAAAACAAAGTAAAGCAAGCAAGGCAAGAACGTCGAGGATAACTTTGAGATTTTGAGAATAATTATATCGGGGAAGCAAAAAGTGGAGAGATTTTGATCATGTCCATTTCACTCATCTCCCCTCTTCAAAATTAAACCAAACAAATACCTCTTCTCCAAGTACTCTTTAACATTTTTGTTTTGTCAGTTGTATTTTAAAATAAAATATAGAGAACAATTTTTGTAATATAAAATGAATTCAATTTTAATATTTCATTAATCATAAACAGGTATATGAACCAATTTATTTTTCCAAAATCTTCTTTAATTTTTTAAACTAATTTAGAGCAGCAACGTGCGGTCCTACTAATATATATAAAAAAATAATAGATTGTAGAATTAATTTTACTTTATCATAAAAATGTTCAAACAGTGAAATAAAATGTTTATTCCATTTAGTTAGTGGTAAAAGATGTAAGTAGTATGTCAGAGATCCTGGTTCGACTCTCGGTTCTATACTAAAAAAACAAACAAAAAAATAATTATTCGATTTGATTCTAATTTATTACTATGTAGTGTAGTTTTTGTTTTTAGCGATTATGAATTTGTATTGCATCGATGTACTCTTTTTATTTCAATGAATAAATATCGTTTATTTTGTAAAAATAAATAAATTTATCCAATAAAACAAATATTTTTAAGTAAAAAAAATAAATTAAAATAATCCAATAAAAGGCTTATCTAAGATTCTAAAGTATTGTGAAAAAGAAAAAGCATTAATTAATGTTGAGCTAAAAGTCAATTAAACAAGTTCCATCACCATTACCAAACATAAAAAATATCCATCCCGCTCGGTGTGAATGAGATTTGGAACTTAAATTTCCAGAAAAAATTGAACTCGGTAATCGAAATCTGAAATGAGTAAGTTAATTTGGTTTTTGGTGTTCCTCCTGTTGGTGGTGTTAATCTCCGAAACGGATAAAGTTGAAAGCTCGTACGCTGGTTCAGCTAGTGCCATCATCAACCCTTCCAAAGTCAAACAGATTTCATGGAATCCAAGGTCTCTCTCTCTTTCCATTTCTCTCTCTAGTAAATATCTTCCAATTAAAGCTTATTTATGATACTCAAATCTATGTATGTGCAGAGCTTTTGTTTACCAAGGTTTTCTCACCGATTTGGAATGCGATCACTTAATTTCTTTAGTAAGATCATAGATATCTCTGTGCAATCAATAACTCTGTTGCTCTATGTAACTAACTAACTAACTAACTAACTAACTAACTAACTAACTTTGTTAATTTAGGCAAAATCAGAGCTGAAGAGATCTGCTGTTGCAGATAATCTTTCCGGAGATGCACAATTAAGCGATGTTCGAACAAGCACTGGCATGTTCATTTCTAAAAATAAGGATCCTATTGTTTCTGGTATTGAGGACAAGATTTCAGCCTGGACCTTTCTTCCTAAAGGTACTCCCTCCATCATTTTTTATTATAATATAAATCAAGTCGCGCGTTGAAAACCGATAAGGTCTGAAAAGATTTATAATTAAGTAGTCAGACACTAATCAGTCTCGTTGTTATATTTATGGTTGAATTTCAGAAAATGGGGAAGACATACAAGTATTGAGATATGAGCATGGACAGAAATATGACGCACATTATGATTACTTTACGGATAAAGTTAATATAGTTCAGGGTGGACATCGCTTCGCAACTGTTCTTATGTATCTCACTAATGTGACCAAAGGCGGTGAAACTGTCTTCCCTAATGCAGAGGTTTGTAAAGTAAACTAGAAATTCATGTGTATTTATCTCGTGAACTGAAAATTTACTACTGGCAAAGCATTGCAGTTATAGTTAATCAAATATTAATTTTATTGATCGAATGACATCGGTGTCCTGCTGGGTTCACATTGTGCAGTTATCATGTGCGGTGTGGCAATTCAATCTATTTAGAAGGAGTAATTCTATTTTCACTGTGCCGAAATTTATTGCCTGAGATCATAATCAGTATGTAGTTTTTCCTCATTCTGTCTAGGACCCTGGATGCTAGTATTCTATTTCTATGACACTACATAGTAAAAAACTTAGAAACTAAGTATAAATTTCGGGACCCGGGGTTGGATACTCGGACAAGTAGTATATACCGAGTGACTGTACAAATAGAGGACGCATTTTCTGCATACAGTTCATTAGTCTGCTTGTAGTCTTAGAGGATACATTCTTTTCTATATATGATATTCTTAGCATCATCTTCTCCAGTTTCTTCCCATTAAAAGGGTGGATCTGATAATTTCACAGAGGAAATTGTTTGTACTTTTATTACCAATATCTAATTTTGATAGCTTATGAATTTTCATTCGGCTTACAGGAACCTCCACGTCGCAAAAGTTCTGAGAAAAGTAGTGATCTCTCTGAGTGTGCCAAAAAAGGGATAGCAGGTGGGCAACTAGATTAGTAGTCACTTCTACGATGCATTTTCATCTGTTATTATACTTTAATGTAAAGTTTTTGCAAGTAATCTTGTGCTAAATGATTTTTTTTTCTCTTATTATTACCTGGCAGTGAAACCACGTAGAGGGGATGCACTTCTTTTCTTCAGTCTTGACACACATGCTACCCCAGACACTAATAGTCTCCATGGCGGATGCCCAGTAATCGAAGGGGAGAAATGGTCAGCGACAAAATGGATTCATGTAGACTCATTTGATAAGAAGGTAGGAGATGGAGGCGGCTGCTCCGATCAGCATGATAGCTGTGAGAGATGGGCTACCCTTGGAGAATGCACCAACAATCCTGTTTATATGGTTGGATCTTCAGACCTTCCTGGATACTGTAGAAAGAGCTGTAACGCATGCTAGAACTTTTAAGGAATGCTTTCTGGATTCTACACGGTACTTCAGACACTACGATTCAAGTTTCAACTTTTCTATTATTTATAATTTTGTTTTGGCACATCTGTTTGAGCTTATATAAAAGAATGATTGCAATGTTGTGTTGTATTAAAAAATAATTTATTTTGTAAAAATATTTTATATAAATTAGAAGTACTTATTTCCACTGTAGCAGCTACTTTCTCTTGCACTATTCAAAGTAACTCCTCACATGATAGAATGGAGTTGCTCAATGCTCATCATTCAGCATTGTTTTTTATGTACAAGACAACATTAAACTAAATTTAATTTTAGTGCTGTTATTCCAATAAACTAAAAATTATTGCTAATAATAATGATTATAGTTAGGTGTTTTTCACTAGGTATAATTCATTTTTAGAGGGTGAAATCTACCTTTTTTTTTTTACAAAAAATCTTTATCTTGACATACCTCAATGATATATTAAATAATTTGGAAAATTTTTGTAAAATTATAATAATCAATATGACAGTAATTTATAATCTAACTTTTTTTTAAAAGGAATTTATAATCCAACTATGAATTTTAAAACAATCATCTAAGAAAAACTGTTGACTGATATAAGGATACTAAAGAGTTGTATGAATGGTTTAATTTAATATTATTTTTTTCATAAATTATTCAACAATATTCTAATTATTGTTTGAAGAGAATATGTATTAACATAGTTGATAGAAAGCCTTATAGCCATGAAATTCAGCACATTTTTCTTGGCTAGGTTTATCATCATGAGGATGTCTCCACTTTCTCGTCTGTTCTTTAAAGCTTCCTACCTTAGCTGACAGATATTGATCACCAAGCTTGTTTGCATACAAATTATAATAAGCATTTTCATCCACATTGCTTAATATTCTGACTAACTTTCCATGTTTCTCATCCACAACCATTTTTCCATCGGTGGATTCATCGCCACTAGCTAAGACTTTAATGGGCTTCTTCTCGAATTTTGGCTTCAAACTTGAACCCTTATCAGCCAATACTACTGCACCCAGAATTTCTCCTAGGAATGTATCCTGCAAAAACAAAGGCTTAGATAACAGAAACAACGTAGCAAATGTATAATTAACACTAATTTAAGTTGTTACTCTCTTTTGTATCTAAACATAAGTATTGAAGTCACTATTTAAAAGAAGATTGAACTAGAAAAAATAGGTATGGATTGAAGCTTATACCATATGGTGATATCTGTTATGAATTTGCTTCAAACGGTGTAGGCTTGACAGTAGACGCTTGGAAAACACAACCTCTGGTGTTTTTCTTGTCCCGTTCAACCTACCTATAACTGTTGCAAACGAACTCACTCTGTGCTGAGTACTCAGTGGAATGAGTATTATGTTTACTTCTGATTCGAACACTGTTTTGGCCGCTAAAGGATCTAGGAACATGTTGAATTCTGCATATTGGTTTGAAGGAACTGAAAAAACATTTCCTTTGTCTTCTGTATTCCTACTGATGTGACCCCCCACTACATAAACCTCCTGCAACATTTTGGTATTTTTTAAGCAACTGTATTTCAATTTTTGCACCTAAAAAATGCTTAACACAAAATACGTTTAAATACTCAATTGGGTTAAATATACTTTTAGTGTAATAAAATATCTTTCTTTCAAGTGTAGTCCCTACAAAAATGTCATAGATGTTTAGTTTTCAATTCGATGATCTTGATGAAAATTTTCATTCATTTTTGTTCCCTAAAATCACCAAATTGAAGATTAGCATTGACTATAAGTATTATAACAATCCGGTCAATTCAATGATTAGGATTTAACACTGTCAATTCAATTTACGTGTTTTTTTAAATGCTAACTTTTTAACTCAATCACAATAAAGCTTTTATGGTTTACTCTGAAACCTATTGTTAGAGCAGCATACTGTTCTTGTTGATCATACACAAGTACTAATGCTTACCTGAATTCTTGAGCTTATGTTTTTCACTGAAACAACCTTTGCCAAATTGGTCAAGGGTCCATTGCTTAATACTGTAATATTGGTCCCTGGTTTCATTGTTTGCAATACAGACTCCCAAACTTCCATAGCTAGTGGTTGTCTAAGTTCAGGGTAATCCGTATCTCGTGGAGCTCCAAACTTCACAGTTTTTTCTCCGGTATACCTAAAAAAAATCTTAACGTATTAGTCCTTTGCAGGAAACAGTTCCATAGAATTTTCATGAAAATACAGTTTTAGGGTCATCTGCAGCGGCAGTAGCATGATAGTTGAAAAAAATCATTTGAGTTAAAACATAACATGGTGCACTTTAGATTTGTTTAATAATCCAATATTATTATAGTTCATGATGCATCTTAATGTTGTCTTAACAGAAATACTACTAAGGCATGGAAGTTATTAAAAGCACCTTCTTGGACTGCGTGGCAGATAACAAGCAAGACCATAGTGTTAGAATCAAGGTACCCCCCCACTCCCATGAGGTATAGCTTTAACATACTTGCAATCTCCAAGAACTGGTAATATTGGATCTGTCTGATTCACTGCAAAAACATCTCCTAGACCAACTGGTATATCATCACGACCCATCATGTGTAGTGAAGTTATACCTCCCTGCTTGTTGTTGCTGCTTTAAAACCTTTGAACCACCAAAAAACAGAACTCAAATTCACATTCATTTTTATCCTTTTAAGAATCCAATCAAAATCTGAGCATAAATAATTCCATTATTACTTTCTATTTAGATTATTTGCCATGTAAGTATGTGCTTTTCTTTCTAAAACAAAGTGATTAACTTAATAGCATAAACTTTATATCGAAAATAAAATTGAACTTACTTTTAAGAAGTTTATGAAATATTCTCTATCAAGTGAACTCCCAACATCTCGGTTAGGCTTTGCTTTTGTAGCAACAAGCACCCTTACCGAGTCTGGACTATGTACCTATTTTGTGTAACCATCCTATTGAACACATGTTGCATTACATTACATGTTAACATAATAACATTCACTATATTAGTGTGCAACACTACTAGAAAAAAATAGAATTAGTAGCCAAAATTAGGTACTGAAAAAAATGAAATATCTTGCTAACTCTAATTCTCAAGTCATTAAATTTAGCGAGAAAACAAGAGACAAATTTCTTACTTTTTATCTCTAAATTTTTTTCTGCTAATTAATCTTTTCTATTAGCGTTTATGCGTGTGGCTATGAGGAAAAAGTTAATAATTTATAACCAAAAAGAAAAAAACAACTACCTGGCATTTTCCTTTCCCATTCTTCACAAAGCAAAGAGGATCTCTGAGTCCTTGTTGAATATGACCACTATGCACCCCACCTTTTTCTAGATTGAACTTGGGAACTTTTAGGCCATCAAATAATGGATTAGAGCCATCAGATATACCATATGGTTTATTGATGTAATTACAGTTATGTTCATATACTCCATTTCAGCAAATTCATTTTCTCCATTATGATTGTTGGGCTTACTCATGATTGACACTGCTACACCAACCATGAAAGAGTCCCACATAAAATAACTCTGGTAGCAATAAATCAGTTTGAATATCAGTTCCTTTATAATTCATCAAACATAGTTATCCATCTATATATTTTTGTTAGATATAATTATATTCATCGGTGAATGTTGGATGATTTAAAGGATTGAAATGCAATGCACTGTTTGAATATAATTACTTGTGCAACTTTGAAGCAATGCAGTAAGTAGTGATTAGTAAAGAATGTGTGTTTATATTTTCTTTGAAGCAAAAACTGATTTTGTGGATAAGTAATAATGTCTAACCTGGTAAGCTGCAAAAGGGTCTCCAAAGATATTGAATTCTGCATAAGGGTTAGTGTTATAGTCTGTAAATATATTTCCACGGTCACCACACTGCTGAGGCACACATGAAGATGAAGCATTTTTGGGACAACAACCAGTAGGGTTGCTTGACCTTACACCTCCACCCATTATATAAATATGCTCCACATTTTTCAAGTGTGGATTATTCATAAGAAAAATTGCAACATTTGTATGTGCTCCAATCACAAACAAAGTTGTAGGACCTGCAGATACTTTTTCAATCAACACCTGTTGAGCAGTTGGTTGCTCTAGTGGTGTATATTTCCTTTTTCCCTGATATCATTGTCAAATTAGTAGCACCAAAAGATTTATTTTGTTATGCTACAAGAAATAGTTGAAATAGTTTAGAGACGAAAAATGTAAAATATTATTTTATACTGCTAGTAGTACGATAGTATTATACCTGTGGAAGAAAAGCTTTCCAAATACCGTAGTTTGCATCGACATCTAAGCGCCCTCCAAGCCCTACAGGAATGGCTTGCCTGTATCTGCAACCTCCAGTTGTTGTCATTCCCTGATTCAATGTAGTAGCATATACATCAGATACAATCCTTTAACATGAATTATTATTGAATAAATAATCCAATTAGGAAATAAAATGTGACCTGATCTATAATTGGAAGATATCCACCAACATTTGGGAGTATGGTACCATTTGGTAGTATTCCACCCTCGCCTCCAACTCCAACGGCAATATCATCTCTCCCCATCATGTAAAGTAAGTCATAAATGTGGTTCACAGCATGACCAGCACTGCTCCAAGTATTGGCATTGATGGTCACTGCCTGCAAGCATATTGAGCACCAAATCCACTTAACTAAAATCAATGCGAAATTTCTCGGGATGCCTACCGGAGTTCAAAGATCCAAAATATTGGGAGAGTGATTTGGAGGTTTGTTGCATATATGTACCTCAAATTGAAATTGGGAAGTGTTGAGCTTCAAGAGGTAAAGAAGAGCAAGTAAATCATCAGTAGCAACATCTGTATCCACAACAATCCGATGAGGCTTTCCCTCTGCTTTGATGACACTTCCGGCTACAATCAATAACAGTACTGCTGCAGCTAAACTCGGCAGCAACATTCGATCTCAGCCTAGAAAGAAACTAATCAACAAGTGCAGTTCTTCAACTACTACTTGTCTTGAATTGGTATGCTTAATTTCACAATCTGATGATGTGCTCAACAAGTGGCTATTTATTTACTACTAGCTAGTACAATTATAGTTTAATGAGTTTTATGATATCAATGTCACTGCTACTTTTATTAAACAACATCAAATTAAAACATATACTACTATTTCATATTATAGAAATAAACTAGCACATGCACACACACAAAAAAAATCCATTAGGAGTATTTAAAAGGATTTTTTTAATAGAAAGCAAATGAAGACCAAATTAACAACGTGCATTCCCCATTTCCCCGTGCTAATTTGCTCTAATGCTGATTATTATATAGTATGATTATATTCTTCTAGGAGTATTTTTTATAAACAATGGAGTAGTTGTATAAAAAGTATGAGTAGTATAATTGTGTTATCTTATTGTCAAAGTACCTACCTTCTTCTTTCACTTTTCTGTTACTGGTTCAGAGTTTACAATTACATTACAACACTCGCGCACACTATTAATATATGGAACTAAAAATTAGTCCCTGACAAATAAAAAAAAAAGATCATTTACCATGACGGGATCATGTGACAGACGGTGAAAAAAATTGTCGAGTTATGTAAGAATACTAAAGAGTTGTATGAATGTTGTAATCAAATATTTATTTTTTTCATAAATTATTCAACAATATTCTAACTATTGTTTGAAGAGAATACACCATCATGCTTTTAATGAAAATACTTGGTTGTGACCATTATTAAACATTATATGGAGCACTTTTTTCTTGGTTAGTCTTATCATCATGAGGATGAATCCACTTTCTTGTTTGTTCTTCAAAGCTTCCTACCTTAGCTGACTGATACTGAGCTCCAAGCTTGTTTGCATACAAATTGTAGTAAGCATTTTCCTCCACATTGCCTAATATTCTGACTAACTTCCCATGTTTCTCATCCACCACTATTTTTCCATCACTAGATTCATCACCACTGGCCAATACTTTGAAGGTGGAAAAACACAAGAAGGGGGGGTTGAATTGTGTTTTAAAAATAAAACTTTTTATCAAATAAAACTAAATTTGCAGCGGATATAAACACAAAAATAAAAGGGGTGCTGAGAGAAAGAGAGGAAGACACAAAATTTATCCTGGTTCCTCTCACAAATCGAGAGTACTCCAGTCCCCTTGTTACTAACAAGAGATTTTCACTATAATCTACTTAAGATTACAAATTGCTCAAGCACACTTGCAAGAGACTTCTCAGATGCTCAAGTTTCACTAAACAAGAGACTTCTCAAATGCTCAAGTTAATCTTAACAAGAGACTTCTCAAACAAACTTAAGAATAAGAATGAATGTTAAGGAACACTTGATATACTATCAGAGGTGTTTACAAAATACAACGCAAAATTGTTTTAAGACTTTGAATGACAGATAGAATAATAATGTCAGGATGCTTCAGAGCCTTAAACGCAGTAATAGAACAGTAGTTATTTCTTCCATTTTAGTCTTCTATTTATACTTGGAGGAAGATGATGACCGTTGCAGAGAGCTTTGTGCCAGCTGGAATTTACTCGTACAATTGATAGTTGTATATTGCCTTCTTTGGCAAGGAATTCCAATTCCACTACCTAGCTATTCAATTTATCACTCATCCATTTTGAGTAATAATAGTACGATCGTACAATCCTCAAATGCGCTCCACTTATGGATAAGGTTAACGTTGTACCAACGAATATTCCTTCATGTGGATGTGACAGAGCCTTGAAGTAGATAGTTCTTCAATCATTGATTCTGATTCTGTCAGTTCTTGAGTGATGTAAATTCTTTTTGCTTCTGATGCTCTTGTCATAACTTCTTAATATCTTCAGCTTCTGAACTTCATCAGAGTCTAGCTTTTAGTCCTCAGAAGTGCTATCTTCAGCACGCAAAATTTAAGCTTCTGATGAACAGCGATACTCTTTCAGAGCTTGTTTTGACTGGCTTCTCTGCTACAATTCATAGTGCTTCTGAATGAATTTTAACTTATAATTCTGCACACTAGAATAATCATTAGTAATACCAATTGCAATTTTAATACTTTGTTATCATCAAAACCACTTAAAATTTTAGAGGTTCATGTCAGACCCACTTTGTTCCAACAATCTCCCCCTTTTTGATGATGACAAACTAAAGCATTAAAATTCAATTGTTGTTGATTTAATTTAATTATGTTGACTTCAGGTTTCAAAGGTTTGCAATCTCCCCCTGAGTCTGACAATCCATAGGGTTAGGTTTGTAAGCTCCCCCTAAGTCTTATCCATAATTAATTAAAACAGTTTAAGAGCCAACTTATTAACTTAAAATAAATTTTCATATTTGTCTCTCAGAAGCAGAGGTTTGTAAGCTCTTCTTCTCAGAGTCTGATAATGCTCAGAAGAGGTTTGCAAGCTCTTCTGACATTGTCTATGAGATTTATTTTAGGTTCTTAAGTTTTCTCCCCTTTCAATAACGTTCAGAATGAGAAGAAATCAGACATGGATAAAAATTGATTCAGAATGTATATAACATAACAGTTTCAGATCTTTTGAGCAGTATTAGAATCAATCAACATTAATTTTAACGCTCTATCCTTACTCCCCCTTTTGGCATCAGTCAAAAAGACACAGAAAACCAAGCAGTCAAACGCGTCATAACAAGGCAGTCAAGTCAAAAAGTGGTGACAACTAATTCATTTAATGAATTGTGTTGAATAACGGCCGGTCAAGAGAGCTTGATGACACTATAAAAAGGGATGATTCCTCTCATTTTACTCATCCAGAGTAATCAAGTTACATCAAAAGAAAAACATACAATGGAAAGGCAGATTACCAAGGATGCTTCAGGCTCAAAAGAAGAGAGCAAGAAGGAAGCAGAGCCCTGGCGCTGCGAAGAAAACAGGCTACGTTATGAGCGAAACAAGCAAGAACTTAGATTGACAGAATCAGAGAGAGAAGAATTGGGCTCTGATCTGGAGGAATTCTTATGGACATATGATGATGATACTTCATACGAAGATTATAGAGCTGAGGTTCAGAAGGCTACTGAAGAATTGCTCGCAGTTCTTAGGAAGAAATATAAGAGACTGGATGCAGAGGCTTCTGAGTCCAAGTCTAAATCTAAGTAGAGTTTCACTATCTTATGTAATAAAGATCCTCTTTAATTATAATAATACAAAATTGTTCCTGCAATAAATTTCTTTCTTTTTGAGCATGTTTCTTTTATATACTCTTGTCAAACGTCAGAAAACCAGTTACCAGACACGCCTCATACGGTATTGTTGCCCCGCTTATAAACAGGCTATAATACTAAGAAGCTATTTCATGAGTAAACAGGAATACTGATGTGGGGGAACCTTAGGTTTTCAAAATCCTATATAAGTTTAAAAACAAGATGTTCTCCAACATCTTACACTAGGTTCAGAATCCACAAGAGTATCAGACATTATCAGAGTATATGATTTTCATTTTGAAAAACAAAATAAAATAAACACACCAGCACAAGCACATATATGAGGATAATAAGAAGCTTAATTAACTTAAAAGAAAATTATCCAAAAGATTTACATAAACATGATTACAAATAAGTGCTCAGACATAAGGGTTAAGGTTTGGGTTGCTGTTGAGTAAGTTTCAGAAGAAGTTCCATCATTGCATCTATCTTCTTGTTAGTAGCTTCACCAGATCTGTTCATGTCTTCTCTTATATCGGCCCTGAATTCATCCATTTCATTTCTTAGTTCCTCTCTTAAGTCATGCTTGATTACATCCAGAGCTTCTTGCATAACAGAGGGTATAGCAGATGAAGAAGAGCCTTGGACAAGTACTGGTGGAGATCTAGGAGGAGATGAAGCAACAATGTGAGCTTTACCTTTATCAGAATCTGGTTCACTAAGGTTCTGATCATTCATAACAATATCTTCTGCAGCTCCTTGATTCTCAATAATCTTATTAGTCTCAATGACAGCAATGTGAACAGCTCTATCAACCAATAACTTGAAGGCTTCTTGTTCAGCAAGCCTCTGACGTTCCATTTCAGCAGCTATCCTAGCCTGCTCATCATCCAGAGATCTTGTTATACTTTCATTCACAGCAGCTAAAAATGCTAACCTCTGACATTCTTCTTCATGGTTGAAAAAAGTAAGTCTCAGAGCATGAGAGCGTTCAGCAGCACTCATAATCTGAGACAGAGCTTCCATTCCTCTTCCCTCAATCCTTCTTTTTACATAGCCTCCCAACAGCCTCAGAGACTGACTGAATTTCTCTTCTAATTCCCTGATCTTAGCATCAACATCTGAGGGAAATATCAGTACTTCTTCTTCCATGCTTTTAAAATTCCTTAGACTAACATTAATAGCACTATCTAGCAGCTCAAGGTTTGGTTCAGAGTTGTAGTTGAAGAAGGGCTGGTTTCTATTGAAGGGAATGGTGGGTTCAGGCCTTTTTCTTTTGAGAGGAATGATTTTGATTCTTTTGATTTTGTCAAAGGGATCAATGGTTATGATATCATCATCAACATTAATTTCTGCTTTTAGCAGATCCTCCAGAATGGGTAGGGCAAAGTCAGTAGGTAGACTGAGTTCATCTATGGTTAAGGGTTTGTAAGATGGACCATAGATGGGTTCAGATGGTTGAGTTTGTGGTTCAGGTGTGGGTTCAGGAGTGGAAGGTTCAGGTTGTGGTGTGGGTGGTTTAGCAGTGGTATGTTCAGGTTGAGTCATGACTTCATCCTGGGCTGGTGTGAATGTGGGTGGATCTTCTTGTTCTATGTCAGCAAGAGAGGAGGGTGGAGTTTGAATTTGTGGTTCTGGAAGAGGTGGATCACTAGGTAAATTAGAAGTAGTATTTACAAAGTGAAATTGGTCAGGTGAGGCTGTGTTGGAGTGAGTGAAGGCATCACCAGATAGGTGAGTGGAGAGATGTTCAAGAATGGTGGGTGATTTTCTTGTTGTGTTGGTAGGTTGGTCAAGAATGGAAGTATCAATGGTGATGTTTTCTTCTGCTGGTGGGTTGATTTTAGGTTTCTTGAGGGTTCTTTTGACAGTGATCTTTTTAGTTTCTTTCTCTTTCTTTTTCTCTAAGTTATCAAGTTCAGCAATTAATTCAGTAGAGTCAATGCTGGTGTCAGAAAGAGTTTCATCAGATGATGATGATGATGATGATGATGAGGGTTGAGGGGAAGGTTGGATCATTCGTATAGGCTTGGTATAGTCTATAGGAGATGATTGGGTAGAGGGATGAGCACTAGCAGTACTATCAATATTAGGCTTAGAATCTTTACCTGAATCAGCAGCCTTTTGTTTGGAGACAACTGTCTTCTTTCTTTTTGGGGCTCTGACAGGTTGTTCTTCTTCAGCATCTTCAGGCCTATCCTGCCTTTTCTTTGTTCTTCTTTCTTTCTGAACAGCCTTTCTCTGAGCAATCTTAGCCACTTGCTCCTTACTGACTTCTTCCTTTTCTTCAGTGGCTATCCTTTCAGCACCACCAACCTCAGCAGCATCATTCTTTTCTTCAGATTGTTCTTCCTCAACAATATCTTGTTCAATTGGTTGAGGTTTTCTCTTAGACCTGGTGATCTGTTTGGGTCCTTTGAAGATGTCCCAGTTTGGTACACCAACTACCATACTCCTGGGCACACTTACACCAGAGTCCAATCTGACCAACTCCAAGAAGTTCTTGATAACATCATCATTATCAAATTCTGATATGGTTGGGAAACCGTCACACCAGAAGTACTTCTCATAAACTTGCTCCATAGGGCTCTTGGCTGTCTTCAGCTCCTCTTTTGTCTTCAGATGCATGTTTACCAAAACACTTGCATCATACTTAGCTGTGTTGAAAACTCTAAGTTTTTCTTTGGTACTGATAATGTGAATAAGCTTCGTCTGTCGAACGATTTCTGAAATCAACCTTGGATGATGAATCATTGAAGGTGATTTGGTTCTGCTTTTGGATATAGTAAAGCATAGGTGATCAAACAGAAGCTTTGCCAAATTTATCTTCACCTTCTTGTACAAAAACCAGATGAAGTGCCGATGTGGTAGAGAAATAGTATCATATCCTCCTTCTCTAGTGATGATGGAGGCCAGAAAAACTTTGAAGGCAAAGCTGAAGTTTTGCTTCATGAATTTAGCTTTACCAAAATCATTGTTGGCACTGCCAGGCAGGAATAAATCCTTCTTAATGGATTCAATATGTTTGCTCTTCTCACCATATTCATCCACATTCTCACCTTCATTGTCCAGACCCAGAATTTTGGCAATATGTTCTTGAGTAATAAGAACATTAATACCCATGATATTTGACCTAATCTCCTTTCCTCTAAAGGGTCTTAAGCCAAGTTGAGTTCTTGTTTTTCCTTTCAGAGAACCATCCTTCTCTACCATCTTTCTAACCTCTTCATCAGCATTGAACTTGTCAAAGATGGTAGCTTTCTGCCAGAAGTATTTCACAATGTCATAATAGACAAACCCATTCAGCATCTCGAAGTAATTCTTCCATTGTTGATCGTAGAATAAACTCTGAATGTCGATTCCATTCACTTTGAAACTCTCAAAATCAACAAACTTTTCCGTTACAAACTCAAAAGATTCTGGACCAGCGTCAGTTACGTTATCTTTGAAGACAAGTTTCTCTTGTGACTTGAGATCAATGACGGGTGGTAAGACCGGGTTGAACGGACGTTGAACGATTTCGTTTGACGATTTAGCAGCCATGATTACAACGCAGAGAAAATTGGGAATTTCTGAGTTTTAGGTTTGTGTAGGAAGTGATTATGTGTAAAAGTTGTGCAATGTGAGTGAAGTGACTTATAAATAGTAACTAGCACACATACACAGAGAAAGCAGACATTGGGAGGGAGCGTAAAGTAGTTTAAAATTAATTTTAAATTGCATAACTGTATTTTCATCATTAACTGTTCTCTACCCATCAGGATCTAGACACGTGCAGGAGAGACTTAATCAAGCTGACGCGTGTACAAACAACTGTTGTACACTAACTAGTACTAAACGTTTCATTTCCGTTTAGTTCAGAGCCAAACTCATTTGTATCTGACACCTCATCAGAATCTGTCACTCTTCAGAACCCGTTTTATTCAGAGCTTCCCAAAGGAGACTCTAAATTACCAGAGGTTCTGAAAGAGCTTCAGAAGCTAATTCTAATTTGTATCTCAGAGCTAATTTTCTTCAGAGATATAGTGCATGTTCAAATTCTTTTTAATAAAGTCAAATCTTTCAATAGCTAAAGGCTTAGTAAATATATCAGCCCATTGATGTTCAGTATCAATGAATTGAATATCTATTGTGCCTTTTTGAACATGATCTCTTATAAAATGATGTTTTATTTCAATATGTTTAGCTTTGGAATGCAAAATTGGGTTCTTAGATAAATGAATAGCAGCAGTATTATCACAATATAGTGGGATACTGCTTTCAGCTATGTTATAGTCCTCTAACTGATATTTCATCCAGAGAAGCTGTGTGCAACATTTAGCAGCTGAAATGTATTTTGCTTCTGCTATAGACAAAGCAATAGTTGTTTGTCTCTTGCTGGCCCAAGATATGAGATTCTCACCAATAAATTGGCAATTTCCACTAGTGGATTTTCTCTCTATCTTGTCTCCAGCATAGTCAGCATCACAGAATCCAACTAGCTTACTATCTAGGGATTTTTTATAAAGAAGTCCTAGATTAGTAGTTCCTTTCAGATATCTAAAGATCCTCTTAACTGCAGTTAAGTGAGGTTCTCTAGGATCTGACTGGAATCTTGCACACAAGCATACACTATATAAAATATCAGGTCTAGAAGCTGTTAGGTAGAGTAAAGAACCAATCATACCTCTATATAGCTTCTGATCTACTTTGCTTCCAATTTCTTCCTTGCTTAGACTGCTTGAGGGATGCATGGGTGTTGACATTATCTTACAGTCTTCAAGATTGAACTTCTTCAGAAGCTCTTTTGTATACTTGCTTTGATGAATGTAAGTGCCATCTTTTCTTTGGTTGATTTGAATTCCAAGAAAGAATTTTAGCTCACCCATCATACTCATTTCAAATTCATCCTGCATAAGCTTGGAGAAATTCTTGCAAAGAGAAGCATTAGTTGAACCAAAAATTATATCATCTACATAAATTTGAATAATTAAGATGTCTTTCTTAGTTGTCTTTCTGAACAGTGTATTGTCAATTTGACCTTTTTGAAAACCATTTTCTAAAAGGAAATTACTCAGTCTTTCATACCAAGCTCTTGGAGCTTGTTTGAGACCATAGAGTGATTTCTTAAGTTTATAAACATAATCAGGGTTTTTCAAATCCTCAAAACCTGGGGGTTGTTTGACATATACTTATTCAGAAATGACACCATTTAGAAAGGCACTCTTAACATCCATTTGGTATAAGGTTATTCCATTATTAACTGCATATGATAATAATAACCTGATTGCTTCCAGTCTTGCCACTGGTGCAAATGTTTCAGTGAAGTCAATGCCTTCTTGCTGACTGTAGCCTTGTGCTACTAGCCTAGCTTTGTTTCTTACCACTTCACCTTGTTCATTTAGTTTGTTCCTAAATACCCACTTGGTTCCAATGATGTTCTTGTGTGTTGGTCTTGGTACCAAATCCCACACATCATTTCTTTGAAACTGATTAAGCTCATCTTGCATTGCTACAATCCATCCATCATCAGAAAGGGCTTCATCAACATTCTTAGGTTCTATCATAGATATGAGTCCTAGAAGTGAATCATGTTGTTGATAATCTGATCTTGTTTTTCTTGGACTTTCTTTGTTTCCAAGGATAAGATCTTCTGGATGTGATGATCTGTATTTGAATTTTCTCTTTGGAGCTTCATTAGTTTCAGCACCTGTTTGGGTATCATCTTCTGAGATATCATCATGCTCTTCAGATGCTTCTATTGGGGATGCTTCTTCAGAGACTTCTTCCAATACAACTTCTGAAGTTTCATTTGCATCTGATGCTTTCTCAGGTTCTGGATTGTTATATTGATAAGGAATACCTGCATAGCTATCATCTTGCTCTGACATTTTGCTGTCAGGCTCCTTGTCATCAAATCTAACATGTATAGATTCTTCCACTGTGTTAGTTTCAGAATTATACACTCTGTATGCCTTTGAGCGTTCAGAGTAACCTATAAAGATTCCCTCACAAGCTTTGGCATCAAATTTTCTTTTGTAGGCCTTATTGTTCAGAGTATAACAGGTACATCCAAACTGATGAAAATAAGAGATGTTGGGCTTTCTTCCTTTAAAAAGTTCATATGTTGTTTTATTCAATATAGGTCTGATATAGATCCTATTTTGAATATAGCAAGCTGTGTTCACAGCTTCTGCCCAGAAGTACTTAGCAAGTTTTGTCTCATGCATCATGGTTCTTGCCATCTCTTGTAAAGACCTGTTCTTTCTCTCTACAACACCATTTTGCTGTGGTGTTCTAGGAGCTGAGAACTCATGAATAATTCCATGGTCTTCACAATAGGTTGCAAAGGGTTCGTTTTCAAACTCACCCCCATGATCACTTCTGATCTTTAAGATCTTGAGACTTTTCTCATTTTGTACTTGTGTGCAGAAGATGGTAAACACATCATATGCATCATCCTTTACTCTAAGAAATTTAACCCAAGTCCATCTACTGTAATCATCAACAATAACAAGTCCATATTTCTTTCCATTGATTGAGGCTGTACTTACAGGACCGAACAAATCAATGTGAATTCAAGAGGTCTTGAGGTAGAGACAATGTTTTTAGGTTTAAACGAAGTTTTTGAAATCTTTCCAATCTGACAAGGACCACACAGAGCATCTGAATGATAATTAAGATTGGGTAGACCTTTAACCAAGCTTAGTTTGTTGAGCTTAGAGATTAATCTCCAATTAGCATGTCCTAAGCGTTGGTGCCAGACCCATTTCTCATCATTCAAAGATAGAAGACAAACTATCTTTTGCTCTGAGAGTTCTGACAGATTGATTTTATAGACATTGCCTTTCCTTAAGCCTCTGAATACTACAGACTCATCAGACTCTCTGATTACAGTACATGCATCTTTATTAAACTTAACAACAAATCCACTATCACATAATTGGCTAATGCTTAGTAGATTATGTTTGAGGCCATCAACTAACCAAACATCTTTGATAGAAAGAGAAGAATTACCAACTGTACCAGTACCAGTGATCTTCCCTTTTTGGTTTCCTCCAAATCCCACAGTTCCTCCCTCTTTCAGAGTCAGGGTTTGGAACATATGCTTGTCTCCTGTCATATGACGCGAGCAGCCACTGTCCAGGTACCAAGAATGCTGCTCTGGCCTTCTTTGAGTGCAGATCTGCTGCAAAGACAATCTCAGACTTTGGTACCCATACTTTTATGGGTCCTTTAGAGTTAGTCCTCATTACCTTAGATTGTTTTTGTTTATAAGGCCTATCAGGAGCTCTAGAGTTATTGAAGCATTTTGAAAAACTTTTAGGCTTTGTATAACTCTTGTGCTTAGCTTTAGAATATACCAGAGTTTTATTTATTTTGACATTGGTCTGAGGTTTGGAAACCTTAGGCTCTGAAGGTTTCAGAGTCTGAGGCTTCTTGGCCTCTGACACAATTATTTTTTCAGGTTCTGATATACCTATTGCTTCTGATTGGCTTTTAACAAATACAGCCTTAGGTTTTGAATTATCACTTTTAGAGGGTTTAGAAAATAATGGATTATCCTTAAAACGAGAAAATCCAAGACCTTCACCTCTGTTTCTACTAACATGGTATATTAAGGAAGCTATCTTACTTCTCTTCATGCCATTGATAAGAAATTCTTGCAGAGCAAATTCATGCTCTGGAGGAACCTTATCATCATAAACATAATGAGTTTCCATAAATGAGTTTCTACTACTTAGAGACTCATTTTCTTCAACTATTATGTTCATTTTCTCAGTTAGGTTATTGTAAGCCTTTTTCAAGACCTTACATTCACCTGCCTTTTTAGTGAGCATTTTTAAGGAATCTTTAAGAGAATCTACTAATTCAGTTCTAGATAGTTTAGCAATTACCTCTTCCTCATCTTCAGAGTCTGAACCTGCTTCAGAGTCTTCTCTGTCAGAGGTAGTTGCCATCAGTGCTAGATTTGCTTCCTCATCACCATCTGAGTCTGAGTCTTTGTCAAGATCTTCCCATGTTGCCAGAAAGCTCTTCTTGACTTTACTCTTATACCTTTCCTTGCTAGAGCTTTGCTTTGATGATCTACTTTTGTTTTCTGGACAATCAGCAATGAAATGACCAGGCTTGTTGCATTTAAAACACTTGTTTTGATCTTCCTTCTTGTCTTTAGCAGTACTAAGTCTCTTGGAAGATCCTCCAAATTTGCCTGCATATTTCTTGCTTCGTTTTGCCCATTGTGAAACCTTAGCAGCCATCAGCACCATCTCTTCTTCATCATCAGACCCATCTTCTTGACCCTCTTCAGAAGCCTCATCTTCAGATTCTATAATTTTAGCTTTCAGAGCCTTTGATGAACTTTTGGAGCTTAAGGCTATCCCTTTCATCTTCTTGGTTGATTCATCAGTCATTAGTTCCATCTCATGACTCTTTAATGAACTAATCAAGCTTTCAAGGGATACTGTGTCCAAATCCTTAGACTCTTGAAAAGCAGTCACCTTGGGTCTCCATTTTGGTGGTAGGCTTCTGAGTACCTTTCTCACATGATCAGCTTCAGTATAACTCTTGTCTAATACTTGAAGTCCAGATACAAGAATTTGAAACCGTGAAAACATAGTTTCAATGTCCTCTCCATCCTTCATCTTAAACAGCTCATACTGATGCACCAACAAGTTAGTCTTTGCCTCCTTAACTTGTTTGTTGCCCTCATACTTGGATTTTAGGGAATCCCAAATAGATTTTGCAGTTCTTTTATCTCCAATTTTAAGGTACTCATCATGTGAGATAGCATTAGTCATCATTCCTTTTACAGAGTGATGCTTCTTGTACTCTAGCTTTTGAGTAGGTGTAAAGGCTTTCCTGTTCTGAGAGCTGACAACACCTTCTAAGTCCATGTTTTCAAAGTTGACTCCATCTTCTACCATGTCCCATAAATCACAATCAATACTCATGATATAGCTGTACATATTTGTTTTCCAGAAGGGGTAGCTGGTTTCAGTTCCATTGAAGAAAGGAACCTTATCAGATGCCCTTCTTTGACGAGAGTTTGAATCATAGTCAAAAGGAACTTCATTGAGATTCTTCTTAGCAGACATGTTTTTCCTCCTGGATCTTTACTGTTTCACTGTAAGGTGAGTTAGGCAACAGACCTAGCTCCTGATACCAATTGAAGGTGGAAAAACACAAGAAGGGGGGGTTGAATTGTGTTTTAAAAATAAAACTTTTTATCAAATAAAACTAAGTTTGCAGCGGATATAAACACAAAAATAAAAGGGGTGCTGAGAGAAAGAGAGGAAGACACAAAATTTATCCTGGTTCCTCTCACAAATCGAGAGTACTCCAGTCCCATTGTTACTAACAAGAGATTTTCACTATAATCTACTTAAGATTACAAATTGCTCAAGCACACTTGCAAGAGACTTCTCAGATGCTCAAGTTTCACTAAACAAGAGACTTCTCAAATGCTCAAGTTAATCTTAACAAGAGACTTCTCAAACAAACTTAAGAATAAGAATGAATGTTAAGGAACACTTGATATACTATCAGAGGTGTTTACAAAATACAACGCAAAATTGTTTTAAGACTTTGAATGACAGGTAGAATAATAATGTCAGGATGCTTCAGAGCCTTAAACGCAGTAATAGAACAGTAGTCATTTCTTCCATTTTAGTCTTCTATTTATACTTGGAGGAAGATGATGACCGTTGCAGAGAGCTTTGTGCCAGCTGGAATTTACTCGTACAATTGATAGCTGTATATTGCCTTCTTTGGCAAGGAATTCCAATTCCACTACCTAGCTATTCAATTTATCACTCATCCATTTTGAGTAATAATAGTACGATCGTACAATCCTCAAATGCGCTCCACTTATGGATAAGGTTAACGTTGTACCAACGAATATTCCTTCATGTGGATGTGACAGAGCCTTGAAGTAGATAGTTCTTCAATCATTGATTCTGATTCTGTCAGTTCTTGAGTGATGTAAATTCTTTTTGCTTCTGATGCTCTTGTCATAGCTTCTTAATATCTTCAGCTTCTGAACTTCATCAGAGTCTAGCTTTTAGTCCTCAGAAGTGCTATATCTTCAGCACGCAAAATTTAAGCTTCTGATGAACAGCGATACTCTTTCAGAGCTTGTTTTGACTGGCTTCTCTGCTACTATTCATAGTGCTTCTGAATGAATTTTAACTTGTAATTCTGCACACTAGAATAATCATTAGTAATACCAATTGCAATTTTAATACTTTGTTATCATCAAAACCACTTAAAATTTTAGAGGTTCATGTCAGACCCACTTTGTTCCAACATACTTTAATGGGCTTCACCTCAAATTTTGGCCTCAGAGTTAGTGACTTATCAGCCAAGAAAACTGCACCTAAAATTTCCCCTAGGAATATGTCCTGCAAACACAAAAAGTTTGGACAATAAAAACAATGTAGAAAATCCATAACTAACTTTAATTTAAAGTTGGTTACTCTCCTAAGATCGAGCAAGAAAAAATAGTTCAGGGTAGAAATTTATACCATATGGTGATATCTGTTATTGATTTGCTTCAAATGGTCTAGCGTTGACAATAGACACTTGGAGAACAAAGCTTCTGGTGTTTTTCTTGTCGCGCGCAGTGTAGCTATAACCGTTGGGAATGAACTCACTCTGCGCTGTGCACTCAGTGGGATGAGAGTGATGTTAACATCTGATTTGAACACTGTTTTGGCTGCTAAAGGATCTAGGAACATGTTGAATTCTGCATATTGGTTAGAAGGAACTAAAAATACATTTCCTTTGTCTTCTGCATTTATGCTGATGTGTCCCCCAACTACATAAACCTCCTGCAACAGTTTGGAATTTTTAAGCAACTGTTTTTCTATTTTCACACTTAAAAATTGCTCAAGACAAAATAACTTTGAATATTCAGTTGTGTTAAAGTTTAGGCCTACAAAATATTTCATTGATGTTTAGTTTTCAATTTGATGTTTTTGATAAAAAAAATAAAAAATCACATCCATTTTTTGTTCCTTAAATCTTTTTTCAATAATCACATAATACTAACAGTGTTTTTTTGCTTAAATATTTGAATAAGGGGGAAATTTTTACTAACAAAAGTGCCACTCATATACATGATAAAAAATATATACTATTGCTTACCTGGATTCTAGAGCTTATGTTTTTCATTGAAACAACCTTTGCCAAAGTAGTCAAGGGTCCATTGGTTAGTACTGTAACTTTGGAGCCTGATTTCAATGTTTGTAATACTGACTCCCAAACTTCCATAGCTAGTGGTTGTCTAAGTTCAGGGTGATCTGTATCCCGTGGCGCCCCAAATTTCACCGAGTTTTGTGCTGTATACCTGAAATAATTCTTTCAAATTTGTTATATGAAAATCAAAATACAAACGCATGATATGTATTTACTTCTATTTCTATTAAATTTAAGACACAAAGTTACTAAAAATCACCTTCTTGGGCTGCGAGGCAAATTACGAGCAAGACCATAAAGAGTGTCAGAATCAATGTATCCCCCACTTCCATGAGGAATGGCTTTAACATACTTGCATCCTCCAACAGTTGGAAATATTGGATCCGATTGATTTGTTGCAAAAACATCTCCTAGACCAACTGGAATATCATCGCGACCCATCATATGAAGTATGTCATAAATTATGTCTATTGTTGCTGCATTTGCCCATCCGGTAGGACTCACAATGATTGCCTAAAACCAAATTTACAAGGTAAGTCAAATTAAAGGTTACAACACAGAAACACAAAATAGTTCAAATGCAAATAAATCAACAGAGTAAAATATGCCTTATTCATCAAAGTGATATTAATAATCATTTTACAACTATCTTAGAGAATTTGAACTTCGCTTCTTGAGTTTAGAAAGATAAACTCTTACTACTGAACTGACCCTTCAAGAACAATATTTGATTTTATGTAAGACAAGTAATTGAAATAAAATCAAAAAGAAAGATAAAAATACCTTAAGATCGATTTCTTGAACAGGCACTTTAAGGAGATAAAATAGAGCTAGAAAATCTCCTGCACTCATGTCCATGTCAAATACAACAGGTTTTCCCAGTACTTTATTATGAAAATTTGGCTTGTAAGTTACTTCTTTATAGTAGGGAAATTGTGTGGTGAAGTTGTATTTCCCTGCTTGTTGAGGTTGCTTTAAAACCTTTGAACCACCAAAACGACAACAGTCAAATTCACATTCATCATTTTAAGAATTCAATCATAGTCATAGCATTAATAGTTTCATTATCAAACATACATTTAAGAAGCTTATGAAAAATTCTCTGTCAAGTGAACTTGCATCATCTCGGTTAGGCTTTGCTTTCGTAGCAACAAGTACTCTCACAGAATCTGGACCATCTACCTCTTTTGTGTAACCATCCTATATATAGAACACATATTAGCAGTCATAATGTCACTACTAGAAAAAGTATAATCAGTGGCCAAAATAAGCGAGAAAATTAGATATGTTATTTTTTTATCTTTAAATTTTCTCGACTAATTTAATTATTCTAGTAGCGCATATGTGTGTGACCGTGACTAAAATAATAGATTTACGATTAAAAAGAATAAACAAACAATCACCTGACATTTTCCTTTCCCATTCTCCACAAAGCAAAGAGGATCTCTAAGTCCTTGCTGCACATGACCACTATGCACCCCGCCTTTTTCTAGATTGAACTTGGGAACTTTTAGGCCATCAAATAATGGATTGGAGCCATCAGATATACCATATGGTTTATTTGATGTAATTACAGTTATGTTCATATACTCCATTTCAGCAAATTCATTTTCTACATTATGGTTGTTGGGCTTACTCATGATTGAGATAGCCACACCAGTCATGAAAGAGTCCCACATAAAATAACTCTGCAAACAAACAACGAATCATTTTTAAATATCAGTTAATTTCTATTCTATCAAACATAAGGGTACACGTATAAATTCATAAAGAGATTTTTACCGTATAGAATTCGTTGACGTTGGACGAAATATCTCGAATTATTTTCAAGGATTTGAAAGTGTATTGTGCCTCATATGTGTCTTGACTCTTTTCAAATGCTTCAAAGAATTGTTCAGTGATAGGAATTGTGTTTGTTGCATCAAGAGGAACTAGGGTGATTGGAATTCCAGAATGAATCACCTATATAAAGCCATATTTACTTCTTGTCACAAACATTGCAACTTTGGGGAAATATAGAAATGATTAGTAAAGAATGTGTATGACCTGGTAAGCTGCAAAAGGGTCTAGAAAGATATTAAACTCTGCATAAGGGTTAGTATTATAATCTGTAAACAAATTTCCACGATTGCCACACTGTGCGGGAACACATGAAGATGAAGAATTTTGGGGGCAACAGCCAGTAGGGTTACTTGACCTTACACCTCCACCCATTATATAAATATGTTCCACATTTTTTTTCAAGTGTGGATTATTCATTAGGAATATTGCAACATTTGTATGTGCTCCAATAATAAACAGATTTGTAGGACCTGCAGATACTTTTTCAATCAACACTTGTTGAGCAGTTGGTTGTTCCAGTGGTGTATATTTTCTCTTTCCCTGATAGCATGAATCATGATCAAAACAAATGAGTATTATGAGTAATTAAGTGTATCATATTCATCTTCACAATACATCTATGAAACTTAGGAATCATGTCAATTATGGCTCCAATGATGGGGGCCTAAATGTTGATGTGTAGAAATTGTTGTTGTTCATAGGATGGGCGGAGCCAAGGCCGGCAAGTCTGGGCTCTCGCCAAAATTGTTGATATTTTTAGGAGTTAATTTAAAACAAACCTGAGATTTTTTGTAGAACTATTTATATATTATGTCACATGTGATATTTTACTTAGGCTCTAATAATTTTGTCTCCACCGCACATAGGCCCATCACACTTATCAATGTTAACAAAAGATTATGGAGATGTCCTAACTTCGGTAAGATGTTTTGTTCTTTTCTTTTAACCTTTTTGTTCTTTTGTTTTATTACAACACTAATTTCATATGTTTATATGAGGGATAATTTACAGGTACCTAAATAATTTTTATCAACCCAAAAACTAAACAGTGAGTTTTAGATCTCTAAATTTTGAATCCAAAATAGGTTCTAAAAATACAATTTAGTTATAAATATATAATGTTAACCTATTTACAAAAAAATTGTTTAGCTCAATTAGTTTTGGAGTTTAAATAGTATAATATTAGTCTTTCAATTACAATGTTTATTGGTTTTAGTTCCTATAATTTTTTTGTTTGGATTTGGTAAGTGTAAATTGAAAAACAATTACTTTAGTTCATGAAGACATCTTATTGGACCATGTAGCGCCATGTGTCATGATTATATTAGATCACATATGTCATCACGGATTAAAACTATCAATTTTTAAATTTACAGGAACCAAAAAAAAAATGAATACTTAGGAAGAGTGAAATCAAAAAACACTATATTTGGAGGGACTAAAATTATATTTAAACCATGTCTAATATCATTTAGGACATGAGTTCAAACCAAGTTCAACAAGACTTGATTTTTTGAATTTTTTTTTTAAAAGGCTTCATAACAAAGACTATTGTATGGCTCTAAAGATGTTGAGTCAGGCCGGCCAATCTCAATAAGATACCTAAACCCAACAAAAAAAAGACTTGCAAGATCAATACCAAAATGAGCTATAAGGGGAGATGGAGATACTATAATTTAAGCATCTCCTAAAAAAGAGAAATGTAGTTTACTTAAAAGATATATTATATGTTAATGTTACAATACCTCTGGTAGGAAAGCTTTTCTGATACCGTAGTTTGAATCTTTATCTAAACGTCCTCCAGACCCCACAGGAATAGCCTGCTTGTATCTGCAACTTCCTGCTGTTGTCAATCCCTGATTCAATTCAATGAAGAATCTATTAACAAGAATGGTAACTAACTGCCTACAAATCTAAATTGTAGTTAAGCAGCACCATACATGTTTCGTAAACATAACTAAATTGGTAGAAACGTTATATATAGGGGTTAGTATTCAAGTTCGAAATTTCTCATTTATTTACCTCAAAAAATAAATTTCTAACAACTAAATTACTTGACTTAATAAATAGATAAATAACATATAGCACCGTACGGTTGAACTACATTATCCAACTACAAAGGTCGTCTAAAAGAGGAAATAAAATGAGACCTGTTCGATGATTGGAAGATAACCACCAACATTTGGGAGTATGGTACCATTTGGAAGTATGCCACCCTCTCCACCAACACCAACAGCAATATCATCTCTTCCCATCATGTAAAGTAAATCATATATTTGGTTCACAGCATGCCCAGCATTTGTCCAACTATTTGCACTAATGGTCACTCCCTGCATATTAAGCAAGCACCAAGTCGGTTCGATTAAAAATATCATTTTTATCGCAAAAAAGACTATTAAAAAAATAAGTTGAATATCAGAGTGTTCACTATTAAAAAAAAAAAGAAACGCCAATAAAAAAAAAGGATATTTTACCTCTAATTGAAATTGTGAAGTGTTGTGCTTGAGAAGGTAAAGCAGAGCAAATAAATCATCAGTATCAACATCTGTATCAACAACAATCCGATGAGGATTTCCCTCTGCACCAATCACACCAGTAGTTCCTATAATTAAAAACAACACTGCTGCAGCTAACCTATTATGCAGCAACATTATCTTCTACTTCTACTACTTGTTGTCTAGAATCAGTGTGTTTTGAAAATTTGATAGATTATGTGATCTACTAGTGCTGTTTGTATTAATTAAAGGCTAAGTTTAGTAATAAAAATTACATTAATTGATGACGTGACTGTCATTTCATTCCTAAAACAATAAACAACATTAATTAAAGGTTGAGTTTAGTTCAAAAAATATTAAATGAAGGCTAAGCCTCCTTATGATAGCTCGTTTTGATCGCCGACACACCTAAGATTTTTCATCAGATTTTATTTAATTTGCGGTCGAACTCTGGATTATTAGACCTCTTTTTTGAAAATCAGGGAGTTAATGCAAAAAAAAAAACTATAAGGAGATAATCGCCTGTCCTAACCCGGATTTCACACTGCTGGTTGATTTTGTCTCTAAATATAAGTTTGTATTCAATTTATTATATATATGCATTTATTATTATTTTTTGAAAAATGCTCATTATTAATACTAATAATTTGATTTAGAATATGATATGTTAAAATTATACATATTAATATACAAATAAGTATTCTTTAGAAGATCAATGTACAGCTAACAAAAAAATTGTTTAATTAAGTAGTAAGAATTTGGACCTCTTAAATGATAGTTTGATATCTAACTCATATTCATGAAAAATCTCTGATTGGAAGAAAAAAAATCCATCTTATATGAACCCCATGAATTTCTCGATAGACATTAGTCATCGTTAAATGGCGGTAAAATCTTTATACTTTTTTTCTTGAGTGACCGTAATATTGGTACGAAGTTTTCACCGTCGTTAGCGATGTCTAATCTTCACCGGTGGACATGTGGGGCACACAAGGTGAGTTCTCCCCTCCCAACCGAATTTTCTTCATACGCATAAGTCATGAATCGAACCCCTGACCACATGTTTAAGGAGACCAATACCATTACCACTTGACCAATTCGTATAAAAATCTTTATACTTTTTTCCTTTTTTTTTTTTGACAAAGTAAAATCTTTATACTTATAACATGTATTATTGGAAAAAGTAGCACATGCATGCAAATATGGAAACGTTGTATTTTTAAGTTCTTTAATTAATGAGAGTAAGAGGAAGCAAACGGGGACCAAATGAACAAAGGATGGGGATTTAATCTACTAGTCAATTGTCCAACTGAATAGTATTAGTGTTAGTATTATGATCACATATATAAGAATAAATTGTTGAGTGATATAAGAATACAAGAGTTGTATGAATTTTATTTTTTTAAGGAAATTAACAAACTTATCTCATAATTATAAATGACTTGTACGCATCAAATCAAACACTTGCCTCCTTAAAACAATACTATTTTCTTCATAAATTATTATTCAACAATATGCTAATTAATACTATTTTCTTCATAAATTATCTAATTGTGGCCATGCTTAACAATTAGATGGAGCACTTTTTTCTTAATTGGTTAGTCTAATCATCATGAGGATGAGTCCACTTTCTTGTTTGTTCTTCAAAACTTGCTACCTTAGCTGACTGATACTGATCTCCAAGCTTGTTTGCATACAAATTGTAATAAGCATTTTCATCCACATTGCTTAATATTCTGACTAACTTCCCATGTTTCTCATCCACCACTATTTTTCCATCACTGGATTCATCACCACTAGCCAACACTTTAATGGGCTTCACCTCAAATTTTGGCTTCAGAGTTGATGACTTATCAGCCAAGACAATTGCACCTAAAATTTCCCCTAAGAATGTGTCCTGCAAACACAAAATGTTTATATAACAAAAACAATGTAGAAAATCTGTAACTAACTTTAACTTAAAGTTGGTTACTCTCCTAAGATTGAGCTAGAAAAAATAGTTATGGATAGAAATTTATACCATATGGTGATATCGGTTATTGATTTGCTTCAAATGGTCTAGCGTTGACAATAGGCGTTCGGAGAACAAAACTTCTGGTGTTTTTCTTGTCTTGAGCAACGTACCTATGACCGTTGGGAATGAACTCACTCTGCGCTGTGCACAAAGTGGGATGAGAGTGATGTTAACTTCTGATTCGAACACTGTTTTGGCCGCTAAAGGATCTAGGAACATGTTGAATTCTGCATATTGGTTAGAAGGAACTGAAAACACATTTCCTTCGTCATTTGCACTTATGCTGATGTGTCCTCCAACTACATAAACCTCCTGCAATATTTTGGAATTTTTAAGCAACTGTTTTTCTATTTCCACACTTGAAAAGACACTTAACACAAAATAAGTTTGAATATTGAGTTGTTTTAAGTTTAGGCCTACAAAAAATTCATTGATGTTTGTTTAGTTTTCAAATTGATGTTTTTGATAAAAAAAAAATAATTACATCCATTATTGGTCCCTTAAATCTATTTTCTATAATCAAAGAAGACTAACATTTATTAAACTTGTAGCTTGCAGCACAAGTAACTTGTGTAACAAGGAACTTGTGTACTTATCTTACATATGGTTGTATTGTAGTATTGCTTACCTGGATCCTAGAGCTTATGTTTTTCATTGAAACAACCTTTGCCAAACTAGTCAAGGGTCCATTGGTTAATACTGTAACATTGGAGCCTGGTTTCAATGTTTGCAATACAGACTCCCAAACTTCCATAGCTAGTGGCTGTCTAAGTTCAGGGTGATCTGTATCCCGAGGCGCTCCAAACTTCACCGAGTTTTCTCCTGTATACCTGAAATAAGTCTTCAGATTTGTTATACGAAAATCAAAATACAAATAAATTGTATGTCTCTATTTCTATTTCTCTTTTATCTAAGACACGAAAGTTACTAAAAATCACCTTCTTGGGCTGCGTGGCAAATTACGAGCAAGACCATAAAGAGTGTCAGAATCAATGTATCCCCCACTTCCATGAGGAATGGCTTTAACATACTTGCATCCTCCAACGGTTGGAAATATTGGATCCGTTTGATTCGTTGCAAACAAATCTCCTAGACCAACTGGAATATCATCGCGACCCATCATGTGAAGTATGTCATAAATTATGTCTATTGTTGCTGCATTTGCCCATCCAGTAGGACTCACAATGATTGCCTAAAACCAAATTTACAATGTAAGTCAAATTAAAGGTTACAACATAGCGCGCACACACACACACAATAGTTCAAACTTCAAATGCAAAAATCAACAGAGTAAAATATGCAGTGATATGAATAATCATTTTACAACTATCTCTGAGAGAAAAATACCTTAAGATCGATTACTTGAACAGGCACTTTAAGGAGATAAAATAGAGCTAGAAAATCTCCTGCACTCATGTCCATGTCAAATACAACAGGTTTTCCCAATACTTTATTATGAAAATCTGGCTTGTAAGTTACTTCTTTGTAATAGGGAAATTGTGTAGTGAAGTTGTATTTCCCTGTTTGTTGTGGCATGTTTAAAACCTTTGAACCACCACAAAACCAATAGTCAAATTCACATTCATCTATATCTTTTTAAGAATCAAATCAAAGTGATAGCATAACTAATTTCATTATTAAACATACATTTAAGAAGTCTATGAAATATTCTTTGTCAAGTGAACTCCCAACATCTTGGTTAGGCTTTGCTTTTGTAGCAACAAGTACCCTTACTGAGTCTGGACCACTTACTTCTTTTGTGTAACCATCCTATATTTAGAACACAATTTGCATTTATTAAATGTTAGCATTACCAATATGTCACTGCTAGAAAAAAGTATGATCAGTGGCCAAAATTAGCGACCGAAAAAATAAATATCTTTCTAATTCTATCGCTACTAAATTAGCGCGAAAATTAGAAACAAATTTTATTATTTTTATCTATAAAATTTTCTACTAATTTAATTTTTCTAGTAGCGTATGCACGCGCGTACTCCCTCCGTTACAATATATAAGCAAAAATCCACTTTTTAGGTTCATTGTATAATTAATGTATTTGGACAATTTTATTGTCCAGATACATTAATTATACAATGAACCTAGAAAGTGCATTTTTGCTTATATATTGTAACAGAGGGAGTATGTGATAGTGAGTAAAAAAAAGTATTTACAATCTAAACAAAAAAAAGGATACTACCTGACATTTTCCTTTCCCATTCTTCACAAAGCAAAGAGGATCTCTAAGTCCTGTCTGCACATGACCACTATGCACCCCACCTTTTTGAAGATTGAACTTTGGAACTTTTAGGCCATCAAATAATGGATTGGAGCCATCAGATATACCATATGGTTTATTTGATGTAATTACAGTTATGTTCATATACTCCATTTCAGCAAATTCATTTTCTCCATTATAGTTATTGGGTTTACTCATGATTGAGATAGCTACACTAGTCATGAAAGAGTCCCACATATGAAATGTTTTCTGCAACAATGAATATTTTTAATATCAGCTAATTTCTTTTTTTGAAGAAGCTAAATTAGCCCATCCAAATTGGCATCAGAGAGAATCGAACCTGAGACCTTAAGAGGAGCATACTCCCAGGTCCCAAGCCAATACCAATATCAGCTAATTTCAGCTAATATCAGCTAATTTCTATTTCATTAAATATGAAATGTTTTATGTTTGATGCATTAGTAATCAGTAACAAAGTATAATGACATGAATAAATTCATAAAGAGATTTTTACCGTATAGAATTCGTTGACGTTGGACGAAATATCTCGAATTATTTTCAAGGATTTGAAAGTGTATTGTGCCTCATATGTATCTTGACTCTTTTCTAATGCATCAAAGAATTGTTCAGTGATAGGAATTGTGTTTGTTGCATCAAGAGGTACAAGGGTGACTGGAATTCCAGAATGAATCACCTATATAAAACCATATTTACTTCTTGTCACAAACATTGCAACTTTGGGGAAATGTAGAAATCATTAGTAAAGAATGTGTATGACCTGGTAAGCTGCGAAAGGGTCTAGAAAGAAATTAAACTCTGCATAAGGGTTAGTATTATAATCTGTGAACAAATTTCCACGATTGCCGCACTGTCCAGGAACACATGAAGATGAAGCATTTTTGGGACAACAACCAATTGGGTTGCTTGACCTTACACCTCCACCCATTATATAAATATGTTTCACATTTTTCTTCAAGTGTGGATTATTCATTAGGAATATTGCAACATTTGTATGTGCTCCAATAATAAACAGATTTGTAGGACCTGCAGATACTTTTTCAATCAAAACTTGTTGAGCAGTTGGTTGTTCTAGTGGTGTATATTTCCTCTTTCCCTGATATCATGAATCATGATCAAATTAGCAAACAAATGTGTATCATGAGTAACTAGGCTGTATATAATTGAAGTTTAACTGCATTACTAGAGATTGATTGTTGTTGAACATTCACAGAGTAATGAATCTCAATTGTTGATTTGAGATTGGAGTCGAACGGTCTAGATTGTAAAGTTAAATTACATAATAAAACAATTTCAACCGTCAATTTAAATCAGACGGCTGAGAGTTGTAACTGCATACAATTACAGCAGTGAATCCAATTCCTTTTCCTATATTTTGCATGAGAGGGGGGAATATTTTAAGGAGAGTACAATTTACTAAAAAAGAAATAATAATATGATTATTTATACCTGTGGCAGGAAAGCTTTTCTGATACCATAATTTGAATCAATATTTAAGCGGCTCTTCAGAGAAATGGCCTGCCTGTATCTGCAATTTCCTACCGTTGTCAATCTCTGATTCAATTCAATGATGTGACATATATATTATTATTAGATACAATCCATTAACAAGAATAATATATATATATATATATATATATATATATATAGTAGCTAAATGCTTAAAAATAGAGAACCCGAATTCGATTCCTAGTGGAAAAAAAATTTGGTCAGATTTTCATAATCTCGCGATTGAACTTTAGATCACCGGCCCTCTTCCCCTGGAAACTTTCCCCAGAATGCCTAAAAATATACTAGGACATGCTTTTTCCCAATTCTTTGCATTTATTAGTTTCACTATAGTTGGAAAAACAATTACAAAGGAGATTTAAAAGAGGAAATAAAATGTGACCTGTTCTATGATTGGAAGATAACCACCAACATTTGTAAGTATGGTACCATTTGAAAGTATTCCACCCTCTCCACCAACACCAACAGCAATATCATCTCTTCCCATCATATAAAGTAAATCATATATTTGATTCACAGCATGCCCAGCATTTGTCCAACTATTTGCACTAATGGTCACTCCCTGCAGATTAAAAACACCATTTTTATTGCAGAAGAGAGTATTAAAAAAAAACTAAAAACAACGTAGAAATTTTTTTGAAACAGTCACTTTTAATAATTTATATTGATAGTTTTGTTTTGGGTATGAATCGAATTTTTGACTTTCTTATCATTTCACTCATCTACCTCGGTTATCCTTGTAACTCTCAAAAACAACATGAAATTGATTTCGTTACTTATATTATTTCTCTTTTTTTGTCAAGTAGTCTGATGGTTATAAATTTTATCTTCAAGTGAATAAGTGGCTGTCCGGAATTCGAACTTCGATCTCTATATATATAATGCAACAATTTACTCTTAAATATACATTGTCTAACAATTTATATTGTTTTTCCGGATTTACTCTTCAAATAGATGGAATTTGTGAATGGTTCCATCATATTATTTATTGTTGGTTGTGGTTAAATAAATATGTAAACTATTTAGTGGTATGTTAATAAAGAAATAGTAGTGCAATAAAAATTCAAAGAAGTCTTACGATGAAAAGGAACCATGGAATTTCTCAAAAAGATTTCATAATTAGGCATAGAGTGAATAAAAAACAAACAAATTTATGACACTGCCTATTTTTTAAATAATGTTGAATTATAACAAAAAAACAATTCTCTTGGCCGGCTACTCAAGTCCTTCGTTTATCGTTTCAAAAAGTTCATAAGCAAATGTCACACTCTAAAGAATATATAGAAAAGTGAAAATTTAGAAGTCTTTAGGTGGTTGAAAGTCGATGTTATTATTTTTTAAGAGAGATGGAGCATTTCAATGCTTTCGGGTCTATGGTAAAAAGCAAGAAAGATTTCAAAGTTCGATACTTAATATGGTTAGCAACATTGTGTCAGTAGGTATGGCAATGAGATGGGTCGGGGACGGATTTTGCCCTCCCCAAATCTATAAAATTCAGGTATCCTCAAATCTATTCTAAATTTTAACGGAGATGAAAACTAAAATTTCAAATTCGTACCCAATGGAGTTCGGGTATCCTCGTGGGGTTTAGGTGTCCCATTCTGCTCTACCCCAATATGAATTTGAGTTGCATTTTGTTATTTTTTTTATTAAAAAAATAGTTAAAAGTAGAAAATATTTTGTTTCAACAAAATAGTTCGGGGACGAATTCGGGGTGGATATCAATATTCTCATTACCCACCTCAATCCCATCTTTTAAAATCGGGAAGAACCCAAACTCAGTCAACTCGGGTGTTCCCCGTCAAAATCGGGGCGGAACAGACGGGAACCCGCGGGTATGAGTTATTTTGTCATGCCTAGTGTTTAGGGAAGAATTGTTGTGTCAAAAATTGTGAACGACAGTCATCTTTATTTCTTGCTTTTCGTTCATAGGTCGGATAGGGATCAATATTATTTTAGGCAAAATTACACCGCAGATCATTTATCTTATTATTTTTTTGTAATATTTTAGTCATTTGTCTTTTATTTGTAACATTTTGGTCATTTATCATATTTATTTGTAACACTTTGGTCCTTTATTTTTTATTTGTAACACTTTGGTCATTTATCTTTTATAACATTCGCATATAAATCATTTTTCTCATTTTTTTTTATTAAAAAAAATGCTGAATTTTATTTTTTAAAATACCTTTTCATTAAAATTAAATAAACTCATAATTTTGATGAATATGTTCATCATCTTCATCAATTCTTTCATAATTTTATCTTCTTTTAGGGTCCGTTTGGTTCGGGAGTTTTGGAGGGGAGGTGAGGTGATATTTTAAATTTTTATGTTTGGTTCAATTTTTTTATGAGGGGGAGGGGAGGGGAGGTGAGGGGAGGGAATATAGAGCTATTTTTGCTTCCCCCAAATTGGGGGGATTTGGAGGGGAGGGAAGGGAAACTAAGATATAATTTAATATATTGATATAATTACCCTCAATTAATTTGTTTTTTTTTTACAAACCCTCAAGTAATTTGTTAAAATCCTAAATTATCTTTATTCGAATATTAAAAGTTTATCAACAACAAAAAAAAAGAATATTAAGAGTTTATCTTATATTTTCTTTGCTCTTATATATAACTTATATCTTATTAATACATCACCTCCTCTTCCCTCGTTTGAACCAAACACGTATTTAATTAAAATACTTCCCCTCCCCTCCCCTCCATTAAATTCCCTCCCCTCCATTAAATTCCCTCCCCTCCCCTCCATTAAATTCCCTCCCCTCCCCTCACATCCCCTCTGTTTGAACCAAACAGACCCTTAAGGAGAAAAGTGTTACAAATAAGAGATAAAGGACGAAAGTATTACATAAAAATAAGATAAAGGATCAAAGTGTTACAAATAAAAGATAAATGACCAAAATATTATAAAAAAATAAGATAAAGGACTTCCAGTGCTATTTTGCCTTTTTTTATTATGATTATTATTGGTGCAATGATCCTTTAAATTACTTCCATGGCAACTAGGTTATTTATGAATTCTTTTATTATATCGGTTATATTTACGAAATTACTAAAATCTTTTTTAATTGTTATTTTTTATGAAATATATTTCAATTTAAGGGAAAAGTATAGAACAATTTAAATCCCATAAAATTCAACAGAGTAAAATATTCCATATAAAGATTTCTTTTTCTTCATTAGATATCCTATATATATAAACATCATTACTATTACTATATTATAGTAATTACTACAGTATATTATAGTAATGGCCATATATATAGTGCATCTTTAATTTAATCCTTAAAATTGTATGCCGTTGTGAATTTAGATTACTTATCCATTAAATTTAGATGACTATAATAGTTTTCAGCAGGACTTTAAATTTAGGGACCAAGTCACAAATGATTAAAAGTTTAAAAACTCGAGTGAAAAGTTTAATTTGGGTAATTCAATATGAGTAAAAAGGGGTAGTTTAATACTAAAAGAATCCTTGTAAAAAAATAATTTATATGCATATGATTTTTTTTTACTACAAGAATTTCCTGTTTTACTGGTCAAAGTTACCGGCGGCCTTGAGCCCATGAAAATGTTTCCGGCAGCTTTTGATCATTTGCGACGGAAAAATTCGCCATAAAAACATAGATATTTTTTTATTTTAAAAAAAATTGCGGCGGTTTTAAATCGCCGGAAAAAAAAAACGTGGATTTTTTTTCAAACTGAGGCATTTGCGGCAGTTATAAAACCGCCGGTAACATTAAGCCGCAAATTTGAAATTAAAAAAACTGCCGGAAATTCAAATAAAACCGCCGGAAACTTTGCGGCAGACGAAAACCGCCGGAAACTTTGCAGCAGACAAAACTGCCGGAAACATTATTCGCTATTTTTTTGCGGCGGTTTAAAACTGCCGGTAATTCCACCGGCCCTTTTTTTTTTTGTATAACTTAATTTCTCTAATCTTTTCAACTCATTTCGTCAAAACTTCTTTCTAGTCTCATTCTCTCTTCATTCTCTTTACAATTTCTCTACTCTATGCTCTATACTCTATTCGTTCTCTCAATAATTTCTCAACTCATTCTTTCTTCACCAAGGCCGGCCCAAGCTATAGGCAGCCCAAGTTAGGGCTTTAGGCCTCACGAAAAATATATAGTTGATGTATTTAATTTATAATACAGATAAAATATATAAATTATTTAATGTATTAAAAAGAACAAATTTGTATAACAATGACCAAAGAGAATATTAATTATTTTGTATTTAAAAAAGAAAAAGCGTCAAATTAAAGCTTGTCGCACCAAAAAATAATTAGAAAGTAAATTATTGACATTAATTAATTAAGGAAAATATTAACAAATGCCCTAAGTGCACTTGTTAAGAATACAAATATAGTAATATTTTTTTGAAATTTGATATTATATTTTTTAAAATTAAATTATTTTATATTATTAAATATAAATTTTTAATTTTAGATATCTTAATATATGTTCTTAGAACACATATCAACATGTTCTATTAATTAATAGAAAAGGAAAATCAAAAGAGAAAAAAAGAAGGAGAAAATCAAACGAGTGTTTAACAAACTTCCATAAATTGCCCGAAAAATGGAAAATCTATTGTTGGAATCAAGGTTGTTAAAATCGCAATATAAAATGTCAAAACCATATATTTTACGTTTCTAGGTAGCGATTTCGAGTTAAATTGCTGGTAGTATCGTTTTCTGGTAAAATCGTGATCTGAAACGATTTTAAATGATTTAAATCATAGTAAAATCTCTAAAAAAATGCATTATAGTTGATTTTAACTCTTTGAGACGATTTTCCATTTTTTTCAAAAAAAAATGACAATTTTTTTTAAAAAGCCCAATTTTTAAGATGAAGATGAAAACACTTATTTTTTTGAACTTGAAAAACTTAGGAAATATGAATCTCTTTTTTTTATTTTTTATATTTTGGATGTTACTTTGATTATTTGATGGGTAATTTGTGTAGTTTGATCCACGTTTATGAATATTACATTTTTTATGGTGATTTATATATTTTAACTTTAAAATTATGTTGAAATTTTAAATTATTGATGCATTATAGTATTATATAAGTAAATATATATGTAGTGTATATAAAATTAATATTATTTTAATATGAGGTAAAATGGATAATTTTACGTTTCGATTTTATTTAGGCAAAAAGAATCAAAAGTAAAATTTCAGTTTTGACAATCTTGGTTGGAATGAACTATTTTTCTCAAAGTTCACAATTCCAAATTTCCAGGACCCCTTATCTTAAGAATAGAAGAAGGTTTAACAAAATTAAAGTAGTGTGAAAAGAGAAAAAGAAGGGATAGTACGAGTGAGTGTAGTTAGTAGTATAAGTACCTCTAATTGAAATTGTGAAGTGTTGAGCTTGAGAAGATAAAGCAGAGCAAATAAATCATCAGTATCAACATCTGTATCTACAACAATCCGATGAGGATTTCCCTCTGCAGCAGTAGTTCCTATAATAATAATAAACAACACTGTTACAGCTGCTGCAGCTAACCTCTGTAGCAACATTATAATATTCTACTCCTGCCTGGTTCTTCTACTATATGTTTGGTTGTATGGAATGGAATAGTTGTGTTTTGACAATTTGGTTGATGATGTTATGCTATCAACATTATATAGCATCTCATGACGTGATTGCCATTTCATTCATAAAATTATCATTTATTGAATGCAGACGTGACCTTGAGATAAGGTAATAGGTGCGATAGTCTGAGGCCCATTATAAAAGAAAGAAAATTAAAATGTCATTAGGCCTAGGAAATAGGTGTTATGCAAAATGTGAATGAGATCCAAATGTTTTCTTATACCTATTAAATAAGCTACTAATTAAGGCCCAATTGGTAGAAAAATGTGATTAAGCTTAAATTTGGTTCATAAGAGAGATCGAACGGTTTGACAATTTTGACAATTGAGAAGGATAAGTGTACGGACATTGATGTATTTATCAATGACTTTGCATCTCCAAATGCTCAAACTAATCACTTGATTCACTTCTCATGAATTTTCGAGCATAAAGATTTATTTTTGATATTTTGTAAAACTATTATTATGTATTAATGTATTAATGCTATTATATTAAATGAAAGAAGTTTTTTTCTTATGTTTGACCTAAGGCTCATAAAATATAAAAAATGGAACTGATTAAATGGTTGAGATAGAAACCGTCAAATCACTATCTTAAAATTGTCCGCTACTTAGGGTCTGTTGGTTCAACCGAGGGGGGGGGGGGGGGGGGGGGAGGGGAGAGGAGGTGTGGGGAGGAATTTTTAGGGTCTGTTTGGTTCAACCGAGGGGGAGGGGAAGGGAGGGATTTTTAGGGTATGTTTGGTTCAACTGAGGGGGAGGGGAGGTGTGGGGAGAGATTTTTAAGGAGGGGAGGCGAGGTAAAAAATAATTTATTATGTTGATAAAATTACCCACGCTTTTTTATTAAAATTCTAAATTATCCTTGTTGGAATATTAAAATTTTAGGTTTTATTTTTTTTTACAACAAAAAAAAATTAGATTTTGTACTCATTAGATTTTTTTTTTTTGTTATATATCCATTAGATTTTTTTTTGACGTAATATATCCATTTTTTTTTTTTTTGAAAGAACGTAATATATCCATTAGAATTTAATCCTTATTTTGAGTTCATAAGGTTAAGGCAAAAACGTAAATTACTTCTCCCTTTTCCTCCCCTCCCCTCGTTAAAAAGTTGAACCAAACATAAAAATTTAAAATATCACCTCCCTTCCCTTCCCCTCCCCTTCCCTCCAAAACTCCCGAACCAAACAGACCCAGGAGGGGATGCGAGGTAAAACATAATTTATTATATTGACAAAATTACCCTCACTCTTTTTTATTAAAATTCTAAATTATCCTTGTTGGAATATTAAAATTTTAGGTTTTATTTTTTTTTCCAAAAAAATATTTTAGTCTACTCATTAGATTTTTTTTTTTTGTTATATATCCATTAGATTTTTTTTTTGACGTAATATATCAATTAGAATTTAATCCTTATTTTGAGTTTTTAAGGTTAAAGCAAAAAAGTAAATTACTTCTCCCTTTCCCTCCCCTTGTTAAAAAGTTGAACCAAACATAAAAATTTAAAATATCACCTCCATTCTCATCCCCTCCAAAACCTCCGAACCAAACAGACTCTTACGGTACCAAATCCATTCCCCGCAAATAGCTAGGTTTGCTTTGAAGTTCAATTAATTTTGACAATTTATTGATCGGCCAGTTACTTAGAGGCTGTTTGTTATAGATTATTTTTAGAAAAAATCACGTTTTTAATAAAAATAATCACTTTTAAAAATATTGTATCCGTTTGTTACAGCTTTTTAAAATAATCAGAATCTAAAAATAATCAGAAAACTGCTAAAAATGAGAAGCTGTTAAGAGTAGCTTCTCAAATAATAGATTTTTTTTAGATGAGAGAGAAAACAAGTGTGGTTATTTTGTAACTAAAAAAATCACTTTTACATATTGTTTTCAAACAAGCTAAAAATTATTTTATTAAAAAAGATGATTTTTATTACAATAAACAAACACATAATAAATTCTATTTTTCTATAAAATCTCTAAAAAGTAATCTCTAAATTATTTAACTTCAAAATTATTAATTTTTTAATTTGTAACAAACGGACCCTTAACTGTACTATGTGTTTATATATTCCATGGTTTTGATCGGATGCAGATTTTAATGGGAAAACATTTCTATTTTTTTGATAAGGTGGGAAAACATTCCTATCAATCAACAAATATGTTACGTGTTTTCTTCTTCTTTTATATAAGCACATGCACAAATATGTTACGTGTGATTTAGTGCTTGCTATTGTAGGCTTTCAAGTTGAATAATTTTGGCCACTCATTTATTTGTTTTAATTAGATTCAATTTATAAATGTTGTTGAATTAAGTAGGGACTATTGAGCTACTTAGCAAAAAGTCTACATATTAGTTTTGAGACTCGTATATTTGCACGGGTCTATTGACTTTTATTTATAAAATATTGTTAAAAATTAAAATATAATTATCGTCATTTTTTTATTTATTGTAAAACTTATTAAATTAAATATAAAAAAATTATTAAACTAATTGTCCCGTGTATGTTTTTTGTGTAATAAATTATAATTAATAATAAAAATATTTATTATTCAATTCTATTTTTTACTAAAGCAATTGTCTCATATATGATTAAAATTATTTTATTAAATCAATTGTTCCGTGTATAATTTTTTGATTCAATTCCTTTTATGTATTCGTGAGAGTATGATACCATTTGGAAGTATGCCACCCTCTCCACCAACACCAACAGCAATATCATCTCTTCCCATCATATAAAGTAAATCATATATTTGGTTCACAGCATGCCCAGCATTTGTCCAACTATTTGCACTAATGGTCACTCCCTGCATATTAAAAACACCATTTTTATTGCAAAATATTAAAAAAAACTAAAACAACATAGGATTTTTTTTGAAACATTCAATGTTAATAATTTATATTGATAGTTTTGTTGTGAGTATAAGAATTGAACTTTTAACTTTCCTATTATTTCACTCATCTACCTCGGTCATTGTTGAATGATCAAATGAATCATGCTGAACAACTAGAAGAAGACTTAACCAAATACATGGAAGGGGAGAATTGTCAAATGTATCAAAAATTGTGGACCATGTCATCTTTATTTCTTGGTTTTAGTTTATAGGTCGGATAGGGATCAATTTTTTTCTTCTTCGATTGGTGTAATAATCATTTAGCTTGCTTCGAAGACAACTAAGATGATTTATGAATGGTAAAGATTGAGTACACTTTGTACTTCTTAGGGTCCATTTGGCCTAGCTTATTTTTGAGCTTATGCAAATGGCTTATGTAATATAAATTAAGTTTTATGCTATTTTATAAGTTCAAACTAGTGAAAATTGAATTTTTATAAGCTATTTTATCATAAACTACTTTGAAAAACTTATAATAATACATAAAAATTGAATAAGCTATTTGCATAAGCTCAAAAATAAGCTAGGCCAAACGGACCATCCATTATAATTTCATTTTTCATTATAAAAAGAAATTATTTTATTATATCAGTTATATTTACGAAAGGCTTAATTCATAATTTGGTCCCTTATGTTTATTTTAGCTTTCAATTTGATCCCTTATGTTTTAAAACGTCTACGTTAGTCTCTTATGTTTTTAACGTTACCATTAATTGGTCCCTTCCGTCAATTTTTTTTAACTCCGTTAATTTTTGACACGTGGCTATCTTTAATTTTTGACAAGTGTACACCACGTGTCAAAAATTAACGGAGTTAAAAAAAATTGACGGAATGGACCAATTAATGGTAACGTTAAAACATAAGGGACTAACATAGACGTTTTAAAATATAAGGGACCAAATTGAGAGCTAAAATAAACATAAGGGACCAAATTATGAATTAAGCCTTTACGAAATTACCAAGTCTTTTTTAATTGTTATTTTTTATGAAATATATTTCAATTTAAGGGAATAGTATAGAACAATTTGAATCCTATAAAATTCAACAGATTAAAATATTCCATATCAAGATTTCTTTTTCTTTCGGCATATATCATATAAACATCATTAGTAATTAGTACTCCCTTCGTCTCAAAATGTAAGTAAAAATTGGCCAACTAAAGTAAATGTATTTGGTTAAGAATTTGGACCAAATACATTATTTTAATTGACCAATTTTTGTTTACATTTTAGGATGGAGGGAGTATATTATAATGGCCGTATATATAGTGCATCTTTAATTTAATCCTTAAAATTGCATGCCGTTGTGAACTTAATTCCAAATTGTATCATTGTATGCCATTGTGAATTTAGATTACTTTTCCATTAAACTTTTTTAAAATTTAGAGATGATTATAATAGTTTTTAACAGGTCTTTTAAGTTAGGGACCAAGTTACAAATGATTAAAAGTTTAAAAACTCGAGTGTTTAGTCCATAAAAAAAAAAAAAACTCGAGTGAAAACTTTAATTTGGGCAATTCAATATTAGAAAAAAGGGGTAATTTTATACTAAAAGAATCCATGTAAAAATATGATCTTCTTTATCGCAAGGATAAGATACTGGTACTTAGTATTATTGAGTCTCGAGTAGACAACTACAATATTAGAAAGAAAAAAAAAAGGGGCAATTTTATTTTATAAAAGAATCTTGTAAAAAATAATAATCGCTTTGTTCTAAAATAAATGACACAATTGTTCATTTTAAATTTGTTGATGAATAATTTTGATTATTAATATCTTCAATTATTATTTTTTTTTACACAATCTTCAATTATTATTAAAAATTATAAAAATGGTATATTTAAAAAATATTTATCGCGCGAGACAAATCACACAACATTTTTTATATGCTAATATTTGCATTTATATATTGGTTGAAAATACAATCAAAGTCGATTATGTGAATAGTAATAAATAATAAATAAATGTATTAAAATTCGAGTTTCAATTCATACATATACTACATGCATTATTTTTATCAACTAAACTATGTTATTAAAAACTATAAAGAAAAACAAATATATATATATATATATATATATATATATATGCGCGCGCATATGTTCTTATTTTTTTAGGCATATGCATATGTTCCTCTATATCGCAAGGTGGGATAAGATAATGTCCTTAGCATTATTATCGAGCAGACAACTGTGAAGAAAATACACATATCTGTTTTTTTTAAAAAAAGTAATTACTTATTCTCGTGAAATTAAATATAAACTATATTTAATTATGTTTCAGATTTTATTTTTTGGTTAATAGATGTTTTAGATTTTTTCAATAAGTGTAATTTTATTTTATTTATAATTCAGAACAGAGGGAATATTAGGTAATCACTTGACAAAAGTAAAAGAAAATAGTTAATATATTTAATTTATAATATAAATAAAATATATTAATTATTTAATGTATCAAAAAGGTCGAACTTATTAAAGAAAAAGTGTCATATTAAAGCTTGCCACACCAAAAAATAATTAGAAAGTAAACTATTGACATTAATTAATTAATTATTTAAGGAAGATATTAAAAGTGATCTTAAATACACTTGTTAAGAATAGAAATATAGGTCCTGTGAGTTTAGCTCAGTTGACAGGGATATTGCAGTTAGTCGGAGTTCGAACTTCAGTCATTCCACTTATCCAACTTAAAGTGTGGATTTTCTAACTACTAGGCTATACTTGTCAAAAAAATACAAATATAGTAATATTTTTTTAAACTTAACATTATAATTTTTAAAAATTAAATTCTTTTGTATTATTAAATATAAGTTTTAAATTTTAAATAACCTAACATATTTAAGACAAGACAGATGTTAACATAATTCATTAATTAATAGAAAAGCAAAATCAAAAGAGCAAAAATAAGGGGAAGTCAATATAAGTGATAAAACAGTGTTTAACAAACTTCCACAAATTCTTTGAAAAATCTAAAATTCATTGTTGGAATGAATTATTTTTGTCAAAGTTTAGTTCACAATTCCAAATTTCCAGGACTCCTTACCTTAAGAATAGAAGGTTTGACAAAAATATAAAGAGAAAAAGAAGGGACAGTGAGTGAGTGAGTGAGTGTAGCTAGTATTAGTATAAGTACCTCCAATTGAAATTGTGAAGTGTTGAGCTTGAGAAGATAAAGCAGAGCAAGTAAATCATCAGTATCAACATCTGTATCAACAACAATCCGATGAGGATTTCCCTCTGTTCCAATCACACAAGTTGTTCCTATAATAAACAACACAGCTACAGCTGCTGCAGTTAACTTGTGCAGCAACATTATAATTCTTCTTCTACTTGTTTTGTTGTATGGAATGGAATGGTTGTGTTTTAGCAATATGATGTTGTTTTAGCAATATGCGTCTGTTTGGTTACGCGTTTACACAGCCAAAACACGAGTTTGCCGCACCAAACGTGCGTTTTCTCTTTTCTGAGTCGTTTGGATGAAATCGAATCTAAATTCCTAAAATGCGATTCTACACTCAAACGCGAGTTTACCGTGAAGCTACAAATCCAAGCTTCGATTTAGGATTTTTTCTTTGGGGTGTTCTTTCTTTTGCTTTTTTATTCCTTTTCTGCCCCTAACATGTTGCCCTTCTCAAATCCACTCTCAAATCAGTCAGATCCACCACTCCAACCAGATGCATGTTGCCTTTCCTCTCTAAAATTCACAGCCACGCAGATTTATCTCTGATAATAGAAACATTGATGGTGAGGGGAAGAGAAATTTGAAGGAGAAATGGTAGAACGAGAGTAGAATATTGAGAGATGGGAAGGGAAAAATTGAAGAAATGATAGAGTAAGACGAGGAAGAAGAATAGCTAGAAGACAATGAAGATTCTGGAAAAATGATGGTTTGTATCATGTGATTTGATATTCAAAAAATGACTATTTAATTTATGGAAAATGTTAACTAGCGCCCTGGGGCACTAGTTAAAGAGCTAAATAAGGTATGAATGTGTTGGAACTTGTGTAATCTATTTTTTATCTATACTAATATATAAAGGGGATACAAATTTTTGGGATGGCTTTTTCAATATTCCTATTTTACCCTTAAAAAAACTACAAAAAAAAACTAAGCACAACTTCCACATAAAAATATGTTTTCAGTTTTTTTATAGTAAAAAAAAATATATTTTTTTTCTTCTTAATAAGTAGCCACAACAAAAAAGAAGGTTAAGTAGTTATCAATTAACTAAGTCCAATAAAAAAGGAGATTAAGTAGTTATTTATATTTGCACAATAGAGAATATTGATCACAAAAAAAAAAAATATCTATCACATAAACGGGTACGGGTCGTGCCCGTTTGGCGGCTAGTAAGTATAAAGAATGCTCTTTTCAATACAAAAATTACTCATTTTAGTATCTTTAACTAGTGCACCGGGGCACTAATTAGCATGATCTTTGATTTATTGCCTTGGCATGTTTTTTTTTTTTACACAAAAGTTATTGGGCTGGTCTTAAAACCAAATCACCGAAAGAAAAAAAAATTAATTGGGTTGGAGTGGTTTTTTTTATATGGTAAAGACCCTTTTTGGTAATTTACATGTTCAAAATCAATTTTGATTCAAATTATCCAAACAATATATTTGATACAAATCACTTTACATTAACTCATTTTTAATCAAAATCAATTCTATCAAACTCAATTCTACCAAATTCAATTTTCACCGCCACCAAACCAAACACATACTATATAAATCACATTAATTAAAATTTAAGTCGGTTTTCCAACCTTGTGGAACTCGCTTTGAGACTGACACATACAAATTAAAGGCAAGATAAAACAAATAAATTACTCTCTTGAGGTAATAGTTATTAAAAAAATATTACTATTATTTACATTTAAAAATATAACTATATTTAGTTTCTAAACAATTTTTTATTGTTGATTTCCTTTCCTTAACTAATATTATCCTGATGAGATTTTGGCTCTGGTTGGTAAAAATTAGTGGATAGCTGATAAGCTAGCTTATAGCGGATGGGCTTATAGTGGATAACTTATAAGCTAGCTTTTAGTTTATCTCGAATAAGTTAGCTGATTGAATTTGTAGTGTTTGGTAAAATTAGCAGTTGAACTAGCTTATAAGTATGAAATGACATAAAAAAGATATATTTAATTAATATTTTATTTTTTTCAAGTAAGATGATAGGGATAAAATTGGAAGAAAAGATAATAAGCTATAAGCTCATAAGCTACTTAAAAATTGAAATAGCATTTGAAAAATAAGCTATAAGCTAGTAAAATAAGCTATAAGCTCTTTTTTAAAAACGGTTACCAAACAGAGCTTTTAGCTTATAAGCTAAAAGCAATAAGTTAGCTTATTTGATTTATCAAACAGAACCTTTGAAGAATATTGGTCTAATAATTATAATAATTAATTAAAAATGTACTATTATTAAGAAAGTAACACGTCTTAAATAGTAAGAGAAAGCAAACGAAGAAAGGACACGAAACTGTGAACTCGTAGTCGTACTTATCTGCTATGGGGCTAATGGGCCAACTGGATAGTATAATGTGGCCAATCATAGCACACCTATGAACCCCCTATACTCAAAAAATGGTGACGAATCGTGTCCGATACGTCCTCGATACCGATACTCTTTCGATACATCACGATACTCGTATCGGAAGAGTATCGATTAAATCATTATTTTTAAATAAAAAATAATACCCCATACACGTGTCCGATACATCCCGATATGCGTATCAGAAAAGTATCGGTTATATCATTATTTTTAAATAAACAAATATTATCTGATATGTGTCCGATACAAAGATTATTTTTTGGATAGTATTTGTGATTTTGTTTGGATAGTTTTAATGGTGTTTTTTTTGTATAATACACTACAATAAGACGTATAACTTAAGATGTATCAGTAATCATTATGTTCTAGGGACTAACTTAAGATGTTCTCATGTATCAGACCTTGAGAGTTTCCAGTATTAATTGACTTTGGGTTATTATGATGCTCCTGTATCAGACATGTTTGTTTGTATCTTTAACACTTCTTGTGTTTTTCCTTTGTCAATATAATTTTTTACTTTTCAAAAAAAAAAAAACTATGGTATCCTACTATATACTGTAATAGGTAATTAAACGTTTGAACTTGTCCCAAAATTTTAGTATAAGAATAGATGTTTTCTGCTTTTAATTATTAATATTATTGATTTTATGTATGTTTATATATTGTGTATTTATATATTTAATTTTAACTTTAATTTTTAAATAACGTATCGCGACAGTATCGGATTTGAAATTTTAAAAATTTTCACGTATCGGCGTATCGATATCGTATCGTATCCGTATCGTGTCCCGTATCGGGGGCTTCATAGCAGCACACCAAAAAACCAAAGCACATGCTGTATTATTGTACTTTATTTGATGTTATTAAACACCAGTACTAACGTAAGATTAAGATATGTCATGATGGGTTCGAACGGCTGAAGTTATTATGCATAAGGGTAATCCGGGTAATTTTTATGCATGGTGTATAAGTTAATATGCATCATTGAATTGTGACTACATGTGTAATAATCGTAGTGCAATTTTAACATGCATACCAGTATACTTGAAAAAAAGTGTACCGGTATACCGGTACAACCTACCGGTATGTATATTTCATACCGATACACTTTTTCTCAACTGTACCGGTACAGTTGAGAAAAAGTGTACCGGTATACCGGTACAATTGAGAAACCATTATGGAAACCATTATGTTGGTTAAATGGTTTCAGAGAGTTAAACAATGAAACCATTTGTATTGTACAGTTGAGAAAAAGTGTACCGGTAAATTTACTTATTTATGCACGGTGCATAAACAATTCCTTATGCACCATAACCGGACCCGGTTCGAACGGGAGCACGACTGCTGTTTTTCTTGATAAAAGGGAGCATAATTAGACTACTCTTCTTTGGATTTGGATTTTCTTTCGTCATCTTTCAAGTCATTTTTATCGTGTGTTAATTTTTATCTTGGAGTTAGGTATTATTGACTGGCTATTTAATTTGGTGTTTGAACTATCATTTTCTTTCATATTTTTAAAAAAATTAAGTTACTAAATTGATGTATTCATAATAATTTAAGACGATCGAGTATATTTTGATAGTTTAGAGACTAACTTTGAGAGAGATTAGTAGTTTAGGGATTAATTATTAATGATTGGTTCATTTTTGTTGTGAATAAGTTACAGTCATATATATATATATATTCAAGATGCATTTTTAAGGTCCTTATTGATGGTTTGCTCCACTCTGAGTAGCTATTGTTTATAAGATTGCCCCTGGTAAATGAACCTCAAAAAAAAAATCCATATGGTTTATAACACCCTTAAAAATACCATTTTATTATATGATTTACATATGGTTTATAAATTAGGGTGTTGTATATATTTTGGATCACAAAAAATTGATAAATTTGAGATTGTTCCTCTTATATTTGTTTGTGTCACACATTAAACACGAGTTAAAATGAGATATGCGATGAAATATGATGAGAGCCACGGAGCAATCAAATCTAAAATAAGAGTTGTGAAGGTAGAAAGGGCATAAAGACACTACAATTGGAGTGGAAAATTGATTGATAAGTCGCGACGATGCCACAACCAACAATGAAAGTTCTCGTTGATAAGTCAAATATTAGCGCCACAACGAGAGATTTGGATCCTCTCCAATTATTTTCTCCAATTATTAATCTAATGGTTGACAAATGACAAAGATGTTTTCTCTCTCTCTCTCTTCTCAAGTGTTTTTTTTAATTTGTCAACCATTAGATCAATAATTGGAGAGAAAACATGAGAGAATAATTGGAGAGGGTCCAAATCCCACAACGAGTTGATAAACTAAAATGTGATTAATTAAGACAATAAAAAGAATTTTTATTCAATAAAAAACTAACTTATTTCACGAAAGGAAATTACAATATCTACTTACAATATATTAAAAGAAACTACTATTAAAAATATAAATTTGTCCTTGTCACTTTTAACGATGTTCTAAGTTTTGCGCTCTTAAATGTAAGCAAGAAATTTTCCCATAAAAATTGCATCAAAAACTACATCTCAAAACAAAAAAAAAATACAAAACAAAATAGGAAAAAAAAAAAAAAAAAGAAGAAGATAATCATAAAAGAAATTTTCTCATAAAAAACCAACAGAAACCACATCTAAAAAATGATATTAATGCAATCTATTTTAATTCCAAAAAGCAACAGAAACCGCATCTAAAAAAAGATATTAATCCAATTTTAACTTCAAATATAGGAAGAAAATTACAAGAAATTTACGCATAAAAATAGAAACAAAAATCACGATAAATGATACACGCCAAAACTAGTAACTTTTTTTTTAATGAAACAAAATAGTAACTTAATCTAACATATAAAAATTTATATATCTATATCTATACCGATATATAAAAAGAATAATAGACTTTTTGGTATACCTATTTTACCTTTTTAAAGCTGCCATTTTTTATTTTAAAAAAAGTTATTTTGATAGTTTTATTTTCTTTCATAACTACTAGGTGCAATAAATAAAGAAATTAAATAGTTAACATAATTTATAACTGCACGCTATATAAAAGAGGAAAAGAAATAAGAATAAACCAGAAAAGAGGAAAAGACTAAACTAAATAAACTTTCAATAATCTACACTCTATAACTTTGCAAAAGCTACCATAATTTTGCAGAAGCTACACTCTATAACTTTTAAAAAATCACAGTGAATCACCGTGATTTTGACATATTTACCGTGATACTAAACACACTCTTCATGTTTTTCATAGTAATCTTTTGCTATTCATTGAGCTATACTAACTAAAATAAAGTTCCATTCCACATAATATTTGAACTTCAAAGTTCAACTAAAATAGTTCTGCCATACTTGAAATTTTGCTAATACTCCACCACACCTAAGCCCATCACACTTATCAATGTTAACAAAAGATTATGGAGATGTGACCCTGAATCAGATTAAATAGGTGGTGAAAGCCAAAAAAAATAAATTATGGAGATGTCCTAACTTAGGTAAGATGGCTTTTTTTCTTTTCTTTTAACTTTTTTTTTTGACAATTTCTTTTAACCTTTTTGTTCATTTGTTTTAGGGTAAAATATGTTTTCAGTCCCTATTTTTATAAAGAATTTTGATTTTCATCCTTGTAAAATAAAATGACTTGTTTTCATCTCTACAGATTTTTTTCTTTTGTTTTAGTCCTTAATGAGCAAAATTTTAACATTTTTTTAACATAATATGAACTTACATAGCTTGAACATATAGACATAATATAGATGATTTTGAACATAAAAATGTTACAATATTGGCATTAAAATGTCAAAATTTTGCTCATTAAAGACTAAAAACAAAAGAATTTTTTTTATAGTGATGAAAACAAGTAGTTTTATTTTACGGAGACAAAAATCAAAATTCACTATAAAAATAGGGACTTTTACCCTTTGTTTTATTACAACACTAATTTCATATGTTTATACAAGAGATAATTTACAAGTACCTAAATATTTTTTTCAAATTGTAGAAATCAGGATCAGCCCAAAAACTAAACAGTGAATTTTAGATCTCTAAATATTGAAAAACAATTACTTTTAATCCATGAAGTCATCTTATTGGATAATATGGCGCTATATGTCATGATTATATTAAACTACATATATTATCAGAGACTAAAACTATTACTTTTAAAGTTTGCAAGAACAAAAAAAAATAAACTTACCAAGAGTAAAATAAAAAACACTATATTTGTAGGAACTAAAATTATATTTAAACTATATCTAATATATAATTTGGGACATAGTTCAAACTAAGTTCAACAAGACATGATTTATTTATTTTTTAAAAAAGGTTTCATAATAAAGACTGTTGTATGTCTCTAAAGATGTTGAGTCAGGCCGGCCAATCCCAATAGATACCCAAACCCAACAAAAAAAAAAACTTGCAAGATCAATACCAAAAAGAGCTATAAGAGGAGATGGAGATACTATAATTTAAGCATCTCCTGAAAAAGAGAAGAGAAAAGATATTTTGACACACTTTTTCTTACACAATACATATATAGAGGCAGTTTAGTAATATTTTACCTCTTCATTTTTTTTTTCCCTTTATTTATCCCTCATGTGTACTTATTGTGTAACAAAAATTGTGTCAAAATATCACTCATCTAGAGAAATATAGTTAACTTAAAAAGATATATTATATGTTAATGTTATAATACCTGTGATAGGAAAGCTTTTTTGATACCGTAGTTTGAATTTTTATCTAAACGTCCTCCAAACCCCACAGGAATAGCCTGCTTGTATCTGCAACTTCCTGCTGTTGTCATTCCCTGATTCAATTCAATGAAGAATCCATTAACAAGAATGGTAACTAAATACTAAATACGGCTCCGTCTCCCGTGCGCAAGCTAATTAGGCCTCTCACGGTACGCGAGCAAAATAAACCGGATCTTAATAGAATATGCCCTTGACATGTGCATTTGGAATTTTAATTAATAATTTTGATAGTTCTACTATTACATGGGCAAGATTGGAATTTTATATCAATTAAAATAGTTGTATTATTAATTTTTAGTTTAAAATATATGCTGGCTAATCAGATAAGCAAGTGGTCGACTATGGAATAATGCTTAAAATTATCAGGAATTTTAACGACTGTCAATAATATTTTTTAAAAGTAAAAATTACAACTCTTCACATTTTTACGATTAAAAAAAATAATTATTAACATCAATTTAGTACGAGTTACATATTTATTAAATGTTGTTTTAATTAAATCAGTGTTAATTAAGTTATTATTTTAATCATAAAAATGAATAAACATTGTAATAACAATCTCATTGGAAACCTAGTTTTAATGAAACAGTTGACTAAAACTAATGATTTTGATTGAAGATTTCAAATTTAATCAATCCGACCGTTCAATATCACCTAATTGGACTGACAAACGAATGAGAAAAAGAATTTTGATGATCGGATTCCGAATGGAAGGACAGATTGTAATAACAGTCTCATCGGAAACTTAGTTTTAATGAAAGGTTCATGAACTTTGACTAAAACTATCGATTTTGATTGGAGATTTCAAATTTAATCAATCCGTCCGTTCAATATCACCTAATTGGACTGAAAAACTAATGGAAAAAAGAATTTTGATGATCGGACTCTGAATGGATAGACATATTGTAATAACAGTCTCATCGGAAATTTAGGTTTAATGAAAGGTTCATGAACTTTGACTAAAACTATCGATTTAGATTGGAGATTTCAAATTTAATCAATTCTACCATTCAATATCATTTAATTGGACCGAAAAACGAATGGGAAAAAGAATTTTGATGATCGGACTCTGAATGGATAGACATATTGTAATAACAGTCTCATCGAAAACCTAGTTTTAACGAAAATGCCATGAAGTTTACCTAAAACTATCGATTTTAACTGGAAATTTTGAATTTAATAAATCCGACCGTTCAATATCACATAATTGGACCGACAAACGAACGAGAAAAAGAATTTTGATGATTAGACCTCAAAAGGATAAACAGATAATAATAACAGTCTGATCGAAAACCTAGTTTTAATGAAAGGGTCATGAAGTTTACATAAAACTACCGATTTTGATTGAAGATTTCAAATTTAATCAATCCGACCGTTTAATATCACCTAATTGGACTGCCAAATGAATGCGAAAAAACAATTTGATGATCGGACTCCAAATGGCTAGACAGATTGTAATAACAGTCACATCGTAAACCTATTTTGATGAAAATGTCATGAAGTGTTAATAAAACTAATGATTATTTTTCAGTATTATCGATGTTATTTGTAATTTAAATAAGTGACAATTCTTTTGAATTTTTTTCGCGTTATTTCTTTTTTTAGGGTCTATTTTTAATAATTCCACGAGGCTCCAAAAAATCGAAGACGAACCTGATCATTAATTATTATTTCAACTTATGACAATATCGTCCTACCATAAAACATCGTGGCAATACCGTTATACCGCAACCCGTGCATACGCACGGCTGTTATATTAGTTTAAATAAAAAAAAATGATATTTAATTAATTTCATTAACTAAAACAAATACAGAAAATGAAACGTAAAATTAAATTTGTAAGATTTGTTCATATAAATCTTCCAAATAAAGTAGTGAAAAAATTTGACCAAAAAAATAAGTGAAAAAGTAAAAATTAATCCAAATCGTTCACAAACCCAGAAAAACATGAGTTCACAAATCTGACTGTTCTAGCAACCATGTCAGGTTCCCACTCACACCACAATTTCACAAATCACAAACCACTTGATGTTTAAACATGGTATAATTTTGCCTCTTAAAAAACAATTGAAATTCACCCAGCTTCATGCTCATCCAATTCCTCATGCTTTGCTCATTCGCTCACACACCGCAAAATCACACAATTCTTCATTTCTTCACTCCAACACCTCTCTAAATGCGTTGTGGCTTGTTATTACTTATCATCAAATTCCTCAAAGCTTCAATTTTTTCGTTTCTCCTTCCAGATCTAAAACAAAGCTTTAATTTTTTTCTTTCTCGTCCCCGATCAACAACAAAACTTCGATTTCAGGTATACTATGATAGAAACACAATATTACCTTCATTAAAGCCTCCACTTGATGACGATGATTGGGTGAGGAGTGGAGTTGAAGAAGATAAAGTGATATTTGAGATTTATGGGTGTGTAGAAGATAAACACGTAGGAAATCTGGGTGTACAAGATGATGTGAAAAATCCAAAAATGAAATAATTTTTTTTTATAATAAATTTTAATTGATACTCTAAAGTTCCAATCTTGCCCCTCAATTAATGGAACTATCACAATTATTAATTAAAATTTCAAATGCATATGTCAACGGAATATAGTACATGATTTTTCCCATTAGCTGCACTTATTAATATAGTACATGATTTTTCCCATTAGCTGCACTTATTAATTTCACTACAAAAATAAAAAAAAATAAAAATCACAATTAAACACCACCATATATATTTCGTACGGATAATTAAATTGATAGGAACATCACATTTTATATATTATATTTAAACTCGAAATTGTTCATTTGTTCAACTTAAAAAATGTGTTTTGAAATGTGAGAGTAGATTATTATGTAGGAGTATCTACTAGAGCTGTTTACATTAATTAAAGGCTAAGTTTAGTAAGAGCATCCACAATGGAGCATCTTACTTTTTGGTACTTAACTGGGTCCCACGTATACACATCACTTATTTATAATATTTTAATAATAATACTCATTAAGCACTCAACTCCTCCAACTCAGCACCTCTTTAAGAAATTCTTAATGGGTCCCAACAATAACTCTACATCATTACTTTGACAATATATGAAGTATGTGGGTCCCATGAAAAATATATTTTAATCAAAATTAAGGTGAGTTTCAAAGGAAAGAGAGAGTGCTTATTTAAGCTATAGTACCTATTTGGTACTCAAATGCATGTTACTCCAATGGTAGTACCTAATAGATATCACTTCCTATTGAAATAGGTACTACCATTGGAGATGGTCTAATAAAATTTACATTAACTGATGACGTGACTGCCATTTCATTTCTAAAACTATAAACAACATTAATTGAAGGTTTAATTGAATGCTAAGCCGGTTTCCTTATGATAGCTCGTTTTGATTGAGCCTGACACATCTAAGATTCTTCATCAGATTTTGTTAAGAATATAAATTGTTAGTTAATCGACTAGAGTTAGTTGATAAATTACTAAGTTAGGAGGTTAGAAAGTTAGTTATGGAGTTAGTTTACTCCAAGTAGTTCTATAAATAAGACACTCTATTATACTATAGTTAGTTGATAAATTTGATTGGAAGAGAAAAAACCATCTTGGAAGAGAAAAAACCATTAGTTGATAAATAATGACGGTAAAATCTTTAGGAAAATGTTAAATAGTGCACCCGTTGCATTAGTTAAGCATATAAATAAGGAAATACTGTCTTGAAACTCATGCATTAAATACATTGAAAGTGTAAAAAATTGTCTTTATCAACATTAACTTTATATTTCATTTCTATTTTTGGTATGCTTAATAAGTGCACCGGGTGTAGTGTTTAGCATGACCCAAATTTTTATGTAGTACATGTAACATGTATTAATGGAAAAAGTAGCACATGCATGCAAATATGGAAACGTTGTATTTATAAGTTCTTTAATTAATGAGAGTAAGAGGAAGCAAACGGGGACCAAATGAACAAAGGATGGGGATTTAATCTACTAGTCAATTGTCCATGACTGAATAGTATTAGTGTTAGTATTATGATTTATGATCACATATATTGTTGAGTGATATAAGAATACAAGAGTTGTATGAATTTTATTTTTTTAAGGAAAACTTATCTCATTATTATAAATCACTTGTACGCATCAAATCAAACACTTGCCTCCAAAAAACAATACTATTTTCTTCATAAATTATTCAACAATATGCTAATTATTGTTTGAAAAGAATACACATTCATGTTTTTAATGAAAAATAGTTGGTTCTTGCCATGCTTAACAATTAGATGGAGCACTTTTTTCTTAATTGGTTAATCTAATTATCATGAGGATGACTCCACTTTCTTGTTTGTTCTTCAAAACTTGCTACCTTAGCTGATTGATACTGATCTCCAAGCTTGTTTGCATACAAATTGTAATAAGCATTTTCATCCACATTGCTTAATATTCTGACTAACTTCCCATGTTTCTCATCCACCACTATTTTTCCATCACTGGATTCATCACCACTAGCCAACACTTTAATGGGCTTCACCTCAAATTTTGGCTTCAGAGTTAATGACTTATCAGCCAAGACAACTGCACCTAAAATTTCCCCTAAGAATGTGTCCTGCAAACACAAAATTTTTAAACAACAAAAACAATTTAGAAAATCTGTAACTAACTTTAACTTAAAGTTGGTTACTCTCCTAAGATTGAGCTAGAAAAAATAGTTCTGGATAGAAATTTATACCATATGGTGATATCGGTTATTGATTTGCTTCAAATGATCTAGCGTTGACAATAGGCGTTCGGAGAACAAAACTTCTGGTGTTTTTCTTGTCTTGAGCAACGTACCAATGACCGTTGCGAATGAACTCACTCTGCGCTGTGCACTCAGTGGGATGAGAGTGATGTTAACATCTGATTCGAACACTATTTTGGCCGCTAAAGGATCTAGGAACATGTTGAATTCTGCATATTGGTTAGAAGGAACTGAAAACACATTTCCTTTGTCATTTGCACTTATGCTGATGTGTCCCCCAACTAAATAAACCTCCTGCAACATCGATGTTTTTGATAAAAAAAATTACATCCATTATTGGTCCCTTAAATCTATTTTTTATAATAAAAAATACTAACATTATTTGTTTAACTTGTAGCTTGCAGCACAAGTAACTTGTGTAACAAGGAACTTGTGTACTTATCTTTCATATGGTTGTATTGTAGTATTGCTTACCTGGATCCTAGAGCTTATGTTTTTCATTGAAACAACCTTTGCCAAACTAGTCAAGGGTCCATTGGTTAATACTGTAACATTGGATCCTGGTTTCAATGTTTGCAATACAGACTCCCAAACTTCCATAGCTAGTGGTTGTCTAAGTTCAGGGTGATCTGTATCCCTAGGTGCCCCAAACTTCACCGAGTTTTCTCCTGTATACCTGAAATAATTCTTCAAATTTGTTATATGAAAATCAAAATACAAATACATCGTATGTATTTGTTTCTATTTCTCTTGTATTTAAGACACGAAAGTTACTAAAATACATCTTCTTGGGCCGCGTGGCAAATCACGAGCAAGACCGTAAAGAGTGTCAGAATCAATGTATCCCCCACTTCCATGAGGAATGGCTTTAACATACTTGCATCCTCCAACAGCTGAAAAAAATGGATCTGTTTGATTTGTAGCAAAAACATCTCCTCGACCAACTGGGATATCATCGCGACCCATCATGTGAAGTATGTCATAAATTATGTCTATTGTTGCTGCATTTGCCCATCCAGTAGGACTCACAATGATTGCCTAAAACCAAATTTACTACAATGTCAGTCAAATTAAAAGTTACAACACTTACAATAGTTCAAATGCAAAAATCAACAGAGTAAAATATGCAGTGATATTATTATTAATAATCATTTTACAACTATCTTTGAGAGAATTTGACCTTTGTTCCTTGAAGTTATAAAGATAAACTCTTGCTACTGAGCTGACACTTCAAGAACAATATTTGATTTTATGTAAAACTAGTAATTGAAAAAAAAATAAAAATAAGAATACCTTAAGATCGATTACTTGAACTGGCACTTTAAGGAGATAAAATAGAGATAGAAAATCTCCTGCACTCATGTCCATGTCAAATACAACAGGTTTTCCCAATAATTTATTATGAAAATCTGGCTTGTAAGTTACTTCTTTGTAATAGGGAAATTGTGTAGTGAAGTTGTATTTCCCTGTTTGTTGTGGTTGCTTTAAAACCTTTGAACCACAAAAAACCAATAGTCAAATTCACATTCATCTATATCATTTTAAGAATTCAATCAAAGTGATCTAGCATAAATAATTTCATACATTTAAGAATCTTATGAAATACTCCCTGTCAAGTGAACTTGTTGTTGGTGTAAGCCCTAGAGGCCAATGACTTTATTACTTGTATCGAATAAATTATTAATAAATGTATTGTTTCTTTATTAATAATAAAAGGCATTTTCTTTATTATGTTTGTATGTTCAAAATAATGAAGTCCCTAGAATAGAAAGTCTGTTTAATATTAAGTGTGACTTAATCATGAGATTACATTAAACATAAAGACGCTATTCTTAAAGTATCCGTAGTCGAGTTTTATCATGAATTGGGATAATGATAAAACATAGAGACTATTATGAAGATAGACTGATGATTGCATCTCATGGATCATAGGATAAGGAGTTATCAAGTCTTGACATAGGTATAAGAAATATTAGGAGTAATATTTATACCGGATTGACCCGCTATGAGAGTACTACATGCAAAGTTATGCAAAGTGTCATAAGTTACTCTCATGGTGATAATGGTGTAAGCCGCCCTTAGACCTGAAACCACTTTGTACCCTAGATGTGGAGTCAAGTGCTTTGTTACTGATCTAACGTTGTCCGTAACAGGATGACCATAAAGGCAGTTAATGGGTACTTCACAAAGCATGCTGAGGGACAGTAGTGTCCTAGATGGAATTTGCCAATCCTGCATAACAGGATAAATGTCATGGGCCCAATATTGAACTGGACAAAGATGACACCGAGTATGCTTTGTGTTCAATATGGACATAAGGGGCAAAGGGGTAATTGTACACACATATATTATCACTAAGGTTATGTTATGATCACATGTCAATTTCTCATAACTTGGGTAGCAATGATGTGTTGCTAGATACCGCTCATTGTTTATTATATTAAATAGATGATTTAATATAATTGCCAACGTTATGGAAACCTACAAGGGTCACACACATAAGAACAAGCTAGTGTGAAAATTGGAACACCGTAAGGTACGGTGCACCTCAGAGAAATAAGGAATTATGATAAGGGTATCATGGTAATTAAATAAAGTAATTCATAATTTGTTATGAAATAGAAAGCACTCATGTGTACATAGCACATGGGGGGTGCGTTTCTTAAAAGGTTTATTTAATTAAAATGGTTTTAGTAAAATTGTGGCCCAATGACAAATGGTTTGTCTTGGTGCCCAAGACAAGTGGTTCTATAAATAGAACACTTGTGAGAAAGAAAATTACTTGATGAAAAATCAGCCTCTAAAACCCTAATCCTTATTTCCCACCTCTCACTAGAAACCTTCATTCTTGGAGCTAGCACTCTCTTGGAGGGATCTTGTTCGTGTGGACTAGTTAGAGGCGTTATACCATTAACGCTCGTGATCAAAGGTGGTGGTGATTAGCACGTGACTTGTTCGTGATTCAAAGCCTAATCTCCAGCTGTTCGTGAAAAGAAAAGAATTCTACAAGAGGTAAAATTCTTAAACCACGATTCATGATCATTCGTAAGGATCCAACGAAGGAAAATTTTAAATTCCGCTGCTTATCTCTTGTTAAGTTCCTTCAATTGGTATCAAGAGCCACTTACGAATCCATGAATCGATAATTGTTTATTTTCATGAATTCAGTTTTTAATATGATTAAAACATTTAATAAAGATTAAAATCGAGCAATTAAAAAATTCGGCATCTATTTGTATGAAAAGTTGATGAAGAACATTGAAACGGCTTCGGAACCGACAATTGTATGGTGAAGCTGTGATATGTTAATTGTCATAGGTTCATACAAATAAGAATGATCAAAACTTATATATGATATAAGTGATCGTAATGCAAAACGGTGTATTTGATGCATCGTTCGTAATTTCGTCCAATAAAACAAATTATGAAAGAAAATTGATATTGAATTGATTCATGATCATTTGCTTTGGAATCCGACATTAGTATGGTGAAGCAATGACATGTTATTCAATCATATCGAAATTCAGGTCATAAAAGGTTTTGACGGCACAAAATTCTGCATTAGGATTCGCGAAAAACTAGGTTTTTCGCACGGGCCTGCGCGGGGCGCAGGGCATCTGCGCGGGGCGCAGGGCATCTGCGCGGGGCGCAGATGGCAGCAAGCAAATGGTGCTCTGCTCAGTACCTGCGCGGGGCGCAAGACACTCTGCGCGGGGCGCAGGTAGCAGACCCATTTTTGCCCGTTCGCCGAAATTTTTATTTTAATTAATCTACTCGACCAGAATTGATAATGATAATAAATATGTTTATTATTATGTTTTATGATGATTGATTATGGCCTTAGTTTACTCTTTTGTTTTTTATTTTGGATTTTAAAATACGGCCTGCGTGTCGTGCCTCTCTCTAAAATTCTTGATGTAATTTCTCTTCTCATCTTACTCCCTCGTATGTAAAACGAGTATTCTCTGATGTAATAAAAGAATTACAATAGGAACAAAGGAGGACGGCCATGAAGATGATACTTGGAGAAGTAGATCATCGTTAGGCTAGTTTAGGGTTCTCTCATTGGCTTGAGAGAACACTTGCGTTAGGAGGCCATAATCATATCATTTTATGTTATTGTTTTATATGTATGTTGATGCATGTGAGAGCGTTTAATATGTTAAACAAGCCGGTGAGATCAAACTAATTAAAATCCCTCAAGAGACACATAAGAGATTAATAAAGAAGATATAGGTTCGTCCAACGCGAAGTATATTTTCTTTAATAATAAAATATGTGGATATTAAGTTTAAGCTTTCCAGATTTTAGAACTCGTCAAGACTGATTTCAAACATTGTGCGTTCGTCCAACGCGAAGTGCATGTTTTACATCGGTAAGGCGCGATGGGATAATTGTAATATCCAATTTCTAAAATGATGGGTCAAACTTAACTAAACTAAAATATAATGAGATTATATGTTTAGAAGCAAGCATTGGGAATGGTCCATAAGATGGATTAGAATAAGGAGTTATTCACCCAATGGATATATTCGAGAATTGTATGAGATACAATTGGAAGGAGTTCCTACCTAACCAATCATGTTTTGGGGGATTAGCCAACGCTAACTCAAAAAGTGGTGAAATATGGATCTCGACCCACTAGAAAATCTTCCAACGGGATTTTCCGAATCAAATGATGAGGGTCATTTGGTTTGAGTAAAATAGTGGGAGCATATTTAATTAAAGTCCTAATTAAATAAAATGATACTTATATTTTCACTTCTTTCTGTAGATAACCATGACATCAAACACATCAAACAACATTTTGCGATCAATCCTAGACAAAGAAAAATTGAATGGTTCAAATTTTCTTGATTGGCACCGAAACCTGAGGATTGTCCTCAAGCATGATAATAAGCTGTATGCATTAGAGGAACCAGTTCCTGAAAATGAGCCAGCTAATAATGCTCCAAGGGCTGAAAAGGATGCTTACAAGAAGCATGTTGATGATGCTAATGAGGTTGCATGCCTCATGTTGGCTACCATGAATTCTGAGCTTCAGAAGCAACATGAAAACATGAATGCTGTTGAAATGATCGAACACCTGAAAACTCTATATGCGGAGCAAGCCCGCCATGAGAGGTTCGAAGTTTCAAAGTCCCTTTTTCAATGCAAGTTAAGTGAGGGATCTCCGGTAGGTCCTCATGTGCTCAAGATGATTGGGTACGTGGGAAACCTTGAAAGGCTAGGATTCCCCCTTGAGAAAGAACTTGCAACTGACCTTATTCTGCAATCGTTGCCGGATAGTTTCAATCAGTTTATCCTAAACTTCAACATGAATGATTTGGATAAGACTCTTCCTGAATTGCTAGGCATGTTGAGAACTGCCGAGCAAAACTTGAAGACTAAAGGGAAATCCATTCTAATGGTTAGTAATGGAAATAAGCATCACAAGAAGCAAGGTGGTAAGTGGAAAGGCAAGGGAGTTGCCAAACCAAAACAAACTGCCCCTGCTTTAAAGCCTAGTGGGAGCATAGTTAAGGAAGGCAATTGTTTCTATTGCGGTAAGACCGGACATTGGAAGAGGAATTGCCCAAAGTACCTGGAAGATAAGAAGAAAGGAGTAGCTCCTACAACTTCAGGTATTTTTGTTATAGAAATTAATTTATCTACTTCTACATCATGGGTATTAGATACTGGATGTGGTTCTCACATTTGTACTAATGTGCAGGAACTAAAGGAGAGTAGAGAATTGGCAAAAGGTGAAGTGGACCTACGAGTTGGCAATGGAGCAAGAGTTGCTGCTTTAGCTGTAGGGACTTATAATTTAGCTTTGCCTAGTGGTTTAATAATTCAGTTAAAGAACTGCTATTATGTACCTGCCATTAGCAGGAATATTATTTCCGTTTCTTGTTTGGACAAGTTTGGTTTTTCATTTATAATAAAGAACAATTGTTGCTCTATTTATTTGAATGATATATTCTATGCTAATGCTCAAATGTATAATGGACTATATGTCCTTGATCTTGAAACACCAGTCTATAACATTAATACTAAAAGGATGAAACCTAATGAGTTGAATCCTAGTTACCTTTGGCACTGTCGCTTAGGCCATATAAATGAGAGACGCATATCCAAACTCCATAAAGATGGACTTTTGGAATCTTTTGATTATGAATCATATGATACATGTAGATCTTGTTTAATTGGAAAGATGACAAAAGCCCCATTCAAAGGAATAGGTGAAAGGGCTAATGATCTTTTGGCACTCATACATACTGATGTATGTGGACCATTGAACATACCTGCTAGAGGTGGTTTTACGTACTTCATAACATTTACTGATGATTTTAGTAGATATGGATATGTGTATCTAATGAAACACAAATCCGAATCTTTTGAAAAGTTCAAAGAATTCAAAAATGAAGTGCAAAACCAATTAGGCAAGAATATTAAAACTCTTCGATCAGATCGAGGTGGTGAATATTTAAGCCAAGAATTTAATGACTATCTTAAGGAATGTGGTATAGTATCACAACTAACTCCTCCCGGAACACCACAATGGAATGGTGTGTCTGAGAGAAGAAATCGAACCTTGTTAGACATGGTCCGATCAATGATGAGTCATGCCGATCTTCCAAACTCCTTTTGGGGACATGCACTATTGACAGCAGCTTACACACTTAACCGTGTTCCATCCAAAAAGGTTGATAAGACACCATATGAGATATGGAGTGGTAAGCGACCACATATGTCTTATATGAAGATTTGGGGTTGTGAAGTTTATGTGAAACGACAACTCTCAACTAAGCTTGAGCCCAGATCTGACAAATGCCTATTTGTAGGGTATCCTAAAGAAACAAAAGGATACTACTTCTACAATCCCACCGAGGGCAAAGTGTTTGTCGCTCGAACTGGAGTCTTCTTGGAAAGAGAATTCATTTCCAAAGGAATCAGTGGGAGGAATGTGGAACTTGAAGAAATTCAAGAACCACCAACTATTGGGCAATCAATGGAGGAACATGAGCGGGAACCACAAGATGTTGTGGAAGAGCAACCTGCTCAAGTAGAACAAATCCAGCGTAGGTCCAACAGGATACGTCACGAACCTGAGAGATATGGGTATCTCATAACGGAACAAGGTGACGTATTACTCATGGATCAAGATGAGCCTGTAACCTACCAAGAGGCCATAACTGGTCCCGAATCTGAGAAGTGGCTAGAAGCCATGAAATCTGAAATAGATTCCATGTACACAAACCAAGTTTGGAACTTGGTAGAGCCTCCCGTAGGAGTTCGTCCTATAGGGTGCAAGTGGGTCTTCAAAAAGAAGACTGACATGGATGGTAAAGTACATACCTACAAAGCAAGACTGGTTGCTAAAGGATATAAACAAATTCATGGTGTTGACTATGATGAAACTTTTTCACCAGTTGCAATGCTTAAATCTGTTCGGATTTTACTTGCTATCGCAGCATATCATGATTATGAAATATGGCAAATGGATGTCAAAACTGCTTTCCTTAATGGAAACCTCCTTGAGGATGTGTACATGACACAACCCGAAGGATTTGACATACCAAATGAAGCTCATAAGATATGCAAGTTACAGCGATCAATCTATGGATTGAAGCAAGCTTCCAGAAGCTGGAATCTTCGTTTTGATGAAACTGTAACAAAATATGGATTCATTAAAAATGAAGATGAGCCTTGTGTCTACAAGAAGGTTAGTGGGAGCAAGATCGTTTTCTTAGTATTATATGTAGATGACATATTACTAATAGGAAACGATGTCCCTACCTTGCAACAAGTAAAAACTTGGTTAGGGAATTGCTTTTCTATGAAGGACCTTGGCGAAGCAGCCTATATATTGGGAATAAGAATCTATAGAGATAGATCACAAAGACTGCTTGGTCTAAGTCAGAGTACATACATAGACAAAGTGCTAAAGCGCTTTAATATGCATGATTCCAAGAAAGGATTCATACCAATGCAACATGGAATATGTCTTTCGAAGACACAATGCCCTTCATCTAAAGAAGAAAGGGAACGCATGAATGAGATACCGTATGCATCAGCAATCGGATCCATCATGTATGCCATGTTGTGTACTCGTCCAGATGTCTCGTATGCCTTGAGTGCAACGAGCAGGTACCAATCTGATCCCGGTGAGAGTCACTGGATAGCTGTCAAGAATATCCTTAAGTACTTGAGAAGAACTAAGGAAACATTCTTGGTATATGGAGGTGAGGAAGAACTGTCGGTTGTAGGGTACACCGATGCCAGTTTCCAAACCGACAAGGATGACTTTAGATCGCAATCTGGTTTCGTGTTTTGTCTAAATGGTGGCACTGTAAGCTGGAAGAGTTCAAAGCAAGAGACAGTGGCTGATTCTACAACAGAGGCTGAGTATATTGCTGCCTCAAGTGCTGCAAAGGAAGCTGTTTGGATTAAGAAGTTCATATCTGAACTTGAAGTGGTCCCTAGCATTGTTGATCCCATTAGTCTGTATTGTGACAACAATGGTGCAATTGCACAAGCTAAGGAACCTAGATCTCACCAACAGTCCAAACACATACTCAGGCGATTCCATCTTATTCGAGAGATAATAGATAGAGGAGATGTGAAAATATGCAAAGTACCTACACTTGACAACATAGCTGATCCACTGACAAAGCCTCTTGCACAGTTGAAGCATGACGGCCACACTAGGTCTATGGGTATTAAAGTAATGCCAGATTGGCTCTAGTGCTAGTGGGAGATTGTTGGTGTAAGCCCTAGAGGCCAATGACTTTATTACTTGTATCGAATAAATTATTAATAAATGTATTGTTTCTTTATTAATAATAAAAGGCATTTTCTTTATTATGTTTGTATGTTCAAAATAATGAAGTCCCTAGAATAGAAAGTCTGTTTAATATTAAGTGTGACTTAATCATGAGATTACATTAAACATAAAGACGCTATTCTTAAAGTATCCGTAGTCGAGTTTTATCATGAATTGGGATAATGATAAAACATAGAGACTATTATGAAGATAGACTGATGATCGCATCTCATGGATCATAGGATAAGGAGTTATCAAGTCTTGACATAGGTATAAGAAATATTAGGAGTAATATTTATACCGAATTGACCCGCTATGAGAGTACTACATGCAAAGTTATGCAAAGTGTCATAAGTTACTCTCATGGTGATAATGGTGTAAGCCGTCCTTAGACCTGAAACCACTTTGTACCCTAGATGTGGAGTCAAGTGCTTTGTTACTGATCTAACGTTGTCCGTAACAGGATGACCATAAAGGCAGTTAATGGGTACTTCACAAAGCATGCTGAGGGACAGTAGTGTCCTAGATGGAATTTGTCAATCCTGCATAACAGGATAAATGTCATGGGCCCAATATTGAACTGGACAAAGATGACACCGAGTATGCTTTGTGTTCAATATGGACATAAGGGGCAAAGGGGTAATTGTACACACATATATTATCACTAAGGTTATGTTATGATCACATGTCAATTTCTCATAACTTGGGTAGCAATGATGTGTTGCTAGATACCGCTCATTGTTTATTATATTAAATAGATGATTTAATATAATTGCCAACGTTATGGAAACCTACAAGGGTCACACACATAAGAACAAGCTAGTGTGAAAATTGGAACACCGTAAGGTACGGTGCACCTCAGAGAAATAAGGAATTATGATAAGGGTATCATGGTAATTAAATAAAGTAATTCATAATTTGTTATGAAATAGAAAGCACTCATGTGTACATAGCACATGGGGGGTGCGTTTCTTAAAAGGTTTATTTAATTAAAATGGTTTTAGTAAAATTGTGGCCCAATGACAAATGGTTTGTCTTGGTGCCCAAGACAAGTGGTTCTATAAATAGAACACTTGTGAGAAAGAAAATTACTTGATGAAAAATCAGCCTCTAAAACCCTAATCCTTATTTCCCACCTCTCACTAGAAACCTTCATTCTTGGAGCTAGCACTCTCTTGGAGGGATCTTGTTCGTGTGGACTAGTTAGAGGCGTTATACCATTAACGCTCGTGATCAAAGGTGGTGGTGATTAGCACGTGACTTGTTCGTGATTCAAAGCCTAATCTCCAGCTGTTCGTGAAAAGAAAAGAATTCTACAAGAGGTAAAATTCTTAAACCACGATTCATGATCATTCGTAAGGATCCAACGAAGGAAAATTTTAAATTCCGCTGCTTATCTCTTGTTAAGTTCCTTCACTTGTAACATCTATGTTAGGCTTTGCTTTTGTAGCAACAAGTATCCTCACTGAGTCTGAACCACTTACTTCTTTTGTGTAACCATCCTATATTTAGAACACATTTTGCATTAATTAAATGATAGCATTACCAATATGTCAATAGCGAGAAAATTAGACACAAATTTTATCATTTTTATCTCTAAAATTTTATAATTATTAATTTTTGTGATAGTTAGTAAAAAAAACTACCTGACATTTTCCTTTGCCATTCTTGACAAAGCAAAGAGGATCTCTAAGTCCTGTCTGCATATGACCACTATGCACCCCACCTTTTTGAAGATTGAACTTTGGAACTTTTAGGCCATCAAATAATGGGTTGGAGCCATCAGATATACCATATGGTTTATTTGATGTAATCACAGTTATGTTCATATACTCCATTTTAGCAAATTCATTTTCTCCATTATGATTGTTGGGCTTACTCATGATTGAGATAGCTACACCAGTCATGAAAGAGTCCCACATAAAATAACTCTGCAAACAATGAATATAATTTAATATCAGTTAATTTCTATTTCATCAAATATGAAACACGTAAACTTACGTGTTTTATGTTTGTTGCAAAAGAGATATTACTGTATAGAATTCGTCGTCGAACCAAGTATCGCGAGATATTTTCAAGGATTTGAAACAGTATTGTGCCTCATATGTGTCTTGACTCTTTTCAAATGCGTCAAAGAATTGTTCAGTGATAGGAATTGTGTTTGATGCATCGATAGGAACTAGCGTGACCGGAACTCCAGAATGAATCACCTACATAAATATGAACTTTAATAACTTATATATTATACTTTCACAACTTTTGGGAAATAATGTGTATTATTACCTGGTAAGCTGCAAAATAGTCTAAAAAGATATTGAACTCTGCATAAGGGTTAGTATTATAATCTGTAAACATATTTCCACGATTGCCACACTGTCCAGGAACACATGAAGATGATGCATTTTTGGGACAACAACCAGTTGGATTACTTGACCTTACACCTCCACCCATTATATAAATATGCTCCACATTTTTCTTCAAGTGTGGATTATTCATTAAGAATATTGCAACATTTGTATGTCCTCCAATAATAAACAGAGTTGTAGGACCTGCAGATACTTTTTCAATCAACACTTGTTGAGCTGTTGGTTGTTCTAATGGTGTATATTTCCTCTTTCCCTGATATCATGATCAAATTAGTAAACAAATGAATATCAAAAGAGAAAAGTGTAGAGTAAGAGAGGAGAAAAATGTAATATATTGCATGAGAGGAAGGGAGTGTACATTTTAACTAAGAAGATATAATAATGTAAATTAAACATTTTAAGGAGAGTTCAATTTACTAAAAAATAATAATAATATGATTATTTATAATTATACCTGTGGCAGGAAAGCTTTTCTGATACCATAATTTGAATCAATATCTAAGCGTCCTCCAAGCCCCTGAGGAATGGCCTGCCTGTATCTACAATTTCCTACTGTTGTCAATCCCTGATTCAATTCAATGAAGTGGCATTTATTATTATTATTATTAGATACAATCCATTAACAAAAATAATATATAGTAGCTAAATGCCTAAAAATATAGGCTTAATGGCAGTTTTGGTACCCCTATTTTCAAAAAAATTGGATTTTGATACCCCTATTTTTAAATCAGCAATTTTGGTCCTCCTATTTTGCCAAATTTTGAAATTCCACTCATTCTTATTCTCTTTTGATGGTGTGATCTTTTTTAATATTATGTGGCATTTGTTAATTTAAAAAATCATCGTCACGTTAGATTATATTTATAATAAAATATATATATATATATATATATATATATATATATATAAATATAAATATTAAAAAATCTGATAAATAAAATAGAAAATAAAATAAAGTACAACAAAAAGTTTAAAAAATAATAAAGTATAAAAAATTGTAAAAAGATAAAAAAACAAATCAGAAAAAACCAAATAAAATACAAGTAAAAAAGCATTATAACCATAAAAAACCAGTTAAATAACTCAAAAATCCAGAAAATACAACTAAAAAACAAATAAAATCAACATTCACCTATAAAAGATCTGAACAACCATTAAACAAATTAAAGGCTAACAGTTTCATACGGAATAACCATGTCATATTAGTTTCACTATAATTGGAAATACAATTACAAAGGTGATTTAAAAGAGGAAATAAAATGTGACCTGTTCTATGATTGGAAGATAACCACCAACATTTGGGAGTATGGTACCATTTGGAAGTATTCCACCCTCTCCACCAACACCAACAGCAATATCATCTCTTCCCATCATATAAAGTAAATCATATATTTGGTTCACAGCATGCCCAGCATTTGTCCAACTATTTGCACTAATAGTCACTCCCTGCATATTAAAAACACCATTTTTATTGCAAAATATTAAACAAAGCTAAAACAACATAGAATTTTTTTTTAAACATTCAATGTTAATAATTTATATTGATAGTTTTGTTGTGAGTGAGAATTGAACTTTTAACTTTCCTATTATTTCACTCATCTACCTCAGTCATTGTTGAATGATCAAATGAATCATGCTGAACAACTAGAAGAAGACTTAACCAAATACATGGAAGGGGGAGAATTGTCAAATGTATCAAAAATTGTGGACCATGTCATCTTTATTTCTTGGTTTTAGTTCATAGGTCGGATAGGAATCAATTTTTTTCTTTTTTGGATTGTTGTAATAATCCTTTAGCTTGCTTCGATGACAGCTAAGATGATTTATGAATGGTAAAAATTAGTATACTTTGTACTTCTTAATCCATTATAATTTCATTTTTCATTATAAAAAGAAATTATTTTATTATATCAGTTATATTAACGAAATTACCAAGTCTTTTTTAATTGTTATTTTTTATGAAATATATTTCAATTTAAGGGAAAAGTATAGAACATTTTGAATCCTATAAAATTCAAGAGATTAAAATATTCCATATCAAGATTTCTTTTTCTTCGGCAGATATCATATAAACATCATTAGTATATTATAATGGCCGTATATATAGTGCATCTTTAATTTAATCCTTAAAATTGTATGCCGTTGTGAATTTAGATTACTTTTCCATTAAACTTTTTTAAAATTTAGAGATGATTATAATAGTTTTCAACAGGTCTTTTAAGTTAGGGACCAAGTTACAAATGATTAAAAGTTTAAAAACTCGAGTGAAAACTTTAATTTGGGTAATTCAAAATTAGAAAGAAAAAAAAAGGGGGTAATTTTATACTAAAAGAATCAATGTAAAAAATAATTGTATATGCATATGATTTTTTTTGGTACATGTGCATATGATCTTCTTTATCGCAAGGATAAGATACTGTCCTTAGTATATTTTTGAGCGTACTGTCCTTAGTATTTTTTTTGGTTACAGCGTACTGTCCTTAGTATATTATTGAGTCTCTAGTAGACAACTACAATATTTTCAAAAAAAGGGGCAATTTTATTTTATAAAAAATTCTTGTAAAAAATAATAATCGCCCTCTTCTAAAATAAATGACACGATTTTTTTTTTTTGACAAAGACATGATTGTTTATTTATAATTCAAGACAGAGGGAATACTATGTAATCACTTGACAAAAAAAATAGTTGATATATTTAATTTATAATATAAATAAATATAATAATTATTTAATGTATAAAAAGGTCGAACTTATATAACAATGACCAAAATGAATATTAATTGTTTGTATTTAAAAAAGAAAAAGTGTAAAATTAAAGCTTGCCACGCCAAAAAATAATTAGAAAGTAAACTATTGACATTATTTAATTAATTAAGGAAGATATTAAAAGTGCTCCTAAATACACTTGTTAAGAAGAATACAAATATAGGTCACATGAGCTTAGCTCAGTTGACAGGGACATTACATTATATATGTAGGGGTCCGAGTTCGAATCCTGGTCATCCCACTTATTCATCTTAAGGTGGATTTTCTAGTGACTAAGCTACTTGACAAAAAAAAAATACAAATATAATACTAATATTTTTTGAATTATTAAATATATTAAATTCTTTTATATTATTAAATATTAATTTTTAATTTTAAATAACCTAACATATGTCTTTAAGACAGATGTTAACATGATTCATTAATTAATAGAAAAGCAAAATCAAAAGAGCAAAAATAAGGGGAAGTCAATATAAGTGATAAAACAGTGTTTAACAAACTTCCACAAATTGTTTGAAAAATCTAAAATTCATTGTTGGGATGAATTATTTTTGTCAAAGTTTAGTTGACAATTCCAAATTTCCAGGACTCCTTACCTTAAGAATAGAAGGTTTGACAAAAATATAAAGAGAAAAAGGGATAGTGAGTGAGTGAGTGTAGCTAGTAGCAGTAGTATAAGTACCTCTAATTGAAATTGTGAAGTGTTGAGCTTGAGAAGATAAAGCAGAGCAAGTAAATCATCAGTATCAACATCTGTATCAACAACAATCCGATGAGGATTTCCCTCTGTTCCAATCACACAAGTTGTTCCTATAATAAACAACACAGCTACAGCTGCTGCAGTTAACTTGTGCAGCAACATTATAGTTCTTCTTCTACTTGTTTTGTTGTATGATGGACTATGGAATTAAATGGTTGTGTTTTGGCAATATGATGGTGAGTGTGTTATCTATCTACTACCACCACTATTTATCTACTCCTGGTTCTCATGACGTGATTGTCATTTCATTTCTAAAACTATATATAAATCTTTCACCCAAAAAACTATATATAAATCACATTAATTAAAGTTTAAGTCGGTTTTCCAACCTTGTGCAACTCGCTTTCAGACTGACACACACAAATTCAAAGCTAAAATAAGATAAATAAATAAATTACTCTCTTGAGGTAATAGCTATGAAACCCCGATACTTAAAAAATGGTGACGAATCGTGTCCAATACGTTCTCGATATCGATACTCTTTCGATACGTCCCGATACTCGTATCGGAAGAGTATCGATTAAATCATTATTTTTAAATAAAAAATAATACCCGATACACGTGTCCGATACGTCCCGATACACGTATCAGAAAAGTATCGGTTATATCATTATTTTTAAATAAAAAAATAATATCTGATATGTGTCCGATACAAAGATTATTTTTTGGATAGTATTTGTGATTTTGTTTGGATAGTTTTAATTATGTTCTTTTTGTATAATACACTACAATAAGACGTATAGTTTAAGATGTATCAGTAATCATTATGTTCTGGGGACTAACTTAAGATGTTCTCATGTATCAGACCTTGGGAGTTTCCAGTATTAATTGACTTTGGGTTATTATGATGCTCCTGTATCAGACATGCTTGTTTGTATCTTTAGCACTTCTTGTGTTTTTCCTTTGTCAAAATAATTTTTTACTTTTCAAAAAAAAAAAAAAACTATGGTATCCTACTATATAGTGTAATAGGTAGTTAAGCGTTTGAACTTGTCCCAAAATTTTAGTATAAGAATAGATGTTTTCTGCTTTTAATTATTAATATTATTGATTTTATGTATGTTTATATATTGTGTATTTATATATTTAATTTTAACTTTAATTTTTAAATAACGTATCGCGGCAGTATCGGATTTGAAATTTTAAAAAATTTCACGTATCGGCGTATCGGTATCGTATCGTATCCGTATCGTGTCCCGTATCGGGGCTTCATAGGGTAATAGTTATTAAAAAAAAATTATAAATATAACTATATTAGTTTCAAAACAATTTTTTTATTGTTAATTTCCTTAACTAATATCCGATAGATTTTCTTTATTAAAATGCTGACTTTGAAGAATATTGGTCTAATAATTAATTAAAAAGAAATATTTCATTCGTTCTAAAATAAATGATCTAATTTTTACTTTATGTACTATTCATATAATTCATTTTGACCATATTTTTTTTATTAATATATATATGTAAATACTAGCAAATAAGATATTGTTTGATTTATTTCGATGATTACTTTTAAAATATACAATTTTTATAATTTTTAATAATAAATAACTAAAAATACTCCCTCCGGTCTTATATATAAGAGAAGTTTTACAATTTAGATTTATTGTGAAATGAATGCATCTAGACTATAATATTATATAGATATATTCATTTTACAATGAACTTAAAAAGTAAAATTTCTCTTATATATACCAGAGATTATTAAAGATTAAAGTTGTACACTATGTAGTACTGTAGTAGTTTATTTTGAGAAGGACAGAATATTATCCGAGAAAGTAACACGTGTTAAATTAATTAATGAGAGGAACAGAAGCAAATGAAGAAAGGACACGAAACTGTGAACTCGTAGTCGTACTTATCTGCTATGGGGCCAATTAGCCAACTGGGGTAGTATAATGTGGCCAATCACAGCACACCAAAAAACCAATGCACATGCTGTATTATTGTATTGTATTGGTGTTATTATAACTTATAAGCGTACCTACTACAGTACTAGGTACTAATGTAGTAAGATTAAGTTATGTGAGTGATGCTCTTTTTCTTGATAAAAGGGAGCGGAATTTAGACTACTCATCTTTGGATTTGGATTTTCTGTCATCTTTCAAGTCATTTTTATCGTGTGTTAATTTTATCTTGGAGTACTAGAATTATCGACCAGCTATTTAATTTGGTCTTTTTTATTATTAATTTCTAATTCTAAATAAAATAAATTCTAGTAATTTAAAATTCGGTTGGAACAGGTCCCTTTAAAAGTTTATATTTTTGTTTGGAGACTCTTACACGATAGGTTGTCTACTAAAGCAAACATGGTGGCCTGAGGTATCATCTCTCCAGACGCTCACTTTTATGTGTTCGGTTGTGGTGATATCGAATCAGCTTAGTACTTATTCATTTCTTGCAGTTTTTTCAGAACCTTTTGACCGTTGGTTCGATCTTGGATTGGTTTTTCGTCGGTCGACAGTCAGCAGTTAACGGACCATTTTCTTCAGTTTACTTTCTCTTCAGGCGGTCTCCATGTGCGGCGATCTTTCCTGCAGCTCATTTGGTTCGAATGTGTGTGGTGTGTGGAATGAAAAAAAATCAGAGACTATTCAGAAATTTAAAGAGCTCTTTATTTCAACTGTTAGACAAAGTCAAACTTTATTCTTATCGATAGTTTGAAGACTACGAACTTTAATCTAATCTCAAACTACCGTAGTTGGTGGTCGTATTTGTTTGGGCATATATTAGTTCTTTTGTTGTTTTGTATTCTTGACATTGTATAATTTTTTGTAGTCTTTTCGGCACGCTTTGTGCTAAGGATATCATCCGGTTAATATATATTTTATTTTTGCCTTTTCAAAACAAAAAATATATATATAAAATTTGGTTGGGAATAGTTATTTTTATTGGTTACTCATTCCGTACCAAAATATAAGTCACTTTACATTACCAATGAAGCATTTATTGTTATTTTTCCTATTATACCCTTAACTATTTAATTTATTAGCCTTTCTTCTTTCAATACTTCAATTTTTTTTCTTTATCATAACTGAATGAAGGACAATTTTATAAATCAACTCATAATTTCTCTTTTCCGTACAACATTAATTACATTTTTTAATATGTATACAAGTGTCAAAGTAGCTTATATTGTGGTACAGAATACTGTTTAATTGTCCAATGTCTTAGTTTTTTAGGATGCTCTTTTAAATTGGCCACGCAATTAATAGTTATGATTATGGAAGAATTGAAAAATGTCATTGCCAACATATGTAAAATAGGCTTTCAAGTTCAATTAAATTTGGCAATTCATTGGCCAATTACCTAATTGCACTATAGGCTTATATTCTACGCTTCTGATTGGATGGAGATATCAATGGCCAAACATTTCTATCACTCAACAAATATGTTACATTTTGTCGAAACAAACATGTTACATGTGATTTAGTGCTTGCTATTTAAGAAAAAACAATTGTAAGACTAATATGCCATTTATTTATTTGTTTTCTTTTTAATTAGATTTAAGTTATAAATTTTATTTGAATTAATTAGAGACTATTGAACTATTTAGCAAAAATCATATATATTGTAATTTTCTTTTATAAAATAAGTTAGTTTTTTATTGTTAAAAAATGAGAATTATTTTCTTTGATTCTTTGAACTGCATTTTCAGTATTTTATTGAAATGTTTGAACCAATAGTGTCAAATTGATAAGAGAATCCAGCACATGAGCAATTTAATTTGGTCTTTTAAATTGGCCATGCAATTAATAGTTACGGTTATGAAAGAATTGGAGAATACCAATCTATGCAAATAGGGATTTGGATCTATGTAGTAGTGGAACAACACAATTTCACACAATTTTGCATTATTATATTATTTGGATTATTTATTGAATGGTAGAGATTGAAACTGTCAAATCACTATATTATAATACAAAGTGATTCAACGATTAATATTAAAACTGCGTGCTATTTTACGGCACCAAATCCCTGCAAATAGCTAGGTTTTCTTTGAAGTTCAATTAATTTTGGCAATTCATTGATCGATCAATTACTTAATATTAATAGGGTCATGTTAACAGGGCACATGATAAACTATCTTAAAGTAGAAATTTGCATTTAATAGCATAAGAGAATTTAATGTTTAAAAAGTACAATTCACAAGTTACTAGAGAGTATTACTATATTTGTATTCTTAACATGTGCCTGCCTTAGGCACATGTTAACATTTCCCATATTAATATGGGTTTATATTCCCCGTTTTTTATCGGATGGAGATTTTAATGGGAAAACATTTCTAAATTTTTTGTAAGGTGGGAAAACATTTCTATCACTCATCAAATATGTTAAGTGTTTTTTTTTTTTTTAATAAGCACAAATATGTTACGTGTGATTTAGTGCAATAGTATGCTTGCTATTGTGGGCTTTCAAGTTCAATTAATTTGGCAACTCATTTACTTGTTTTAATTAGATACAATTTATTGAATTAAGTAGGGCTATTGAGCTAATTAGCGAAAAGTCTATGCATTGTAATTTCCTTTCGTGATGTAAGTTAGTTTTTGATTGAGTAAAAATATGAGTTATTCTTTTAATTCTCTTAATCACATTTTTAGTTTCTCGGCTTGCCGTGGTGCTAATACTTGACTTATCAAGTGGAACTTTCATAGTTGGTTGCGACATCGTCACGACTTATCAATCAGTTTTCCACCCCAATTGTAGTGTCTTTCCACCTTCACAACTCTTATTTTGAGTTTGGCTGCTCCGTGACTCTCATCATATTTCATCGCATCATCTTATTTTAACTCGTGTTTAATGTGTGACACATCCAAATATAAGGAGAACAATCTCAAAGTTATCAATTTTTCATGATCCAAAATATATACAACACCCTAATTTATAAAACATGCGTAAATCATATTATAAAAATGGTATTTTTTCAAGGGTGATATAAACAATAGTTTTTTTTTAGGTTCATTTGCCAGAGACAATCTTATAAACAATAGCTACTCACAGTGGAGCAAACCATCAGAAAGGACATGCATCTTGATGCAGCTGGAAATTTAGGGTATGCTCGAGAGTTTTGAAGGTGATGAGAGGACTTTGGAGAAAATGAAGGATAGGTAAAAAGATGGAAGAATTTGGCGAAGAAGGAAATGGATATGGAAGAGTTAATTTTTGTTCATAGATACAAAAAATGCATTGTAAGATCAATAACAAGCCAAATTCAAGCTTGCAGAAAATGAAAAACCAAAACACAATGATACATGAGAGAAATTCAGATCTCCATTAACTTAGTAACTACTGCTGATAATATTGCACATTTATAAGACTCTGCCACCAAAACACTTGAGAAATAAGACTCATAATAACTTTCCTGAATGTTACACTGCTTACTTATGCAGAGACACCTATCATTGTTAAGCAAATTTCAGGGATAGAAGTTGAAGCCACCAAAAGAATTGTAAAAAAAACTATATTCAAATATATGTAGGATGTATACATTTCATATTCTTAACTTATTCCTAATCCTATAAACTAAATCGCCTTTCCCTTTAGGATTTGAACCCTGTCTTTTAAATCCTACAACCCTTAGTTCAAACTAATTGAACTACTCAACACTAGTCTTTTCCCTTCTCATATCATCGAGTTTTAAGAAGTCTCAATCTACTTTTCATGTTATTTGCAGTAATCTTTCGCTATAAATCGAATCATACTAACTAAAAAAAACAGTTCCATTCCACCAAATATTTGAACTTAAGTTCAACTAAAATAGCTGTGGCATACTTGAAAAACATAACACAAACAAAGCTAACAAATCAATGTTGGCAATGAATAAGTAGCTATGAAGTCCAGATACATGACACAATACCGAACATTCCTCGACATTTTTGAAGTATCAGGACTTGAGAGATAAGTAGTGGTGCCAATTTGCCAAACACATTTCAGCCACGGAGAAATACAAGCTACACAATGACATAACCAAACCAATTCAAAATTAACATAATTTTTCTTCATGAAAGTTCCATTTACTATTTGATGCAGGAGCGCGTCACTATTCCACCAGTTTCTAAATTAAAAATTAAAACAACAAAAAACCCTAAAAATAATAGTAATTATGAATGATGTGAATGAGAATTTAAGCAACAAGTGTGGAAAAAGCCTTGTGAAGAAGCTTTCGAGTGTTAGAAGGGAGCTCTGAATCGGAGTGACGGGGAAACCAACCGACGGATTTTTGAGCTTCGATAACGATTTGGGAAAGACCTAAAATAATGAGAACGAAAATGAGAAAAATTGAAGAGATTGAGAGTGGAAAATGATGGTAGCTAGCTAGTACCTTGTCTAACAGTTTGTTTGTTGTTGCGGATATCGTGGACTGTGGCGGAGATTTTCCAATACAAAGGGCGAGCAGTGTAGAAGAGGACCAGAAGGAGTAGAGTGAGCATTAGGATACGGAAAATGATTCTTGAGTTTGGTGAAGCCATTGAAACTGAGTTTTTGAATATATTTAAGTGGATGATTAGTTTCAATTCTTGAGCAGCTGTCTAGATTTGTAAAATTGATTCTAATTTGTTTGGTTCTTCAAAAATAAAATTGATTTTGCTTTTAGAATTGATTCTACTTGAAGTTAGAAATTGTAGCTTTTGATTTTAAAATTGATTTTTACACAAATTTTTTATTCAACTCACTTTTGCATGAATATATCAAAACATAAACAATTTTAGCTTTAAATCAATTTTGGCTAGAATCAATTTTAGAAAATCAATTTTGCCAAAATCAATTTTTCTCACCGCATAATCAAACATACACTAAGTCTAAAAGCAATTGTTGTTAAGAAAAAAGTCTAAAAACAACCGTAAAGTCAAAATAGTTAGAATTACTTTTTTTCTTTGTAAATTTAGTTTAGTTGGAATGGGCATCGCATTATTTAAGGTTCCGTTTGGATTAGCTTATTTTTGAGCTTATGAAAACAGCTTATGAAATATAAATTAGGTTTTATGTTATTTTATAAGTTCAAACTAGTAAAAATTGTATTTTTATAAGCTATTTTATCATAAACTACCTTGACAAACTTATAATAATACATAAAAATTACATAAGTTGTTTGCATAAGCTCAAAAATAAGCTAATCCAAACATGTAGGGATCAAGTTCAAACTTCTAACATTCCACTAATTCACTTTTCGTTTTCTTTTTTTTTTATGCAAACCACTAATTCACTTAAAGAGGAATTTTTTAACCACTAAACTACTACTAACAAAAATATTAAAAAAAAAATTAGAATCAATTTTTATTTTTTTTACACTAAAATCAATTGAATATATAAATAATATAATTTACCTCCACTGTATATATTTTTTAAGCCAAAGGTATCTTTGCACGCAAATCTCTTCGAGATAACTGAGATCCATTTAAGGGGTTAACCGTTAGCTTCTCCTAACAAATGATTTTCTATATGCACCGGTTGGAGATCGAACCCAAATGGTTGTCCAAAGCTCTGTTTGGTAAAAAATATCAGATAGCTGATAAGCTAGCTGATTGAATTTGTAGTGTTTGGTAAAATTAGCGGTTTAACTAGCTTATAAGTATGAAATGACATAAAAATGATATGTTTAATTAATACTCCGTATTTAATTTTTTTCAATAAAATGTCAGGGGTAAAATTGAAATAGCGTCTGGAAAATAAGTTATAAGCTAGTAAAATAAGCTATAAGTTCATAAGGAAAAGGCTATAACCAAACAGAGCTTTTAGCTTATAAGCTATAAGCTAGTTGATTTGTTTTCCCAATCAGAGCGTTTATGCATTTGATTTTCAAGCGACAAAATTATTTTTAAATGAATTGATTCTATAAAGTTGATAATTGAAAGTGAGTTTTTGAATATATTTTATTTAAATTTAAAAACAATTGTAAAGTCAAAAAAGTTAGAACCTAATTTATCCTCGGGGAGTTGATATGAATATCACATTATTTATGTAGGGATCGGAGCTTGAATTGGTATTTTTCACGAACAAATCCCTTCGAAATAACTGAGATCCATTTAAAGGGTTAATTTTTCCCAACAAATGATTTTTCATATGCACGAGTTGGATATCGAACCAAATGCTTAAGAATACTAATTATCTCCAACTTGTCACTAACAAGTGTCCGTATCACTTGGTTCACCAACAAATTCTTTAGAAATACATAGAGAAACTATATAATAACATATTAATATTTTTTTGTCAAAAAAAAATAAAAAAATATTAATACTTTCTTTTGAATGGAAAACTAATACTCTAATTTTACAAGATCAAAATAGTTCCTGGTAATCTTGTCATCAATGTATAGCTTACTATCCCCAATCATTGAAACAAAGAGGATGGATATTGGATATGGGATATCATTATCATATCAGATTCATGATACATTATGAACAGCTAGAGCTGCCTAACATGACAAACATTACATTCAGATTATTGTTTAATTTGTGACAGACATTAGACATATCCGAGTAAGTACCACGTAAGCTCAAATGAATAAACAAGTACAATCATGTACTCATCACAGTATTCACATGCACTTTGTTAATCAAATACCAACATCTTTTGATCTTATAATCCATTTCCTCCCTCAACTATCACCATGTCAAATTGCCAATGACAGCTTCAATCTCACATGCCATTCTGTATATTTTCAATCTAACACATTATTTTTTTGTATCATATGCGGTGCCTTTCCTTTCCTTCATTTTCCAATGAATCAATTATCAATTAATAAAATAAAAACAATGGAAATATCTTCCAGCAACAATGCAACTGTGTTACATTACATGTAGTATAAATACCATTCATCATACATCATGTTTTTGCATGTCGTGTGTTACATTCCTCTCAACTTCTTGTGTTACTCAATTTTGAGGCTACATTGAAAAATAAATATGACAATTGAGCAGCACAAGGATGTTGATCAGAGTGGACATGAAAATGGACATCGAGATTTGCAAGAGCCTTTCATTCAAAATAAGAAGGATGCCGCTGTTGAATTTCAAGATATTGAATCTAATAAAAGAGCTGAAAATGGATCCATTGGAATGGTTCTGCTCAGCACATTTGTTGCTGTTTGTGGTTCTTTTTCATTTGGAACTTGTGTAAGTATCTATTGAGTTTTTTTGAAAGTTATAGTCAATGAACTCGTGACCTTGTTGACTGCATTTGCTTGTATTAATTGCGCCTCAATATCAAAGTTCGCAGACCACAGTCGCAATTTAGAACCATGACATCGATAAAATACATTATGAAAAGGGTTTGCATTTTTAGCTTAAAGCTATTATTTTGGCAGGTGGGCTATTCATCACCCACTCAAGCAGCTATAAGGGAAGATCTTAATCTATCTCTTTCTGAGGTCAGTATTTTAATGTCCTCTACTAATTGACATTAAAGTTATGAGTTTAATCGTATGCACGGCCAGTATAAACAAGTTTTACACATATATTATTTAAGGAGATATTTTAGTAATATAACAAAGTGACATGGTGATCGGATATGATTGGACGAGTGTACGTATAAAACTTATTTATAACATGTTTTGAAAGACAACTAATAATGTCTTGTGGGAAATGGCAGTTTTCCATGTTTGGTTCTTTAGTAACAATTGGTGCAATGCTTGGGGCTATAACAAGTGGTCGGATTACAGATTTCATCGGTCGAAAAGGGGTATGTGAAAATTTCAATTTTCTACGACTATGTGCACACTACATTATAGAACCATTGTTATTAATAAGCCTTAAATTTCACAGGCAATGAGATTGTCAACAGGATTTTGCATAACAGGATGGTTAGCTGTCTTCTTTTCAAAGGTGTATATCTTCTGCACAATATTTACCTAAGAAAAAAATGTTACAAAATGTAAAAGAGTTATTTCATTACTCACTTGTGTTATTCTTTCTAATGCAGGATCCTTACTCACTTGATATAGGAAGATTTTTCACAGGATATGGAATTGGAGTTATTTCATATGTGGTAATTAATTACTATTATAAAATTAAAAAGTTTAAGATGGCTAGATGAGGCCTTATGTTACTACTTGATGATAATATTTCAAATTTTTAACAATGCATAGCAAAAAATTGTAATAGGTCCCTATATATATAGCTGAAATAGCACCGAAAAATCTTCGAGGTGGACTTGCAACAACAAATCAGGTAGCAGATATTAATAAGAGTTTAATTTTTATACACTGTCAGCAAATCACAACCAATCATATATATATATATGTACGACTTTAGAACTAGTTACAAACGAAGTCCAACGTTTTTATCATAAGTTACGATTATTGTTCTGCAGCTTATGATTGTTATTGGAGCATGTGAGGAATTGCCTTGAAAACTCAGAAATAGGAAGGCTGAGCGGGGCTCAGGAAAGCTGAGCGGGGCTCAGGAAGGCTGAGCGGGGCTCAGGAAGTCTGAGCGGGGCTCAGGAAGGAGCTTGGCTTCCTGTCACCTGCGCCGCGCTCAGGATGTCTGCGCGGGGCTCAGGCCCGCGTGACTATATATGCTGTTTTGCGTTTTCTGAGTGAAAAAAGTGTTTTTTCAGGGTTTGCAGCCAATCAAAAGACTAGGGTTTATAGAGAATTCTCTTGGCAATAATTCTAGGGATTGGGAATCAATTAAACACCTTGGTAAACACTTGTAATTGAATTTCTTGGTCACGGGAAGAAATTCGGGACTTGGGTAGAATAGGATTCAAACTATTTCTTGTAACCCTTGTTGTGGGGATTTCTTTGTAACTTTGAAACTTGATTGATAGTAGAACGGAGAGCTGCCCTCTCCCCCAGACGTAGGTCTTTATTTGGCCGAACTGGGTAAACAATATTGTGTGTCTCTTTATCGCTTGTGGTTGTTTTGTTCGTGATTACTATTATTATTCTCGCTCGTTTGATTGCTTATTCAATTTGCTCCACACACTAAGGTTATTGGTGTGGTTCAGTCCGAATTCACAACAATTGGCGCCCACCGTGGGGCAAAGGATCAAAAGAATTAAGTATCATGGGTTCGAAGTGGGACATCGAGAAATTCACCGGGAGTAATGACTTCGGTCTGTGGAAGGTGAAGACAAGGGCAATACTAATCCAACAGAAGTGTGAACAGGCGCTAAAGGGTGTGGAACACATGCCGGCTGGTCTCTCAGATGCGGAGAAAACTGAGATGGATGAGAAAGCACGCAGTGCTATTATTTTGTGCCTCGGTGATAAGGTGTTGAGAGAGGTAGCCAAAGAGAAGACTGCTGCTGCTTTGTGGACCAAACTTGATGCATTGTATATGACCAAGTCCCTGGCACATAAGCAGTTACTGAAACAACAACTGTACTTCTTTCGTATGGTTGAAAATAAGCCGGTTATGGAGCAACTGGCTGAGTTCAATAAGATTATTGATGATTTGGCGAACATCGATGTGAATCTTGAAGATGAGGATAAGGCTTTCCATCTGTTGTGTGCGTTTCCAAAGTCACTAGAGAATCTCAAGGATGCTTTGCTTTATGGCAAAGAGGGCACTATCACATTGGAAGAAGTCCAAGCGGCTTTGAGAACCAAGGAACTGACAAGGTTCAGAGACTTGAAGGTTGATGATAGTGGAGAAGGCTTGAATATCTCAAGGGGCAGGAGTGAAAATCACGGTAAAGGAAAGGGGAAGAAACATAGGTCTAAGTCTAGGCCTAGAGGTAATGGTGACACAACAAAATTCAAGTGTTATCATTGCCATACACCAGGTCACTTCAAGAAGGACTGTCCTCAGAGAGGGGGCGGTGGTAATAGTGGTGGTTCGTCTGTTCAGATAGTCGTTAGTGAAGAGGAAGGTTATGAGAGTGCAGGAGCACTAACTGTGACGAGTTGGGAACCTGAGAAAAGCTGGGTCATGGACTCAGGATGCTCATATCACATCTGTCCGAGAAAGGAGTACTTTGAGACCTTGGAATTAAAAGAAGGTGGAGTTGTGCGTCTTGGTAACAATAAGGCGTGCAAGGTTCAAGGTATGGGTTCTATCCGACTGAAAATGTTTGATGACCGTGACTTTCTTTTGAAGAATGTGAGGTATATCCCTGAACTTAAGAGAAATTTAATTTCTATTAGCATGTTTGATGGTCTAGGTTATTGCACTAGAATTGAACGTGGTGTGATGAGAATTTCTCATGGTGCATTAGTAATAGCTAAAGGGTCTAAAATTAATGGTCTTTATATTTTAGATGGTTCCACTGTTATTTCTAATGCATTAGCTGTTAGTGTAGAAACTGAGGACATAACTAAACTATGGCATTTGAGGTTGGGGCATGTCAGTGAGAGAGGTTTAGTTGAATTAGCTAAACAGGGCTTGCTAGGAAAAGAGAAATTGAACAAACTAGATTTCTGTGATAATTGTACACTAGGCAAACAACACAAGGTGAAGTTTGGGGTGGGAGTACATAAATCTAGTAGACCATTTGAGTATGTTCATTCGGATCTTTAGGGTCCAGCATCAGTTTCTACTCATGGGGGAGGTTCATATTTTCTTAGCATTATTGATGATTATTCTAGAAGGGTATGGGTGCACATTATTAAAAATAAAAGTGACACATTTGAAAAGTTTAAGGAATGGCATACCTTAATAGAAAATCAAACTGGAACTAAACTGAAAGTTTTGAGAACTGACAATGGCCTGGAGTTTGTTTCAGAGCAGTTTAATGAGTTTTGCAGGAATAAAGGTATAAAGAGGCATAGAACCGTTGCATACACACCGCAGCAGAATGGTCTTGCTGAAAGAATGAACAGGACCTTGTTGGAGCGGGTGAGGTGTATGTTGTTGGGAGCTGGACTACCGAAAAGTTTCTGGGGAGAAGCTGTTAGTACTGCAGCATATTTGATCAACAGATGTCCATCAACAGGTATTGATCTAAAGACACCTATGGAGGTTTGGAGTGGCAGGCCGGCAGACTACTCCAACTTGAAAGTCTTTGGAGCACTAGCGTATGCACATGTCAAACAGGACAAACTTGATGCTAGAGCTGTAAAGTGTGTGTTCATTGGTTATCCTGAAGGTGTGAAAGGTTACAAACTGTGGAAGATGGAACCTGGAGGATCAAAATTTATTATAAGCAGGGATGTTACTTTTGATGAGACCCGTATGGGGATGAAGTGCAAGGACCTGGAGACTAGACCAGAAACGGGGGTAGAGAGAATTCAGCTTGAGGTGGAGCCTTCCACTGATGAGGGTGAAGAGGAGAATCAGACTCTGGTGCCTGAGGAGAGTGGAAGCCAACCAATAACTGCTCCGGACTATCAGCTAGCACGAGATAGGGAGAGGAGAGTTATTACTCCGCCAAATAGATACGGTTATGCTGACCTTATTTGTTATGCTTTGAATGCAGCTGAAGAGGTGCAAGACTCAGAACCAAAGAACTTCAGGGAAGCATCAGAAAGCATAGATAGTAAAGACTGGTTGAAGGCAATGGAAGAGGAAATGCTTTCATTGGAGAAGAACCAGACTTGGGAGCTTGTTCCACTACCTAAGAACAAAAGGGTAGTTGGTAGCAAGTGGGTGTTCAAGAGAAAAGAAGGTATACCAGGGGTCGAAGCACCAAGGTATAAGGCAAGACTTGTAGCCAAGGGCTTTACACAGGTGGAAGGAATTGACTATAATGAAATCTTCTCACCTGTGGTGAAGCATTGTTCTATAAGGGTACTTATGGCAATTGTGAACATGTATGATCTTGAGTTAGAACAGATGGATGTGAAGACCGCTTTCTTGCATGGTGAATTAGAAGAGACAATCTACATGCAACAACCTGAAGGTTTTGTGGAAGACAACTCTAAAGTTTGTTTGTTGAAGAAATCTTTGTATGGGTTGAAGCAGAGTCCAAGGCAGTGATATCGTCGGTTTGATGATTTCTTATTGAAGACTGGTTTTGTGAGAAGCAACTATGACAGTTGTGTGTACATGATGAAGAAGGATGAGAAAGTCATCCTCTACCTTCTTCTTTATATAGATGATATTCTTATTGCAAGTTCTGACAAGCATGAGATTCAACAGCTCAAGGTGAAATTAAATGGTGAATTTGAGATGAAGGATCTTGGCAATGCAAAGAAGATACTTGGTATGGATATTGTGAGGGATCGGAGTAAAGGTGTGTTGTTCTTATCTCAGCATGATTATTTGAAGAAAGTGGTGGAGCGGTTTAGAATGTCAGATTCTAAGGTAGTGAATACGCCACTTGGTCACCATTCAAAGTTGTCAGTTAAACAGTGTCCTCAATCCGAGGATGAGAAAAAGAAGATGGAAGGTACTCCCTATGCAAGTGGGGTTGGAAGCATCATGTATGGCATGGTTTGTAGTAGACCGGACTTATCCTATGCAATCAGTGTGGTAAGTCGATTTATGGCAAATCCGGGCCAAGTTCATTGGCAAGCTTTGAAGTGGGTGTTGAGGTATTTGAATGGAACCTTGAAGGGTGGTCTCAAGTATACTAGAACAGATCCAGGTAGGGATGCTTTGGAAGGTTATGTGGATGCGGACTATGCAGGTAATGTGGACACTAGAAAGTCTCTGTCTGGTTTTGTGTTTACATTGTTTGGTACAGCGGTAACATGGAAGGCAAATCAACAATCAGTTGTAGCCTTGTCGACGACTCAAGCAGAATACATAGCTCTTGTTGAAGGGGTCAAGGAAGCCATATGGTTGAAGGGTATGATTGGAGAAATGGGGATTAGTCAAGGGTGTGTGAAGATACATTGTGATAGTCAGAGTGCCATTCATTTGGCAAATCACCAGGTGTATCATGAAAGGACAAAGCACATCGACATCCGATTGCACTTTGTGAGAGACATGATTGAGACAAAGGAAATCATGGTGGAGAAAATTGCAACGGAGGAGAATCCAGCAGACATGTTCACCAAATCATTACCGAGAGTTAAGTTCAAGCATTGCTTGGACTTGATTAACTTCGTCGAGGAGTAGGCGGAGGTTGGAGAGGGCAGCATGGTGGTTGATGGGAAGTTGGCATCACCATCGTTTTGAAGGCAAGGTGGAGATTTGTGAGGAATTGCCTTGAAAACTCAGAAATAGGAAGGCTGAGCGGGGCTCAGGAAAGCTGAGCGGGGCTCAGGAAGGCTGAGCGGGGCTCAGGAAGTCTGAGCGGGGCTCAGGAAGGAGCTTGGCTTCCTGTCACCTGCGCCGCGCTCAGGATGTCTGCGCGGGGCTCAGGCCCGCGTGACTATATATGCTGTTTTGCGTTTTCTGAGTGAAAAAAGTGTTTTTTCAGGGTTTGCAGCCAATCAAAAGACTAGGGTTTATAGAGAATTCTCTTGGCAATAATTCTAGGGATTGGGAATCAATTAAACACCTTGGTAAACACTTGTAATTGAATTTCTTGGTCACGGGAAGAAATTCGGGACTTGGGTAGAATAGGATTCAAACTATTTCTTGTAACCCTTGTTGTGGGGATTTCTTTGTAACTTTGAAACTTGATTGATAGTAGAACGGAGAGCTGCCCTCTCCCCCAGACGTAGGTCTTTATTTGGCCGAACTGGGTAAACAATATTGTGTGTCTCTTTATCGCTTGTGGTTGTTTTTGTTCGTGATTACTATTGTTATTCTCGCTCGTTTGATTGCTTATTCAATTTGCTCCACACACTAAGGTTATTGGTGTGGTTCAGTCCGAATTCACAACAGAGCATCAGTCTCATTTTTAATAGGAAGTGTTTTAAGTTGGAGACAATTAGCTCTAGCAGGTAAGTTATATATAATATTCGCTTTTAATTGTTGCATTACATGCATAAAGTGTAAACAATTTTGGACTAAGAGTTCTAACTGTTGTGCTTGGTTTTGAACTTTGAAAGGTCTTGTTCCTTGTTTTTCATTGCTGATTGGTTTGTGCTTTATCCCCGAGTCTCCACGATGGCTGGTAAACATCTAAAACATAAAGCTGTTCTTTGTAGCACAAGAGGAAAATAACAATGCAGATTAATAAACTTTTCTTTTTCAGGCTAAGGTTGGCCGCGAAAAAGAATTTCAAATAGCTTTAAGGCGACTTCGGGGAAAGAATGTTGATATTTCTAATGAAGCCGATGAAATTCTTGTACTCTCTTAGCTTCCTTAAGTGATTCAATTCAACATCTTTAAAATGTTTCATAGTCATTTGTCAAAAAAATAAAATGTTTCATAGTCATAATCATTAATCAACTTGACTTGTTTGATAAGTTAAAATGACTTATTTTTTGTGACTAGGATTATATTGAAACACTTCAAAGCCTTCCTAAAACTAAGCTTATGGATTTGTTCCAGAACAAACATGCGCGTTCTGTAGTTGTAAGTAGTAACATACTTAATTTTCTAGCACAAATTCAATAAAAACCGTGTCTATAGCTATTCCGAAATATCTAACTTGTCGAAATTATATCAGATTGGTGTCGGATTAATGGTATGTCAACAATCTGTTGGAATTAACGGTATTGGATTTTATACATCAGAGACATTTGTAGCAGCTGGTAAGTTTGAAAAAAACATACATGCTAATTTAAAAAAATCAAAGTAAATCTCTTTATATTATTTATTTATATATCGCGCTGCAACTTGACGTGCAGGACTTTCTTCAGGAAAAATTGGAACCATAGCCTATGCTTGTATGCAGGTAGTTTATGAATTTTTCTTACAGTTCTTTATCATATACCTGCACTTTTTTTTTATAACTGCATATGTTATAATGAATGACAGGTTCCATTCACGGTGTTAGGAGCCATTTTGATGGATAAATCCGGAAGAAGGCCGCTTATAACCGTAATTCTATTTTCGAGGAATTAAATTTGAATAATCGCATTAATTAATAATCTTATGGAAGTGCTAATTAACTAATATGCATGTAGGCTTCAGCAAGTGGAACATTTTTAGGCTGTTTTATGACTGGAATTGCTTTCTTTCTCAAGGCAAGTTTTTACTAATCATATTTTCTCTATAGATTATGGTGTATATATCTCAATTAATCACTCAAATTCTAAAACTTCTTTTATTGTTCCATGGATCAGGATCATAACTTAATGCTTGATTTGGTACCAATATTAGCAGTTGCTGGTGTTCTGGTGAGTCTAATCTGAAAATGTTGATTAAGAAATTGAGATTAATGAAAAATTTGTTACATAATCTTTAAACATAATAAATTCCTATTTGACCTGAAATTGTTTCATCTTTTTTGGTAATTAATCAGATATATGTGGCAGCATTTTCAATTGGAATGGGACCAGTTCCTTGGGTAATAATGTCCGAGGTATGTATCGCCGTGTAACTCTTAACCATACCTATATAAAGATGATACATGTTAAGAAGTCACACATCGACATAGTCTGAATATGTGCCTCTAAAGTAGAGGCAGTTCTCACCTTATAAGCCGGTTTGTAAGGATGAGTTAGGTCTAATACCAAATTCTAAGAATACTGATTATCGAGTTTATGCGTAGATTTTTCTTTCAGTTATATCGTTCTTTATCCGATCAAATAACTGACGAACCGTTTCATATTGCAGATTTTTCCTATACATGTGAAGGGAACTGCTGGAAGTTTGGTAGTTTTGATAAATTGGTTAGGAGCTTGGGTTGTTTCATATACTTTCAACTTTCTTATGAGTTGGAGTTCTCCTGGTAAGCACAATAAACTACTACTTAGTTAGAAAACTTAGTTTATTACATCTTAATTATCTTAATTGGTAACATAATTTTTTCATTTTTTTTTGGGCAGGTACTTTATTTTTATATGCTGGATGTTCCCTTTTAACTATTCTTTTCGTAGCAAAGTTAGTACCAGAAACCAAAGGAAAAACATTGGAAGAAATTCAGGCATGTTTGAATTCATAAAGATGAATTAAAGAGCTACAAATAAAGCTTAGATGGATAAACTATGGACTTGCCTCTTAATTTTGTTACCAAATCCAAGTCATCATCCATGTTTGAGACCATGGTGAAAATTACAGCTGGAGAAAATTGGTCAATTACTATGTTGAGAGCTGTAACCAAAAAATATATTGAGTTATATATGATATGAATGCATTGATTTTTAGTTTTATTTTTCCCCAAAAAAGAAAAGTAGTTAATATGAAGGCCAACATTAGGATTTTAGTTAAACCGGGAGAACTGAGAAAATGATGTCCTCAATCATTTTTATTTTTTGTGTTTTTTTTTTTTTCAAAATAAAATTAGTAATAATCAGTTGAGGATCAAGACTTTTTAATAAATATTTTAAATTTTTAATAAAAATTAAAGCAAAACTATTTAATTTATCTTGTGATATTGATTTATTGATTTATCATGTGTTATTGATTTATTGAGGAGTGAGTTATTGTATTTTAGTACGAGTGAGGGTAAATTAGTGGAGATTTATGGATTTTGATGGAGTCGTTGTGAGAAATCTCACAAGAAGTTAGAATGGAAAAAGCTTTTTGACAAGAAAATTTAAGGAGAAGAATTGTAAGAATAAATCTTCACCCTTGTTTACATCTACTATCACTCATGATTACCATAAAAAAAGGAGATTAAATGATATCATCATTTAAGATTTTGCCATGTGTTAATTTTTGCATTTCTTGTGTAAAAATTTCTTGCTAAATAATAATGTTCAATTAGAATACAGTAGTTTATTTGTGTCATGGAATCGAAAATCAAATGTGGCCATTTAGATGAATCACTATGACCGATGTTGGATGAAGATTCTCTCTGATTTTTCTCCTAGCGTTTTTTCAATCAAAGAAATCTCTACCCTTAAACTTGAAGAGAATAATTTTTCTATAATGAAGTGATTCTCCTATATCACATGAGAGTTAAGCTCAATTCTCACCCTTGAGATTTCTCCACTTGTGAAAATATGAGAAGAAAAAAAAAACATAAGAGAATTTTTTCAATGGGGATGGGATTCTCTTGTGTCAAATTAAATGAGAGTTTCTTTCAATCTTATCTCCGGTTTGGTGGTGAAAGAAAAAAAAAAAAGATTTAAAATTAAAAGGAGAGAAATGAGCCTAATAATAGGGATTTCTCCACTTAAAAAATATGAAGCGAAAAAAAAACAAAGAGGATTCCCTCCCAATAACGTAGTTATTATTAACTATTAGGAAAACATCTCCTTACATGTATCTTATGCAAAATATATCGTCAATAGCTCGATTTTGTCGAACCCGTTACACTTTCCTTTTCTCTACTTGCATATTCACAATTTATTAATTTTAAGAGAATAAATAATCATTTCAAATTTAACTATACATATTTACAAGTTATTTTTGTGAAACTACTAAACTAGCCTTTCATATATCAACTTTTACACTATTAAATTAGACTTCAATAAAAAGGTTAACAAAAATATAAACATACATCCAGAAAATATCACATTTCACGCAATATTTTTATTGATTTTAATCCTTCAATATTTCAGAAAACGACATTCAATGATCTGAAATTTAGTTAAAAGTAGGTTAAGTTAGGACAAAATCATTTCAAAACAGAATCTTACAAATAATTATTTATTAAAAAAGAAGTTAATTAATTACCGGTGAATCACTTACTTGATTTGTTATCATTTTTTTTAATGATTATGGATATAACACTAGTTATTGATTTTATTTTTTTAAAACGAAACAAATATACTGTTCTAGTGAACATTTAAGGGGGGTGATAATTATATTAATTCAATAGATAATATGAATAATTTCTGTATACAAGAAAAATGTGATCATTTACAATGAATTTGAGTTCCCTATTTATAGACTTCTTCCTCTAGGTGATCATGACTTGCTTTTCCCTTTTGTAACCGTTTTGCCACTCCTCCATTATGTTGATCATGGGTGGTTTTCCATTACCCCACCTCTCATGTGTGCAGATCATGTGCTTGGTGGACGGTTACTTCCATTCAAGTCTTTACTTAGTGGAGATCATGTGATGTTGCGTGTGCATGTGTCCCGCCCTCGCCCACTTGGGGAAGGTTCTCGCCATATGTTCGCTTTCCCGCCAAGTATCCAATTCGAATTATATGGATTAGTCAATTGGGTCATCTTGTTATTGGGCCTATACTATTTATTTTTGGGTCGTAGTCCAGTCCACAGCCCCCCAAGCACGAGGCTCAAAGAGGCGAAGTGGTGATAGTGGTAGAATGTGGAGAAATAATCGTCCCCTACTTCGTCTTTATTGCATAATAACTTCTATAAATAATCATGTTTGCAGCGTTAATTTTCATTCATCTTTGAGTTAATTTTGCTTTTCTTTGTAGTTGAGTCATGGATTCTTCTGCTCCTTGCTTAGAACCTCATCTCGCCTCGTCTTGGGCGTGCTTGCCTCTTTTGGCGTCATCTTTTCGGCGATCATTGGCGATGTGGCGCTGCTCTGTATCGCCCCCTCTTTTGTTGGTTCGCACTTCTGTCTTCTTTGCTGCATATTAATTTTTTTGTTTCCCTTGGGTTTTTTTTGACAATCTTGAAGGACAAGGCGAGTTAGAATGATATCACCTAGGTTATGCTAAAATACTGGTGCCACAAAGAAGATGGTGGGCGGACTTGCCCTAGAGAAAATAATGTGTTCATGGCGGCGTGGTGGCGTTTTCTTTTCTTTTTCAGGGTGACCATAGGCGACTTAACACCGTTGGAGCACTTTCTTTTTTCTTTGAATTTTGTATCTTGATTTTGACGTAGTTTTCTTTGAATTTGTATCCCTTCTTCAATGAATGAAATTTTTGGTTTCTGAATGAATTTATTATTGCTTTGCCTCTTCTGAATGAATTTCTCTGACGATTTCTTGGGTGATAACCCCACCTGTTTTTTAAGATGAATCCGTTAATAATAAAAGTAATATATTGAATTACCTTTACTTACACTGCTTCTTCTGGGCGTCTCCCCTTCTATAGGTTGCGCCTTGATCTTTCGATCTGTATTTCTTTTTCTTTTTTGGACGCCCCCCACTCAAAGGTTTAAAGGGTAACGCCTCGTAATTTCAACCTTATTTTAATTTTTTGGACGCCCCCCACTCAAAGGTTTAAAGGGTAACGCCTCAGAATTTCAACCTTATTTTAATTTTTTGGACGCCCCCCACTCAAAGGTTTAAAGGGTAACGCCTCGGATTTTCAACCTGATTTTAATTTTTTGGACGCCCCCCACTGAAAAGTTTAAAGGGCAACGCCTAGGATTTTCAACCTGATTTTAATTTTTTGGATGCCCCCCATTGAAAAGTTTAAAGGGTAACGCCTTGGTATTTCAACCCATTTCCGTCGTATCTAACTCGTAAGATTTACGGATATCGCCGTTTCTATTTCTGACGTTTCCTACTCGTAAGATTCACGGATAACGCCATGGTGTTTCAACTCGTTTCCGTCGTATCCAACTCGTAAGATTTACGGATATCGCCGTTTCTATTTCTGACGTTTCCTACTCGTAAGATTCACGGATAACGCCATGGTGTTTCAACTCGTTTCCGTCGTATCCAACTCGTAAAATTTACGGATATCGCCGTTTCTATTTCTGACGTTTCCTACTCGTAAGATTCACGGATAACGCCATGGTGTTTCAACTCGTTTTTTCTTTCTTTTTCAGTCATGTCTTAAGCATATGTGTCAGTTCTTCACAAAACCAAGAATTTAAAACGGCGGGCCTCGATAAAAACTCCTATTTTCATAGGAGAAAAGAGCGTCCCCTTTGAATTTGTATCTTGAACTTGTTGTAGTTTTCTTTGTAGTTTTCCTTGAATTTGTGTCTTGATTTTCTCTTGTCAATGAATATTCCCTTTTGCAACTGATTCTTCTTTTTCCTCGCCCTTGGCGACATATAGGGGTGTAATTGGATCGGTTTGGATCGGTTTTGAGTGAATCCGATGTCCGAACCAATGAATCTTCGATTGGTTCGGTTTGGTTCGGTTTTTAGTGTTTTTCAAAAATGAATCCGAACCAAACTCATCGGTTTGGTTCGGTTTGGTTCGGATACTTTAATCGGTTTTTTCCGATGTATTCCATACTATTATTTTTTCCCGATATTTTCTTTCCCATAAGCTCATCAAATACAAAATACAATTCTTTTCCCATAAGTTCATCAAATACATATACATAATACAACCATATTGAAAACAAATGCAAAATAAAATTCTTTTCGCTGAAGTTCATCAAATAAGTTCATCAAATACATAATACAACTATATTGAAATTAAGTTCATAAATTCATCAAATACAAAATACAACCATATTGAAATTAAGTTCATAAGTTCATCAAATAATAAAGTGCAATAAAAATAAACTTCAAGTCTATACCCACTTAAATCGGAAAAAAAATAAAACAATGCTTGAGAAGTTATCGTTCTGTGGGTTTGAGATGAGAGCAGTAGCGTGACTTGAGAGTGTTGTTTGCGTAATGTTGAGATCAGCTTGAGGATGATGGTGAGGTGAGGTGAGATGAGAGCAGCGTTTCTGAGTTTGCGTTTGCGGCTGTGACTATTTCTAAGTTTGCGCTTTTAAATTAGAGTTTCTAAGTGAGACAGATTTTATTTTATTTTTTAGAAGTAGTTGAGCCAGTTATAGTTTTTGATAGATATGGACTACCTAAAAAAATAATTTAACATATATACTATATATTGGTTTGGTTCGGTTTGTCCATTGGATCTGAAAACTGGAACCGAGAACCGAACCAAACCACTTCGGTTTTCTATTGGTTCGGTTCGGTTTTTTATCCGAACCATAAACATCGGTTTTTTTCGGTTTGGATTGGTTTGGATCATCGGTTTCATTGGATTTGTCCGATCCGCTTACACCCCTAGCGACATATGTATAATGGCGTTGCTTGGATAATTTTGCAAGAGATAATATTCTCCCAACGACGGCTTACCTGCATTTGTTATTTTGATTTGCGATAAAAATTTTGTATAATTAAAAGGAATACATGGGGTACCTCAGTTACTCTTGAATATCACGGCGTTTGAGCGCCTTTTGATTTTACTCGCCCTTTAGTGGTTGTTTTCTTTGCCATTGCTTTCGATTTCTTTCATATCTGCTTTGTTGTGTACGCCATATGCCTGCATAACTTTGAGTTTGCTATTGATTGTTTGGTCTTTTTCTGATGACCCAAAGGACCATTGCGCCTTTTACGTGATCGCCAAAGCATTTCGACTTCATTTTCTTTTTCTGACGTTTCCAACTCGTAAGATTTACGGATAACGCCATGGTGTTTCAACTCGTTTCCGTCGTATCCGACTCGTAAGATTTAAGGATAGCGCCGTTTCTTTTTCTGACGTTTCCAACTCTTAAGGTTTACGGATAACGCCATGGCATTTCAACACTGATTTCTTTTTCTGACGATCACATGGCGCTTTGTCCTTTGGCGTCTTATCTCAAGTGGTGTTTTATCAAATGGAGCTTTTGCGGTGACTTTATCAACTCGTATCTACAATAAAAATGAAGAGATGCACAATGTAATCTTAGCATGTGAAATTAATTGTGTAATATCTTTTAAGTAAAGTTTGCCAAAAGTTTGAAACGATATCATCCGGTTATGAGCATTCAAGTGGCAAATGATCCGATATTGTTTCATATATTCCCTTTGTCCGCCTCCTTTTTTTTATTTATTTATATGATCGCCTCTTGAAAGAGTGTTGCGCTCCAAATATTTTGCACATGTAAGAATGAAACAGATAACATCATAAGAAGATGAAATTACTTAAGAATTAAAATAGGTCTATAGTACTTGTGACAAATTAAAATTATTGTAAGCGAACATATATAAAACGATTGTGCTTGAAAAATTGCAACTTTTAACCGGGATTAGAAGTCGCCTAGCAACAAAATTGAATAACGGCGAGACGATGATGTTGGGCAATAGATTGGCGACATCAGCTCGGCGAGATGGTGAAATTTGATCCATGTCATGGCGGCATCAGCTCGGCGAGACGGCAAAATTAGATCCATGTCATTGTAAAGAAAGTCAAACATGAGTGAACCAAATTAAAAATAGAGAACATATGTAAATGAACTCAATTAAAATAGAAATAAATAGCATAATAACAATTAGTTAGTTATCAGTTTTATTCAAGGAGATGGCATGGCTTTCACGCAAGTTCACTTATTCAACCTCTTGCTATTACTTGAACTAAGACATTCAAACTCACACCCTAATTAAACTTGTTTCCTAATTATTACCATAACAACAACGTTGCCTTACCATCAATTTCAAGTAATATAACTCTTTAATTTGTTGGTATAATTAACAAACATTTTCATGAAACAAGATCAAATTTCGAGACAGTGACCAACATTTATCCCATAATACTTGTACATCAAGGATGGTTTCAAAATCATAATATGTGTATAATTAGTTCAATTGATGAAGTAGAATGTTAAAGGACCCTTTTAAATAAACTAAATACAAGCATTAGGTAGTAATAAATAAATGATCCTAATATACAATTAGTTTGATCCTGATATACAATTAGTTTTATCGTAATATACAAGCATCAGGTACTAGTAAAATGATCCTACTAATAATTAAATAGCTTTATGGGTTAGTTACGGTACACGAAGTCTAATATACAATTAGACTTGGATAAAATTAAATACAAGCATCAGGTACACGAAACATGAGACTTGAATAATAGACTAGATATATAAAACTAATAAATCAAGTAAGCATATAAATCAAAGGAAGAACCTGATAAGTGTTTTAACTGAAGGATTAAAATATGCTTCTCGTAACCAATGATTCATCGCCACTCAATACCCCAATTAAGAGACATTTTGTTTTGAATAAACTTGCACTTTTTGAATTCAAAAGCAGCACGTATTCGCTAAAATTGAATTTAATTGTCAACACAACAGACACTACCATGGCTGTTTGACACCTTCTCCATTGGAATATTCGAGTCGATGAACATGATGAAACTTGAGGCCTGGGAATCATTTTACCGAGGCCCCACGGTGGGCGCCAAAATGTTCTGGTGAACATTTAAGGGGGGTGATAATTATATTGATTCAATAAATAATATGAATAATTTCTGTATACAAGAAAAATGTGATCATTTACAATGAATTTGAGTTCCCTATTTATAGACTTCTTCCTCTAGGTGATCATGACTTGCTTTTCCCTTTTGTAACCGTTTTGCCACTCCTCAATTATGTTGATCATGGGTGGTTTTCCATTACCCCACCTCTCATGTGTGCAGATCATGTGCTTGTTGGACGGTTACTTCCTTTCAAGTCTTTGCTTAGTGGAGATCATGTGATGTTGCGTGTGCATGTGTCCCGCCCTCGCCCACTTGGGGAAGGTTCTCGCCATATGTCCGCTTTCCCGCCAAGTATCCAATTCGAATTATATGGGTTAGTCAATTGGGTCATCTTGTTATTGGGCCTATACTATTTATTTTTGGGTCGTAGTCCAGTCCATATACTCTCTCAAATTTAAAATGAGTGCCGCTTCAGTAAAAATATATTTTAAATGAATGTAATTTACATCTTTTAAAGTGGAACTAATATTGTTTTATTTTCGATTATATACACTCTCCAATTAAATTGAGTATATACATTACTTTCAAAATATAACATTAATAAGATTAGCTTATTATTTTAACAACGTCAATACCTTTTTTAATTTGATTTTCCGACTCTCGGTTTGAAAACCGAAATATCATATTACATTCCTTAAATATTATGAGCTTCAATGATTTCTACCAAGTAGGAAAAGAATTGGTTAAAAGTAATGGAAAAATGAAATATAAACACTCATTAAATTAGATGTCTCCGGTGTCAGACAGGTGTCTGTGTCGGACACCAACACAAAACATTTATAATTATATTAAATTATGTTATTTTTTAAAATTATTATTGATATCAATATGTCAATATCCAGATCGTATCACTATCGTCTCTATGGACTTTATAGGGAAAAAACCAGATTGTCTACCCACAAGTTTCCGAAAATAGTGCGCCCCTAAAATCTTAATGCTTCTGTCATGCTAACCAAAAAATAAAAATAAAAATAAGAAGTTGACGGATATAACCCTATATATTAATTGCCCGGGAAATACTAATTATTACGAACCCCAAGCACACGAATTGCAAGAATAACACTGCAACAACCCATGTATTCCGTCAAAAGGCAAATTTATATTTTTTAAAAGGAAAATGCTATTTAGCAAGAATTTTTTGATGCAAGAAAGAGAAGAATAAATCCTCACCCTTAATTACATCCATAATCACCCATGTTTTCCACTAAAAAAGAAGATTAAATGACATCATCCTTTAAGATTTTGCCATGTGTTAATTCTTGCATTTCTTGTGTAAAAATTTCATGCTAAATAGCAATGCTCTTTTTAAAAATAATTACTCTGTCCATCGTGCGATTCTTACCCGTACTAAATAGCACATCTCATTAGGGTTTTTGCTGTTTCTCTAGAAGTCTCTCGTCAAACCAACCAAGGTTTCTTTCTCCAATGGGAAGGCACCGAAGCCGTAGCAGAAGTTACAGCCCTCGCCGGCGTAGCAGAACTCCACCACCTCGCGGTCGCAAGCGTTACGATGATGATCGCTATGCTGACACCAGGTCTCGCAGAGACCGTCGTTCTCCTTTTCCTTCTGGATTACTCGTTCGTAATCTCCCCCTTGATGCTAGGTTTCTATCTCTTCTTTATTCCTCTTTCTTCTTTCTAATTTCATTTTCTTTATCCTTAGTTTATCACCATTGTGTTCGATACTATTATTATAACCCTAATTTATGTATTTTGAATGATAATGCTATTTTGTTTGACTGATAATACTATAACCCTAGTTTATGCATTGGTTTATGTTACTTTTTTTTTTCAATCAAATTTTGAACGGAAAAGGATTTGAGTAAACTAATCTTATGTTTTTCAATTTGTGTCATGCAGACCTGAAGATCTTAGGGGACCATTTGAACGCTATGGTCCTGTGAAGGATGTTTACCTTCCTAGAAATTACTACACTGGGTATGTATTATATATACCAAGTTTTTGTATATTAATGCTTTCAGTAAGATATTATCAACTTGTGTGAATTTGATACGGCATTCGTGTATTATTGGGTGTTATAAAGTCCCACATCGAGTAGTATGGGATATGCTCGGTGGAGTATCTAAGTGGCTCGGGGGAACCTTCTCTTGTAAACTAGCTATTAAGGGAAAAGAATCAAGCCACTTAATTACTTAATAAAGCATCCCATACTATTCGATGTGGGACTTAGGCACCGCGTAATAGCCAAGTGAGTCTCTGTCCGCATTGCGGCTAGATGCTTGTTATTTACCCGTAGGTTAGTAATATATGTTTTTTAAATTGTGATTTGTTTGATTTCACTGTGGAATTTTGTTGAATTGCTTTTGTAGTGAGCCTCGTGGCTTTGGATTTGTGAAATACCGACATGGTGAAGATGCAGCAGAGGCTAAGCAACAACTTAATCACACTATCATTGGTGGACGTGAAATAAGAATTGTGTTTGCTGAAGAAAATAGGAAGACACCTCAAGAAATGCGTGTTACTTCTCATGGAAGGTGTGATTACAGTCTGATGTGCCAGTTATTTTTCAATTTTGCAATTATGGAATCTTTTCATACTTATTAACCTTTTTTTTTAATTTGTTAACAGTGGTCGAAATGGAGGTGGTAGTAGAAGGAGAGCTCGGTCAAGATCCCCACGACGCCGTTATCGATGTCAGTTTACCTATTCAACTCGGCTTCAAAATCTAATTTTAAATTGGTTTAGGCATTCTTTGAGAAGCCAATCCATTTATTTATGTTATTATATCTGCATTGTTTGCAGCCTACTCTAGGTCTCCATCACCAGCCAGGGAGGATTCAAGGTTTGAGTTTTACACTTAACTAACTATATTTTACTGAGCATTGTGACATTTATTTATTGTGTATCATCATGTTTGAACTAAAGCCTAATTTACAATTATTATGGTCGGGTAACCGGCTACATTTGATTGTATATAGGTGCTGAAACATTATTTATAATTGAATTTTAGAAAAAAATTTGCATTTCATAAGCTAAGTGGTTTTATTTTAGCTGTAATGTGACATGTTGTTTAGAGTCTTTAGTAGTTAAGGATGTTTTCTGCTTGGTTGGAAATCGTTATCAAAGTTGCTCAGAAGAGCTACAGGTGGTGTTGAAGGAATTGCTCTGTTTTTTTTCCTGTTACATTTGTGATAGATGTACTGTTTCCTTGCTCAGCAAGAGTATAAGTAGCAGGTTTACTTCTTACGATTAGAGTGCCTTCCAATCCTATGACCTTGGCAAGACTCCTATAATTTATTTAAGTGAATTGAATGATATCTGCTTATGGTCTTCTTTATGCAGATAATAATGTGAATGGAAGAGTTTAAAGATTGGTTAATAAAGATTAACGAGTAAAGAGGCTTAAAGTGATGTGGTACTTGCTTACGCATCTATCAAAGTCCCTCCATAAGAAATATCCATTCCAAACATGCCCTATTCTGCCAGTTGTGCAAAATTTACCCACTTTGTGAAATTTGGTTTGTTGCAGAAGAATGGTTCAAATGAGTACTTCTTGATTCCCTTATAGCAATTTTCTGTAAAAAATAGATTTTATTAAGTTTAATATATTGTTTTGCATATACTATCCAGTTTAGAAAGAATATAAAGCTTATAGTTGGCCAAAGAAAATCATGCTCAAAGAATGGAAGCCAAAGTATTTACGGGTAGAGATATGATGTGCAAGAAAAGTAGTTGTCATTTTAAAAAGTTGGGACAAAGAGAGCTATGAAGTTGCCAGATGCTGATCTTGCAGATCATTCATAACTGTCAGTGTTTGGCTCAAATTGTCATGTATTTGTCCAGAAACTTTGGAAAGGTACAGGTAAAGGTCACATTTTGGCTAATTAGATTCTAAAGAGGAAGTGTAAGTATTAGTTCTCATAAGAAACAAAATAGGGTTTGAGTGATTGTGTGCCAATTATGTGTAATTAGTTTTTCTTTAAACAGCAATTGTTAGCGTGCTATGTCAGTGGGGGTAGTCGAACTCATGACCTTACCTGTGTAGTTTGTCGTAGTTGCATATATTCAGATATATACATGTGGTCGGTGTTCTGCTATATACTTGTGTTGATTGTATGACTAAGATGTCTAGCTGGCATGTTGATATGACAGAGGTAGGGATGATGATTATTCTCCAAAGCGATCAAGATCTTATTCTAGATCTGTCTCGCCTGGTGGCACCAAGGATGATAGAAGGTCCCCTCGTGCCAAGGACGACAGGAGGTCCCCTCATGCAAAGGATGACAGGAGATCCCCTCGTGCCAAGGACGACAGGAGGTCCCCTCGTGCCAAGGAAGACAGGAGGTCCCCTCATGCAAAGGATGACAGGAGATCCCCTCGTGCCAAGGAGAATGGCCACAGTCCAAATGATAAGAAGGATCGGGAACCTAGCAGATCTCAGAGTCCCAGGGGTAATGATCGCAGTCCTTCAAGGTCTCGTTCGCGGTCTTACAGGTATGAATTTTCAGATCCTTTTTAATTGTATTGTTAGTGTACCAAATTGCTGTCAATTCAATTATGATCCTTAACAGAATGTTAAGGACTTTAAAGCAGTTAGAATTCTGAAATATAATCAGTAGTTGTGTATCAGAAGTCTGAATCATGCTCTTGCAAAAACAGAAAGTAAAATGTCTCAGAAGTCTTTAATTTGATTTCAAGTGCATTTTAATTTTAGCCCCAATTTTTTATTTAATGGTGGATATGTCTCCGCCTAAATTAATTGAGTTTCAAGAACTTTTTTTTTTTAAAAAAAATGGCCGATGTTTTTTATTTCTGAGGCTAAATAATCTCTTTTCTAATTGTTAAAGCTAAATTCTACTATTATAGTATGTTAGTATAGTGCGAAATACCATGTAGATTGACACAGTAGGTTTTCCACACAAGGGACTTCCCCGATGTTTGAATTCCTATTATTATATTGAGCACAATTTGCATGTTTCAAGATCTCTTTACACTTAGAGATTTGCATTTTCAACCTAGTATATTGAATTGAAATTAGTTAATCAGTGGTTGATTATTTCTTTATCTTAATGCAGTCCCCGCTGATTTTCCACCAAGCATATGAGGTACCCTTGTGCTGAATTTGGTCTTTCCTATGCAAAATCTGGATACTGATATGTACCTATGCAAAATCTGTCGGTTTATTTCAGTCTGTCAAAAACACTTCTGGTAGATAATAGTTTGACTTGGTGTTGCCATTTTAATAGATACTGCCTTATGTTTAGGCCTTTTTGTCTGTTTTCTGAATACTGGTTTTTTTTCTAGTTGAAAACTTTTTTGAGCTATCTATATCTTTGGAGCATGAAGAGCACCAATATTTTGCTTTCACCTTTTATTCCATAGTAGATTCCCAAGTATAGATAATTTGCCAGGGTCGATGTTTTGATATTTACTCTCTTGCGAGCTGCAATGCAGTATTTTTATCTTCATGAGCAGATTCAACGTTGCAAATTATTGTTGGAAGTTTTTTTTATCACATATTGTCATTGTTTGAAAAAGTGATCAAGATAATAAATGATGATTTAATAAATAAAAAAATTTGGTCATGGATGTTCGTTTGAGCTAGGCTCATTCTTTATAGTAACTCTAGTCTCATTCTGCGTCAATGTGTCAAGCCTGGACAGGATTTAACGGTTACTATATAGTCATCCGATCATGAAAGAACGGTTTAGATTTCAAACAATTATATTAATAAATAATTTGGACCGTTTAATTTCTATCTAACAGTCGAGATCGAAAATTGTAAAACTGCATGCAAAATGCACAATAGGCAATCCAGATCCGGATCCCTTTCGCATTTAAAAAATACCTAGAATGTTTGTTATTTATAATATATATCTTTAGTTCTCTACATTTATTTATTTTGCTGCACTGCCTATAGTTGGATCAAAAAATAAGGGTAGGAGAAGGGAGAAAACCAATAAAAAATGTAGAGAAGAGAGAGCTCGAAATAAATTAGTGGAAAAATTCTTGAAATAAATTAGTGAAAAAATTGTTGGAGATTTTTTTTTTTTTTTATAGTACTTACTGAAAAATAAATTCAAATCCGACAAAACTATATTGCGGTTATTAATTTGAGTTTGACTCCGGTTGGTTTCTAGACTTTTCAAGTTATATACCCCATGCCCTTTCTTTTGAAAATTCTGTGCTCACCATTTTATAACGTTGTTTTCTTTTGGGTTCAATGTAACGTTTTTTTTTTTAATATAATGGGGGATATGTGTCTATTGTGGGATATATGAGCTACATTTTTCTGCTGTTTTAATGATGGTTCGGCTGTTTTCTTCCTCTTATCACAATTTCTATTTTTGTTGGTAGTCAGTTAATTAACACTTGTATGTTAACAATAATTGTCAACAAGTATCTGTTGTACTTGGGGCTTGTTTGAATGGACTTATTTTTAAGTTTATGCGAAACAACTTATGCAAATAAATAAGTTTTTGTATATTATTACAAAATTTTTAAGGTAGTTTATGATAAAATAACTTATAAAAATTCAATTTTTATCAAAAAAACTTATGCCTTTCTTTTAAATGTTAAAAAAAATTAGTAATATATTAATTTTTACATATGAGTATCTCTGAGCATAGTTCAATTAGTAGGAACATAAGTAATATTTTTTTTTGGCATATAAGTTACATTTCAAATATTGAGATATCTTAATTAATTAACTATAGTCAACTTGGTCCCCAAAATGAATATTTGGCTCCGTCCCTATGACTAAAAAATCCAAAAGTTCATGTGAACCCATAATGTCAAGGGTCCATGCTAACATGATCTATGATTAATAAGTATCCAAAATCTTGATAAAAAAATGATTAGAACCTAACAAAAGCACGATGAACATTTTAAGATCGAAAAAAACAGTGTAAAGGGACACTTTTTAAACGTGATGAAGCATTCTAATTCCCATTAATTGGTTTAGGATTTGCAACCCTCACATAGTAAATTTTTCTTTTTATAAAGTATCACAAAAAGTTGCCGTCATTTATGTTAAAAAAATACTAGTAGGTTGCAAGAAGTTACTAAACAAATTTTCATTGCTTTTTAAATGTGCGAGATATAGTAGTTTTAGACTTTAAATATATTGAAATTATAAATACATTTTTTTTAGCAAGAAATTATAAATACAGTACATTATTAGTGACACTTTTGTTATTAATTTTATGAATCAAATTGAATAATGAAAGATACTTTTGCGTTGAAATTGAATATCTAAAAATAAATTTGTGACCAAAATAACTAAGAAAATAGCCACTTATAAATACAATTTCAATATATTCAAATATTACGGTAACAACTTAGTCAAAAAAAAATTACAATAACAACATTCCACGCATTCAAAGACAAAATGATTGTTCGTCCCAAATTCCCTAAAAAGATTCAAAGATTATACTAACATGTTCCACACAATCAAAGATAAATTGGTTGTTTTCAAGTTTTATGTAAAGAGTTAGTATTCGGCCTAAAAACCTATTCCCTCCCGTCATACATATAAGTAAATTTAACATTTTTGATACATTAAAAAATAAATGTATCTGACCTATATTATAAACCACATGCATATGTTTTTTTAATGTACAAAAAAAGGTTAAATTTACTTATAAATACAAACTAAGAGTGTACTAATCTAAAACATCAACTATAATCAAAATTTTATACTATTGTGTAGACTCATTTAACACAAAAAATGTCACTCTAAAGCTATGAAGCTCTGATACTCAAAAAATGGTGACGAATCGTGTCCGATACGTCCTCGATACCGATACTCTTTCGATACGTCCCGATACTCGTATCGGAAGAGTATCGATTAAATCATTATTTTTAAATAAAAAATAATACCCGATACACGTGTCCGATACGTCCCGATACACGTATCAGAAAAGTATCGGTTATATTATTATTTTTAAATAAACAAATAATATCTGATATGTGTCCGATACAAAGATTATTTTTTGGATAGTATTTGTGATTTTGTTTGGATAGTTTTAATGGTGTTCTTTTTGTATAATACACTACAATAAGACGTATAACTTAAGATGTATCAGTAATCATTATGTTCTAGGGACTAACTTAAAATGTTCTCATGTATCAGACCTTGGGAGTTTTCAGTATTGATTGACTTTGGGTTATTATGATGCTCCTGTATCAGACATGTTTGTTTGTATCTTTAGCACTTCTTGTGTTTTTCCTTTGTCAATATAATTTTTTACTTTTCAAAAAAAAGAAAAACTATGGTATCCTACTATATACTGTAATAGGTAGTTAAGCGTTTGAACTTGTCCCAAAATTTTAATATAAGAATAGATGTTTTCTGCTTTTAATTATTAATATTATTGATTTTATGTATGTTTATATATTGTGTATTTATATATTTAATTTTAACTTTAATTTTTAAATAACGTATCGCGGCAGTATCGGATTGAAAATTTTAAAAAATTCCACGTATCGACGTATCGGTATCGTATCGTATCCGTATCGTGTCCCGTATCGGGGCTTCATAGCTCTAAAGTATGAAACTTTCCTGACAAAATCAAGCCAACCCAAGTGAGATAAAAGTGAACAGAAAGTTGACTATTATTAATAATAAAAATATTTTTATCTAAAAGTCTATCCAATTGAGATATCTGATGACGTGGGCCAATTGAATGAACGATGAGTGACCACCTCCATTCCAGAACAGAAACAGTGAAACAAATTCATTTGCAACCAATTTGCTTATTGCTTATTGCCTGTCCGAATCCCATCCCATCATTTCAATTCTCCACTTCCCTTCTCAATCTCCCACGTCTCCTTTTTAAATCATATTATTAATTTATTAATTAATTTTCATATACTGTAGTTTACTACTACTAATTAATTTTCATTTACTGTAGTTTACTACTACTATATTATTATTTATTAATTAATCCCATATATTATACATACCCAGTGAGTAGTTCCATTCCACCAAAAAACACAAACATAAGCTGTTACATATTCATTCATTAATTCACTCCTTTGTTCCTGTTCTTGTTCCATACATTCATTGCACACTCTGATTCCTATGGATCTCTGTGCATTTCCATGTCCTGCTTTTGTAACACCTTCTGATTCTCGAAGAACACTTCTTCTTTCTTCTCAATCTCAATCTCAATCTCAATCTCAATGGGGTCTTCATTTACTCTCTCACTCCCAAAACAAACTCAACAAAAAATCTACTCGAACGAGAACAACAACAACTAGAGTTTATGCTTCACTCTCTGAAATGGGTGAGTATTATTCTCAGAGACCTCCAACTCCATTACTTGATACCATTAACTATCCAATTCATATGAAAAATCTCTCTACCAAGGAGCTCAAACAACTTGCGGATGAATTACGTTCTGATGTTATTTTCAGTGTTTCAAGAACTGGGGGTCATTTAGGTTCAAGTTTAGGTGTTGTTGAACTTACTATTGCTCTTCATTATGTCTTTAATTCACCTCAAGATAAGATTTTGTGGGATGTTGGTCATCAGGTTTGTGTTCATTTAGGATAAAAATTGAAACTTTATTTTATATACTTGTTCTTAATTGAAATCTTGTGTTTTGAATTTTGTAGTCTTACCCTCATAAAATACTTACTGGTAGAAGGGATAAGATGCATACTATGAGACAGACTAATGGTTTATCTGGATTTACAAAACGTTCTGAGAGTGAATTTGATTGTTTTGGTACTGGTCATAGCTCAACAACTATTTCAGCTGGACTTGGTAATTCTTAAATCCTATGTAGCACAGACACTTCAGTTTGAAAGCATGTCTCTGACACCGACACGACACTGATTCATGTGATTACATTCATTTTTCAAATTATTACTGGTGGCAACATTCATTTTTCAATCATTTATAGCACTGACATTTCAGTTTGAAAGCGTGTCTCTGACACTGACACGACACTGATACATGTGATTACATTCAATTGCATCAATTTTTCGAATTATTACCGGTGTCAACATGTCAATGTCAGTTTCGTGTCAGTGTCAATATTTTGTAGTTCATGACAATGATTTTTAAGGCAGCATATATGTTTACATGAATGCATAATGTAATTGTTAGATGGATCGTTTTAAATTCAATGATGTGATATTTTTATTTGGGTTTAACTTTGGCAAGTGTATTGAACAATTAGGAATGGCGGTTGGGAGAGATCTAAAGGGAAGAAAGAATGACGTGGTTGCAGTTATTGGTGATGGTGCTATGACAGCAGGTCAAGCTTATGAAGCCATGAACAATGCTGGATATCTTGATTCTGACATGATTGTTATTTTAAATGACAACAAACAGGTTTCGTTGCCAACTGCGACTCTTGATGGACCTATACCACCTGTAGGAGCTTTGAGTAGTGCACTCAGTAGGTTACAATCAAACAAACCTCTTAGAGAATTGAGAGAGGTTGCCAAGGTGAGTAATAATATACCTGACGAGTTATCTCAAATGCAGCCACTAAAGTATACTTGAAGCTTCTTCTTGACAAAATGATGTTTTTATAGGGAGTGACAAAACGAATTGGAGGTCCTATGCATGAGTTGGCCGCGAAAGTTGATGAGTATGCTCGTGGTATGATCAGTGGTTCTGGATCAACACTTTTTGAAGAGCTTGGGCTCTACTATATTGGTCCTGTTGATGGTCATAACATTGATGATCTAGTCGCCATTCTCAAAGAAGTCAAAAGTACTAATAGTACTGGTCCTGTATTGATCCATGTTATCACTGAAAAAGGCCGTGGATATCCATACGCAGAGAAAGCAGCTGACAAGTACCACGGTAATGGACCTTATTTATCTCTTCAATTTCATATTCATAATTCATTGAAAGAAACTCACCAGGGTCTAGTGTAGTAAACCGCAGGGTACCGAGTTTGATTCCTACAGATTAAAAAAAAAACTCGTGAAATAAATTTAGTACAAATTGGTTTCAGATATTTAATGTGGAGCTCTCTATTTGAATTTTGAACAATTACTATCCATCACTATGCCTGGAGAAGCATATTGAATAATCTCAAATTAGGATTTAATTGTTTAGTGACCTATATGCTTTGACTTTGTATATTCCTCACAGATATGTGAGTTGGTTTGGTTTTGCAGGCGTTACCAAGTTTGATCCACCAACTGGAAAACAATTCAAAGTCACAGCTGCCACACAGTCTTACACAACATACTTCGCGGAGGCTTTGATTGCAGAAGCCAAAGCTGACAAAGATATTATCGCAATCCATGCTGCGATGGGAGGTGGAACTGGCATGAATCTCTTCCATCGCCGATTCCCGACAAGATGTTTTGACGTGGGTATAGCAGAACAGCATGCCGTTACATTTGCTGCAGGTCTAGCTTGTGAAGGCCTTAAGCCTTTCTGTGCAATTTATTCATCATTCTTGCAGAGGGGCTATGATCAGGTAGAATAAGAATTTCTTTTCCAACATATGAAAAATTTATGCAGTATGAGTTCTAGACTTGGGTGTGTGTGGATTAAGGATTTTGGAGATTTTTTTTAAAAAATTGATATCAATGCCAAAACATGAACTTTGAAAATTGAAACCAGTTCTGAAAGTATGAATCCTATGTCTATACCACAGGTGGTACATGACGTGGATTTGCAGAAGTTGCCTGTAAGATTTGCAATGGACAGAGCTGGATTAGTTGGATCAGATGGTCCTACGCATAGTGGTTCCTTTGACGTCACCTTTATGGCATGCCTCCCCAACATGGTGGTGATGGCTCCTTCGGACGAAGCTGAGCTTTGCCACATGGTTGCCACCGCAGCGGCCATCGACGATCGACCTAGTTGTTTCCGATACCCGAGGGGAAATGGCATTGGTGTTGAACTGCCAGCTGACTACAAAGGCATTCCTCTTGAGGTAAAATTTGGATTATATCCCCACTTTCATACATACTTATCCTAATGTTAATCTTTAGGCAAAATATTACAAATGGTTTAGTATGTTTTTCATCCCTATAAAATTCGTAAATTTGCAAGTTTAGTCCCACCATAAATTTTGTTCAACAGTAGTCCTTATTTTGCTTTTATAGGGACCAAATACTAGGACTAATCACTCTCTTTTAAAAATAATGACTAAAGGTTGAATAAAATTTATGTAGGGCCTAAACTTATAAAGTCATAATTTTGTACGGACAAATCATATCCTATCACAAATGACTTGATATGTATGTTCTGATATTTTAACAGGTTGGTAAAGGTAGGATACTTATTGAAGGGGAAAGAGTTGCCCTCTTGGGCTACGGAACAGCCGTTCAGAACTGTTTGGCTGCAGCTTCCTTAGTGGAACGTCATGGCTTGCGCTTAACCGTTGCCGATGCACGTTTCTGCAAGCCATTGGATCGAAACTTGATTCGCAGCCTAGCAAAATCACACGATGTTTTGATCACCGTAGAAGAAGGATCAATTGGAGGATTTGGTTCTCATGTTGCTCAGTTCATGGCACTTGATGGCCTTTTAGATGGAAATTTGAAGGTAAGGAACCAAACAAGTTTTTTTTTTCCAATCTAAACATAAAATACTTGCTAATTGTCTATTAAAAACTCATGCTTTGATTTGCTTGAAAACTATGCAGTGGAGGCCGGTGGTTCTTCCCGATCGTTATATTGACCACGGATCACCTGCTGACCAATTGTCTATGGCTGGTCTCACACCCTCTCACATAGCAGCAACAGTGTTTAACATACTTGGGAAAACAAGAGAGGCATTAGAGGTCATGTCATAAGAAAAATACAAAGGGGTTAAATTTGTCATTCCCCTCAATATACATGAAACAAAATCATTATGATTACTTCATTTTGTGTAATGTGAAGAAGTAATGATGTAAATGATTTAATTAGATAATGCAGGTTGTCAAATAGTCTAACTTTTTTCTGTGGGTGCCAAACAAAAGATATGCCTCCTTTTTGTTGTTATATCTAAACCGAAATTTCAACTGTATCTCTAAAGAGAAAAGAGATTAAACATGCACTATCAGCGTAAAGTTATTTGACGCCAACAACCGATCACAACTAACTTGGTGAAGAAGTTAGTCCATGAATCATGACAGAGTCAAAATGATATTTTTCACAACTAAGGTTATTTTGTCTTACACTATTCTTTTGGCATTTTTCACGTTCTATAAGTTAGATTTTTTTTCCTTTTATCACTAACATATTTTGTAAATTATTAAGGACACACGCATAACATTCCCTCACCATAAACTTTATTGCACAAATAATACAAAAAACATTATATATATGTACCACATTAAAAGGAGACCTACTCATATCATAACATAAAATAATTCATCCAAGTATTTTAAGTGGCGCACTTATTGTTCTGTTTGGTGATAATGTAATGCACCATTTCAGATTAGTTGAAGGCACACGCATATACATATAAAACTTAGTTTATATACGTTAATTAAGCATATGAAGGGGACAAGCCATAACATGCATCATCACAAGTGTTTCAATCCTTCAATCAATTCTAAACAAAAGAAACAACAACAAAAAATTACAAATAAACAAACCAATATGAGAAAAAAGGACACACATAGACAAGTCAATGAACCAAATATTATTATAAATTAACTAAACTAGATCAAATCAATATCTTATTCCTATCAACATTAATTACAAACAAAAGCTTGAAATAATACGTATAATAATAAATCAAGAAATACTAATACTATTATATTGAATGAAAAAAGTCTACTATCTACATTATTGCACATGCATTCGGGTTTTCATCGTTGAACATCATCAAATCTTCGGTTTTTATGCAACAACCATATTCATACACAAATGGTGGCATTATAACAAGCATTATAACAAATGGTAGACACAATCTCCACTTTTTTTCCTGTCTTCTTTTTTAGTTTCTTCAATAATTTTTTCGAATCAATCCGACCCGTTACGGTCACCATGTGTTTGTTCATGTCAGTAATGAACGTTTCCAATCCTAATTAACAACAAAAAACATAGTTACACAATTATACAATACTATAGTTTGTATTATAATTTTTACATTATAGGGTCAAATTAAAAAACATGATCAAAAAGTGAAAACATGACACAAATACCTTTACACTTAGAGATGGTTTTTGCAACGGTTCTTTCACAAGCGTTACAATGCATTGAAACATTGTATTCCACAGTTATTAATTTGTTTTGTTCAACTTTTTTGTTTTTTCCCATTGAATTGAAACTTTAAAGTGTGAATGTGACACTGCCATGCAAATAAAAAATTAAAAGGATTTCAGAAATTATTGTTTTGTACAATTGTGAGAAAGGTTTATTTTTGTGCAGGAACAGTTGGTAACATTGGTTGATATATCTTCAGAATTTAGTTTCTCTTTTTCTTTTTTTGTCATTTCCTTTTTGAAGTACTGTTAGAGAAGAGTGAAATATTAACGTTGCTATTTTCAAATTTATTTAATTTGATTTTAAATGATTAATTTGTAAAAATGATTATTAAAAACAAAAAAGGGGCATTCGGAGAATCGAACTCCGGACCTCTCGCACCCAAAGCGAGAATCATACCACTAGACCAAATGCCCTTGATGTTAATCTTTCGCAACGTACTTTATTTATTATGCGTAATATTGGGGGTTATTTAGATACAAGGTTTTGTTGATCTTAAATTTGAAAAATCTGATCTATCCAAATAAAAGTGTAACAAACATTTTTCATGATGTTTAAATATAATTTGATAATGATAGTAGGCTGGAAATGAGTCGAACCTGTCTGAGCTCGACTCGACTCGATAAGAATTGGTTCGGCTTGAAATTCGGCTCGAGTTCGACACGAACTCTTTTTTCAGCCCGAGTTCGGCTCGTTTAGAGTTCACGAGCAGCCCGGTTCGGCTCGTTAGGTTCAGTTCGTTTTAAACTCGAAACTCAACTCAAGAGTTCGACATGAATTTTTTTCTATTTTACTTTCCATTATTTTACATACACTCTAATATAAGACTACTTATTTTTCAATTCCGTAAAAGCATAATTATACATGCCGTTGTCTATAAACTATAATGTTATTACTAACTTTTATTATATTATTGTTAAGTGTTTGTCTTGCTATCTTTAAAGTATTATATATATTATCAATTATCTAAATGTATAAAATCAATTATATATATGGAAAAGAAAATCAATCATATAAATATAAATTTATAAAATCAAACAAATATAAATTTAAAATGATTTTTGAAGTGTTATTTAAAAATATATTTTGAAGTGTTATATATTTAATCGAGCCAACTCGTGAACCAAACGAATCAAACTATATATAGCTCAAGTTCAGCTCATTTAATTAACTTAATATTTAGCTCAAGTTCGGCTCATTTAGTTCATGAACCAAGTTCAACGAATCAATTGTCGAATCGAGTCTCAAACTTTTTTCGAGTTAGTTCGGTTCATTGTCACCCCTAAATGATAGTTACTTTTAAGGTTATCACTATATCAAGGGTGATTAAAAACAAATTGTATGTTTTTACCTAAAAGTTTGTTGAGTTTCATAAAAATGGGATTGGCTGAAGCACATGAGTCCAAACTTTGTAGCTATGAAAATTACTCGACAGACCGAAAGATGATATTCTTAAGAATTGGCTAGTATATGGATACTCCTTAGTCCTTATAACCCTAACCTCACATGTAGTCAAAAACTTTATGCAATTTGCCATTTTACACTATTTACACGAATATTACAAGTTTCCTCGTAGATTCGTCTTTTTATTTTTAGTAATTTTTAATTTATATTACAACGATTTACGATATCAATATGAATAAATACCATTTATTCTTTGCATAAAAAAAACATTGGTTCTAAAATACAGCCTGCAAAAATATATTTTCTTTAGAAATAGGATTACTCATTGTTGTTAACTGGACTATGATAATAAAAAAACAGATTGATATTAGACCATGGTATTATTTTTTTTGTTCAAGAGACCATGGTATAGTTACTCCATTTAAAAGCATTGTTGACAAAAAAAAAAGCTTTGTTAAAATCACGTTCAAAAAGATGCATGAAGCAAGTGAAAAGAGATTTTCTTCGTCATGGCTACTGAAGTCTAAGGTCAGGGATGAATTCAAAACTTATCCCCTCCCCAAACTCCGCCCCTGTCTAAGGTCATATACACATGCAAGAAAAAGATATCCAAAGAAAATAACAGAATAAATAATATAACACTTCCTTTCTTAATCTATAGCCCAATACTAAAGTATTCACAGTGCAACTAGGATTCAAATGAACTAGAACCAAAACCACGAATGCAACCAAGAACCGGCTCAACATGTTTTCTTCAAGAGGTAGCCGGAACAACACCAAAATTTTGCACCGTGTTGTCATTTGCGGACACTAGTTTTCATATAATTACAAAAAGCCAAGTTTCTAAAAAAAATAAAAATTATCAGATTACCAAATTTCAATGATATCAGTCACCCAAGGCTACTTCCTTGCCAAGCTTCATCTAAGGCCATAGGAATGAAGGTGGTACCGCTCCTGGATCAAGCTCCCAGAAGCCTCTCAGATTGCCGCCATGCTGTTCTGTCAGTTTGAAAGCTGGAATTTGGTGAGAGAATCTCAGCAATTCTTTTCTGGATATTCTCAGGCTGACCGAAGAACCTTCATTTGATTTGCCTCTGAAGACAGAACTAAAACCACTAACCTTCTCTAAAACTAAAGTCTCTATAAACAAATCAGTTTCTTCAAGAACTTCCACTATGTCATACTCCCAATTTTTCAGGTCAGAACACTTGATTTTGTTCGACCAATTCCTATAAAGAGCCCATACTTCACCTTTTTTCGGATAGATGGCATAATTCTTACCAATGGCATCAGCTTGAACTTGATGTGAAATACAAGACAGGTTACTGTAAGTCGAGAGAAAATCATTTGTTTTAATGACTTTAAATCTTCCACATGAAGTAAGCATATGTTCATCTTCCCATTTAATAGTATTCTGTGGTAGCCAACAGCAAGCGAGCCAATAAACATGCAATTTAAGATCAGGGCTAGTCTCAATTTCTTTAATCTGACCATAGTATTTTGGCATTTCATCCTCATCACTGTAAAATGCCCATATTTGACCAATCTGGAACTTATCAAGGGACCTCCCAGTTTCAAAATTGAAGAACTGAGCATCTGGAATTTCAAAAGCTTCCGGGGTTGAATCTGGACAAGCATGGCTGTCATCGATATCATCAAAAGAATCCTTTATCTCAGTCATGTTGCTTGTTTCAACATTAAACTTGGGAGTGGATATAACTTTGTCAGGGGTCATCAAGGGTTTTGATATTTTTGAAGATCTTGCATTCTCACTGCCACATGAACTGTGCCCAATCTTCGCATCCAAATTTTGAGGGACAGCAATCTCTTCAAGATTCATTGGTAAAGATGCAGGATCAAGTTCTAAATATCCTAAATGAACACCAACTCCTTCCTGACCAGTCATTTTGAAAGATGGAACCATGTGAGAGAATCTAAATAACTCCAGGGATGGAATTTGAAACGGCTTGTTATCTTCTCTCAAAATTCGAAAGAAGAGGCTTACAAAACCTTTCAATTTACCCAAGTATCCAACATATACACCCTCACCATTGGCATAATCTGACAGGATTTCAACAAACTCATATTCATACTGCTTATGAGATTCCGCATCCATGTACCATTTGATATCCCAATTTTTAAGAAGAGCCCACGTTTCTCCCTTTCTAGGATACACATGAAAAGTATTGCGGCCAATCCTTTCGCATTGAACCAGATGAGAAAACAGCTGATGATCTTCAAAGATATCGGTGCCACCAAGTTTAAATTTCCCACAAGCAACGGGCAATTCCTCATCTACCCACTTGATTTCATCTTTGTCATCTGGATGTGGTTCAAGCCATGTTGCCTGCAACTTAAATCCAGGAGAGAAAACTTTTCTAATCAAAGCGTATAATCTAGGCATGCCATCTGTTGCATCATAGATAGCCCAAATCTGCCCAGGTGCAAAACATTCTTGTTTTTTGTCCTTATCAAAATCACTGAACTCTGCATTGAAATAGGGATAAGCATTAGGAAGAGTTGTTGTCTTGCACATTGAATTTGGAGAAGAATTCTCTAAAGTTTCATCCATATGCTTTGACCCTCCCACAGCTTCTTTTCCACTCGTCCTCTTTTTTTCCTCATTTCTATCCAGTGAGCTCTCGTTAGAATGAAAATCCTGTTTCTGTTTTACCTTTTCATGTTCATCTTTTGGATCAGCTGTTACACCATTCTGATCATTAGTTTTAGTTTTCCCACCATGACTTTGACCATCACCACAAGCTGATCTATTCTCATGACCCTTTTTTGAAGGTCTTAATAAGTCATTGTCATTGTTGCTCATATTATCACTGTAGGAAACCTTTTGCTTCTGTCGCACAGATCTTCGTTGCTGCTCAGTTGAATGGTTTCTTACACCTGGAAAACCATACTTAGCACCCACTCTTTCAATTTCAGAATCACTAAAATCACTGACGCTTGTAGAATCAGAGCTTTGACTGCATTCTTCCACTTGATTCCAGTTTCTCTTCACATTTGACTTTCTAGAGACACCAACCGGGACTTTATTCTTGAAAGGGTTTGTATTGGACTTCTCAGCATGCGAGTTGCCTTGAGATCCAACATTCTCCTTGGAAGCTTGCTGACTTGAATTAGTTGTCTGTGATGTACCTTGTATTTCCACAATATATGCAATGAATGGCTTATGGCAGTGCTGACAGCGAAGAGGTTTATTTAAAACTTCTCTGTAGTACTGATACTTCACAGAACAAAACGGACAAGCAGTCCAAAAAGTACGGCGCTCACCATTTTGCTGTTGCGCGGGCTGCTTATTTTGCTGCTGCTGCTGCTGCTGCTGGGTGTTCGAGTTTGTATAATTGGGCTTGGTATTATTTTTCATTGCAGAATTGAAATTCGCAGGAACCTTCTGTGGATTATGATGTGGCATAGCAGTTTTTTTCGCCTTAAGCTTCATGTCATATCTAGTTCGTTTTTCTCTGTCTAAAAGCACTCTTTGAGCTTCTCCGATCAGCTTAAATGCAGCTTCTGCACCAGAAAACTTGTTTTTATCGGGATGAAGTTGAAGAGCAAACTTTCGGTACTGCTTCTTAATCATTGCATCACCAACTGTGTGTTCTAGCTGAAGAATTCCATACCAATCAATCTCATCATCAACCACTTTCTGCTCAGCAGAGCAGTGCACATCACAAACAACAAGCATTTGAGCTATGTTTTCCAAAACAGGATACAGCTTCTGAGCCTTAAGAGCAAACTTTCGAGCCGCCACGAAATCCCTACTTTCCATCTTCTTTTCAGCAATGGCCTTGGCCCTTAAGGCCTCTTCTTTGTTGCAGTCCATCAAAAATTCAAATCACAAAACCGTAGATTGAGGGATGTAGCCAAGTGAACTGCCAAAATTTATAAATTTAATTTAACTGCTCCGAGAACAACTTAACCAAATCAAATGCAAAGAGTGAACATACCTTCCAATGCCCCACCTCCACCAGTCTCCCAAAAGATATACAGCCTTCAAATTTACATCAGTCCTGCACTGGTCAATTCAAATTTACACCAATGAAAAACTTTTGATATTATAAACAGAATTTAAAGCATAAAATCATTTCATCAGTAGATAGGTTGGAGAGTTGAATCCATCCAAAAAAGTAGTACAATCAATAATAGAAGCCAGTGACAAAAATTGCAAGCTACCCCATTTGTTGTATGTGTGTGATCTTATTAGGCTCGAACCAAGCAAAATTTATACAAATAATAAGGGTCTGTTTAGTTAACGAAAACATTCTCTATTTTCACTACCTAAAATTTGTGTTAGTGTACATGTTAACAAGGGAGGAAAAAAACTTTTGAAGTGAACAATTGTCTTGCATTTCTAGAAACAACGAAAACATCAAAATAACTATTTTTTTTTATTTCCAGAAAGCATCATCTCTAGCTAGCACCACCACAATGACTCACTTCAAAAGTCTCAAATTTTCTTATTTGCAAGTTAAAATAAACACACAACAAACCCTAAATTTTCCAGTTCCACTCCTCTACAATTCACTCCTTTTTCTCAGGCAGCACATAAACCACCAAACTCAATTGTTCAAAGCAACCCCAAACCAAATGCACGTTAGAAAATGCTTTCAATCGAACAACAAAAACCACTACCTCTAAACTTTCTTATTTAATCCCACTAAAAAACTCTAATCAAACAAACTTAAACCATTTTACAATCTACTTCACATCATCATCAAAAGGTAATGCCAACACATACACTCTTCAAGTTTCTCAAAAACAGCTGAAGCAAAAAAATTCAAACTCCAAACCAAAACAAAATTCAAATAAAATAACAGGCAAAAACCCTAATCAACAAATAACAGGCAAAAACCCTAACTAATTCAAAATAAACAACTTGAAAATTTAAAATTAAGCAAAAAAATCACACAAAAATCACGAAAAATTAATAAATGGGTAGATTGTCATTCATGAACCAATAAATATTAGATTCATCACCTTCTAAGGTAATGCACTCAAAAAACTCAACATGCATAAATTAAAGAGTAAAAATGAACGAGCCCTAAATTTCGTTAAGCAGTTAAACAAAAATTAAGCAAAGAGAAAAATGAATTTGGAGCAGAGAAAATGGAAAATAGAGAAACGAAGAGATGAACTGAACCTTGGCATTAACTGTAATGGCGGAGAAATGAATTTGAAGAGACCAAATTTCTGACTTGTGAAAATGACACAAAACAGAACAATACACAAAAAATGCATTTTTTTTCCTTTAAATATTTCTGCAGATTTCTGACATTGCTCAAACATTCATCTTGGATTTTGAATTTCATCATCCAAGCCCATTTGGCCCAACATCAAATTACCAAAGGCCCATTTATTTCACTCTGACTCTCAGTGATATTCACGTGGGTCTCACTATTTTTAAAATAATATAATATCTTTAGATCTATTGAAATTTATATAAATTTAATTTAATCAATGACTAAAATGATTATATTAAGGCAAATGCTATTTATAGCGAACCATATGCTCGCGATAATTTCACGACAACATCTCTTATTTTATATATATTATCTCTTGCGTTAAATAATGTGAGTCTTTGTAAACTTTAAATTACTTGTTTGAATTAATTTGTGTGTTTTGCAATAAATAAACAAAATCATTATTCAATATTCTATTTCATCTATCATAATTATTACAATCAAGTTACTTCTTGTAAGTTTACAAAATAGATATAAAAAAAATTGACTAATTTTATTTTCATTAAATTAAAATTTTGACATTGTCAATCATAATGATACTCGGAGCAACCAAATGGCTTCTCAAATTAATTAAGAGCTGATTATTTATGCTAAAATTAGGTTTTTCATACAATGATGAAATGAAACATATATTTCTATATGGACTACCATTTTATTTGGGAACAAGTCCAAGTTGAAACTTTACATGTCTCTCATGTGGTTGACCTCTAGCATAGCAACACAACAATTCAAAGATCTCATGTCTAATATGCAAGTAATTGATGGAATCATTATGTTGAGGGGGCATATATATAGAAGTTCTATATATAGAACCATCATGCAACACAATTGCATAAGCATGTTGCACAATCATGCAACTCCGGTCAAATGATACTCTTCACTAATAACTAAATCATAGCAACAATTGATATGAAACCATTGTCAATAATTTTATATTCAATCCTATTGATTTCTTCCATATTTTTGTTATAGTTAATTTCGCTATATATGTAATGCATCTGCAGTGAATGAAAATAATAAAAGTATACTTCTTATTGGTAAGAATCAACAATACAAGTGCAAGTAAAAAAAATATCTTACCTTCACTAATACAGGTGCAAATAAAAGAATCTCATGCCTTCGCCACTGCATACATCTAGCAATCATTTCTTTGTGATACTTTCCTCACTGACATTGATACTGCAAACTATCATATTCCTTCTTGGGCGACCCTTTGTCTTTTTTTTAAAAAAATTATGCATTAAATATCTAGTCTATGCTTTGAAATTACATGAGTACATATTCAGCACCATGTCAAATTGTGAAATGATGATGTTCGCCATAAACTGGTTGAAGCTCTTGCATGACTCTCCAATTAGATCCCCATAGTTCTAATCCCTAGAATAAAGTTGCTTGACGAAAATACGTATCTCAAATGATTTTCAAGCAATATATTGAAGGTAAATCAAATGTTAATTCTTCGACTTTGTGGAAAAGCTAACAACGATATTCGCCATAAACTTATTGGAGCTCTTGCACGAATTTCCTACCAGATCCTCATAGTACCAAACCCTAAACAAAGTTGTATGACGAAAAAACGCATCTAGAAGGCTTTTCAAGCAACATGGAACGTAAATCTAAGATTAATGTTTCTCCTTTGTGGAAAAGCTAACGAACAAGGTTTAACTCAGATTCAACGTTGGTCGGTCAATTGCCTTACTTAGGCTACTAACACTTTGCCCTTGCGATAGAGACGGTGGGTAGGTGCCACATATTCAGCACCATATTAAATTGTGAAATGATGATGTTCGCCATAAACTCGTTGAAGCTCTTGCATGGCTCTCCAATTAGACCCCATAGTTCCAACCTAGAGCAGAGTTGCTTGACGAAAATACGATCTCAAATGATTTTCAAGCAATATGAAAGGTAAATCTAATGTTAATGCTTCGACTTTGTGGAAAAGCTAACGACGATATTCACCATAAACTTGTTGAAGCTCTTGCACGACTTATCAACCAGATCCTTATAGTTCCAAACCCTAAAACAAAGATGTTTGACGAAAATACTCATCTCGAAGGTTTTTCAAGCAACATGGAAGGTAAATCTAAGATTAACGTTTCACCTTTGTGAAAAAGCTAACGAGCAAGGTTCAGATCAGATCCAACGTTGGTCGGTCAATTGCTTTAGGTTACTAACATTTTGCCCTTGCGAAAGAGAGGGCGGGTGGGTGCCACATTAATTGTTATTGTTGGCCGTTGTAATTATTATTATCATACATTAGAGTATGGAATTCAAGGAATATATGGATGCGACGCCATGAAACGAAAAGGAGGACGGTGGCGGTGTACCAAGAACTGTGGAAGCCTTCATTTTCCAAACTCACTTCGACTAGTGCTCCTTTTTGGAAGCAATCAGTAGCTTGAAAGGATGAGGCGGGGAGGGGAGTTGGTGGGATTTGAAAGAAGAAGGAGAAGCTAAATGAAGGATATAATTGATATTCTACATGAGGGGTGGTGGTATTTAACCAATAAAAACAATTTTACACTCCTTTCGCCCCTAAAAGATCATCACATTTTTACTTTCAATGGTCAACATTTTCAAACTTTAGACCTTTATTTAACGCACATATTTGAATCAAAATTGTCATGTTAATAGTAAAATAAATTCAAAATACTATCTTTTGATATAATTTTCACTGTATATTATATTATCTAAGTAAGTCAATTACGACTCTAAAGTTTAAAAATGCTGGTCATTGAGAGTCAGAATGTGACGATCTTTTAGGGATGGAGAGAGTAATATTTAAGAATTTTAGGGCTCAATGTGTGATATTATGCGACGTGGCAGTCCATATAATGCCACGTGTCAAAAAAGTCCACTGTGTCACTACCACGTGCATATTTGTTAGTCAACTAACAGTTGACCTAATATCTGAGACTAAAACCAAAACACAAAATTTATTTGGGACGAAAAAGAGTGATTTTAAAGTATAGGGACCAAAACCAAAATTTTCTATAAAACTGGGGACCAAAAACATATTTTACCCTTAATTTTATTGTATTTTAAATTTTATAATTGGATGGGAAAAAACATTATGATTGCTAGAGGTTGAATAAAAAGATTATCCAATGGTAAAGTTGTTATTTTTTATTTTATTTTGTCTAATACTGTAATTGTTGTTTCAGTATTCATTTTCTTACAAGAAAATATTTATTGTAGACTTCATATATAAGGTAAGTTGTTATGTGGGAAGTGAAATAAGACTTTTTTGTTGAGTTCTTAAGTATTAACCATTATGAATCTACTAACCACTACACATAAGATCCCTAGGCTAGTTACATGTTGTTGTGTTTTTGAGTAATAGTTAAAAGTTGATATAGAAAAACGAAAACGTCAATTCAAATTAATCAGAGGGAGTAGTAAAAACTTATAATTAAAATGCGATTGTACTTTGTAGAATCTTGGAGAAATATATATTTGGGGTTGTCCAGAACCGAGAAGAAATGGCTATGACGATGCTGCAACATAGGGAAAATAGTAGTGGTAACATCAATAAGCATCTTAATGCATCAAGGAAATATGTGAGGTATACAACTGAGCAGGTACAAGCATCAGAGAGGATTTATGCCGAATGCCGAAAACAATCGTAGGTAAAGCCAATTTACTATTCATTTTGTCATACCATGTATATGAATGTAATATGTATTATGACCATGATTAAAGTTGGGATCTTTTTTGTTTAATAGTTGTTTGTTATGTAGAGTGAATATGGTTGAGTATGTTAATTTGAATTTTATACTTCGAAATGAAGAGAAAGCACACAATGGAAAAAAATGTATTTCATTTCACTAGTTGTGTATGAAAAACGTAAGCTACTAAGAGTAAAAGAATACTGAATTTGGATTGAAATATGTAAAGTATTGGTTGTCGATTTGTCATTAATGTTTTTCTAAATTGTGGCGGGAGGAATAAATATTGACAATTTTTTTGTTAATTCAGGAGCCGTGGGAAACAGAGGAAATAGGCTTGTAATCTTCAGTTTGTTAACCATAATGAACAATTTTGAATATCTTTTGTAACCTAAGAAATAAGTGAAAAATATATTGTTGATCGGATATTTGGTTGTCTACCTTACTTTTTGAATAAACATTTTTAAACAATTATAATGTATAACTTTTATACTTAAAACAGATCGATAGGTTTACACTGAAGCGCAAAAATGTCACACATTACTTTCTGAACAAGGATAAAGAAGTTCTTGAAAGATCACCATGACTGCGTAAGACTTTGGAGATAATTAAAAAGTATTGTGACGCAAGTCGATTTGTGTCAAAACGAAATATTTTTTATGCCGATAAAGCCCTATTTCAATTTGAAGATACAGTTGGCACCGCCACTGATGACATTTGTTGTATGTATGTTCGTTTGTACTAGAGCTAGTTCAAACATTGAGGAACTTGGCAAGCGAAGTGTGACAGGGAATCTAAAATATACTTGCCATGGAAATTCGGTGGATTGCGTATCCATTTTATACAACAAAATTTGATTGACAATGTTACTGTTATGACGAGTGACGCTCTCTTGACTATTGTATTGAAGAAACATTACACTTTCGAAGAATTGCGTCAGTCGGAATTGTATGATACATTCCTATGTATCACCATCATGGGATCCAGACAACCATATATGACTACACGATTATTTTTTAGGAAATTGAGTACTGATCTAAAGCTCCCTGTAGTTGGATTGATGTATTGCGATTCATACGGGTTCAAGATAATGAATGTATATAGGTATATGTCTCAAAGTCCATGGCTTTTCATGAGCATCGTTAGACGACTCTGGGTGTCCAATGGTTGGGGTTAAGGTCCAGTGATCTGAATTTATATGGTCTAAAGAGTGAGTCAATGCTCGAGAATGATATTTAATTCACAAAAAGTTTATCGGATAAGGACTTTGTCAAGATTAATCAAGAATGGATCAAAGAGTTGTCTACGATGATGGATAATAAACAAAAGGCTGACATTCAAGCGCTGAGCCGAGGCTTCGACATAAACTACTTGATGCGTGATTATTTGACACGAAAGTTGTAACAACAAGATTGGTTCTAGAAGGTCTTTGTTTTATTAGTTAAGATGGAAATAATCTAGAGAGAAAAATTACTGAATAGAATTTGGCAAAAATGTAATTTATATCCGCTTATAAATTGTTAACAAAAAAACTTTATTAATGTGAATGATGAAACAGAAATAAATAACTCTTAAAACATATTTATATTACAATGTGACACTTTTTTAAACACTGGCTTTTGATTACAATGTAACGATTTTTAATAGTCTTAAACAATTTCATGAAATGTGATATATATTTTTCTGTCGCTTATCAGAAACTTCATCAACATTCTAATGCAAAAAAAAAGGGTAAATTATTGTTCAATTTTTAAATCATTCATATATTATACAGAATATATATTTACCCCTTGAATCGGTGATTCCTTCTTTTTGCTAAGCACATTTGATAGATTTCATGGACCGTTCAACCAATAAGTTTGACATCACGAGATCCAGACAATTGGATGTGACTACACGATTGTTTCTTAAAAACTCGAGTACTGATCTAAAGCTCTCTGTAGTTGTATTGATGGATTGCGATCCAAACAAGTTCAAGATATAATGAGTGTATATAGGTATTGATCAAATTCTATGGCATTGCACAAGTATGCCATCAAAATATAGGATAAGTTATGTGTGTTTGAAAGCTTTGTGTTTTCAACTAAACGGTGATCATTTAAAACTTTGAATGACAATGAATTTCAATATTTAGTATCGTTATGCTAGTATTTTGTCCACTATTTTTTTGTTACTTATACACTTATCATGAAGTTGGGAGAAAGTGATGTCTACACCAAATGTCCAATTTATGGTCTCTTATACATTCATATCTTACAAATGGAACTTTCTACCTTGATTTGTTGCAATTGTTGTGTTGATGTTTTACACTAAGACCAATTGAGATTGTTGATTCATTTATTAACAACAATCCATTGTTGTTATAGATGTTAAGTTATTGTTTTTCCTCAAAATTGCGATTACTTTAAGGTTAATTGAGCTTATTGGTAAATTATTGTTGGTTAAAATTAAATATGTAAATTTATAGTTTCTTTTAAATTAACTGAAGTGATGTTAATTTGTTTATTAACAATTAATTGATGTTGTAGGTGTAAAATTATAATTACTCATAATATTAATTAAGTTGGTTGGTTAAAGATTCTATATTCTATGGCTCTATGATATAATGGAATATATCAAAATGGCTCATTACGCTACCTATGCTTCTTAAATATTGTGATAAGTAGAAGACAATGTTTGCAATTTACAACTTACTCTTGGGCCAACGCGAAAACAGCGCCCCTGTTATCACTTTCATACTTTCCGACACCTTGCCTTGCTTAGGCGGAAGCCTCTTATGTGGAATTGACGCATGTCAATGTTGTTGGTTTATTTATTAAGAAAAAATCAATTGAAGTTATAGATGTGCAATTATGATTACTCTAGGATAAAGTAAGCTTGTTAGTTCATTTGTTAACTGCAATTAAGTTATAGATGTAAAATTGATTTTTCTTTTTTTTTTGTTAGTATTGTGAGTCATCTAATTTGATTATGGTTTCGGTCTATTAAAAATTGGAAATTGTATAACAATAAGGTGTTGTTTCTAAATTATTTATTTGATGGGAATTTGTAGGTGACATGCTTACAGGAGTGAGATATTTTGTATTTATCTAAGACGCTTTTTATCATGACTTAACTTGTCTGTGTATGGAGGAAAGGAGAAGATGCAATGCTTATAACTGTAACTCGAAAGCAATAATTTTTATATGAAGTGTGTTATTGAACGATACTTATCCTACTCATTTGTATGTTAGAGTTGTGTTAATGAAAAATACCTAAAGTACTCACCGATGTGTCAGAGTTGTGTTACTGACTCATTGGTATGTCAGAGGTACGTTAGAGTTGTGTTACTAAACAATACCTAAACTACTTGCTGGTATGTCAAAATTGTGTTACCGAACAATACTTTTACCAAATCGTCATCGATACTTAGTTTAAGGAGTAAGTGATTTGCATGTAATGTCACACCAACATGAAATAGCAGACAACAACAATTAAATTTAACATATATCACCAATTAAATTCTTAATTGGTAACCAAAAAAATTCTTAATTCAAACTACATATCTCACAAACAGCAGTACACTATATAATAACTCTGTATTAACAAACAAAATCTTTATATATCTATACTAATATATAAAGGGGATACAAATTGTTGGGATGACTTTGTCATTATTCCTATTTTACCCTTAAAAAAACTACAAAAAAAAAACTAAGCACAACTTCCACATAAAAGTAGGTTTTCAGTTTTTTTATAGTAAAAAAAAAAATATATTTTTTTCTTCTTAATAACTAGCCACAACAAAAAAAGAGGTTAAGTAGTTATAATTAAATAAGTCCAATAAAAAAGGAGATTAAGTAGTTATTTATATTTGCACAATAGAGAATATTGATCACATGAAACAAAAAAAAGAATATCGATCACACAAACGGGCACCGGCCAATAATAATAATCACATATACACAAATTGAAATATAATAAATCAAACCGCGTATATAAGCAAACACAAGCCATATATAATAATTCCACACAACCATAAGCAAAGACAACTTAGACAAGGCATATATATAATTAGGAAAATGCTATTTAGCAAGAATTTTTTGATGCAAGAAAGAGAAGAATAAATCCTCACCCTTGATTACATCCATAACCACCCATGTTTTCCACTAAAAAAGAAGATTAAATGACATCATCCTTTAAGATTTTGCCATGTGTTAATTCTTGCATTTCTTGTGTAAAAATTTCATGCTAAATAGCAATGCTCATATAATTATTCCAATTACAAGAAGCATATATATACACAAACCGAGCATGAATTTATTCATTTGTTTGTGCGAAACAAAGGGATACAGATAAAACCTTAACATAGTAAACAAAATATCTATATGTATACGGATATATTATTTTCACAAGAATTTCTTCTCCTTTATTAGTTTCACTTTAATAGTTTCTTCTCGTTGAAAATTCTTAGTTTTGCTTTTTCTCTCCAATCCTAGTTTCACAAGTGTTTTCTATGTATTCTCTGTTTTAATCTTTTTGTGACTAATCCTAATTTTCTATTTATAATAATTTCTTAGGTTTTACTTCTCGCAAAAATCATAAAACTGACTTTCTATCCACACCTCTCATATTCCTTAGTTTTCATTAAATTCTCAATATTTTTGTTATTCATACCCCTATTTTACTTTACGCCACATTTCCTTTATTTACTAAAAATCTCTATTTTCTTTTTCTTAAAGTTTTTTTTTTTTTTTGAAACACTCTTTTTCTTAAAGTTATTTTCTCCTTTTAACAAGAAAATCTATTTCAACTAAAAACTCCTCATTTTTAGCTAAAAATTCTATTTTAATTCTATTTTATAATTTTCTATTTTCTCAACTTAATCTTTCACAAAACAATCCATATCTCTATATTTTCTCTCATATTAATTCGTAACCAAATCTTCAACAAAATAATCCATATCTCTATATTTTCTCTCATAATCTCTTTCGTATTAATTCCTAACCAAATCTTTCAAAAAATAATTCATATCTCTGTTTTTTCTTCCCCTCGTACGATCAAAATAAAGTATACTAGTAAGTTTTACACTTGGTTGATTGCAGATTTCTCAATACACCAACATGTCAAATCTTGAACAGAAGAATATCAGCTTTGAAGAAGGATGGGATATTGTCCAGAAGGCCGTCAAGAACATTCTAGAAGGCTTGCCCGACCCTCACTTCACCTCTGACGATTTCGTGATGTTATATACGTACTACTTTTCAATCCCTCATCATATTCGTTTTCGGTTTAATTGATTTTATTCTATATATATTTTCTTTATGGACACTGTTTTTTCTTTCTTTAATCGCAATGCAGGACCATCTACAATATGTGTGCTCAAAAGCCTCCTCCTCATGACTATTCCCAACAACTGTATGAAAAATACAAGGAAGCATTCGAAGAGTACATCAATTATAAACAATTTATTTGTCAGTTCATTATAAATATTGATGGGAACTTGTTTGGATTTTCAAGCCAAGAGATGCTTGACTTTGTTTGTTAACTAGCTAATACATACAGGTGTTACACTTTAATCGGAAAAAATGGTTTCAGTAAGCCTTGATTTATTTAATGATGCTCAATGTTTTTCTGATAGTTATGCAGTTGAATGGTAGTACAACTAGTAATTTAATTATCTTCAAAATGCTGCCGTATTCAATCCATACTATTTAGTTGAATTTGTGGTTTTCATTTGATTTTCCATGTAATAGCTCTTTTATCTTCATTTCCTGGTGTACAGATTGATCGAAAACGTGCAGGAGAGCCGATTGATGAAACATTGGTTAAAAACTCCTTGACTTTCTACTCAGAGATTGGAGAAAGCACGAGAAAAAGCGAACCAAAACACTTTGCAGAAACAATGATTAAAGAGAAAGCACCATTCTATTATGATGAGGCTTCAAATTGGATAGCAAGTTCTAGCTTCATGGATAACACTCCAAAGGTGATTTCAGTAAATTTTACTTATTTTTGGATATAAAATTTAAATTGCATTATGTAGCATGCATGAGTTCCTTCTGATTGGCAAAAATATGTTTTGAAATAAAATAAAATGTTGTTTTTCGTCCCTGCATCACATGTGTAATAATGGCAGTCGACAGAGATGTATTTTTGCCTTTGGCTCAAAATTTATTTTATCGAGACAAAGTGGTTGTATGCAAAAGATATACATGACATTTTAGGAATTCTAGTATATTTTTTTTGTCTCAATTAAGTAACGCGTCCAAATTAAAAAATATGCTGAGATGTTAGCATCAATTGCAGGACGAGAAAATGCACGATAGTGCTGCTGTTTCATCAAAGAAAATCAACTTAATAAGCTCGGATGGGGAAGTGTTTGAAGTTAACTATGATGTGGCAGTTATGTCAAAAACACTCCAGGATGCTATCGAAACCAATTCTGCAGGTGATATCAATAGCATTTCAATTTCTTTAGTGAAGAGCGAAATGTTGACCAAGGTCATTGAATACTGCAAGAAGCACAGCAGCACACAGATGCAAGATGTTGATCACATCGATTGGGATGCTAAATTCGTCGAAGTTGACCGTGCAACTCTGTTTGGTCTCATTCTATGTGCAAACTACCTTAACATCAAGAGGTTGTTGGACCTGGTATGTTGTAAAGTAGCAGATACGATAAAAGGAATGTCACCAAGTGAAATTAGAAGATTTTTTAACTGTGAAGAAGAGTACAACAACTAGAGTCTTGAAATTTTCAGCTAAAACTATAGTACCTTGAGTTTATTTCATGTTTAGTTTATCATTTTGACTTCAATGTCTCTCAATTTATGTTTTCAGTTTTCACATCCACTTGTCAAAACTATGAGATTATTATGTCAAAGCTATGTGGCTATAAATAGTACTTCAATTAAATCATAGTGATTTCCTTGGTTTGTGTATTTATTTAATTGTTAACAATCTATTATGGAAATTTCTTTTGTGATTCTCAATTCTACTTTCTTCTCTACTTGGAAATTTCTTTTGATCAATATCAAACTACAAAATATCTTGCAGATACTCTCTTCTTATTCTGTTCATTTTTTCTTTCTTCTATATTCTCTTTCACCTGATCAACACATCAACCACATCTCAAATACATGATGTAATTCATATATTATAGTAGTGGAAGCTAATTGATCATGCTTTACAAAGCAGAAGACACATCATCAAGAAACTTTAACATGAACAACATGGACAGTAGAAGATATATGAATACAAAGCAATCACTTTCCTACTCTTGTTTTTGTTCTGTTGTCCTATGGTTTTGTCTTTGCTGTCTCAAAACAAACCAAACAATGGAAGGTCCGCCACTATCGGTCTAGAAGAAGGATGGGATACTATGCAGAATGCTATCAAGAACATTCTATAAGGCTTACCAGAGCCTCAGATCACATCTGACGACTACATGATTCTATATACGTACGATTCAATCCCTAATAATATACGCCTTTTGCTTTTAAAGTGATTCATGACATATATATTTTATGATATAATATTTCTTTTAATTTAATTCAATTGTTTCAAATTTACTTGCAATTGAATTGTTTTACTTTTTATCTTCTACAACTTGTACACATGCCAAAAATACACATAAAAACTAAAGAACGCCATATTTGACATCAAAAGTTTGCTTATCAAGTTATTTCACATATATGCATAACTGTTTTTTTTTTTTTTGTTTGTTTTTGGTAAGACCATGCTGTGCATGTAAATGAAAAATTACAAGTTTCAGCTTTTGATACAAGATTGCCATGTTTGCTTTAGATACAAGATTGACATGTTTTTGTGTCTACCTTAAGTACAGAGAAAAATAGAACAGAGTGATAACTATAATTTCACCAACAAGGAGGCATATTACCCAAAATGGGACATTTACTACTGCAACCGGTTCTATACTTCAAACGCTGCCACAAAGCCAGCTATATATGGTTATTTATAACCGTAGCCTTCCCTGTCAACCCTTGGAGGACATGATCATGCAAATGAATAATTACAAATTTCACATTTAAATATAAAGATCAACATGTTTTATTCGTCTACCTTAAGTACAGAGAAACCAAGAATTGAGAAAAAAATTATAACTTCACTAATAGCATCAGGAGAGTGTATGCCTTGAAATGGGACGATATCTACCTGCAACCAGTTCTCTACAACTGAACCTACAACAGCGCCAGCTACGGGCCCTCCTATGGTAATAACAGTAGCCTTTCCTAACTTAACATTCTTTTTAGTCATAAAGTACAGGGATGCTCCAAAGCTACCGGCCAAGATAAGTCCCGGAACATCAGCCTCGACATAACTTGCATGGGGCATAGAAGAACCACTAATATAGGTTAAACCCATCAGTGCACCATATACTCCTTGTAAACCAAAATCACTGGTGGAAGGTGACTGAAACCGGTGAGTCATTTTAAATGAATCTCAGTTACCTCGATATATTACTCTATGCAATTGCACATTGAGGATAACTTAGTTTACCAAAAAAACATGTAACCAACTTTTCATTTTCCTTCTTTCATCTGTATTCAAATTTTCATATCAACTGCTACATTCATATACTTTTCATTGTACTAAAAAAATGTTTAACATCAATTCTGTGATAAAAATTAACCTTGGAATAATGTCATCTATATTATATATATATATATATTTGTCTTGTTCAAAACAAAAAGTACACTTGCATCCTCACGTTTCTTTTCAAGAAGTAAATGTACAAGTGACATTTTTTTAATAATTTAATCCAACATGGCGACTATTGAATCTATGAATTTATTATAACAAAAAACCTACTCCCTCCGGTCACCATTATAAGCAAAAAAACACTTTTTTAGATTCATTAGAACTAATTTACGTGGTCTATAATATAGACTAGATACATTGAATTTTCAATGAATCTAAAAAGTAGTTTTTTGCTTATAATAGTGACGAGAGAGAGTATGAATCAATTATAACAACAACAAAAAAAGCTATAACAATTCATAACAAATCAAATTTGTTCTAATTGGTACTTATTAAGATTAGCATAACAAAACAAATAACTCAAAAAATAAATAATATAGAGGATTAGCATAGCTCCAAAAATCGATGGATCATAACTTCAGATCAATTTGACTTGACTTAAATTTATCTCAACTCAAAAAAGAAAAAAAACAAATAACTTAAAAAATAAACAATGAGAATTAGCAGAACTCAATAAAACAAACGATGTAGCTTCGGATCAATTTGACTTAAATTTATATTTTTTAAAATAGAAATATTTTTCTGATGATTCTTTCTGCTAAATCAGTTGGTATACACCTATATAGATAGTTGTTCCTCACATGACATAGTCTTCCGTCCACTTAGTCTTTCCACTTCGATACTGAATTTTAGACACTTTTGATTGATTACTTCTGTGTTTCTCAGTCTTTGGGTGCATTTTCTTCTTGCACGACTTCATCTTTCTGTTTAGTTACATCAGCTTCAGAGTTGCCTGTTAAACCTTTCTCAGACAAGCACTCAACATGCTCACTCACTGCTTCTGAAGAGCATACAGATGAAATATCCACTCAATCTCCTACAGCAGCCTTCATTGTATTGTAGCTGTGCTTCCATGTATACCTTTCTCAGATAAGCCTTCCTCCTTTTCCCCTGATGCTGAGGAATTTGGAACTTGAGATACATTTGCAATCTCAGCAGCACAGCTTTAGGAAATATCCACTCCGTCTCCTACAGCAGCCTTCATTATAGTTGTGCTTCCATCTATACCTTTCTCGGATAAGCCTTCTTCCTTTTCCCCTGCCACCTTTTCCCCTGATGCTGAGGAATTTGGAACTTGCGAAACATTTGCAATCTCAACAGCACAGCTTTCCGAAATTTGTTAGCCTGTGCGTCGGTCATGGCCATGGTGTTGGGTCGTGACGTTCAACCTAAAAGAAAACATTGGAAACACAAAAACAGTAGCACATGATGACGATTTCATAAGCTAATATCAGTATGGCAGACAAGCTATATTGCCGATGGAGGTCACAGTCAGATAACATATAACGAAAACAATTGTATTAGATGGTTTAAATATGGAGAATACATTTTCCACATATAGAAAACCATTCAAACTTACACATACCATGCATCAAATTCCATATTACAACATAAATGGAACAAAACTCAAATAACTTCAAAAAAAATAAAATGCAGCACAGGCTGCTGAATGCTAAAGATTCTTTTACCCATAAAATGTTTTGGGAATGCTCACAAATACAAAACACATAAAGAAATTAAGGCCTCAACCAAAAATAAAAACGAATAAAGAATATATGAATGAAAAAAATACACCAGAATAAAAATAAGGATATACAATTATTAATAATTTCATGTCAAGTACTACTAAGAATGAACAATTGACTATAAGAATCATAACTCGTATGACACACAAGTATATAAATAAGAAAAGAACAACCGTGGTAATAGACTCATAGTAAACGAAAACTCAAGGAGAAGTTGGAAATAAGTTTAAAGTTGAATATTAATGACCTTGTGTTTAAGCCTCCGTAGTACAAATGGTCTCAAAACTTGGTGCAGATGATTTATGATCAAGAGATTCTCCTCCTCAGACAGTAAAGCCTAGTTACAACATAAAACAACAAAATAAGCATGCAAAAATCAAGGAAGCTTAAATTAGAACAAAAACTGTGTAAGTTTTACATCGACGGGATTGGTTCATAACTTACTTCATCGGGTGAGTTATCTCCAGTACTCTCAAATGGTTTATTAAACCATTGAGAGAAGTCCTCCGATGAATTGAATACGTTAGGCAACAAGAAGTTAAGTAGTGCCCATAGTTCTTCAAGATTGTTCTGCACATAATGAAACCAGCAGTTACAGACTATAAATTTAAAGAAAAACGGACAAAAGTGAAACAAAGGGCATTATATGAGCCTGGAATAAGGGCTGAGCAGAAACTCTGTCATTCCCAAGAAAAAGCGCACGCATATGTTTGAAGAAAATTATAGAAAGAAAAAAAATACAGATGGTACAAGCATAAATGCCAAGTAAACTGCAAATGTGAGCCACAAGAAAATAAAATAAAAGAAGAAAAACCTGCAATGGTGTTCCAGTTAACAGCAATCTGTGAGAGCTCTGGTAGTGTTTCAAGTCAGCATCCAACTTGAATTGTTTTACTTTTTATCTTCTACAAGTTGTATGCATGTCAAAAATACTCATAAAAACTAAAACGCCATATTTGACATCAAAAGTTTGCTTATCAAGTTATTTCACATATATGCATAACTGGTTTATAAAAGATCATTCAATATCAAAACTAATGGGCCATGTGTGTCTCATTTCTAATTCAAGGAAATGTAGTATCTTAGATATATCATCCATGCAAGGATATGAATTGTTTCCTGATACAAATGCAGTCACCACATTTCTTATCTCAATCCAACTACAACCAGGCACTTTCTTCACCCCTTGATCCATCATTTCCTTTCTTACTATCTCTGCTTCCTCCCACATCCCACTTGCACAATACATATTTGACAGCAATACATAACCAACCTCTTTTTTAGGCTCTAAGTTCTTTACATATTCTCCCACATAGCTCCCTGTTCCTAAATCGCCATGTGTATGACATGCTCCAAGTAGAACCTCACATGAATTCGTCCTATCTCTATTTGTCTTTGAATACCTCTTAGCTAAACTCCGTGCTTCGGCTACATACCCGCCTCGACCGAGCATATCCACCATGCATGCCACATGATCCATTCCTTGGACAAGTCCAAATTCCGAACTCATTGATTTAAAGAAAGCAAATCCTTCATCTATAAGCCCCAAGTGGCTGCAAGTCATTAGCAGCCCTGTGATGGTTACTTCATCTGGTCTTACACCAGATACCAGCATTTCTCTGAACATGCATATAGCTTCATTACCCTTTCCATTTAGTCCAAATGCAAACAACATTGAATTCCAAGAAACCAGGTCCTTCTCATTAATGTTACGAAACGCGAGTCTTGAACCTTCTATGTCCCCACATTTACCATACATATTAATCAAGCTATTGCCAACAAATAAATATTTGTCTAAACCAAGATGAATTATACAACTGTGGACCATTTTTCCATTATCTAGGATTGCCAAGCTAGCACAAGCATGAAGAACAGCTCCAGCTACTAAATCATCAAGCTGAAAAGAGTTCCTTTTCATGTCTAAAAACAAACTTAAAGCTAAATCTCCATTCCCATTTCTCGTATACCCAACAATCATAGAAGTCCAAGATACAATATTTTTCTCAGGGGCTTGCTGAAAAGCAAGAAGAGCTTTCTGGATATCCCCTACTTTCATATGGGCATCAATGATTGCATTCCAAGACACTTGATTAAAAGCACCGCCAGAGTTAAACACCTTCACAGCATCACCGTGACATTCTAACTTAGAATAAAAGCTTACAATTGAGTTATTTACCTCCATAGCAGTGCTCCAACCAGATTTAATCACAAAACAATGCACCATGCATCCGTATAACAATTCCATCGACTCAGCACAAGCATTCACGAGAGCACTGAAAGTCCATTGGTCTGGCTGATATAGACTCCCGCACATCTCGTTAAACAAATGTAAGCATTCTTCAACTTCACCACAACGAGCATGCGCAGCAATAATTATATTCCAAGAAATTTCAACTTTTTCAGGCATGCTACGAAAAATTTCAAAAGCCATACCAAACTTACAAGAGTTTGCATAAGCAAACAGAAGTGAACACCATGTCACTTCATTACTATAATTCATCTCGTCAAACACTTTTCTCGCATCATTTGGATTCAAACATTTTCCATACATATCGATGAGGGAGTTAGCGACAGGAAGAGAAGAATGGTACCCTGAAACAACAACCAAAGCATGAACTTTTGTTCCAAAACGAATATCAGATGCACCCACACATGAACTTATGGCTGCAGAGTAGGAGAAGTTATCGGGTTTGGAATCAGAGAATCTCATGCTATCGAAAAGACCAAGACTTTGTTGGTAAAGTCCAAGATGAGAATAGGCAGTTAACATAGCATTCCAAGCCACTGAATCTCGTTCAGGCATTTCATCAAACAGTTTACGTGCGTGACAAATTCTGCCTGAACGTGCTAATGACACGATTTCAGATGTAACACGGAACAAATAAGGACGCATTGCATTATTTCAGGTTTTATTTGAGAGCGACAAAGTCATTAACAATAGAGGCTGCTTCCCAAATAGAGTCAACAGAGGCAAAGCAGCGAGCGTTGTAGCTTGAAGGTGGAAATAAAAGAGGTAACTTTTGTATAAAAAATTGTATACGTTTTTATTATTTTGTATTTGTTTGACTTATATTTTTAAGATAAAATTTTCTTTTATTAATTCTTTAAACAATATTTTAAGAGCCACTTTGAACCTTAGCCTCAACAACCTATATTTCATGTCAACTTTGTCGATAAAACATCATCAAAATATTGATTAGAGAACTGCTATTGTCAAACTCCCTGAAATGTAGGAGAATAAATGGACGAATTTTGTAAAAAAAAAAAACTACTTATTATATTATATATTTTGAAGATTAAATCGAGAGAGGACAATATTTTAGGAAGTAAGTTGATGGTTTATTCCTTTATTTTTAATCTAATGGATAGTTTACTAGAACAAGGAATGCAAGAGAAAATTGATGGTTTATTCCTTCATTAGAGCATGCACGTGTAAATAGAGAACTACTTGGCCGAAATAGCGTTGTGGTGCAGTCGGAAAACCAATATGTGGTTGGTTTAAACGCAATGTGGATGCCGGCTTTCACGAGGGAGCAAGGCACTAGTGCAGGCTGCTGTTCAAGACATTATTGGTGAGTTTGTCGGGGCATATACAAGTCGGTGTCGTGCCAAAATACCAACTGGTGGAGGAAATTTATTCTCACAAGGAAGACATGTCTCAATTTAGTCTTTCAATTTCCAATAATATAAGTATTTTGTCTTTACATTCAAACTTTGAATATTAGATGACAAACAAATATAATTGTTCATACTCTAGCTAGGACAATTCAACATCAATTCTGTGATAAAAATTAGTAATGCCATTCAAAAAGTTGTTGTGATACGGTTTCAACAAACGTGTAACAGCAAAATAATTGCTTAGATGAATGTTTGGTCATTGGACCAGATATATCAACTCAAAGTTAAACAAGTAGTAGTAGTTAGTATATACACACACACAAAAATAGCACCTACATATGAGGGCCACCAAGCAAATCAGGGGTCAGTCACAACACCAAATGAAGTTTTGCCTCGAGGATCCACAATCCAACGTCCTCTGACAACTAACCTTGAATCTGCTCCAGTAAGGTCAATGCCAGGATGAAGCACCTCAACCTGTTGAATAGCACATGAAAATCCCTCCTTAAAATCCTCAAGAGCAGAGTCTTCCATGCTCTCAATTTTCTTATCTTTCTCAACACAAGATAGCCGAAGAGACTCCAACTCCGACTCCAGCTTGGAGTAATCCGCTTTTGGGGAAAGATATCTCTCGCGGTAAGTCTTGAGCTCATCCATAGTATATTCCAATGTTTTCTGGAGGGTGTTAAGAGATTCATCCTTGATACGATTGTCAGCTTCGGCTTGAGACAAAGAATTCCTCAATCCAGTAACTGAGGAGAGATAGCGAGAATGCTCCTCCTTGAGAATTCTGCTAGTCTCGGTGGCAACAGAAGCTGTCCACAGAGAGTATGTCCGGACGGCCTCCAAAGATTGCTCAAAGCCAATTTTTTTAATTTTCTCCTTATCGGAGGGGGTGGTGTATTGTGATACAACTTCACCGCCAGAAAACTGCACATCCCAAGCAGAGCTAGATTCACCCCGGAAATCATCAACTGCTAGCACAACACGCCAATTATTAGATGGAAGGGTGGAGGTGCCAGCAGGAATAGGAGCATGAGGAATGGGTCGTCGGCTGGAATGGGGACTCAAACGAGCTGTAGATGTGGCCACGACCTTCTTACTCTTGTGAGTTTTCTTCTTCTTATGTTTTTTCTGGGGAGGAGCAGAGAGGTCAACAACAGCAACTGGAGTGCAAGCACCTTGCTCCTGTGCAAGCTGCTTTCGAGCCCGGGCACAGTCACGCTTTTCATCATTCCTAGGTGCTATCCTTTCTGATCCTATATACATTTAAAAAACACATATGTTAGTAAAAGATTAATTCTTTGAACCTCAATCATTCTTGGGCCCTCAGTTCCCTTGGACAAAAACTCGGCCTCTAGAAATTTTCCAGCCGAGGAGGCCCCTGAAGGGTTTTAATCAGTCTGTCTCATAATCACTAAAAGACTGATTTTCCTTTGGGGTCATTCAGATCTTTGTTACAACCATTCTGTATTAACATCACATGGCATATCCCAGTTAGTGAGTGAAGATATTTGATATGTTAAGTAAAATATAAACATTGGTCACCTTCTCTAGAAAAGAAGGTTCCAAATGCAGCTTCCAGATGTAGTTTCTTTGGGGGTAAACTTTTTCTGCACATAGAACAACAATGTTTCACAACATAGTCAAAATTAAATTCTGTCCATTTTTTCAAATAAAAAAAAAAAGATAGCAGAACAATATCTACCTGAATGCTAGAAAAACAAGGCACTGAGCTCGAAGCTGTTTTAACTGGTTTCCTTTGAAAGGCGTAGCAGATGAAGTTACAGGAACTGGGGATTTTCCTGTATCTCTAGGGGGAACATCTTGTCTAAGCATAGTCATTTCTGAGCCACTATTTTGCCTGCCAATCTGCCAATAAAATTATCTGATCAAGCGATCATATAGAAACCACATAGTCAAAAAATAAAAATAAAAAACATAAGTAAATCAGTTTACCTGCGATATTTTATGTCTACCAGCTAGAGTAGTTGAACTCACTCCATCACGATCAAGAGAACCACCATATTGCATTGAACTTGAGAAAACCGGTTTGTACTTTATAGACACATTAGCAGGACCTGCCAACACTCCACGACCCCTAGCATAAGCACCTGAAATTCGATACATTTTTTCTATGAATAGTCGTGAGTACAGAATTCAAAATTATAGATTTTCCCATAAAATTGATTCAATCATTATCTCCATGATTTAACATTAGTAAAAATATTCATATATGGAAAGAGACGATCCCACAGCATTCAAAAATAACTTGAGGACAATGCTGTGAGACATATGACATTCAAATAATTTAGGAAAACCCATGGCTGGTACAAGAAAAGCACCAGTGGTGAAATTAGCTCCACTCAAATAAATTCTACAGTACTGTTGATTATATTTATACAAACTTTTCTACAGTCTTTTCTCAAATTTCACTTATAAATAGGTAGGTAGGCCTTGGCATTTAATTATAAATATTTTAGACTGTTTTCAGTTCTCAAACCAAAGAACAAAGCAGTTTGATGAAGTTGCATCATGAGTAATACTTGAAAATTTTCCCAATCTTTTACTAGAACCAAGGGATGGAGGTACTAACTGCATCGAAATTGTGCCATCATATTACCAGAAAGAACATTAGAAGAAAACCGGGGAACATGGGATTTTTCGGGTATGTTTTGGAAGGAAGATTTTGAAGGGGAGGGGAGGACTTATTTTTCTTTTCTAAATTAAGGAATGGATAAAGTCCTCTAAAACCCTCCCTTTCAAAACTTTCTCAAACCCTCAATCCAAATACACCCCTCAAAAGGTTATCCGTCTTTATTTTGATTCCTGCACCTCTAATAACATGTGTAAGAGGTAGGAACCACCTTGCAGCTTCGCTGGAGCAATATATGCAGAGGAAACTTCCACGTCTTTTGGATACTTTGAATTTGGGCCCTGCGCTATTTGATTGTAATTCTTAGACAAATCGGTTTGCTTTGCGAATAAATGATGACTTTCTGTGTTTGCCCTAAGCATTGAAATATTCTCCATTTGACTATTATTTGGAACCGCATTAAAGTTTATCATTTCACCACTTTTAGCTGGAATACCATCTGATGGTTCGACCTTGATCATTTTCCCCTTCCTTGAAGTGACACCAGTGTTGCGAGGATCCAGTAGAGAAGAACTGTTAACATCCATTTCCACAGGTGATGTTGAATCCCCCCTCTTTCTTTTTGTGACACCTTTCACCTGTTTGTCCCAATTGGCAGCATCATGTCTGTCTTGTGACTGTGAGTTAGCAGACCTAGAATCCGAAGTAGACGGTCTTCCTTGATCAAAAGATTGATTACTCCTCTGAGCTACAGTTCCTTGATAATAATCAGGAGCTCCACCAGTTGGTGCAATTGGTGGTCGACCAGAAGCAAAGGGTTCCATTTTGGGAGCCTCATTTTCAGCCAAACCTGCTCCGGAATCCGTTGCACCACCCACAGCTTGTGAAGAAGATCCTGCATAAATCACAAATGAAATCAAATCAACTGAAAAACTATCACAAATACTATTTAAGCAATATTAAAACAATCATTACCTATTTGAGGACCACTAAATAAAGGAAGACGTGATGACTTCAATGCTTCAATATCAAGACCATGTAGGTTGATGACAGTCTCCATTGCCCTATAACAAACAACATTAAGTAAGACGAAACAGTGATACGCATGAAGCCAGAAATTGTATCGAAGCAGCAACACAAACAAAATATGGTCTAGTGCTAAGAATAATATAAGTATAAGCTTAACTACAATCACCGATGCACCGCTGAGAAAATTAAGTCCACAAGATGCTTTGATAATCAAGTTTATGATCCATTTTCAAGGCCAAACAAATAAAGGTGTTCCCATGGAAGAATCCATCAGCTTCAAGCATATTATTCAAGCTGAAAACTACACAAACTGGCTAAACAAATTCAACCATTTTTTAAATTTGGAAAGAAGCTCCAAAGCCCCCTAACATCCATCTACATCACCAACCCACACACAATGCAATTCAATAAACCATTCCCGTTATTATTTCATTTCTCATCGCACCAATAGCTGATATCTTAACATATGTGAAAGGATAGTTTCAGAAATAACTGTGTGTCCTTAATCCTTATATAGACAATCTGTATTAGATTCTCAATTTTAAAATCGTAGCTCACTACAAAAGAGTCTTATGGCTAAATAATTAAATTCCTATATTCGAACAAGTTTGATGCTAAGTTGCAGACATTTTACCTTGATATCACTTGATATGGTATTGAATGTTCCTTTCCACTCGATTTCATATGTTGTAGTATCTGAAACACTCACCAAATTAATTGCCTAGTTTTTATAAGGGGTAAAAAGAAAAATTGAAGAAATTCATGTAAGAGAAAACAACACACACCACATAGAGTTTAGTAGCCAAGTTGGCTGGCTCATCTTTAGAATCTTGAATAAGTTTACGCAGAAACTTGGCAGCCTCCAACTCGACATTCTGTAGAGATTCCATCTCATTTGAACTGCACAAACAAAGTATTGTGATAGCAAAGAGCAGCCAACTTTCTATCTTCTTCTCCAAGTACCCTAACTTAAAAGTTTTCAAAACCAAGTGATGAGAAATTATCCCAAAATCTATAATCAGCTAGATAGATTAAGATTAACCTGATTTTTCCTATCATAATAAAAACAAAACCCAGAAAGAAAAACCCTGCCTTTTAACGAATATCCTAAAAACACACATTGTTAATTAACACTGTAAAACACGGAAAATCAACTAAAACCTTCGTGGTTGTTAGGAAACTTGAAAAAATTCCAGCTGGAGCAGCTAAAATCGGCAAATCCAAACAAATTTGCGACAAAAATTAATATACGGGCATGCAGTACTTTCGAGGATCCAGGACGTTTAAAAATGGTGTATTGCTGTGAGTCTTTCTCAATAATTAGTCCTCGAAAAATGAGTGTGTTATTTGAACATCCAAATACAAATGTAACACCATATATGTGTTATCTATCTACAAGTTGCATGCATTTCAAAAGATATACATAAAACTAAAGAACACAGTATTTGACATCAAAAGTTTGTCGTCAAAAAATCATTTATCTCAAAAAATTGATTATCAAGTTAGTTCACATATGTTTAACTGGTTTATGAAAAGTGATTGAAATATGGGAAGTTGAAGAGAAAAGTAATATCCTAAAAGAACACATGATGATGAATTAACATTGTAAAACATGAAGCAGTGAGAGAGAGGATTACCTGATCAGAGGTAGCTTCTCTCAAAATCTGATTTCAGCTTACGCTTCAGCTATGCTTTGATGAGTTGGGCGGGAAACTAGCTATGCTTCAGCTGTCATTATTACTTTTTGGGTCTTGCTGCTGGGATTTAGATTTTTTACCTTCAAAAATACTAAATTCACCTATATTTATTTTACTTTCAAGTTCAATTTTGTCATTATAATCTATTATATTATCTCTCTTCATTCTCTCTCCCAGTTTGCACGAAATGTAAATAAATGTCAGATTTTTGATTGTAAAGAATCAAAATTCGTCTTACTGACCTTTGTTCTAATGGTACATGTTAAGGAACTTAAAAATAGAAATTTTCTATATTAAATGCCTCAACATGTTCTTATTATTATGCAATTCAAATCTATCAGTTTACAGGTACTTTTTAATGAAAGAATAATTGTATTTGTCATTCAAAATTATTGCCTAAAGTTGCACAATATATGCATAAGAAAAACGCAAAAAAAAAATATATACACAAGAAAAAAAATTCAATAATCCGTGCTTTGTCTTCTACAATATAAGAATTCCATGAAAGAAGAGAAAGAGTAAAAGTTATCAGAGGAGAGAGAAAAAAATCAACAACTCATAAGAGAGATGCAGATACGCAAGAAAGAGAGAGAGAAAAAAGAGAATTATTATTGGAGTGAAGAGAGAGAATGTAATACATTAATTAAAATTGGAAAAACCATAAAAAGTGGAGCATTTATTGTTCCTTATCCTGTGCAATGTTATACAAGTTAGAAAAACCCTTTTTTTTTTTTCACTAGAACTTAAACTCTCGACCTTTTACACCTAAACACATTTAACCTTAGACTATTACTAATTTTTAATAGTGTCTCCAATCTTGAATATAAGCAATAAGTACATTGTTTTTGATAGCAACAAAAATTAACTATTTATATTGCATTTTTTTATAATCTAAAATATAAACAAAATTCGACTGATATTATCATATTGCTTTTGCTCCTACATTATGCATAGATCATAATTTTCAATAACACTTTCATTTTTATGATTCAGGATTCGATTCGCTCTCTAGCTTATGCAAAAAGAAAAATATGTTAAAAGAAGTCAATCATCTTAAATGAATCTGTTATCTCAAAAAATTATTCTATGATGTTGCACACTAATAAGGATAACTTTGTTTACCAAAAAAAGAGATAGAGTGAATCGATTAATAGTCCAATAATAATTTTCATATCAATTACTCATGTCAATTCTGTGATTCAGAACATGCATGCCCAAGTACTCGACCATTGTGGCAGATCTGTATTCAAATTTTCATATCAACTACTACATTAATTTACTTTTCATATTACTAAAAATAATGTTCAACACCAATTCTGTGATAAAAATTAACCTTGGAATAATGCCATTCAAATAGTTGTTGACTTGTGATATTGTTTCAACAAATGTGTCTCAGCAAAAATAATTGCTTAGATGAATGTTGGTGTTGAACCATATCAACTCAAAGTTAAGCCAGTTGTACGATATATAGAAGTTAAATTACAACATATGTACAAAATAACACCTACATATAACATATAATATAATATATACAGGGACTGATTTCATTACTTCGTTTCAGATTCTCAGGCTTCTGCTTTCTCATACAAGCTCTACTCGGGCAATTCCATTTACAATCTGAATTTTGAATGATGATGTTCCTTCGGTGAATTTCAGACATTTTTTATTGATTACTTCTGTGTTTCTCGGTCTTTGGGCGCATTTTCTTCTTGCACGACTTCATCTTTCTGTTTAGTTACATCAGCTTCAGAGTTGCCAATTAAATCTTTGTCAGACAAGCACTCAACATGCTCACTCACTGCTGCAGAAGAGCATACAGATGACATATCCACTCCATCTCCAACAGCAGCCTTCATTGTAGCTGTGCTTCCATCTATACCTTTCTCAGATAAGCCTTCCTCCTCTTTTTCACCTGATGCTAAGGAATTTGGAACTTGAGATACATTTGCAATCTCAGCAGCACAACTTTCAGAAACATTCACGCCGTCTCCTACATCACCCTTCATTGTAGCTGTGCTTCCGTCTTTACCTTTCTCAGATAAGCCTTCCTCCTCTTTTTCCCCTGTTGCTGAGGAATTTGGAACTTGAGATACATTTGCAGTCTCAGCAGCACAGCTTTCGGAAATATCCACTCCATCTCCTATAGCAGCCTTCATTATAGTTGTGCTTCCATCTATACCTTCCTGAGATAAGCCTTCCTCCTTTTCTGCTTCCTCCTTTTCCCCTGATGCTGAGGAATTTGGAACTTGAGAAACATTTGCAATCTCAACAGCACAGCTTTCGGAAATATCCACTCCATCTCCTGCAGCAGCATTAATAGTAGCTGTGCTTCCATCTATACCTTTCTGAGATAAGTCTTCCTCCTTTTCCACCGACGCTGAGGAATTTGGAACTTGAGATACATTTGCAATCTCAGCAGCACAGCTTTTGGGAATATCTGTAGATGCCTCAATTTGATGACCAATCTCAGCTTCTGAAGGCTTTGATTCCTGTAATGTTAAAAGATTTTAATAGGATCCAGAAGATATGAATTCATGAAAATTAAAAGGATAATGCAAGTGTGCTAATATGCGCCAAATACCACAAAATACCTCATTATCAACAATTTGATTCTCTTCTGATTCTGAACCAGCAAGTGGGTTGCAGAGGATATCCCTTTCAGTGGATACATCAACTTTATCTTCCTCCATCACAGACAAAGGTAATTCCGTGCTTCCGGATATCAACCCTGGATCAACCATGTCGCAATCAGATACCTTTATTTGATGAACCGTCTCAGCTTCAGAACATTTTGATTCCTCTTCTGGTAAAGGATTTGCAACGGAGTCCTACACATATTGAAGTCAGTAAAAAGTTGGAGAATTACCGAGTCAGAAATGCCAAATGTGCAACGTGACATACCTTGGTTCCATCTATACAACTTCCCTCTAGAATCAAAGGATCTCTTTGTTCATCCTGAATTATCACATCAACGTTATCTTCCTTCACCAGCGAGGAAGAAGGTGGTGCATTCATGTTAGTGAGTCTTTCTCGATCATCCTCGGGTTCAGAAACCTGAGTAGCATTTATTTGATCACTAATTTCAACTTCTAATTTTGTGCCTTTCATCGACAACACATCCTCACTAGACTGGCTGACAGTCACTAGATGGCCAGATTGCAACCTATCAGAGCAATTGCTCTGACCTGCATCGGATCCCTCTATGTCATTCTGGGATTCAGACATGGCAACCAATTTATTATCGGATGATACCCCGATATTTTCTTCCTCCTTCAATTGAGACAATGAAGGCTGAACAATACCTGGGACAGTTAATAATTCATCAACCTGACAAACACCCGGTTTACCAAACGAGTCATCAGAGCACATTGGTACCCTCTGAGACATTGAATGGCTTTCTGAACAATCATTACCTGATGAACTGATCTCCTCTTCTTTCTTTACTGAAGGAGGCGAGATCTTCAATGTATCATCTCCAACATCAGATATATTTTTATCACCCTGCTCAATTTTAGAATCTTTCAATCCATCCAATGAAGATGAACTGGTGTATACTACCCTTGTGGATGAATCCATTTGACCGTCAGTTTCCATTTTATCAACTTTTGCTTCCTCCTGGACTCCAGAGCAGTTAGCCGCAGCCTTCTCCATTGACTCCTCCAGAGGGACTGAGCCCCTATTTTGCTCCTTTACCAAGGTTGATGGGGGTAGAACTGCCGTTTCAGACACAGTTTCTTCACCAAGACTACCAGTCTCAGAAACAATCACTATATCGGTCACAACAGCTTCACTTACGGAATCACCTACATCCCTTCTTTCCTGGGAAAGGGACTCTGAAAAGCTCTCAACCAGCGGAGTCTCGTCCAGATCAGCAGGTTCTAATGCATCTGGATGCTTCTGAACTTGAACAGCTTTGGGGCTTACAGGACATTCCTTTTCAGAATTTGTCTCTGAATGCTGTATCATGGAGGGTTCTAGTGCTTTTGAAGATGGTTCAGAAGTTGATGCAGGATCCAAGCTCAAACACGGAGGCTCGGTATTATTTCTATCATGATCAGATGATGCAGAAATTGTATATCCAACAATGCCCTCTACAAGAGAGAGTTCAGCAGATGCTTTTAAAGATGACTCAGTTTCACTTCTAGAATTAGTTTCAGCACTTTCAGAAATATTACCAACTACCATTGTCCTTGAATGAGGATCTGTTGCAGGACTAGGTGGTATCACCTTTGGTTGTTCGCTCAAAATTTCAGCCTGACCCACTAACGTAGAGTTATCAGCACAAGCAAAAGATGTAGATGGTTGAGAAGGCTCCAATTTTTCATTAGAAGTGTTCTTTGTAATATCAGGAGCTTCGTTTGCGGATGAATGGCTCTGAACACAGATATCAGCCTGACTAGACTCGGGATTATTACTAAAAGTTTCAGGTGCCAATGGAATTGCTGGGCATCCTTTGCCATTGATATCAATGGGAGAAGATCTTGAACACTTCTCTAAAGAGTCAGATTGGCTTTCAAGATTATGATCAACCACTAAAAGAGGTTCAGCAACAGGAGAAACCGCAGATGAACCTATCTGATGAGGTGCTGTCTCTTTACTTGAATCAGTAGAGCCACAACCAGTAGCAAGCCTCTCAGAAGAGCCATCAATCTTTTGGTGATCATTAAGAGGAGTTATATCAAGAGCCTCCGTTTCACTCTTAGTAGTTGAGTTTTCAATATTATGTTCTGTCTGTTCAGCCTTTTCTTTAACTTCACCATGGCAAATAGTTTCAGGCTTACTGACAACAGGCAGAGCAGTGTTCCCAAGAATTAAGCTTTTATCAGATTCAACATCAGATTCTTGCTTGTTCCCCTTCACTGGCATGGCTGGTGTCAGGCTCAGTGCTCCAATAGTTGGCGTATCTAAACTTGGTTTTCCTTCCAAATTCTGCATATCAGATGCCACTTCTGATTGTTTTTCATGAACATTTGCAGCAACATTACCAGTATGACATGCTGCCCCGGCAGTTTCTAAATCAGAACATTTTTTATCCACCACACTCTGGCTACCAGAGGCATCCACGGCAGCTTTAGTTGTTACATGTAGAAAAGACGTGTTTCTATCTTCGCTCCCAGTAGGATCATGAACCTTAGGCTTTGGCAAGCAAGTTCCGGAGAAAACTTCCTTCATTACCCTTGCAACATCATTGACATTATGCAGTCGGCCAAAAGCAGGAATCTTATCTGAGGATACAGGTGCACTGTCAATCCTTGTTGATGCAACTTTCTGTTGCTTATTTTGGGCAGGATCGGCGGCTCTCTCTTTTCTCTTGGAATCATTAGCTACTCCACTGGGCAAAAGGGTCTCAGATGCCTGAGCTTGAGGAACATTTGAAGTGGCTGTACCCACCAACGAACTCACTGGTGAAATCTGGGCATGATGACTTAACTTAGGATCTTGGCCAATATGAGCATCAGGAGCGGCAGATAAAACTGGAGCTGGTTTCCTTCCTCGGCGCCGTGGTGGCTCCACTCTGTTTTGAGTTTTACGACCTTGCCTTTTGGCTGACACAGATTCAGAGCCTGGTGTTGAAGGATTAACAGTGCTTAATGTACTGGGAACAATCTGTGCAGTCACAGGATCTACAGCTTGACTAATGCTTTCTGTAGTTGCACTACCCGCCAAGGATTTAGTTGGAGTGCCGACAACCAACGGGGAGATTTTAGTAGCTACAACGGTTTGATGAATTTTACCATCTGAATATTGATCTTTCGTAACCTCAGTAGTGGCCAATGGTGTGACAAATAAATTTGCATTCCCTGAATTAGCAAGAACTTCAATTTTAGAAGGTATGATTTCAGAAGATTTTGAATCATGAACATCAGCATTCTTAACCTTCGCTAAATCTTGTCCTGCAAAAGAATTCCTTAGATTACTTCCAAGGCATTTTCAAAAATAAATGTGATGTTAAAATTTTAGAACAGAAATGCACAATATACCTGGAGAATTGACTGTACTATCTTCACATGAAGGCAAGATCACTGCCTGCTTGGCTAAATCATCTGATTCTTCCGATGATTTTAAATCCCGATTACTCTGTGATGCTTGATCCTGGATGATACATTTTGATTCTTGACTATTGTTCTCCTGCAAGCTTTTCAATTCAGTGGCTTTATCGTCCACAATGCCGGATGAAGTCAATAAATTAGAAGTTTGATCCACGTGCTGAAGACCTAAAACAACTTGAACAGGAGGTGACATTGTTGCTTGTTTCTTTCCCCTACGCCGAGGAGCTCCAGCTCCAATTTGCCCTTTACTTTGCAACTGTACGGGTGTATAATTGGGAGCAGTTTGAGCCATAGTAGTAACAGAGGACAAAGGAAGGGGTAGCTGAGAATTCAAAATAACCCCAGCACCCAAATTATCGTTTCCACGGTTTGAAGAAACTGAACCCGAAATTGTAGTTGGATGGTGTACAGCAGCAATGCTAGGAACAGTTTCACTCTGGGGAATACCCTGACCTGAAGAAGGATTCACTAATTTATCTTTTATTTGCTCGTTGACCTTGACATCGGGAACAACAGAACCAGCAGGTACAGGAGGCGGCATTATAACCTGCTTCTTCCCTCTACGTCTAGGCAATTCCCGACCACTTTGAGTTTTCTGCCCTTGTCCTTTTGCTTGAGTATGTGCAGAAACAGAAGCAGAAGCTGACTGAGAAGGCATAGGAGGAGCAGGCACTGCATTAGCAGCCACATCTGTATTAGGAACAGGTCCTGTATTAGTGGGCAAGGGAATTGCAGCTGACTGAGAATTAAGTGGAACAGTAGTCGCAGGAGGTATGTTAGCGGTCACTCCTGTAGTAGACTGCTGCATAGGTCCACCCAAACCTGTAACTACAGCAGAATGACCAACAGAATCAGGAGCAGATGATGTTAAACGTTCAGGCTCATTTCCCTTCTGTGACTGCATATTTACTTCAGCAATTCCAGAAGTTACTGGAGGGATCATGGCAGCTGGTGACCTATCTGAAGCAACTCTTTTTGGTCTTCCACGGCCACGTTTTGCTGGTGGTGTTGTTATCTCTTTAACATGCTGCACCGGCAAACTTTCGACAGACGGCAATGTCGGGGCCACTGGAGGGACAGAAGCAGGTTGCGTGACAGTAGTAGCAGGATTTGGGACAGTAGCAGCAGGATTTGGGACAGTAGCAGCAGGCTGTGGGACAGTAGAAGCAGGCTGTGGGACAGTAGCAGCAGGTTTTGTGACTGTAGAAGATACAACAGGGCTGGAAGTATTGGTCATCTCTGCCACGTTTACTTTAGGTGAATCTTGTGTTTCAGCCTGACACATTTTCTCAAACTCCTCCTCTGTCCATTGCTCTTCATAGGAACGTACCTATAAAATGTATATAAAATGGAGATGAGAAAATAGATAGTACACCTAACACACTATATGGTACATTTTAAATTACTTTTTCTTTCTTCCAATAAAGTTACCTGGAGGTGAAATTATACATATCATAATTAATAGTTATACAGGAGTATTACCCCAACGAAATTTCATAATATGTATGTAGATACGATGATGATTGATGACAATTGACAAGAAATACAAGAAATACAATTGACAGAACAATTCAAATAAATAAAATAAAAAGACAACCTCTCTTGCACGTTTTCCTCTGCCATAATGCTGAGTATCAAGGCCCCCAAGAGCTCCTCTCTTTCGTTTTACCCCATTAGATTCCACGTCACCCTTAGGCACCTCATCATATATCTTCATTGCTTCATTGAACTGTTTCAGGTCATCATCAGTGACAAGTCGAGGAGGAAGGGGAGGAGGAATAACATCAGAGCCATCAGTTTCATGCCCAAGCACCAATTTCTTCCATGTAACCTGGAACAGATTTTTGGGGAGCTCCGGTAAGATTCTCCTCAGAGAAAAAGCATGCAAAATGCTATATTTATGTGGATGAAAAAAGAAGCAAATAATAAATAGCATACCAGCTCACATTCCTTCCTTTTCATGTCAACGGCCTCAAACACATCTAACTCTGATTCACTGCAGACAGACAATATTTCAGTCACATTTCCCATTCTTTCTTCTCTTTTTGACACAAAATTTGGGTGGTTGGGTATTGAATTATAACATAGCTATAAAATACAATATTTTTTTCAACATATACTAACATAAAAATGTAGCTATAAATACAATTACAGAAGTATCAGACCAACAGTTGTGACACTAGAAGATCATCAACAATCACAACCCAAACAATAGAAATTGCAGTTAAAGAGATGCAATGATGTAAACACGTCAGAAAAGGATAGCATGCTTAAATGACAATAATACATCGGGAACCCTTCGCTATAATTAAAAGGAAGGTATAGGTAAAAGTCACATGCATATGTTACCACAATTACTATCAACTCCTAATATACCTACCAATTTATCATGTCAAAAATTGGCATAATTCAAATATCAATGGAAGTTGAGAAAGGAAATCCCACAATAGAAAATAACATATTAGTCCACAGCTGGGAGCAGAAGGTAAAAGCTTAAAAAAGCTATGCACCTGCGAGCTAAGACATGATTTAGAGCATCATCATCCAAAACAGGTGCAGCCTCTTCCTTCTTACACTCACGCAGAAGGGATTCCAAGTATTCTCTTCGATCTTCAGCACTGCAAAAAATATAGACAAGAAAATTTACAGCTGATTTGAAATTTTTGTAACAAATTAAAGGTGAAATACATCACAGCATTACCAACCTTGTATTATTGTCAAAAAATCCAGCAGTAATGCTCTGATTAGCAACACCAAGTTTGTGCTCAGCTGAAGCTCTGACTTGTTCTTCAACAGTTTGTACCTTGTAACAGTGTAAGCAGAAGAAACTTTAGCATGTGTGACAATAAGGCACTACATTTACAGAGTGAATTTGAGAACCCTGAGTCCCTGAACTCTCCTCACTTCACTTCCTGATTCCAAAAAACACTCTCAACCAAGGTTACAGGCCAAGGAACTACTAACAAACTAACTCTTTCAGTTACATTACAACCAGTTAGTTGTTCCCTATATACCCTCTTAATTATTGACTTGCTAATGATACCACAATATTAATACCTGAAAATGCTACTATAAATAGTCAGAAAAGCGGACAAGCTAAATGCACTGGAAACAAACTAACACATTTTGCAAGCAACATCACATGTCCCATCCATCTTAATCCCCCAAAATAGAAGGATAAAATATCAATATCCAGACCACAAAATGAATTAGAATTTTGTAAAGCACTTAACAGCAAAGAAGCAGTTATGTATAGAACATGATGCATGCACATATCCACAATAACATGGAGACAATTCCACTGGAAAAATAATGGTCACAATTCAAGTATTTGATGACTTATTAAATAGTTTCATATATGACTTGAAATTTCGCATTTCTACTCGTTCTAAGACAGTATCAAGCACATTTGAAACAACGATCACCACTACGCAACAGGTACTTAGGTTCTATTCAACGAGTGATGAGACTTGAATATTTTTAATTAAGCATAAATAGCTCAAGTATGGTGAATTATTTTAAAACCAATAGCTTGTAATACTTGAAACCAGATATCCAAAGTACAGATACTGTTGAGAGTCCCACGTTGACTAGAGATATAGCCCAAGTAATCAATTTCAATGATAACAAACAGTAACTCAGAACAAATAGTACTAACTGTTTCAAAACGAAGAACAAGAACATCCCTCTTTTGACCAATTCTATGAGCCCTTGCCTGGGCTTGCAGATCAACCTGAAAAAAATACCAACAACAACATAATAATAATACTGTAATAAGCAATAAAAGCAAGCATATAGAAAATCATATAAAGAAATTTCATTGCCTGGGGATTCCAATCAGTGTCAAATAAAATCACAGTATCAGCAGCTTGAAGATTCACTCCAACACCACCGGCTCGAATGCTTGTAAGTTGTGACAATAGATGAATGTCAGCGATATGAAAAATAATATAAATTGAAGGTAACCAAAAAACAAGATGAAATAGTCCTGTTAGTTATGTCCTTAAGATTATATCTTAATATCATGAAACAAAGTATAAGGAAAAATCAACGTTTCAACACCAACATCCCCCATCCCAAAGTTTACTAGAACGCAAGATATATTTCCAATGTAATACAATTGTGCATGAGGTTTCAATCACAGTACGAAACTTAATGACAATCAAATCATTTCGGACTAACTGCAGTGAAATGTTTCAACAATAAATAACTAGAAGTGCATTTTAACAGGCATACAGGAATCTAGAAAATACAGTAGTGTGCAGGAGCAAATGTGAAATGTTAATAACATTAATTATATTAGATACCACGTATACTCATCAGCACTGGCAATCTGGAAATTGAAAAGTACTTGATTTTTATTTAAGGCTTAAGGCGTATCTCAGTAATTTCCAGAAGTCTGATTTAGAAATATAGTGCATACTTGGTTGGTTCTTGAAGTTTTCGTATATTCTTTATATCTGATTTATTTCAAAAAATTTCAACTAGTCGGATTCATTTTGAATCAAAATCTTTCAATCATAAATCATTTAAATATATATAAGGTTTCAGTTTGGCAAGAGGCCCCATACTATCTCCCTCAGCACTGCAATAAAAACCTTGAGTTCATCAATATTTAGTTGATCTTAAATCAGAATATTGTTTTTTTATGTCAATTCATAAGCAAAAAACAAGATGTAAGTTTGATTAATCCTATAAATACTGTCAAGTTTCTTGGAAACAAAACCCCAAAAAATAAATTTCCTTCCCCAATCTAATGTCTCAATTGACTATTTCAAATCCACAACTATTACTCCGATAGAGATTAAAATTACCTGAGTAAGAAGATAAAATATGGGGAATCGGGTTTGTTAAATAGGTCAATTAGAGCACCACGGTCACCTCCTGATGTATGCCCATCCAACCGGAGATACCGATACTGTTTTGAAGTTAAGTATTCTTCCATAACATCCAGAAGTCTAGTCATCGTCGAAAAGAAAAGAACCTGAAAAAGCATTAGCAGTATGATATTAAACATTAAGAATTAAATTTTCAAAAGATTGATTGGAATATAAGAACCGGTTTAGTTTCATAGACTTGGCAGAGGGAGGGGACATAAACTGTCAAACACATTTAGCATCCAAAGGAAAGAGACTAGAAAAAGTTTACAAAATATCTTTCATCGCAGTTACAACAGTTCATGTCAATACTTATGTGAAAGAAGTTAGATGAAGTAATCCAGCGACAAACATATAAAAATTTCATACCCGGTGATCTGTTGCCTTCAATTTAGGTAACACACGATCCAACGTCTCAAGCTTCCCACAAAGTCTAATAATTGGTGGAAGATAATGCTTAGGTATATAGTTATCTACCTGCAAATGGAGAAAAAAGTCATATTGTACTGGTATTGTAGTATATATACCGCCTCCCCCCTCCTTTTCAAAAAAAGTAACAAATATAGAAAAAGAGGAAGAGAAATAAATACAATGACACAATTCAAACAATGGAATATGACGTGGTTTTAGCTATACCAAACTAATGGCCTATATTCAAACAATGACACAATTCACTAAGATCAAGGAACATTACAAGGAGTACTGCTCAACACAAATATCCTCATTCCATGTCATGACCAGGAACTTTTCCAGCAGGGTCACATGTTAGTGCAAGACCCAAACCAAACACAAACCACTTTATACCTCACCATACCTGGCTTTATTTTTTAGGATTTTTCTTTTTCTCAGGTTTTGACAATTTATAAAATGATCTTGAAGATGGTATCTCATAATTTAAATACCATATCAGAATGTTTTGAAATTCAAATTCAAATAAAAAATAGAAGCATAACGTAATTTAAATCTCAACAACTCCATTCTGTAAGTGAGTTGCAGTTAAAATCACAATTCAATCCTCAATAAATAAATTAGGGTTAGAGAAGAACCATATACAGGATATGAACATACCTCCTCTGTGTGAAGCTGGCTGAGATATGGATGATTGCATATATTTCGAAGCTCCATGACAGAGTTGTGAACTGACCGAGCCTGACAATTGGGAATGTAAATTAGACCAGCAAAGTAGTTACATATGTGTCGAAAGCTATTTTTATTTTTTAAAAAAATTAAAAAAACTAAAATAAAAAATAAAATGAGTGGAATAAATTCTCAGTTCACTATCAAATGGTCAAGTTAGATCATTCAACAAAAAGGATAAAGTACTATAAAGGAACCTTTGAAGTGCCAATAGCACCAAGATTATCTTCCACTCTCTTCATTAAAAGTTTTTGATATGAAGAAGCCTCGCATCTTATAAGTCTTTCAATCTTCGAAGGCAACTGATTTTCAACCTAAAAGAAAACATTGGAAACACAAAAACAGTAGCACGTGATGACGATTTCATAAGCTAATATCAGTAGGGCAGACAAGCATATCGCCATTTTCAATATCATATTTCCAAATCATCGTAAGTGATGAAGAGTCAAGATGGAGGTCACTGTCAGATAACATATAACGAAAACAATTGTATTAGATGGTTTAAATATAGAGAATACATGTTCTACAAGTACATATATAAAACCATTCAAACTTACAGATACCATCACCATAAATGGAACAAAACTCACATAACTTCAAAAATATATATTTTTGAAAATTGTTTATGTTTCCAAGCTCTGAGCATTTGAAAATGATAGAGCAGCACAGGCTGCTGAATGCTAAAGATTCTTTTACCCATAAAATGTTTTGGGAATGCTCACAAATAAAAAACACATAAAGAAAATAAGGCCTCAACCAAAAATAAAATGAATAAAGAATATATGAATGAATAAAATACACCGGAATAAAAATAATAATATAAAATTATTAATAATTTCATTTCAAGTACTACTAAGAATGAACAATTGACTATAAGAATCATAACTCCTAAGATACACAAGTATATAAATAAGAAAAGAACGAACCGTGGTTATAGACTCATAGTATATGAAAACTCAAGGAAAAGTGGGAAATAAGTTTTAAGTTGAGTATTAATGACCTTGTGTTTAAGCCTCCGAAGTACAAATGGTCTCAAAACTTGGTGCAGACGATTTATGATCAAGAGATTCTCCTCCTCAGACAATAAAGCCTAGTTACAATATAAAACAACAAAATAAGCATGCAAAAATCAAGGAAGCTTAAATTAGAACAAAAACTGTGTAAGTTTTACATAGACGGGATTGGTTCATAACTTACTTCATCGGTTGAGTTATCTCCAGTACTCTCAAATGGTTTATTAAACCATTGAGAGAAGTCCTCCGATGAATTGAATATGTTAGGCAACAAGAAGTTAAGCAGTGCCCATAGTTCTTCAAGATTGTTCTGCACATAATGAAACCAGCAGTTACAGACTATAAATTTATAGAAAAACGGACAAAAGTGAAACAAAGGGAATTATATGAGCCTGGAAGAAGGGCTGAGCAGAAACTCTGTCATTCCCAAGAAAAAGCGCATGCATATGTTTGAAGAAAATTATAGAGAAAATATTCAAATGGTCCAAGCAGAAATGCCAAGTAAACTGAACTGTGAGCTTATATGTTTGAAGAAAATTATAGAGAAAATATTCAAATGGTCCAAGAAGAAATGCCAAGTAAACTGAACTGTGAGCCACAAGAAAAGAAAACAAAAGAAGAAAAACCTGCAATGGTGTTCCAGTTAACAGCAATCTGTGAGAGCTCTGGTAGTGTTTCAAGTCAGCATTCAACTTGCAAGAAGCATTCTTTATGCGGTGGCCTTCATCAATTATTATATAGTGCCAATGTACTTTGCTCAGCTTTGGTCTATCATGCTTGTTCATCAGATATTCATACGTTGTCAAAAGAACATTAAATTTCTGGTGAACAATTTTTTCCCTAAAATATGAAAGAATTAATAAGGAACACACAAGATAAAGTATTGAACAGATGAAGGAGGTCAATATCGTAAAGTTCAATTACTTGAATAGCCGACGTCTCTCCTCTGGCGGTCCAGCATAGACAATTTTATGAATACTAGGAGCCCAAAAGTTTATCTCTGACTCCCAACCGGGTAGAACTGAAGAGGGCACGACAACAAGGAATGGTCCTCTATCATTTTTGGTTTCCATCAGGTAGCAGATTAGAGAAATCACCTATATAATAAAAGGACAGTAAGAATTTATTTATACTAATCACAACTGTTCTTCCGATCTTTCTGGTACAAAATATGCACCATGATCTTTTAGCATGTATACATGCACTGTAACATAATCATAGAACTATGAAATATCACAAACAAATCATCCAGGAGAGATCTATAGTGTTAGATAATAAGTTATTGGGCTTATGTTATTGGGCCCTTTAAGTTTCTAAGTATTAGTCTAGTCCATTAAGTTTTACTATATATTTGCTTGTAACTTTTAGTATGTTAGGTGATTGTAATGAAAACCTAGCTTCCCATTGTCTTCTCATCCTCTTTTGTTAACATGGTATACAGAGCAAGGTTCGATCCTCCTTTAACTAATTCGTTGTTCCACTGTTAAGTTCCCAAAGTTTGGGAATGTTTTTATTTATTGTTGTTGATGATTGGCTCTTTTGAAAAGAAAAATCCATCTGTTGGTTCGCAAATATTTCTATGGCATGTTATCTCCCGCTGTGTTCTTCATGAGGGTGCGTTGTTTGTTTTCATTTAGTTTCATAAATTTTGATTAGATGTTGTAAAGTGGAACTTTGGATTTGGTTGGAGAACTTGATTGGTGGATGTGAATGGAACTTTGGATTTGGGTACTTTTGATTTGGTCATTCGGATGTTTTTATATGTTAGGAACACGTTGATTTTGTATGCTGTTTGTGGGAACATGGTGAGTGCTTGTAAGGTGTTTGATTAATGTCTTGTGTTGGATTTGGTTTATTGAAATATCTTGTTGGTTGGCTTTGTTCTAATTTGGATTAAAAGGTTGTATTGTGAAGACAATATAGGTTGTTTTATTTTATGGGATTGATGGAAAATGGCTTATTGGAATGCAATGACTTCTTGTTATGAAAAGAATGGGATGTATGAGCAATTGAGCATTGTTGTGATTAGTGCTATGACAACTTGTACAAGCCTCTCTGTTGTCATGATGGGGAGTGTGCTTAAACTCATTGAACAATTTTGTAGCTAGATAAATTTGGGCATGTTGGGAGACTTTATGTTTTAGATGAACCGAAGAGTTTTATGGTGATGTGGATTTCTTGTTGGTATGTTAATTCCTCTTTTGATTGTTTCTTGTTTGGTTGATTCTCTTTTGGTTCTTCTCTTTGATTGTCTTCTTCCCTTTGGTTTTTATTATCTCTTTGATTGGTCTTCTCTCTCTGTTGGTTCCTATGTTTGGTTGTTTGATTTGGTTTGGTTTGATTCTTCTCTAATTGGTTGTTTATTTGTCTGTTTGATTGATTATCTCTCCAGTTGGTTCTTCTGCTTGATTGTTTCTCCCTTTTGATTGTTTCTCCCTCTTGACTCTTCTGTTTGAGTGCTCCTCTCCTCATTGATTCTTCTGTTTGAGTGTCTCTCTAACTGATGATTTCTCTTATGTTTGAATGTCTCTCTCTGATAATTTTTTTTTGTCTGATTGCTTCTCTCTGCTGATTTTCTTCTATCTGATTGCTTCTCACTGCTGTTTTCTTTTGTTTGATTGCTCCCCTCCATTTGGTTTCTTCTTCTGATTGATTGCACTTCATGTTGATTTTTCTGATTGATTGAATTTCTCCCTGTTGATTCTTCTGATTGGTTACTTCTCCCCCGATTGATTCTTCTCTTCTCTCTGTATTGGTTCTTCTATTCGATTGTTTCCCTCTGTATTGGTTTGACTCTTCTCTCTTTTGCTTTCAATTGAATTGGATTTGTTTGACTTGGTTTAGTTTGGATTGGTACAATTGAGTTTGGGTTTAGTTTGGATTTGTTCGATTGATTCGGTTTCGGTTGGTTTTAATTGGATTGGATTAGTTTGATTTTGGTTCTCCTCTCTCTCTAATGGTTTATCTCTTTTGGCTGCTAGTTGATGCTTCTCTTCGTGGTAATGCTATTAGTTGGTTTGGTTTCATAGGGTTAATTTTGTAACAAGCGTAAAGCTTAGTAAGCTTTAGCTTGAGGGGTAGTGTTTTCAGTTTATATTATTAACTATGTTTTTCGTTTTGTTTGACAAACTCTCGATGTCTCCTGTTGCTGCATCGTGAGTTTGAGGGTAGGAGTTAGATAATAAGTTATTGGGCTTATGTTATTGGGCCCTTTAAGTTTCTAAGTATTAGTCTAGTCCATTAAGTTTTACTATATATTTGCTTGTAACTTTTAGTATGTTAGGTGATTGTAATGAAAACCTAGCTTCCCATTGTCTTCTCATCCTCTTTTGTTAACACATAGTACATACTAACAAAAATGCTAATAATGGAAAAAGGAACAAAAAGGAACCCAGTTAAGTATATATAAAGCCTTATTAGTTAACAAAATTGATTACCTGAACTGTTTTACCCAGACCCATTTCATCTGCAAGAATTCCATTCAAATGATTGTTATATAGCGAAACCAACCACCTCAGACCGTTCATTTGATATCTGAAGACAAAAATTGAAATCACAAAGTATGCAAGTCAACAGACCAAGAAAACAAAACAAGGAATGTAAGCCCAAACTCTTGGCTCATGAGACTAGATTATCTAAGAAAACGAGCAAACAAATGTAAAATGAGGACAAAATTCCCCAAGCTGAGCCAGAGATGACACTGAATTACAAAAGTAATCCTACAGTTCAACTTGGATCTCCAGTGGAAAATACATGTGTTGTATAAATTATATGAAATATGAAAAGACAGTTACATACTCCCTTAATTTTCCGCCGTGCAAAATAGATGGCTGTTCTGCAATGCTCTCCTTTACACTGCAGGAACAAAAATTGCTTAGCATGAATCAGGTCGTCAAAGCTATTCAATACAGTATTAGTGCGCATTTCAAAAATATATTTATGCATTGATACCATGGACAGTTGAACACATAAAATCTTTGAAACTAAAAAATAAAAATCAACCACCAAAACTCCTCAGTTTCTGCTGCATTTCATCCTTTAATAATAAAAGATCAAGATATCCAACTTTGGTACCAATAAACCTTTTAAAGAGTATATAAGAGCAGAACTGTTACCTGTGGGCCATCTTATAATACTTCTCATTGCTTTCCATATAATGCTGTGAAACAGAATTTGAAAAATCACCAACATATTTAAGAAACGAGACTTTAACTTAATAATGGGATGTGTGTAGCAAACTTGCCTTTGCCTGATCACTTTCATCCTCGTCTACCAAAGTAGTTTCACTATTCTCAAGAAAACCGGTACTTCCTGCATCATCAACATCAAGCCCTAAACGTCCTGCAGCAGCCTTTGCTTCTTGTAGCTTGGACCCAAGCTTTTGAAGGTACTTTTCAGTCGCTTTAAGGAGTTGCTTCACACGATCTGATTTTGCATCCTGGTGTAGTAATGAAGACGTTATTCAATGTTAAGAATGTGAATTTCAATGCATGTTATGTATCTATTAATATAAAATAAGAAAATAAACCTACCTGTACCATTCGAAGATAACCTTCCACATCATTTATTTTTAGCAAATTAATCTTCTCCCGCTGGATTCTATCAATTTTCTCACGATGAATACGTTCTTTTCTTTTATGGAACTCCTTCACATATTTATTGAAACCCTTCCCCCGTTCTCTCTTGATTTTGAACACATCTTCAAGTTTTTCCCTAAATTTCAAGTAATAATGCAGGTATTTGAGGCAAAGAGTACAGATAATAGTGAATTATAGTTATCCAATTACAATGCATTGAAAAAATTATAGTGGAAAAAGCGCATACTTGTGAACTTCTATCTCACTGAAAAACTCCTTCTGCCTCTCACGAATACGTTTCTGTCGCTCTTCCTTCATTTTCAGCTCATACCTTTCAAGTTGTTTGACTCTCCTACCATGCCTATGTTTCTTAATTGATTTCAAATGTTCCACCTCAGTTGTAATTGGTTTGAAAAAATCATTCAGAAAATCACTGCCAACAAAGGAAAAATATAATGTCAAACTGTGAGTTGAAAAAATAACAAACTCATGCATATAAGAATACAAATTACCTCCGAAGTCGACGTTGGAGCTCTAATAGTTGAAGTTTTTTCAACTCTATGACACTTTTTGTTTTAGCAGAAATATCTTCACATGAGCTCACATTTTCCTATATCACAAGGAATGAACCACAGACCATGATGTTTATGCAACATTAAATTCTTGCCAACCACGTATTGTATGTAGGGGCGCAAAATAAATTGGATATGCAAGCATATATTAAGCCAAAACTAGAAATTAAAAGTTAAAAATAAAACAAACCTTTAACTTGTAAAAACATGTAGTCATTGTTTCCTTTGCTTTCTGCTGTTTTTGCGCATAATTTTGCTCAACTAGACGCCTCTTTTTCTGCTGATCCATAATCCATCTCTCTGACATTGTAAATTTTTTAGAAGATGGCAAATCAGCTGATACTGGCCTCTCATTCCCTCCTTGATCTGTAGCAAAAGAGATGCCATATTTAGATGCATAATCAACTGGAACTGTTTTGATAAATCAACAGGCAATTTCTGTTAATATTCAGAAATCCATGGATCATTAACATTTGAAGTGACTCAGAAAAGATAACCGTCAACAAACTGAATACAATTGTTATCAAAAACAACAATTGATTGCAATAACATGACATAAATGATCATCTACAAAAACAACAAAAATAGCATAATTGACAATGGCTTTCACCTCCAGAAACATTTTTGCCAAGTACATTTCCATCCTTCATCATGGTTACTCCATGAGGATTGCTATCAATCACTGGAACAGGTTTCCAGTGCTCTTTTAAAGAATAAGAAGTCAAGTGATTAACAGAACTGTGATTCCAGGAACCAAGACTGTTACTAACATTCTGAAACTGACTAGGAATATTTTCTCTTCTTTCTATAGGCAACTCATGTTGAATAGTTGCCATCTGTGGAGGTCCCTTTGAAGCCTCACCAGAACCAGTAAATCCAGTCCAGTTATTCGGACCTACAACAGAAGGTTGGTTAGCCCTTCCAGCCGTCAGGTTACCATTGTCACTGTCATCCAAATGACTAGAAGAATCCTTCTGCTGATATGGAGTGGCTGGAGAAGATTGTCCGGACACTCTTTCTTGGATTCTTCTTTCAACATCTCTTTTTGCAGCTAGATGTTGCCTGTCTTCTGATGGTGTCTGGATGTCAGAGTGAAGGTTACCTTTGTCTTCTAACATTCTTGGGCCCTCGGTTCCCTTCGACAAAGACTCAGCCTCTAGAAACTTTCCAGCAGAGGAGGCCCCTGAAGGGTTTTTATCAGTCTGTCTCAGATTACTTGAATTTCCAAATGGCATTATGACCCCTGGTGTGTTACCAGGTTCATTAAAAGACTGTGATTTTCCTTTGGGGTCATTCGGATCTTTGTTAGAACCATCTGCATTATCATCACATTGCATATACCAGTTAGCAGGTGAAAATATTTGATATGTTGAGTAAAATATAAACATTGGTCACCTTCTCTAGAAAAGAAGTTTCCAAATGCAACTTCCAGATGTAGTTTCTTTGGGGGTAAACCATTTCTGCACATAGAACAACAATGTTTCACATATTCTGTCCATTTTTTCAAATAAAAAAAAAAAAAGATAGCAGAACAATATCTACCTAAATGCTAGAAAAACAAGGCACTGAGCTCGAAGCTGTTTTAACTGGTTTTCTTTGAAAGGCGTAGCAGATGAAGTTGCAGGAACGGGGGATTTTCCTGTATCTCTAGGGGGAACACCTTGTCTAAGCATAGTCATTTCTGAGCCACTATTTTGCCTGCCAATCATAAAATTATCTGGTTCATTCATTACAGACACATTAGCAGGACCGGCCATCCCTCCATGAACCCTAGCATAAGCACCTGAAATTCAATTCATTTTTCTATGAATGTGGGCACAAATTTTGAAATTATAGTTTTTTCTAGTAAAATCGACTCAATCATTCTCTCCATGATTTAACATTAGTAGAAATATTCATATATGGAAAGAGATGTTCCCACAGCATTCAAAAATAATTATAGGACAACGCTGAGGCATATGACATTTAAATTATTTAGGAAAAGCCATGACTAGTACAAGAAAAGAACAAGTGGTGTAATAATCTCCACTCATTTAAAGTCTACAGTTCTACTCTGTTGATTATATTATATTTACACATAAACTATTCTACAAAGTCAATTCACATGTGTAAAAGGTAGGGAACCACCTTGCAACTTCCCTGGAGCAATATGTGCAGAGGAAACCTCCATTTGACTATTATTTGGAACCGCATTAAAGTTGGTCATTTCACCACTTTTAGCTGCAATACCATCTGATGGTTCGGCCTTGGTCATTTTCCCCTTCCTTGTAGTGACACCAGTGTTGCGAGGATCCACTAGAGAAGAACTGTCAACATGCATTTCCACAGGTGATGTTGAATCCCCCCTCTTTCTTTTTGGGACACCTTTTTTACCATCCTTTTGATTCACCTGTTTGTCCCAATTGCCAGCATCACGTCTGTCTTGTGACTGTGAGTTAGCAGACCTAGAATCCAAACTAGATGGACTTCCTTGATCAAAAGATTGATTACTCCGCTGAGCTACCGTTCCTTGATAATAATCAGGAGCTCCGCCAGTTGGGGCAATTGGTGGTCGACCAGAAGCAAAGGGTTCCATTTTGGGAGCCTCGTTCTCAGCCAAGCCTGCTCTGGAATCCTTTGCACCACCCACGACTTGCGAAGAAGATCCTGCATAAATCACAAATGAAATTAAATCAACTGAAAAAACTATCACAGATGCTCTTTAATCAATATTAAAACAAGTACCATTACCTATTTGAGGACCACCAGTTAAAGGAAGACGTGATGACTTCAATGCTTCAATATCAAGACCATGTTGGTTGATCACAGTCTCCATCGCCCTATAACAAATAGCATCAAGTAAAAAGAAACAGTGATAGGCATGGAGCCAGAAATTGGATTGAAGCAGCAACACAAACAAAATATGGTCTCGTGCTAACAATAATAAGTATAAGCTTAACTACAATCACCAATGCACCGCAGAGAAAATTAAGTCCACACAAACTAGCTAAACAAATTCAACCATTTTAAAATTTGGAAAGAAGTTCACCAAACATCCATCGCCATTCACCAACCCACACACATTGCAATTCAACAAACCACCCATTATTATTTCATTTCCCATCGCACCCATAGCTGATATATCTTAACATATGTGAAAGGATAATTCAGAAATAACTGTGTGTCCTTAATCCTTATATAGACATTCTGTATTAGATTCTCAATTTTACAATCGTAGCTCACTACAAAAGAGTCTTATGGCTAAATAATTAAATTCCAATATGCGAACAAGTTTGAGTGCTAAGTTGTAGACATTTTACCTTGATATCACTTGATATGGCATTGAATGTTCCTTTCCACTCGTTTTCATATGTTGCAGTATCTGAAACACTCGCCAAATTAATTGCCTAGTCTTTATAAGGGGTAAAAAGAATAATTGAAGAAATTCGTGTAAGAGAAAACAACACACACCACATAGAGTTTAGTAGCCAACTTGGCTGGCTCATCTTTAGAATCTTGAATAAGTTTATGCAGAAACTTGGCAGCCTCCAACTCGACATTCTGTGGAGATGCCATCTCATTTGCACTGCACAGGAAAAGTATTGTGATACAATTACAATCTACAAATCAGCTGACAATTTCACGATAGTCTCGACGTGTATCAACTAGCTACCAACTTTCTATCTTTTCCTAGTACCCTACCTTAAAGTTTGCAAAACCAAGTGATGAGTAAATTAGTAATCATCCCAAAATCTATATTTAGAGAGATAAATTAACCCCATTTTTCCTATCATAATAAAAAGCAAAACCCAGAAAGAAAAACCCTGCCTTTTAACGAAAATCCTAAAAACACAAATCGTTAATTAACACTGTAAAACACGAAAAATAGCTTAAACCTTCGTGAATATTAGCAAAATAGAAGAAATTTCAGTTTAAGCAGCTGAAAACGGCGAATCCAAATAATACCCTAAATAAATTCGCAGAAAAAATTGAAACTTGATTTTTGAAGGGTGAAATTGTATGTGGGCGTGAGTTCGATTGAGGGAGGAAAATGGAGGATGATGAGGTGGGTGAGAGTGAAAGAAGATTACCGGATCAGAGGTGTGAAAAGTAGCGTCTTTGCAGCGAGAGAGAGAGAGAGAGAGAGAGAGAGAGATAGAGAGAGAGAGAGAGGTCTCAAAATCTGATTTCAGCTTAACGCTGTGAAGATGAAACCTTTGCTTCTTCTTTTTTTGGTATAGGAAATAAGAATCCCCCAAACACAGCCCAAACTCTCGCACGAGTACCAAGCTTTTTTCGTGTGAGCTACTTAAGTATGGAAAATAAAAATGATAACAAATGCTTTAAAAATTTATTTCAGAAATTTATAAATACAGTAGTTGGTAAGAAAAAAAATAAACTTATACACAATACCAAAAAAAAAATAATAGAAAACTTTATTTTAAAAATATAAGCAGATTGTAAAAAACAATATATTGATTTAACTCACCCAAAAATATTATATTATTTTAGAGTTTATTATAACTCTCTCTAAACTATGGGAAAATAATCGACAATATTTTACAAAAAATGAAATAATAACAAAATCTACTATTGCAAAGTGATACAAGCATATTTTGTGTTCCAAATAAATGATATAAAATTTAATATATAATTTTTTTGTTTATAGGCGTATTTAATGTATGTGTCACATGGGCTGTGGTATAAGGCCTCAAAAAAATTATAGGTAGTAGAATTGGAAAGTAAGGGGTGTAAAACGAGAGATTGTGGTCTTCCAAACTAGAGGAGTAGAGGTTGTGAAGTCCAAATATTTGAGGTTTTTTTTATTCTAAAAAAAGAGATTTATACAAGATCTTAAAAGAGATTGTTTTATTGTGAATAAATTTTTTAGATGTTTTATAAATAATTGTTATATTATAGTTTTATCAAATGGAAAGGTATGTGATAGAGATTGTTTTGTTTATCAAACTTTTTTTATATTAGTGCAAAAATGATTATCTTTTGGTGTTATTGATGTAATTTGTAATTTAAATCAATGACAGTTCTTTTAAATTTTTTTGCACTTTTTTTTATTACAGCTTATTTTTAATAATTTAATGGGGCCTTCAAAAACTCGGAGATGACTCTGCTTTTGTTGGCCCTATTTTTTTAGAGAAATAAGTTTCATTTTTTTCTCTAAGTTTCTTTTCTTCTTCTTCCATAAAAAGGGATGGTTTTGGATATTTTTACTCTTGAATCATATTCCCCTCTTTTTTAATTTAAAAAAGCGGTTTTTGCGTATATTAGAGTTTTTTTGTGATTTTATCATCTCAGTGCGACATTATTTTTTATAAGCCAATGTATATTGTTTGATTTCACGTTCTTGTGCAGTGTTCGTTTGTTTTATTGTTTTGTTATGATGTTTGTTTAGTTCACATTTTTATATAAACTTCAATCAACTATTGGTTCAACCAATGACTAAGTCGTCAACAATGCGAATCAAGAGACAAGGGATGGGTAGCTCAATTTGTTCAATTAGTTGAGTTAAGGGTTAAAGAAGTTCAAGGTCCAGAGTCAGGGCCGTCTTTGAGCCCGTGCAAGGAGGCCTATAGCACGGGGCCTAAAAAAAATGGGGCCTCAAAAAAAATATAATTAGGTAATAGGTAGTTATATTGGGGGGGTTTAAGTAGCAGTAATAATGGTCCAGCAGAGCAAAATTATACCAATCAAATTATATCAATAATGGTTCAACAGAGTAAAATTATACTAATAACAGCCTTCGTGCTTATGTCTTGTTGTTGTTCTATTACTTTTTGAGTTTTTTGTGTTATTAATATTAAAAACATATTTATTTTTATTAGGGGATTCATTTTTATTATTAGCTCGGGGCCTCTAAATACTCGGAGACGGCCCTGTCCAAAGTTCAAGTTCTTATAACGTGTAAAAAAAACTAACATGACAATTAACATACTAACAATTTTCCATTAAAAAAACAATGTGAATCAAGAGGCGAATATTCCGATCACTTTTATTTTTTATAGGTATGAATGTGTCATTTTCATACAAGTAACAAACAATTAGATATTCAATACGGACAGTAATTAACCTTTAATAAAAAAGTCAATAAAAGATAGTATACTTCCATTTTGAAATTTGAGTTAAGTTAGTAGACCACGAAATATTTCCCTTTTGATGAAAATGCCTATGCTTGCTTCAATTCCAAACAATGATAAGAAATTATTTTACAAGATCAAATTATGAAATTATAATTTACTTAATGTTGCATCATGTTATAATTAGACAACCCAATCTCTTCCATCCCAAGCAACAAATTTTATTTTATTTTTACTCAAACTAGTTAATTGAAGGATCGTATTAACACAGAACACGTGTTAAGATATTCTAATATAAAATAATGCAAAAAAATTCATGCTTAAAATGCTAAAATGCACATGCTCTAAAATATAATTTATACATTTGTTTCTTTAATATTTTTTTTTGACGGGAATTTGTTTCTTTAATATGTGGAGTACATATTAACATTCTTCATAATTGAATGAAAATTGCTCTTACACAAACGATTCTGTAAACAAATTGAGGACATTTGAAAATTTGTAGGAGATATGGAAACATTACAGGAAACCTAAAGAACAATTTTCTAATTGAATAATACTTCTTTGTTTTCTGGCCTTATTAGCATTTTTTTAGTATATCAAAGCTAATCCTTTGCATCGGGTATGCTCTTAACATTTACTTACCAACATCATGCATTAGACTTAAATGCTACTTTTTTTTATTATATCAAAATTGCAATTTTAATACCTTATTTTTAATTGCGCACTTTTGGTCTTTTATTTTAGAATTTTTCATCAACCCATAAGTTTACCATGTAATTTGATAACGTGACAATAAATTGCCCACACTTAACCTCTTTGCATCATTTCAATCGATCTTATGTTTTGGCTTTGTATGCTTGGTTACAACTATTTTTTAACACTCTCAACAATTAGACCCTTTACTTTCATGGTCACGTCCATAAATTGGACGACCAAAATTTATAAAAAGTTATGGGGTGTTTGTTTCATGGTTGAAAAATTTATTCCTTGGAATGTGGAAGTTACAAATATAGATTCCTATGTTTGTTACAAGGTTAAAAAATTAAGTCCTAGGAATAAAATATTCCAAAGAAAAAAATAACTTCCACTTTCCCATGATTTTAATCCCATAAAAATGAGTGGGAATAAAAGATTCCCATGAATATAGTAATAAAATTGAAATAACTACCTACATACACACTCTTACAAATAACTCCAAGGAACATAATTATGATGAACCAAACATATTTTTTTATAAATACCTGGGAATAAAATACCCATTAATTATTTCCTGGGAACGTTATTCCTGGGAGTGAAATTCTCAACTGTGAAACAAACGCCCCCTTATAAAATGGGGGACCAAAATTCAAGGCCAATAGGCCATTTGATTCTCAATATAAGGGACCGTACACCTAATAAAATAAATATGATCAAGTGGATTTGCATATAGAAGAAGAAAACTTTTTCCTTTTTGAGGATACAAAGAAATCATAGTAGGAAATGGAGGCACGAGGCCTGTAGGAGATTATTAAACCCTCCACGTGCCTCAGAGAAGAAAAGGCTTTGAAATAGAGAGCACATGAAACACTTAAACATATAAATTTCATTTCACAGAGTGACAAGTTCTACATAAATAAAACTAGTAATGCAGTAGTTCTGAGGTGTTTAGAATAGATATAACCAATTTCTTGAAGAACAATTAAACTGAAATACCTACCAAGATAAAATTAAAACCGCCATCACACAAAAATAGAAAAACTCCAAAATGCATGTGTGTGTCCTTGTTCCTGGTTTAAGCACTCTTGCTTTCAAGAAGATTGTCAATCATATCTGCTGCTTCTTGGACGGTGGTAATGGACTGGGCACTTTCCTCTTCAACACTAATACCAAATTCCTCCTCAAGTCCCATCACAATCTCAACCTACAGGAAATTTGACAAGCAGGTATAAATAATCCAGAGAATATATATTATAAAAGATATATAACAGCTGCAATGGTCTCATTTTACTCAAATGCAGAATTATGCCAAAATTTCCACCGACTTAGGCGGCGTAAGTGGTTCAACGGGAAGGGTGATAAGTGCAAGACGGGACTCAAAATACATTTTGAATACAATTTTCAATGTAGATTAAAAATGTCATGTTCAGAACAAGTATGAAGACATGGACGAAGGTTATTCCCAGACAGGGGCAGACCCACATATCTTGTGTCTCCATCACATGAAACAAACAGATAGAAAGAAACAACAACAACCTAATAAGAAATGGTTTGAGTGTTTCTGACAAGTGAAAACCAGTCTCCAAAAATAGCAAGATAGCATTAGAGCCCAGAAAACAAGAAGTACATGACAATGCACTTCAATAAGATAATAAAATACCAATAGATACAATCAAGTATTGTGAATGCTTGAGTTACAATTTTGTGGCAAAACAATAATTCATAGAAAAAATTTATGAGTATGACAATACCGTGTCGAGAGAGTCGGCTCCAAGTGCAGAAAATTTGGACTCTCCAGTGACAGTGGACTCATCTGGCAGTGCCAATTGTTTTTTGACAATATCACAGACCTTCTTTACAGTTTCTGCTTTGGCCTGATAAAAACAGTACAAATCATCAAATCCACAGCGTTTATATCAAAACAAATAATACAAATTCAGTCCAAATAAATACCACACAGAATCAAGAATTACAAGTAATCCTTGAAAATTCCAACAGAAAATATACTCTTAAACAGACAGGCAGATTTTATCGCGTAGATGGTTCAGTACGAAAATATATCAATTTTTATTAGAATTTAGAAGAAATCAAAATCTATTCTTTGAGCAGTTAACTGAATTGAGACTATGGAGTGAAAAGAAGTCAAACTCTCTTCTTGCAAATGTGTGGTTCCACTTTTTTGATTTAATCTATTTAATTTTAATCTCACTAAAATTTGTTCATATTGAAATTGGTCCCATAACATGTATATAATATTCATTTTCAGTCTTCATATAGTTAATATTAGATGAACTAAAATCAAATCAAATGGTTTACATATTTATTTTTTTGAATAAGTTAAATTAACCCACCCAAATTGGCACCAGAGAGAATCGAACCTGAGACCTTAAGAGGAGCACACTCCCAGATCCCAAGCCAATACCACTAGACCAACCCAAGTGGATTAAATGGCTTACATATTACAATGATCAATTCCAACATAAACAAATATTTTAGAAACTAAGTATATGTTTGGTTCTGCGGCGACAAAATTTGATTTTAAATGAATTGATCCAGGCTAAAAGTAGTATATTTGCAGGACAAAAACATGATATTTAAACCTAAAATAAAAGATAGTAGAAGAATTGAGGGGTTTTAGTGAGACTTACAGCACATGTAACTTGAAAGCGTCTAGGCTGCAATGTAATGGAAGGAAAGGCTCTCCCTTTAATTGAAAGGGAAACTGAATTTGGGCTACAAAAGCTGCCGCCAGATACCTGTTTTATCGAACGAACATGATAAATATCAAAAACTTTAATTATCATAATAATCCACAAATTAAACCATAAAATTGTTCCACTTTAATTTGATCATACATAGAACAGTTTAATTTGATCATGAATGAATTAATCAGATAAAATAATAATACAGTGCATGTAGTTGGTACAGTAATTGTTAAGAAGAGAATGATTCGATAAGGGTTTAATGGATCAAAGAAAGAAGGTTTGGAAGAATTGTTACCAGTGATGGTTTGAATGCGGTGAGGGAAAACGAGGTTCCGGTGACGGAGGCCATTGTAGAGAGAGAGAGAGAGATCTGAGGTAGAGAGAGAGAATGACGGAGGGCACGAAGAGAGTGTGTGCTGGAAATGAGTAGTAAGAGAGAGAGAGAGGTGTGGTTTATATAGCAAAAAGGGTGTTTGTTGGTTATAGTTGGCTTTCGTTACTTTCGAAGATCGTGTTTCTTCTTACACTGTCTATACTCTACAGTATCGTCGTTTTCTCCGTTTCGTTACTCTCTCAACTAGTAACCCCGTTAATCCCAACTAAACCCTTCCCGGTCGGTGCATACTATATATTAGTGTATAGGCATATAACATATACCCCTTCTATTGACTAAAAATTTTACCTTAAAATGGATAAGTGAAATGATCAGAGTTTGAACTTTGTCCGCTGCGCATATAATGTTTGTGGAGTTAGAATTTTAACCCCTATCAATAATGTTTTCATAATTAGCTATTAAGTAAATATATTAAATATGTCTCATAAATCCTAACTCAATTGACAAAATACCGAAATTGTTAGGTTGGACGTCGTGACCCGGGTTCATACCCGGAATCTCACAATTATGTGAATTTAATTTTAGTGTAATGGATTATCATTTCATATATGACAAAAAAAAACTAAATATATTAAAATATTTATTTTTTATCAAATAATTTTTGCGTAAAACTTTGGAATATTATTATTTCATCATCAGCGATGAAAACTGATTGTCAAAATTGAACAATAATTGGCAATGATAAAGTAAGTGGAAGTTCCTCCAAGCACTTTGAAGTTAGTATAAAAGCATAGAGTATGCAATTTTAAGGATAAAAGTTGTGTATCTTTAGATTTAGATGTTAGGAAGATACACATTTGGATTGTTTACATTCAAAAAATTTATATTCATTTATATTTAGTTTATTTTCAATAACAATTTTGTCATTACAATTTATCATAGTATCTCTCATTATTATCTCTCCTTGTATTTTTACACTAAATACAAGTGAATATAGGTGAATGTAGGAATCTTGAATGTAGAGAATCCAAATCTAGTGAGATACAAACCTTTTGTGTGGAGTTTTGGAGCTATTGGAGCATTGAAGAAAGGTTATTATGGACAATGTTGAACTCCGGCATCCACAATGAGCTGCAAAGGTGTTATGATTCTGATAATTCTTTGAGGTTGGTTAATGAGTGAAATTAAAGAATTAATTAACCATGACCAAATAAAATAAATCTATTAAAAAGATACAAATTTTTTGGATGGCTTTTTCATTATACATATTTTACCCTTAAAAAAAAACTACAAAAAAAAAAAAACTAAATATTTGTATAGGTTGAAAAATAACTTCCACATAAAAATAGATTTTCAGTTTTTTTTTAGTAAATAATTTTTTTTTCTCTTAATAACTACATAAAAGTATGTTTTCAGTTTTTTTATAGTAAATATATATATATATATATATATATATATATATATATATTTTTTTTTTCTTCTTAATAACTAGCCACAACAAAAAAGGATGTTAAGTAATTATCAATTAACTAAGTCCAATAAAAAAGGAGATTAAGTAGTTATTTATATTTGCACAATAGAGAATTTCGATCACAGCAAATAAAAAAAAGAGAATATCGATCACACAAACGGGCACGAAAGTTTGGCGGCTAGTAAATGATAATACATATTGCATAGCGACATTATATGTAACAAAAAAAATACATAGCAACATTAAAATTTTCAATGGAGAATATTTGTTATTTTTAATAAAATTCAAAGGAGAAATTTTGAGCTGCAAGATAATAATAATTGTTTTTATTTTTAAACATATTTTTAGACCATATAATGTGAACTTTTTAAGATAATAGAAAAAGAAAAGAAAATAGAGGAGAAAGAGAAAAATGAAACAAACACCCAAAAATATTTAGATGAGATGATATAAGTCATATATAACTTAATCAAAGTCCAGAATCCGATCATAGCTTAACAACTTTAAAACTCTTATGAAATGTTTGCTTCTTATTTAGAGTTCACATAACTCAGAGAAATTAACCTCTATAATTGTATCCACGAAATACCTTAATTTACTAAGACATAAAATAAAAGAAACTAATTGATCTCTCTAAATGTTTCCTACCCTAGAAATATCAATGACAAGGGAGACAAGAAGGACAATGCTACCAAATAAATAAACAACAATCCAAGCTAAAGCCATACTTAACAAGCCAAACTGCACATTAATTTTCTTCACGCAAGATGAGAAAGTTACAATTATATATCTTTCATAGATCTAATGTGATCAACAATGCCTTAAAATTGTTGAAGAAAGTGGCTAATATATTTTATTAATGCATTGTATTGGACACTTTCTTTAACAATCTTTGAAGCATAATGATAATTATATTCACATAAGATATTTGATATTTATAAAACTATGATCTATACCAGCTTCAACCCATGTGCAAAGGCTTGAAGTTCATTAATATTAGTAGTTACACAATTAAAACAATAGAAACAAAAAAACCAACCTCCCAGACTGTTTATAATAAAACCACCATGATTGCAAAAAAAAAAAAACTACCATAAATATTTAACAATATATATTTTTTTTCTATAACAATAAAAAACCCTCTCGAAGAGGATGTTGATCAACCCATCTATAATTCTTTTGAGTAGTCGCTATTTTCAAATAAGAATGATAATTGAACTCGTATCAAATAGGTACCTGGAAAAAGCACTCACAATAAGTATGATAAAAATACACATTTTTGGTACGGATACATGTGTGAATAATTACCCGCAAAAATGAGTGGATATGGGTATGGATACGTGTATCTTAACACTCGCCCCGCCCCATACAGATATAATATATATTTATTATATATATATATATATATATATATATACATATATATATATATATATATATATATATATATATATATATATATCAATTTTAAAAAAATACAGCACTACTAAACTTTAAAACAATTTTAATAAAAATGTTTATTTATAACATAATGCAAATATAATGTAAATATGTCAACAAAAATATGAACTTTAGCATGAAATTAGCAGTAATAATGTTTATAATTTCATGGGTTAACATTAAAATTTTGATTTTTTTTAATAAATGCTATGATATTTTATAATTGATGGATTTCTTTTCAATAAATGCGGGTAACATGTACTTGTATGGGTATTTAAATATTGGCAAAGTATGGACACTGATACAAAGATTGTTACTCACGCGAGCATGTGTATGAGTACAAGTATTTTTTCAAACTGTGGGTAGAGGAATGAGTACTATAGTACATTATTCATACCCTACCTATTGTTATTCCTATTTTCAAAGCCTTTATTGGAAAGTTAAAGAACCAACAAAAAATTATTTTAAATGATACAATATTTGAACTCCTTGAATAAATAGTCACATTTTAATTTTCGACTCCGGCGGTAGAACTTTGTGCTTACTCTCTCTATTCCTAAATATAAAAAAAATGTTTACTTTTTAGATACATTAAAACTTAATGTATTTAGTTCATAATATAGACTAGATACATCAAACTTTCATTGTATGTAAAAAGTAAACATTTTCTTATATTTAGGATCAGAGCTAGTATAATATAAGTAAAACGTTAAACAATGCATTTAGAGCAATGATTAAGAAAATAAAAATGATAATATGATACTAAAAGTAGATCATTCAATGCCTCTAAAAAAAAATTAAAATATTTTCTACTTAAAACTTTTGTTTTTATTTCTATTTTTTATTTTCTTAACCATTGTTTATGACACTATTAAGCTTGACCTATAACGTTATAACAAAAAATTGAAAGAAATTTGAATTTTTGACAAGCTTTCTAACAAAAGTAGATCATTCAGTGTTTTTCCCTATTTCCTATTTCTTTCTTTTAAACTAAACACACCCTAAATAAAATGAAAATACAATAAAGTTTCCGTATACATAGCTCAGCTGGTAGAGACATTGTCTGAAATATGCAAAGGTCAAAATTTGACTTTCACTTATCGACTTTAAAAAATGAATTTCTGACAACCCGACTATTTAACAAAAAGAAACTACAATAAAATATTTTTTTTGTCAAACACAAATGTTATGGGCCGCGTATCTTTTTCAAGTTTGGTGGGATTTTGTCACTTTTTTTCTTCTTCTTTCTCTCCCACCTATTTGCTCTACAGACACAGGTCATTTTGAAAAGATTTGAAAACTAACTCTCGCTACATTACTAGAAACTAATCACTTACTATTCTATTAGATCTAACCTCAGTTGGTTGGATTTTGTCTCCCTATCAATTTTATTTTATACACATCATAAATTTGATTTTGGTTGGCCAACTAACTTCTCCTTCTAAGAATATGAACCCATTAAATTGCAACTTATAAGGACACATCTTTTCCATGACATCAAATACAATGATATCATCCTCTCATATACTCCCTTGGTCTTAACCAAGGCAGTTCCAAACAATTTGAAAGTTCTATCGTAATTAAAAAATTGGATACCTTTTAAAATAAAGTTCAAAAACTTTTTTTTTATATAAAACATCAATCAATCAATAATATTAAAAAAAGTCATTTTTGTAAATCCATCTTCTATTTTTCTTTTAAAGTAACATTAATTATAGAGAAAAATTATGTCAATTGGAATAAAAAATCAACACTATGAATTTAAGAATATGTTGTAATGATTTGTGGTAGAGTGGATTTTTTGCATACTCATGGTTTGACTCTGGTCTTAATTATAAATATTTTTTTTTTCAGTTTTAATGTATCTGATTAGGGATGTTAATTTAATTCGTAAATGGGAATTTTTGTGGGGATTGTCCCATTTGGAATTCGAAGATGACGAATTTTTCTCCATGGGGATGAGGATGAAGGAGAATGTCCCCCCGAAAGAATTTTGGAGATGGGGACGAGATTTGATCCACCGCCCTGCGGAAACTCCGTTCCCAATTTTTTTATATTAAAATAACATTTATAAATGTATATTTAAGTACTTTATAAATTATTTTTAATTACATTTTCACACATTATGTATATACATTTGTTTATTACTGTCACAAGACTCACAATAATATTTTGATTTTTTATTTGTTTTTATATTTTAACTATACTATTTTTTTTTACAACTAGTTTAATAGAAAATAATAGAAATTTGATATTTTTTTAAGGTTGACGGATCTATGCGAAAACTGTGGGGATCCGCAGGGATGAGAATGAAGAAAAAATACTTTTCGAAGCAGGGAATGAGGACGGAGATGAGGAACATTTTAGATGGTGGGGCAAGAAGTAGTAAAACAACATCTGCTCAATCCATGCTCTGTTGACATCTCTAATTTGATTTATAATATAAACAAGATACATGAATTATTCAATGAACTTAAAAAGTAAAATATTTGCTTATATTTAAGATCAACGGGAGTACGAGGAAAGACTCAAATTCCCGCAAGAGCAACTATATACATCCCACTTAACAATTTATTATTAACATTGGATTTCAACCATGTTGGTAGATACAAGCATGGATCCTCTCCAGGTCACTTTAAGCATAGTGACATTAAAATCATTTATTTTTATTACAATTACAATTTTAATTTTTCTGAAAAGAAATGGACGGTTGTGATGTACACTGGACCATCTCCCGTGATAAATTGATGGAAGGAAATCCGTTCATTGCGGATATGCATACTTATTAATTTTTTTTTTTTTACAAAATGCTTCATCAAATTATTTTCAATAAGCATATTAATCAATATTTTTTGATCCATTTTTCCTTATAATTAAGGTCAAAAGAATACTTTGATATTAAGTTTCTTTTGATGGACAACATGTGAATACTACATTTTGGTATAACATTTTCTTTCTTAATTTTATCACTTTTTAAAATTTGTACACTCTTATATTTCAAAGATTGATTCAACATCTCATCATCCAAAGGAATTTACAAATTACAATTATAAAATAATCAAATAAAAAGTTGTGACTTTTAATATTGCAATGCAAGCTATAGAAATAATAAAGGCAATAATACTAAAAAAGGATAAGAAAATAAAAAGAAAGAGATAAAAAGTGAGAAATGATGATTTGGTACAACCGCAAGTGGTGAGCCCCACTGAAACGTAACCGACCCCAACCATCCCATTCTCCAATGTAACAAACACACAAACAAACAACTCTCTCTTTCTTTCCCTTTCTTCTCTTGCATTTCAACCTTCCTTTCATTTCATTCATTCAAATTCAAACTCTCACACTCTATTCTCTAAAATATCTTCTCATTCTCACAACACACAAATCAGATCAAGATCATCGTTCCTCCATCTTCTCACGTAAGTTTCCTCCATCTTCTTCCCCATTTTTTCTGTTGTTGCTTCATTTTCTACATATATCACTAATGTCGTACTCCAAATCTTGTTATCACTTTCAATTTTTCATTCGACACTTTCTTTTCTCTTTCCATGCTCAATTTTACTACTATTTTCACTTTCATCACGCTCTGTATTCTTCTTCTTCACGAGTTCACGTGTTTCTATTTTCAGTACAATAGTCATGACTACGGAGCTTCTTCAAATCGATCCTGCCGAACTTAGATTTGTCTGTAAGTCCTTTTTCCTTTTTTTTTTCGTATTGATTTAGATGTATTTTTTTAAATTGAAATTTGAAGAAAATTACACATGATTTTCAACGGTGACAATGCTGTTGCTATTTTATTCATGTAGTTGAATTGAAGAAACAGAGTTCATGTTTAATTCAACTTGGAAACAAAATTGATCAGTATATTGCTTTCAAGGTACGATTTACTCAATTACGTTTCTGTTTTTATCCTCAAGTATTTTCAATGAAAGAAAGAAACAATGTCTGCAATGTAATAATCTCTTTTACTATATAATAATGATTATTTTTGAAGATTCTCGATATAGTATTTAGTATTTACCACGGTTTAGTAAGCAAAAGCAAAGGAATTAAATGTCTATGATGTTGTTATTATCCACTGGCAGGTTAAAACAACTTCGCCTAAGAAATATTGTGTCAGACCAAATATAGGCATCATCAAGCCGAATGAGAAATGTGATTTTACTGGTATTTTTCATTTATCTTCATGTTAAAGGATAAATTCATTTGATATCTTTAGTGCTATTTTAGGGGCTGTTTTTCTGATTATTTTTTGTTGAGTATGATTCAAGTAACACAGGTTATTGGCTTATCATGTTTATTTGTTGGATGCAGTTACTATGCAAGCTCAGCGCACGGCATCGCCTGATATGAACTGCAAAGACAAGTTTCTTATTCTAAGCACAGTTGTTCCCTATGGAACTACAGAAGATGACATCACATCTGATATGGTGAGGAAATGTTTTTTTTTTTATCTGTTTTATCCCGTTTTAAGGGTGTGATAGGTTGTAAGCAGGAAATAGCTCTTTTCATTATGTTTTTTCTCGAATGATTTTGGATTTCTTGACTTTACAGTTTGCAAAAGGTACTGGAATGTATATTGAGGAGAAGAAGCTGAAAGTAGTCCTCATCAGCCCACCATCTTCACCGGTTTTGCTACCGGTAAATGGTGACGTGAAACAGGACCAGTCCAACAACCAAATTAATGTGCTAAAAGATAGGGTACTCAGTGGAATTGAAAACATACCTCCCCCTCTAAGGGTGAGCTCCCCTCACAATTTACTTGGATTATGAAGACACGATAGTCATTTTCTGTGGACATGTATTGTAGTATAATATGAGTAACGATGTTTTTTTTTTTTAACCTATCAGGCATCACCATGACACCATATATGAATCGGAAACTTTTTAGTTTTAGTTAAACATGGTGGTAGCATAGATAATAAATTGATAACTCTCATATTATTTCCTTTTACCAGGTTTCTGCAGAAGTTAAAGGTTTGGAACCAGCCTTGGATACGAAAGAGGATAAAACAGATGTGGATATTGTCCCAAGGCATGCTGAAAATGTGGTGGGTGACATGAACCCAGCAAAAGATGATGTGCAGTTGAATTTAGCAAAGGGCTGTGAGGAATTGGAGTCAAGGCTTTGTATGATGGATTCAAAGTTAAGAGAGGTTAGAGCTCCTGAATTTAGATTAAGCATTATGAATGTAAGTTTTCTAGTCCATGTTCCTGTCATAGTTCAACATAAATTAATTCTCAAAATGTTGGCTGCTAAAATATCTGAACTTATGAAATTTCAAAATTTCAAGCTATCTAATATTTCATTTTACTAATATACAAGGCTGGATCATATCATAGTGCCGTATTGTTTAGTTCCCTGTGAGCCTAAAAGAGAGAATTTATCATCAGCTATATCTTCTACAGTTCCTTTAAAGTTAGCATGTTTTTATTTGTGTGATGATTATTTCCTAGGGCATAAAAGGTTGTAATATGCTTATGTTAATGTGGTTTATAAAGATGTTATCTTAGCTTATGTATGGTCCAAGACCTGGAATCAGTAAGTTGTGTTTATGACATTTTTGTGAAGTTCAAAGATGGAAGGAAGCAATTAACATCTTTAGTTTTGACCTTTGCAGGCTGAGGTAACCATGACGAAGTTGAATGAGGAGAAACGTGCGAACATTAAAGAAAAAGATTTGCTAAAGAATGAATTGGTAGGTTTGTTTGTTATTTTTAATGTTATGTCGATGTTATTACTACATGAATTTGTAACAGCAATTGTGCTTGCAATATAAATGTATTTTGTGGCTTCCACAATTGCATCACGACATAGTTTAAAACTTTGGGGGATGGGGAAGGCATAGGAAGCCCATTTGATAGTTTTCCATTTTAGTTTTAAACTTTGGGGGATGGGGAAGGGCATCACGATTCACGACATAGTTCACATCTTACCTCCGCACATCCTTCCGTTTGCCCAAGTTTGAAAAATGATAAACTGAAATATGAGTAGATATTGTTAAAGCTTACTATAAAAAATGCTTAAGCTATCAAGTATTCAGTAAAGAAGTTCTAGCTCTAGGCTTTTTGCTTTTGAACTATTAAAAATTATAACTATAAATCCAATTTAGCAATTAACTCAGCAGGAACTATGATATGTGTCTCACCAGCGTATTATTGATCCCTATTATTGATAGGAAGATCTGAAATTTCGTGTCCTTTACAATGTTGGGATTCTCTTATTCAGATAATCATTACAAGTTTTCTGATCTTTGGTGCTTGATTTCTTTCTGGCATTATATATCCAAAGTGCGGGTTTATGCTGATTGTTGAGTGTTTCAATTTTCGTATCTGCTGATTCTTTAGAGCAGTGAAATCATGTTTTGAGCTACTATTATTGATCAATGATTATTTTCAAAACTTGATATCAGTTTTCCTTTGTTTTGTTAGGAGGTGTTGAAGAGGAAAAGTAATGCAAAAGTTCAGGCAGGTTTTCCATTACTGTTTGTCTGCATGGTTGCCATGGTCGGCGTGGCAGTCGGATACTATATTCATCCATAAGGCATAAAACTACTTGTGTAAGATAGCAAATGATCTGAAATCAATGGTTTCTCTGTAATTGTCTATTAAGATGGTTTTACTTGATTGATATTAATGTGACATGGGTATGTGTGTATAGTGTGGTCTAGGACTATCAATAGAAGCGCATAATAACCAACCTTATGATATTTTCAGCTGAAACCTTTGGTGTGTTCATTGACTTTCCTAGAAATGTTTCTTGTTTCTTGTAAATGAGACCAAACCCTGTAACTAGAGCAACAACAGGACTCATGTTGTTTTTGGCTTACTGATCATGTGAATTAAATATGGTCTCAGCTCGCCACCAGGATGATTTATGTGCTGTTCAATGTTGTCAGCACCAAGCAGGGGATCGAACCCAAGAGACATTTGAGTCATCGTTCAATTAGTTCAATAGATTAAACTGCCTGTGGAGTCGGATGATAGATAAGTATTATTCTCTACACATAATATCACACCAATACACAATCTATTTGCTCCAATTATCAGCAACTTAGAAATTCTCCTCACACAATCAATCAAATGTAAAATCTATATGTCTTGACTAACAACGTTTTCACCCACATGTACACACGAAAACTTTGAATCCCTAAACTATCATCAAGTTACAATTTAAGTTACACAAGCAAGCAAATCCTGTCTCCATGTCTGTAATACTCCTCCTATAAACCCTTTCTTTTCTTGTATCTTCATTTTTTCCCCTCTTGGCAATAATTGTCATCATATAGAAAGATGAAATCTTCTAACAATTGACGAAGGTGCACAATCAAAACCAAATTTAAGCCACACCCACGCCACAACATTTATCACATATGATTAGTGTACCAATTCCAGGGTTGGACACTTTGTTAAAGAGGTGATCCAGGAACATAAGGTACAAAACCCCGGCCACCAAAGACGGGTCGCATGAAAGAATCATCAAATTTGCGCCAATGGTGATGTACCCCATGACTAGGGATCCTAAGGAGCATACGCAATCTGCTCGGTCTTTGGATCCGACCATTGCCCCCTACATCATCCTCTCCATTGCTAAGAAGTGGCACACTGAACGATTTCGGACTCGATGGTGGGGATGGTATGCTGATTATGGTGTGTTTAGATAAAGGAAGCAATAACCTCACAAGTGGCTTCGTCATCAACCCAAACACCTGCACACATAACTCTATTTACTTTTACTTAATGTGAAAATGACACTTCTCCTAATCTATCAATGTGACATTTTACTTGAGTAGGGTAGAGTCTAACCACTGTGCTGAAGAGTACAACCGTAATAGTACTAGTGATCATGATGGCATTCTCACCCAATTTAGTATGTCCTAGCCTGGTAAACTGCAAGTGAAAGTGCTTATTAGCAAAAGTCAATTATAAAATTCCAGGATTAGGAGAAATACCATTTTCACATTAAGTAAAAGTAATGTTTCACTTGCAGTTGAAAAAGTGTTTATTTCACCTGATTGTAAGCAAGTGCAATAGAAACAGCTCCACGCATGAGACCTGCCCACCAAATTGTCACCTGCGAAACAAATCATGCGCGGAATGTAAAACATCAATTTACTCAGCTATAAAGATCTTGAAATGGAAATGAGAAAATTAATACTAACTTGTTGCTTAAACTCAATTTTCTCAGATTGAGACTTCTTAGACAAGTTGGATATGAAGGAAAGAGGAAAAACAAATGCAGCTCTTCCCACTAGGATAAGAGCCAACAGCAATGAACTGACCCCAATTGATTTTTTTGGGCTAATGAACATACAACACTGTTAATTTCACATTTGACAGAGTAATTTCAAGACAGTTTATCAACTCAATCAATCTAATTAATAATCTTTTTTACCTTTGACTTACGAATCGCCACTTCTCTATATCTAGTGCATCCATCCCAACATAAAGGAAGATAAATATCTCAGCAATGAATGACATAGTAGCAAAAGTATGCCTGCAACAACAGTGTGATTATATAAAATAACTTTCAAATTAGTAGTAATCTTAATACTGATGTTGGACAATTTCGCGTACTTTGTTGTCACTCTTGAACTTTCTGTTACATTATGCCACGTATAATGCGACATAAGAATGCCGCAGAAGAAAACGGTCAGAATGGCACTTAAAGAAAATAGCTGCCAAAGAAATGAATAAAAAGAATCAGTATCGGAATCAGGCACATTATAGCATTTACTCAATTCAAGTAAATTATCTTATCTTACTTCTGCTAGCATATATGAAAGGTAAGCCATTAGTATCATGAGAGCAACCTCGCGGTCCGTAGAGTGTCTGAAATTTGTCATAAAAATGAATTAGAACATCAGTAACTATGTATATGCTTAGACAATTTTTTAAAATGCCTGAATTAACCTTATCAACTTGCCAAAATAGAGCTTTTTAATAATGAATGCACTAAGCAATCCAACCTATAAAAAAATTAGATAAAATATTATTATAGTCCTAACCAATAATTTGAAGAGATAAGGGAACATAATTAGAAACACAAAGAAAAACTTACAAAGATTCCCAACACAGTGCTTGCTATGAATAAATATAAAAAATTTCCTAGTAAATGTAAAGCAGTGGTTAAGTCAATGTGGGAGAGGTCAAAATTCTGAATTGCTTTGAAGAGTACTACAGAAGTAGCATCATTTACTACTCCTTCTCCAAACACCAAACTGTATAGTAAAGGTGTCTCATCTTGATTAAGAACCTGAAGCATTCAATTCAATTTGATAATGTGAATAAAATGTTGTGTAAAAAATGTGGAAAATGTGTTGAAATTTATACCTGTAATGTACAAACTGAATCTGTTGCTGAAAATATTGCTCCAATTGCTGCATTCAGTTGAATTATTTATTAGGTAATTAAGTAATAATATAAGTTACATAAAACTATAAGTTACATAACTTTACATATGTACCTAGATAATCTCCAATCTTGAGGGAACCAATATCTAATTTTTGGAAGAAGTGTATGGCACCTAGGAAAAATTAATAAGAGATGATGATAAATGAGATAGTATATGTCATGAATTCTCAATTGATAAAGTTGATTGGCACTAGAAATTGGAGGCATATAGAGTTAGTTAAATTAAATTACCTAGTGATATGATGCAGAAGGATATTAATGTACCAATCACACCAAAAAGCATTATAGTCATAAAATTGCGGAAAAATTGTTTCTTCTTGACCTGAAACCTAAGATGGATAAAAAATAACAGAACAATTCAAGTCAGAAGCCTGCAATTGTGCACTCGAGTAAATAGTAATAGATAATGGTAATTTCTATGTGTGTCGCCTGACTGTGAAAAAACTTTTTAACACGCGCGTGTATCTAATTAAATTAAATCACACTATAATGTCACTTTGTTATGTTGTGATCGTGTATACAAATTAAATCCGAATAGTAAGATGAAAGGAATAGAAAAAGAAAGAGACCCGGCATTGAAAATGATAGGTGGGAGAAGGTAAATAAAGAAAAGATCTTCACTGAAAACCATTATATGAGAGCTTTTTCCTCCAGTTGTAAACAATATTAACACACCAGTACACAAACCCTGCCACACCATAACATCAATAATATATCATAGGAAGAAGAATAGTTTATAGTATATAGAATGAAATAAAAGTAATGAAGAACATAACATTAGTAATTAGTACTTACAATGAGAAGAGCAGTGATGGATTCATTAATCCAACGGTTTTCCTCTAACAAATGACCGATGACGATGCAAGTACAAAGAAGAGCAACGAATATGTTTAGCGACACCACGGAAGCGTGATCCGAGGTCATCATCGTCGTTAGTTTCTCGTATAAAGCTCCTCCTCCAACCATATTCACCTCCAAACTCAAATGTCACATATATTCTAATTTCCAACTAATTAACCTTTCTTAATTAATTCACTAAGCTTTCTCACTTAGTTAAGAGATGAAATGGTTTAGAAGAGTTGTTTAAAGTGTGAGTCAAATTAAAGAGAAGAGGAGAGTGAGGAATGTGACATATATATAGTAATGAATGAAATAACTCATAAAACGGTTGTAACCGTTGATTTAAGAGAGTGTGATGGAGATTGAATTAAATTCAAGTGTGATGATGAAATGGTATAGTAGTGTCATGAGTTTGGAATATATTTTGGCATGCCTTTGGCTTTGTTGTGTACTATGAAGGTGCAACACTCATCATTCTGTCGTTTTCAAATCTCCCACACCACTCATGTTATCTTTTTCTATTTGAACCTTTTCATTATTCAAATCTCTCTCCCTCTCTCTTTTTTTTTTTTATCAAGATTCAAATCTCTTACGGTATAAAATACTAAAGTGTTTTTGTACACAAAACCAATTTCAATAAATCTCCAATTCCAATATCATTGGTTTCATTGTATATACATTAGGGGTATTTTGATAATTATAAGTTTAGTTATTCCTTGGAATGTTTTAAGAAAAACTGCCCAGGAATCAAACTGCTAACCAAACACTTTTTTCCCTATTTTCTTGGAGTTAGGTTCCTAACTTTATGTTCCTAGGAGTGAAATTCTCAACCGTGAAACAAACGCACCCCAAATATTGCTATCTTTGCATTGAGTAAATATCTAATGATTTTTAATGATTTTTTTTAAACTATAATTTTAGTGGGGTTGAGATTAATACTATACATATTATTACTATATGTATTTTTCCTTTTTTTATTAGCAAAACTATATTACTAAAAATATGAGGGGTAGACAAACTTTTATACATATAAATAAGTAGTTAGAGTTTAAACCGTAGTTGAGGTTGAATCGATTGAATTTTATATCAAATTGAGAATGTTTTAACAAAATTTTATTTAGGATAAATGAAATGATAAAATCACTATAAATTCACATATAAGTGAGGGATTTAGGGTTCGAACCCCGGTCATCACATCTGACCTAACAATTTCGACATTTCTATCGATGAAACTAAGACTTGTGGACTATTTTAATAATTTTTTACTTATGGTTCAACTACTTATTAGAAAGTTTTAGCATTGGTTGTCCCCTTTTTTTTTTTTTGGTTTAGCATTGGTTGCCCTTATTAAGGGCATCATGAGAATGGTTCCACATTGGTGCAAGTGGATATTTTCCTAGAGTTACCTAACTAGTATAGGATTCAATTGCCCCTCACTTTGAATGCAAGCTGAGACATAAACTCGTGCATTTTGATGAGTGTATGTTGTCGTGAAGACTTTTCATTGATTTGTCCATCAAGTATATGTATCTCATACAGTACACTAAACTTTTTGAATATGATGTATGTATACCATTAACAATGCCATTTGCACTTTTAAAATTCCACAAGATGGTTGAGTAACGAGTTGAACACTCTAACTTGGAAAGTGCTCACAAGAAAAGCTGTTTCATCAAATATGGAGCTAATTGCTTCCAAAAAAACTTCTTTGTTGGGTTTCTTTAGATTCATATAAAATAAAGCTAGCTTGGCACAAACAAGGAATATATATACCGGATTGAAACTAGCACAAAACATTCAAGGGTGATTTGAGAGAAGAAAATGATATATATTGAAAAAAGTGTTAGATGAATAATAATTATATTTCTCACATTTGACATTTCTCTCTTATTATACTTTTACCACCTTTTTATTTACTTCTTCTCACAATTAATCAGTATAGACTAAAAACAAACATACCAATAAAATAAATAAATGGCCATATATATATATATATTTTGGATTTCACAAGTTTTGTAAAAAGATTAAGGATTTATGGGTTCATACTCCACAAACTATGAAAAATACTTAAGTGATAAAAAAGCTAGAGTTGGCCCGACGGACTTTGTCACTATTCCCACCAAAGATAGGTCCCTGCCCCAGCTTTCGTTGCTTGACCGGGATAGAACTAACGCTTAGTAAGTAAGCAATGGTAAAATAAACAATATTTAATTATTTTCTCTTTCTACCTTTTATTAAACATATGTGTGTCCAAATAAAAAGGCCAAATTCTTCTTACCACCAAAAACTTTCTCACAAACTCTATAGAATATATCCATAAGGAAAGAGACAATTATGATATCTCTCTCTTTATATCAACAATTTCTACTTAATTTGAATAAATGAATGGAGCAAAGTCAATTTTTGTTTAAACTCTTTTTTTTGTGTAAAAATTGGATATCTTCCGCACAAAAATAACTGTAAGATCGAATTCGAACACCTTGATAATCTAAAAAAGTCTTGTATCATTTCATCTAGTATTTAAAAAATTGGAGATTAATTTTTTTGAACGTATGTTAAACTTTTACCTCAAATGTTGGTAAAAAATGGTTTATTTGTTGCAATGTTTTTATATCTATTTTATTTTTATAAGAAATATTTTTCATATTACCTCTAAATCTACTCATATGTTTTGAAGTAGGAATTTTATAATTTTTTTTTCATATTTGGAAAATATTTTTAGTCTACTTTGCATGAGAAAATTAAATATTATTTTCACGAGAAAAAATATTCGAAGTCTCGCATTGAGTATTCTAAAATGCTCAGTGTGGTATTTAAATCATGTGGCTCTTCCACCTATTCCACTAGTAAAAAAAATAATAAAGATTATCATCAGTTTTATTGTTTTTGTGGTAATAAAAGAATGAGGCAAAGACCCAAATCACCACTTTTTATTCTATTTAACTTCCAATTCCAACTTTGGTGGTAGTGGAACTGTACGGAGTGATGATACTTTCCACACAACCCAGCAAGGAGACAGCATGTTCATGATGGAAACAATGCAATCATTCTTGTCTTCCTTATAAACGACAATATACCTCTTTCATTCAACCCCACTAATCTATAGTCAAACACTGTCCACCACCACAACACAACAATCATACACATCTACATATAATAAAAACATCACAGCTGATAAAAGCTAGAGAAACAACATTACATTAATATTTTTGACAAATCTAACACACCCCTTTTTGTTAATGGTTAGCATGAATGATCATGAAGTCAAGATGATAGATAATTAACATGAATTTAACAAGACCTAGTAGGCCTCATTTGTTGGTCAATTTGTGACATGGACCTCTCTTTTTTTGAAAAATGACATGGACCTCTCTTTGTTAGTCATGCCTAAAATGTTAAATCTTCTATTTGATTTTTTCTACTCAAATTTTAAATATTTGCCTCATTTTAGCATTTGTTTGATTTTGTGTTTGAACTTCCTTCTAAAATCATGTCAAATTATGCTTCTGTCGTGATTTCATAGAAGCTACAAAACTAAACTTCTGCATGGACGTGAAAAAGTTGATGTGATTTTGAGGTAATTAACACAGAAAACTTGCCGTGTAACCAAACTAACGCTTACAAAATAGTTTAAGGGGTGAATGTTAGTACGTTTATTTAGCATCATTGTAGAATGTTTATTTAGAATGTTATCCGCATTATTAAATGTTCTTAAATTGTTCAATAAAAGAAGAAAAATAGATTAAGATATACTACAAGATAGAGAATAATAAACCTTTGATCATTGAGAAAGAAATGTTAGCAGGAAAAGCAATGTTTTCTATCTCTCTTGTGCCAATAATGGCTTTAGTGACCATAAAGAAAAGGTACAATATCTTCTTGAAGCAGCATTTGCAGCATCAAGAATACCTATTTGTAATTTTTTTGGTGTTGTACTTCATTTGTTTACACTTTAGATTCTATCTATTCAGGTCCTTCTTGAAGCCTGCCTTGTTCTTTTTTCTCCTTGGTGCACTCATCCTCGGTTCCATCAATGGGCCGGACCAGGTCTGAATACCTGCTTTAGTATATGAGAAATCTATGGAACTAAATGGAACGTCAGGAGGATCAAAAACTGGATCCATGTGATATGAACTCAAAGGATAGCCTAAAGTTCCATCTTGGTGAGGAGGAGGAAATTTCTCACTCTTGCTCTTCGCATTTGCACGCGTTACCAGTCTCCATTTCTGTGATGACATTAGTTAAACAATTATCAAAGAACTGAAAAATAAAAGTATTAGAAGTATTTCTTTTTAAATGAATAAAGTGCCTTATCTATCATACATCAATATTTGCTTGCAGCTCAGCATTGACCTCTGGAACTGGAATTCCCCTCCCACTTCGATCACGTGAACGCGATTTCTTAGTGCCAACAGCATTACCTTTGCCCGCGGCTCTTAATCTAAAGTCATAGAACATTAAAATATTGAAATGTGTGAATTTTCAATATGTCAATTTTTAAGGACATTTCAAATTTTTATGCACAAGAGAATTCATAATATGTTCATGTTTGAAACTTTCATTTAGAAGTTCAGAAAATTTCCTTAATGCATGTGTGTGTGAGAACAGAGAAAATCTTGATGAAATTATTGTTGGAGTTTGAAAGCAATTTAAGCTTTTACCTTCTAGCTTCTTCATCCCGAAGTTTTGTATCCATCTCCTTACTGGGAGGATATTTTGGAAGGTTAGAGGGATCACAAGCATAAGGCTGTGTCATAAAGAACTGCAGAAAAGAAAAATTAACAGTAAACTTCGATCCTTATGTTAAATAATGAAACATCAACTATTTCAAGCACAATTTATCGTATCTCAAACAACATACATGATCTATATGATTTCGCAAGATTAATTTAGCAACTAGATTATTGTCTTACTTCACTGTGTAATGCAGCAGTGGCAGTTTGACGTTCATCTGGATCGATTGCTAGAAGGGTTTCAATTAGTGGCAATGATGATGGTGGGAAATCTTCAAATTTATTTGCTATGCATCGCTTATATGATTGTTGCGGCTTAAAAATTGTAGCATGCGGTAGCTTTGCCTTTTTCCAATATTCATCAGAAGGAGAACCACATAGCTTAAATATCTTATGTAGTTGTTCCACCTATGACCCATGAAGCATATTATATCATCCGTATGAAGAAACTCTAAAATGAAATTAGTCTTAGCGATCTTACCTCTGTTCGGCCGGGCATAATAGGCCTTCCAGCCAACAATTCAGCAATAATACAGCCAGCACTCCACAGGTCCACTCCTACATCATAATCAGTGGCTCCAAGAAGAAGTTCGGGAGATCGATACCATAAAGTAACCACCCTACTAGTCATAGGCTGTTTGTGATTAGGATCAAAGAAGGAAGCTAATCCAAAATCAGCAATCCTAAGAATTCCTTCATTGTCAATAAGAAGATTTGATCCCTTTAGGTCACGATGCAGCACATTACGGTTGTGACAGTGTTCCAATCCAGAAAATAGCTGATGCATGTAACATTTAACCTAAAGAAATTCCAAATCAAGACATATTCTTTTTCGAATCATAAACCTAGTTGCAATCACGAAAGGTAAAAGTTTTGATACCTGAGACACTGTAAACTTAATTGCCGGGCTTGTAGAAAGTCCAGCCAAATCATGCTCCATGTATTGAAAGACAAGATACAAACTACATGACATCCTAGAAGTCACTAAACCTTCTAGTTTGACAACATTGGGATGATCCAAACGACGCAGAATCAAAATTTCCCTGGCCATGAATTTCACACTCTCTGGCTCTAAATTGTCAAAACGAACCTTCTTTAATGCAACAATTTTCCCAGTTAAAGTATCCTTAGCTTTATAAACATTGCTATATGTACCTTGTCCAATCTGATTGAAAAATTCAATCTCAATTTAAGTTTACAACAAAATAACATTAGAATCTAACATGTCTTAAATCCATAATTACTATTTTCCAAATTTTGGTTACATTTGAAAAGGGAAAACATAAATGTTAGAACAAACAACATTCAAAAAAATCACATACGAAAAACGCAAACAAAGAAAAAACAAGATTTGTTCATAGAGTTCAACCAATTGTGTCTATATCTCCGACTGTAGGGTGGTTGCAGTACTTTTTTATTATTTAACTTAGAGTCTACAAAGTACTAACTTTTGTTTAAAAACTAAGCTCTTACCCCTTCGAGCGACCTGCCTACTTATCAGTAAACTATGAGTCATACCGAGCAAAAAAAATTCATCAAAATTCAAATGAAGATAACAAAAGCAAAGCCAGACATTGACATACCTTATCAAGCTTATGAAAACTATCCGCCCTTCGAGGCGTCAATCCATGTATAGCTTCACCAGCAACCTTGGAAAGCCAAGAGGGCCACCCTGCAGCCACCTGCTCACCATGTATATTGTTAGGTGGATTGCTCAGCCTTGGATTAGCCTTCAAAGATTGCCTCCTCCTCTCCCTCCTTGCCCTTTGTCTCCTCCTTTTCTCATCCTCTTCACCCTCTTTCTCATTCACACCATTTTGAACCTCACACTCAAGTTCAACCTCTTCCACCTTAGCAACATTCACCACCTCTTTCTTCCTCTTTGAACCCTCTTTCCCAAACACACACCCCATGTCTCACAACACTCATTTACTCAACTTTTCTTCACATTCCCTTTCTTTCTTCAACCACATTTTCTTAATAATAGTTTTTCACACAAATTTTTTAAAGCTGAAAGTAGTAATAATAGAAGGAATGTGCAAATGGGTAATTCAAAATATGATAACTTTAGCAGACAAAAGTGAGAAAGCAATGATTTTGCTGACACCCCACAAGTTGTATTGTGCAGTAAAAGAAAATGAGTTAATATCTCAAACACATAGAGAAAAGAAAGCAGAAAAAAAAGAAGAAGCAGTGAAACAAGAGAGCTTTTTTTATCCTTGTGAAGTTCCTTTCCGTCTTGTGTTGAGGTGCCAACTTTACTTTCTAACTAGTTTTCAGACCCGTGCGATATCTATAGACTTTTATTTATAAAATATTGTTAAAATATAAGTAACATTAGTGTGGTCTTTTTTGTATATTTTATTAAATTAATAATTTTTTTGATTAAAACAATTATCTCGTGTATGTTTTTTGTGTAATAAATTATAATTAATAATAAAAATTATTTATGATTAAATTTCTTTTTTTATTAGAGCAATTGTCCCGTGTATGATTAATTTTTTATTATTAAAGCAATTGTCCTTGTATGAAGTTTTTATTCAATTTCTTTTATGTATCAATGATAAATATTTTGTCTTATGTTGTTTAATATATATATATATATATATATATATATATATATATATATATATATATATATATATATATTTGTGGAAGCTCATGTCCATTGATTTTTTTTTATATTTAAGATTGATATTATACTAAAGTATAAAATTTATTTAGAATAAAATATTTAGAAATATGTTATAAAATATTTTTAAAATATACATTGTGCAATTTTATATAAATTTGATAAATGAATAATTTTTTTTATTAAATTTATTATCCTGTGTATATTTTATTAATAAATTTTAATTATCGGGGACAAATATTTATCCAATTTTTTGATGTATGAGTGAAAAATATTTGTCCTTGTTTTTTTATTTATTTTATATTTATCAATAAGAACTTAATTATCTTGTTTAAAAAAACTATTTGTTAATTTTTTATGTATTAGTGATCAATACTTTCTTTTGTTTTTGACAAAATTAGTGATCAACACTTGTCTCGTGATGTTTTGTAAGTTTAGAGTTAAAATTACATTTAAGGGCATAAACTCTGAAATATTATTAAACTTGATATGACAAATTTGGTATTTTAGTTGTAGTTTCTTTTAATATATTGTAAGTAGATTATATAAAGTTATTTCATTACTTATTTAAATATTTTATTTAAATATCTTATTCAAAAAAAATTGTTTTTAAAGGGTAATTTTATTATTTAAATATGATATATATTTTTTCAGATTATTATGAGGTAAGTATAAAAAATCATGATATGATAGTTATCATGTTTGTTATCTTTTGTGCACCAAACACATGACATGATAGTTGTTATCCTGTTTATAATCTATCATATCTTTATCTTGTTTTATATCTTATTATGTCACTATCATATCATGCTCACCAAACGGACCCTTAATTATATTTTAACAAACACCTCGTGAACATATTCAATCAAATTTAATAGATCCAACAAATTAATTTATTAGACTCTCTTGTAATATTTTATTAATTAAAAATAGAAATAATAGCATAATTATTGCAAATTTTTGGAGTTATCTGGTACAACTATGTTGAATAAGCTAAGATACTATGAAGCACATACTCTGACACGGACACCGTGACTTGACACGGATACAGACACTACGACACTGCTAATGTAAAAGTTATAGGACACTGACACCACTACATATTTATAAAATATTTAAATTGAGAATCAAAATATATATATATATATATATATATATATATATATATATATATATATATATATATGCATCTAAGTCGAACATATATTTTAGTAAAAAAAGTTTTAAGAGAATATACAATATTACATTTGACCTTTATTCATCTATCTACTGTCGAAAAACTAAAAACAATGTAATCAAAATGTAATTTATTTAATCCATCATTGATCAACATTATTGTTACGACACATATTCAATCCTTGTATAATAATTTTTTTAGGCACTTAATCGACACGGGTTGTATGAGTGTCTTATAAGTGTTAGACACCGATCCAAGGAGTAGCAGAGTAAAGAAGAAAATGATTTTTTTGGACACCTATCAGACACGTGTCGTACAAGTGTCGCACACCGCGACACACCTAATCATAGAGGTGTCTTTGCTTCATAGCTAAGATATATACAAATTGGTAAAAGAGCACCGTTTAATTATATTGAACTACCTACCATATAAGTCATGAAAATCAGATTTTATGAAAACTTCTCGATCCAGAAAATATTTAATGTAGGAAGAAGGTGCAATGTATTTGACACGTGCTTCGTTAGAATATACAAAAAAAATGGCTATAAATTACCCCCTTGCACCCTATTTCAATATGTCATTTCTTACCCTAAAGTCACAAACACATCCACCCTTTTAGTCCCCCTTATATCTTTTTGTGCCTCAATCATGTCAGGCGGAAGAAAAAGCCGAGGTCGTCAAAAGATTGAACTTAAAAAGATAAGTAATGAAAGCAACAAACAAGTTACCTTCTCGAAGCGCCGTAACGGGCTCTTCAAGAAAGCTTGTGAGCTTTTCACTCTATGTGGTGCATATGTATCTCTAATTATATTTTCACCCAGTGATAAGGTATTTTCTTTTGGTCTCCCTAATCTTTATACGGTCATAGACCGTTATCTCTCGCGAGTCCCACCTCTAAATACCGGGATTCAACAATTCATTGAGTCTTTTCGTAGCACCAACCTGCGCGAACTCAATGCTCAGTTGAATCAGATCAATGATGCACTAGACCGTGAAAAGAGGTATAGTGATGATCTGAGTCATATTTGTAAGATGACTGAGGATCCGTCTTGGTGGACTCATCCCGTTGATGAGATGAGCATGGATCAACTTGAATTGTTGAAGAAGGTTTTGGAGGAGCTGAATAAAAAAGTTGCTCAACCAGATGATAGACTTGAAATCCTGGATGCTCCTACCCAAACTCAACAATCTCAAATGTCTCAAACACAGTTTTTTCAGAATCCTATGTTGCAGCCTCATTTGTTTGGCTTCAATAATATAGGAGGCGGAGCAGGATCGAGATCCGGATCCTCCATATCCTTTTGATCTGAGGGATTATATCCTCCTTAAATGCCCTAAATTATTAAATAATATTTCTAATTTATGTTTCATTATGAACAATTTGAAATAAAGGGCATCTTGTTGATTTATATTTCAATATATCTCCAAAATGTTAATCTTTTGAAGTCTAATGAATTGATTTCATACCTTCATTTTTGTTGAATCATCTAGTTGGGACTTTTCAAAATTAAAATTCTAGTTACTATATATCTTAATTATAATACATGATGATTATACCATTAAAAAATTAAATACATGATGATTTTAGAGTTAAATATGTTGAGTGCCTACAAAATTTCTTTTAATTCACAATCTTGAGGACATCACATTGAATATGGCTAAAAAGTAGGATTCTTATTAATTGAAAATAATTAAGGAATTAGAAATGCATTTAATTAGAGATTAGTAGGTAACAAAATTAGGTTTACGATTAAGTGTATTTAGTTACATTCGATTTATAATAATTAAGTTGAAAATAATCAGGAAATTAGAAATGCATTTAATTAGGGATTGGTAGGTAACAAAATTAGGGTTTAGTTACTTTCAATTTATAATAACTAATTAATATTAAGATTTAAAACAATACTACATCATGGATTCAATTCAAATCCTATTATTACTCTGAAAGTGCACCAGTTCATCCTCATGTTTTAATAATTGTCAAAACACATGAAAATAGGATTGAACATATTTTGGCAACATTACAAATGTCGTGACAACAAAGAACTATTTTCTAAAAACTTGAAAAACTGACTTTTAGGTATTTTGTATCGATACATACATTGGTGTATCGATACAAATGTCCTGAAATTACTTCTAGCTGATTTTGTGCATTTTGTATCGATACATACATTGTCTGTATCGATACAAAAGTGGTCTTTCAGAGACAGAACATCACCTGTGTATCGAAACATGCTTGCATGTATCGATACACATCTGTATGTCCTCAAAATCCAGAAAATTGATGATGTATCGAATCATGCTTGCATGCTTCGATACATATCAGTCAAGATTTTCAAGATTCTGATATTTGTATCGATACACACCCGTGTTTGTATCGATACAAAGGTCGAAAATTTCATTTTTAACGTTGGTCAAAGCATTTGTATCGATACAAATGCTCATTTGTATCGATACATGTTTGAAAAATTATGCCCAAAATTGCTCATTCTATTCTCACTTTAAATAGCAATGTGTGTGATCATTTGTTAGCAACACAACTGAGAAAAATCTAGTGAGAACCACTGAGAAAGCAACAGTGCTTTGAGAGAAACACTTTGGATACAATTTGGGTGAAAAATTGGGATCAAAGTGTATCATTCACAAGATCATCATCTTCCATCAAGTTGCAATCATTGAAGATTGAGTATGGGATCAATCCAATAGAAGTTGTACGCTTGGTCGATAACGTTCGGTACGATTCGCGGTGAATCAGAATCGTGATCGGGTTGATTTGCGAAGGAGGTTTGGTTGCTCGCTAGGGATTCAAGATTGTTCGATATCTTGAAGGATCAATCGAGAAGAATTGAAGGACTCAGCTGGACGATTGTTGCAAGGAGTTGCACGGGTGAAATCGTTGGAATCAGAGGGTGAAGATTCGTTCGTCGATTGAGGATCAATCGAGAAGAATTGAAGGACTCAGCTGGACGATTGTTGCAAGGAGTTGCACGGGTAAAATCGTTGAAATCAGAGGGTGAAGATTCGTTCGTCGATTGAGGTTTAGCATAGTTTTACTTTTGAGTCAATATAGGTGTATTGGATTCATTGTAAATTGTGCACTTGTGTTCAAACTGTTTTTAATCAATAATACTCTCAAATAACCCGTTTGGTTATTTGGGGGGAGACGTACTCGGACAAACGCGTGGACGACGCGAAATCCGGGGAACTCCCTAATCAACTCTTTTGTGTCGATTCGCTTTAAATTCTTACTTTACGCAATTCGCTTATATTTTGTGTCAATTGAAGTTTTGTGTTCGTAAGTGTGCACAAAGGTTCAATTGCGATTATCTTGATTGTGATTGAATTTGAATATCGAATCATATAACTTGCTTGAGACTGTTTTTGTTAATCGATTAAATTTGGATATTTTGCATTAAGCGTTCCGATAATTTTCCTAGTTCGTTCAAGGCTATACTATCTTTCCTTTGGTCAAAAGGTGCAAAGTAGACTACCGATCCGGTGGTACTTCCGCGCATTCGTTTTAATCAAATAATTTTTAAATTGACATTGTTTAACGAAGCCACTTATTCAACCCCCCCTTCTTAGTGGTAGCCTAGTAGTCTAACATACTCCATGTTTTGAGCAAGAAGATATATATATATACTAGCTAGTTTTGAGACCCGTGCATTCGCACGGTCTATCGACTTTTATTTATAAAATATTATTAAAATATAAGTGACGTCCTTGTACTATTTCTTGTAAAATTTATTAAATTAATATTTTATTTTATTAAAGTAATTGTCCCATGTATGATTTTTTTGTAATAAATTATAATTATAATAATAAATATTTATTATTCAATTTCTTTTTTTTATTAAAGCAATTGTCCCGTGTAAGATTAAATTTTTTTGATTAAAGCAATTATCCCGTGTATGAATTTTTGATTCAATTTCTTTTATGTATTAGTGATAAATATTTTGTCTTGTATTTTCTTTTTTAATATTTATTATTGATGAGAATTCATTCTTTTGTTGTTTAAAAAAAAACTATTTAGGAAAGCATATTGTCCATTGATTTTTATTTTTTGTTTATATTTAAGATTGATGTTATACTAAAGTATAAAATTTATTTAAAATAAAATATTTAGAAATATGTTATAAAATATTTTTAAAACATAAGTGACGTCAATTGCGCTCTTTCTTGTAAAATTTATTAAATTAATATTTTTTTATTAAAGCAATTGTCCTGTGTATGATTTTTGTATAATAAATTATAATTAATATTAATAAATATTTATTATTCAATTTCTTTTTTTTATTAAAGCAATTGTCCCGTGTATTATTAAATTTTTTTATTAAAGCAATTGTCTCATGTTAATTCGTAAGTTTTTATTTACGCATGTTAATTCATAATTTTTCACTAACAAAAATTATATCTTTATAAACTGTTTTCATAAACTATCTTATAAAACTTATAATAAGTCAATCCAAATGGGCTCATTGTGTTTTTGTTTCTATTTTTATGTTCTTTAATTTCTAAGCTCATAAATAAGTATCTTCTTTTATTAGGTTCTTCTATTTTTATATATAAATTGTTATATGTTAGATTGAGTTACTATTTTTTCATTAAAAAAAGAAAGAGTTAGTACTATTTTTTATGTGTATCTGTTATATTGATTTTTGTTTCTATTTTTATGCGTAAATTTCTTTTAATTAGATTTTTTTTTTCCTATTTTTGAAGTAAAAATATATTGTATTTGATTAATATCTTTTTTTAGAGGTGATTTCCAATGTTATTTTTATGAGAAGATTTCTTTTATGCTTTTTTTTTTCTTCCTATTTTTGTTTTGTATCTTTTTATTTAGTTTAGACTCAAAATTTGCAAATAGATGATTCATATCCTTTAGGGTATGGCTTAATTTTATCCTACTATGTTTTGTTTGATAACCAAATCCTTGAATTTTTGTAAAAACCAAATCATTGAATTAATGTTTTTTTTTTATAAGAACGTTTTTTAATTTTAATATATAATAATATAATTTAATATATAATTTAACATATAATATTATTAGGTCATTCTTATCGATTAGAAGCTTATCTTCTTCTTTTTTTCTATTTTTGTTTTGGAATATTTTTTTTTCGTTTAGAGAGACAGTTTCCAATGCTATTTTTATGATAAATTGCTTTTATGCTTATCTTTTTTTTCTATTTTTGTTTTGTATTTTTTTTAGCTTAGAGTTAAAATTACATCTAAGGGCGCAAAACTCGCAATACTATTAAAAGTGCTAAGGACAAATTTGGTTTTTTAATATGAGTTTCTTTTAATATATTGTAAGTAGATGAGGTGCGTCATTTTACCAACAAAGAATGTGTAAATTTATAAATAAAAAAAGGCTTAAATGATCTTTTGGTCCCTGTATGTTCGCGAATTTTTGGTTTTAGTTCATGTATCTTTTTTTGTTGCAAATAAATTCCTGAATGTACAAAATTTGTTGGTTTTAGTCCCTAAAGTCAAAATTCGCAGGAAAATCCGAAGGAAAATCAGATTTTCCTACGGATTTTGACTTTATGGACTAAAACCAACAAATTTTGTACATTCAGAAACTTATTTAAAATAAAAAAAGATACATGAATTATAACCAAAAATGCGCGAGACAAAAATAATATTTAAGCCATAAAAAAATAACAGATATAATTTAATTTTTCTCCATAAGAACTTATAAGTTTATATAAAAATTTATTTATTTACATAAAAATTTATATGTCTAACAATCACTCCAAACGACATTAATACCCATATATCATGTTAAATTAAATATATGGACTTCAATTTCATCCAATAAATCCATTCATCCTGAAGTCTTTTTCATCTAAAATTTGAGACATCTCCTCATCCTAAATTTTGTTCCGTCTAGTAGCATTTTATTCTATTTAAAATTTTAAAAAGTGATATTTACAACAAAATTATTTTTTATCTGTTTGCTTAATAAAAATACTTGTTAGCATAATCCTTTTTAAACCCTTACCAAATTATTTTAGATATTGTTTTAGTGCAAATATAATTTTTATTTTAGTAATTTTTTGGGGTGATTTATATTTTGAGTTGTTTTCGTCCTTACATATTAAAGTATAGATATTATTAAGTAACTTCCAATTTTATACATGTATTTTTTTTATTAGGAATTGAACTCGGAAAAATCATCTGTTTTAGAGAAGCTCATTAACCACTTAAACTTAATAACTTTGGTTATAGTACATGTAAAAATTCAAAGTCAATGGAAAATTTAATATATGTGATAAAATTTAGACAAAATACTTCAATTTTTATTGATATAATTTTTTCTTATCTTTAAACTACACAATGGCAAAACACCTTGAAGGCAAAAAATAACAGGTGTCAAGCTCATATCCAACTAGAGAAAAATCCTATGTGGACAAGATGACAAGAATTTAGCTTCTTTTGGGCAAAAATTTGAAATGAACCAATGAGAGGGGTTTGTTATCAATATTATGTTGTAAAGGGCCATTTGTTTCAGCGGCCCACTTCAATAAGCCCAAGCAAAAGAGTCTAACTGTTCATACTTCATACTAACAGACAAAACCTCCACCCACTTTTGCAGCATGGTCAGCGTATTTGTTGGCTTTAAACATAAACATCTTCTGCTTTTTCTTCTTCTGCAGAAACCTTTCAAAGATACTTTCATCTTTTTCTCGCACTATCTTTCAAATTTCAAATTCCTTCCCCCCAAATCCTTCTCCTCCATTTTTGACACCCCTCTCTCTCTCTCTATCAGATTTCCTCTTCAATCTCTCATTCTCTCTTTTTCAGCTTCTTTCTATGGTTCACTGACCAAAAATCAATCTCCACCTCAGAACCCTAAACACCCAATTCTTTCTGATTCATTCTAAAATCCTCTTATTTTTGAAGGTGGTATGAAAGGTGCAACTTTATTCGTTGTTGTTTGTTTTGTATATCTTATTGTTGTTGTTTCAAATGAATTTGATTTGATTTTTATATTTTGATTCTGTTTTGATTTTTAATTCAAGATTAGAATCCATATTGTGGAAATCGAAAATCATATATTGGCCTCCACAAGTGTTATAATTTTAAAAGAATTATTCTGTTTTTGTTCCTTCAATTTATGGTGATGTTGCTTCTTGCTCTACTCACAAGTGTTTTTTTTCATGTGTAATAAGAGATTGATGTTCATGAATTTGGGGGAAAACAGGTATGTCTTTCTTCTTTGAAATCCCTAATGTTCTTTGTTTCAAGTTGTTTCTATTTTATTGATAAAATTGGAACACAAATGATTTTCATCACTATTATTATTTGTATATTAGGACCGAGAAGAAGTTAGGCTTCATGGTTGACTAATTGGAGCCACAGACCCACATAAATCAGAGCCTGGAACCATTAGGGGTGATCTGACTGTTATTGTTTGAAGGTAAAACTTCCTCCCTATTATTTTAATTAATTTTCTGTCATGATGAAATGTTTCTCCTTTGACAAAAAGTCTAAAATGCTCTTTACTATTAATCTTCCTCGATTTTGATGTGTGGAGTAGAATCAATTTGTCTCTAGAATGGATTGTAACATGAAGCTACAATTTTGAGCTTTTGCTTTATATTCAACTCACTTTTAGCCAAAAACAATTTTGTTGTCATAGAATCAAACACACATTTAAGTTTCTTGAGTAGAACAAGTTTATGATTATTCAAGTATGTTAACTTATTTTTAATCATGGAATGTGCTTCTTTAAGATGACAGTTCTTCATCTTGAAGTATGATTTCATTTTCTCTACTTTGATTGTAGGGGAAAACCATACTTTTGACTTTCTTTGAAATAATAGTTGGAGGATAATGTTAGAACTAAGGAACATTTGGATTTTGAGTTTGTTTGAAGTTCTGTTATTTTGACTCTGAATTTATTTCCAGGTGCAAACCGATACTACATCTCTTTGAGTGATTTACTTGGACTTGGTGGTAGATGGATATTCGTAAGTATTGTTCTAACCTAATGCAACTTAGTTTCTTTTATTACATTTTAGTATTTTACTAATAGTTGAAGTACTACTTCTAGGATTTTTCTTGACTACATCATTTAATAGTTGAAAATACTATGAATGAACACAAGGGTTTAATTATAAGACTTAACTAAGGGTACACCAAAATTGAGGTCTGTTTCACTAACTATGTATAGATTTGTAGTTTAGGGGAATAATCATACAATGGTATTTCTCAAGTTCTGCAGTATGAAATGAAGAAAATAATTTTCAATGCTCTTTTGCTTCTATGTATTTTTAAGATTTGAATTGTACATGTCAATAGTTTATAATTTTGGTTTTATGTTTTTATAATTTTGGGCCATAAAACCATTGAGCTACATTTATCCCACTCTTGAATCTTGATGCTATAGCTTCTCACAATTTGTTTCCTTTTACGTTGTTGGAGTTATATTTGTAGCTCAACACCATTGATGCCATAAAACCATTGTGCCTGTTTGTGTTGAGTTATATCTGTATCTAATAACATGTAATTTTAATCTATAAGATGTTGAAGACTATACCTCATTTGATTTCATTTATTGTTGAAGACTATACCTCATTTGAGTTATATCTGTATTGTTTGTTCTTTGATTCCAATTGTTTCTATTTATTCATATTTTTATTTGTATTATTTGTATTTATTGATTTTTATATTATTTTGATTTGATGAATGACATATCCACATTGTATGCATCTTCTGCAGCGCAACAAATGAGGCTCAACTTATATCCTCCAATCAATATGTTGATGTCACGGAATTCAAAGATGCTGGTGGTTGATGCTTCCACTGTTTGTGTTCTTTCAGTTTTTTTGTTCTTCAATTGATTGTGGTTATAAGATGGAAAAGTTAGTTAGACTAGATAATTTTTTTGATTAGTTATAAGTGTGTTTGGTTTGCAAAAGTAATTGATTTTGAATGAAATATTCCTTTAAGATTGTTTTTGCCTAAAAGTTAGTTGAAATTTATGTGAAAGTGAGCTGAATGGTAAGTCCAAAGCTAAAACACTTTTGTGTTTAGCTGGTTTTTATTACCAGACCAGGCTTCTATTGGTAACAATGAACATTCCTTATTTTTCTTTTTTTCAACAACTTGCTTTCTTACTGTCATTAGTTTTTACTTTTTGAAGGGAAGGACATTATTATTGGTTTCATGTTGCTGCATGGTCAACTATCCAATCTTGGCTAGATGAAAGTGTGTATAAGCAGGTAAAAACTTTGTGTTTGCAGTGTACATATGGTCAGTTTTTTAATCAATGTAGGTTCTATGGTCTTTAGGAAGATAGGTAGGTAATAACTAGATTTTATTTAAGATGTGCTTAGCTTAAAGAAGTCCAAATAGGTATTGTTTGATTATTATAATCAATTTAGTTGCTGATGAAGTGCACATTTAAAGATCTTTGCTGTGATTGGTTCGGACACAATTTGTTGAAGTATGTGAGGAGAGGAATTATTAGGCTGCAATTTTACACTTCCTCTCTCCTATTATGATCCTAATGTTACTCTTTCTCTTTTAGGAAACATGCTTCTACAAAAGAAAAAAATTAAAATCATTGAAGCAAAGGTAAGCAATGTACAAATTTGTTTTTTTGTTAGTTATCCTAATGTTTTTTGTACTATTTCTTTTGTTAGTTAAGAAAAAGTTAAAATGTTTTGGGCACAAAGGAAGTCTAAAAGCAAATTCTGGCGGAGGTTGAAATCATGAATGAAGATAAACAAACAGAGGTGAGAAAATTAAATACTATGAGGTCACTTTATTTGAGATTCTATTGTGTAATCAAATTTTGATTCTCTTTTATTTTTTAGAGATGTGTTTTGTAAATAAGCAACTATCTCATTATACATGAGTTAGACTATCAACCATCAAGTTAACATTTCTTTAAGTCATTTATAGTTTTTGATAAACGTAGTTTATGCTATAGTAAGAATGTTGGTCATTTTTATAATGTCCCTCCAACTGAGCTATGCTCATGGGGACAAACGACAATTGTAATTTATCAAAACTTTTATATATTTTGAAATATTTTTTGTTGCTATAAATATATCACGGGGACAAACGGCATTTGTAATTTATCCAAGCTTTTATATATTTTGAAATATTTTGTTACTATAAATATATACACTACTCCTTTTGTCGCTAATTATAAACTTTTTTCTATTTTGTTTTGTCACTTAATGTAAGATCATTTTCCAAATCTCTATATTTAAATATAATTGAAAAACGTAAATTGTAATTCTCATTTTAAAATTCAATATACATTAATAATTTCTTTACAAAAATACCTCTATGTTTTGACAAGCTTATTACTAAAATATTTATCTTGATACCCGTAAATTTTCGATAGAGAATATTTTTTAGCCCCCACTAATTCTTTTAAAATCCGTCATTGTTCTTCCTGTTGCACCCCGTGCGGTGCACGAGTATAAAAACTAGTATTTTTAACACATATACAACGACAGAAAGATATGAATAATAGAATAGGATGAATGAAAGTGAACGAATGAATATGTTGTGTTGTGATGATACCCATATACTGTATAAAGAAGGCATGATTTTGCATGTATGATTATATATTTTGGTTTACATAATTACATTATATCGTAACACTATCTATCTTTTCCAATGAGGATAGAAAACTTTGATATATAAGGACAGCTATAAAAAACCAAGGTTGGTAATATAATTGAGCTTAAACTGACCACCCTAGCTAAGGCATATGCCATTGTCGGTCCCAATTATGTTGTATCATAAGATAAGATAAATCATAGTATATAGCATCATACAATAACGTTTTCCAAAAGTAACTAAGTTAAGTGAGAGTACCAATATTTTTATGATGAGGTGAAACTCTTCTTTAGTTTGTTTTTGTAATCAAAAGTGATTTGGCTCAAATATCTAATGAGCTGTAATTAAGTTTGAATAGGTCAAAATTAAGTTTTTAAATAAATAGTTTTTCTATCATATGCAAATTTGTATATGTTCTAAATACAATAATAGTTCTCGATAAAAATTCTTTTCCTAATGAAATTTCAAATAACTAAGACAACCTCTTGTTACTGCATGCATGCTTTAGTAGCCAGCCCTAAATACAAACTTGTTTCTTAGAATTTTGAATTGGACTTGAGAAAACTTTCATACCATTTAAAAAATAATTAGGTTAAATAGTGTCTCCAGGATGCTACTTAAACATACCTAAAAAGAAAACAAAAAATTAAAAAATGTAGAAAAACTGTTTTTTGTTTTACCTTTTAAAAATATTGAATTCATAAATTTTAAGATAAAATTTTCATATTAATTCTTGTCAAAAATAAAAAAAACTTTCATATTAATAAGCTTGTCTCGACGGATCGTTTAGCATTTTCGTTTTGAAAAATTGAGTTTGATATAACTTACTCTATTTTTTTGTACAATAGAGGGGCAAAGCCCCATCTTACTCTATTAAATTAGCTTGTAAGATAAACATTGTTGAAATATATACAGTAAGAATATGTATTTGGTCAATTAGTCCGCCTAATCTAGTTTAGAGGTTAGTTTTTGTTTCAAGTGATTTCAGCTCGCTTTCGATTGCAGTTGCGGGAAATTGAACCGTAGTTCTCTTTATCAAGTCCAACATAAATTATCATTGGATCAACTAACAATTGACATGCCTATAAACAAACTAACAATTGATAGCATTTTTTTTCTAAGGAGGAAGTAGCACCTACTATTATTATTTATTATTGACTTAGAAATGTATATAAAACTTAAATTTAAATAGACAACACAACCACCAATGAAAGAATTGTTAATAGACAAGAGCTAAATATCAACACTCCACTGATCCATCACAACCGATAATAATCAATGAAAATATAGATGTTCCCCTCACGCCTAAAAATAAAAACTGTTATACGTGTAATTGTAGATAGTATTTTATTTATGAAAAATGCTAATTAATATTTTTAGGATATTAGTTAAGAAATTTACTAGTATAATATTATAGAAATTTTTGTAGTTTATCCTTTCGAAATATAAAAAACATGTTCTGTAATTATCATTTTTTTAGTTTCATTTTTTTTAAAGCTTTTTTAGTTTCCTTCAAGTAGTATTAGTTAGCGTGACCTTTTTTTTATTTATAGAGTAGCTTTTAACTAAATTAATATTGCCCCAATCATTATTCTCACATGACATAGAATAGTGTAGTTAGAATTTCAGGGACTCCAATTTGATATATTGCATACAATATTTCTACCAACTGATATAGTATTTATGAATACATGAGATACGACTCTTTTTAAGTTAACTACATTTGAATTTGAGCCTAATTCAAGCACACAATGCTTTCAAGAAGAGAACTTAGGTTTTTATGAATTTCATTCACAAGACTCAGGATAAATTAATTTTCAATTTTAAGAAGTTAATTGCACAAGTTTTAAAATATTTTTGTTATATTTAATTTCTTTAACTAGTGTGATATAAGAACCGAACCACTCTCTCTATAATGACCATCTACTACTACTACTACTATTATTATTATTATTATTTGACAAAACCATCTACATTAATTATTAATTATGCAATGAAACAAAAAAGATGAATTTTGCTCCGCAAAAGGAGTAATTCACATTTCCCTTAATTTAAGAAACTAAAATAAATAAATTTATATTAAAAATAACATTTTTTTTTTTATACTTTTAAGAGTTTGATTGCACAAATTTTAAAATATTTTTACTATTTTTACTTCTTTAACCAGTGTGCGACACCGGTTAGCATTTAATATTTTAAATGTAGTTGCTTGTGGAAATATATATTTAAATTACACTATTTTTGTGGGGTTAAATATGTTTTTTGGTTTCTATAAATATCTTAAATTTCATTTTTAATCCCTATAAAAATTTTCAACAAGTTCCGGTCTATCAAACATTTCCAGTCATAATTTTTGGTCCATGCTTTTCAGTTAAATCGTTTATATCATTTGAAATTTTAATTTTTTTCGTGGTCATATTTAATACATTATATGAATTTCTCCTGCAAAAATTTAAACTTTTTCAACAATGAATGAATTAAATATGAATTTTTTAGTTTTTTATGCATAAAAATTAATATTATGTTAAAAAAGTCTATTTTTTTTTTTAAAAAATTCTTATAATATTATAAATATGAATACAAAAAATCAAAGATATGAAAATTTACAAAAATTTAATTAAAAGTAGGTATAATAATTGTGACTGAAAATATTTCAGGATAAAACATTGATGAAATTTTTTATAACAACTTAAAAATAAAATCCAAAATATTTATAGAGACAAAAAAATTTATTTAATCTTTTCTTTAATTTAATAAAGTTTAGGAGTTACGTAATGTTTAAGATGTATAGAGACAAATTTTAGGACAAATTTCATTTGCAAATTTCAACTCCATCATCATGTGCAAAGATCAGGTGGATTCAATTTCATTCTTCAGCTCCCTTCCTGAAGATATCACCTTCAAAATCGCTTCACTTCTTCAGGTTCCAATTTTGTAATTTACATATATATATCATGCTAAAGCTTCAATTTTCATTGACCCTTTTACTTCTTTTACGTTTTCCAGGTGCGTGATTTGTGTGCTTTGGGTTGTTGTTCCAAATTCTGGAGACAACTCTGTTTCTCAGATTCCATTTGGCACTCTCTTGTTACTAACAGATGGCCCTTACTTCATTCATCTCTCTCTCCCTATGTCAAGGTATAGAGTATCCACCAATTTTCCCTGTTTTTGTGATTCACCCATTTTCTTATTTGATTAAAGTTTGTCACTTTATTTGAATTTGGTTTCTGGGTTATCATCCAAACCCTAAATTTATTGATTTTCCCCTTTTTGAGTTTGACTATTTTTTAGGCTCATGTTAAAGGACCTGTTTGTTTGGATTGACAACTTAATTAATTTATGTATAAGCCCTTTGTATATCAAAAGATAAAATAAAGTCAAACTTTTTTCATATAAGCTATTAGTTGTTTTTACAAGATATCCTAAAGAGCTTATGGAAATAAGCTGAAAACAAATTATGAACATGTCAAAAGTTGTTTGCATAAGTTCATCCAAATAGTTTCGTAAATGCTTATGCTACCGGTAGATAAGCTCAAATTACTCATTCCAAATAGACCTTGAGTATCACCTTTGGAATTGATCAAAAATAGTATCTTGTTTGGAATATTTACCTGTCCCATTATTTTTCATTTTTCTACTTTAACCCTTATTTAGTGTATCTCAACCTAATTACTTGATCAATAGCGGTGTTTTAGTCAATGAATCTTGTATTATCATTGAAATTAGTACACTCAATGATTTTTTTAAGAAGTGTGCATAATCAATCTTAAACGACATTTAATATAGAAGGAGTCTCTATAATATCATTCATTATCGCTATTGGCATATTGATATTGGGCAGGTTTGGTTTGATCAGTGTTATTACTATATGTGGTAATTATTTGAAATTTTGGATTGTAGACATGGAGAAGATTGTACTTTGAGAGGCACATCGAGTTGGGAATCAGAGCAGGATCTGTTGAGAGGTTTTTGAAAGCCTGTTCCCGTAATGAATCACTTGAGGTTGGGGACTATCTGCAAGCCTTTGAAACTATTAATGGTGCAAGGTTTGGTTATGAAGACATCCAGAGGTTCCTGTTTAAACCTCAAATGAATGTGCTGATTAACTTGGTTGGCGTGCATTATTGCATAGCAAGCCTTGGGATTCGGGTATTCCATCCTTTTCCGCCCTTCTTTCTTTTCTTTGCAATTTAACTAATGGTACTCCTGTTTGACATCCCACATAATTTTGGTTCCTTTCAAAATATAATTCATTCATCATAGTTTAACTTAGTGTAGCTTGGTAATACTAGTAATTGGGATAATCACAGTCCATTACATGTGCTCTATCAAAGAGTCTTGCTAGCTAGAGCCCTTAGGGCATTAGTTTAGGAATCAATATATAGCGTTTTTATTGAAAATCACAGTATTCAATACATTAACAATTTCAAATAAAACCTTGCTAATTTTGATCCCTTGACAAGTTAGAGCAGTGGTTTGCATTTATCTCTGACAAATTCTATCTTTTGCATATTGGCCTGGTTTAGAATAGCTTCTGTTTATGAGAGCTTTTCAATTAAAATAAATGATGATATTTAACATTTAATGCTTGATGATGATATCACTCACTTTAGAAAAGACAAATTGTGACATTACCATAATGTGCTAGCCTTTTGAAGGACTTGATCAGAGTGATGTGTATTTCATATGCAAGTCTCTCTGTTGGCAGGGTGATGATCTTGTAGATGCCCTTCAGACTTGTGAGATCTCAAATCGGCATGTATGCGTCAAATGGTGGAAACTTGGTAGGTGGATCTATGGCTACCGTGGAAGGGATGAGTTACTTTTTCGTTGGGTTTCTTTGGGAGATTTGGCAACAAAAGATGATGGGTCTGTTTTGGGAGTGCTTCGCCGAGGTACTATTCACGAGGTTTTACGTGTTCAGATCTCTGCTGTTGGTCATAAGTCAATACCTTGGTCCTACCAGGTTACTCAGAGATTGGAATAGCCACAGGGAGATCCGCTACAAGTGTCAATAATAATATCTATCAACATCAACTGTACGTGTTAATATTTATCAGTATGTGTATAGTTATAGGGTGCGTTTGTTTAAGCTTTGAAAAAAATGATTTTTTTTAAAAAAAATCTAGAGATTTTTTTGTAGAGATTTTGAAGAAAATCTAAAGGTACTTTGTGTTTGTTTACAATCATAAAAATCTATTTTTTTTAAAAAAGAAGTTCATACACTTAGATTCCTTAGTTTTAAAAAAATAGATTCTTGAAAAGCTATTAGAAATAGATTTTCATTTTGGGGCTAAAAATGATTTTTTTAAGAAAATGATTTTTTAAAAAATCTATAACAAACACTATCAATATTACAAAATGGATTTTTTTTAGAAAAAAATAGATTTTTCCTTAAAAAAATCCCAAACAAACGCACCCATAATATGTGTGAATAGTTATGTCAAAAAAATAAATTTATTAGTATGTGTATAGTTATGGTTTATACAATTCTGCAGTAATGATACATATGTTGTATGTAATGAAAAACCGGACAGTAATAAATTATAATGCTTATTATCTTATTAGTGTGGCATGTTTGAAGTCCATATCTCATTATCTATAACTGAAGAGTTTCACAAACTTTAATTTTGGTAGCACCTTATAAAATGAAGGTATAAAGGTTTCGGTGATGTTACTTAGGCGCATCTAGTAGTTCTGTTGTTATATGTATAGTGTGTACACACCTGCACTGCTATTAGACTTGCAATGTGAGTAGCTTTCAAGCTCTTAGTGATGACCAGAAGAACAGCACCTGTAAGTGCTGCAGCGTCGCCTGTAAAAAGTGTCCTAACTGCTATCCAATTGTTTCACGCGTTCTGGCTAATGCATTGCTTGTGTAGGGAAGGAACTCATTTTGTGGTTAAATTTTTCCTATTCTACAGGAATTGTGGCATTTTCATTTCATCCAATTTAAACAACTTTGCATCAATAACATGGCAACTTTCATGGCCATGCCATGAAAAACTGTTATAGCTGCTGTTATAAACTAGAAACTAGCATTAGGGAGGGTTAGAAAGTTAGAAATTATAATACTCTTGCAGAGGAGTAAATTGATCACATGTTGCTTGGGTATCATCTCTCAGTCTCTTTCTCTGACATGTTATGGTACTGATTTTATATCGCGACTGCATTGCGATTTTTGATATTGCACGGAATTGTTGTTAATTGTGGCTAATGTAACCCTGATAACGGTTATTTTACAGTCACGGAGACATCACCGTGGTGGCAGACCTTTTTGCATATAGAATAGATGCTTGGTTTGAACAATTACAATACATTAAAATCATTAAGCATGTGAACATATTTTTTAGTTAATTACTTATTTTATTTTTGTGAGAGCAAAATAACCAAAATATATGACATTAATTAATAGAATTTAAAATACAACTGTACTCCTTGGTAGAAAAACACACATTTACAAAAACAATTATCAACTCAAACACCATCAAAGCAACATTCACAAACATAGAAGTCAATTACACATCAATAAATTACTCAACACACTAACTAATCACTTCACAAACAATTCAACTATGAAGATAAATGCAAATATGTGTATGAATAATGATCCACACAACATTCTTTGAATCTACTTAGGGACTCTACTATGAATACTACGAGCTGAAATCCAAATGAGCAAAAGAGCAACAATGCTACCAAATAGTCCCACTGCTACAGATGCACCAATATGCCTACAGAATTTGTCATAGATGTTGCAAATTTTATTCCAACCAGTATGTTTGTTTCCTTTCAAACCCAAATATGCCATACTCCCAGCTGTGCCTGTTGCTGAGGCCAATATCCCCAATATCACCTGCAATAGAATCATTTGAAATGCTTAGAATTGAAGATAAATATTAAATAAGGATTTAACTTATAAACACCGACAATGTCAATATTTTTTACACTGTCAATCAATTATAACTGTTTGTTCTTCGTCAAAAGTATTTCACTTTGATGGTATCTACTTTAAAAGTCGTACAAACAATGAGTCGTGATTGATTGATTGACAGTGTAAAATATATTGACATTGAATAATAGCAAGGTAAAATTAAATTGAATGGATAATTAGTTAATTTAATTACCGCATCCCAGAAGATAAAGTGGAGGAGAAGTTTGGTTTTGAGGTTTGGCTTTGTGATGGCAAAGAGTGATGCAAGAAATGTAAGGATACTATAAAGTCCAGAAACAGAGAATGCTGCCACAAAATATCTGTGTGGATTCACATTATATAATAATATTAAATTCATTGCAAATTGACAAAAATAATTAATATAAATGAGATAAAGATATTAATATGGTGGAAATTCAAGAACATGAGTGGTCTTAGGTAAAGCCATCATGGATGACTTTGCTTTTCCTTATAGCCTTCAAAAAGATAGTTTTTTAGGTCACAACTTGTCAAGCTTGAAATGCTAACAAACAAGTCCAGAAAAATAAGATAAAATAAATAGCTAATTGTTAAAGCGGTTTGAAACTTTCATGCATGTTCATATGCAAAAAAGAGAAATAGTTACTTTGTCACAATCTCAAATTAGAAATATTTAGACACAATACACAAATAAAATAAATTAAAAGAGAAAAGAATTAAATAATATTAAACAATATGACCAATTTTTTTATTTATTTTTTCATTTGTGTTTATGTGCCCGAATATTATCTATTTGAGATTGTGTCCGTGTAATAAGACTTGTTCCGCAAAATATATAGAGAAAACAAATTCATAAAAATCGAATATGGTGTTAATTAGTTTCTTCCTCTCAAACTCTTAATTGTTGAAACATTATAAGGAAACTATTACTTTTTGTCTATTTATACAACTACATCCTTAGTTGCATCTCATGAATTAAAAAACTAAATTGTAATTTGTAACCATAAATGGAAAAGTTGGTGAGCTCGCAAATCGATTTTTCATATAACTTCTTCGTGACAAAATATATTTTATTTCAAATCATACTAAAATTGGGTCTAGTGAAAGAGTTTAGTTTCGCACGTGTAGAATCAAAGTTCGAATTCTATAAAAAATACATATATTTAGTGCTCGATCGTACCTCTAACAGGATTATCTCCGGTAGAATTAACCAATTAAAAATATTGAAAATAACCAAACAAGCAAGCATACAACAAAACATAAAATTAGAAAACTAATTAGATACTTAAATAAATATTATGATTAAATAATAAAATTAGTGAACTAATTAGAATTTTGAATAACTCTAATGCAACTTACACAAAGGCTGGTGAGTATCTGAACTTGGCTGGGAGTGGCAAAGGGAGATATTCTGTTTGATTACCAGTAACCATAACCACAACTGAAACCAATGATGATGCAAACAATAGAAACCTTAGGATCAAATCAAACTTAAAATAATCAGCACCGGCCGAAGAAGCCGGAACCGGAGTCGAAGATGATTTGTACTCAGGATCACCAGTAGAAGCCATGTTTAATTTTTTCCCTTCAGAACTTGGTTATATGAGAGTTTGGTTTTAATATCAAATATAGAATTGATTGTTATAGCTAGCTAGAGTGGTGAGTAGAGAAGATAAGGATAGTTGAACAATGAAAATGTTTACAAATATATATATATATATATAGACTTTGCGGGGATCAAAAGAAAGATGAAAGTTGTAGAAACATGCAAAATTTAAAATAAGTTAGAGTTTTTTGCACGTTAGAGTTGGTTTTGAAGTTTGAACAAAATTTCATGTTAGTTGACGTGTGTGTATGTATGTGAATGTGATAAGCTACAAGCTAATAGTCTATAGTCAATATATTGTGTTACAATGTTATTTGATTGATATGCATAATCTCAAGAATATTAATTAATATTTTATATGGGGGCTTACTTTTAATTTTCAAAGGTTCACACATGTGATGTTTTTGTATGCCAACTAGGTGACTTGGTTTTGTTGTGATCTTTTTGGATTTGGATGACATGAGGTCAGACATATTAGGAAAAAAGAGATAAATTATTAGGTAACGTCCATCATTTACCTTTTGACCTGCCTATTAAAATAAAATTATCCATTGAGTGCTTTTTTTTTCTCTGTTCCTACCTTCTTGGTGGAAAAATTGATTAATTAAATTTCTCTTACACAGTAGTATATTGGTATAGAACAATATAAATTTTTTAAGATTTGATATTCGGCCAAAAGATTCACTAATAGAAGGAACATTAATTTATCAACAATAAATTGATCCAAATAGTAAGAGTTTTAGTCCTCTTAAGCATGTGGATGTGGTTAGGGGTTCAATTTTTGGCCCATATGTATGGAGAAAATTCAGTTGAGAGGGGAGAACTCCATTTGTATGCCCCACAGAATCCCCAACGGAGATTAATTATTGCTAATGACGGTAGAAACTTCGTACCAATATCATGATAACAAAAAATAAATGAATTAATTTCACTGTTTATTTGTGGAAGTGCCATTTAAAATCAAAGATTTTCTTTTATTCTGTATAGACTAATCCAATATAGAAAGTGACATTGAGAGGATTCGAATCTGAAACTTCGAGAAAAAAAACTCAATCCTTTACTGCCAAATCAACCATGTGGATTACAAAATCATATATCAACTTAGTTCCACATTATTAATATTTTTAAATGATTTTTGAACGTGTAATGATATTAAGTTGGTAAATATCAGAAATGAATTTTAAACTAAGTAAATAACGACATAGATGCATTTGATGATAAATTGAGATAGAGGGACAAACTTGATTTACATTACATTACAGTTTCATTAATCATATTACATTATGAGAAAAAATAATATATATGGACAATATAAAATAATTTTACACTATCAATCAATAATAATTATGTTTTTCACCACATCACCACACTTTCTTAATATGATATAACAAATTGATGATTTTTTATTGAATAATCGTGTAAAATCATTTTACTCTGTCAATGCATCACCATTAAACTCTTATATTATTAATAATGTGGGGATTAAGTTTATATGATCATACACAATTTCAGCAACCGATTTGAGCATCTAGTTCATAGGTAAAAGGAGTGCATACATTTGTACCAAAAAAATAGAGAGAAAGGTTATACTACATACAACCTTAAATGCTTTTTTTTCTTTCTTTCTTTTAAGTCAATATATACTTCTAATTCTCTCAAACAAAATTTCTCATGTTATCTCATATTCCTTAATCTCAATTGTTGATACTCCTATGTTACTTTGTTGTATAAACTCTTGTTGGTTTTGGAATGTTCCAACAACTCTCAATATTATCTCTCTATTTTAATGGATAGATATTAATCAGACTTTCATATTACATGAGAAAAATCTAAACTCGCCTATTTTTAAAGCAGCATTGCTTACCTTGAGCGGCATTGCTTCCGTGTAATTTGTTACCGACTACTATCATTTAAATGTTTAGTGTTGTCTATCTTATGCAATCCCACTTGCTACAAAAGAAAGAGAGATATGATTTCCAGTAGTCGGCCATATATTAAGAATATCATTAGCCGTTCCATCAAAATCGAACAGTTTAAATTCAAAATTGGTATTTTAATTTTAAATTAAAATTTAAAAAATAAAATCCATTTAAGAAAAAAAAACTGTTTGATCAAGATTAAACTGTCACAAATATTATGATTAAGTAAATGTGTAAAAACTTCAATTTCAAGAAAGAGATTCAATACTTATGTTCAATCAATCGCGAATATTAATTAATAAAACATGCTTTCCTTCATAAAAGAAAAAAAAAACATTTGTACCAAAACAAAAATTGTCCTTTAGTGCACACTATGTTTGTAGTTGTAGACACCAAAAATGAAATTCAACCCTCATAAATAAAGGTTACACATACGTAGGTCGTAATCGTTGACCATTTACTTTCTATGGAAGCTTCATAAATTTAAATTTACATATAGTTCAGTTGAACGTTGATAAATTGCCGTAGGGTATAAAACTCTAAATTGTTGTATGGTATACCAGTGGGAAATAGATTTCCTCCGCATGTCCTGTTAGCTTAGCTCAATTGATAGGACGATTGCATTTTATATGCAGGGGCTGGACTTGTGTTACGATGCAGCTGGCACCTTTGAGGTCTCGTTGCAGAGTAGGCAGACACTTAGGTCTGAAAGCTTGTTGAAGCTTCCAGATCAATCGACCTTTTTTTTAAATAAGGGTCGACAGGACAGCACTGGCCGAGCCACAACGGGTTCGAACCCCGGTCATCCCACTTATCCATCTTAAGAGTGAAATTTCTAGCCACTAGAAACAAAAAAAGATTTATATCTGAACCGTTAATTAAAAAGATTTCCTCCACAGTTAATTAATTGTATATTTAATCTGAACCGTCCAATTTAAATTTAATAATTGTGATTAATAATAATTATATGAAAATGGCTATAATAGTGAATCTTTGTCCATAGTACTAGCGGGATAATTAAGTTCTATATCTTTCAAATTCATAATATACAACTATTATGCAAAGTTCCGTAACAATAAAAAATAGGTTTAATTGCACATTTGATCATTTATGTTTATTTTAGGTTTTAAGTTGGTCTCTTATGTTTATTTTGTTTCAAGTTAATCCCTTATATTTTAAAAGTTTCAAGTTGGCCCCTCATTATTCACTATTTTTTCTTTTAAATTAATTAAAAATGAAATAACAAAACCACCTAAGCAATATTTATTCATGTGTCACAAAAAAAAAACCACGTATGCTTGCCACGTCGGCAAAAATGAAGATTCGAAATCCAAATGGCCACTGGGGGAGAGGTAAAACAAGGAATCTTCACATTGCGAGGGGGAATCGCAAATTTTTTTTTACAGGGAGTAATGCAAAAATCGTCTACTTTGCAGATGGGTGAAAACTTATTAACCCTAAAAAATATGTATAGTTCCTTTCAGTTGCGGTTAAACGACAACACAATTGCGTGAATATTGGTTTATGTCTTATTCACCCAAATGACCAAGTCTAGTTCCTGTCTTAAATAAAATTTGATAGAAACATATATGTAATTATTTTGACCAGAGTGTAGAAACAGGCAAAATTATAATAGTAGGAGCAAATTTAGGGTTGCAAGAATCATGAATGAAATGAAGGAGACGAAAACGGAACGAGATAAACACTCCGCTGTTAAAAGGTATATTGATTCGCTTGACACTGAAATCGGTCATGACAAGTCATCTACTGTTTAAACGGGTCATAAGTCGTATGCTGATGAATTGTTTATGTGACCATGATAGTAATCCTGGCTAACAATGCTGAAAAATTGATCCCGGAGACATGAAAATATGTTATAAAAAATGAACAAGAAATCAAGAAACAGTTGTGCTAGGAAGGGTTTAAGTTTTCGAAAGTTCTTGTGCTCGGGAACAATAGAGAACAGACAAAGTTTGCCATTGTAATATTTGGAAAAGAGTCAACTGATTTCGACAATGACGTTAGAAGAGGCCTTTAAAGAAAAACACTTCTTAAAGCACCTTGAGTCAGATTTATTGGTTGAATGACCCATGAAATTTATTAGATGTGTTTAGCAAAAAGAAGGAATCACCTATTCAAGTGGTAAATATATACTCTGTACAATATATGAATGATTTTAAAATTGAACAATAATTTACCTTTTTATTTTTTCATTTAGAATGTTGATGAAGTTGTTGATAAGCGGCAGAAAAATATATCAAATCTTATGAAAGTGCTTAAGATTGTTAAAATTGTTGCATTGTAATTAAAAGTTAGTGTTTAAACATGTTTAACAGTTATTTATTTTTGTTTCATCATTCACATTAATAAAGTTTTTTTAACAATTTATAAGCGGATACAAATTACATTTTTGCCAAGCTATATTTAGTAATTTTTCTCCTCGGATAATAAAACAAATACCTCCTAGAACCAATCTTGCGGTTGCAACTTTCGGTGACTCTTTGCCAAATATTACAACATCAGAACTCGATTTTAATATTTGACAAAGAGTCGCCTACTGATTTCAGCAATGCTATGGAGTTAGAAGATGCGTTTAAATTAGAAAAACGTGGTAAAAAGGATTATTTCAAGAAAAAGAAAAACCATGATCTAGGAGATCAGCTCTATGGGTGGATGGCTGAATCTGAAGATTTCTAGATTGTAATATTACAATTGTAAATTCTGTCTGTTCTTTATTGTTGCTGAATAGAAGAACTTCCGAAAACTTATACCCTTCCGAACACAACTTCTTTTATGACATATTTTCCTGTCTCCGAGTTCTTTTTTTTTGTTAGCATTGTTAGCTAGGATCACTGTTCATGGCCAGACAAACATTTTATCACGACCAGTTTTAAAAGTAGATGACTTGACATACCGATTTTAACGTCAAGTGAATCAATGTACTTTTTAACCGCGGTGTTTTATCTCGTTGCGTTTTCGTGTTCCTGTTCGTGTCATTCATGATTCTTTCGGCATGTTTTGAAACACCCTTAAGGTTCTCATAATCGTAACTCCAACAAAATGGACACCTAAAATTTTATTTCCTTTCGAACGAATCATCCTTCAAAAGATTGTAATAGTACTGTTCTAATTCTTAAATCATCTGAAAATAAAACCATAAAATCAATTCCTATAACAACAATGAAATCAATTTTGAAAACTGAATTGTTTACTAAAAACTAGCATAATAGAGGGAAAATAAGACATTGAGTTTCTATTATTCTATTGTTGAACAGGAAATAATTCAGAGAAGTAAAAAATAGTTATACATATGAAAATAACGAAGAATAATAGAGTAATGATAAACTAGTTGAGCAAACAGGAACATAGATGGTGTCCAAACAAGCATTTCCATTGAGGTTCAATTATTCTATTGTTTTTGAAACAGGGAAAAAATCCAGAGAAGTAAAAAATCTTCAAAAAATCATTGGAGAAATTATTCAAAAAAAACTAAAATATGTTTAAAATATAAAATCTTCAAAAAAATGTGTAGACATTATTCTCAACACATATGATGTCTAAACTAGCACCATTTCCATTGTTGATACAAATAAATAAATAAATGAATCTTTGTTTGTTGATGATGAAATGTGTAAAATCATTGGAGAAATTAAATTCACATAAATATTAATCTTCATATCACAATATACATCATTGTATTATTCTAATACAACGGATAATCCTCAATATACCATACTATAATTTATGGTGTCTCTCAAATATTTTATGAATCGTAATTATATTCAGGTCTGCTTAGAACATTTCTAAGCGACAACTTTTCTATCACATATGTATCTTTATGAATTTCTCAATATGATATCTCCTCAATTTGATTCAACACTACTCTATAAATTTATATGCTTCAGTGGCAACAAATATTACCGCATCACTTGAATAACAATTAGCAAACAATATAAACAATGAACCACCAAGAGAGCCATAAAAAATATACAAACTTTTACATCAATTTATATTGGCTCAAACATACACTCACTGAAAAACTTATCAATAGACTTCTCAATTATAAGTCAAAATAAATTTTGAAAAAACAGGATAAGCCCCCACATCAAAAATCATTTTACACAAATTCAAGTGATCATCAATTTTAATTTATACTCAATAAAATTTTAGCTTTAAAAATCACTGCTATCAATTCTACACATTCAACTCAATTAATCAATACTCGCAAAGTATACGTAACCAAAATCAATCCACAAAATAAATTACCATGTCAAACAAACTCCAATTTGTACGATTTACATACAAAGTATATAGTACTCTAACATAAGTACAGAATAACTATTCCACATATAATCAAAACTTTCCAACTCCAACTAGTTTCAAAGATCATCATTTTTCACATATTCAAAACAAGTGTATGCAATGTTCAGCATAGCTAAAAATAACAAAATAACCAATAGTTTCTCAATGTTGAGACCATTTCTAAAATAAAATTGCTAACAAGTATATTCGTTACCCATGAACTCCACAGCTTAAAGATTGCAATTTGCAAATGGATTCATCACAATTGTATGTGTAGCAAAAGTAAAAATAAAAAGATGATACATACCTTTATAATATGAACAATATTTAGAACTATACTCAAATCTGTTGGAATATTTTATGATATTCCAATAATATTATGTGGGCAAATATCTTTATATAATTATATTAGCTATTTATCAATTAGAAGCCTTAATTGATTAAGTGATCAAATAAAGTTAAAAGGCTATTTAGATTTCTATTTAGAAATTAATTAATTAATTAATTGGATATGGACTCAATATGAGTGGATGTCAGGATGGTCCATTTCGGAATAATGGGAACCCTAATTGGCCATCACACTATATATAGGCTATGGTCCCCAATATGAAGGTGGAAAAACACAAGAAGGGGGGGGGGGGGGGGGGGGGGGGGGTTGAATTGTGTTTTGAGATTTAAAACTTTTTCGAGATTTAAACACGTTTGCAGCGGATATAAACACAAAGTAAAAGAAGGGTGCTGAGAGAAAGAAAGACACAAAATTTATCCTGGTTCCTCTCACAAATTGAGAGTACGTCCAGTCCCCTTGTTACTAACAAGAGCTTTTCACTATAATCTTCACAAGATTACAAATTGCTTAAGCACACTTGCAAGAGACTTCTCAGGTGCTCAAGTTTCACTAAACAAGAGACTTCACAAACAAACTTAAAATCTAAGAATGATTGTTAATGGACACTTGATATACTATCAGAGGTGTTTACAAAATACAACGCAAATTGCTATAAGACTTGAATGACAGATTGAACAAATTATGTCAGAATATTTCAGAACCTTAAACGCAGTAGTAGAACGGTAGTCCTTTCTTCCATTTGAGTCTTCTATTTATACTTGAAGGAAGATGATGACCGTTGCAGAGAGATAATGTGTCAGCTTGGAATTCATCGTACAATTGTGATAGTTGTAATCTTCCATCTTTGGTAAAGAAATCCAATTCCACTACCTTGCTATTTGAATTATCACTCATCCATTTTGAGTAATAATAGTACGATAGTACGATCCTCAAATGCGCTCCACTTATGGATAAGATTAATGTTGTACCAACGAATATTCCTTCCTGTGGATGTGACAGAGCCTTGAAGTAGATTGTTCTTCAATCATTGGTTCTGATTCTGTTAGTTCTTGAGTGACGTAAATTCTTTTTGCTTCAGATGTTGTTGTCATAGCTTCTTAAGGTTTTCAGCTTCTGAACTTCTCAGAGTCTAGCTTTTGGTCCTCAGAAGCACTATCTTCAGCACGCAAATTTTAAGCTTCTGATGAACAGCGATACGCTTTCAGAGCTTCATAGCTTGGCTCCTCCCTTGTTATTCATAGTGCTTCTGAATGAATTTTAACTTATAATTCTGCACACTAGAATAATCATTAGTAATACCAATTGTAATTTTAATACTTTGTTATCATCAAAACCACTTAAAATCTTAGAGGTTCATGTCAGACCCACTTTGTTCCAACACAATATACCGGACACACTGCATATCGCCTCTTCTCCCCATCTGAAGAGTGCTTAGGGCATAAGGAGTCCCGGTTGAGGAAGAACCACAAGCCAACAGGTGCTCATCATCCGATCCTCCTTCCCTTTGTTTCAGGAGCACTACTTGTTACACCAATGGTTAGTTTGTCTCATGGATTCCTCTATTCAGGTATTCCTTATTACGATCCTTGACAAATCAATATGTTGTCGATCCAATTTTATACACATGCTCGTATATGTTTATTAAACTTCCGCACTACAGTTATGAGATTATATGTTTAATCTTTGTTATTGAGAGCATGTCTATTACAAATATTAAATTAATTCCAACAAATGGTATCAGAGCGAGTTTTCATATTTGATTTATTGGGATTGAATAAATATATATCCGAATTATCTATGTTTGAGTTCTTATATAAATTTCCCATCCTTCATGAATCATGATCGGTAGAATTTTTTGCTTCTGAGTTGTCAATGATAGCCACTGTATTGTTATAGTTTTCTACATCCATTAAGGGTTCGGGTATTATGTTCACAATTTGAGTGCAAGCTTAATTTCAGGGTTATATTTGTTTAAATCCAATTATGCCGTTTGACTATTTTCCATCAAGATAGTTTTGATTTGTGCCTTAGCTATTGAAAATATAAAAATAAAGTATATTTTATTGGATTGGGAAAATTATTTATGCTGGATATATATATATATATATATATATATATATATATATATATATATATATATATATATATATTTGTTACAAGTGAACATTACCTTGATCAAATATGTATGTAAATCATGTTTGTGTGCCTTATTTCTTTTGGTGCCCTATTTGGAAATTAATTGAACAGCCATTAATATGATTGGTATTTTTAAACTCAAGATTAGTCCTTAGTGGCAATATATTTGTTATACCTGCGTGAAGGGAAGTTTGGACACTGTAAGTGAAATAGATTTGTTTTCTGATTAACTTAAAACATGGCTAATTTGGTGGATATATATTTATATTATAAGGATTCCATCAAAATTTTGTAAGATTCAAAATTTGTTTTGAATAAAATATAGATAGAATTTGGATTTAAGTTTTCAGATTCCAAATCAAATGTTTTTTTTTTGGCTTGAATCATATAGAGTTTGTTGCCTAAAATCACGGATTTGACTTTTAGGTGATTATGATATGTTTTGAAATTGGAAAGATTTAAGAATCAAATATTTTGATTTAGCATAATTTTCAATATCGTTATCATATATATTCTGTAGTTTAATTTCTATTTGAAATTAAAATTGATTCATATTTATTTTGTACTTAAAGTTTATTTTGAGAAATAAAGCATATGAAGATATGATTTGGTATCGGTATATATATTTGGTGGCTGTACATCTTTTGTGGAAAATTACTTACCGTAATTAATGACAATTCTCAAAATATTTTGATCAAATTTGGTGTGTACAAAATTAAAGTTACGATTTTTTAAATTTTGAAAAATAAAGATTCTATAATTAATTATTTATTTATAGAATATAAAGTTTTGTTTCCTTTTGGTTTAGAAATCATTTATTCTAGAATTATTTATTTATAAAGAGATAAAGAATTATTTCCTTTTTAATATGGAAAATATGATTCTAGAATTATTTGCTTATTTATTTAAAGAATCATTAAGTATATGTGAATCAATTATGGCATGAATATGTTTTGGTATATATGATTTAATTTTATTTGAATTAAATATTTGGTTTATAGCATGATTGTGATTGAATTTATTGTTATTAAGTTTCTACAATACTTTCCATTTGTCATGCTTTTCGAATATTTCTTCATGCTTATATTAGTTTGATGGTGAGAATTTATTCTCACATGAAGGGATGTCATTTAATCATATGATCACGAAGGGACATCATAAAGGAATAAGGCCTACATTTTGTGGGTAGTGCCTTGTAAATTTAAGACTTTTCCCATTTAATTTAATGAATTGTCAGGTGATTTTGATTGAGTTGGTTGAAGCAACATGTTGCAAAAGTAACATCTGTTGTGTAGATTTGATTCAATTGGAATCACAAAATATGTATAAAATTGTTCATGCAAACTATTTTGGTCTGCCAAAAGGCAGATACAGTTTGGCCGAATAATTACATTTATATATATTCAATTTATTAAATTGTAGTAATTTTAGTCGAGTTGGTTGAAACAACATGTTGCAAAAGTAACCTCTGTTGTGGAGATTCGATTCAATTGGAATTACAAAAGATGTAGTGTGAAATTATTCATGCGAGCTGTTAGTCGGCCAAAAGGAAGACACAGTTTGGCCGGATAATTACATACTTGTGATGATAAATGTGTGGTAATTATTAAGTTTTTTTCCATGTGGATAATGGTTGGTGTCAAAGACGCACATTATCTGACAGGACTTATTACCAATGTTTGATCATTACGTTGAGAGTACCGCTTGCAGTTAATTCTTGGCAATCAAAGATTGTGGATTAATGGTGCGTTTGGTATCTTGTTTTGTCTTATAATTTACGAATAAAGATGTGCATGTCTTTATAATAATTTTTTTTGACATGCATAATAAAATTGTGTTAGTGTAAATCCGTACAAGTATTTAGTGGATTGCATTCACATTTATAATGATAAACATGTGATGATCATAAGAATTTATTGTTTGTCAATATTGATTATTAGTGTTTCATTATTGTCAAAAAAAAATGCCACTAGCAATTGATGTGACTTTTTTTAAGGGTTTGACATCAATGGTGCACTAGGTATTTTGGTGAGTATTTTTTGTTCTCTATAAACTAATATAGTTTATGTATTTGCAAAATCGTGTTAGAATTTTTAATTTTTAAAATTTCAACTCTCATGAATATAAGAAGAATATTACATTCTTGGATCTAGACCTTTGATAAGGATGGAGGAACTCGAATCTCTCACATTCAGTAAATTTAAAGTGAGACTCAAGTTTAGAAAAAGAGTATACTCCTAATCACGAAGGTCGTGTCATCATAAAGTTTAATTTCCAGGGACATTAGAGATGTTATTTAAGATGACATAATTTTTGTCATATTTTTCTTTGCTTAAATTAAAGTGTTTGTAAAGCAATAAGGCGAAAAACAAGCTCTCATTGGAGAGATGACTTTTCATCATTAAGATTGTTGAGCAAAGAAAATATCTATATATCTATTTAATCTTGCTAAGGAGCACATTATGTAATTATTTAATCTTGCTAAAGAGTTGTGGTTTCGACAATCAAGTGACCTGGTCGAAAACATAGCATTTAGTGTTCTATTTGCACAATTAATTCTATAACGGTCAAAGTTGGAAATGCTTCCTTAAAAGGATCATTTCATAAAGTGTGCAATGAAGAAAATGTTGAAGCAAGAGAAAATAAAATAGTGTTCATTATGTAAACACCTCAAAGGTAAGGGCAAATAAAGAATAATAAGAAAATATGATCTAAACTGACAAATTTCAATGATGTTTAAATCCAACAAATTTGTTAGATTGTTGTTACTAATAATATTTGTATTTAAAAGTCAATTTGGTGAATCATTTTTTGAATTTAATTTTTGTTTTGATGTCATAAATTATTTATTGTTGTTTTAAAATGAGAGATTCAATTTGTCTTTTAAATTTAAATATCAGTATAGTCAATTCAGTTATGACTTGTGACAATCTTGAGTTGTTGAAAATTTTAAGAAATATAAACTTTCGTCCCATGTTAATGAACATTTTGAGACATAAACTGCAAAGTCCCTTGAAGATATTGAGTTTGGGGGAGAGATATGGCAAAAGAACAATTTTGATTGAGGAAGAATTGGTGCTAAACCAATTCATAAAGTTGCTATTTATATAGTAAATTTGGATCCTCATAAAGACATTAGTGTTTTTTTCTCTCAATTAAGTTAAGAAATTAATTCATGAATATCAAACTCAATACCTTCAAGAACTGGGACGTCAAGTGTCATAAAGTATTGACTGAAAAGAGAAATCATATCTATTTTGATTTGAAAACTCTATTAGGATAGTCACGACATTTGTTACTTATTATAATTATTGGAGCTAAATAAAATGGATATCAAGATAGTTTTCTTAATGGCAACTTTAAGAAACATAATAAGGTGCAATCAGATGAAACTTTTTGTCAATAGACACAGAGTAGATGAGTTGCAAACAAAAATAAATCCATTCATTTGTTAAGAAAGTTGTCTCATTAATGATACCACAAAAGTCTCATTAGGTAATTGTCTCATTTGGTTTTGAGATGTATATTATGGAGAGTTGTGGTTTATACAGGTTCAGTGGGAGTATATTTATATTTTTTAGTTTAATGTGTCAATTTTATTTTATTAAGTCAACAGTGATATATGATTGTTGTGTCAAACCAAGAAATCACTAACTAAAGTTTAGTGACAAAAGATCTTAGGCACACCTCTTTTGTATTAGGCATTTTGATACTTAGAATTCTCAATGTATCATTCGGTTATCACAAAAGAGATATATCAATAAAGTTGAAAGTAGATTCGACATGAAAGTTAATAAACTAAGGGATTATTTTAATCATAAAGAAGACTGTTTAAAAGTCTCAATAATTGCCCAAAGGAAAATCTGGAAATTTGGAAAATAAAGTATTTTCTTATATGCTTCATCTTTGAGAAACTTATGTATGATCTTACTTATATGCATCCGGAAATAGTGTATAATAAGATCATTTGGCAGATACTTGAACAATTCAAAATTTGAATCGTTGAAGCAACCATAAAGTTTGAGGTCATTATTGTTATAACCGATTTTGTATCTTTCGTGGAAATATTGATTTGCAAACTTCAGTTTGATCTCACTAAAGACTTAAGTTGGACCAGTTGGAAATAGACATGATATAGAGATCACATTGCATGAAATTTCCATGTCACTCATCCATATCGATCTATGTCATCAAGTGCATTGATATGATGGTCGTCGGGGTTCCGTCACGTTATACGTCAGTGACGACAGCCGCGGTGGTCCCATTATTGATGTGTGAGGTGGACCAGATTGTAAAGTTGAAATCTAAGGATAAATAGCATTCGGATGCGCGCCTAAAGAATAATGATATAATTATTACGATATGTAGCCCAAGTGGGAGATTGTTGGAATATTTTATGATATTCCAATAATATTATGTTGGCAAATATCTTTATATAATTATATTAGCTATTTATCAATTAGAAGCCTTAATTGATTAAGTGATCAAATAAAGTTAAAAGGCTATTTAGATTTCTATTTAGAAATTAATTAATTAATTGGATATGGGCTCAATATGAGTGGATGTCAGGATGGTCCATTTCGGAATAATGGGAACCCTAATTGGCTATCACACTATATATAGGCTATGGTCCCCAATATACCGGATACACTGCATATCGCCTCTTCTCCCCATCTGAAGAGTGCTTAGGGCATAAGGAGTCCCGGTTGAGAAAGAACCACAAGCCAACGGGTGCTCATCATCTGATCCTCCTTCCCTTTCACTACAACATTTTGACGATTAGGCAACGGTCAAAAACCATTGCCCAAAGTCAAAAAACGTACCTGTATCCAAAGACAACGGTTCAGCAACGGTTTTGCAAGCGCGCTCTATACGGCCGTGGCCTTTGCTACAGGCAACGGTTTTTGAAGTTTCGCCCACAGTCCTACATAACCGCTGCTGAAACTAATAAATGGCAGCGGTTTATTGTAATCTAGTGGGAACGGTTTTTAGATTTTATGGAACGGTTTTGAGTGTTGCTTTTTGTAGCAACGGTTTTGAATTAAATTTTTAGGCAACAGTTATTTCATGTTGCATAACAATGCAGGCTTTTATGGCAACTGTTATTTCTAGGAACAGTTATCGAAGTGTTGCGTAATTTTGGTAGCAACACTTTTTTAAATTTAATTTTTTATATTATTTTTTAAAAAACAATAAATAGCATAATAAGCATTTATCTATAATAAAAAAACTCAATTTTATTAACCTATATAAAATAAAATAGATAACATTATTGCATCATATAATATTCCAAATTTGGATATCCACAGCATACAAAATTAAAATAACCAAAAAGAATTGGTTTTTACATAAACTTTGCCTCAAATTATAGTGATCAACACATGCAAATAATATTGTAACACCCCGTTTTCATAACGCAAAAAGGGCATTATTTTTTTTTTTTTTTTTCAAAGCAAACGCTCAGAGTGCGCAAAACATTTTTAATTGAGCCGACATTAAATATTACAAACGAACCATATATATATCACACCATATATATATTGTATTCGAAAATGCAAAGTGTAAACCTGAATAATTACAATCCATAAGTCTATGTGCTTACGAGCACTAACTAACCAAAAGAAGTTAGAATGTCCTATGCTAAACAAAAAGCACAGTGCACAACCACACCGGCGCATAGTCTAACTAAAACTACCACTCCAGCTTCAACACGAGCCCACTAAGGCCTAGAGCTGCCAACACCATCCTCTCGACCTACATCGTCATCTGGGGTGGGATGAGCCCGCAAATGAAAGAAAGGGTCACCACAAAATAGAAGTATATATATATATAACCGGTGCGAAAGATTGTACACTTAACAAAATTTCCACAAAACACAAGAGAAAGCTCTTAAAACATTCAACAATTCCCACCAGCGGGCTTATATATATAATGCACAACAAGCCTAATGCAGACTTCTACAATGGGTGTGGTACTACCAGAGCTACCACATGCAAATGAATTCCGGAATTACTAATCATAACCAATAAAACCGCAAAGGGTTAAGGTGGATCCACTCACGCAATCACACCCCGTGGTCCACTCACGCAACCACTTATTGTACTCAATAAGATCCCGTAGGATTTTGGGTGGGTCCACTCACGCAACCAACACCCCGTAGTCCACTCACGCAACTACGCACAATGAATGCATGAGCATACGATTCTCTACATATGCTAATGCCACACATACATACCTCTCAAGCATATGTAACTAGATCATAGCAATTCATACATATATTTTCCAAATCATATGTAAATTGCACAAGTAATGTAAACACGTTCTCATCAACGAGCATACATAACACAAACATGTCAACACACAAACAATTGCGTACACAGCAAAACAAAGCATGCTTACCAAAACCGTTTGAAAAGACGGAAATAAAGTGGAGCCCTTACCTCGGCAAGCACTCAAACAATCACGCGATCACACAACACTTACTTGCTTCCTAAAACAAGCAAAGTATTCCATCAAAACAATAACCAAACAATCCTTAATGTTTTGGACTCTAAAACCCCAAAAACCAAAGGTTCACAAAGGTAAAAATCCTACTTTCGGATACTATACCAAAAACTACCGTATTGATCAACCCCCATGAGTTATTTGTACTATTTTTAGGACCCAAAACAATTGCCAAAAGTCTTAAATAATTTGAATTGCAAAATGGCTATTTTCTTGCGTTATAAGTTACGTACTTTCCGAGTACCCGAAAAACTCGTTTCCAATCCCCACCACTTCCATAAATTAATAAAAAGGGATTAGAAAGCTAAAAACCAAGTTTTGAAATCAGAATCCAAAATTTCAACTCCCAGAGCTCGCCCTGGCGAGTTGGTGGCGAGTGAAGGCAGAGAGTTCTGGTCTTACTCGCTCTGGAGCTCGCCCTGGCGTGTTGTCAGGACCTGTGACACTCGCCCTGGCGAGTAACCACTCGCCCGGCGAGTTGCACCTGTCATGACAGCACAAGACAGCAACTCACACCACCTTTTTCCACCCAAACCTAGTTTGATTCTATTAGTTCCCAACACTTTTTCAAAGCATAAAAGCAAACCATTTTCATAAGCAAGCAATTCATTTTCCGAAAGCTTGTTGGTTGCTTCGAGTGCAAGTTATTTGATTTTCATTTCCAAAATCAAAACCAAATCCAAGCACAAGTTTTATTACGGGCCTTAACCGTCCGGTAATCATTTTCAAACATGTTTTCAAGGTAAAAAGCGACACCACACGTCACAATATGTTTAAACCATTTTGACCCCAAAACACTACTCAAAAACACTTAGGAAAATATTTTCATAAACCTCAAAATATTTTTCATCGGATTTTCCAAAACAAAACCATACAACGCGTTTCCCTTTCGTCCAAAGGTTCAAAGACAACTTTTCTTTTCAAAACCTTACAACATAACCTCATGTAATTGATCAATACATAACCAAACCAAAACCCTAACTTTTCTCATGAGATTTTCACCAACTCATGGAAAACAAACATAACAAGGCCTACACATGCCTCTCTAGACCTCATGAACAACATTCATGAAACAAAAACCATGACAAGTAACCTTTTCTAACAAACCCTCATGAAAACATAAACCTAAAAACTCTTAAACTCTATAAGTCTACCAACCTAAGAGATGAGAAGAGAGGGTTACCTTTAGAAAGTGATTCTCTACAACTTTCTTCAAAGCTCCAAAGCTTGAAATGGAGTGAAATGGTGAAGAATGGAAAATTTGTGAAGGTTGGAAATGAAGTGGAGTTTTCACGTGGAAGAGAGAAAGAATGAGATGTTTGGTGATGTTTTTCTAAGTGCCAAAGTCATCAAACCTCCTTACTATTTACAAAGCTCTTGATGGCTTATGGCCATTGGATCAAAAACACAATGCCAAGACCAAACCATAGCCATTGGGTCAAACCAAAACAAATCCACTTGAGGTAAAACTCAAAACCTCATGGAAACACTCACACGTTCAGTTCTCGCGCGCCGCGACGAACGAAACTCACCAAAACACAAAACCTACGGAAAGAACGTCTAACGTTTAACATTTCCAAAACTTATCGCCGAATCTTTTTCCGCGACTGTAATTTTCTTCCATACCTCAGAAAATTAATCTCAGAATATATCCTAACTCGCGCAGATATATATAACTCCCATCCGAAACCTCACTTAAAACAGACGCAGTAAGATTTTCCATCCGCGGGTAAAATCCTACTCGTTTTTCCAAAAACAAGAATAATCCAAAACTCGTTATTCTGAAACCACAAATAACTTCTTATACAAGAAACAGGATCACAAGACAAAAGTCTGTACAATTACAGTGCACGAGCACTAAACAGACTCGATTACAGCAAAAGCTAATAAATACACGATGTTTCGTCACACGAACACATCGAAACCCTAATATTCCTTAAACCAACTATACAATGAAATCTTGGGTCTTACAATACTACCCCCCTAAAAGAAGTTTCGTCCTCGAAACTTAGACGTCGTCAAACAAACTGGGGTATAATTCTTTCATCTTACTCTCGAGCTCCCAGGTCGTATCTCCTGTAGCTTCATTCCATATTACCTTCACCAAAGGTATCTCTTTCGTTCTCAAACGTTTCATCTTCCTATCCGCAATCTTGATCGGCGGAACCTCGAATGACAAGTTATCCCTCAACTGGATATCATCTGGTGTAATCACATGTGATGGATCCGGTGTATATTTCCGCAATTGCGACACATGGAACACGTCATGAACCAAAGATAGTACCGGTGGCAACGCGATCCGGTATGCTACCTTCCCAATCCGTTCCAAAATCTGATAAGGCCCTATAAACTTCGGAGTCAACTTCTTCGCTTTCAAAGCCCTTCCAACACCCGTTGTTGGAGTAACACGGAGAAATACGTGATCTCCCTCCTCAAACTCTAAAGGCCTCCGACGCCTATCCGCATAACTCTTTTGTCGATCTTGAGCAACCTTCATCTTTGCCCTTATCTTTCGGACCTTGTCCGTCGTCTGTTGTACCATTTCCGGTCCTACTATCATACTCTCCCCATCTTGGTACCAACACAAAGGAGTCTGACATCTCCTCCCATACAAAGCCTCATATGGTGCCATTCCGATAGTCGAATGGTAACTATTGTTGTACGTGAACTCTATCAACGGCAACACGTCGTCCCAACTCCCACGATCATCCAGCACACATGCTCTCAATAAATCCTCTAGTGACTGATTTGTTCTCTCAGTTTGCCCATCGGTCTGGGGATGATAGGCAGAACTCAATCTCAACTTCGTCCCCAACGCCTCATGCAAGGTCTTCCAAAAATGTGAAGTGAACTTTGGATCTCTATCCGACACTATACTTGACGGAATCCCATGTAACCTCACAATCTCAGCAATATACACATCGGTCAACTTTGCCGCCGTATCCGTAATTCTTACCGGTAGAAAATGAGCGGACTTCGTCAAACGATCCACTATCACCCAAATGGAATCATGCTTCCTCCTGGTCTTGGGTAAACCAGTGATGAAATCCATAGAAATGCTATCCCACTTCCACTCGGGGATATCTAATGACTGCAGCATCCCTGCTGGTCTCTGATGTTCAATCTTCGCCTTCTGACAAGTCAGACACGACGCCACAAACTCGGCCACATCCCTCTTCATACCCGGCCACCAGAAATCTTGCCTCAGGTCCTGATACATTTTTGTTGCTCCGGGATGTATACTAAGTTTACTCTTGTGTGCCTCCCCTAGAATGATGTTTCTCAAGTCCATCGCATCGGGCACACACACCCTACCATTACATCTCAAAATGTTGTCCGGTCCCACCTTGAAATCTCGGTTGGTTCCTCGAACAATCAAAGTTCTCTTCTCCATGAGAAACTTGTCATCTTGACAACTTGCAATATCCTCCAACAAACCGTTTGAGATGGTAATCATACCCAGTCTCATATTCCCTAAAGCAAACTCTACCTCTAGGTGCAAGTCACGAAACTCTCTCAACAACTCCTGTTGACTAGCCATTTGTGCCGAACAAACCGACACACTCTTCCTACTCAAAGCATCGGCTACCACATTAGCCTTTCCCGGATGGTATTCCAACGTGAAGTCGAAGTCTTTCAAAGTTTCCATCCACCTCCGTTGCCTCATATTAAGCTCTTTCTGATCGAACAGATACTTAAGACTTTTATGGTCACTAAACACAACGAAAGTGCAACCATAAAGATAGTGTCTCCAAATCTTCAATGCAAAAACCACGGCCGCAAGCTCCAAATCGTGCGTCGGATAATTCTTTTCATGCACCTTCAATTGCCGTGATGCATAAGCCACTGCTCTCTTGTGCTGCATCAACACACAACCCAAACCTTGATGAGACGCATCACAATAAACCTCATAAGGTTCATCTGACTGAGGTAACACCAACACCGGTGAAGTCGTCAACCGCTCCTTCAACAATTGAAAACTAAGTTCACACTGCTCAGTCCACGCAAACGGTTGATCTTTTCGCGTAAGTTGCGTCATTGGTGCCACAATCTTAGCGAATCCTTCTATGAACCTCCGGTAATAACCGGCCAAACCAACAAAACTCCTCACGTCCGTCACCGTCTGCGGTTGCTTCCATGCAAGTACTGTGTCAATCTTGGCTGGATCCACGGCAATTCCCTCTTTTGATATTATATGACCAAGGAAATTCACATCTCCCAACCAAAAATCACACTTCGACGGATTCGCATACAACTTTCTTTCCCGCAACACTTGCAAAACCAAGCGAAGATGTTCTTCATGCTCCCCCTCGCTCTTCGAATACACGAGAATATCATCAATGAACACAACCACGAACTTGTCCAAAAACGAATGGAATATCCGATTCATGTAGGCCATGAAGATCGCAGGTGCATTCGTCACTCCAAACGGCATCACCAAGTACTCATAATGCCCATATCGCGTCCTAAACGCCGTTTTCTGAATATCCTCATCTCGTACTCTTATCTGGTGATAACCAGATTTCAAGTCAATCTTTGAAAACACTGAGGCTCCCCTTAACTGATCCATCAAATCATCAATCCGTGGCAATGGATATCGGTTCTTGATAGTCACCTTATTAAGCTTCCGATAATCCACACATAGACGAGATTTCCCATCCTTCTTCTTAACCAATAAGACCGGTGCTCCCCAAGGCGACACACTAGGCCTTATGAAACCCTTCTCTAACAAGTTCTCGATCTGACCTTTCAACTCTACCAACTCGGCCGGAGCCATCCGATAAGCTGATTCCGAAATCGGACCCGTACCCGGTTGCAAGTCAATAAAGAATTCCACCTCTCTACACGGAGGAAAAGCTGGAATCTCCGACGGAAACACATCTTGGAAATTTTGAACTACTCGAATTTCCTCAATTCGGATCTCCGACGTCACTCCTAAACTAGCAAGTGAAACAATCTCTGGCTCTCCGTTACACATAATCACTGTAAGCTGATTGGCCGATAGGTATCTCCGCACACCTGGCTCGGGAAAGAAAACCAATTTCCGAGCACAGTCTAGAATCACATAATGATAAGATAGCCAATCCATCCCGAGAATGATCTCGAGAGATGTAAGCGGTAAACACACCAAATTGACCAGAAACTCTCTATTCTGAATTACTACCAAACAATGCAAACATGCAGTATTTACCACCAAATCCTTAGCAGGAGTCAAGACATTCAAATCAAACGGAAGAACAGAAACATTCAAGTTTAAACGATTTGCACATGCCAAAGATATGAATGAGTGGGTTGCCCCCGTGTCAATCAAAGCAGTTAAAGAATTACCTGCAATGTGACAGCTCTCGTGAATGGCATTGCTAGCCTGCCCACTCACTTCTGTGCCCATACAGTAAGCACGTGCCTTTGCCGCAGGTCTGGTACCTTGTGAGCCTTGTGCCACATTAGCCGACGGCCCGGCCTTCGGGGCTTTGCAATCTCTAGCAAAGTGTCCCGGCTTCTTGCAATTAAAACAAACATGCCCCTGATTCCGGCATTCATTCGCATAGTGGCCCACTTCACCACACTTAAAACAGCCCTGCTTCCCGGTATTCTGACTGTTCTGATTCGCCGATCGACCCTGTCCCTTGTTATACTGTGGACGGTCATATGGCTTACTACCTTGTTTTCCACGGTTCTGACTCTGATTCGGACCACCAGAACGACTTGGTCCCCCAGCACTAAAACCACCCTGACGGTTCACCCTTTTGTTTCTCATATCTTCAACCTCTTGGCACTTTTCAACCAAGACTTGAAATTGCCGAATACCCAATGGCACAACCGCATCCTGCAGTTCGTACCTAAGCCCATCTTGGAAGCGACGACACATATAGACCTCATCTATCCCATCCCTAAAGAAGCGGAAGAAACGGGATAGTGATTCGAACTTCTTAGCATATGCCTCAACATTCATGCCCGCTTGCCTTAGCCTCAAAAACTCTTCCCCATATCTTTCCCTAGCTGTCTCAGGGAAATATTTGGCCAAGAACCTCCTCTTGAAGTTCTCCCAATTCAATTCTTCATGGCCATTCTCCATGATAATACGGGTGTTCCTCCACCAATACTCAGAACCCCCGAGTAATTGATAGGTAGCTAAGACCACCTTTTCTCCTTCTGGACAATGAATTGCCCCGAATATTCTCTCCACAGATTGGAGCCACAAATCAGCCGTTTCCGGACCTCCCTCCCCATTAAACTTTGGGGGAGTCTGGTGGTTGAAATTTGAAAGAAGTCTAGATCCAGCCGCAAGTATTTCCCTTTCGCGCTTTTCCAACTCCCTTTGCGCCTTAGCATGGCTCTGAGCAGTCACAGCCGCTGCCATCGTATGCATGGCATAAGCCATCTGGTTTATATCAACATTATCCGTCATAGGTGCTGTAGGTGCCCTTCTTGGAGGCATTCTATTCTGCACAATACCAATTCTGATTAGATTCCTTATCCAAACATTTCTGAGTCTCAACAGAAAACCTCACTCAACGGATTATTAACCCATAACCCGACACAGAACAAACACTAGAACTAACCCAACACTAGTTACGTTCTAACCGAATCTGAACTAACGACTCAAGCATACACTTTCCCTTTGAAGATTTAAAGCCGGGCTCTGATACCACAATTGTAACACCCCGTTTTCATAACGCAAAAAGGGCATTATTTTTTTTTTTTTTTTTTCAAAGCAAACGCTCAGAGTGCGCAAAACATTTTTAATTGAGCCGACATTAAATATTACAAACGAACCATATATATATCACACCATATATATATTGTATTCGAAAATGCAAAGTGTAAACCTGAATAATTACAATCCATAAGTCTATGTGCTTACGAGCACTAACTAACCAAAAGAAGTTAGAATGTCCTATGCTAAACAAAAAGCACAGTGCACAACCACACCGGCGCATAGTCTAACTAAAACTACCACTCCAGCTTCAACACGAGCCCACTAAGGCCTAGAGCTGCCAACACCATCCTCTCGACCTACATCGTCATCTGGGGTGGGATGAGCCCGCAAATGAAAGAAAGGGTCACCACAAAATAGAAGTATATATATATATAACCGGTGCGAAAGATTGTACACTTAACAAAATTTCCACAAAACACAAGAGAAAGCTCTTAAAACATTCAACAATTCCCACCAGCGGGCTTATATATATAATGCACAACAAGCCTAATGCAGACTTCTACAATGGGTGTGGTACTACCAGAGCTACCACATGCAAATGAATTCCGGAATTACTAATCATAACCAATAAAACCGCAAAGGGTTAAGGTGGATCCACTCACGCAATCACACCCCGTGGTCCACTCACGCAACCACTTATTGTACTCAATAAGATCCCGTAGGATTTTGGGTGGGTCCACTCACGCAACCAACACCCCGTAGTCCACTCACGCAACTACGCACAATGAATGCATGAGCATACGATTCTCTACATATGCTAATGCCACACATACATACCTCTCAAGCATATGTAACTAGATCATAGCAATTCATACATATATTTTCCAAATCATATGTAAATTGCACAAGTAATGTAAACACGTTCTCATCAACGAGCATACATAACACAAACATGTCAACACACAAACAATTGCGTACACAGCAAAACAAAGCATGCTTACCAAAACCGTTTGAAAAGACGGAAATAAAGTGGAGCCCTTACCTCGGCAAGCACTCAAACAATCACGCGATCACACAACACTTACTTGCTTCCTAAAACAAGCAAAGTATTCCATCAAAACAATAACCAAACAATCCTTAATGTTTTGGACTCTAAAACCCCAAAAACCAAAGGTTCACAAAGGTAAAAATCCTACTTTCGGATACTATACCAAAAACTACCGTATTGATCAACCCCCATGAGTTATTTGTACTATTTTTAGGACCCAAAACAATTGCCAAAAGTCTTAAATAATTTGAATTGCAAAATGGCTATTTTCTTGCGTTATAAGTTACGTACTTTCCGAGTACCCGAAAAACTCGTTTCCAATCCCCACCACTTCCATAAATTAATAAAAAGGGATTAGAAAGCTAAAAACCAAGTTTTGAAATCAGAATCCAAAATTTCAACTCCCAGAGCTCGCCCTGGCGAGTTGGTGGCGAGTGAAGGCAGAGAGTTCTGGTCTTACTCGCTCTGGAGCTCGCCCTGGCGTGTTGTCAGGACCTGTGACACTCGCCCTGGCGAGTAACCACTCGCCCGGCGAGTTGCACCTGTCATGACAGCACAAGACAGCAACTCACACCACCTTTTTCCACCCAAACCTAGTTTGATTCTATTAGTTCCCAACACTTTTTCAAAGCATAAAAGCAAACCATTTTCATAAGCAAGCAATTCATTTTCCGAAAGCTTGTTGGTTGCTTCGAGTGCAAGTTATTTGATTTTCATTTCCAAAATCAAAACCAAATCCAAGCACAAGTTTTATTACGGGCCTTAACCGTCCGGTAATCATTTTCAAACATGTTTTCAAGGTAAAAAGCGACACCACACGTCACAATATGTTTAAACCATTTTGACCCCAAAACACTACTCAAAAACACTTAGGAAAATATTTTCATAAACCTCAAAATATTTTTCATCGGATTTTCCAAAACAAAACCATACAACGCGTTTCCCTTTCGTCCAAAGGTTCAAAGACAACTTTTCTTTTCAAAACCTTACAACATAACCTCATGTAATTGATCAATACATAACCAAACCAAAACCCTAACTTTTCTCATGAGATTTTCACCAACTCATGGAAAACAAACATAACAAGGCCTACACATGCCTCTCTAGACCTCATGAACAACATTCATGAAACAAAAACCATGACAAGTAACCTTTTCTAACAAACCCTCATGAAAACATAAACCTAAAAACTCTTAAACTCTATAAGTCTACCAACCTAAGAGATGAGAAGAGAGGGTTACCTTTAGAAAGTGATTCTCTACAACTTTCTTCAAAGCTCCAAAGCTTGAAATGGAGTGAAATGGTGAAGAATGGAAAATTTGTGAAGGTTGGAAATGAAGTGGAGTTTTCACGTGGAAGAGAGAAAGAATGAGATGTTTGGTGATGTTTTTCTAAGTGCCAAAGTCATCAAACCTCCTTACTATTTACAAAGCTCTTGATGGCTTATGGCCATTGGATCAAAAACACAATGCCAAGACCAAACCATAGCCATTGGGTCAAACCAAAACAAATCCACTTGAGGTAAAACTCAAAACCTCATGGAAACACTCACACGTTCAGTTCTCGCGCGCCGCGACGAACGAAACTCACCAAAACACAAAACCTACGGAAAGAACGTCTAACGTTTAACATTTCCAAAACTTATCGCCGAATCTTTTTCCGCGACTGTAATTTTCTTCCATACCTCAGAAAATTAATCTCAGAATATATCCTAACTCGCGCAGATATATATAACTCCCATCCGAAACCTCACTTAAAACAGACGCAGTAAGATTTTCCATCCGCGGGTAAAATCCTACTCGTTTTTCCAAAAACAAGAATAATCCAAAACTCGTTATTCTGAAACCACAAATAACTTCTTATACAAGAAACAGGATCACAAGACAAAAGTCTGTACAATTACAGTGCACGAGCACTAAACAGACTCGATTACAGCAAAAGCTAATAAATACACGATGTTTCGTCACACGAACACATCGAAACCCTAATATTCCTTAAACCAACTATACAATGAAATCTTGGGTCTTACAAATATCATTCTTCATCTTCAACTTCAAGCTCACCTAGGTATCTTACTTCTAGCAACATTTGTCAATGACATGCTACTTGGTCCTTGAACTTCAACCAATGGAGTCTTAGCTTCCTTTACTTGGTCCTTGAACTTCAACCAATGGAGTCTTAGCTTCCTTAGTTCCTTCAACATTACTTGATTGCATATTTTGATTGTGTTTTGGCCTTGAACTTCAACCAATGGAGACAAATTAAATTAAGTAATCAGAATTTTGGAATTGGCCAAGCCAAGAAAGTTACAAAATAGAAAGAAAGCAAATCCCATCATATTTTAAAATGGCAAAAACGAGAACAAATATGCAGACCTAATTTGCAATTGATCATTTACACAAACAATAATCTAAAAGAGGGACAAACATTTAGTCTCACACAAACATTAACTTGAGTACTTTTGAATTTCAAGCTAGTATACACCAAAAATAAGGTCCAGTAAATGAAACTACAATTTCCAAACACTACTATCAATTAACCCTATTGAGGAAGTTTCTTATAGTAATTTCAGTTGAGAGAGAGAAAACATAATCATATAAAACTTTGTTTTTTTAAAAATGCCAAGAGAAAAATAAATATATTATGAGGGGCATGAGGAATGCCAAAATACAAATAGACATAAAATTCATGCTTTTACTTTAAACTAATTGCTTACAAAATAGTGCAGAAAATTAATTGACAAATAGACATAAAATTCAATCAGCACCGAATTTCATACACCATTTCGTCAACATGTTAGTAATCATACTTACTACTCATAATATTTTTTCACTCGGTGAAACTAAGAAAGACTTGAAACTTGAAAGAAAATATCTTGAACAAAATGAAGCAGAACAATCAAAAGATTTTACAACACAATAGTCGTACTCAGCATCTCATACATCAAGAACATGTTCTAACACATGACATTATCTTCATGTATTTTCATTTAGGGACAAGCATCAAGAAGATTTCACAAACAGTTTACATGCAATATCTAAAACTACAAAAATCAGCAAGAATTCTCACCTCAAACAAAAGAAATTGAAAAGTGAATTATGCACTCCTATTAGTCAACCTTCAAAATATTTTGGTTTTCTCTAACGCCGAACTATTTAGGGCTTCTGTAATTATAAGTAACAACATAATGAAACCTTAAACAATGTAGTAATTAAAGTAAAGTAAAGCAATGGGAGTGGGTGATGATAAACCACTGTTAATATGCAATTCAACGGCAAACTAACAAGTAATGAACCTGACATGACCTGAATGCAATCATCGGTGAAGGAAACTGAACGCAAACCCAGCGACTAGAGCTATGAACGCAGACCTAGCGGCGAGATATCAAGTTCACTGTCCTCCATTTCAAAAAGCTAATCCTTAAATCAATTGCTAAACCTGAATGAAAAGTGCAAAAATAAGAGTACACCGCTATTATCATGAAAAGAAAATAGAAATAGAACCTCAAAGCGATATCGCATCTTGTCTTTACTGTTTCACAACCCTATCCTAGACTAGCCGCCACATATGGCATAACCTCTTCCAAGAGTGGCCTTCGCCATCAATGTAGTAAACATATGTACTCAACTTGAACTAACGACAAAGAGAGTAAAGCTCAATCAAACACACATTGATTTGTAACATTCACACATTATTCTAACTTTATTTATACATATTAAATAATTGATACTAGCTACATACATGCTGAAAAAGTAAAATAATACTCAAAATTAACTTACAAAAATTATGCAGAACTGGGTATACCAATCTCATTTATTTGGAAACAAAGTTAACTAATAAATTGAACACTATTACTACTTGCAAGTCACACACGAATACCAAGTTAGCCTCACAAATAGTAGTACAAAAGTCATACACCAACACAAAGTATCAAAACAATATGATAGTGACATAGAATCCACACATTACTACCATACCCTACTTACCCAAATCTGTAACTAAAAACCATGAAACATTATATATAACAGGGAATCAAAATCAAAGCCACTACCATTAGCACGAGAATATAATACCAAAAGTAATATTTCTATGTTATTTCTAGATTTCTCTAAAAAATCCACAATGTCACATAACCAAAGTCAAATGATAACCAGAGACAAATTGGACACTATTCTAAAAATAGAGATTGGTAACAAGTGGGAAAACCCCCCAAATTGGTAACAAATAGGGTTCAAAAGAAGAGAAAATCCAAATGTGAAACAATAAGCAATTGGTAACAAATGGGAAGCAGAGAGGATCAAAGAGAGGGATTAGCATACCTTAAAGCTTCGTGAGATGAAAGTAGAGACAGATGATTGTTGCGAGGAAACTGAACACGGCGAGGAAGATGAACAGCGCGAGGAACAGATGATTAACACGTCCGGTGAAGAACAGAGATGAACACGACGAGCAACCCTCTCTCTACCAAAGATGAATGCGATGAACAAATGATGACGGCAATGAACCCTTTCTCAAAGAAATAAGAGCACTTCGTGGAACCCCCTTTCTCTTTTGGTTTACTTTTTTTGTTTACTCATCTTTTTCTTTTTTTTCTATGACGATTTTTTTTTTTGACAAAAATGAAATTTCTTTATTTTCTTTTCTATTTTGACAAAAGTTTTAAAAGTATGATATTTTTTTCAATTGAGCGGGAGAATTTTCCACCTAAAATTTTATTGTCATTTTATATATATTGGTTATAGGAACGGTTTTTAAACGTTGTCTCTTTATAGCTATGAGAGCATTTATAAACATGTTGCTTAAACTCTATTACAGGGGCATTTATAAAATCGTTGCTAAGAAAATCATTTCAACTGTTGCCTATACATGTTTTAGGGACGGTTTTTACATCATTGCTATGAGAAGTGCCCACGGTAAGACAAACCGCTGCTTATACTGTATCTAGGAGCGGTTTAATAAATGTGGGTATGGAAACTACGCAACCCAGCCAAAACCGCTGCCTATTCCACTTTATAGGCACGGTTTTGAAATGCTGCTTTAAAAACTGTTGCCTAAACTCCAAAATGTTGTAGTGTTTGTTTCACGAGCACTACTTGTTACACCAATGGTTAGTTTGTCTCATGGATTCCTCTATTCAGGTATTCCTTATTACGATCCTTGACAAATCAATATGTTGTCGATCCAATTTTATACACATGCTCGTATATGTTTATTAAACTTCCGCACTACAGTTATGAGATTATATGTTTAATCTTTGTTATTGAGAGCATGTCTATTACAAATATTAAATTAATTCCAACAAAATCATGTCTCGCTTCCAATTTAGCTATGGAGTGAGCAACTTCAAATTTGCTTTCTATCGGTATCAACCTGACTTCATTTCATAAATTAAAATTTCTCCTTGTCAACAAATAATTCAATTACTAAATATTAACTAAAATTAATAATAATTCTATGCCAAAAAATACTCTTAAGATTGTTGGAAAAATATGACATAGAATTATCTCAATAACAATTAAGAGAAAAATATTGGTACAAATAAGTATGATACATAATAAAATAAATTAGAGAATAGAAAGAACTTATCGAATTGATTGACTGAGGCGTGCAAATGCAATGGGCTTAAGAGTATTTCGCCACCACATGTAAATTACCCGGTGCAGTTGGTTTCATAGCTAATACCCTTCCGGATACAACAGTCACTTCTTGCTAGCACCGCACGTGAATTAGCAAGATCTCAAAGAACTACTTTTGGATGCTCAAGGAAACTTAATTTATAATTCACTCCTAGTTTTCTTACTATTTCCTTTCTTCTCTTCTCTATGATTTTTCCAAACCCACGTATACATATATCCCCCTTCCCATAACAAGTGTAACCGCCCCTTATAAATAAAATTAATTGGATATATTAAAACGTAGTAAAGTTGGTGCTAGAAATTAGATGTAACGGTACCAAACAGGAAAATAGGAATTATGTAAAATGTGAAAAGACCAAGTCAAAAAGAATATTAATAAATATATAATAATTAACTTTAAAATAAATTAAACAATAAAATATCCAACAGTACGTTGGTCATAATCGATGACCATTTACTTTCTATGGAAGCTTCATAAATTAAATTTAGTTCAGTTGAACGTTGATGAATTGTAGTAGTGGGATAATTAAATTCGATATCTTTCAAATTCATACATATATACAACTATTATTTTGACATGTAATCATAAATCATGTATATGTATAGTTCTAGTTGCGGTTAAACGACAACACAATTGCGTTGAATATTTGATTTATGTCTTATTCACCCAAAATGACCAAGTCTAGTTCCTATCTTAAATAATTATTTCATAGATACATATTAATTATTTTATCATAGTGTAGAAACAGGCAAGATATATGACCAATGAATAGCTCTGTAAGGAAAGAAAACAAAGTTTATTTAATTTGCATCTATATTTGAGTTCTCTATAATTTTTTTACAAAAATTTTAAATCATTTGATATCATCAAATTGATGTAATGATAAACTTTTAAAAGTTACCAATAAATGTGATTACATAGCTATAAATAAATATATGTTTTGTTTCACAATATCATAGTTTGAGTTTATAATTTAATTTATAAGTTCATACAATAAAAATTTGTTTGATAAAAAAAAATCACAGGTTTGTAGTTTATTTTCACTATTTCTTACAATTTTTCATTTGTCATCTTACTTTAAAAAAATTAAATATTAACTTAACATATTTTTATATTATTTCATATATATATATATATATATATATATATATATATATATATATATATATATATATATATATATATATATATATATAGTTCAACAGGTCCGGCCCTGAGGGTAGGCAATAGATGTCATGGCCTAAGGCCTATCATTTTTAGGAGCCCAAAATATTTTATTATATCTACCTATTATTATTGAAAATAAAAAATCAATTATATTTAAAAAAAGGAAAGATACTACTATAAAAAAAATCAATTATATTTGAAAATATGATTAAGCCTACGAAATAGGTGGTATTTAAAATGTGATTGGGGTCCAATTTCTTTTTTATACCTACTAAATAATTAGACATAATGGTAGTATTAAAATAGAACTCTGCAGACCAACAAAAAGACGACACCACTTGTCTTTGTTCCTAATTCCTATTGAGTTTGTTTTGTTTTTTCTTTTCTAATTCTTGCATTCTTGTAAGGTATGTAAGAATGTTATAGATTTTTCTTGTTTAGGATTTGGCGTTGTTTTATTTTTTGTGTTCCTAATTTTATTAACAAGTTGTTTAATTTATTTTCTACAAATTGTTAATACTTAACATGCTATTTTTTTCATCCAATTTCAATCATTTGGATCTTACAATTTTTCAATTGTTCTTCGAAGTCAGCATTCTACTTCCATGTGTTATTGTTCTCTACTTGAGTTTTTTTTTTCTATCTGAAGTTTAGAAGATGTTGCCTAAAAAACATTTATGTGGTAAAGAAAAACTGGAAAAAAAAATGAAAGGAAGAGCTAATAAAATCACAACAAGGGGTTCTTGAAAAATTTGTTTTCAACATGGTAGATACTCAAGAAGTATGTATTAATGCTATTATATTAAACGAAAGAATTTTTTTTTTGGCCTAAGGCCCATAAAAAGTCAGGAACGGCACGGTAGTTCAATTGTTTTAAATTTATCAAACATTATAAATTCATCGCATGATCTCCAAAATAAATTTACAATATAGATTTTGTATGTGTTTGATAAATATAAACTAACTTATAGTTTATTGGACTAACTCATAAACTTGTTTGAAAAACTCATGTATGCTTTCCTATTAGATATCCAAACTCATGCATAATTTTTTTTATATACAATCACAACCAGCCTAGTTAAGAACTTAAGATATATAGATTTATATACATTTTAGGTAACATATTTGACTTATTTTCTTCTTTATGTATCGAACATGTTTTACTCTTATCTTGCTAATCAACATTTCAACCTCAAAATCTTCCAATTATTAAATATGTTGTTGCGTATGCATGAGACCATGGTAGTTGAGATATTTTGATTCAAGGCGCCCCAAATAATTTGAGCCATGTTCTATTCCTAAAAATTGGCACTAAAAAACCGTAGTTTTTCTTTGAATAAGATGATATATAGTAGAAGTTTTGCGATTAAATTCATCATTTAACAAAACGTTAACCCCACCTTGCAGTTTAATTCATAACAATATAATTTGTGTTTGTATATATATATATATATATATATATATTTAGAGTGATTCTATTTATAGAAAAATTGATATCACTTGGATAAGAAAAATAATTTTTTTATCAATTTTAGACAAGTATATGAACAATTGAGAGAAAATAATGTACATAATGTACTAAAAATTATGTATTGGTCATTGGATTAAGATTAAATAGTCTAAATAATTTTTTTTTTTATAAATTGCAAACTTGCTTTTTGTATTCGTTAATTTTGATTGAAGGCTACCAATGTGGTTTACACACATCACAAATCCATAGTAGACATGTGGTGCTCATGTTCTCAATCCACTGTACATGCTCACAATCATAACAAATGTTCTCTTATTACCAAAGTTGTGGAGCTTACTATTCACTAATGTAAAATTAAAGCTTGAAGCATGCACGGGCAGCAACTCAAAAAGGTATGTATTGCCTTCAATTTTGAAAAGAAAATGTGATAATTTTCAGGTCAAAATTCAGCTTTTTGGGCCAAAACTTTTGGTTGGTAATTTTTTTTTTGACAAAAAACTTTTGGTTGGTATTAAAATTACATAAAAGTGATGTTTATATGATCTAAAAGTTCAATTTTAAAAATAGAAAAATATTTTGGTAACTTGATATTATAGGAGAGTTTAAAGTACAATTAAACCTAATTTATTTATAATTTTAAATTTTCTTTTGTTAAACTTAAATAATACTGCAGATCTAAATTTGCAATTTTGCATGCATAATAAACAATAAAAATAGGAGTACAATTTATGTCCAAAAAAAAATGAGACTAAAAATATCAAGCTTTAAAAACTTCATGGTTGGGCGCCACCACCTTCCTTATTATTGAGGGAATTCAATCTTATAAAAGAGAATTATTTTAACTTTTTATAAATAAATAAAAAAATCCTACCGTTAGATTTTATCTCTGCATCCTCATTTTTCTGAAAAATCCAATTTTACCATTTCATTTTTTCATCCTAATATTTGTTACTTTTTTTTTTATTGCACACTCTTATTGTTCTGGACTGGATTTTTGGCTCGAATCAAACTCAATAATACATCTATCGATCTAATGCCATATTCATTGGCCTATATATACAATCTTCACAATCACAAAATGTATGCATTATTCTAACTTTTGCTTCCACCTCAAATTTATACTAACTTGGACGTTATAGTGTTTTCTGCAGGTACGTATCCCCTTTTTTAATGTCGGTCATCTCAATGCTCGGCTTCCGACCTCCAACTCGAAGCATTTTTCCCACCGGTCCACCACTGTGAATTCTTCTATCACTCGTCTCTCTTTTATCCTCTTTGGATAATTCTGAATTATGTTTATAACACTTATTAATTTTGCTTGTGTCACTTTCAAGTAAATATATGCAAGGTTTTAAAAAACGGTCGCGGTCGCGTTTCGGTTACGTAAAGGTTTTCGCGATTTCGGTCGGTACAAGTGTTACGACACTAATTGCGGTCGTCGTGGTGTGAATTAATCACAATTTATTTTTTAATATAAAAACGGTGATACACAGTAACGGTATCGGCACCTGCAAAAACCGTTTTGTCGCGGCCGTTTTTGCGGTCGCGGACCTTTATTTAAAACCCTGAATATATGTATTTTTTGGGCTACAAGTAAATATTTTTATACTTAATAAGAGTAATTTAACAAAAGTGTTATTTTTTGTTTTTCATTTATAGACATTTTTTTGAATATGTCTAAAATGGTAAAATAGCCAAATATTATGTGATGGAGGAAGTATTCCGCTACTTGTCAAATTTATGGCAATGTTTCGAGTACAAATTAAATTATAGTCAAACTGTACAGCGATTACAAGTGCAAATAATTTGTAAACTAAACATATTTTTGTGTTTAAAATAAGTGATTTTTTAATCAAATAGTTTATAATGTGCTCTTAGTTGGTTTTAGTTTGAATTCATTTAGTATTGCAAATTTGAAAGATATTGCTATATGGTTGTACGCAAGTACTACAACTACAAGGACAATTATCTACTTTGATTGACATTTAGTAAGAAATTTGAGTTCAATTCTTTCCTACCAACCCTTATATATAAAATTGCAAATTTGAAAGATATTGCTATGGTTGTATACTTGTATGCAAGTGCTACAAGGACAATTTTCTACTTTGATTGACATTTGGTAAGAAAATTGAGTCTAATTCCTACAACGCTTATATAAATTTTTTAACACAGGAGTAAGATTTTAGCTCTTGATTTCTCCATATAGAAATTGACCAACATTAGTTGAAACCGGACTCATAATTAAAGTCAAAGATTCACTTTAGAGTACCCGTCTCGCATAAGCTCACATATTAAATGGGGAGAATAAATTCATCGGCAAATGTAAAGGAATTATGATATATAGGTCCGAGTTCGGTCCGCGTTAGCCTGTGGATTAAACGGTTATGAAGGTGTGAAAAACACAAGAAGGGGGGGTTGAATTGCGTTTTGGTAGTTTAAAAAATTCTTCTAAGTTAGACAACTTATCAGATTTTGCAGCGGATAAAAGATAACACAAATCACACACACAAGAGTAAGAGCAAGAGAGAGACAGAGATTTATACTGGTTCCCCTCACAAACCGAGAGTACTCCAGTCCCCTTGCACTTCCAAGGGAGTTCACTATAATCACAAAAGATTACACTTGCTCAAGCACACAGGCAAGAGACTTCCTATGCTCAAGTAATCCTTACAAGAGACTTCCTATGTTCAAGCACACAAGCAAGAGACTTCAAACTACTTACAAAAAGAATAACAAAGTATATGAACACTTGATACAAAAATCAATGTTCAAAGAATATAAATACAACTCTAAATGTAACACCCCGTTTTTCAACAGCCAAATAGGGCATTATTTTTTTTTTCTTTTTCAACTAACACTCAAAGTGCGCATAATAGTTTTATAAATGAACCGGCATTCAAATATACAAAAGAACTCATTACCAAAAGGTGCTTCGACAAGCAAAGTGTATTTCCTGAATAATTACAATCCAAGTCTAAGTATCAAACAAGTTAGAGATCCTATGCTAACAAAAAAGCACGGTGCACAAAACACACTGGCGCATAGTCTAACTATTCTAGGCTACAGCTCCAACCGCTCACTGGGACCTGGAACAGCCACCGTCGTCGCCACGACCTAACCCATCATCTGGGTGGGATGAGCCCGCAAATGAAAGAAAGGGTCACCACAAAATAAAAGGTATATATATATATAACCGGTGCGAAAGATGTACACATAACAAATTTCCACATACACAAGAGAAAGCTCTTTAACACAAAAGCAAATCCCACCAACGGGCTTATATATATAATGCACACATAGCCTACCAATGCAGACTCTACATGATCGTGACACCAATCACTGGCTGCCACATGCATGAATTTTAATTCCGGAATTCAACCTCTCTATAGAAGGCGTAGGTCTCTGGTGGGATAACACCTCCTACTATTGGTGGGATAACACCAGGTAGAGTCACACAAGACAATACCAAAACAATCACGGTGGGATAACACCGGGTGAGTCACACAAGACAACCACCAACTCAATAAAATCCAGTGGGATTTGGCGAAGTCGCACAGACAACCGCCTGGTACGAAGGCAAGTCACACAAGACATACACCTAGGCACACAACTATGAAATGCATGGCATATATTCTCTTCGGCATATACGGGATAGTCACACAAGACACAATCCTCGCGTAGTCCTATCTGACGCACGCATTCACATATGCTCATGCAACCAAACACATAGCCCTAAGCCTATGTACAAAGCATCTCAGCATACATACATTTTCTCAATCATATGTAATTTGCACACATTTTTATAAACACGTTCTCATCAACGAGAATACATAAGTACAAACATGCTAAAGCACACAGCAATTGCACACACAGCAAAACAAAGCATGTCGTAACCGTTTTAAAGACAGAAATAAAGTGGAGCCCTTACCTCGTCAAACTTCCGTCAACAACACACGTCCAAACAACACAACGCGCTTCCTAAAACAAGCAGCGTACCATCAATACATTGTTTCCCAACCAATCGTATTGAAACTAAACCAAAAACCCCAAAAACTTGAAGGTTTCTAAGGAAAATCCACTCTTTCGGATACCATACCAAAATCTATCGTATTGATCGACCACCATGAGTTATTTGTACTATTTTTAGGACCCAAAACAATTGTCAGAAGTCTTAAATAATTTGAAATGCAAAATGGCCGTTTTCTTGCGTTATAAGCTACGTACTTTCCGAGTACCCGAAAAACTCGTTTCCAATCCCAACCACTTCCATAAATTAATAAAAAAGGATTAGGAAGTTAAAAACCAAGTTTAGAAATCAGAATCCAAAATTTCAACTCCCAGAGCTCGCCCTGGCGAGTTGGCAGCGAGTGGAGGCAGAGAGTACTGGTCTTACTCGCTCTGGAGCTCGCCCTGGCGTGTTCATAACCTGTGACACTCGCCCTGGCGAGTAACCACTCGCTCAGCGAGTTTCAACTGTCATGACAGCAAAAGACAGCAACTCACACCACCTTTTTCCACCCAAGCCTAGTTTGATTCTATTAGTTCCCTACACTTTTTCAAGTCATAAAAGCAAACCATTTTCATAAGCAAGCAATTCATTTCCGAAAGCTTGTAGGTTGCTTCGAGTGCAAGTTATTTGGTTTTCACTTCCAAAATCAAAACCAAATCCAAACACAAGTTTTATTACGGGCCTTAACCGTCCGGTAATCATTTTCAAACATGTTTTCAAAGTACAAAGCGACACCACATGTCACAATAGTTTTAAACCATTTTTGACCCCAAAACACTACCCAAAAACACTTAGGAAATATTTTCATAAACCTCCAAATATTTTTCATCGGATTTTCCAAAACAAAACCATACAACGCATTTCCCTTTTGCTCAAAGGTTCAAAGACAACTTTTCTTTTCAAAACCTTACAACATAACCTCATGTAATTGATCAATACATAACCAACTCAAAACCCTAACTTTTCTCATGAGATTCTCACAAACTCATGGAAAAATTGAAACAACAAAGCCTAGCATGCTTACTAAACTCTCATGAACAACTTTCATGAAACAAGAACTAGCAAGAACAACCTTTCTCACCAAACCCTCTTAAGAACATAAACCCAAAAACCTCACAACTCTAAAAATCTACCAACCTAGGAGATAAGAAGAGAGGGTTACCTCAAGAAAGTGATTCTCTACAACTTTCTTCAAAGCTCCAAAGCTTGAAATGGAGTGAAAAGGTGAAGAATGGAAAATTTAGTGAAGGTTGGAAAGTAATGGAGCTTCTCACGTGAAAGAGAGAAAGAATGAGATGTTTGGTGATGTTTTTCTAAGTGACCAAGTCACTAAACCTCCTTACTATTAAGAGCTCTTGTTAACTCACCACCCTTGGATCAAAAACAATTGCCAAGACAAAACCCTAGCCATTGGATCAAACCAAACCAAATCCACTTGAGATAAACGCAACACTTCATAGAAACACTCACACGTTCAGCTCTCGCGCGTCGCGACGAACGTAACTCACCAAAACAGAAAACCTACGGAAAGAACGTCTAACGTTTCACATTTCCAAAACTTATCGCCGAATCTTTTTCCGCGACTGTAATTTTCTTCCATACCTCAGAAAATTAATCTCAGAATATATCTTAACTCGCGCAGATATATAAAACTTCCATCCGAAACCTCACTCAAAACAGACGCAATAAGATTTTACAACAACGGGTAAAATCCTACTCGTTTTTCCAAAAACAAGAATAATCCAAAACTTATTATTCTACAACCACATATAACTTCTTATACAAGAAACAGGATCACAAGACAAAAGTCTGTACAATTGCAGTGCACGAGCACAAAACGAACTCGATTACAGCAAAACCTAACAATTACACGATGTTTCGTCACACGAACCCATCGAAACCCTAATAATTCCTTAAACCAACTATACAATGAAATCTTGGGTCTTACAATACTACCCCCCTAAAAGAAGTTTCGTCCTCGAAACTTAGACATCGTCAAACAAACTGGGGTATAGTTCTTTCATCTTACTCTCAAGCTCCCAGGTAGTATCTCCTGTAGCTTCGTTCCATATTACCTTCACCAAAGGTATCTCTTTCGTCCTCAGACGTTTCATCTTCCTATCCGCAATCTTGATCGGCGGAACCTCGAATGACAAATTATCCCTCAACTGGATGTCATCTGGTGTGATCACATGTGATGGATCCGGTGTATATTTCCGCAATTGCGACACATGGAACACGTCATGAATCAAAGATAGTACCGGTGGCAACGCGATCCGATATGCTACCTTCCCAATCCGCTCCGTAATCTGATAAGGCCCTATAAACTTCGGAGTCAACTTTTTCGCTTTCAAAGCCCTTCCAACACCAGTTGTTGGGGTAACACGGAGAAATACATGATCTCCCTCCTCAAACTCTAAAGGCCTCCGACGCCTATCCGCATAACTCTTTTGTCGATCTTGAGCAACCTTCATCATTGCCCTTATCTTTCGGACCTTGTCCGTCGTCTGTTGTACCATTTCTGGTCCTACTATCATACTTTCCCCATCTTGGTACCAACACAAAGGAGTCTGACATCTCCTCCCATACAAAGCCTCGTATGGTGCCATTCCAATACTCGCGTGGAAACTGTTGTTGTATGTGAATTCTATCAAAGGTAATACATCATCCCAACTTCCACGATCATCCAAAACACAAGCTCTCAACAAATCTTCCAAAGATTGATTTGTTCTCTCGGTCTGCCCATCTGTCTGAGGATGGTAGGCGGAACTCAATCTCAGTTTCGTCCCCAACGCCTCATGCAAAGTCTTCCAAAAGTGTGAAGTAAACTTTGGGTCTCGATCCGACACTATACTTGACGGAATCCCATGTAACCTCACAATCTCAGCAATGTAAATATCGGTCAACTTTGCCGCTGTATCCGTAGTTCTTACCGGTAGAAAATGAGCGGACTTAGTCAAACGATCCACTATCACCCAAATGGAATCATGCTTCCTCCTGGTCTTAGGTAAACCAGTGATGAAATCCATAGAAATGTTATCCCACTTCCACTCGGGGATATCTAAAGACTGCAGCATCCCTGCTGGTCTCTGATGCTCAACCTTCGCCTTCTGACAAGTCAGACACCACGCCACATACTCAGCCACATCCTTTTTCATACCTGGCCACCAGAAATCATGCCTCAGGTCTTGATACATCTTTGTTGCTCCGGGATGTATACTAAGTTTACTCTTGTGTGCCTCCCCTAGAATTATGTTTCTCAAGTCCATAGCTTCGGGTACACACACTCTCCCTTGACACCTCAAGATATTGTCCGATCCCACCTTGAAATCTCGGTTGGTTCCTCGAACAATCAAAGCCCTTTTCTCCATAAGGAACTTGTCATCTTGACAATTAGCAATATCTTCCAACAAACCGTTTGAGATGGTAATCATACCCAGTCTCATATTCCCCAAAGCGAACTCTACCTCTAGGTGCAAGTCACGAAACTCTCTCAACAACTCTTGTTGACTAGCCATCTGTGCCGAACAAACCGACACACTCTTCCTACTCAAAGCATCGGCTACCACATTAGCCTTTCCAGGATGGTATTCTAAAGTGAAATCAAAATCTTTCAAGGTTTCCATCCATCTCCTCTGCCTCATATTAAGCTCTTTCTGATCGAACAGATACTTCAGACTCTTATGGTCACTAAACACGACAAAAGTGCAACCATAAAGATGATGTCTCCAAATCTTCAATGCGAAAACCACGGCCGCAAGCTCTAGATCGTGCGTAGGATAATTCTTTTCATGCACTTTCAGTTGTCTTGACGCATAAGCTACTGCTCTCTTGTGTTGCATCAACACACAACCCAACCCCTGATGAGAAGCATCACAATAAACCTCATACGGTTCCTCCGACTGTGGTAACATCAAAACTGGTGAAGTCGTCAACCGTTCTTTCAACAATTGGAAACTCAACTCACACTTCTCTGTCCACGCAAAAGGTTGATCTTTTCGCGTAAGTTGTGTCATCGGTGCCACAATCTTAGCAAATCCTTCTATAAACCTCCGGTAATAACCGGCCAAACCAACAAAACTCCTCACATCAGACACTGTTTGAGGCTGCTTCCATGAAAGTACCGTATCAATCTTGGCTGGATCCACGGCTATTCCCTCTTTTGATATAACATGACCCAGGAAATTCACCTCTTCCAACCAAAAATCACACTTTGACGGGTTAGCATACAACCTTTTCTCCCACAAAACTTGCAAAACCAAGCGAAGATGCTCTTCATGCTCCTCTTCACTTTTCGAATACACCAAAATGTCATCAATGAACACCACTACAAACTTGTCCAAAAATGAATTGAATATCCGATTCATGTAGGCCATGAAGATAGCAGGTGCATTCGTCACTCCAAACGGCATCACTAAGAACTCATAATGCCCATAACGCGTCCTAAACGCCGTTTTCTGAATATCCTCCTCTCGTACTCTTATCTGGTGATAACCAGATTTCAAGTCAATCTTGGAAAACACTGAGGCTCCCCTCAACTGATCCATCAAATCATCAATACGCGGCAATGGATATCGGTTTTTGATAGTCACCTTATTAAGCTTCCGATAATCCACACACAGACGAGATTTCCCATCCTTCTTTTTAACCAGTAAGACCGGTGCTCCCCAAGGCGACACACTAGGCCTTATGAAACCCTTCTCCAACAAGTCCTCAATCTGACCTTTCAACTCTACCAACTCGGCTGGAGCCATCCGATAAGCTGATTCTGAAATCGGACCCGTACCCGGTTGCAAATCAATGAAGAATTCCACCTCTCTACACGGAGGAAAAGCTGGAATCTCCGATGGAAACACATCTTGGAAATCCTGAACCACTCGAATTTCCCCAATTCGGATCTCTGACATCACTCCTAAGCTAGCAAGTGAGACTATCTCCGGTTCTCCGTTACACATAACCACAGAAAGCCGATTTGCAGACAAGTACCTTCGCACACCTGGCTCGGGAAAGAAAACCAATTTCCGAGCGCAGTCTAGAATCACATAATGATAAGACAACCAATCCATCCCGAGGATGATCTCGAGAGATGTAAGCGGTAGACAAACCAAATTGACCAGAAACTCTCTATTCTGAATTACTACCAAACAATGCAAGCATGCAGTATTTACTACCAAATCCTTAGCAGGAGTCAAAACATTCAAATCAAACGGAAGCACAGATACATTCAAACTCAAACGATTTGCACATGCCAAAGATATGAATGAGTGGGTTGCCCCCGTGTCAATCAAAGCAGTTAAAGATTTACCTGCGATGTGACAGCTCTCGTGGATGGCATTGCTAGCCTGCCCACTCAACTCAGTGCCCATACAGTAAGCACGTGCCTTTGCCGCAGGTCTGGCACCCTGTGAGCCTTGTGCCACATTTGCCGACGGCCCAGTCTTCGGGGCTCTGCAATCTCTAGCAAAGTGTCCCGGCTTCTTGCAGTTGAAGCAAGCGCTTCCCCCTTTCGGTTGCGTGCATTCATTAGAAAAATGCCCCGCTTCTCCACAGTTGTAGCAAGCCCCCTTACTACCCTCTGATTTTCCCCGGGTTCCCTGATTCACCGATCGGCCCGGTCCTTTACTGTGCTGAGGACGGTTATAAGGCTTACTCCCTTGCCTCCCACTATTCTGAGTCGAACCACGATCATTGGTACGACTTGGTCCTCCGGCATTAGAATTCCCTTGGCGGTTCACCCGCTTATTCCTCATGTCCTCTACCTCTTGGCACTTTTCAACCAAGACCTGGAACTGTCGGATACCTAATGGCACAACCGCATCCTGCAGTTCGTACCTCAGCCCATCTTGAAATCTACGGCACATATAAACCTCATCTATCCCATCCCTAAAGAAGCGGAAGAAACGGGATAGTGATTCAAACTTCTTGGCATATGATTCAACATTCATGCCCCCCTGACGCAACCTCAGAAATTCCTCCCCATACCTTTCCCTTGCAGTCTCGGGAAAGTACTTGGCCAAAAAACCTCCTCTTGAAGTTCCCCCAATTCAATTCCTCATGGCCATTCTCCATGATAATACGGGTGTTCCTCCACCAATACTCTGAACCCCCTAGCAACTGATAGGTAGCTAAGACTACCTTCTCCCCTTCTGGACAATGAATTGCCCCGAATATCCTCTCCACCGATTGGAGCCACAAATCAGCAGTTTCCGGACCTCCCTCTCCGTTAAACTTTGGAGGCGTCTGGTGGTTGAAATTTGAAAGAAGTCTAGAACCAGCAGCAAGTATTTCCCTTTCGCGCTTTTCCAGATCTCTCTGCGCCTTAGCATGGCTCTGAGCTGTCACAGCCGCTGCCATTGTATGCATGGCATAAGCCATCTGATTCACATCCACATTGTCCGCCATAGGTACAGTAGGTGCCCTTCTTGGAGGCATTCGATTTCTGCACAATACCAATTCTGATTAGATCCTTAGTCATACAATTCTGAATCCTAACCGAATATCTCACTCCACGGATTACTAACTCGAAACCCGACACAGAACAAACACTAGAACTAACTCCACCCTAGTTACGTTCTAACCGACTCTGGACTAACGACTCAAGTATACACTTTCCCTTTGAAGATTTAAAGCCGTGCTCTGATACCAAAATGTAACACCCCGTTTTTCAACAGCCAAATAGGGCATTATTTTTTTTTTCTTTTTCAACTAACACTCAAAGTGCGCATAATAGTTTTATAAATGAACCGGCATTCAAATATACAAAAGAACTCATTACCAAAAGGTGCTTCGACAAGCAAAGTGTATTTCCTGAATAATTACAATCCAAGTCTAAGTATCAAACAAGTTAGAGATCCTATGCTAACCAAAAAGCACGGTGCACAAAACACACCGGCGCATAGTCTAACTATTCTAGGCTACAGCTCCAACCGTTCACTGGGACCTGGAACAGCCACCGTCGTCGCCACGACCTAACCCATCATCTGGGTGGGATGAGCCCGCAAATGAAAGAAAGGGTCACCACAAAATAAAAGGTATATATATATATAACCGGTGCGAAAGATGTACACATAACAAATTTCCACATACACAAGAGAAAGCTCTTTAACACAAAAGCAAATCCCACCAACGGGCTTATATATATAATGCACACATAGCCTACCAATGCAGACTCTACATGATCGTGACACCAATCACTGGCTGCCACATGCATGAATTTTAATTCCGGAATTCAACCTCTCTATAGAAGGCGTAGGTCTCTGGTGGGATAACACCTCCTACTATTGGTGGGATAACACCAGGTAGAGTCACACAAGACAATACCAAAACAATCACGGTGGGATAACACCGGGTGAGTCACACAAGACAACCACCAACTCAATAAAATCCAGTGGGATTTGGCGAAGTCGCACAGACAACCGCCTGGTACGAAGGCAAGTCACACAAGACATACACCTAGGCACACAACTATGAAATGCATGGCATATATTCTCTTCGGCATATACGGGATAGTCACACAAGACACAATCCTCGCGTAGTCCTATCTGACGCACGCATTCACATATGCTCATGCAACCAAACACATAGCCCTAAGCCTATGTACAAAGCATCTCAGCATACATACATTTTCTCAATCATATGTAATTTGCACACATTTTTATAAACACGTTCTCATCAACGAGAATACATAAGTACAAACATGCTAAAGCACACAGCAATTGCACACACAGCAAAACAAAGCATGTCGTAACCGTTTTAAAGACAGAAATAAAGTGGAGCCCTTACCTCGTCAAACTTCCGTCAACAACACACGTCCAAACAACACAACGCGCTTCCTAAAACAAGCAGCGTACCATCAATACATTGTTTCCCAACCAATCGTATTGAAACTAAACCAAAAACCCCAAAAACTTGAAGGTTTCTAAGGAAAATCCACTCTTTCGGATACCATACCAAAATCTATCGTATTGATCGACCACCATGAGTTATTTGTACTATTTTTAGGACCCAAAACAATTGTCAGAAGTCTTAAATAATTTGAAATGCAAAATGGCCGTTTTCTTGCGTTATAAGCTACGTACTTTCCGAGTACCCGAAAAACTCGTTTCCAATCCCAACCACTTCCATAAATTAATAAAAAAGGATTAGGAAGTTAAAAACCAAGTTTAGAAATCAGAATCCAAAATTTCAACTCCCAGAGCTCGCCCTGGCGAGTTGGCAGCGAGTGGAGGCAGAGAGTACTGGTCTTACTCGCTCTGGAGCTCGCCCTGGCGTGTTCATGACCTGTGACACTCGCCCTGGCGAGTAACCACTCGCTCAGCGAGTTTCAACTGTCATGACAGCAAAAGACAGCAACTCACACCACCTTTTTCCACCCAAGCCTAGTTTGATTCTATTAGTTCCCTACACTTTTTCAAGTCATAAAAGCAAACCATTTTCATAAGCAAGCAATTCATTTCCGAAAGCTTGTAGGTTGCTTCGAGTGCAAGTTATTTGGTTTTCACTTCCAAAATCAAAACCAAATCCAAACACAAGTTTTATTACGGGCCTTAACCGTCCGGTAATCATTTTCAAACATGTTTTCAAAGTACAAAGCGACACCACATGTCACAATAGTTTTAAACCATTTTTGACCCCAAAACACTACCCAAAAACACTTAGGAAATATTTTCATAAACCTCCAAATATTTTTCATCGGATTTTCCAAAACAAAACCATACAACGCATTTCCCTTTTGCTCAAAGGTTCAAAGACAACTTTTCTTTTCAAAACCTTACAACATAACCTCATGTAATTGATCAATACATAACCAACTCAAAACCCTAACTTTTCTCATGAGATTCTCACAAACTCATGGAAAAATTGAAACAACAAAGCCTAGCATGCTTACTAAACTCTCATGAACAACTTTCATGAAACAAGAACTAGCAAGAACAACCTTTCTCACCAAACCCTCTTAAGAACATAAACCCAAAAACCTCACAACTCTAAAAATCTACCAACCTAGGAGATAAGAAGAGAGGGTTACCTCAAGAAAGTGATTCTCTACAACTTTCTTCAAAGCTCCAAAGCTTGAAATGGAGTGAAAAGGTGAAGAATGGAAAATTTAGTGAAGGTTGGAAAGTAATGGAGCTTCTCACGTGAAAGAGAGAAAGAATGAGATGTTTGGTGATGTTTTTCTAAGTGACCAAGTCACTAAACCTCCTTACTATTAAGAGCTCTTGTTAACTCACCACCCTTGGATCAAAAACAATTGCCAAGACAAAACCCTAGCCATTGGATCAAACCAAACCAAATCCACTTGAGATAAACGCAACACTTCATAGAAACACTCACACGTTCAGCTCTCGCGCGTCGCGACGAACGTAACTCACCAAAACAGAAAACCTACGGAAAGAACGTCTAACGTTTCACATTTCCAAAACTTATCGCCGAATCTTTTTCCGCGACTGTAATTTTCTTCCATACCTCAGAAAATTAATCTCAGAATATATCTTAACTCGCGCAGATATATAAAACTTCCATCCGAAACCTCACTCAAAACAGACGCAATAAGATTTTACAACAACGGGTAAAATCCTACTCGTTTTTCCAAAAACAAGAATAATCCAAAACTTATTATTCTACAACCACATATAACTTCTTATACAAGAAACAGGATCACAAGACAAAAGTCTGTACAATTGCAGTGCACGAGCACAAAACGAACTCGATTACAGCAAAACCTAACAATTACACGATGTTTCGTCACACGAACCCATCGAAACCCTAATAATTCCTTAAACCAACTATACAATGAAATCTTGGGTCTTACACTAAAGCAAGACTTAACTTAGAATTCTAACAAAAGAAAACTAAGGCTCAGCTACTGTAATGATCAGAAGCTGAAGCTTGAGTCTTGGATGTTCAAATGAGTTCAAGTTGTATTCAAGTTGTTTTTGTGCTTTAGATGATTTTGACAGAGTAACAGCTCGTTTCAAAATTGTTCAAATGTGTGTACACAAAAACTTCAATTCATATCCTATTTATAGTGGAGGGTGGAGCGTATGAATTGAATCCGTTGTAGTGAGTGAATAGCCAGCTGGAGATCGTACGCTTCCTTCACATGGTATTTTAACGAAATCAAGTAACCTTTGTACAATTCCATTCTTGTGAGAGAAGATTCGCCCATATCAGGTAATAAGTTCGTACAATAGTACTAACGTCATTGTCACTGAGGATAAAGTTGATTCTCCAATTTGAATTGTCAGAAGATGATGAATTCTAATCATTGTAGCAGAGAATGTTCTTCTGACAAAACGGCTAACACTGCTCTTATCAGAATATGGTGTCTTCTTACACAGCTTCTGATGGGTAGCTTCTGAAATGTAGCTTCTGATGAGTCTTTAACTTGTATCTTCTGATGAGTAGCTTTCAATCAGAATTTGCTTGTAACGTTTCAGAGCTTCAATTGTACTCATAGTATACATAAAACTTTAGCTTATATATCTGCACACTTAGAGTAAATTATCAGTGTACCCTATTGTATATTAATACTCTTTTTATCATCAAAACTCAATTTGGTCATGTGAGAACCTCTTTTGTTCCAACCGGTTAACCTACAGACTATTACAAAAAAATTAAAAAATCACTTCTTCTTTTTTTTCAAAAAACAACTAAAATATTGAAATAATAAAAGCTAAAAAAACTATATCGTTAATAATTTTATGTTATAACATATAAATTGTAAGTAACAAATAAAAAAATAAAGTTTGTGACATTTTTTAGTTTATCTATCTTCTCTATGCAAGTAATGCAACCAAAATCAAATTCAACTAGTTCTCATCATCATTATTTCTCCACACACCTCAAACCCATAAAATAAACACAAGTGATATTTAATAAGAATTTCAATAGTCTTGTTCAAAAAATTTAAAAGAACTTTAATAATCCAAACCAATATTAAGAGTACAAAAAAAATCTAAAATAAACGGATCATGGGCCAAACCCGCAGATTTAACCCGGATAACCCACGATTTTAACGGTCCAACCGGTACGGTCAAAAATATAAATGGACAAAAAATGGTGTTAAGCTCGTGCGGGGCGGGTTAAACGGGTCGGCCCGCGGCCGTATATGTAGTGTCAAATGAATAATATCAATTATTAACTAATTAATTAATAAATTAAAGATAAATATTATTTATATATTTTTTTGCAATATTATATATTATAATAAATCATGAAACTATTACAACACAATTCTTAATTTTCTCGTTTTATATTTTACTTTAGAGGAACTAAATTCCAATTAATCTGAACTTGAAATATATTTGAAATTTTATGATAAAGAATTGGGAATTCAATGCAATCCTTAACTATATATGGTTAGTAAGTTAGAGTTTATGAAGCTTGACCAAAAAAAAAGTTAGAGTTTATGAAGAAACGGGCAAGCTAGCATTCACATCACATGAACAGTTGGCAGTTGCCTGCCTCCATCTCCCGTAAAGTATTAATTACTTGTGGACAACATACCGACTACGACTTCCTTCATCCTAAAATAAATACCATCACAATAATTAAATTCACTCATAAATAGAAAAGATGATAAATAAATAAATAAGATAAATATATTCGTCAAAAAAAAAAAAGATAAATATTGATTTTATTCAATTTCAATGTATATTTATTATTATAAATGTAAGGTAAAAAATAACTTGAAAGCGATGCACATATATTAATTATGGAATATAATCGATCAATAAACAATTAAAATTACATAGAAAATTTAAAATAATACTATATTTGATTTTTTTTATTAGGTAGTTTAGTGGTTAAAAATTTTCACCTTTAAAGTAGATAAGTGAGATGTCCAGAATTTGAACCCCAGTCCCTACATATAAAATACAATGTTCATATTAACTGGGTTAAACTCACAAGGACATTTTCGATATTTTTTATGGACATTTCCGATCCTTTTTATAAAAGTCAAACAATTTTTTAGATTCTTTAAATAATTGATGCATCTCATCTATCCCAAATATATACATCAATTATTTAATGAATCTAATAACTATTTTTTTAAAAAAAAAAAAAAATAGTAAACATTCCACGTTGATCCTTCATTTGTATGAACTAAAGAAACGAGAAATATTATCATTTCATTCCATTTTATTTGTTTAAAAATCAAATGAAATATATAAGCAATTAGTGTTTACTATTTAGTAATTGTGGATTCTTTTATGTTTCTGAAATAAAATCCATTTAACTAAAAACTTGAATACAATTAGTTAATGAACTTTATATATTAAAGAACAGATCGGTTGAAAAAAATTCAAATTTGATTTTTAGATAGAACAATATTTTGCCAGATTATATTTTTTACTTTACGATTATTGTGATCCCCTTCTCTTAAGAATTAGAAAGTTAACACCAGAAAATAAAATCATTTAAATGAAAAAAGAAATTCATTTAAAATCTAAAATAAAATTACTTATAATATTTATTTGTATTTATTTATATTTTACATAAGCCACCGTAAAATAAATTGAATGAACACTATTACACTAACATAGTAATATTCGTCAAAAATATCTGCGGTATTCATTCATATTGAATGCAAACTTGCGTGTTTCAAAGTTTCATCACATGCACTATTTATAAGACATATCATGCTCCTTCTATTAACACCCCACTATTTGAGCATAGTTAAGGTTTGTCCTAGATCTTGTTTATTACTACAATGGAGGGTCAGGGTAAGGCCATCATTGATGGGGTAGAAGGGAATTATGAAAGAGATCATGAATTGGCAACGACAAAACATACTAGTACTACTTGTGAATTTGTTCTTAGGCTTTTGGCTTTTATTCTCACCATTGCTGCTGCTATAGTTATTGGGTTGGATAAGCAGTCCAAAGTTGTTCCCATCAAACTTGTAGATTCATTGCCTCCTTTGAATATTGCTGTTTATGCTAAGTGGCATTACCTCTCTTCCTTTGTGTAAGTTCTCCTTATTCTTTGTTTTTATTTTTCTTTCATAAAAATAATTCCATTTGAGGTAGTTTTTGATACTAAATGTTGGTATTTGTGACGTCTAGATTCCAATTTGGAATCGTCATGTTGTGGGAGTCTAACTCTTTCTGTTAAATTCAACTCGATTTGTTGATATCATGTTTCTTAATTTTGAGACAATAAAAAAGGGAAATTTGAAAAATAAATCTTGATTTTGTTTGTGAGTTGTGCTTCTTTATTGGTTTTGTACGACATTGGATTTATTGAAATTGAGTGATTTTATTTCAACATAAAAAATTGAATAAAGAATGAATTGATTTAAGTGATAAGAGATATAAAACCTATACAGCTATAGATTTGATCACTAATGGTGAGAATTTTGTGTATATGTATAACATGATTAAGAAACAACCTTTTCTCATATCGTATAAAATTATATCATTTAATTATAACTTGAAATATAATTGAGAAAATGAGAAAAAAGTAATAAATAAATAAAAGTCTAATAGTATCCAAATTGTATCTATACATGGTTTAAACAAAAAAATTTGTTTAAAATAGGTGATTTTTAAGTTCAAAGTAAATTTACTTTAAAGTGTGTATGGACTAGAGAATTTGTCTTAATATAATCTTCGAGGGTACTTAGATTTCTTCTTTGTAGTTTTATTTTTATGATAAATTTGAATAATTTTTAAAATGGATGAATTTTATGAAGTTTTCTTACGGAATATAGTATTTTATCAAAGCTAAATTTTAAAAAAATTCATACCGCCTAAAATTTTGAAATTCACTCCTTGCTCTCTAAAATGTAAATTGGTCCTTCTAATTCTCTTTTAAATTATGCAAATTGGTCCCTAAATTTATTAAAATAATTTTTATATTAGTCCCCTTTTCAATTTTTTCAAATTGGCCCCTCAACTTTTAAAAACTTCAAGCATCTCCCAAAAAATTTAGGATTCTCATTTTGGATTACTGTTACTATATATATTTATACTTTTATGTCAAAACTTTTAAAATTTATAAAAAATTGTCCTGAAAAATTGAAGAATGATTTTTTTATTATTTTATCCAAACAAAATATTTAGAATCGAAGATAATTCAATTGAAATATTTTACATGTTTTTAAGTTATTTATTCAATTGAAATATTTTACATGTTTTTTAGTTATTTATTTCCTAAGTGGCTAACAAATATCCTTTTCATGTATAAGCTACTTTCTGGTGGCAAATGTAATAGCATGCACATATGGAGCCATATCTATGCTACTTACCTTCCTAAATAGAGGTAAAAGGAAAGTGTTATTGGGAAAATTGGTCACGTTACTTGACGCATTGATGGTGGCTTTGCTATTTTCCGGCATCGGTCTCCTTGGCTACCAAGGAAACTCTCATGTGAGATGGAACAAAGTGTGTAATGTGTTTGATAAGTTTTGTCATCAAGTGGCTGCCTCCATTATTCTGTCTCTGCTTGGATCACTAGCATTTCTCTTGCTAATAGTGCTTCTTCCTATCTTGAGGTTTCATCGGAGAACTTAGTCAAAAATAATTAAATACAAACATAATGTTAATTTTCCATTAAGATATTCAATTTGCATTGTAATATGACGAGATATTTGCAAGTGTACAAACTATCCGTAAGTAGTAAAAGATTATCGATCCGCAGGGATTGTGTTCAACCGAAAGTTAAGACAACTAAACCTATGTTATGATTATCAAACAAACACATAATTGGGGGGAATTTTCAAAGATCAATTCTAATACGCAATTATCAAGAACAAATTTCAAAGAAGGAATTAAAATCGATTGAACCTCTATGCTCCCTTGAATTCAATAAGGTGTAATAGCTAAATTCACAAACATTGAATCAATTTTTATGCATGAAAGATTAACCTAAGTTGTAACTCCAAATCTCTATGGAAGTTACACTCTCTAATTAACATCAATTTCCTAATATCTTAGCCAATTCAACATTAATAGAGAATTAAGAGCTGTTAATCATAAATCACACATGTTCATACAAAATCTCTTAGGTATAAGCATGTGATCTATCACTTCCAAGTCCATGATCTAAACACTATTCTCATAGAAATTCAAATCACTAATATCAGATCTAACTTGATCAAGGCAAGATAAGCTTTAAATACAGAATTTGATAAAATGCATAAGAAAAACTGAATTCAATATAATAGAGGTTTAGCTACATAATTGTGGAATTCAAGGTTACATAGAGATTCAATCAGAATGAGATTTAGCCAAGAGTCATCATGATTCTGAAGCAAGATCCTTCAACTTCAGCCATGATTCTTCAATCCTTTTCCTCAAATCTACACAGATCTTCAGTCTTGGACACAAAATACTCACACATATACTTTCTTCTTACAAAAATCCGAACCCCTCAACTGAGCCTCAGTTCAGCTTTTATAGACCACTGAAACAGGGACGTTCGCGCAGATATTCGCCTCGCGCCAGATCTGCTTCGCGCACACGAAGCCTTAAGTTTCCAGTACAAAACTTTCGCGCCATATTCGCGCCCCTTCGCGCGGACTTCGCCTCAGGTTCGCTTGCGCGAATTTTCCAGAGGGTTTTTGCCTTCCCAGTATCAAGCCTTCGCGCACCCGAACTCTTCTTCGCTTGCGCGAATTTTCTAGAGAGATTTTTGCCTATCCAGGCATCAAGCCTTCGCGCACACGAACCTATTCTTCGCCTGCGCGAATTCCAAACCATGATACTTGATTTTTCCCTCCTTTGTAGTCTTGGCTTGTGATATAAGATACCTCTTGAAAACCTTTGATTCTCCATCACTTGTAGTCCTTTTATTTGCACAATTACCGATGTAACAGCCCGGGCCCCACCAACATAGGTGGTCCCGACTGCCACCTCACGATCTTCTCCAACCCCCTTCACTATTGGAGTTTTTGCCTTCCGTAGGAATCGAACCATGTACCATGGGGATAAGTACATGTTCAATCCATTCCCACTACCAATTGAGCTACTAACGCCCCAATATTTTATATATGCATCTTATTGATTTATTATTTGATAAAAAAATTATATAGTAGTATTAATTATTTTATATTCTATTTATTTTATTATTTGATGAAATCATGATTATTTTAATTATCTAACTAAATTATAAGTTTTGGAAATTAATTTGCACTAGTGTTGGGATAGTGACAAATCAATTTATCAACATAAAACATGATATATACAAGAAGGAGCACATGCATATATAACCATGATCATATAACCAAATCTTCCTTTCTTGGACCCAAACTTTTCATTGCATTTTAATTGTAATAAATCTCTATTCATTGCTATTCAATTAGTCATAGTCAATCACAATTATTTCTCTTAATTCTATTAATATTCCTTCATGGCAATTGAAACAAAATGTGCACTGTCTCTCTAGTTCAGAAGAAAATATATTCTTCTACGGAATCCATTTCATCACTAGCATATTTTGTTTGGACCAATATCAACTCACTACAACATTTTAGCCCTACCGCAACGCCTAAATTATGGGATGCAAAAAAACCGTTCTCGTAGAGTGTCAAAGGCAACGCTTTTGATAAACCGTTGGGGCAGTATATTTATTTTTTGCCAATTTTATGCAACGGTGAAAAACCGTTCTTATAGATGAAACGAGAACGGTTTTTCGTCTATCCTCTACAACAACGATTAAAAACCGTTTTAATATATTTTTTAATTTTTATAATAAAAAATAAATATAAAACCGTTCTATTAGATTGGATGAAATAAAAATAAAACCGTTTCCATTGATGTCGGTGCAATAAATTTTCGTTACCGCGCTTTTTTTTGTTGAAATTTTGAAAAACAAGTTTGTTTTTTTTTTTTTTGATAGAACAGAAAAACAAATTTTAATTTTGCTAAAAAAAAAACAAATAACACTTTAAAGAACTCAGAGCTCAAGAAATAACACTATAGACTTAGAACTCAGAATCATTTTTTCTTTTTACTCAATCAGAAAAGTTCATCATCAAAATCGAGATTGATTCTCAGAAATCGATTTGCCCAAATTTTTTCTTCTTCTTCTTCTTCTCAAAATCGATTTGCCCCAAACGAGCTGTTCATCCCCAACTCTGAGATTGATTCTCAGAAATTGCCTCTTCTCAAAATCGATTTTCCCTAAACGAACCGTAACGCGATTCTTTTCTCACAAACTCTTGATAATCCATTCAGAGACGTGAACCCTAACGCGATTCTGCTGCTCACAAACTATTGATTCATTCCACGACGAAACCTAGCTAGCCTCATTCGTCTCGTCTCGTCAAAACGCCCGCTAGGATTCTCGCAAGGTACTCACTCTTAGTTATGTGATTTTATTGTTCTCTATACTTTCTTATTGTTTTCTCTATTCTTTCTAATTTGTTTGAATTTGTGTGCATGTTAAATTCAAATTCTGATATACACACCATGTCATAATTGTTTCTTGTTTATGAATCGGTACTTTTATTTGTTATTAAGGAATTAAGGAATAGGGTTTTTTATACATAACAGACATGAACATGTGATTATATACTATAAAGATGTTCTTTTTTAGTTATATGTTTATTAATTAGTACTTTTTGAGTTATACTATAAAGATGCTCATTTTGCTTTAACACTTCTTGTCTTTAACCAATGAATTTATATTGACTTATTGACTTGGATTGGGTATTCTTTTGTTGGTATGTTGCTGATAGTATTTTGTTTTTTCATTAGATTCATACTTATGCATTGCTTTCTTTGTTGAATGGGCTGATCTATTTTTCATGCGTTGTAATGGAGATAGTAATATTTTTTTGATTTCATTTTTCTTTTATTCTTTGTGAGATCATACTTATATATGTAGCCTACTGTGAAAACGGGAAGCATGAATGGTTTTGCGAAATTCAGAGGATTTGGAATTGGTATTAGAGCGAGTTGATGAGTTGTAGAGTTCGGACTCGTCGAACTCGAAGAGTTTCTCGGTGACAGTTACAGATAAGATGGTGTTCTAATCCGATGGTTGTTGGTTGTTGTTGTTGCCATGTGTTTTGATAGTGAATTGATAGGTTGGTGATGATGAAGTTGTTAAGAGTAAATTGATAGGTTTTTGTTTTGAGTGACCCGAACACAAATCATAGGCTTATATAGATTCAAAGATATAATATTGTTGTTATGGTTGAATTTAGAGTTTTTTTTAGAGTTTTTTTTATACCCCTAAATAGAGTATATAAAATATCCTTGCGAGTATAACTCAGTTGATAAAAATATTACAATATATGAGAGTCATAATTAAAATTGGATATTCACTACATATTCATTTAATGAGATTAATTTTCAGCAACTAAGCTAATTGACAAAAAAAAATTATCACTACTTTTTTCGAGTTTGTGGAACGTAAATATCTACAAAACATAACATGGCACCAGAGTAGAGTTTAGCATAAGCAATCATCTCACTTAGAGCAATTTGATAAACAGGAAATATAGCACTACTCATAACAAAGGCTCTAGCAATTGTAGCTCCTAAACCCCTCCATAGCACAATAGAACCTTCTTCTTTAATTATCTTTAAGGTACAATCTAAGATACCTTTGTATTTCATTGAAGAAGATGTTTGAGCCTGTAATCTTGTCTTTATAACATCTGTAGGGTAGTTGAAAATCCAACTTGATATCCCTACTAATCCTCCTGCTATAAACATAGTACTCACACTTTCTTCACAATTTTCTCTACAACCAGGGTGAAGTTTCTCCCTCAATTACTCATATGTCCCAAAGTAGAAGGCATGAGCAGGTGCATCTCTAAGAACAGTGATGCCAAATCCTCGATAAATGCCGCGAATGCCCTCATTTTTCCAAATGTTCTTAGTCAAATTCATAGGAGTGCTCCTTTTGTTTTTCGAAAAATAGTCGATGTTTTTCTGCAGTTGCATGCGGATTTTAACTAGCTCAACGGGGCATATCAAAAGACTTTGTGAGGGAAGGAGGTCCATTGGAAGAATTTGAAGGGCTACATATCCTTGTGAAAATTGTATAACTTTGGAAAATCATAGCATTCTGCACAAATTAAAAAACATACAATAACTCAGTATATATATGTTGCTAGTGATTCACATTTTATATTAGAAAATATTTTGTTAATATTTGGCATGTTAATTAGGTGGGATTCAGAGTGAGGGGATCTGAGTAGTAGAGTTTTCTATTATAAGGATGAGTGGTGTCAGTTTTTTATGTAGAAGTTGGTTTTTGCATTCAGTTAGGCAGAGAGTGACTTTCTCTTTATTGCTCAACTATGGGGTAGTCAAGAAATGTATTCTGATCTGCATTTTCCTTGTTATTCATTAAGAGGTACCAGAAGAAGACTTTAAGAGTTTATTGGAGTATTGGAGAGATGAAAAAACTCAAGTAAGCAATAAGTACTATTGTGTACATGTATACTTGTTGTCACAAATTTGGAATGTTATAAAAATTTATCTTTCACTGAATATAGGAAGTAAGTCATCAAAATGCCCAAAATATAGCTCAACTGAAATTTAGACATCGAACGGGGAATAAAAGCTTTGCTGTTATCAGAGAAAACATGGTATGCATTTTTAAATTATTCTAAATGAATGTTAAATATCTACCACTTCATTAATATTCTCATACTCTTGCTTTACTCGGTTTAGCGTTAAGTAGTGAAGATAAAGAGCCTCCGACTCAAGCTCAAGTGTTCATTGCTACTCGACAAAGTAGGAAAGGAAAGGAGTTGGATAAAGAAACAAACAGTGCAATTGTAAGTAAATGTTGTGTTTTGTTCCTGTTGTGAGTTTATTTAGTTTATTTGCTACTTTGTTTTACTATATTATATAAAATGATGGTGAGGTTTAAGCTAATTAGAATCTATTGGCTATTAGTAACCACTAAACCTATATGCATCCCCCTTATCTGAAACATAATATATTAATGTTGATTATTTATTTACTACTACGATATTATGTATGCTAGATTAAGCTTCAAGACATGATTGAAAAACATGAGCAGCCTTCTTCAGAAGCCTTTCAAAGTATAGTTGGCAAAGAAAAACCTGGAAGATTGCATTGCCATGGAAGAACCACTACACCGACTCTCTTGAAAAGAAATCAAGAAATTGCAAAACTTAAAAGAGAACATGCTGATGAAGTAAAACAGTTAATGCAAGAGATGGAGGAGAAACGTCGTCAAGATAAGGAAGCATCAGAAAGAAAATTTCAACTTCTTTTTAATGCCATTGTGAACCAAAACACCGCAAACTTAGATATCGAGGCTATTGCAGCTTGTATATCAGCTCCTACAGTTGATGCTAACCGTGCTTCAACATCAACACATGCTCCAAATGATAATGAGGTAAGATTGAACTATATTTTTTGCTTGATACAACATATTATAGTTTATATGATTCAATTGAATTGCATAGGCGTGATTGTGAATTTATGTTGCTATAATTGGTTTGTTATGAGCATTATTTTTTCTGATTTGAATTTCTTTGTCATGGTTAGACTTGATTGGAACTGTGTAGCTCTTAGTTTAGTTGTCTGGTTATTCTTTGTTGTGTTTTAGAGATTTGAGTGTTCTAGTTTTAAGAGATGAGGAAAAGTGGATTTAAAAAAAAAAAACGCATGAAATGAGGAGTTACATAGATTACATGAAAAGATAGAAGTTTTAGATTTTACTACTGCCTCTTAGTCTCTTACAAAAAGAAGAGGATGCTAATAAGGCTTAAAATCAAGAGATAAGGCTTACAAAACAATAGAAGTTTTAGATTTTACTACTGCCTCTTAGACTTGTCAATTTCCTTTTCAGTTTTATATATTTAATAATAGATTATTTTCAAGGTATTGAGTTATAGATCTTTGGCAAAAAACAAGGTTTAATTACTACCACACAATTTTGTCAAAAGAAAAACTACTACCACACAATTAAGTTTCTTGTTTTTGGAATCACTCTAATAGGTCTGACTGTCTAGTAGTTACCTCTGTTTTAAATTCTAAAACTTTTTAAATAAGGAAGTGTGACGAGAAATTGCTGAAAGAGTTAGCCGAAAGTTTTTCCCAATTTTAAACCATGTCATTCGCATGCATATTTTTGTGAATCATCTCTACTCTCGCACTATTAAGCAATTTTCTTTAATTATATTACTTATATTTTGCAGATGATGAATAATGATGATATCAATGAAGAAATGCAGGATTATGAAGATGAGGAGATGTAGATGTTTAATTAGTTTTTGTAATAGGATACATTTTGAAGATGTTAGTTTGATTGTGAATGATTCACATTATACACTAAAGTTGTTAGTTTGATTTTGAAGATATTAGTTGTAATGTGAATTATTAACATGAAAGATCCAACAACTTTAAGTTGATCAATGTTATTTTGATATATATGAATGAATTGCAATCATTTAATTTTAACTTGTTATGAGTTTTTTTTTAATTTAGGATCATATTGAAATTATAGATTTAATATAATAACAATAATTTATAAGGTTGATAAAATGAAATTGATTTACACCAAATTAGATAAATATTTGTAAATCTTTAAAATAAAATAGTTTTTGCAACAGTGAGAAAAAGTTTTTGTAGCTGAGTAACCGTTGTTGTAGCAACTGAAGAGGTCATATAACAAACTGTCTATCAGAACGGTTTTTAATTGGGCAACAGTGGAAAAGCGTTTCTGTAGCTCCGAAACCGTTGCTAAAAACCATTAAAAAGCGTTGTCTAAATTATACCAATGGCAACGGTTTCTATTTAAGAACACATAAAACCGTTGTTGTTGGAAATATAAAAACCGTTCTGTTACGAATCTCTAAGAGAACGGTTATCTACTAGGCGTTGCCCTTGAAAAATACACCGTTGCAAAAGGATAAGAGTACGCCTCAGTACAGAACGCCCTGAAAACCGTTCTCTTAGCCTATGGCAACGGTTTTTTTTACATTAGAGAACGGTTTTTTTCCGTTGCTGTAGAATGAAAATGTTGTAGTGGCTTTTAGTCTCAAACAAACAATAAGCACTCAATTGTTTCGGTTGACGGTAGGATATCGAGAGTCGATACCATAGAAAAGGAAAACGTTGATAAAATGACAGTGTTAATGATGTTGTTGTTGTTGAGTCTCATGATATGATCATGCATTCATTCAAGGTGTTGAGAACAACGTCGCTTACTGGTGTTGTATAAATGGTGTTGAGAATGACGTTGTTTATCGGTGTTGTATAAATGGTGTTGAGAAATACGTTGCTATTGGTACCACATGCATTTAGCGAGTCTAAGCACATTGCATGCATTTTAGTGAAGTTGTGTTTTATTTAAATTAATGAAGTTGCGTTTTATCTATTGGGAGTGCTCGTGTGTCTTAAATTCTCTTATGTGTATAACTTGTTAATTGTGAGTTGTGTTGTTGTATCTCTTTGGTGGTGTTATAATGTGTTTCTATATGTGATTAAGTATGAGTTATCCGTGTATTTTTTGAAAATAAATAATTATATATTTTTAAAAAAATCTTTTGATTGGTGAAGTGTTTTGTTATTATTTTATGACATTTTTCTTACGGTGAGTATGATTCAATTTGGATAAGGAAATTGATCATTTACAATTAACATTTTAGGTACTCAAGGAGATAATTGTTTGATGTTTTGACTCGAAGCGCGTACGGGGCAAAATGGGTTTTTGTAATTTGAAAATTATATGTAATGAATATTCCGTTGAGACGCCCATTTCATTTTAATTAGTTTGTAAATAAAGTTTTTTTTAATAATTTATTTATTAAAAATTCAGGTTGTTACAACCTACTTTTACCTTGAAAAGTGTTTTGGTTTGTAGTAATGATGAGATATCATCATAATATGTGTGTCAATTTTTCCATGATTAGACCTGATCACTACAACTCAAATTGTGTATGATACTTGTTTTGTTTATATTATGTTAGGTAAAAGGAAGCTAGCTAAGCTAACTGATTAAAATTAAAAAGGTTTTATAAAATTAGTTGTTCAACTAAAGATTTGAATTACCTGCAGTAGTAGTACACGTACTTAGGTTGACGTTGTAGACAAACTTAATTGTTGATTTTAGGTGGATGAATCAAATTATACATCAATGAAATTAATTATAAACGATTTTTGCCATCAATTTAATATTGGATGGTCGAGATCTTGATTTGGAGCAATGCAAGACATTTTGGTACCTAGAACAAAACAATACCTCACTGGTAGCTAGGGGATAAAGGGCTTAGAGCATCGGTAGCGGGAGTTGAATAAATTATATTTTATTTTTCTATTGAAGATTTGAGTCCGCCACCTGTTAACACGGTAATTTCAGCAAACAACGTGATTTCATGGGTTGTTTCATTAAAATATAATTTTTATGTACCTTTTGTACTTTTGCGCAGAAGATCAATATGAGTAAAATGTAATATATTAGATAAAATTGTGGGACCCATATGAGATTTTTAAAGTTGTAGTACTGGAGTAAAATATGAATGAGTTGCTTCAGAATAATATGGAATTAGTGGGACCCATAAAAAACCTTTGAGAGAAGTTCACCACTGGAGATGTTCTTATTAGTCCTTGTGCGTGGTATAGCCAACTTCCTTACAAGGGTCAAGGATCACAACCGTGATCACCCTATAGCTATATGATTGTGTGGGGTCCAAGTTATTACTTGTGCTGCAAACAACACGGTTATTAATTTAGTGGCAGCTCCTTTTTCTTTTACAAACACGATTGTACATTCACATGGCCATTATTAGAATCTATTCAATTCTCCACTACAAGAAACCATTTCAACACAAAATGCAACCATTTTGGGTTATTTTTAACTTTTCAATTAATGCACTCATATAGAAATTCATATTATTGAAGTTACCGAAAATATTCACGCAGTCAAAAAATCCGTGATCATCCAATTGAGATTAAATGATAAAAAAAGTTGAGTAGATTTTAATTTTTCTTAAGTACTAATAACTAATGAGCTTAAAATTTGAATTGACTGATCTCTATCAAATAATTATAAATCTCTTATTTAATGTAAATATATTCAATCAGCAACTGAAAGAATTTGGATTCTTATATATTTCAATGACATTACATTTTCACCAAACAAAAATATACATTAAATGGGTAAATGTACATTATATTATACCAGAACTATGGGATGGCATTGGTGCATAATACTAATAATCTTTTACTTAGTTTTATTTGAAATGAAAACAAATTAAACTTGAGAGCTAGAAACTTATTTACTAGAAGGGGAAAAAAAAAAGTAACACAAAATTGGAAAAGTTAAAAATTTCAAATACAAGTCAGAGGAATCATATCTTTTTTTTTTTATTCTTTTCCTGCAAAATTCCTGTTTCTTTGGCTAAGTCTAACTGTTTTTCCTCACTAACAACTCTCTCTCTCTCTCTCTCTCTCTCTCTCTCTCTCTCTCTCTCTCTCTCTCTCTCTCTCTCTCTCTCTCTCTCACGTGTACACACACACACTTGAGAGAAATGCAAAACCGTTTTGTATATAAACAAAGAAGGTGTTATAGATCCATCATTGTGAGAGTGAGTGAGTACTCAATGGAAGGTTACACCAACAAGAATATTGATCCTTCACATTCTGAAATGGGTAACAGAAAACGTGGTAGAGAATTAGGTGCTACCACTACAACAAAAAGCGAAGAAACTCTTAACACAGAACGTGAAAGAAGGAAGAAAATGACTCAAATGTTCACTCACCTTAATAACACTGTCCCTACTCTTCGTCCCAATGTTAAGATCATTCCTTATTTTTCATCTTTTCAATGTTAAATCCAAATATTTATTTGATTGGCCCTTTTTGTATTTTGTTGATCACATTATTGTATCTGAAATGGGTTTTTGTTTTTGTTTGTGTTTTTAGGCTACAAAGGAAGTGATTATAACAGAAACAATTGAGTACATTAAGGAACTTGAAAAGAAGAAGAAAATGTTGGAGGAGATGAAGGAATCAATGAAGTTACCGATTGAAGGAAGTTTGTTGATTCCGTGTCGTAATAGGAATTGCTGCTCTGTATCTGTTACTGTTTCTAGCAATGTGGGTTTTTTTGGAATTGAATCAGTGGCTAAACCTGGTTTGATTACTCTGATTTTGAAGGTGTTTTTCAACAACCATGCTGAGATTTTAGCTGTTAATGTTTCTGTTAATGATGGGAATCTCATCTTGGCGATCACAGCTTTGGTTCAAAATAGTGCTACTATTGAGAAGATTAAGAGAGAGATTATGAGTTTGTAGATTGGATTAATTAATGAATAATTAATTTTTTATTTACTTTAGGAATTTAAATGGAGATTATAAATTGATCAGGGTGATAGATTGTATTAGAACCATGTATGTGGTTAAAATAGTTATACTCTCGGAGGTATCATGTGATGTGGCAATGTGGCATGGATCATTTAATGGTATACATAATACATTTATGCATTTTCATATTGATGAATGTTATGAGCAAGCAAATTAATTACAAAATTGTACTTTATACTGTCTGTGTGTTTTTATGGTTTTGATTCTTCTTGGTCGAGAATTGGGAGACCAATTTTGATTTCTTTTTTATTACCCAAGAAAGAAGGAATCCAAGTTGGTTAGGTAAAGAAGAAGGCAGCTTCATTGTACTAAGCATTATTGAATGGGATGGGGTGTGGACCACCACAGATGTTGTTTTTCACTTTTCCTTCTAATTACATTTACTCAGTATTGCAATTTTTAACTCTGCAAATTTGGGACAGTGAATATGCTTTCAAGTTTTAGATGTGAAAAAAACTGAGTCATGTGAGACAGTAGAACCTAAAGGCTTATTTCTTCCAATTTTTTTTGATAAATTTTGTAGGGATTACAATAAACATTAGGGATCAAAATAAAAAAAAAATTGGTATATTTATAAGAACCAAAAACAAAAATTTACAAGAGATTTCTGAAAATTATAAGAGATTATTTTTCAGAAAATAGTCGCAAGTCTCTTTCAAAGGGTTATCCCTTTGGGTGCAAAAATGTAATGTAGTCAAGACTCAAACCCATGTGCCTAACCATTTTCCTTCTCAAGTTTGTATTTGCTTGTGTATGCCATTAGCTCATTACCTAATTTAGAATAGGGAATTGCTTGGGTAAATAACTTGAGTGTTATGAGTTTATGTACAAATTACTTCTATGATCAAAGATGAAATAAGGATAAACTCTATATAAGTTACGTATAAGTTACTGTCAAAAATAAAATATAAGTTAACGTATAACTTTTTCTTTTGTTGGTACAAACATATAAGTCGTTTTTATAAGTTAAATTGTGGAGTTAATGGAAAAACATTACAAATAAGGGTTACATAAAAGTTTTATGTAAAACCAACGAGGTTACAAGGCAGGGATTGCATCCTCACTTGTGTTTAGAAATTGAATTGTTCGCACCTTATAGAAAAGGGCTGGAAGCACATTCCCATATTGTTTTTGTTCCAACATACCTACATCTATATCTCAGTTCTTGAAAATCATGCCAAGTGCCACCAATATGCTACCAAAACCTTGAGCCCTTAGCGGCACATACAATAAGAAATAGTCAGAATAGAAGCAAAAAAATAATAATTAATTTCCATAAAGTAATCAACATTTGCTATGATCAGAGACTTGGTATCTACGGCTATGAAGCATCTTGATAGAGGTCTACTCAAACAAGAATACTCAAATTCTGAACTCATGCTATTGTGGAACATCTTCTCTTCTGTTTAGGTCTTCCAAATTTATATTAGCCTCAAGTCCCATGTCCAGTAATTCAGTAACCATTGCAACGATATCAGATTTCAACGAGTCTGCCAATGTCTGTCAGTAAAGTGGAAAAAGCATGTTACTTGTCTTACAGAGACACAATTGAACTAAAATAACAAATCTGAAATTTGTTCACAACTGAGATAGTATACCTTTCTTTCATCTTCATTTTTGTGCTTAAGAACTTCTAAAGGCCACTCAGATACAAGTTTCTGAAGTTCATCCTTCATGCCTGACTTTTTGGCATCAGACAAAGTCTAGCAACAGTAAATTCAATAAAACAAAGTGTTAAATAAGACTATTCAAAGACAAATATGACCTTCTACTCAGTTTGCTAACAGTCACTCATATAATCATATCATAAATGAAAAAAATGTTGTAACAAAAAAATTCAATGATATAATTATAATTTCTTCATCATCATATCGTGGAACTTGTTTGAATCTTAAGTTTCTAGACAAAAAGCTATAATTTTTGCCACAACTTCACAATTTTTCTTATATAAACTGATTTGTACTTTAACCAATCTTTCCGGGGTATAACCTGATGATTTTATCTCGCTCTGTTTTATATCTACACTCAATACCTGATTTAGAAGTTGAATGATGGCAACAGCATCACTAGGTTTACGTTCCAACAGAAGACCCTACAAAATCATAAAAACAATCATAGACTTGCTATCAAAGTGGACCTGATGCAACATAATCCAGCAACTGGTAAGTTGAAAAAAAATTGAAGTATTAAGAACTTATATGATGTGAATTAATATTGGATAAGCATCCATATTGGGAAAATTAAGAAGCTTTTGTTTTATTTTTCCTTAAAAAAAACAACTTGGCTCTTTTTAAAAAACGGATTGAAGAAAACATGTCGAAAAGCAAAATAATTACGTGCAACATTTGTTCCAGAGTATGTTGTCTATTAAGCAAAACTCAGAGATATCACACAATAAGCTATAACACACAAAGCAGATTCATAACTGCAATATAATCAAAATTAATTGTCAGATCAAACAATAGTGTGGATGGATTTTCTACCTTGGCACAAGAAAAACCAGTTGCCAAAGTGTGCTGCTTCATTGAATCAGATCGCAACTTTTCAATTTTCCATAATGACTCGGTGTCGCCTACAAATAAGAAAAAGAAGGCATGAACAATTGGTTCGCCATAAGCCAAAACAATTTTAAAGAAAAAGAAGGCATGAACGATTGGTTCACCATAAGCCAAAACCATGTTAGAAAGCCCAAAAAATCATTTATATCATGATCTTGAAATCATATGATACTACATGTATTCATTGCCATCAAATTCTTGAAGAGGATATTAATATAGTTGAGACAATCTATTTAAAAAAAGATACGGATAGACTACAGAGCAAGTCAAACACATTCATCAGAAAGTAACCTTTCCTTAGCATGACCGACTCCCCAGTCAAGAGTGGAAGAGTGCAAATAATTTATTTAAAACCATAATATATTTCAGATCAATAAACAAAGTTAGAATTTCCATTTTGTGGCCATTAAACAACTGTATAAAGAATCACTTATTTAAAATTTTCAAATTCCGAATTTCAATCATGGCTAACAAAAGGGAATACATTGGAGGAATTTTGTGCCAGAATGGTGCAAATGCAACAGCCCCCCAGTAAATAAAATAATCAACAGTGTAACCAAATTCAGGACTCTGATTTTATTTTATATGAAATTATATTCAAAACCTTGCATATGGGTTTAGTCTCTACTTTGGGCTTCTTTCAATTTCCTAAAAACTGATAAAAAAACAGGTTGCCAACATTGGGAAAGATGCAAGTTTAGAAGGAAAGAAAATCAAAATCAGGAAAAACTAGGCAATTTATCATCTCAACAATTTTATGGATAGCTTGTGTTCAATATAGGAATCCACTTTGACAAACAGACAGCTGTTAAAGTTCAATAAAAGCTTACAGAATTAGGAAGACAAAAGACATACGTCAAAAAGAAAAGTCAAACTATGTGCACCTCTTTTGGCAGCAAATTTCATCCATGTTTCAAATGAGGTTTGTCGTAATTTTACACCAGCCTTGACAAACCTTTTAGCATACTTATTAATCAACTCCCATTCATCTGTATTGTAACAAATGCTGCAAATGGTCGACCCAGGTAACAGGTCAGAAGCATTTACAGAAGAGAACGAAAGCAACATAACAAGAAAAAGTGATAATTATAATTTGTTAAGTGCTAGACAATACCGCAATCAACCTTTAGATGCACAAAAAAAGGCTAAATTCTTCACACTCTTAATCCTGATTTGCTTTATTTTCAGATTCAATGAGTTTTTTGGGTACCAAATAAATGTTAATTAGAATGCTTATAAGCATTTTACTAGCTAAAAAAATCAAGCAAACTATCTGCATTATAGACTTGTAACCTTACATACAAAATGCCACCAAATTTCCTTCATACAATCAAATAGAGTTTTAGGAGAGTAACAACAAAGCAGGATTTTAAAATGAGTGTGCATGCCAGCCAGTGACAAAGGGAAGAACAATTAAATCAACTAAAAGTTCAGCAACTGCTTTTAGAGGTAAACACCATATTCAAACGTTTAAAGAGTACTCATTCAAAGAAGACCCTATGTACTCCACAACAAAATAATGAAAATTCAACAACATCAACATACCTGAAAACTAAATCTGCCGTGCCAGGTTGCAATGGTAAATCATTTCTCTTCAAAAGTTTCATTACTTCCACCAATAGATTAGTATCATTGTTGTTCTTAGCATACGTCTGCAATTAATTAACAGTAACTTACCAATTGCAAACATGAGACAAAATCAAAGAAATTACAACATTAGTATATCTAACAATACCAATATATGGTGTGCAGATGCAACACTCGGTGCCAATCCATAGACATTATGCTTCCACAAAGCCTTCTTTCCTGCTCACACATTAAAACCAAATAACCTTCAAATTTCATTTCATATCTTCAAATTTATAAATATCAGGGCCTGTTTGGATTGGCTCATTTGAGCTTATCTACTAGCATAAAACATTTGCAACGCTGTTTGAGAGAACTAGTAAAAACAGCTTATGACATGTTCATAAGTTGTTTTCAGCTTATTTCTATAATAAACTCTCCAGGATAGCTTATGAAAACAACTTATAGATTATACAAAATCAGTTTCACTGTATTTTATCTCGTGTTATAGAAATAGCTTATTCATAAGCGCTTATCTTATAAACTGCAAAATAAGGTGTTTATCCAAACGCGACAGACAAATAAAGCATACCAAAATCAAGGGCTCCAGCATGAACACATGCTTTAGTAACTTCACGACAGAGATTGCAGTTAAAATTATCATGTATGCGAAGATTCGATAGCCTCTGCTCACAAAAAAAAAATAAAAAATTAAATTCATCACCATAGCAACGAATTTGAATCAATAAATAAATAAATAGATAATTGAACAGAAGGAGAACAGAAACTAACAAATCTGCGAAGGTTCTGCAAAATATCAAAGAGAAGACTAATATCGTGATGGTGTTTACAATTAGAAATCATTGACCACAACCAAGCATTTGGAGGCATGGATCGTTTAACCTTTACAGATTCAAGCATTTTATCATAAAGATCCTTCACAGCTTCTACATTCAAAAATTCAACAATATTACAAATCAATAAAAATCAAAAAACTGAAATTCGAAAAAGGAATTTACAGTTAAACGAATGATTGAAGAACCTGTTGGAGTCGCTTCGACGTTATCAACTTCAGAACTGTAATTGCGTTGTGCGAACCCTGAGAGAACCGGTTGTTCAGTGGTTCGAAGATGAAGCGAGAGGAAAATCGGAGATTGTAAGAACCGAGAGATTCGGCGAGCATTCGATACCGCTTGCATGGTTCAATGTGAATCGGAGCGAGTTATGACTCGGGTGTCGCTTCCGGGTGAACTCGGTTGATTTGAGAAGTGCAACTAGCTTAAGCCTTCATTTCAGCTCCCAGGGTTTACTGAGACATGGAGAGTGTGGGATGGAAGGAGGAATTCGGTGCAACACCCTGCATTTGTTGTTTGCGTGGACTTCCATTTTTAACCGCTTGGATTTTCCACGGTCTATACAATTTTTTATTGATTTTTTTGCGGTTAAATGCATTTTTTACCTTATTGATAAATTTGTATCAATGCTTTCATATTTTAAGGGTACTAAATTGACATATTTATTTTTTTAACGTGAAATATTTTAAAATAAAATTACATTTTTTTTATTAAGTTGTTTAATAGTTAGAAATTTCACCCTTAAAAATAAATAAGTGGGATTATCGAGATTCGAACTTCAACCTATATATAATACAATGTTCCTGCCAACTGAGTTAGACTCACGAGACTCAAAATTACATTTTTAAACCAACTAAAAAAATAAAAATACTTCCATCTAATTAAATCAATCTCTAATTTCAACCATCTAATTTTAAGACTCCCGTGAGCTTAACTCAATTGGTAGGACAATTGCATATTATATGCAAGGGGCCGGGGTTTGAACCCCGGTCATCCCACTTATCCACCTTAAGGGTGGAATTTCTAACCACTAGGCTACTTGACCAAAAAAAAAAAAAATCAATCTCTCAAATACTTAAAGAACATTATTCTACTTATGTATTTTATTTGTTGCTGAGCAAAATGTAAAAAAAAATAAAAAATTGGGAGCAACTAAGTTGTTCTTCGTACTTTTTTTTCTAAGAGACGAAAATAATTTTCACTCTTAAATAAAAAATAGATAATTTTTTTCTAACACTAAAAATGGATAAATTTACTTAAATAAAAAAATCATATAAATTAAACCTTCCTTATTACTTATTAGTTGATACAAGGTTAATAGAAATTGTGGATAAATTAAGAGGGTCTCACATGAAAGTTTTAAACGAAATTAATTCAAAACTTAATAGAAAGTTAGAAAAATTAATTCAAAATTTAATAAAATTGTCAAACTTATGTTGAAATCAATAATATAATGGATCAAATTGAAACTTTTAAAATATAGAGGATCTACTTGAAATCTAAAATAAAGATAAGAGACCAAACATGCAATTAAGTCTTTTGTCAAATGACTAAATTTTTTTTTTCTATACAAGATTAATTATATCTTTTAATTTGTGTAAAATGGTCAAATTCCCTTATAACTTAAGAGGAATATAATATCCTTCAAAAAATAAACCTTGCAAATAATATATATTGACAAAAACAAAACAATACCCATTCATTCATATTGACGGAATACATCATACAACCACATATTCAATATCGTAGAAACGTAAAGAATAAATCTGCGAACATACTCACAACATCCAATTCAATACTAGCATCCAATACAACGACAAAATGTTTATTACAAATAATATTATAAAATTAAAATGACCGAAATATCTATCACTTCGAATATGCAACAACTAATAGCATCCAAGTTAATAGCTTATCTATTCAATGTCATGTCATATTTTTATATTAATTTAAATGTAAAATAAATTCAAATATTTTGGTTTTCACCACAAGTTTAATTTGATTCAGAAGTCAATTTTGATATCAAATGGTTCAAACCCCCTCTCAATCGCAGTTGCGGAGGATCGAAAAATAAATTCAAATATGTTCACATGTTAAGTTGACAATATCAAAAGGTCGGTCATTAAGTTGCGGGGGATCTTATACTTCTTATTTACAGAATTGTTCATTAATAAAATTTGACCGATTAAAAAAAATAGTTTGATCATTTTTACCCTTATTCAAATTTGGAACATCACAATATGTGTATTATATAGACAAAAATAATAATAGTTCAAATTGTAAAAGAATTTTATCTATATAGAATTATCATTTGACCAAATTATATTTACACAGATTAAATTTGATAAAAGGTCAAAAAAAATTAATGATGGAACGGTTACACCAATTTAATTTAATTTTTGACTAATATACTTAAATAAATAGTTTTTTGACTTAATATAAATTATTATTTTATGCTAAAAATGGAGATAATATAAATTAAATCCTTAGTATTTATTTGCTAGCTCAACTGGTAAATGCCAAAATTGCTAGGCCGGACACCATGACCCGGATTCGAATCCGAGACCTCACAGTTGTGTGTGAGTTTAATTTCAGTGGATTACCACTTCATCTAAGAAAAAAATACATTACTTCCATAAAAAAAAAATTACTGTTGTTAGTCAAAAATTAATTATTTATTTTATTTATTTACGTCCACTTTATTTGTAACGACAAAATTCGAAGCGCCCATAGAGAAACAGAAAATAAACCAACACAAAGCATATTTTGTTCATTTAGTTATCCTTTCGATGATCACAACTAATACGAGACAGCGCAAAAGACGCACTCTTCGTTTTCATTTCACTGCAGGCCTTGCCTCCACCGCTAAAACCATAAACAACCTTCCCTCCCTCTTCATTCATTCATATATATTCCCCTCATCACACAAATCATCAACCTTCAATCTCTGTTTTTCTCTCTTCTCTCTCTCTCTCTCTGTGTGTGTGCGTGTTTCCCATAATCAATTCATATAATTCAAACACGCGCGCACAAAAAGAAAATGGGTTGTGGGAAATCTAAACTCGATGTTGCTTCTGGAAACACCATTCCTCAGAGCAAGAAATCGTCTGCTGGTGTTGATGCTTCAAAAGTTGGCCATGAAAATGGAACACAACCCAACAACAATGATGTTTCAAAATTGGAGGAACAGAAGAAGAGCGATGAAAATGTCAAACAGGTTGTTGTTGACAAACCTAATGTCATTGTTGCTCCTGATGAGATAACAAATAATGTTCAGCAAGATAATGCATTGGAGAAGAAGAATCAGGAAGTTGATGTTGACAAACCCAAGAGCGAAGAAATTGTTGTTACAGAGGTGAAGGAAGATTCATTGGAAAATGACAATCAACAAGAAGCTGCAAAAGAAGAAAAATCACCACAAAATGGAAAAGGTATGCAAAAGTCGTTGTCCCTTTAGATTTATTTATTTATTTCTTAGTTGACGTTAACTCTTGAGTAAATCCACCGATTCGCTCCATGAAATTACAGAGGTCAAACATTTACCCCTTGATATTTACAAATAGGCAAATAAGATTTTTAAAGAACTTTAAGCACTATTGGTTGGTTTTAGATTTTAATTTGCTCTTTGTATGTGTACAGAGGAAGAGACTTTGGTCAAGGAAGTTGAACAAGAAACAAATCAAGAGGAGAGTTTGGTCAAGAAAGTTGAAGAAGAAATAAAAGATACCAATCAGGAAGAGACTTTGGTCAAGGAAGAAAAAGAAGAAGAAACCAAAGAAACAAATGAGGAAGCTAATTTGGTCAAGGAAGAAGAAATAAAAGAAACAAGTCAGGAAGAAACCAAAGAAACGGCTCCGGAAGAAGAAATTAAAGAAGCAGCTAAGGAAGAAGAAATCAAAGAAACAACTAAGGAAGAAGAGACCAAGGAAACAGTTCAGGAAGAGATTGTGGCCAATGAAGAAAAAACCAATGAGACAAATGTTTCAACCTCTGAAGGTGGTGAAGAAAAAGATGTCAAAGCTGATGAGCAGGTATGTATGAGGGTTTAACAGATGATAATCAATAAAAAAAGTTCACTTAGTATATAATTATTACTATTAACTATTAATCAGTCAGGTTCTGAATGAGTTCAATCCAAATAATGTTTGTGGTGCAGGGACAGTAGAGAATTGAAACTGGATGAAGATATTACAGAAGTAGCAAGTTCAGTTCAGTAGTTGAGGATGTTTTTCTGTTTGATAATGTTACAAAGTAATTTGTGAGACTGAGTCATGTATGTGTGCGGCTATATTTCATATGTTGAACATGCACTGTATGTTCCTTATTCTTTGAGTCCTCTTACAAAAGTTACTATTGAACTGAAATACATATCATAATCAACTTTGATTCATCTAATAGCATGTTTTGTTTGCGCGGTGGCAATGGTGTAGAGGCACGTTGATTGAGAAGCCACACTTTGTAGCTTCTATTTTTCACGACAAATATTGCCTTGAAAGGCAAAATTAAGAATTAATATCTTGATTGCAGTTCCAAACAAGCATTAAGCTAAGACACCAAAAACTCCTCAATATAAGTTTTTCTAAGTACTAGAATTACTTCTGCTATTTCAATGCTTTTATGATTAACCTAATTGGTGTGGATGTGAGCTATTTGTCATATGGTAAATAGTACTCTTCATAAAAAGTGTAGATAATTTCAAATTCCAACCTTATTTCCACCATCATGTAAAAAATAGATAAATCATTTTTCTCTTCATTTTCCTTTTACACTTATGAAATTATAAACATTGCACAAAAAGAGCACCATTGAAGACCACTTGGTTGAACTATGAACCAAACTAAAACTGTTTACGATTTGATTATTTGAATGGCTCAATTACAGGTTTGTCTCAATGTGAGAGGTTTAAAATAGTTAAATATGATCCGGAAAATTCTTTTTTTAAACATTAGGTGTAAGTAAACTTGAATTTGAATCTCACATTTTACAACACAAAAAATGGCATGTTAGCACTATGTCAAACGAAAGTGATTTACGCATGTTGTAGGTTTTATCTTCTGTTATGCGTAGAAGCAATAATCAAGTTTTAATTTCATCGTCTGCAAATTTAGATTAAATAGAAGCAAATCTACTGTGTCAAACAATCTAGACAAATCTAGAAAAATGATAAAAGATCCAAGACTCATATTTGTTGCATTTACTCTTAATATGCTGGTGAGAAACTATGGATTTATGCCAAATGTGGATAATTTTGTGTGCATAGTTGATAAGCTTGACATCCATGGGTCCAAGAATAAGGCGAAAAGAGTGATTTATGGGGTACAATTTGGAGCACATTCCACAAAAACAATCCCCATAACCTCGTACAAAATCCCACAAAAACAATTCATGGTTATTTCATACTTGAAAGAATGGTTGCTAGCCTTCTTTTGGAAAAGACATATACCAAGTCATTAGTTTATGTTCTACTGTCAAATATATATGCTTCAGTACGCTTTGAGGATGAAGCTAACTTGGACAATGAAAAGGGTGGTGATTTCATAGCTCCATATGGTACCAGCAAAATTGGCTTCTTATTTCATAGCTCCATATTGCAAGAGCCAAATTATACTTCTTCCCACTCATCAAATAGACCTCACTCAATTTTCACAACATTATTTTATGTGGAATGAGAGAGTTTTGAAAAAAAGGAAGAAGCAAGTGCATAGAATGGTGGGTTTTGGGGAGGAGGGAGCTTCACGGTTTATTTTTTTCTTAATATAAAATCCTCCTAATTTATTTATTTCTAGGAAAACAAAAATCCTCCTAAGTTAGAGGAACTAAAAATTTATATTGGATGGATGATTTCATTTTTGTTTTTGAAGGGTCTATATAAATTCTTCAAATTTAATCTATGTTTTTGTAATATTATCAAAATTAAAAATATATTAATCATGATTATTCATTTGCACATTTCCCTACAAAAAATGCTCTTTCAAAAAATGTGAAAGATTTATCTATTTTTCTTTCTACTTTCCTCCCTCAAAGCTTTCTCATCCTCTCTTATCCAAACCCCAATTTTATTTTATTTTATTTTTTTTGCGGAAGGGGTGGGGGGAAGAGATAACTTCAAGGGATTCATTTTTTTTGTAATACAAAACCCTCATAATTTTGAGGAACTGGAATATTATATCGGAGGAGGTTTTGGTAGGATTTGTATGAATCCTTCTAATTTAATATATGTTTTTGTAATATTCTCAAAATAAAAAATATATTAGTCATAATCATTCATTTACAATTATCTCAAAAATACTTTTTCCAAAAATGTGTATTTTTTGAATTTTCATGGTTTTGCTGTCAAAGGTACTTTCGCAACGTAGAATCCAAAATCAGGGTTTTAGTGAATTTCGTATCCTAGGATACGAAATAGAATGTTTCTGCAATAAATTATGTTATTCATTTTTTTTCTTGTTTTTGCATTATGCATCTTTTTTTCTATTATGTTTGTGAAGATTTTGATTGAATTTGTTTTCGTTTTCATCAAACTAGTTGTTATGCTGCGAAACGAAGTCACGCTTAATCGTATCCTAGAAAATGAATTTAAGCGTTTTCATATCTGTTCATGTGTGGAACTGAGGGGTATGTGTTATCTGATGTTATAGAAAACAATATGCTTCTGTGATTTGTATTTGCTCGAGAATGTCCTCTCTAAAATGCTTTTGGGGGTTATATTTATAGGGCCATAGGAAGGTTCAGTTGTTTTAGTAACCGTTCCATGATCCCATGATCTCCATCTTAAGGGAAGTGGGGGTTGCGTTCCCGCCATTCCCTGATATTTTTCACGTCTTTCTTCAATACGTGGGGTTATTGGGCTTGGGTTGAAAAGTTCTAGAGTTCGAAGCCCCCATGTCGCGTTGGGCGATCCAAATTCGTTGGCAATGGGCCTAGGCGGATTGGGCCCAAATTATATCGCCCGGTACAATATCCTAGAAAACGAAGTTACGGTTTTCGTATTCTACGGGACGAAATAGTGGTTTTTGTTGTTAAATCTGACACTAAACCAAACTTCCCCTGCATTTATAGCCATAAATCACCATTTCATATCTTAGGATTTGAAAAAATGTTGATTTTGTATCCTAGAAACCAAAGTATTTTGGGTTCAAAAGTGGGGTATTTTGGAATTTTTGGGGAACCTGGGAGCAATAAAGGGGGCATAAAAAGCAAATTTCAGAAAAAGGTATTGTGAAGAAGCCCAAAACCAGGCCCAAATCCATGTATTGTGAAAGCGGGAAAATATCGGTTCCAGTTCCACATCATTGGGCGCGAAATATTCGTTTCACTACCACGTCATCACGACTCTAACACTACACACCGTTCCCTAGAACCGCAAAGATCAAACGGCTAAAAATCCCTTAAATTTCCATCATGTATATTCCTTTTCACTCTCTCACGCTTTGAAATAAAAATCTCGCTCGCGCTCCCACTCTCACGAAACCCTCGATCTGAGAGAAAACCATGGCAAGAACTTCCAAATCTCAGGTTTCAAGCGCCTCCAATTCATCTTCCTCATCTGAAGAAGAAGAGGTCGAGAACGTTAACGACCAGATCGAAGATGACGAAGACGAACTCGAAGCCGTTGCTCGTTCCGCTGGTTCCGATGACGACGATGACAATGTTCCTGACGAAGCTGCCGAAGTTGACGAAGACGCCGATGACGGCGAAGATGATAATCAGGTATAACCAGAGCTAGCATTTTCATAATTTTCATTCCTGAATCGTGATTTTTGTTTTATTTAATAATAATGTTTTAAAATGTTTTATTGTAGGATGAAAGTAATGTTAATCCTGAGATAAGTAAGCGCGAGAAAGCGAGATTGAAAGAATTAGAGAGGTTGAAGAAACAGAAGATTCAGGAGATATTGGATGCACAAAATGCAACTATTGATGCTTCTATGGTACGTGTATTATTCACTGTATTGATGATTTTTGTTCTTAATTTTGTTGTTAATTTGATTTTTTAATCAAATGACTGTTAATTTTATTTTAGAACACTAAAGGAAAAGGACGATTGAAGTATCTACTGCAGCAAACTGAGCTCTTTGCTCATTTTGCAAAAAGTGAACAATCTTCATCTCAGAAGAAGACTAAGGGAAGGTAATTTCTGAAGATTAATGGATACTGTGTAGCTATTTGCCTTTTGGTTGATTTTGCTTTATTGAGTTTTGAATGTATTTGATAATTATGCTTTCATGTATGTGCAAGTTGTTTTGAAGGGTTTGGGAAATTTCTATACCCTATACTCATAAAATTGTGAAAAGAAATTAACATTAGCTATTTGTTGAATCTATTTTCTCTTTAGTTTCCAATGCAGATAAAATAAATCAGCAAAACTTTCCTTTCGTATTAAACTTTATGCCATTCTCACAATTATTAAATAGTTATCGATGAATGTTATCTGAACACAGTTTTTTGAGGTGACTTATGTATAAGAATTGTTAGAATGGGTGAGCCGTGCAAGTCACTCTTCAATTTCTACTGGTGGTGGCCAAGTTCAGACAGAAATAAACCTGTAGAATTGTGATTTATCTAATACCGGCTTTCTCTAGTTTCAAAGGACTTATATTGAATTAAATGCTGTCCATTTTAGAGGACGCCATGCTTCAAAAGTGACCGAGGAAGAGGAAGATGAAGAATACCTCAAAGAAGAAGAAGGTGGTTTAGGAAATACACGGCTGGTTACTCAACCGTCATGTAAGCTTTCCTTTTTTCATGTCTATAATAGCACATGCTTGTTTTCCCTTATGAAAGCCATTTTGTTTTTCTTCCTGCTGCTGGAATGATTACATTCTGACCGGCTGATTTCTCATTGGGGATACATGCGTTCTTAGTTGAATACATCTTGAATATTTTTACTACATGCAATGTTGTAATAGCACACCAATCATGGTGTTGCAGTAGCCAGTTGGCGGCCACCATGGAGGTCTTCATAGCATTTATTTCACTGTACAGGTGTTGCTGCCACTGTCACAGTGTAAACCACTGACATTTTGTGTTCCTGGAATTTGTTTTTTTAAATGTCGGAAAAACTTCAAAATACCCTTCAAATTTTAGGGTTACAACAGTATGTTTGGGGCTAGTTAGGATTTGTGTGTCAAAAAGAGGAGTTAGAGAAGATCTACAACTTAAGTAGTTGTTGAAGTGATTACGAGGAAGACTTAAATCATTAAGAGTATGATTGATGGTTCCAATCTACAATTTTTGTTTTTTTTCTTGACTGTTGTTGCTTTCTAACTATGTTTTACCTAAATGTATTACTTTTTCTTGTGATAGTGTTTTTGATAGTCTTTGGTATAGTGTTTTTGATAGTCTTGATTTTTATTTTTTGGGGTGTGCTCATCTAATACATGGATTCTTTCTATTCATATTTGACATTTTTAAAATTTTAGATCATAAAAATGTGAAACTGGTTATTTGTTCAACAGGCATCCAAGGGAAAATGAGGGATTACCAACTTGCTGGGCTAAATTGGCTCATACGTTTGTATGAAAATGGAATAAACGGAATTTTAGCAGATGAAATGGTATGCATTAGTTGGTAGTTTCAGAGATGTCTCATTTAAATATCTGTACATGAACATAATTTCCCCGTGACATGTAATATTAATGAAATATGGGTTCATTTTTAAAAGTGATGATGAATAAATATGTTATTGATCTGCAGGGTCTTGGCAAAACTTTACAAACTATATCTTTGTTGGGCTATTTACATGAGTTCAGAGGAATAACGGGTCCGCATATGGTGGTTGCTCCAAAATCTACTCTTGGAAATTGGATGAATGAGATTCGACGCTTCTGTCCTACTTTAAGGGCAATTAAGTTCCTTGGTAGCCCTGATGAAAGGGTAAGCCTAACTTTTCTAGAGTGAATTATTTTGTCAAGGGTTCTGATTGTGGTAGATGGTTTTGACACTTTTCTGTCTAATGGTACAGAAACACATAAGAGAGGACTTATTGGTTGCTGGAAAGTTTGATGTGTGCGTGACAAGTTTTGAAATGGTAATCAAGGAGAAGACTACATTGCGTCGATTTAGTTGGCGTTATGTTATTATCGATGAAGCCCACCGGATCAAGAATGAGAACTCCCTCCTGTCCAAAACAATGAGGTTATATAATACAAACTACCGACTCCTTATAACTGGCACACCGCTACAGGTATAACATTATTTATCATATATGATGCTATTGTAATCTTGATGAACGTTTTAATAAATAGTTTATTTGTCTATTTCTCTCTTCATAACATGGAAATGTTAATGTATCAAATCTTCTGTCTAATTGAATTTATAATGACCTCATTTGTTGTAGGGTTGATAAATTTTATATTTCTTTAGTCTGTTGTTTAGTTTCTAAACATCGAAGAGGTTGTAGTTGCCCCCCCCCCCCCTGAGTGGTGAACAGGGGACTCATACCTGCTTTGATCTTTTTCTCTTTTTGAAGTAAAGGCCAAACCACACACTGTTGACTTGGACGATGATTTAATGATTTGTTCACCTGTTTACAACTAGTTCAATAGCATGTGACGGACACATAGTTGATTATCCATGGGGCTATCCCCCATAAGGATATCTATGCTACCTAGTATTGTCATAATATCAGCCAATTTCATTCTTTTAACCAATTGAGGAAGAATTTGCAAAATGATAAAACCAGGTGGATGAATTTTCTATCTCCAACGAAAAGCATTCTGATCTCCTATTACAAAAATTCCTAATTCTCCCTTGGGAGCCTTCACCCTCACATAAAGTTCTCATTTTGGTAATTCAAAAGTCGAAGACGATTTTTTTCCAATGAATTGATATTGAAAATCATTCCATTCTGGCTCCTTTTCTCTATCAAGGCTGCAAATTTCTAAATTAATCCCTAGTTGAGCCTGTTGGATTGGCTGGTCCATTTTACCAGTTTTCACAACAGGGTTGAACATCGATTGTTCGGTGGATAACTCCTATTTGTAGTAAAATTTTGCATCCTTAGAAGGGTAGTAGAGTTAAGTGTTTTATTACTTTGTTTAAATTGGTAGTATTTTTATTGCTGTTTTTGCATGCTTTCCCTTTTACCCCACAGTAAATTTTTCGAATTAAAAGCTTTGAGCCTTGAGGTCTGGCTTATTTTCATATTTGAATCTTAATTTCCTCTCTTGTGTATCTGTAGCAATTATGCTAATACAGTTGAATTTGTCATCTATAATGTTGCAGAACAATCTTCATGAACTCTGGTCTCTTCTCAACTTTCTTCTGCCTGAAATTTTTAGTTCTGCTGAAACTTTTGATGAATGGTTTCAAATCTCTGGTGAAAATGACCAACAGGAGGTTGTTCAACAACTTCACAAGGTAAGCCTCAAACTTTAGCTGATTGTTGAGCGTCCATTATGAACTTATCATAATGTGCTACAAAATAATATTTTTATTATCTGTGTATATTTCAGGTCCTCCGTCCATTTCTTCTTCGAAGATTAAAATCAGATGTTGAGAAAGGGTTGCCACCAAAAAAGGAAACCATTCTCAAAGTAGGCATGTCCCAAATGCAGAAACAGTATTATAAGGCATTACTGCAGAAGGATCTTGAGGTTGTGAATGCCGGTGGAGAACGGAAACGTCTCCTAAATATAGCAATGCAACTTCGTAAATGTTGCAATCACCCATATCTTTTCCAAGGGGCTGAACCTGGTCCTCCCTACACAACAGGGGATCATCTCATTACAAATGCTGGTAAATTTTGTTTACATTAAGAAATTCCTGTTTTTCATTTTCAGACTGATCATTAAAATGAAGTTTGTTCTTAAAAAACAAAATTTACAGGCAAAATGGTTCTAATGGATAAATTACTTCCCAAACTAAAAGAGCGGGATTCTAGGGTCCTAATATTTTCACAGGTCAGTTTGATGTAATAATAAGGTTCTCTTCACTTATGGCAACACATGCTGTTTTTATGCAGCCTGGTATATGCCTTTCCATACATGCTTAGTTTTATTTTATGGCTTTTCCACAGATGACTAGACTGCTAGACATACTTGAAGATTATTTGATGTTTCGTGGATACCAATATTGTCGCATAGATGGTAATACTGGTGGAGATGACCGTGATGCGTCCATTGAGGCTTTCAACAAACCAGGAAGTGAGAAATTTGTCTTCTTGTTATCTACTCGAGCTGGAGGTCTCGGCATCAATCTTGCTACTGCTGATGTTGTTATTCTTTATGATAGTGACTGGTGAGTTTTTCAACTGGCTGTGTCAGCATTTTTCTGATTTGCATCGGCACTGTATGTTCAGAAATGATTGTTTAAAATTGGTGTTGTAACAGGAATCCACAAGCTGACTTGCAAGCTCAAGATCGAGCTCATAGGATTGGTCAAAAGAAAGAAGTTCAAGTTTTCAGATTCTGCACCGAGGTTTGCAATACTGTACTTTGTTATGATGTTATGTTTTTAATAATCACTGATACAAGCTCTGAAGTCTGAACACATACACCGGACACTGACCGGTGGATATATCATGATTCTACAAGACTAGATTCTAATATCATATAAAATTAATATTGCCACAACACAGGACATCCTAAATAAAATTATGATTCACCTTTCCTAAATCACCATTGGCCATTGTAGTAGATACAGTAAAATATTTTGTATCTTGCTTTCTGTTTGAAATGTTGGTGTTCCTAGCTCATATTTTCTGTTTGTGTCAATAACTCGATCATTTAATTGTACAGTATACGATCGAGGAAAAGGTCATTGAAAGGGCTTACAAAAAGCTTGCACTTGATGCTCTGGTGATTCAGCAAGGGCGATTAGCTGAGCAGAAGTGTAAGGATTTCCAGGATGATTTATTTTTATAAAAAAGTTATTTCATTTAGTTCTTATGCCTTGTATGATATGGTGTAATTGGTTTATGTATGCAGCTGTTAATAAAGATGATTTGCTTCAAATGGTTAGATTCGGTGCTGAAATGGTTTTTAGTTCCAAGGACAGTACAATTACAGATGAAGATATTGACAGAATTATTGCCAAAGGAGAGGAATCAACAGCTGAGCTTGATGCTAAGATGAAGAAATTTACTGAAGATGCAATCAAATTTAAGATGGATGACAGTAAGCAACCTTGAACAGTTTGCACACAGTAGTTTGATCTTTTCTATTAAGTCTGTTGATTGAACTTCTATGTACCCTTAAGTGTTCTGTTTTTGCTTCTGCACATGCATTCTGATCATTTAAGAAATAGAAAATAATATATTTTTGTTGAAGTAGAGAAATCATGTTTAGTTTGAACATGATGTTCATCAGTCTGAAGCTTTATCCTTCTGGTGAAAGAGTTAAATAATTAACATGTCATTATTATTTCGTGTATTAATTTTGTTTCTATAAACAAAACCTAAAGCTACAAGTCTTTTGCTACTTCTATGCAAGTTTGAAGTTTACTAATATTAATAATTTTCATTTTATGGCTGCTAAGTTGTTTGATTTTGATGATTTAGCTAATTTATGTCATCATTTTTGCATATGTTCATTGATTCTAGACACAACCTAAACCTACATGTCTGCGGTTTCATTCATACAGAAGTCTTTGGCTCCTGTTTTGCAATTTAATCTGGCATTTTGACTTCTGTGCAAGTTAGACGTTACTAATATTACTACTTTTCATTTTGTAGCTGCTGATTTGCTTGACTTCGATGATGAGAAAGTAAGTTGACATTTTTTCTTTACTATCCATCCATCTTGGAATCTGTTCTTATTGCTCAATTTTGCATCAATTGTCTTTTTTCTTTTTTAACCAACATTTACATTTACTTTATTGCTCAATGAAGGATGAGAACAAAGTTGATTTCAAAAAAATTGTGAGTGACAACTGGGTTGAGCCATCAAGAAGAGAACGGAAGAGAAAGTAAAACACTTCCTTTATACTCTTTTTAATATTTAATTTAATTATTTATTGGTTTTTTTTCCTTTCACATTCTGATATATGTTTATTCTTTTGGGGGGGTTGCAACTCTAGTTACTCAGAGTCTGAATACTTCAAACAAACAATGCGCCAAGCTGCTCCTACTAAACCAAAAGAACCCCGGATTCCTAGGATGCCTCAATTGTAAGCTTCTTACTGAACCAATTTTTTTTTCTTCCTAAAATAGTAAACTGCTTATTTTGCCTGATAATTTGTAATTCTGTTTTCCTTCAGGCATGATTTTCAGTTCTTCAACACTCACAGGCTGAGTGAGCTGTATGAAAAGGAAGTTCGATATCTAATGGTGGGTAACATAAACATGCAGATTCACATTTTTCAGGTTTACCTAAGCAAATGTATGTGTTGGTATTGATATTATTTAACAAATTTTCAGCAAGCACATCAGAAGAATCAGGTAAAAGATTCCATAGATGTTGATGAACCAGAAGGTACATAAGCACTCATGGCCTTAGTCGTTTACCTTATTATTTGTATGTAAATATACAGTTAATTTAATAACGGCATGCTTGTTGAATGTTTAGAGGTGGGAGAGCCATTGACTGCAGAAGAGGCTGAAGAAAAGGATCAACTGCTCGAGGAGGTGGGCAAATTTCTTTATGAACTAGGCTTTGATATCTGTATTTTTAGTTTTAATTCTGGTATTTGGTGAACATAGGGATTTTCATCATGGAGCCGGAAGGATTTTAATACTTTCACTAGGGCATGTGAAAAATATGGCCGAAATGATATTAAAAGTATTGCCTCTGAGATGGAAGGAAAGACAGAGGAAGAAGTAGAAAGATATGCAGAAGTTTTCAAAGAGCGATACAAGGAGTTGAATGGTAAGTTACCATGAAAATGTGAATATTTTACAGTAGTAGAAATAATATATAGAATCCAAACGAGCAGGGGCGGAGGTACAGGGGGGACAGGGGGTGGCTGTGGTCCCCCCTACCTCTTTGAATTTTTTTTATATAGTACTAATAATATGATACTTAGTTCTTTTTTATAGGTGACGATTGAGTCAATAAAAATTAATGTATTTGGTTTATAATATAATTTAGATAAATCAATTTTTTTTGACTCAATTTGTCTCTTATAAAAAGGACAAGAGGAAGTACTACTATATATTTATATATATTAGGTATTTGTCTTTTACGGTAAAAAAAAGTGTGCAAGCATGGGATGTGTTTAGAGTGAAATTTATTATAGACACTTTTTGGAAATGAGGCTCTTTGGTTAGTAATTGTGGTTTCTTGTCTTTGTTGGCTATTTTGGTGTGTGAAACTTATGTATTGTTTTGTTCATTGTGCTAAAAAGGACTTTGTATTGATTTTTAACTTGTAACATAAAACATGTTGTGTATTTTGTCTTACCTTTTGAGTATTCTTTATACTTAAAAAACTTACATATATTGATTTTGGATATTGCTTATATGTTCTTAAATTTCTTATATATGTAGTAGTTTTTATATAAAAAAAACATTTTATATATACCAAGTTATACGACATTTTTTATTAAAAAAAAATTATACAGCATTTTAAACTTAGTCCCCCCTATGTTTAATTCCTGGCTCCGCCCCTGCAAACGAGTATATACATGTATTTTGAAGCAAGTCTATTTTTTGTGTGATAAAGTCAGTATACTATTGTGGTTATGAATTGTGAAGGCTATGCAAATTATCCAAAATCCCTGCCCAATCCTAGTAGCTTTAGTTTGCTTAACAACTCTGATATGTTGAGATGAACTGTAACGTTTCATTGAGACAGCTACAATGCATCTATATATTTTCTTTTTTCTGTATTGATTTACCAATCAAAACTTGAAATTCATGTATCTTAAAATATACGGGTCTTCTGATTTATGTATTTTGCTTGGTTGCATGTAGATTATGATAGAATTATAAAAAACATTGAAAGAGGTGAGTCGAGAATAGCTCGGAAAGATGAGATCATGAAAGCTATTGGGAAAAAGTTGGACCGCTACAAGAATCCTTGGCTAGAGTTGAAGATACAATATGGACAAAACAAAGGGAAATTATACAATGAAGAATGTGATCGATTCATGGTGTGGATTTTATTCAATTTTCATTTTCTTAGTCTATTCTTATTGAAGTCATTTATCCCCAATTCATTATTTTGTCTGGCTGTTAAAAGAAAATTCTTAAAATTATTTTACGGTGACAATTTTTTCAGATATGCATGACTCACAAACTTGGCTATGGAAATTGGGATGAATTGAAGGCGGCATTTCGAATGTCACCCTTGTTTCGTTTTGATTGGTTTGTAAAGTCACGCACAACTCAGGAACTAACAAGGAGATGTGACACCCTCATTCGGCTGGTAGAGAAGGAAAATCAAGAATATGATGAAAGGGAGAGACAAGCTCGTAAAGAAAAGAAACTTGCCACTAAGGTTCTTTGAGTCCCTTTTTTTACCTATTAAGTTTCTTGATTCATATTGAAATAAACTGTTTTTAAGTTTAAGTTCTTCAAACCTTTCAGAGTTCGACTCCATCAAAGCGCACCATGCCAAGACAGGCAGAGAGTCCATCTCTGAAGAAGCGGAAGCAATTAACAATGGATCACTATGTAAGCTCGGTAAGTTTGTTTCCAATGTATATCATATATTCCATCATCAAAATTACATCCATCCATGTTGCAATTTCACTAAAGTAGACTGGTATTATTGTGGCAGGGGAAGAGAAAAAAGTAAATGGATGAATGCCCTACACCTGGTAAATGAGACGGGTTGTTTGTAGGTTGACTTCTGATTTTAAAGCCTTGGTGACTTTGATATGGCCTAGTAAACATGTCTATTGATCGTAGCGTGGCTTCTGGCTTCCCAAGTTTGTTGCTAGGGGCTTCTACCTAACACCCTAATCTTACCTCTTACACCTTCCTTTCTGCATTCTTACTCTTTTACTCCACAGCGCTGCTTTGCACCTTTGAAAGGTTTATTAAAGATTAAGATGAAATTGAATGCCAATTTTTTTGTAAATCTAAACTGTTAGATTGAATGTCCGGTTTATTAACCGCACCAAGTTTATTTATTATATAATATTCAACTATTTATGGACCTATCATGATAGTTCAAATCAATTAAAAATTATCGGTCATATTTTATTTATACAAAACTGATTATACATTAGTCATACTTTCTGCTTGTTTTCTTTCGAAGTAGAGAACCAGCCTACAGGATATTCTAATGTCAAAAACAAAGGGGGCGTTTGTTCATGGTATGAAAAATTAATCATAGGAATAATTTTCGCAGGCATAGCTTTCTTTTTTCCAACAAAATTTATTTCAAAGGGTTAAAAGTAATTAGTATATGTATCTTTACCACTTTGCAACTGTTATAAAATGGAAACGTGTCTAGTGGGGGGGCAAGAATAGTGAATAATTATTTTATTACAAACACAGGAATTCCCAGGAATGTATTTAGAATCCTTTAAACAAACACCTCCAAAGAAAAACCATTCTATAGGATGCATAATTGAATGCGTCTTCTCATTCTCACCAAGTATAATTTGAGATTAATTTGTATGTACGACATTGCAAATTTTGCCTTTTTAGCATCTCACAATTTTCAAATGATGAAATGCTGTTATAATTTTTTGGTTGACGGAAAGGATCAATTATGCATACATTTATTTTCTACTCCCTTAGTCTCACAATGAGTGAGTTAGTTGACTGTTGTATACTATCACAAACAAAACCCCTTATGTCTTAAAAAAAAAAAGACCCCCAAATGATAAAGTATAAAGTGTACAATAATATTTGTACCACATAAAATGTAGACATCAAACGTACTAACATCATGCCCACCGATCTCTTATCTAATACTCCCTCCGTTCCTTTTTATAAGGAACAATTGAAAAAAAATTTGTTCATTTTTATAAGAAACAATCATTAAATTTATACTTTATTAATTAAACAATTCCATTTCTACCCTTTATCTATTCCAATGTTATGCCTTAATTACAATAACATATTTTCTATGTATTAATTACACCAAGGCTAGTTTTGGAATAGATTATAAAATTTTAGAATTTTTAATAAAAAAAATAAGATTCCTTGATTTGTGTGTTTTTTCCAATTTGCTTCTTATAAAAAGGAACAGAGGGAGTATAGTTTGAGTTTTATTTTTCAGTTGAAATATGTAAATCGTGTATACAAATATTAAGAGTTTTAATTTTTGGTGCAGAAGAGTTTTTTGACTGTAATTCATGTAAAATATATGTAGATTTTTATTTTTTTTTAAATTTAGTCATTGTAAATATATCAATTTTTTCATTTTTAGTCTTTGAAAAATTTAGAATTTAATTTGTATGCACTGACAGTGTAAAATAATTTTACACGGTCAACCAATAACAACCATGTATTCCACCAAATCACCCCACTTTACCCCACTATCTTTATATGACATGGAAGTTTAAATCACTCTTATTGGTTGCATGTGTAAAATAACTTTACACTGACAGTGCATAACAATTAAACTCAAAAATTTATTCTTAGTTACCGTAATATGTCAAATATTTGATTCTAATCCCTTTACAATGAGGATCAAATGAATATTATCGAAATTAATATCAATATAATCATGTTTTGCAAAACAAAGCAAAATAAAGCCACTACATTTGACCTAGTGGTGAGGGATTGGATAATATACTAGATATCATATGTTTGATTCTCAACTCCAATTAAAATAAAATAAGGACTACAAACAAAAAATAGTATATCTGCAAAGTCTCAAAAAATAATTTTTTACAAGAATGAAAAATACAATGATATATTTGTAGAGATTTAACTCGTTTAAAAGGACTTTAAGATAATCTTTTTTTTTTTTTTTTTTGGTAGATAGCCTAGTGGCTTTGAAATTCCACCTTAAAGATGGATAAGTGGAGTGTCTGGGGTTCGAATCCCGGCTCCTGCACATATAGTGCGATGTCCCAACCAATTGAGCTAAGCTCATGGGGACAAGATAATCTTTTTAATGAAAGAAAAATTAACATAATCAATCACAACTTTTACTAAAAAATAAGAGCTTTGCTATATGGTGTGAATGATACAACTCACGACCGAATACGATGCAACATGAGTAGTGCATTTATGCTTTTAAATGAATACAAAGTAATACATGGAAAAAATTAAGATTTCATCCGATAGCTAATATCAATTCATCGCTTTTCCGCCCCTTCACTTGTACCATTTATCTTTTCCCAAAAAATAATATATATATATATATTTATATATTTGTCAATTGTCATTATTATACATAGAAAAAGAAATACATAATTCAATTTCACCTTTCACCTTTTTCTTACAAATAATACAAAAATAAAATAAAATTGGGGTACTTATTAATGGATTGAGATTTGCTACAGTTAATAAATCCACAGTTTTCATACAATTACAGATTAATAAAGTTATAAAATCACTTAAAATAATCTGAACCGCATGTATTAGATCAGAGTCTTAAACTTAAATTGTGTGAAAACTATGGGAAACACAACAGAATCTGTTTTGCTTATTAATTAACTGGGCTAGAAGACATATTTAATATATGTTCTTCCCTTATAATTACTTATAAAATACAAAAGTATTGAGTCAAAGTTTGGAGGGTTAAAAAAGGTGTGGCCATGGCCTTGCTCTCCTCGTGTACAAAGCACACATGGGGGCAAACAAATTACCCTTCTTGCCCTGTAATATGCACATAGAAATATCCAAAATGCTCACTTCCCATTTTCACTTAGTCATCAAACTTCTTCTCAATTGGGGTGATGTGTCACTTCTGGTCATGTATGTAAGACAATCCACAATATCACCAATGGGAGGCCTTTCTGAAGCTTGTGTATGCACACACATTGCTGCAATAGCAACTGCTTGATAAAGTCCTTCAATTGGATATCGACCTTGAAGGCAGGGACGGACCTACGTTGATTGGTGTGTAGGCAACCGCCCCCACTATTCTTGGGGAACTTCAATTATATATAGTAGTACTATGTAATGGAGTAAAGCTAGGCATAAATATTTCAGGCTGAGAATAAAACTTTCACGGAAACTCCATATACATAGTATACACCAGTGACGAATCCAGGAATTTTGAATAGTGGGGGCAACACATATATAAATATACAACCTAAATATACATCATGTTTGTTTTCTACGATAATTCATATTTTAAAAAATATTTAATGATTTTTTTATTCTCAATGTAAATAAAAACATCTTTCTCTATATAAGTAACTAGACAACCAATTTAGCCATTGATCTCTTGTGCAGTTTGGTTGCAATTGCCACAAATAATATTAAAGACAACTCTAAAAACAAATATACTAATAGGTACACGGTGTGCGTTCTTTTCACCACTAGCTTCTAAAAATTCATCTCCAAAGTAAACTACTTCTACAATTTAAGATATCCACTTTTGCCGTGTTAAATTTCTCTAATAAAAAAAATAATAAACGAGTTTATTGTACTATGAAATTCACCTAGTTACCTTCATTGAATGTGCTCTAGATATATTTTTAGCTCCAACAAATGAGTAATTTGTTACTTTCGATCTCAATAAAAATATATACCTATAAATACACTTTACTTTGTTTTAAGAAGAGAGGTTTTGCTTTTTTATTTTTATTTTTATGTTTGGAAGCAAAAAGGTTGTGTGGGTCTAGAGAGAAATGTTGTGATGTGTGTGGGCCATGTGGTCAAAATGTCAACAAATATCATTTGGTACACATACTAAAAAACATTTCTCCAAAATTTTGTGCAGGAACATGCCCACAATAGTTACAACATGCATCCGTCCCTGGTATACACTATACAATATATATACTAGATTCTAATTAAATTAAGTCATAATTGTACATTTGTTCCTTAAATTTATTTTAGGCTTAATTGCAGTTTTGGTCCTCCTATTTTTAGCATTTTGCAGTTTTGGTCTCCCTATTTTAAAATTTGACAGTTTTGGTCCCCTATCATAATTTCTTACTATAAATTGGCGATTTGATATATTTTAGAAGACATAACATATGAACAGACGATGAAAAAATACTAACATAGATGAAATTGTAAGAAATATTCTTAATAAAGTTAATTTAAAACACATTGTCTCACCATATTTTAGACAAAATATGTACTGGGGGACCAAAACTGTCGAATTTTAAAATAAGGGGACCAAAACTGCAAAATGGTGAAAATAGGGGGACCAAAATTGCAATCAAGCCTTTATTTTAAGTATTTATATAGAAGACAAGACAATGGGCAATTTATTTAGTATATAGAATTCATGAATTTAACCTATGTTTACTATTACGGCAGATATGTCAGAATCACGGTGACTCACCGTGATTTTATAGAAGTTACAAAGTGTAGCTTATGAGCTTCTGTAAAATCACGGCGACTCACCAAACATACTCTTAGTCTCCAACATTTTAATAGAAAAAAAATTAAATTTACGGATTTTATATAGTAAGGAACTTACCAAAGCAACTAGACTTCGCTCTACTTCGGACAATCTAGAGCCAGCCGATAGCGCTACGTCCTGAGATAAGTTCGAGCAAGAGTACGCCATAACTATACACATCAGACTTCATAGTTAGTTGTCCGGCGATAAAATATTCAGGGGCACAATAACCATATGTTCCCATTACTCTAGCGGTTACATGAGACATATCACCACTTAGTCCAAGTTTTGCCAACCCAAAATCTGATAAATTGGCTTGATAATTTTCATCTAGGAGGATGTTGGATAATTTTCAATAATAAAATAGAGACCATTTATTAAAAATTAGTATAATTATATGAGGTGTGTTATTTGAACACGAAAAAAAGTTGTCCAGGTCGGACAACTAGTTTTTTCTTTCTTTGCACGCAAATTGAGACCATACTAAAATAATTAAAAACATAAAAAAGCGGCGGATCTCACGCTACTGTAGTTGTCCGACAACTTTTTAGTGGTCCAGATAACATTTCTCTAAAATTATTTATGCAAAGATATAATTGAATATACTACATTTTCAATAATAAAATAATAATTATATTTTAAAATTTTGTGTAACAATGTTAAATCACTTGTTAGCATTGAGTTACTAGTATTATTTTGCAAGGACAATTAATGTCGTTGCCATAACTAGTGTTTTGCAGCAACAATTAATGTTGCTGCCATAACTAGTGTTTTTTTAGGGGTGTGCAAAATATCCGGTTAGAAGGCCCAAACTCATAACCGAATCCAAATCCGTTTTAAAAAATCCGGATTTTGGTATATGGTTATTAACCAAACCATTTTCATCTGGTCGGTTATCCATTCAAATTAAATTTTCGGATTTGGTTTAAATTGGTTATTATATCCTTTTCAAATTTGTTTTTGTCAACAAAAAAACAAACAAATTTCTTTTTTTACAAAACAAACAAATATCCGTTTTTTTTTACAAAACAAACAAATATCTTTTTTTTTTACAAAAAAAAAAAATCCTTTTATTAAAATTAATTCACACACCATCATTGATTCATCATGTGCGTGTGATCTCTGCAATTGTGATTTGCGATGAACCCTAAATGCCAAATCTACAATAATCTCTCAAATTGAATCCTAATCGACGATATTCTCTTCCAATCGAACCACACTCATTCTCTCCAATTGCTTCCGGATAAAAAAAACATAAAACATTTTTAGAAAATAAAAAACCCCTTATCTTTACACTAATAATTTGTATACCCTTATCCCGTTGGAATTGGAAAAAAGAAATCTAGAAGAAGAAATGTGAATGGCCTTCTTCACATGTTTTTTTTTTCCATCTCTTTCAAACACATATGAAAAGCAATTTGCTGCAAAGAATAAAAAAATAAAAGTGTATTTTTTTAGATTTTTAATATGTTTTTCGTCTGCGTAAAAAAAAAACAGATCAAATTAACCGTTTATTAATCCAGTTTTAAAAATAACCAGTTTAAAACTGGATTTAAAAATTAACCGCTTTTAAACCGGTTTTATAAAAATATCTGGTTATGTATCCGTATCCAAATTTATAACTGGTTATATAACCGGTTTATAAAAAATAATGGTTATGGTCATGTATCCAAATCTATATATCTGGTTTTGGTTTGGATATAATTTGGTTTGGCAAAATAACCGACCATGCACACCCCTATGTTTTTTAACAACAACTAATGTGGCTTCCATAACTAGTGTTTTTTTGCAACAACAATTATTATCGCTGACATAACTAGTGTTTTTTTGCAACAACAATTATTGTCACTGGCAAAAAATATGTTTTTCCCAGCAAACAAATATTGTCGTTGCAAAAGATGTATTTTTGTCAACAATGAAAATCGTTGCAATAAGTTATATTTTGTCAACGATATAAATTGTTGTTTTATCTTTTATGGATCAACTACAAAAATTGTGGGAATAAAGTAAATTTCCCAACTATAAAAGATATACAACATAAACCAACAAATTAGATTAACAATAAAAGATATACAACATAAACCAACAAATTTATTTCTCGATATATCTTCCAAAAGAGATCAATTTAAAGATAACAAACAAGTGTTTTAAAAATCAGAATACAATTCCTAAAGATAACAATCTAAAGATAACAAATCAATCTCTAAAATATAGTCAGATAAACTTCCTACTCGGAACAAGCTTGTTACAACATATTTCATACTCGGAAAACTTGTAGAAACTGAACCTCGATGGAAATGCTTGTTTGAATTTTAGATTATTATTATCTCTTATTTTGACCCTTCACTTTCTGGCTGAATTTACTTGTTAGTTACTAGTATTATAGATAGATTAACAATGATTTTACACATTTCATCATCAACAAACAAAGATTCATTTATTTATTTGTATCAACAATGGAAACGCTGCTAGTTTAGACATCATATGTGTTGAGAATAATGCCTAAATATCTTTTTGAAGATTTTATATTTAAATATATTTTAGTTTTAAATTTAAAATAAGAAGATATTAGAATTTAATATTTATATTTCAGTTTAGAATATTTAGGATTTGTTTAGAATTTTAGGATTAGTTTATTATTTAAAGAAATTATTTGTTTTTTTCTCAACACCATAACAACTAACTTATCAGCTTCAAATTTCAAACATATCACATGACTACTCTATTAGTATTCTTCATTACTGTCGTATGTATAACTTTCTTTTTTACTTCTTTGGATTTTTTCCCCTGTTTCAAAAACAATAGAATAATAGAACCTCAATGGAAATGCTTGTTTGGACATCATCTGTTATTTTGCCCTTTCATTCTCTGTTCTTGTTTGCTCAACTAGCTTATCACCACTCTATTATTCTTCATTACTTTCATATGTATAACTTTTTTTTACTTCTCTGGATTTTTTCCTGTTCAACAATAGAATAATAGAACCTCAATGGAAATGCTAGTTTGGATTTTAGATTATCATGTCTTATTTCCCCTCAATTGATTTCATTATTGTTGTAGGAATTGATTGTATGGTTTTATTTTCAGATGACTCAAGAATCAGAACAGTACTATTACAATTTCTTGAAGGATGATTCGTTCGAAAGGAAAGGAAACATGTCCATTTTGTTGGAGTTACGATTATGAGAACCTTAGGGGTGTTTCAAAACATGTCGAAAGAATCATGAATGACATGAACAAGAACATGAAAACGCAACGAGATAAAACACTGTGGTTAAAAAGTACATTGATTCACTTGACACTAAAAGTTGCGTTTTATCTCGTTGGGTGGATGGCTGGTTAAAAAGTACATTAAAAAGTTGTCCTGTCCAGTCCCTGTTTTTTAGCAGATCAAACGCACCCTTAATATTACATGAATGAATGAAGCACATCCGGAATTTATTTTCTTTATTCAGCGTAGAGGAAGGGTTGTGTCATTTTTTTCCGTCTAGAATTACGCCCTCTAAACTTTTTTTCCTCTTCTTTTAATATACATAGGTGATATTAAACTATTTGATGGAGAAAAATTGAACTCCCTAATAAAAGCAAGTATTAGTTACTAATTAGGTTTGCATATGAATTATATATGTTTCAAATTGTAGTGTTTGACCTATAAATTTTGATTTCTTAGTCAGAATCGAGATTATTAGTAGAGACTTAATAGCATTTCATATGAACTAGATTTATTAAGTCATAGTTAATCCTTGCTAAAAAAAGATCTTGGATATATAGTGCATATGGTGCGAAGGATACAACTCACGACGGAATACGATGTAACATGGATAGTGTATTTATGCTTTTAAATGAATACAAAGTAATACATGGATAAAATTAAGATTTCATCCATAGGGTAATATCAATTCGTCGCTTTTCCTTGCCCCCCACTCGTACCATTTATCTTTTCCCAAAAAATAATATAAATTTATATATTTGTCATTATTATACATAGAAAAGGAAATACATAATTCAATTTCACCTTTCACACTTTTCTTACAAATAATTCAAAAAAAATTAGAACTTGGGGTACTCATTAATGGATTGAGATTTGCTACGGTTAATAACCCACAGTTTTCACACAATTACAGATTAATAAAGTTATAAAATCACTTAAAATAATCTGAACCGCATGTATTAGATCACAGTCTTAAACTTAAATTGTGTGAAAACTATGAGAAACACAACATAATCTGTTTTGCTTATTAATTAACTGGGCTAGAAGACATATTTAATATATGTTCTTCCCTTATAATTACTTATAAAATACAAAAGTATTTTGAGTCAAAGTTTGGAGGGTTAAAAAAGGTGTGGCCATGGCCTTGCTCTCCTCGTGTACAAAGCACACATGGGGGCAAACAAATTACCCTTCTTGCCCTGTAATATGCACATAGAAATATCCAAAATGCTCACTTCCCATTTTCACTTAGTCATCAAACTTCTTCTCAATTGGGGTGATGTGTCACTTCTTGTCATGTATGTAAGACTATCCACAATATCACCAATGTGAGGCCTTTCTGAAGCTTGTGTATGCACACACATTGCTGCAATAGCAACTGCTTGATAAAGTCCTTCTATTGGAAAACGACCTTGAAGTTGAGGGTCAACCAATTTGATAAAGTTCCTACGGTTTTTAAAATGAGTTTTTGCCTACACACATATATACAAGACAAGACAATGGGCAATTTAGTTAGTACATGAATTCGTCAATTTAGTCTCCGACATTTTAATAGAAGAAATTAAGGTTCTGTTTGGTAAAAAATAGTGGATAGTTGATAAGCCAACTTATAACGGATAACTTATAAGCAGCTTTTAGCGAATAAACTAGCTGATTGAATTTGTAGTGTTTGGTAAAAGCAGTTGAACTAGTTTATAAGTGTGAAATAACATTAAAAAAAAAATATTTAATTAATATTAATTTTTTTTCAAGTAAGATGATATGTGCAAAATTGAAAGAAAAAATGATAAGCTATAAGCTACTTGAAATAACATTTGAAAAATAAACTATAAACTGTTTTTTTTTTTTAAATGTTATTAAACATAGCTTATTTACCTAACCAAACAGAGCCTAAATTTACGGATTTAATAGTAAGGAACTTACCCAAACAACAAGACTTCGCTCTGCTTGTGGACGTGTATCATCGATAGCTCTGCGTCCTGAAATAAGTTCGAGCAAGAGTACGCCATAACTATACACATCAGACTTCATAGTTAGTTGTCCAGTCATAAAATATTCAGGGGCACAATAACCATATGTTCCCATTACTCTAGTGGTTACATGAGACATATCACCACTTGGTCCAAGTTTTGCCAACCCAAAATCTGATAACTTGGCTTGATAATTTTCATCTAAGAGGATGTTGGATGATTTTAAGTCTCTATATATTACAGGGGGATTTGCCTTATGCATATACTTCAATCCTTTTGCTGTTGCCAATGCTATTTTCATCCTTGTGTTCCAATCTAGTGGCTTTGCGCGAGGAGGAAGATCTGGAAGCAATATCAAATGTCAAAACAAGACTGAAGAAATCATAGATGGGTAATGATTCTAATACTGAAAATATTTTCGCACAACAAAATATAGACTCCGTTTTCTCTGGTGTGAACCGACTAATCTCAAGCTGAGTAGAACCGTAATGAATGGTAAAACTTTAGCACTCCTGTATTTCCATAATGCCTCAAAAAATTTAGATTCCGTTTGATCTAATTTATTTTTTATTTTGACTTCTCCTTAAAAAAGTTAAGTCAAACAATATTTTTTAAAAAGATCATAATTACAAAAGTTCTCATCTTTTATTTATATTTTTTATGGAAAAAAAAATCTTTTATGTATAGAAACTATATATATAAGAAACTTCATAAAAATTAGTTGAGAATAGTTTTTCAAATACATTGGAAGGCTTTTGATAATTAATCTATTTTATTTCAATAATGATATTTGTACAACCAAAAAATGAACAACTTTGGACAACTCTCTCTCTCACATACTCTCATTGTATTCTTACTCTCGCTCTCCTCCTCTCACTTTTTTTTTGTTGCTATAGAGAATAGATGGTTGTCCCCAAAAGTTGTCTACTTTTGGATGTACAAATAACATCACTCATTTTATTTAGTAGTATTATTTAACACAAACCGTATCATTTTATAAAATATTATTTTAAGCTAAAATATAATAGTAATTACTAAACAACGTTAACTTTATTTCTAAAGCTTTTCATTTTATCTTTAATCTTTAACTTTTAATTGCTTTTATAAGACAATGTTCACGGCAAATTTTTAAATTGTTAATTACAATTCATAGATGTTTAAAAAAATACACAACAGGTAAAATTATCTTCATTTCGTACCTTCCATTTATTCCATTATTAAAGTTTGAAAAATATAAAAATGTAACATTTAGTACGTCCAATTATTTTTTATATACACTTCAAAACTATAGTAATAGAGGGAAAGAGAATGCAATCTGACCATGTAAATGCTTGTCTAAAGACCCCAATGCCATATACTCGTAAACAAGTAGCCGTTGATCTCCATCAGCACAATAACCAACCAAGTTCACAAGATTTTTGTGATTTAATAGGTTTAGCATGAGAACCTCCACCAAAAATTCTCGATCACCTTGACAACTTTTCTGCTTAAGCTGTTTCACAGCAACTGCTTTCTGCATAAACATCATTTCATCCACAAAGATATACAGAATGAGAGACTATATACAATATTAATGAAATGAAAAATCGATCACATACATATAATTTGTGTTTGCATGAGCAGTTGTAGACTTAATATGAATGATTTTGATTATTTTGTGAAGTTAATTGAGACTATATATTTAACTTAACTTAAAAAATAAAATGCGGATAAAGAGTGTGAGTACAAATATAAGACAATCAGATGAACGTATTAGTACTAATATAAGTTTTGCTCAAGTGGTTTATATATTATCTACTACTTTTTTCCAAACAAATCCTAAAAGTAGAAGTAATCACAACTTACATTCTTAAGATTCTCAAGACGACCTTTGTATACAGGCCCAAAGCCCCCTTCACCTAATAAACATTCCGGTGAAAAATTATTGGTAGCAGCTTTAAGCTCTTGTAATGTAAATGTATGTGCACGAACACTTCCTTCTGACTCATCTTTGGTGTTAGGACTTGAGGCACTCAGCAATTTGGATTTTTCTGTACAAATAATATAAATAGTTATGATTAAAGTCAAATATTTTTTATGATCTCATTATTATGATTTATTGATAGTGTAAAGTTTTTTGCATTGCCGACACTATATATAAATTGAATACTTTAAAAAATAATAATTCAATTTATAAGTATTTTGATTCATTTGAATAAACTTAACATTTTAAGGTATTTTCCAATTACATTTTTAGGGACACAAGCCCATCTTTCTAAAAATTATGCAACTTTGAAATTTAATTAAACAAAACATTATATTGGATACTTCACTCATTGCATGCATGCATGTCACAATTGTTGACATAGAATTAGAGGAGCCAAAGGAAGATTATAATAAGAATGAAATTCAATAAGTGAAGCTAATAGATATATTTACTACCCTATCAAATAATGTTCACTACCTAAAGCAAAGGAAGCACAATCTGAGATGAATTAGATCAAATGAATCAAGAATTTCAAAGAAAATTGAAGATAGAAGCAAATGCATGGGGAAAAAAAAATAGTGGTGACCTGAGGTAATCCTTCTAGAGTGAACGTGGGAATCTTCTTTGTTGAAAGATACAAAACAAGGAAAACAACCCATATTATCAAATTCAACGATTACCTCAATCATCAACCATTAATGAGAAACCCAACTTGTCGGAGAAGCAAATCAACCAATTTTAAAAAAATGCATGCATATTACTTCCTTAATATAGGAGATAGTTTAAATTTGGAGTTTGAATATGTCAAAAGAAAATTGGAGTTTGAAATCTTCTTGGTGTTAGAAGGAAAATAAGGATTTCAATTTTAATTTTAATTATTAAATTATCATTAATAATATTAAATCAAATTATTATTAAACATTTGTTTTATTTCACCATATGTCGTACCAAGAGACTAGACAAACATACATTATGGTACACTCCTATGTAGAAAAGTGAGACTCTCCTAGTTTTTGACATGAACATCACTTGTAGTTGTACCACCAATGGTCCTCTATAGGTAGTGGTGACCATGCCATAATTATATTCAGGGACGGTGAAGTCAAGCTCTTAAATTGAAGTTATTTTGATGAAGACAAATATGTAAAAAGAAGAAAAAGATTGGTTATGATCAAGTGTTCAAGTTGAAAGAATTTCAATTATATCTCATGAAGATGTGATCAAGATATGGAGCTTAATCTATAAGTACAATATGCAATTCATTATTATAAGCTTTAGGTGCTCATAAACTTTCATCTAAAATCTTCTAAAGTCACTATAATAATGATTGCATCATTCCCATCCAAAAAAGTTTTTAACTTAGAAAATTTTCAATATTTTCAACAGGTAAATCGATTTACCTCACAGGGAAATCGATTGACCCTGTGTATTTTGCAAAGTTATTTTAACATTCAAAGAAGGGGAAATCGATTGACCATTTTAGGTAAATCGATTTACCTCTGTATCCATTTGAAAATTATGATTTTTTACACACCTTTTCATTATTATACCTCTTCCAAATCATTGCAATTTTACTTTCAAAGAGGTATCATATTCTATATAAATATACATCAGAATTTTCTCAAAAATAACTCAATCACTTTCATGCATAATTTCATATCAAACAAAAGTTTCCTGAACACTTAGAGTTTATTATTTTGAATTGTTATATTGAAAGTGAAAACAAAGTCTAGAATATTGTTGTATCAAAATTCTCTTGTATTCAAACTTGTCATCAATTATCTGTAACTCTGTACTATTGCTTGTTTTCCTAGTTTGTGGAAACAATTGTTTTTGTGAGAAAGAACACCTTGTTGTCCAGGATTGTTGGAAGCAAGAGAGTGAAAAAGAGAGGATTGTTCTCTTGTTTCACTTTGTAGGGAATCACCTTGCTGTTCAGGATTATTGGAAGCAAGAGAGTGAAAAAGAGAGGATTGTTCTCTTGTTTCACTTTGTAAATGTCATAGTGAAATCCTTCAAGGAGTGAAGGGACTAGACGTACCCTTAGGTTAGAAGGGGAACCAGTATAAATCTTTTGTGTTCTTCTTCTCTTCCCTTAAATTGAAATTAATAATTTTTTTAGTTTAAAAATTTAAGTGTTAAGAAGATATGAAAAAATTAATATATTATTAATGTTAAAATAAAAAAAAAACTAATTTTAAATATTAGACAATTCACACTCAATTGATTTTTTATTTATTCTCATGAGTTAAATATGAGTATAGTCAAGCATTTCAATAATATATATGTCCATCAATATATATATATATATATATATATATATATCATGTAAAGAAATAATATCTCAATATTTTTCTTCTTCACGTATTAAATATGACTATTTGAATCATGCATGTTATGTTAGAATTAATATTATATATAATTGAAATACAAAAGTGATTGTATATTTTAATCCCTATTTTTTTTGTTTTTTTACGAAACTCCTATTATATTTATGTATCTATTATTATCAAATAACTTATTCTATTTAAATAATTTTTTAATAATTTATTATTTCATCGAAATATATAATTACTTATTTATTTTGTTTCTCACTTGTTTTCATCTATTTTTTCTGTATTGCTTTATTATTTTTTTCTGTTATTTTTCTTTCTTTGAACAAGTTAATGAAATTAGGAGACATTTGTTGGAAACACCTGAGTACCAAAGATTGTTATCTGTATAATCAATGTATTTGGTTTATAATATAAATAGGTACATCAATTTTTCAACTATAATTTTTTTCTTATAAAAAAGATCAGTGAAAGTATAATTATAAAAAATAATCAAAATAATCACAAGTGGAAAAAATTGTTATTTCTATAATCATTAACATAAAATATTATAAAAAAATATTTAAGTGATTCCTAAATATAATAATTTATTTATTACTAATACGATAAAATTGAACTTTTAAATTGACTATTTTTTTTGAGTTTTTGAATCGTTAGGTGTAAACATACAAGTAAGTGATTTTATAAGAAGTTAAATCTTTTTGACTTACAATTTTACTCAAAATAATTTTAGCTCTGATTTAACACGAAAGTTATACCCTATAAAAATGTAAAATCCTTAGAGTTTACGATTTAAAACGAGAATTTAACTACATAGCATGAAGGGACCATATGTTCTTGAGGCATGGGTCGAGCAATATAAGTTGGGCGGCAGACAATGATCATGGATCTAGATTCATGGCAATAAATAACAATAATTTATTACCAATCAATTGCACAATCAGTTAGGGCATAATCAAATTAGATATAGAAGAACTATTATCAAGGCACAATTTATTGAAAACAATGAAGAGAATGAAGTTGGATAACACTACTTCGGTTGATCACACTATTTATAGATTTATTCTTGTTATTGGGCCTAATCATATCTAGTTATTGGACTTAATTCCTTCATTAGTTTGTGCCCAATGCTCAAGTGTAACATCTCGGATTTTTATCCAAAATATTAATTAAAATTTACTAATTTTAAAAATAATGTGTCTATATTTTTCTTTACAAAAGAGAATAGTTATAAAGATAATAAAAATGAAATTCAAGAAATATAAACTTAATTAAAATTGAACAATACCAAAATTCCTAGCAAAAGAAAATCTCACAACCGCATTTAATAAGTTTGAATGTTAAAGCTATTTTTTTGACATGTGTAAAAACCCTTTTTGCTCTCTTACACGCTTCAAGCAACACATTCAATCATGTTTTCCATCTTGAGTACCTAAAATATTAATTGTAAAGGATCAATTTCTTTATCCACGTTGAATCATATTCACCATAAGAAACATGTCATCAAACAATAATAAAAACACTTCACTAATAAAAAAAAAATAAAAAAAATAAAAAACAATATAACTATTTATTTTTCAAAACTTCTTTTTATAAGATATGATTTGCCATGTAACCAGAAATATTATACTCCCTCTGTGCCTATTTATAAGAGCTAGTTTAACAAAACACGGGTTTTAAGAAAGTTGGTTTTAATAATAAATTGGTTGATAACTTATATTGATTTTCAATGTTTACCCTTAGTAATGACTTTTCTATAATTAATAAAGTACCCACTTACAAAAACGAATTAAATGCTATTAAAATAATATGCAAAGTAAGTAAGGGTAATTTTGGAAAAAATAATTAATATCATTGATAATTGCAAAAGGATCTTATAAAAAAAGATAAAATTTTTGTCAAACTAGATCTTACAAAAAAGGACGGAAGGAGTATGATATATATAAGTCATAGTAAAAATTTATTACAATGAAAAAAATACCTCCACCAAGGCTATAATAAATAACCACCATAAGATCGCTATAATAATAACTTCCACTAAGCCACTCAGCTACTAAGTCGCAAAGATAATACCCTCACTAAAATAGTGTGGTACAAGTGGTAGATATCTGAGTCTCGATCTTAATTATTTGATCCAAGGTTTGATCCCCGATCGGTGTGCATATAGAAACATTTGTTGTTGAGAACTCAAACCCTTAAATGAATCTCAGTTATCTCGAGGAGATTAGTTTTTGCAGTTATGCAGAAATATCTATCGTTTTCCATTAAAAAAAGAAGAAGATATACACCACCCTCATAGCAATATGGTATCCCACCACATCCGATCAACTTCCATGGTTGTCATCAAGTATATACTTCTCATTGGAGTTTTAGAATATACTTTTAATCTCTACAAAATTGGTTTTTATAAGCATATTTTCATTTCTCAACTTATATAAAAATATCTCCAAATCACCTCTTATACTATGTGAAACTCTTAACATAGGCGTGATTATAAAAGGTAGTTGGTCAATAGTAGATTTTTTTTTTTTTTTGAAGCGGTATTTATAGTACAAAAGATATAGTATAAAAGATACTCTATCCATCTTTATAGGTAAAATACATTTAGTACTTGATCCAAGATACAAAACAAAGAGAAGCAAAACCCACCAATACAAAAAAGCCTAAGGCAGACCAAAAAAATCATAAATAGACTCTAATATATATACTATTTTAGAATATTTAAGATTGAGTCTTACAAAATAGAATTGTAAGATAAAAATTCTTTTAAATATATATATATTTTTTTTGATAGGCAATGTTAGTTGTTAGTATATTACAATGTTAGTTTTTCTCCTTTGCTAGAACTTGAACCCTGGACCTCCAACTCCTTAACCCTTAGCTCAACTAGCTTAACCAATTGAGCTACTCATCCCCCAATTCTTTTAAATATATATTTTGAGGTCATATCAGAAATAAGAATTGTATTATAATTTATAAGGATAAGGATACATGAGCTAAAGAAGAAGTGGCCATAATGAAGCCCCGATACTCTAAAATTGGTGAAGTATCGTGTCCGATACGCACCCGATACCGATACTCTTCCGATACATCCCGATACTCGTATCGGAAGAGTATCGGTTAAATCTTTATTTTTAAATAAAAAAATAATATCCGATACGCGTCCGATACTTCCCGATACGAGTATCGGAAAAGTATCGGTTAAATATTTATTTTTAAATAAAAAATAATATCCGATACAATCCGTGTTTCCTAGTGAATGTCAAACTATTATGTTGTTACACGTATAACTAACTATGTCTTTTTTTTATAGTACTAATGATGCTATATAATACTTAACTTAAGATGTATAACTTAAAATGTACTGGTGATCATTATTTTTTAGAAATATTAATGAAACACAAATACTTAACTTAGTATTAATGATTTTAATTTATTATAATTAGTATTTTATGTTTTTGTCACTGTTCTGAAGTCACTATGGTGTCCTACTATATAACATGTTGTTAAGTATTTGAGCTTGTCCCAAAGTTCTAGTATAAGAATTGATGCTTTATGCTTTTAATTGGTCAGCTGCAGGACCTATATAATTGTCTGATATTGCTACAAGATGGCCTTGTTGAAGAGGCTTGATGTCATGACTATTATATGTTTTTTGAGCTATTATATGTCTTTAGTTAGGACTGATGAACCATTGTATGTTGAGCCTCAAACTGTTTTGCTCTTGTGCAAGCTAATTGGTTTGTGTGTACTCTTTGTACAATGAACTATTGGCGTTTATAATAATAATAATTATTATAATTTTTTGTCTTTCAAAAAAATTATCATTATTAATATTATTGTGCATTTATATATTTAATTTTAAAATTAATTTTTAAATAACGTATCGCGCCAGTATCAGATATGAATTTTTTAAAATTTTCACGTATCGGCATATCGGTATCGTATCGTATCCGTATCGTGTCGCGTATCGGGGCTTCATAGGCTTCAACGTAGAGTCAGTATATGGGGAAGGAATCCTCAACATACGGTGTGCTTTTCTGCAGCATTTTTCGGTTGGGTATTGAACAAAAAGTAGTTATTGCAACGCAACAAAACGTGGCGCCACGAGAGACTTACACTATTGTATACTACTATGTAAAAGTGAGACTGTACTAGTTTTTGACATGAACATCGCTCGTAGCCAGGGATGGCAACCAAACCCAAACCCGCGGGGTCCACCTGCACCCGAACCCGAGTTGATTGAGTTTGGGTTCGGGTGCCACCCGATATTTCGGGTGCGGGTTTGAGATTACTCAAACCCGCACCCGAAACCCGAAACCACACCCGCTTATACATGAAATTACATAAGTACCCCTAAGTATATATAAGTGTAAATAAGCACCCGAAAATGTTGTTTTTGGAAAGTTGTAATTTAATTGTACTATTGTAGAACTTAATTTTAATTCTAATGTTAACATGTTGAAGACCTTAATTTTAATTGTAATGTTACCAAACTAGATGAAAAATTGTAATTTAATTTCTTTGAGAGACCTTGCTGGAATGCTTGTGGAAATTTGTGTTTCAATATTAATTAATGTTGTTGAATTTTGTGTGTTCATGCTTTGGGTGAAAAAATCCGAACTCAACGGGTGTGGGTCTGAGTGTTAATTATGTTGAATTTTGTGTTTTTGTTCCGGGTTTGGGTTTGGGTGGAAAAACCCGAACCCAACGGGTGTGGGCGTGGGTGTCAATTTGCCACCCAAATAGACTTTGGGTTCGGGTTCGGGTGCCACCCGATATTTCGGGTGTGGGTTTGGGTTGTGTCAAACCCGCACCCGTGGGCACCCGTTGCCATCCCTACTCGTAGCAGTACCATAATATTCCTCTAGCTAGTGGTGACCAAGTGACCATGCCATGCCACAATTATATTAAAAATAAAACAAAGAAAAGAACAATATATCTGCTTTTACGTACATTAATATAGATTTTTCTAGAGTTATAGGACACAAGAAGAAAAATATATTGCATTTTCTGGAAAATTCCTAGAATATTTTTAATTTTTAACAATATATTATTATATCTAAAACTATTAATTGACAAATAAATAAAATATATAGTAAAGTTTTCTTATTATTATGATCGAAATTCTCTATTGTGCAAATATAAATAACTATTTAATCTCTTTTTTTATTGGACTTAATTAATTGATAACTACTTAACATCCTTTTTTGTTGTGGCTAGTTATTAAGAAGAAAAAATATATATATATTTTTTTTTTACTATAAAAAAACTGAAAACATACTTTTTTGTGGAAATTGTGCTAAGTTATTAAGATAAACAAAAAATTATTTACTAAAAAAAAACTGAAAATCTATTTTTATGTGGAAGTTATTTTTCAACATATACCAATATTGTTTTTTTTTTTATAGTTTTTTTAAAGGTAAAATAGGTATAATGAAAAAGCCATCCCAAAAATTTGTATCCTCTTTATATATAGTAATATATATATATATTGTTGTAAATTAAACATTATATATGTGTTTATTTATTTTACAAAACTATCACAAATACGTGTTAGTTTTGTAATTCAAGCTTCTGACGAGAATAGCTTCTGAAGCAAACAGCTTCTGATGGCCACGAGACTCTCAAACAGACTCTGACCCTCCTAGCTTCTGAAAGGCACAGGTTCTGAAGGAACAGTTCTGAAGCAGTGTACTCATCCAGCTTCTGAAACAAGCGAACGTAGCCTCTGATGCTTCTCAGGCTCTGAACCTCTGGTTCAGTTATGTTTTATGTTTTGTTTGTTAGATTAGTTTGTTTGTACAGTTGTATTTCTGTTAGTTAGTTAGAGATGTTATAGGATTGTTAGTTGACTTGTTTTATAAGCTACATCTCCCATCTATTGTACATTCACCTATAAATAGGTGCTTTTGTGATTAATAAAGATAACCGTTTTCCTTTAATTCATTCTCTTCAATTCAATTCATAGTTCTCTCTATTCTTTCTTAGTGTTTCTTTGTTGTTCATCTTTGTGGGAGTTATCCCCAACAATACGTACTCCTTTAAGAAAAACATATTACAAGCAAAGCAAACAGTAGTATTAGTAAAAAAAAACATAAGCATTTAGTGAGATAATAAGAGTTATACCATTTGAATGATATTTTGTTTGACACATCATTAACTGAATGCATGATCTCATTGTCTGCGTCTATAGAAGATAGTTATCTTATCTCAACAGTTCGCATATATACTACTTATACCCTAAGCTCAACAAGCCAATTGGAAAAGGAATAGAGGCGTTGACATATAGAACTTGATTTTGTGGCAACAATATCCATGTGCTACAAAAAATAATCGCAATTAAGTTTTTTCTTTAAGGAAAATAATATTATAAATAAAGCGTAATAAAAATAAGAGAAAGTTTAGAATACAGATTTATTAGTAGTATCTCTTGCTAGTATCTAACGATCTCTAAAAAAATACAAACAATCATACACAAAAGCACACCAAAACCTAAAACCTGAAATCCACCACTGCAAGAAGATTCAAGGATCTCCCAGAGAGGGAGAGGCAAAAATTAGACACCAAGATGATCAGACACAAGAGGCCTCCAATCAACCAGACTTCACGAAGATCCAACTCAACATCCCAACAGACTCTATCGGTTACAGCAAAAAATGGGGTGCACACCCTGCTCGCAAAAGGAACACGAGGAGTCAGAGTTTTTACCTAGAAACCATTTTCAAGATGAAAATTTCACTCTATCGATCAGACACTCGATCAGTAGAAAAGGTTCCTTTGAAAAGAAAACATTATTTCGAGAGTTATGGATAATTCACACAATATTTTCCAAATTAACATCCACTTCAATATGTTTTCCCAACTCATACCCAAGCGCAATAATACCTCAAAACACCCTAGGACACCACAAGGAGACACCCACTCAACACCCAACCATAACATACCAGACATGTGAGATTTGGTTACAAGAAACGAACAAGTGATCAGCTGACTTAGATCCCAAATCACATAAGACACACCTAAAAACACTAGCATCCGCATAATGACACCCCACTTCCAGAGATTATGACGAGTGGCAACCTATCTTGAAGAAGTTGCCACAAAGAGAAGACTGGTCACTTTTGAGGGGGCCCACATTTTCCACACTTTTGGGAGTAACCTAATTCATCTTAAGAGAAAAATACCTCATAAGTTGTATAGACTGATGAAGAACCAAGTAAGCCGACCTTACTGTGAAGTAACCACTTGGATCATATGCTTCCAACACCAAGAATCAACTGCTACAAAGATTGGTTAGCCGTTAAGAATTTCAGGAAGATTTTCCAATAGGTTAAGCTCCCAGACGAAGAGCTCCCTTCTCCACCTTAAGCCAAACTCATTAATCTTCAACCCAACTACCGATCCCCCCTACTAGCACTTTGGACTGACACTTGAAAAAGCCTTTGGAACTGACTCCTTAGAGGGGTTTTCCCCATCAAAGAAACAAACTAAAAGGAAGCCATGAGCCCATTACCAACCTTTTTAGTAACCCCCTCTTAAAACCAATAAGAATTAGCATCCACGGGACCACATAGTAAGGACACGTTCCTACCAGCCTGAGACCTACTTGTGACCCTCAAGCCTTCGTCCAAGATGAGGGTAGGGAAATAACAGGTCATATCTCGCAAAAACTATGTCTCTAGAGACTCAATCCTTTTGAAATCAATCGCCATCTCCATTTATTAAGCAGCGCTAGATTCACTGTTCGGAGATCTCTAACCCCCAACCCACACTCTTTAACTTACACACATTGTTCCGACTACCCAAACAATCTTTTTAGTACTTTAAGCCCCCCACTCCACACACATTTTCGTTGTATTTAGAATGTCTTTATTAACTCCCCGACTCTAAAAAAGGACCCTATAATAAGTCAAGATTCAGCTGCGAGATATAAACTCGGATTTCAAATAACTCGTTATATAAGATTTCATAATTAACCACTTGAGATCAATCATTTGATTTTTTTTAAAAGAACATAACATTGTTGTTGTTGTTGTTGTTGTTATTATTATTATTATTATTATTATTATTATTATTAAAATTATATATGTATACCTCTAGTGGTCATGAATATATTAATTTTTACACATAGCTTTAATCATATTTTCCTTTCTGGAATTGGATGCGAATCTTACTTGCTAAAAAAGAGAGGTCCCCCAATTGGATAAATCCAACTTTTCTTCCAACGCAGCAGATGCTCAAAGATATATGAGGCATAAATTTCAGTATTTGGAAAAATATAATGTTAGTACTACAAATTGATGTCATGGATCAAACGATCGATTTTTCTTTTCTTTTTCCTAATGACAAAATTTATATTGATAATGGATAAAATAACAAGTACTATAAACAAACATGTTGGGAATATGCACAAGCTACTACACCCACACATTCACCAAACCACCTATTTAATCACACACTTTGGCGGATTTACAAGCAACTAGCTAGTATTAACATGTTACATGGAACATCAGAGTGTTTTGTCAAAAATTAGTGTCAAGAGATAACCATTTAAGTAATGTTACACCGTTTAATAACGATTTAATGAATACAAATTTTATAAACTTTACTGTTTGATATTGAAAGTTTATATTATATAGATTATTCATATTCAATTTTAAGAAAAACTTAAAATTATTTGATATGTTTTTTAGATTTCCATTAAAATTAATAGTATTCAATAAAATAGGCAAATACTAATATCTAGCTTACATAATTTACATAAATAAAAATTTGGCAAAATTACATTTTTGATCATTTATCTTATTTTTTGGTCATTTATTTTTTATTTGTAACATTTTGGTCCTTTATTTTATTTATTTGCAACACTTTGGTCACTTATGTTTTATTTGTAACATTATGGTCATTTATCTTTTATAACATTCAGTCATTCACATATAAACCCTTTTTTCATATTTTTTTATTAAAAAAAATGCTTAATTTTATTATTTTTAAATACCTTTTAATTAAAATTAAATAAAACTTATAATTTTGATGAATATGTTCATCATCTTCATCAATTCTTTCATATTTTCATATTTTTTAAAGGATCAAAGTGTTACAAAAAAATAAGATAAAGGACTAAAGTGTTACAAATAAAAGATAAATGACCAAAGTGTTACAAAAAGAATAAGATAAAGGACCAATAATTATAATTTTGCCTAAAAATTATAAATTATTTTTTGAAGCCGTACTAAAGGACTTGTCTTGATTTGTTTTCCGTATATATGCATGCAATCAATGCATGGATAAAGAATCGTTTGTACAAGTAGTAAAAAAAGTAGACTTAATTGATCAATCACTTTCAATGATATTGAAAGTGACTCAAATATCTTATAGACGATTCTCCACTTTTCTTTGTTACAAGCCTTAATTTATTTCCCCTCAAACCCCTATATAAAGGATTGCACATCTTGCTTATCTCAACAACACACCTCATACAATTACAACTACACATTCACTATTCATCTTCAAACACAATGGAGAGAGTGACAAAGATGGTTTCAGAGAGGCCAGTGGTGATATTTAGCAAGAGTTCATGTTGCATGAGTCATACTATAAAAACACTTTTTTGTGATTTTGGTGTGAATCCAGCAGTTTATGAACTTGATGAGATACCAAGAGGGAGAGACATTGAACAAGCACTTTTAAGACTTGGTTCTTCTCCATCTGTTCCAACTGTTTTCATTGGTGGTGAACTTATTGGTGGAGCCAATCAAGTCATGAGTCTTCATCTTAACCGTTCTTTGATTCCAATGCTTAAAAAAGCTGGAGCTCTTTGGGTTTAATCATATCTCATCTAATTAATCACTCACTCAATAAATTAACTAACTTGTTTAGTAACTATGAGATTAATTATATACATAGAGAGGCAGAATATATATGTGATGAGATGCAGAAGATCTAGTCCTCCATTTAGCCTTTTTTTTAGGGGTTGAATGTAATGTTTTTGATGTAATGTTATATATTAATAAATCAATGGATCGATGAGTTATCTTTCTGTAGCAATGTTTTTTGTTTGGTAGAACTTAGGAGTAGTATTGTAAGCATATCATAATTTCAAATTGAGATGTCTTATTGAAACACACCTAGTCACACATGTTATATGTCAACCTAAATTAACCGCAACATATATAATTTTGGGTATTTATTTATTAATTAATGAGTGAATAATTTCTTAATAGATTCAACCCATAAAAAGTAAAAACAAAGTGGAACACATCATATAATTTTGGGTATTTATATGTATTATGCTGAAAATAGAAAACACATCATAACAATCAATGAAAATGTTGTGACAAGTGTGAGTGGGTAAGTTCCACATTGCTTAGAATTGTGGAGGTTGAATACTTTATAAGTGAGATGACCCATAAACCTAACATCTTAAGGTTTTGGTTTAAAATGTGGTTTCCAACTCATTTGTGAAGTTGTTCTTAAGCTCTCAATGTGGATGATCCCCCTTGGCTACCCCCTCATGGTGACCCAATAGTGGTATCAGAGCCAATGGTTCAACGAAGGGTTCGACCGGCTCCTTGTATCGAAAGTCTTCCTACAAAAAATGGTCAGGCGGCGTGTCCCGACCCATAAACCTAACTAACCTTAAGGTTTTGGGTTAAAGTGTGGTGTCCAACTCACTTGTGAAGTTGTTCTTAAGCCCAATGTGGATGATCCCCCGTGGCTGCCCCCTCATGGTGACCCAATAGAAAACACATCATAGAAATAGATTTACATTTGATGTGCATACAACTAACCTTTAACCGGTGGTTTTTTTTCTAGTTTACCCTTTGATAATTTGAGCAAGAACAAACTACATTAGTTAAGTACAGACACGTTAGTTGTGGGTACCACATGGAAATATATTTATTTGACTTGTTCTTATTGGTTGTTAGGTAAATACCTTCAAATTATCAAGAGGTAGGGTATGTTTAAACAATTTTTACTTCTCATGCATATATAAGACATATTTTCATTAGTTTTTGGTAAACATCCACAAATTATCAAGAGATAGTGTAAAAAAAAATCTTCTTTTTGATCTCTCCATTGAATAATAGATATAGGGAATTCGGAGGAAAAACAAAAGGGAAATAGAAAAAAAAAAAACAAAAACAGGTGTCTAATTAGAACACATTTGATACTATTTGTAATTATACTGTAAACAAAATTTTTTAATATGCAAAATTTGAGTTGTATTATTAAATAAATTTTACAATTTCATTTAGCACAAAAATATATACCGCGCTAACCACATTTTTAATATATGTGGGGAAGGAACCCTCAACATATGGTGCGCTTTTTGCGGCATTTTTTAATTGAGTTTGGATCGTTCGATCTAAATCAATGGATAACAGATTATACTGTGTTGTGAATTCGACATTAACTCACACCAATAATAAAACTGATGTATGGGGCAAGTGTAACAAGCAACCAAATATAAGGACGATAGAGATGATGATGCAATAATTCAAAGCAATAAAAGGCGGAAGATAAAGAACACGATCAATTTGTTTATCCAGTTCGGTGTTAACGAACCTACGTCTGGGGGAGAGAGCAACCCTCCATTCCACTAGAATCAAATAGTCACTTTACAAGAAATTCCCAATTGGGTTACAAGAATTAATCTTAATTCTACCCAAAATCCCGAATCTCTTCCTGTGGCCAAGAGACTCAATTTGACCTAGTCTACCCAATGTGATCCCACAAGATGATCCCAAGAATAGTTTGTCATAGGATTCCAAACCCTAGCCTTTTGTGGTGGCAAACCCCGATTCCCTACATCTTGTCCCTCTCTCAATTTTTCAATGAATAAAACACTCCCTATTTATAGAAAAATATATGCCTATTATTTTAAAAGCAATCTTTTAAAATAAAACCAAATCTCACATTATTTTTAAATATATCCAATTTAAAAACAAAACAGAATCCAAGTCAGATATTCTTCAAAAACATATTTTTCCACAAAATCTGCAATATTCTGACTTCCAATATTGAGATTTAAAGGCATATCCAACAATTCTCCACCTTGCCTTTAAATCGATGGTGATCCAATCAACCATCATGTGCTCTCCCCATCTTGAATCTTCTTCAAGATCCCCGGCCAAGTCCATGACCTAGGCGTTAGCCTCCACTTGCTTCCCGCAAGCATTACCTCTTCCCCTTCATCCTCGGAATGCCTTCCGCTCTCATGAAGGTCTTGTGTCCCACTACCACAAGATTTTAGGTAGCTCACAAGATTCACTGCCTCCTCTTCAGACTCCGGACTGGTCAAGTTCGTACCCCCTGAAGAAACGCTTGCTCCCCACTATCATCGGATTTTAGATAGCTAACAAGCTTCACCACCCCCTCTTCGACCCCCGGAGTGATCAATTTCGTCCTCTCGAAGAAACGCTTGCCTCTAATTGTCCATGGAATTTTAGGACAACCCTACAAGCTCCACCGTACCCTCTTCAGCCCCCGGATTGTGCCTTTTCCGTCCTCCTGAAGAATTGCTTGCCTCCGACTATCCCACGGATTTTAGGACAGCCCTACAAGCCTCACCACCCTTCGATCCCCGGAATGCCTTCCGTCCTTCTCGAAGTTTTGCTTGCCTCCAAACCAACCTTGGAATTTTAGGTGGTTCCATAAGCTGCAACATCAAACTCCCCTTGCACCCGACTACCTCCAGCAGTCCTACAAGTTCCATAGTTTGATCAAGGTTGCTTTCAATTGCCTCCCTGAAGATCCTCTCAAGGTCTTGCACTTCTTCAGCCACAATTTAAACGTTTCCCACAAGGTCTCCATGGTTCCCATTTGGCTCAACACAACCACTCTCCTCCTTATCTCCGATTAGATACCCGAGAGTCAATGTTGATAGCCTCCCACTCTTGGAAGACTCCACCTCAAACTGAGTTTCCACCAAAGTACACCAACCATCCCCTTGTGATAAGCAAGACCTATCCAATCGTGCTTATCCCTTCAACGTCTCAACCCTTGTTCTGAATTAATACCGCCCTCATCTTCACCTTCTACAACCCGTAGTCGTTACTCCCGGTGAACCTCTCAATATCCCCCTTCAAACCCATGGTACTTGAATCAAACGATCCCCTTGCCCCACGGTGGGCGCCAATTGTTTTGAATTCGACATTAACTCACACCAATAATAAAACTGATGTGTGGGGCAAGTGTAACAAACAACCAAATATAAGGACGATAGAGATGATGATGCAATAATTCAAAGCAATAAACGACGGAAGATAAAGAACACGATCAATTTGTTTACCCAGTTCGGTGTTAACGAACCTACGTCTGGGGGAGAGCAACTCTCCGTTCCACTAGAATCAAATAGTCACTTTACAAGAAATTCCCAATTGGGTTACAAGAATTAATCCTAATTCTACCCAAAATCCTGAATCTCTTCCCGTGGCCAAGAGACTCAATTTGACCTAGTCTACCCAAGGTGATCCCACAAGATGATCCCAAGAATAGTTTGCCATAGGATTCCAAACCCTAGCCTTTTGTGGTGGCAAACCCCGATTCCCTACATCTTGTCCCTCTCTCAATTTTTCTATGAATAATAAAACACTCCCTATTTATAGAAAAATATATGCCTATTATTTTAAAAGCGATCTTTTAAAATAAAACCAAATCTCACATTATTTTTAAATATATCCAATTTAAAAACAAAACAGAATCCAAGTCAGATATTCTTCAAAAACATATTTTTGCACAAAATCTACAATATTCTGACTTTCAATCTTGAGATTTAAAGGCATATCCAACATACTGTGTGTTTAATCTAGACCGTTCGATTTAAATTTAATGGTTTAGATTGATAACTGTGGGAAACTACAACTATAGCAGTAAATCCTCATTCCTATACTCCTATATAAAAGTTAGACTCTCCTAATTTTTGTCGTGAACATCGCTTGTAGTTGTACTTGTACCACTAATATTCAGACATGAATTTACTGTTGTTAATATATGATGTAGTTTCATGCTGCAATTATCACAATCGTCGATTTGAGATCGGATGGTTCAAATTAAAAACATCATTTTATAAATTAAAACAATTTAATTTCAGCCGACGATCAGAGATTAGATAGCCCAGATCAATTAAGCAGAATGCTGTAACTTTAGAAAATCTGATTCCCGAATATTTATTTTTTTGTTACACCACCAATATTCCTCTAGCTAGTGGTGACCATGCCACATTAATTATATTGAAAATACAACAAAGAAAAGAACAATATATTTGCATTTACGTACATTTAAATAGATTTTTCTAGAGATATCTAGGACACAACAAGCACAATATAATGCTGAATATATGCATTATCTAGAAATCTCCTAGAATATTTTTAATTTTTAACAATATTATTATTATATAACTGTTTAATTGACAAATAAATAAAATCTATATAATACCTTTTTCTTATTAAAATATAAAATTTGTTGTAAATTAAACATCATGGTGTTTATTTATTTTACAAAGCAATCACAAACACAAATATGACAAATATTATAGTAGCATACACATATATACAAGTAGTCCATTAAAAATAAACATATATACAAGTAAAGCAAATAGTAGTATTAGTAAAAATAAACATATATACAAGTTCTGAATTTGAATTTAGTAGTGTAAATTTTTCTGAAGGAGAGTTGTCGCTTATGGTGATCTTATATCTAATGGTTTTTAATAATGGTAAATGCTAAATATTGCATCCCTTGCACTAGTTAAGAAATCAAAAGTGGTAAAATTATCGTGAACTTATGTAGCCAATGTTTTTAAAGTGCAAATTATATTTTTTTAATGTAAAATTTATTACGGGTGCACTAGTTAGCAAGACCCTTTAATAATTTATCCCTTTCTAATTTGAGTATTTACCGACCAACTAATGAGAACAAATTATATGTATGTGAAATAAAAGTTGGTTACAAAGTTAGTTGTGAATACTATTTACAAATTTACTTATGTGACTTGTTCTTATTGGTTGAAGGATAAATCCCCCAAATTATGAAGAGGTACGTAAGGTAGGTCTCACCATACCTAATTTGAGATATTAATCTTTCTAATCGCGTGTAAAGATATCCGATTAAAATAATAAATGAAGTTTTGACTTCAAAACTAACTACATCAACACAGTCTTTTGGATCACTTTCTTCAATTTACCTATTCGACAGGTGGTCGTAGAGGGCGTCGGTCTTTTCTACAACTTATTTGGCTCTTATATGTGTGAGTTGTGTGGAACGAGAGAAATCAGAGTTTATTCAGAAACCCAGCACAGTACCTTACTCTAATGCTGGACAAAGTCAAACTCCATTCTTATCGGTGGTTAAAGACAACTACTACTACTTTAGTTTCAAACTATCATCGGTGGTAGTCGTGTCCGCTTATTTTGGGCCTTGATTAGTTTTTCATATTATTTATGTTTCTTGACACTTTATAATTTTTTGCGATCTCGTCGGCTTACATTGTGTTGAGGGAATTATTTGATTAATATATGTATTTTATTTTTGTCTCTTAAAAAAAACTAACTACATCAAATTAATAATCATTTGAATGATATTTTATTTGACACATCATTTGAACGCATGATCTCATCGTCTCCGTCTATAGAATATAGTTATCTCAACATTTCGCATATATACTATACCCTAAGCTCAACAAGCTGTTTAATACTAATAATTGGAAAAGGAATAGAGACGTTGACATACATAACGTTTTTTTGAGAAAGCAAACTTTATTAACACCTCAAAACGATGGTTATGAGAAGTACCATGCGAGGGAGCAAGGATACAATGGAAAAGGGGAAAGGTTAGCTACAAGAAAGCAAGCAACCAACCCACAGAAACAGAAAAACAAAAGCAACGACACAGTGGGGAACAGACATGCCTGAACCACACCACAACAAGCAACAAGCAGAAAAAAACAGCACCTGGAAACAAACACAAAACAGCAGCAGCAACACGAAAACTAACAACAGCCAGCAACACCCCAAAAAACTAACGATTAAAACAGTCTCCAGGGTCCCAACACCATTCGTAATAAAGACACGGAGGGATCTTGAGCCGAACCGCACTCCATCTCCAAGAAATAATCTTAATTTCCTCAACAACCTCCAAAAGCTCCTTTCTCACATTATTAAAAATGAGATCATTACGCGCCTTCCACATACACCAAATCACCGAATGCCAAACCAAACGAAAACCTTTTCTAGATTTCCCATTTTTTGCCGCCTCACTCAAACAATCGAATAGATGGAAAAGGTTTGGGGGAACCACAATAATCACACCAAGCCACTTGAAAATTTGGTACCACACACCAAGCGCCAATTTGCAATGAAGAAATAAGTGAGTTGAAGTCTCTCTCGAATCACCACACCAAACACAATTATCCACTAAATCATTTGGGATAACTCGTCTAAGTCGAAGATTTTCCTTGGTAGGCACTCGATCATAAAGTAGTTGCCAAGAAAAAGCTAACACCTTCGAGGGAGCCGGACTTTGTCAAATATTTGAAAAAATCTTTGCTTCAAAATTCGACAATAGAGGGCCGGCCACAAGATCCTTAGAGAGCACATCAAAAACGGACTTCACCGAGAAACCATCCGGGTCCCAATTCCACCACCACCTATCTTCCCGATTAGAAAGAGTAACATCCTCAAGAGAAGCCAAGAGATTGTTAACTAACTCCTCTTCCCAAATGAATAAAGCACGCCTCCACCCAAAGTTCCAAGTAATATGCTCTTCTTCCGCCGTCACCAAATCAACAATCATTGCCTCTTTTGTAGTTGAAAGAGAGAACAACCGGGGGAACATAACACAAAGAGGCACAATTCCAATCCATTTCTCATGCCAAAAACTAGTGATGGCACCATTCCCAAGACAACGGGAAAAAGACTCTGCCACCCAATTTTTGTTCTCCACACAAGACTCAAGGTCACAAAGATCTCTCCACCAAGTGGAGGCTAAATTTAGAGAGTGAGTAGTCGGCCAAACCGCGATATGAAGAATATGAGAACCATATTTAGCCGATAAAACCTCTTTCCAAAGGCCCAAATCATCACTTTGTAAAAGCCTCCATCTCCACTTCATGAGAAGGCTAAGGTTCACCGCTTTAATGTCACGAATGCCAAGACCCCCATTTCTCTTCTCTTGACACACCACTTTCCATTTGATCCAACAAAGTTTCTTACCTCCCCTCAAGCCGCCCCAAAGAAATTCTCTTTGAATACGGGTGATCTTAATGACTTGAACCGGCATTTTCATGAAGGAAAGAAAATAAATAGGGATGGAGTTAAGCACGGAATTGATAAGAACAATTCTCCCACCGAAACTAATGTGCTTGTTTCCCCACAAATTCAACTTTTTACGGAGACTCAAAACAACCGGATCCCAAGTTGAAATTCTTCTAGGATTTGCCCCCACCGGGAGCCCAAGGTACTTGAACGGAAGACTACCTTTGATGGAATTAAGAAAAGAGCAAGCCACTTCCATAAAAGTATCACTAACATTAACTCCCACAAGGCAACTTTTCCAAAAGTTAACCTTAAGACCGGAAGCTAATTCAAAACCTCTAAGGATCGCCTTCAAGGTCCAAAGATTATCAATGGAAGCATCCCCAATACAAAGTGTATCGTCCGCGTATTGGAGATGAGAAATACAAGGCCCGTGATTATCAATGTTGAACCCCTTAAAAAGATTGAGGTTGACCGCCCTCTTCATAGCACCTCCAAACCCTTCGGCCACCAAAAGAAAAAGAAATGGGGTAAGAGGATCCCCTTGTTTTAGCCCTCGGTGGATGTTGATATCGCCCGTCGGACTCCCATTTACAAGGACCGATAAACTTCCCCCAAAAACACACGCCTTCATCCAACCTATCTACACTTCATCAAAACCAAACCTCCTAAGCATGTACTCCAAGAAGCTCCATTCAACGGAATCGTAAGCTTTTTCGAAATCAACCTTGAAAATTAAACACTCTTTTCCGGATTTTTTAGCCAAGTCCACCACTTCATTAACCACCAACACACCATCAACTAGATTCCTACCTTTTATAAACGCCGATTGAGTATGAGCTACTAAGGAACTCATAAACTTAGCCAATCTATTCGTTAGAACCTTGGCAATAATCTTGTAAAGGCAACCAAGGAGCGAAATTGGACGAAAATCTCCCAAATTAAAAGGCAAGGGGACCTTTGGGATTAAAGCAACAAAATAAGACAATAGGCATTTAGGGAGAGACCCAATTCCGTGAAATTGGTCAAACATAATTCTAATTTCGCTTTTCAAAAGATCCCAATAATTTTTAAGAAAGGAGAAGTTGAACCCGTCCGGTCCCAGGCTTTTATTCCCATCACTATCAACAATCACTCTATGAATTTCTTCGAGTGTAAAAGGAGCCACAAGCAAAAGATTATCCTCAAAAGATATAGTTGGAAATGGAATCCCATCTAAATTTGGCCGAATTGAGTTTCTAGACTTGAAATGATTGGTAAAAAAACTCCCGACCACGATCCGGATTTGAGAGGGGGACTCAAACCAAGCTTCACCATCTTTAAGGGCCGTAATTGCATTCCTCTTCCTTCTAGCTAAAAGACACCCATGAAAAAATTTCGAATTTGCATCACCTTGAGAAAGCCACTTGGATCTAGACTTTTGGAAAATGTTTGCTTCTTTGAATTTTTGAAGATCCCAAAAGTCAACAAACAACTCTTTCCGCAACAAAACCTCATTCGGTGTTAAACCCGCAATTTCACCTCTAATGTCCAACTCTTGAATGTCAACCACAAGCTTCTTCACTCTACTATCCACATTACCGAAAACCCCCTTACTCCAATCTTTAAGTTTAAATTTGAGACCGCGAAGTTTTTCTTTCAACACAATAGCCATCCACCCATTTACTTGTTGCTCCCTCCAACCCTCCTCCACCACCTTTTTAAAATTTTTGTGATCCAACCAATGATTGTTGAATCTAAAAGGTTTCGGACCCCATTCATGCACCGCATTTTTAAAAAAAAGGGGACAATGGTCGGATATGTAACGAGAACCAACCCACACCGCCCCTACCCCCCAACACTCCAACCACTCCGGTGAGACTAGACATCTATCAATCCTACTCATCGCCACCCCATTTGAATGAAACCAAGTAAACCTTCGGCCCAAAAGAGGGAGATCAACCAAATCCAAATCATCAATAAAACCGCGGAAACCATTCATCTCCAAATTAGAAGAAGACTCCACACTAACACCCCTACGTTCTTCCGGCATCAATACAGCGTTAAAGTCTCCAATCACACACCAATTTCCATTACCAAATTCATTTTTTACCTCAAGAATATTATTCCAGAGAATTTGTTTAGACAAAAGATCACATTTTGAATAAATGTTTAGAACAAAGCAAATAGTTTTCGAAATTCCCCATTCTAGACACACTCCAACATATCCATCACCAACAAAAGAAAATATGAGATTAGCACTAGACTTACCCCATATAGATAGAATACCTCCACTAGCTCCCTGAGATGGAAAAAAAAAGACCAAGAGCAATCTGCCGAACCCCATAAATTGTGACAAAGCTGCTCAGAAATCACTTCTAGTTTAGTTTCTTGTAATGCTAGAAAATCAACCTTTTCCTCCCTTACTAAATCGCGAATTCTTCTCCTTTTAATCCTACCTCCCAAACCTCTGACATTATAAGAGACTATAATCATTGATTACCTCTTCTCTGCTCCCATTCTCCTTTCTTCAAACGATCACGAGCCTCATCATTTGATAACACTTGCACAATATCTTCATCTTGTTCCTTGTAGCAGAAACCAACTTGTTTTTGGATTTGAAGAAGTTTTGGTGCATCTAAATCCTGTTCAGGCGCAGGTAAATCAGTATCACCATCCCCTTCATTTAACAAAAGATTAATTCCTGACCTTGGAGTTTGAATTAATCCCGGCAAAACCACTTCTAAAATCAGCCCCTCTGGAGAATTAGGGACCGCCGACAACTCCTCATCATGTTGAGACTGAACTATAGGTGAACTCCCGCTGTTGTTACTGTTCGCTGAATCTGATTTTTGTGAAACCTCCTTCCTCCTTCTACCATGCTTCGAACTGCCACCCCTAACTGCCTCTACAAGTTGAACACATTTTGGGGTATTCAACCTGGATTTTTTTGGTCTGGGAGCACGCTTTCTAGATCTGCCCCTTTGAGGTTGTTGTTGTTGACATTCAGGATTGGAAGATGAGTTATTCGAACTAGCCTCATCTTGCTGTTCGAAATTTTTAGTACCTTGTCCCCTAGATTCAATCAGCGAAATAGAGTCCTCCAGAATTGGCCCAAACTACTCTTCAGGGCCCAAATTTGAATTGGAAATTAAAGAACGGGTTGGGGGGACTGATTTGGATCGGATTTTGTTACCCAAGGGGGGGACCCGACCCACTTCAGCTATTAAATGCAATTGATCAGGTTCTGGCCCACCAGTAGTATCTGTCCACTCCCTAGCCTGACACGTCGCCATCACCTCTTCCCCTCCTTTCACAATAGCCGAACTGCAGTCTCCTTTTACCACCTTTTTAACAAGGGGCCCACCTATATCTTCCTTAGTTCCAACAAAAGGCAGTAAGCTGGCCTCATTTTGAACTATCACACCATTTGTAACCATAATATTTTCTGACACTCCAATATCCTGCTGCTCACTACTAACCTCGGCCAATGAGCTGTCACCCTCACCAAGTACTACTTCCCCATGCTTACCAAATTGACTGACAGGAAAGTCAACTCTTTCTTCATCAACCTCTTCCTCCGACGGAACTCCACTAGCACCACCTCCAACCACCCTTGCCTCTGCAGGAAAAATGAATGATTCCACCCAACTACCTTCTTGATCCTCCATTCCACTTCCTTGTACAAACACAGGTTGTGTAACTTTTTCCTCAGCCACCCATATCGTGTAAATAGTCCCTAAAACCTTTATCTTTACTGCATCATCGATGAAGCCTCTGAGAGAAGTTGCAAGTTTTAGCCTAGCCACATCGAGTTTGGCCCTTGACGCAGTGCTTTCATCAAAGTCAAGGAATTCTCCATACTTTCTTCCAATCTCCTTAAACAGATTTTCACCCCAAGCGTGTAACGGTATGCCTAGCACTCTGACCCACGTTTCTCTCCTGTCAACATACAAAGAGGGTAACCAAGGCCTGAAATCTTTGAAGTAATAACATAACCAGTCTGCTTTTGCCTTGCACAAAGTCTCCAGCTCTCCTTTTCTAGGACTGTATAGCAAAACTTTGTTTCTTCCCATATCAGTGACTATTATATGGGGTAGCCCTTCCATATAGAGAGTTGTTCTGATCTTCCGTACATCAACCTGTAAAGCTAACACTCCGACGAAACTCTTCTCCAGATCTTGAAGAATCCTTTCATCCACCTCCACCTGAAGCACATTCTCCGCTTCCGCTTCCGCCTCTAACGTCGCCGACAATCACCCTTTTGGTTCAAGCAAGGTCGTACGAAACGACCGACCTTGTTGACAACTTCCTTCTCCCTCCCTTCTAGTTAGCAGTTTGACTTGATTGGACTGGTGAATGTGATTGTCTTCCTTCCTCCTCTCATCATTCCTATGGAACCGGGAACGGTTCACTCTCAGTTTGAACGAGTTAAACCAAACTTCTTGAAGTCGTCTGTTAAGTGACTCCTCGTCCCTAACCTCCATGAACTTCACAAATCCAAACCTTCTCCCCCATTTGTCAACTTTGTTTGGAATATAAACGTCACCCACGCGTCCGAACCTGGCGAATGTCTCCCATAATTCCTCAGATGCAACCTCGGTTGGAAAGTTTGTCACAAAAAAGGAGATGGATGCTTGATCAACTCTGTGAATATAACCATGGTGTTTATGTTTTGGTGAAAGAACCCTAGACCTCCCTCTTCTGTCACTTTCTCTCTCTACCCGCTCCCTCTCTCTCATGTTTTTTAACTTGATTTTGTGTCAACATATATATCCATGTGCTACAAAAACAACCCCAATTAAACTTTGTTATTTTTGAAATAAATAATTGTATTAACTATTAAGTATCTGGTTCTAAAAAAAATCATGAAAATTTAGAGTTTGATGGTAAGATATAAATTTGGATTTTTTCAAACAATTTATAGGAGGGTCTCATACTCACATTAACCACTTGAGCCAAATTACTTTATCGAAGAATATGACATTCTTTTTTGTTGGTTAAATAGCCTAGGAGCTAGAAATTTCACCCTTAAAGTGGATAAGTGGAATGATTGGGATTTGAACCCAAGACCCCTGCATATAAAATGCAATTGTCTTACCAATTGAGCTAAGCTCACGGGACAAGAACATGACATTTTTATTATTATTATTATTATTATTATTATTATTATTATTATTAAAAATTAAAAATATATGTCTCTAGTGGTCATAAGTAATTAATTTTTATTGCAACTCCCACATAGCTTTAATCATATTTTCCTTTCTAGAAATGGATGCGAATCTTACTTGCAAAAAAAGAGAGGTCCCCCAATTGGATAAATCCAACTTTTCTTCCAACGCAACAGATGCTCAAAGATAGATAAGGAAAGTATTTGGAAAAATAAAATGTTAGTACTACAATATTGATGTCATGGATCAACCGAATGGATTGTTTCTTCTTTTTTGTAATGACAAAATTTTATATAATGGATAAAATAACTAGTAGTATTGGTAATAAATAACGAGTAGACTACACAAACTAGTTGGGAATATGCAGCCCCCCGGCCCCCATGAGGTGCAGGGTGAGCAACGGAATCGGGTATCAAAATTTTTGGGGTCTTAATTTAAAATTTGAGATTCTATAATAATAGTTATATATTATTAATATTTATAAAATATCAAATGTATTCAATAGATTAATTTTGAGACCCTAAAATAATTGTTATATACTCCCTCCGTTTCTTTTTAATTGTCTTTTTAGAATGATAACATCAAATTAAGGAAGTGTATTTTTGTACGTTATCTTCCTATTATACCCTCGTTTTAATCCACCAATAAATTCCTATTTTTTTGCCCACATTTTTTATTTCCAATAGATTTAATATATTATGTACAAAAAAAAAACAAAATTTAATATGTTATGTACCAACAAAAAAAAATTAAAAAAAAAGATTTAGTTTTCCAAAAATATAGCATTAATTGGTTTTATGGAAAAAAGATAAGAGCAATTAACAAAGGGTATAATTGACAAATCATACCCATAAAATACAAAAAGGACAATTAAATAAAAACGCTAAATATGATAATAAAAGACAATTAAAAAGAAACAGATGGAGTATTATCAATGTTCATAAAATATCATATGTTTGATAAAAAAAATCTTAATCAAGTAAAAAAATAATAATTTAAATAGAGGTTAATTCTTTATTCTTTTCAATTTTTTAACATTTTATATTAAATGTCAATTTTTAATATTTAAACCATATCTTTAAATAATTAAGACGGGCCCTCAGAATATGTACAAGCTACTGCACCCACATTCGTCAAACCACTATCCAGTCATAATTTTTGGCGGATTTACAACTCGCTCATACTATAAACATGAGATATTTATCAAAAATTAGTGTCAAGAGCAGTGTTTTAAAAATCAACAATGCTGTATAGCATGACATATTATTCGTGTTAGTTGCACGACAGCATTAATTTGCCTCAGACTTCCTTACTTAATAAAGGCCCTTCTTCTTCCACTTTTGGATTAAGTAAAACAAAAAGAAAACTAAATAAATTCCCACTTAAATATAATATGATCTTTTTGGTTGCTATATACATAAAAAAATGGTTAAATATTTTTTTACAAAATTGTCAAATTTTGTTGTTTTTAGTTTTTATAAAAAAAAAGTGGCATATTTTTATCCCTAAAAAATTATTATGCATGTGGTTTTAGTCCACACTTATTTTTGAATGGTTATTTCGTAGACTTGTTTATAGCATCTCTAATAAGAGTATCAAAAATAGTTTCATAGACCAATGATTCATATCTTTTTTTTATCATTGGAGTTTCATGACGTGACATAAAGGGTATCAAAATTGAATGGTACTATATCATCAATTTAATATACTTTCTTTCTGTATATCAAATTAAATAGAATAGATCACTCGTTAGTAATCTATGTTACCCAGAGTGGTATCACCATTAGAGGAAAATATGTATGAGTTTGATAAGTATTATATGATATATTGTATGAACAACTTTTTAGTGATGTATGATATCCAAAATGATATCATCATTGGAGATGCTATTAGAGCATTATGAAAAGTTTCTATAAAAAAAAACTCAAAATTTGATTTCTAAGTCGAGATATTCGTCACTTTTGTCTTTATCTTTTGAAATTTAAACAATTCATGATTAATTCTTCTCATTTTTTTTACAGTTTTGTAAATAATTTTTTTATAGTATTCGAAACATGCATGAAAAATAAAAGAGAGCTAAAATTGCATACCTTAAAGTTTTGCAGAGACTAAAACATGTCTTTTTTATAAGAACTAAAAATAAAATTTAATCATTTTATAAACACTAAAAACATATATAGTCCAAAAAAATATATATACAATAGCATAAAAATATATTTATAAGTAAGTAACCAAATGGAGTAATTAAGTAGTGGTAAATTCTAATATGGACCATCTCATCAAGTGGTTCATGGTGGACTAGTTATGGATACTATTACAACGAATACGAATTTTACAAAATCCACCATTGGATTGAAAGTTTATTTCATATAGATCATATATAGAAAATTTTAGAAAAATTGAAAATCATTTGATACGTTATTGAGACCCCTCAAGATTAACGGTTTATTAAATACGGTAAATCTTGATAAATTCCAATAAAATATCAAATGATTTTTAATTTTTCTAAAAAAATTTATGAATGATCTATATGATATAAACTTTCAATCTACCAATAAATTTTATAAAATTCGTATTTGGTAGATCACTTGTCCACGGTGGACCACTTGTGAAGGTAGTCCACCGTAGCATTAGTCGTAAGTAGTAGTCGTGTGCTTGAGACGACAATTGTTGTCGTGCTCTCAAGCATTTTCTTTAAAAATTGGACCGGTCATCAAACTGGTGAGAGTAATGGGTCACTGATTCTTTGGACGAACACCTGATCACTGGTCGAACCGCATGACTAAACCGGATAGAACCGATTAACTTAGTTTAATAAACCAGTGTCTATAACAATACTATATAGTTAATAAACCAGTCGAACCGAATAATTCAGTCTCTAGAAAAAATCATAACACCTAAAAAATTTAACAATACTACCAGCAATATAAGAATCTTCAAAGAAAAAAACTATAGCCAGCCATTTTTGTAAGAATCTACAATATAATGAATGTGTGGTTATTGTTTTTCTTAAATATTATCTAGATTATATATTTGACGTAAAAAAATTAATATCTATTTATAAAAAAAATAATATCGATAGCAAAGAGTCAAGTATATACAAGTGTTATAACTTTTCCAACCTTTTTTCTCCTTTGCTACTAATCTCACCGTACAAAATTATGCCTCTAATAAATGGATAAAAGTGACACAAATACATGGTCCAAGCCCAAAATAAAATATAGGCTAAACTGTATATTTGGTCATTTACGTTTATTTTAGGTTTCAATCAAGTCCCTTATGTTTTAAAAGTTTCAATATAGTTCCCCATGTTATCAACGTTTATATTAGTTAGTCCCTTCCGTCAAAATTTTGACTGATGTCGTTTGAATCTTACACATGATTGACGGTTTGGACACGTGGACGTTCTTTTGGACACATTCGGTGCCATATGGGATGCTAACTAAATACAAATAATAATAATTAAAATTAATATATATTACTTATAATAATGGAATTGGCCCCAAAAAAATTAATATATATTACCGAACGTGTCCAAAATAACGTCCACATGTCCAAACCATCAGCCACGTGTAAGAATCTTACGGCTTTAGTCAAAATTTTGATGGAATGGACTAACTAATGCAAACGTTGATAACGTGAGGGGCCAAATTGAAACTTTTAAGACGTAAGGGACCTGATTGAAACCTAAAATAAACGTAAGGAACCAAATGTGCAGTTTAGCCTAAAATATATAACCCTTTCTTTTGGTCCAAATACATACATGAACAAGGAAAATTATCTTCTCCCCCCCCCCCCCCCCCCCCCCACCCCCACACCCCACCACCCAAATATTCTAATTTTCTCGTTGGTTAAAATGTTTGGAACGCGTTTCTTGAACTTTTTTTGCGTTAAATACGAACTTTGGAACGTGTTTTCCAAAGTTTTGATTCAAGGACAAAATTGGAGTATATTGGGGGAGGGGGGGGAGTCCCAGGGGGAGAAGAGAATTTTCCCATGAATAGTGGTTTATCAATGGAAGAAAATTTTATATGCTTCTTCTTCATCTTTTGCTCTTATGATCGTGAGTGTTTATGAGATGCTGATTATTGGTGCAAAATTAAATTTTTAGGGGTTCAAAAAAAAAATATAGGACATTTAAAATAAATTTTCACAGTTCTGCCCTCAACTCTATATGGATCTGCTCCTGATGTTTGTAATACATGTTCTTAGAAGGTCAGAAGCTGAGCTCTAGGCTCAGAAGCTCTAAAGAGTCAAGAGGTTCAGAAGCTGAGAAGCTCATGTTCTCAGGTTCTGAACATTCAGAGTCTGACCACTCAGACTCTGATCACGCAGGTTCTGAACGCGCAGGTTCTGAACGCTGAAATACTGATAGATAGTTAGTTAGTCAGTTATAGATTTTTGATTTCATCCTAGGTAGTTAGTTACAATTGCTTGGTAGTGAAGCAAGCCTCCTTTTGTATATAAATACCTTTGCCCCTAGTGGATGAATAACAACTTATCTTTTTCTCTATTCTTTCTTTCGATTCAATTCCTTTTCTCTCATTCTCTCAATTACTCCAACAAATTGGTATAACAGAGCCCGGTTCGTATTCATCGTTTTCGTTTGATTCCTTGATCAAGAATCATGGCAAACAATGGTACAACCTCCACGCAATTCCCAGCAAATCTTCCAGTTTTCAAAGGCGAAAACTATGATCGTTGGTGTGCACAAATGAAAGTGATTTTCAGATTTCAAGATGTTCTTGAAATTGTAACTGATGGAGTAGAAGAATTGGCTGCAAATGCTGATGATGCAGCAAGAACTCGACACAAAGAATTGAAAAAGAAAGATGCTAAAGGCTTGTTCATCATTCATCAATGTGTGGATTCTAATATCTTTGAGAAGATAATAGAAGAAGAAACCTCAAAGGGAGCTTGGGATACATTGAAGAAAATCTATGGTGGTGATGAGAAATTGAAGGGTATCAAGCTGCAAGCTTTGAGAAGGCAATACGAGATGATGCAGATGAATGAACAAGAAACGATCTCTGAGTATTTGGCAAGAATGTTGGCCTTGACAAATTTGATGAAGTCTTGTGGTGAAACAATGACTGATAAGGTCAAGATTGAGAAAATCTTGAGGACCTTGACTGAGAAATTCGATCACATAGTGGTTGCTATTGAAGAATCAAAGGATTTGGCAACTATGAAGATTGAAGAGCTGCAAGCATCCTTAGAAGCTCATGAGCTAAGGGTGAAGCAGAGGAGTTCGAACAAGGCAGTGGAACAAGCATTACAGGCCAAGACTCAGAACAAGAAAGGAAAAGATAAGTGGAAGAAAAAGAAAGAGGATTCAGAGAATTCAACCAAGAATTCAAAGAATCAGAATGTAGATTCCACTAAAGATGCAAATCGGAACAAGAAGAGTTCCAAGAAGAAGATTGATAAGAAAGAAATTCAATGTTACAACTGTCAAAAATTTGGGCATTATGCAAGAGAATGTCGTTCTAAGAAGGTAGCTAGAGAAGACAAAGATGAAGCCCAATATGCTAATGGAGGTGATAGTGATTCTGATGATTCACTCCTAATGGCAATCACAAATTCTGAGGCAGACAAGTCAAATTTGTGGTATCTTGATACAGGGTGTAGCAATCATATGACTGGTAACAAGAAGTGGTTCTTGAAGCTTGATTATTCAGTAAAGAGAAACATCAAGTTTGCAGATAACAGTCAAGTTACTAGTGCTGGCGTGGGAACTGTTCTTGTGAAAAGAAAAGATGGTCAAGAATCAACCATCAATGAGGTACTGTATGTTCCTTCTATGGCAAGTAATTTGATAAGCTTAGGTCAACTACTTGAGAAAGGTTATACAATGAAGATGGCTGATAGAGAGTTGAGAATTTATGATGCTAAGAGTAGATTAATTTTGAAAGCTCCACTATCGAACAATAGGACTTTCAAAATTGAAATCAATGTAATTGACCATCACTGCCTTGCTTCAATTACAAACTCTGAAGGAGATTGGATGTGGCATCATAGATTTGGGCATTTGAACTTCAAAAGTTTGAGCTTGCTGAAGTCAAAAGAGATGGTACATGGCTTGCCTCTGATAAGAACACCTAGTACAGTGTGTGAAGAGTGTTGTGCAGCCAAACAAACCAGAAATTCATTCAAGAATGAATTGCCCATGAGATCAACTCAGAAGTTAGAAATGGTGTACTCAGATGTGTGTGGACCTTTTGAAGTAAAGTCCATTGGAGGTAACAGCTATTTCTTAACTTTCATAGATGACTATACCAGACATGTGTGGCTCTATCTTATTGAGAAGAAGAGTGAAGTATTCACCAAGTTCAAGAAATTTAAGACACTTGTTGAGAAGCAAAGTGGGTGCAGTGTCAAGAAATTGAGAACAGATGGAGGTGGTGAATACACTTCACTGGAATTTGCAAGATTCTGTGAAGAAGAAGGTATAGTGCATGAAGTTACTGCTCCTTACACTCCTCAACACAATGGTGTTGCTGAAAGGAAGAATAGGAGTATAATGAACATGGCCAGAAGCATGCTAAAGGGAAAGAACATGCCTCATAAATTCTGGGGAGAAGCAACCTCAACAGCAGTACATATCATCAATAGAAGTCCAACCAAGAAGCTGAAGAACAAAACTCCTTATGAAGCTTGGACAGGTCTCAAACCAAGTGTAAGTCATTTCAGAATCTTTGGCTCACTTTGTTTTAGACATGTTCCTGATCAAGTGAGAAGAAAGCTTGATGATAGAAGTCAGCAGATGATTCTATTGGGATATCACCCCACTGGTGCTTACAAGCTTTATGCTCCAAAAGAGAATAAAGTTGTGATAAGCAGAGACATAAAGATTGATGAATCAAAGGGTTGAGACTGGATTGAAAGTACTAGTGCTGAGGACACCAGTTCATTGCTCAATAGAAAGCTTGTGCTTGAGGAAATAGATGATCAACCAGTAGCTGATCAACCAGAAGATGATGCAGCTGGTAATCACGCTCATATTCCTAATGATCAACCTAATCAGCCTCTGAGAAGATCTACAAGAGATAGAATGCAGTCAGTTAGGTTGAATGAGTATGATGTATTTCCAGATCAAGCAATAACAGAAGATGGTGAACTGATCAATGAAGCTATGATAGCTGAATTGGAGCCAGTTACATTAGAACAAGCTCTAAATGACTCTAAATGGAAGGCAGCCATGAAAGAAGAGTTAAAGTCTATTGAGAAGAACAATACTTGGGAGTTAATGCACAAAACAGTCAACAAGAGGCCAATTGATGTGAAATGGGTCTTCAAGTTGAAGATGAAACCCAATGGTGAGATTGCTAAGTATAAAGCAAGGTTAGTAGCAAAGGGTTTTCTACAGAAGCATGGACTTGACTTTAATGAAGTGTTTGCACCTGTGGCCAGGATAGAGACCATTAGATTAGTTGTTGCAATAGCCACTTACAAGAATTGGTCTATGCATCAGCTAGATGTGAAATCTGCCTTCTTAAATGGACCTCTAGATGAAGAAGTTTATGTGAAGCAGCCACCAGGTGTTGAGATTAAAGGTCAAGAGAACAAAGTGTTCAAACTGAAGAAAGCCCTCTATGGCTTGAAACAAGCTCCAAGAGCTTGGAACAAGAGAATTGATAGCTTCCTAATTGATTTGAAATTCACTAGATGCACAACAGAACATGGAGTGTATGTGAAGGGTTCAAATCACAGAGATATAATGATGATATGTCTGTATGTTGATGATCTTCTGATTACAGGTTCTGGCAAAACTGTATTGGAGAAGTTCAAAGCAGACATTATGAAGGAGTTTGAGATGACTGACTTAGGAGAACTATCATATTTTCTTGGAATGGAGTTTACTAAGACTACCAGAGGCTGTTTCTTGCATCAGAAGAAATATGTTGCAGACATATTGAAGAGGTTTCATATGAGCAATTGCAACCCAGCAATTACTCCTATGGAAACTGGTGTGAAGCTGAGCAAGAATACAGATGATGAATTGGTCGATTCAACCTTGTACAAGCAGATTATAGGTTCATTGAGGTACTTGTGCAACACTAGGATTGACTTATGTCATAGTGTTGGTCTGCTAAGCAGATTTATGGATCAGCCAAGGATGTGTCACTTGACTGCTGCAAAGAGAGTGCTCAGATATGTAAAGGGTACTAATGATCATGGTATTCTGTTTCCAAACCAGAAGTACAGTAGTAAGAAGCTGGAGGCTTATGGCTACTCAGATTCAGATTGGGGAGGAGATCAAGATGATAGAAAGAGCACTGCAGGTTACTTGTTCATGGTTGGCAATGCACCAATTTCTTGGTGTTCTAAGAAACAAGGAATAGTTGCATTATCATCATGTGAAGCTGAGTATGTTGCAGCTTCATTTGCAGCATGTCAGGCAAATTGGATTGAGATGTTACTTTCAGAACTTAAGGCGGTTGAAGTAACAAAGATGAAGGTGCTTGTGGACAATAAGTCAGCAATCGACTTGGCTAACAATCCTGTGAGTCATGGCAGGAGCAAGCATATTGAAAGAAGGTTTTACTTTTTGAGAGATCAAGTGAACAAGGAGAAGCTTGAGTTGGAATATTGCAATACTGAGATTCAACTTGCAGATATTCTAACCAAACCTATGGCTAAGGCAAGGTTTGATACTCTGAAGAAGCTTATAGGAATGGGATCATTGGAGAACATGGATTAGGAGGTGTGATGTTTGTAATACATGTTCTTAGAAGGTCAGAAGCTGAGCTCTAGGCTCAGAAGCTCTAAAGAGTCAAGAGGTTCAGAAGCTGAGAAGCTCATGTTCTCAGGTTCTGAACATTCAGAGTCTGACCACTCAGACTCTGATCACGCAGGTTCTGAACGCGCAGGTTCTGAACGCTGAAATACTGATAGATAGTTAGTTAGTCAGTTATAGATTTTTGATTTCATCCTAGGTAGTTAGTTACAATTGCTTGGTAGTGAAGCAAGCATCCTTTTGTATATAAATACCTTTGCCCCTAGTGGATGAATAACAACTTATCTTTTTCTCTATTCTTTCTTTCGATTCAATTCCTTTTCTCTCATTCTCTCAATTACTCCAACAGCTCCTCCTCAGTTGATGTGAATTCATTTTAAGTCGGGTTCTCTTACCTTCAAAGATGCTTATCTGTTTTTTGCTCCTCATGTTCAACCGGTTACCTGGCATAATTAATATATGTGTGGCTTCCTCACTTTCCTCCCTCAAAATCTCATATGTTTTGGAAGCTTTGTGTAAGGTCTTTCGACGGATGAACATTTGATGGATCGTGGCTGCTTCCTCGCATCACATTGTGATGTTTGGGGTGCTAATAATGATTGTAGTTTTGCTATGAAACTTTGGCAGTTTAATTTTAAGATATGCAGTTTAATTTTTTGATGATCACTTTGTCCTTTTTACAACTTCAATTTTTGTAGACAATATATTTTTTTATTTAATTTAATTATATATTATAATTATTTTAGAGGTGTACCCAATTTCATTCCTGATTCCGCTACTAAAGATAAAACCGAGATTTGCTGCTGTGAAAAAACACATAGTTTTCATACAGTTTTAAATCACAATTATTAATCACATATTGGACGATTCAAATTGATGCAATTACAAAGTTGTTATAAACAATTTCAACCACACATTTTAGATCATACAATCCTAATATAAAATTGTGTTAAAAGTTGTGTGTATTTCAACGGCATAAAATCTTCTTCCTTAGAGACATAGCTAACGCCCACCCCCAACAACTAGTTAAACACTAGACGTTGAAGCAGGGGCGGAGCCAAGGCCTGGCTAACCCGGGCTCGGCCCAATTTTTTGATATTTTAGGGAAATTAATTTAGGGCAAATTTGAGATTTTTATGCGCAAAATTAAAATTTTTGTTTAATATTGAGATTTGTCCGGACTTTATAAAATTTCAGACCCGGCCACTGCTCGAAGGACATAATCACAATAAACAAATTAAAGGTAACAATCATGAAGCCGTACCAAAGGACTTGTCTTGATTTGTTTTCCGTATATATGCATGCAATCAGTGCATGGATAAAGAATCGTTTGTACAAGTAGTAAAAAAAGTAGACTTAATTGAAAGTGACCCAACAAATATCTTACAAACGATTCTCCACTTTTCTCAACAAGCCTTAATTTCTATCCCACCAACCCCTATATAAAGCATGGCACATCTTTCCTTATCTCATCAACAACTTAATTAACACACCAAAACTTACATACATTCCTCACATATATCAATATTTTCCACATTTGTTTGTTACATATATTAATCACAATGGAGAGAGTGACAAAGATGGTTTCAGAGAGGCCAGTGGTGATATTTAGCAAGAGTTCATGTTGCATGAGTCATACTATAAAAACACTTTTTTGTGATTTTGGTGTGAATCCAGCAGTTTATGAACTTGATGAGATACCAAGAGGGAGAGACATTGAACAAGCACTTTTAAGACTTGGTTCTTCTCCATCTGTTCCAACTGTTTTCATTGGTGGTGAACTTATTGGTGGAGCTAATCAAGTCATGAGTCTTCATCTTAACCGTTCTTTGATTCCAATGCTTAAAAAAGCTGGAGCTCTTTGGGTTTAATCATATCTCATCTAATTAATCACTCACTCAATAAATTAACTAACTTGTTTAGTAACTATGAGATTAATTATATACATAGAGAGGCAGAATATATATGTGATGAGATGCGGAAGATCTAGTCCTCCATTTAGCCTTTTTTTTAGGGGTTGAATGTAATGTTTTTGATGTAATATGTTATCTTTTTTACGAGAGTATAATAATTTATAAATAAAAGAAAATGTTGACTAGTGTCCCTATATGGATCAGAGTTATCTTTTTGTTTGGTGTAGTATATATTGTAACCATTTCATTTCATTAAACTAATTTCAAATTAATGGTACACTGTTGATGATTTGAGAGACACCCAAACAATATTAATTATTAAATTAAGCCATTAAAAAAAACTAATTATTAAATTAAGAGTTCAAACATTGAGAACATAAGTCACTGAATTACTATAACATTGGCCTATCTAAAATATGTTATTCTTTCGTCTCAATATAAGTATGGTTTAAGTTTGTTTTACATAGCATATAAACTATTAAGTTTGATTTAGCGGTGAAAGATTTAAGTAATATGGAGAAAGTAAATATTTGTTTATGTTAAAAATAGGTGTCTAAATTGACACTTATGAACAAAGTAAAAATCATAGAAAATGATTTTTGACTAAGAACCCGAGTTTATCAACCTAAATTAACCACAAGATATATATCATAGGTGTCCACCTTTAAATCCTTGTCTAAAGGGTTCTTTCTAGAATCCACCCATAAAAAGTAAAAACAAAGTGGAACAAAATCTTACTATATATCTATGATCAAGAGGAGAGTATGATGTATTGACATTGTATAGCGTATGTGATTCGGGGTGAAAGGCGTGTGCTTGTAACATGATTTCTTTTCATCAAATAATAGATATACAGAATTTGGAGAAAATATAAAGATAAAAAAAACAAAAGGTGTCTTGTTGGAACACATTTATAGACACCAAATACATATGCTTAACCATTCAAAAAAAAAAAACAAAAGAAGATGGTTAAGCATTGTTGCTTCCTTTAAGCAAGGATGGATCTGGAGGATGACAAGCAGGGATGGATCTTACATATATATATATATATATATATATATATATATATATATATATATATATATATATATATATATATATATATATATATATGTTATATGTAATGTAGTATATTTCAACTCAATCTTAACCCCAATTCTACAAATATACTTGGTATTCGTATATTATAATAATAACTATATTATTTATATTATATAAATAAGAATTTAATTGACATGAAACGCCAGTGTAAAAAATTTATACTGACGAACAATTATAAGCGTTGGATCATTAAAAATATACATAATTCTTTAATAAATTCATTTTTTTTGAATAAGTTAAGAGCATATTAAAAAACTAATTAAGTTGACATTTTTAATCACCTCATCTTATGCCTATATAATTACATTTATGTTGATATTTCAAGTGTGAGTTGAGTCCCAATTCAAATGGAATAGTGAATGTTGAACACTTTATAAGTGAGATAACTCATAAACCTAATGCCACATATTTTCCGATAAAAATTAGTCACTATTAAACGACGGTTATAATAATAAAATAATTCAAATAAATGATGTAAACAAAAATAATCTATATAAATAAATTCATTAATTTTATTAATTTACTATTTTTCAGCCCCAATACGTGTGACAAGCTTCTGAATCTGTCCCTGCCTTTAAGTGGTTAAGTTTCAAATTGTGGCTTTGTTTCATGGTTAAAAGTTGAAATATTGTTGTTTTCTCTTGATGATTGAATTTAATTTGAATCATGGTTTTTTCTTGATGGTTAAACTTTTACCTTATGGCTTCGATTTTTTTATATTCTTTTGACTTCTTATATCTTTGTGTTGTTTATTTTAAGTTGAAAGTGTCATGAATATTTTTTTACTTACCGGAGGATATTACTCTTTATAGTTAGTAAGTAACTTATTAGTGTTAGATGTCTATATATATTTGATGTGATCACCTTGTGCAAGGGTAATTTTTCATCATTTTGTACGAATATACATTTATCAATATTAGCGCATTTAACTTTTCTCTCTTGATCACTTTATGTTAAGATCGGTTCTTTGAATTTGAATTTGAATACTTGAAACGAATTAAGAGAATGATGTGCTTGAAAATTATTTTTTAACCTCTTTGCATATTTTTTTGTTTTAAAATCAGTAATAATTAATCTATAATCAAGGTTCATTAAAAAAGTATTTTCAATTAAAATAAAGTAAGACTATTTAATTTATTTTTATAACAAAAGAAATAGAGCAAATTCCTTTACTTAGTAACAATATGCAAGAAATCAAATAGTATGCCAAAAACAACTCCAATTACTTATATTTCACTCTCTTAAGATTAAAGAGAAAGTTTGATTTGTCAAACAATTAACGCTTATCAAATTAACGGTAAAATATGCAACTCTTTTTGTCCTTTTTTGAATGGCAACTCTTTTTTGTCCTTTTTTGAATGGCAACTCTTTTTTGTCCTTGTGTCGTAATCTCACTAGTGTGAACAAATTAGATATGAAGCGATAGAATGAAAAACAAAAAAATACTCAAAAATTAAATTATACATATTGTGACTTGTGTTGTGAGTGTTAATATATAATAGGTAAAATCTAACTCTTCAATTTTCTATATTAACATTCTAATTTTAGTGCCCTAATTAGACCTTAATTTGTTAAAATTGTGGATATGATAAAGTAATTTTATTCTACATTTTATTTTATAACATGTACTTATTAATATTTATATATAATATACAAATAAATTTTTTTAATGCCCTATAAAATTAGGGGTGGCAAAACAGATTCAACCCGCCGAGCAAATATGTTTAACCCGCAATTTTTGACGGCTTTAGCAGAAGTTTTGAGCTCGGCCCATCTAGTTGATCTATCCCGCTGAACTTGCTTAAAAACCGGGACGAGGCTGGCTGGCCAGCAAGTTAGATGGTCCAATCCAGTGAGTAATCAAACAAAAGTTTTACTAAAATTAGATGGTCCAATCCAATAAAATACAACACTTATGTAACTAAATTTAGCTTTTTTTTATCTATTTATTTTGAATTTTTGTATTGGTGAATTTATTTTTGTTTTGAGACTTGTTCAATGTTGGATTTATAATTGTGCTATTGCTTCATATATTAATTATGTTGAATTTGTTAACTATGTTGTTAGATTTGATGGTATGTTGGTGTTTGATTTATCTCATAAGATATTTTTTCTCATAGATTTGTTTGTTTACAATTTTTAAAATAATATCGGCATATTTTTTGTAAAAACACAATTGTCAAAATAAAAATAAAATAAAATTAAAAGAAAACTTTTTATTTGACAAATCAACCCATCAATTTATCTGTCCGCCAGTAAATAAAATGAGTGTATTTTTAAACTCGATCATCTAAATTGACCCGCCTCATTTTAGAACACGGACTTTTAACTATGTACTACAAGAAATATTATTTTTTGCAACAACTTTTTTTGTTACAAGTCGTTGATAATTTTCCCAACAACTTGTAACAACTTTTAACAAAAAAAGTTATTGCAAAAAATAATATTTCTTGTAGTGATGCCACCCCTGAGAAAAATGATGCTATGAGCTTTCATGTGACTCAACCATGCCCAGGCCACCTCATGCACAATATGAACTGAACTACTAATTTATGAGCCAATAAGAAATGGCCCTTGGCTTTTACATAGAGCCAATGAAGTACTTAAATCGATCTGTGGGGAAGAAGGATCCCTCTATTTGATACTAGAATGGTGTGCTAGCACTTTTTGCAGCTTTTTTATGTTAGAGTATTGAACAAAACGTGGCGCCACGAAAGACTTGACAAATACGCAATGGTATATGTAAAAGTGGTACTAACTTAGTTTTTGACATGAACTTCACTTTGTACCTCAAAACCAAATACTCCCTCCGTCCCATTTTAAATGATTTTTTTTGACTTAGTGTACTATTCATTTTACCTGTTTTGATCTTATTTTTTTACTAATATATACATGCAAATATTAGCATATGAGATGTTGTTTGATTTGTCTCGACGAGTACTTTCAAAATATACCATTTTTATAATTTTTAATAATAGATAATTAGAGATATTAACGATTAAAGTTGTGCATTGGCAAACGTGTCAGTGGTCAAACAAGTCATTTATTTTAGGACAGAGGGAGTATATTCCTAGCTAGCTAGTAGTGGTAACCATGCCCACAATAAGGAAGAAATGAAGAATATTAGTATTTACATTTATATGGAATTGTCTAGAGATATCTATGACAATTCCAAGAATATTTTAATTTAATAAAAATATTTTATTAGAGTCCAACTACAAAACTTTCCGTAAAATACTACAAAACTTGATTTTGAGCCACAATATCCATGTGCTATATCATCGCAATGTAAGTTTTGTTATTTTTCAAAAGATATTATTTTTACAAAAATTGCAAATTATCATAAATAATAATTTATTATTGTATATTATTAAAAAAAACTGTCTAGTTGTCAAAAATAATTTATTGCTATTTCATGTTGTGCACACATCTTGAATCATATTTCCTTTTCCGGAATTGGATGCGAATCCTAGTTGCAATAAAAGAATTCCCAATTGGATTAATCCAATCGCAGCAGATGCTCCAAGATAGATAAGGCATAAATTCCAGTATTTGGAAAAATTAAAAGTTGAGTAGAGAGAAAAAGGACAAAAAAGTTACAATATTATTGATGTCAGGGTCATCTCTCATGAATAACTAATTTAAAAGTTGTTCATATATACTAGCAATTAACTTATTTAAATAAATAAATAATAATACTATATGTCTTAATATTATGCCTAACAACGCTAACAATACTCTCTTTTAAATTCATGATCTAGCTAGTTGATGAAAGTGAAATTCACGAGTCTTATCATTTTATGTGGGACATATTTTTCAAAACTAAAGTAAGTTTCATGTTAAATTTTAACCAATTAGTCAATGTTGAAATATAGACATTTTCTAACACTCATCTTATTTGTAATATGTGTAGCCCAGCTCTAAGTCCTTCCATAATATTCTTCCTTTCATCTCTACTTGCCGAGCGCGTTAATATTAGATTTTTTTATATTATTCTTTAATAATCTAGAGATATTTATCTAATAACCAATAAAATTAAACAAGTCATATGCATTTAAAGTAAAATGTGATTAAAAATAGTTGAGGGTATAAATCTATATATATACGCATTAGACTTGTTCTGATTGATTGATAGATAAATACACAAAATGTAGTGTAGGCCTCACTAATATTAAATACAATTGTGAAAATACAAAACACAAAAATAGTTGACTTGGATTACCTATTGTAATTACAACACGCAGTTCCATGCAATTTCAAATCGTAGTCATTAATTAGAGATTGAACGGTTCAGATTATTGCAGTTATAAAATTATTATAAATAATCTCAGCCACACGTTTTAGATCAGACGGTCCTGATCTAAAACTGTGTGAAAACCGTATCTTCTTCTACAACATTAAATCTTGTTCCATCTATTTGATGTTGAGATTCAATTAACCGTACATGAAACAATGGTAAACAATGATGATGAGATAAATAAATAATTAATTAAATTATTTTTGAAAGCCGTACGTACCAAGCAAGGACTTGTGATCATGATTTGTTTCCGTATGCATGCATGCATGGACAAAGAATATATCGTTTTGTAGTTGTACTAAAGTAGACTTAATTGTTCAATCACTTTCAACGATTTTCAAAGATATACCCAAATATCTAAATTCTAATTTACGATTCTCCACTTTTCTCAACAAGCCTTAATTTCTTCCCCTCAAACCTCTATATAAAGCATGACACATCTTTGCTTATCTCATCAACAACTTAACACACCAAAACTTACATACATTCCTCACATATATCAATATTTTCCACATTTGTTTGTTACATATATTAATCACAATGGAGAGAGTGACAAAGATGGTTTCAGAGAGGCCAGTGGTGATATTTAGCAAGAGTTCATGTTGCATGAGTCATACTATAAAAACACTTTTTTGTGATTTTGGTGTGAATCCAGCAGTTTATGAACTTGATGAGATACAAAGAGGGAGAGAGATTGAACAAGCACTTTTAAGACTTGGTTCTTCTCCATCTGTTCCAACTGTTTTCATTGGTGGTGAACTTATTGGTGGAGCTAATCAAGTCATGAGTCTTCATCTTAACCGTTCTTTGATTCCAATGCTTAAAAAAGCTGGAGCTCTTTGGGTTTAATCTCATCTAATTAATCACTCACTCAATAAATTAACCTTTTTCGGTTATATATTATATGAGATTAAATATATAGAGAGAGGAAGAGTATAAATATGATGAGTTAATTAATATTAGAGTTTAAGGCACTAGGTAATAATAAGTCTACCTTAATTGGTAGATTTGGGGTGCCTTTTAAGGATAAGGATCCCCTATATCCAAGTCCTCAGTTTAGCCTTCTTTTTTTGAGGTTAAATGTAATGATTTTGATGTAATGTTTATCTTTTTGATAATTAATAAATTATATGGATCTATGAGTATAATTTTGTTTTAATGTTTTTTTCTTGCACAAGTATTGATTTTTTGTATTGGTATATTATATATCTTCATTTGATTAAACTAATTTCAAACTAAAGCTATATATATAGGTACTCTGTATGCAGAGTTGAGGGACATTCAAGGAATAATATAAACTACTAGCTGTCGGTTCATAATTCAAATTTTGAGAACAAACATAAAAATGGAAACACATTGTAACAAATAAATGAAAGTATTCTAATCTCACATAATAGAATATACAGCATGCATATCATGACAATAGCGGAAATTATAAATATAGTATATCATGTCATGATCAATTAATCTTGGATTAGTGCATGAATTTAGGACGCCATATATAATAAGAAGAGAATGAGAAAATTTATCTTTTAAATCATCATCTTTAGATTGTTTTGGTGCCTTCTGATGTCTCCCGTCAATGATTATAAGATATGATATTATTCCCCTTCTTTCTCAAGCATCAATGGATAGGCATACCTATAATGACATATATCTCACAAGAAGATTAATTAGTTACTAATGTTATTAGGGTCATTACTCGGTCTATCAATTAATTTATATCTAATCAAGTCATTATCCATATGTCTCACGACATATATTTATAGAAAAACGGGGAGGGAACCTGCCCTTTCATGAAGGGTTACAATGGTTCTATCAATTCTTTTATGAATAGTTATAAGGTATCAGACCATACCCTTTCACGAAGAGTTGAATGATTCTACTCATCACGGATTCATTCAATTATAGACTACACTATTTCAGCACACTCACCATGTGATTTTCAACATCCATTTATCACATTATGGATATTTCATGACCCATCAGATATATATATCATATTCGATCAATTAATATTTAATAAATCAATGGAAGACGAAAACATAGAAATAAAATTTATTACACACATTTCTCTTATAGTTCATCTGTTCTTTTATAAGTGTCCAAAAACGTCGGATTTAGCGTTCCTATTTAACCGTCTATTTTGTGTTTTAAGGGTACGATTTGTCAATTGTACCTTTTGTCAATTACTTTTATCTTTTTCAATAAAACTAATTAATGCTATATATTTGAAAAACTAAATTTATTTTAAGGGTACAGATTAAATTTTGTTTTTTTTTTCATAATATATTAAATTTATTGAAAAGAAAAAGTGTATGAAAAAAATAAGAATTTATTGGTGGATTAAAATTAATATAATAGAAAAATAAGGTGCAAAAATACAATTTTTTAATTTGATGTTACTAAACGACACTTAAAAAAACAAAGGAGGTACCTTTTATCTGAACATAAACATTTAATTTACCAGACAGTCTAATATTGATCCGGTTCAAAGATGAATTCTAAAATGAAAGGGCCAATTTCTAAGAGAATATGAAAAATAGACCCAAAGTAATTAAACCGCCCGATGGTGCATTTAATTCATAAAATAGTAAATTGAACAAAACATTACAGGATAAAATAAGTTAGTACAAGACAGAATAAAATCATACCGAAAAGAGATAAAGAGATAATTTTTTATATTCGAAAATAAAATGAACATTTTTGTATTTTATATTATTTGTATTATGGGCAAAAATTTGTCATGTGATTTAGGAAAAAACAAAATTTCTTGTTTTTTTTTTACTACCTGTTTTGTCCAATCACATAACTAATAATATCAAAATCAAACAGAATACAACAAAAGTTATTATATCTCGTCCATGATTTTTAGCAAATTTCTAAAAGTATTAAAATTAACATGTTATATCAAATATTTAAATTATAACTCCATCTTTATAACCTTATCTAAAAAGTTGTTATTAGAATAATCAACCATAAAACAAAATCTTACTATATCATGCGGAGTATATATTTATGAAGACAAGAGTATGTATAGCGTATGTGATTCGGGTGCAAGACGTGTGTTGTTATGCTCAAACTAGAATAAACGTACTGTAATATGCAATTTATGTTATGATTCCATTTTGATCTCATCATAGAATAATTAGATATACGGAATTTAGAGAAAAGACAAAAGAGAAAAAATAAATAAATAAATAAATATAAAGAACAAGTGGTGATGAATTCTTAATGAAACGAAGATAAAGAATATGGGCACCTCGTGTTATTAGATAGAGACTATTGAAGTCCTTCCAACATTGTCTGTTTTCCAAATCCCTTATGAAAAAAAAATGATATGAACGAATTTTTAATCCAATGAAGCAGTGCATTTATTCCATTCATATGTGCATATATGCAATGCATGCATTTGACCTTTCGTTAATAAGTGCTATAGAATCTCATATTGCAAAAGTGACTTTTTGCTCCATAATATTGACTTCTTAACCAACTTTTCTAGTACCTAATTCAGAAAAGAAAAAAAATGTGAAAAATGATGATTGTTGTAATTGTAAGTTGAGATTCTAATTAAGAGTCAATTTCTATAGTAAGTAGTAACACAAATTATTTTCAGCAGCGCCAGTTGTTGTTAAACGAAACAGCTACCCGACAACAATATTCACCAAATAGATTTGGAACAAAACTTTGAAATTTTCTCTTCCCACCCCCCGTGACTCTTTTTCCCCCCGGATTTCCATTTTTGCCCCTAGTTTTAAACTTCGGAACGCGTTTTCCGAAGTTTTTTTTGCCTTGAAAATGAACTTCGGAATGTATTTTCCGAAATTTTGATAAATTTGAACTAGAAAAACTTCGGAAAACACGTTCCGAAGTTTTTGTACAGGGGTAAAATTGGAATATTGGGGGGTTAAAAAGAGTCATGGGGGGTGGGATGAGAAAATTTCCAAAACTTTAGGAGATTTTCTTTTGGATTTGGGCTGCTTCTAGTAGGAAAGTCCATTAGATCCTATTATGCTTGTCCACATTCATCCTAAAGTCCATTAGATCCTATTATCCTAATCCAGGCTAAAATGCACACCCTCAATTTCTAATTTTAATACCTACCATATTATATCTTTCAGTAGGCATGAATTTTAATAGCTACCGGACATTGTTAAATCAATGGTGCATGAACTTTTGCACAAATAAGACATATTGTGTTTGAGATAATTTGATAGACTAGGTTCGTTGTGAAGCAGCAAGGATAGATTTTCTATAGTGATAGTAAACTCTGATAATAATTACAATAGAAGAAAACCATTTTTGTTTTGCAGTGTGAAACGAGTGGTGTCTACGGAGGAACTTAAAAGAAGTTGAAATGAGAAGACACAAGATCCTGAAAATGCTGAATGCCTGTTTAGGTGCGCCGTTATTTTTTGATGAGTAAAGAATGAAAACTTACTATTGTGTGTGGAAAACACAATCATCCAATGAAGTTAAAGCTAGAAGGTCATTGTTGTTGGTCGTCTGGATTAGGATGAGGAAAATCTTGTTGCAAAGATGACAAGGAATTTGATATTTTAGCCTAAGCCTAATAGGTTCAACCTTCCGGTAGGTGTTACGATAATCTTAAGAAAAAATTGGGGGGCGGGCGAAGAGTAATTGTCTTTTTTAACTCGTATCAATAAATATTTTTACAAATATCAAATTTATTAATCATTTTAAACTTCGATATATTCTTTTTTTTGTACAAAGACTTCGATATATTCTTAAATAGTCAATTTAATCATTTTGCGTATCAACACCCACTTCTACAAGCAATATTGTGTACATCCTTTTATGGTATTATTATGCTAGCACTATCAAATCACTCTGTCTCCCTTACATTCTCTTGTTTATATTTCTTCGATCTCTCTTCTATTTGTCCCCTATAATTTCAAATTTGAATAAAATTTAATCTAATCTTTTCTTTAATTCAATTTTAACAAATCAAATATAAACTAATTCATGACTAAATTTTTGAAATAAAGATATACTCTAGAGTATAACTTTATCTAGAATTTAAAGACAATTTACTCTACGATGGGTGCTTATTCCGCTTACTACAAATGTCAGATTTGATCGGGGTAGAAATTTTGGCCAAGCAAGTAAAATTACCAGAAATGATTGGACATGCATTGCATTGGTCTATTAATTTCAGTCTCTACATAAGTGGTAAAATCTGAGACTTCGCTAAAATCCAGTTCTATGAATATTATCCCTCATGTTTGAAATATGGTATTACGAATGATAGTTTAAATATATAAATATTAAATTGAATAAACATCAAGTGGCTGTAGTTTAGTGGTAAGAATTCCACGTTGTGGCCGTGGAGACCTGGGCTCGAATCCCAGCAGCCACATTTTTTAACCAATTTTTCATTTATTAGGAACCTCTTCTTTTTGGGTACAATTCTCTCGCTTTTTTGGTACAATATTAGGGTTTAGGAAGCTATTTTTTTGTTTTTTTTTTTTCATTATGTTAAAATATTTTTACCATATTTCTTTGGATTTATTAAACTTGTCATCTCTTTCTTGTTTTGATGTACAATGTGAATCTTTTCATCTCAAATAAAGGTTGCAGCCCCCAGGAAACCTTTTCATGTGCAGGGAATTGGATAGTTCATAGTTGAAATAATTTCACCACTTAGCTTTGAAATAACAATGTCAAAAACATTTATTTGACCTTCCTAAGAAGACCATTTGTACACATATTTGAATCATTTACTCTCCATAAAAGCACTTTTTTCAACCAGTGTGATTCAAGATAATTAAGATATTATGTAAATATGCTCTCCTTCTCCCTGCTTGATATCTTTATCACCTTTGTTTGACTTTACTACCATATTCTCCAAAATCTTTGACACTAGCAGAGTTTAATTTGAATTTTCAAGTTTGAAAACAGAGAGTTGCTAATTACAAATAATAGAATATTAAATTTAACATAAATGATCAACAATACTCTACTCTTGGTCTTTTCCGATGGGTCAGTAGTTTAAGGAGTTACGATGTACTCCCTCCGGTCATTAAACAAATTTGACTTTTTTGGTATATTGAAAAAGTGATGTATCTGATCCATAATAGTGACTAGATACATCACTTTTTCAATGTACAAAAAAAGCCAAATCTCAGCTACCGTTAATAGACACTGTATGATACAAAGTTTATATTTACTTCATAATATGTTATTAGTGGTTGTTATCAATACTACTAATTGTCAAAGATAAATAGAACTGAGAGGGCGAGCTTAATACACAAAGTACTCTTAGTATATACATTTCGTCCTAATTTTAGACAATTATACACAATCAGATGCTTCTTCATATGACAAAGTGGCAGAAAAACTAGGAACCAAGTAGTGAGTTGTTCAAATTATCTACTTCACTGCACGTGAAACGGTTTCCTGGGTGTAGTAGATGTCCGATTTTCCATTGATTGCAATCTCTGTTTGAGATGAAAAACTTCGTACTGCGGAACCAACAAAGAGATGATGATCAGCATTCAATTTGAACTATATATAATATATTTGGAGTTGCTGTTTGACATTTAAAATAAAAGTTATATACAATATATGTATATCAGTTATAGTCCCAAGTATTAATTATTATTTCAAACTCCAAAGATGTAGATGTACCTGTAGTTGGAATGCCCTAGCTCTTTCTCCTTGAATAACTCCTCGTGTCGAGTGCAACTCCTACGACAAAATCTTATCAGCCAACAGTAACCATAAATAAAAATACCAGGGTGCTTCAAATAAATGATGTGTGCCATGTACCTTCTGTGTATCATCTAGAACAGCCTTGAGGAAGGCCACATCATGCTCAAGTCGAACGTTGTCAGAGTGGACAATGTTTGATAAGTTGTTAGCCTCTTCTTGGGCCAACTCTAGACCGGCTAGCTTCTCTCGCAGTAATTCTATCTCCTTCAGTGCATCAGCCAATTTTTTCTCCATTTCCTGTCTGCTTTTATGCACAGATGCTAAGCTTTTCTCTGCAGCTTCTCTGCTTGCCGTGGAAGCTGCCAGTTGACCCTCCAGCATTCCATTTTTCCTTATTAGGGCTGCTACTTTACTTTCATAATACTGATAGATATTTGTAGAAGAAAGTGATCCAGATTTATCATTCTCAGGAAACGACACACCATCATTTTCTAGTGCATCATTTTCAAATACTCGGTTTTGTTGATTTGACATCCCAGACAACACCTGTCCTTCAATATTAACCTTGGCTCCATTGATGTTCATCAGTTTACCACGGTCATTTTCATTTGTTATGTGATCAGCCACCTGAAATGTACCACAAGTTAAGCAGAACATTACAATATATGATTCTCAAATCTAGACATTTACATAATGTAATTATTATTCGCTAGAAGTCTATATGCAACAAAGTGAGAGAATATCATCTAAAAAGAAAATACGATAGTGGGCATAGCTCAACCCAAATGCCGCTAAATCCACAAAAGAACCTATGTGTGCATATGTATTTGGATATGTGCACTAGAGAGCTGTTTTTTATGTTTGGTCATGAGATGTGGGGGGTAACAAGATAGGATAAACTATATAAAAGTACATTTGCATAATCAAATCCTTATCTAATATTTATGCATATATATTCACATGTAGCAGAAAAACACTAGGATATGTACAGGGTAAATGCCTAAGGTATGACATCACGTTTTAAAAGCACAAGGCAAATGTATCCAGCTTTGAGAAATCCAACTAGTGTTCTTAAATTAGAACACACGACTAACATTAATAAAGAAAAAACGGTATTTTACCAGATTTGAGAAGTCCATACATAGTGTTCCTAAATTAGAACACGCGACTAACATTAACAAAGAAAAAACTGTATTTTACCAGAGGTAAAGAACTTCCATTTGAGTTCTTGTCCATCTTGACATCTGCAATGTATTCTTCATCGCGATCAAATTGCTTACGAAGGGAGACATTTGTTGAGTGGTAATTAGGATCTACAGATTCAGAAAGAGATTTCCTTCCAGACCCATGTTCAATTGCAGATGCTAAATTCTGTCTGGCAACAGAGTCAACTAAGCGTTGGGAACAATGATTAAGTTGAGAGGTTAATCTGGTGGATGACGAATGTTTTTCAAGCAGTATAGACGCAGGACCTTTGTTGGGAGTTGAACGTCTTCTAAGTGCTGATTCATTCTTATCCAATTCCAACACTTCCACCTGACACGTCAAGAAGCAAAAGGTCAGCCTCCATAAGAATGAACTAGAACAGTAACTATATGCTCTTTGTCAAACCTAATTTGATGGCTCTTTTTTGGATCCCCCAAATGCAACAAGATAGTCCTTTTCCTTGTATTGCACAAGTACCAAGCTGAAACCCTAGTAATTCAACATATTTTTAACCATTTTACAATCATTGACAAAGCATGGTCTTGCAAGGCATCTAGAAATAATAATGTTATTATTAATTTACTGCTTAATAAATAAACTGATTCATCATAAAATTTCATTTTGATAGTCATAAAAGTTTAAACAGAAAATAAAAATATCATATTTTAAAATTGAGGGAAAATCATTCTTAAAACTTTCATCAAGATTAAACATATAGAATGAAGTCTCAGATTTAAACATATTTTCCTGTAGGTTTTCGAAAACTCAGTAATCTAAACACCAAAATCTGAAGTGCAAAATGCTTCGAAGAAAAATCATGGATACTTTACGTCTTTACCGCAGTAAATGAAAAAGGTTGGTGAAGTGCATTAGGCTCCCACCAAATGGAATCTAGGGAGGATAAATGTATGCAGCCTTACTCTCACAAGCAGAGAGGCTGTTTCTATGATTTGGATTTGTGACCTCCAGGTCACAAGGCAACAACCTTAGCATTGCACCAAGGCTCACCCTCTATCATCGCAGTAAAAGAATAAAAAAGGAAATCTATTAACTAAGAGTTATATTTGAAGGCTGAAGTACCATTTTCCAATAAGATAATAGTCCATTAATTATTATAAATCTATCATCGACTAATTTAAGAATTAAAAACAAAAATAGCACCAAATGAGCCAAGTAGGCAGCATGAATCAAATTATAGGCACACCTTGTTGGTAGTGATAGAAGATGGAGGTGAAGTAATTGTCACAGACCATTCATTTTTTACAATATCAAAAATCAGAGTCTCTCCATGTCCTGAAAAATGAAGGTGGGGATACAGTGAACATGCATAATCCATAGAGCAATTTATAAACAAAGCATCAGTACTAACTAAAGTAAAATCTACTTCAATACTGTAATATTTACTTCCCAACAAAATTTCAGCTAGATCATTTGGTGCCATGGCAAAAGAACTTCAAATGCATACAATGTAAAAATGTAAATTAATTAATGTATAATAATATACTTTTTTTTTCTTTTTAACTTTAGAGTCAGAACTGAATTCAAAACCCTGTCAGATCATTTTCCGTTAAAAATATTAGTTCTCCAATTCTAGAGGCCCTGTGTTTAAAATTAGCCCAACATATTTGAATGCATAAAGAAATGGTAACAAAGTTTATACAGTCAACAGCAGAAGACTTGAAACAAAAAGCAGCAGTAATAAGGTAGTTCGGGCTAATAAATAAATTATTTCCAAGAAAATGAAGCATAACAAAAGTTCACATGATCAAAAGAAAGAAAGAAAGTAAGTAGGTTTAAAATGATTAATGTATGCATTGCATTGCATTACATTACAAAACATACGTTTTTTCCTGCTTCCACCACCTGTAATATACCATTTAGTACCACATAAAATGCCACAACAGCCAGCTCTTGGTGATGGATGGAAACCTCGAACCTTTACTCTTGACCATGCCATCTGAAGAAATATAAAGTTTTATCAAATGATAATATATAGTGAACAAATATATAATCGAATCAGCATCTTGGTGAAATCAAAAGGTTTCATAGCATGCCATTTGATAATATAAACATATTAGGGACCTACACCACTCACTGTTTCAAAGTCAAGTGAATATAAATCATTTAAGGTCTTAGATTTTGATGATCCTCCAAATACATACAGAACTTTATCATCATAAAGAGCTGCTACATGGTTCAATCTTGGAGAAGGTGCTGTTCCCCTGCAATCAATATAGCATCAAAAGCAATGTAAATTTGCATCAGATGATGATCATGAGCAGATAATCACATCTAAGTCTAAACTTTTTTTTTTCAAAACTCTTCAGATTCAAATCACTTACGTGTAGTGAAGTGGAAGCCATGTCAACGACTTGAGATCAAACATATGTAGATCATTCAGTTTCCTCCTTTTTGCATCTTCACCCCCAAACAATATTAAATAAGAGCTTGCCCTAACAACACTGTGACCATTGCGAGCAACCTACCAAGAACAAACCCTTCGGTAAGTAGTGCCTAACTATATGATGTAAACCTCCAGTTTCAAAATCGATGCGGAGAATTCAACTAATGAAAATAAATGTTAATTCTTGTAATGTATCATTGAAGTTTCTATGTTTATATTATTTCTCAGAAATTGTTTATCCTCTTGACTTACCAATAATTTAACTAGTCAGAACTGAAATGTAAAATTATGAATTTAACCTTTTGACAATTGTCGGTTCTTTAATTTCAACCAACTTACAAATCTTTTCCATTTACTGGACACGGGACAGTCTTCAATCATAAAACCTAGTTCTTAATGTTTCGATTAATAAATAATAACTATAACCATCATCATATATTACTAATAATTATAGAGAAAAATATTCCAATATACTAGTGTTGGTTCTTTATATCAGTAATGACAAGACAGTAATGCCTCAGAGCAACTTCTATTTTATACCACTAAAGCAAAAGAACAGCTACAAACAAAAATTCCTACCGGTATGTCTCCCTTTGCCTCCATGAGTGACCAGCACTCACTTTCTGTATCAAATGCCCATACTACACACACCAGAAAGATAATCAGAACAACTTCACAACGTGAAATATATTACATGTGAAGAACATGAATTGAACCTGAAATTCTGTCACTTCCAGGATCCGTTTTCCCTCCAATGAGAAGTGCCTTTTTCCCATACGATACCTGGTCAAGTTATCATCAGGCATAAGAGATTTGACTGAGACTAGCCAGTAGACACAAATAAATATCATCTTTGAATTTAAAACACAAAAAATGAAGTATAAGAATATATAGAAGTGCCCCCGGATACTAATCTTATTCCTCGCTGTCAAGTTCATATTTGCAACTTTGATCCATATTTCCTTTTTCTTTTCTCTTATATAATTTGGTGTGCTAACTATTTTAACTTGTTTGAGGCCCCATAATTCCCATATCATGCAAGTCAATAAGAAGAACATTGGTGGTGGCTAGAATTAGTGATGTATAGCGTGGTTATTCACATAAGGCAACTTTTTGTATTATATTGAGAAATTTAATTGGATGAACTATGAACCTTGATGCATGTTATTGCGTCTCTTAGACAATGCAGCAATGGAAAAAGGAACATTTAAATAGGAAGATGAGAGCATTTCCAGAAACACAAAATTAAAAGACAATTAAAATGCCAGCGTTGGGAAAATGTAACTAAATGGATATGCTTACTAAACTATGACCCTTGCATGCAGGGATCTTTAGGGGTAGACTGCTGGGTGACAAGTAAAGCTTTGATGATGCTGTGGTCCATGAAAATGTATCAAAATTCAGCACCTACATAGCACATTCACAATTTCATATCATAGTTTTAGAAAGGAACAAAATTGTTACTGTTAATGTGGATGGTGATAGAAAATCACACTACTATCTTAGTAGCAACAATAGACTCATACCATACCTGCACATCATCTAACAATCCAGTAGCAGACTCTCCACCAACCACTATGATCTTATTCCCAATGACAGCGGCGGCATGCTAGTATTCACAATGTACAAACAATTACATTACTACAGTTGAGAATTTATTTAGCCATAACTAACATTAATAGTAATATAGTAGGCATGAAGTGAATAAAAGTAACGAATGAAAGAGATATATACATTGAATCTAGGAATGGGCTTATCTCCAGAAATTGACAGCACTACCCAGTTCTCTGACCCGCCTGAGCTACAACTACTGATATCGGCACAAGCATTTTCGTTATCAATTTCATGGGAATGACCACTTGATCCTGTAACTGCATCCCCCACATCTTCTTCTCCATCACCCTGAAATTAAACAAAAATGAGCTCAAAACTAGAGTGTTCCCAATTACAATTCCGCAATAATAATACTGACAGAGTCTGTTTGGATTAACTTATTTGAGCTTGTCTACCTGCAGTTTGGGAGAACTTATGAAAACAACTTATGACAACAGCTCATAACATATATAAAACCAATTTACTTTAATTTTATCTTTCGCTACAAAAATAGCTTATGTAAGCTTATACATAAGCACTTATTGAGATAAATGTTTTTGCTATAAGCTGGAAATAAGTTGTTTATCCAAACAGAGCCTAAATAGTGAAATTTGATGATAAGAAAAGAAAGGTTAATTACATTGAGAATGGAGTTTTGAATTCTTTTGGGATGCCTTACAGTAACAGGACTTCTAGTTCCATCAGAAAGTTGTTGAACCTTCAATCTAACACAACAACACAGACCAATACAAATTCAATGTTACATTAATGTGACATTGTAAAGAATCAGAATAAGTAACAAATTAAAGGTTTATTTATTACCTTCCTAATTTGGTGCGTCTACGAGAGAACCCAAACATCTTCAGTTCAGTTCAGTTCACAACCCTCAAATTCAAATCTGTTTCTATAGACAAAGAAGGTTTACATTAACATCAAAATTCAAAACCCTAGAAGATTCTAAACTATTTATTAATATATTTCAATAGTTTAAGATTAAGTAAAAGAAAGAGTGATAATAATGTAGATCAAATTGAAAGTTTGTTGTCAACTAAAGTTGGCTCAGTTGATAAGAAATTGACTCCTACCGCGTGCCTTTTAACTCTCTCGAGTGTTAAGGCATGCACCGGTGTAAATCTCGGGAGTCCAACTCACTTAAACTTTTATAAAAAAAATAAAAAATAAAATTGAAAGTTTAATTGTGGGAAAAAAAGAGTAAAGAGAAAAAGGTTGAGAAGAAACCTGACCCAGCTTGAAAATAGTAGTGCTACTTTTGAGTTACAGCAAAGTGTGTGAGTTTGTTTTTTGGTAGTAGAATAGAAAGAAGGAGAGTGTTAATGTGTGAGATATTTTTTGAACAAAAATAAGTAAATTAAAAACAGGAAAACGACACCGGATGGTATTTTGGTGAGTAAGATTAATGAAGTTATTAGTTATGTAATTAGTAGTAATAATTAACTTGAGGTGGATAAAATGGTGATGCAGATCAGCCTCTGAAGCCCCGATACTCTAAAATTGGTGAAGTATCGTGTCTGATACGCACCCGATACCGATACTCTTCCGATACGTCCCGATACTCGTATCGGGAGAGTATCGGTTAAATCTTTATTTTTAAATAAAATAATAATATCCGATACGCGTCCGATACTTCCCGATACTCGTATCGGAAAAGTATCGGTTAAATATTTATTTTTAAATAAAAAATAATATCCGATAGAATCTGTGTTTCCTAATGAATGTCAAACTATTATGTTGTTACACGGGTAACTAACAATGTCTTTTTTTGGATAGTACTAATGATGCTGTATAATACTTAACTTAAGATGTATAACTTAAAATGTACTGGTGATCATTATTTTTTAGGACAATATTAATGAAACACAAATACTTAACTTAGTATTAATGATTTTAATTTATTATAATTAGTATTTTTTTTGTCTTTGTCACTGTTCTGAAGGTACTATGGTGTCCTACTATTTAACAGATTGTTTAAGTGTTTGGGTTTGTCCCAAAATTCTAGTATAAGAATGAATGCTTTATGTTTTTAATTGGTCAGCTGCAGGACATATATAATTGTCTGATATTGCTACAAGATGAACTTGTTGAATAGACTTGATGTCATGACTATTATATGTTTTTTGAGCTATTATATGTCTTTAGTTAGGACTGATAAGTCCTTGTATGTTGAGCCTCAAACTGTTTTGCTCTTGTGCAAGCTAATTGGCTTGTGTGTACTCTTTGTACAATGAACTATTGACGTTTATAATAATAATTATTATATTAATTTTTTGTCTTTCAAAAAAAAAATTATCATTATCAATATTATTGTGCATTTATATATTTAATTTTAAAATTAATTAATTTTTAAATAACGTATCGCGCCAGTATCGGATATGAATTTTTTAAAATTTTCACGTATCGGCGTATCGGTATCGTATCATATCCGTATCGTGTCGCGTATCGGGGCTTCATAGAGATCAGCAGATGATGATAATTAGGTAGGGGGGGTGGAGTGAGTGAGTGTGAATGTGAGGTCAGCAGATGATGATATGGTATTTTGGTGAGTAAGATTAATGAAGTTATTAGTTACGTAATTAGTAGTAATAATTAACTTGAGGTGGATAAAATGGTGATGCAGATGATGATAATTAGGTAGGGGGGGTGGAGTGAGTGAGTGTGAATGTGAGGTCATTGTCTGAATCCATATTTGCAGGATTTTGTTGGATGGGTAATAACCGTCATATATCATCCATACTCATTTTTGCTTTCTCTTTCAATACTACTACTCTCCACTTCTAAAATTTTAAAAGAAATTAAGAGATAAACATATAAAAGAAAAGGTAATACTGTAGTAAATTCCATCATTGTTATATTTTTTTATGGTTTTTTTTCTTTTTTTTCTCATCAATTTTATTTAAATGATTTTTTTCATTAAATTATTATTATATTGATACGAAATTTATCTTCTACTATTATTACTAGTGAGTGTTTTTTTAACACATTTTTAGCGATGAATTAAGAATTAAACTTCAACTCACATATTTAAAAGGACTAAAATTCTTATTACTTAAAACTAATTTATTGTTGGTCAAATGAAATTTTCTATTTCATTTAAAAAATGGAGATTGTAAACAATTTGAGTTTTAAAAATTAAATATACAACTTTTAAAACAATTATTTAAGGACATGTATTACAGAATAGTACGGTAATAATACATTTGTCTCAAAATATAAGGTCTTTTAACAAAAAATATAAAATTAAGAAAAATAGGTTTTATATTAATTTTGACTTTTTCTTTTCAATTTCAGATCTATCCTTCAATTATTAAGAAACAAGAATAATGATCTTCTATCTTCTATTCATTTAATTAGAGATAGTTTTATAAAAATTTAACCAACATACCTTAAATTTTTAAATTTAATTAACATGTCTCAAATATTGTTTAAAAAAATTATAAAATTGGACAATAAAATTTAAAAAGAAAAAACAAAATCTTACTATATTTTTTAAAAAATAAAGTGGTAATATTTTTATTTGCGAACTTATCGATAAAAGGAGAAAAGACCTATCTATCTGAGAAAAAAAGGAGAAAAAGTCTCTATTTGTGGGGTTTACTACTATATTGTCTCGGGACTTGGAGGACGTGGACAAGGATAGACCATATCTCACGTCAGTGTTCTGTTTGTGGACCTAGAAACACAACAAAGGACAAAACTTATCTCTCCAAGCATTATTATTACTAGAGGCACAGTTGTCCTCACATAGTAAAAGTCTAGTACCCCCAACCCCAAGTAGTAGTACACGAAGGCATGAACATGAACAATGTCGTCTTTAAGGTGTATATCAATTTGCATCCCCCGATAAGATCCCCGCGTAGATTACTCCGTTCGAAGTTTTGGGAATAGAAATTTTTTCTTCGTGGAGATAGGGATGAAAGGAAAAACTCCCCTTGTGGGGACTTTGGGACGGGAATTGGGGAAGAAGCATTCGTTCCTGCGGATTTCTCGAATTCGTCTGTTGCTTAATTATTATTTTTTAAAAATATTTGAAAATTCTAGGTATCTATTTTGCTATGCATTATGAGATATTTTGATTGTGAGTTTTGTAAGATTATGTATATTTTGCTATACATTATGAAATATTTTGGCTTCGAGGTTTTGTATGATTATTAGTAGTCAAATGTTTCTGCATTGTTTTTTGGTTATGAATGCATTATGTGTTATTTTTATTTTTAAAAAAAAACAATAAAATAATTGTTTTTTTTAGTAAAAAGGAAAGAAAAAAAATAACGTCATGCTAATTTCACTATTTTGACTATAAATATAATTTTTTTGTTAATATTCGATATCCATAAACACTATGTCAAAACCGGCCAGCGGCGGCGGTTCAAAACAGCATTTAGCGGCGGTTCAAACCGCCGCTAAATGCGAAGTGCGGCGGTTCACAAGCGTCGGTATATGCGGCGTCGCTAGGTCAATCAGCGGCGGTTCGAGTGAACCGTCGGAATAACCGCCGCTAGGTCTTTAGCGTCGGTTCTGTTGACGTTTGCGTCGGTTTACAACCGCCGCTATTGGTCGCTATTTTTGCATTATTTTAGAGCTTTTTGCGACGGTTTGAACCGCCGCTAAAATCCATTTTTATAAAAAAAATAGGTATATTGTGGCAGTTCTAAACCGCCGCAAAACGTTAAATTGTTTTAAAAAAAAATCCCTCCAATAAATTGGGTATTCACTCAATTCTCATTAACTACTAGAAAAATTAATCACCCAATGTAGTGGAAATTAAAGTTCCTCCTATCATTTACTACAAAATGAAAAACCATAATATCAATGATAAATTTTACCTTTTGAGGCAAGGATCAATTATATATAAACAAGATCCAATAAACAAAAAAGCCAAGAGGCTATTATCAATTATATATGAACAAGATCAAATATACAACACAGCCAAGAGGCTATTATCAATTTTATATGAACAAGATCAAACACAGTTTAACATAAGAATAATTAAAGTAAATGACTACTATTGTTATGCAATCTTTGAGTGACTTGAATTCATTATATTTGCAAATGACAGTTTGAACTTCAAGTTAACTTCAGCTTCCTATTTCTGGAGTTTTGAGAACATCAATTTCCATGTATCCAGAGTCTTCAATTTACAGGAAGAAATTGATGAATCTCACCTTTGTATCAATCTCATCCATCAGTGGAACTTGCTTATCAAATTCCTGCATTTGGCACATATGTAGAAATTGACGAGTCGCAAGTCCATAGCCCCATTTCATACACATTGTTATTTAATAATCAATAGAAACAACTTAAAATAGAACCAAAACATGAACAAAAGATATAGCAGAAGCAGACCCCTTATATAGCATTAGTTACACCTATTTTGCTTTATTAAAATATATATTTTTCATATTAACATCTGTGAAAGTTCATTAGTATCAAAACAGTGCTTGAACCTTGACATAATAGATTCGCATAAAACAAGTATGTCAGGAGAAACATAACACTATTATGCAAGAACATAGTATTTCATTACTTGAAACTATATGCCAGACACCAAATTAACTGTTGAGTACTAAACTATCCTTCAAAGTACTAAACTATCAGACCTACCTCCTCAAAAGCCCAATCATCAGCTCGGCTAATACCGTTGTTGCTTTGTGGAGACCAAATCAACCCTTCTATCATCCTACTAAACATGTTCATTTTATCTCCCAAGATTGATAACTCCCTCCATCCTCTTTGACCACGCATCATCTCATCCATTCTGCACAGTATTGAAAATACCAGTTAATAACTTTATGTCAAGGTCTAGGCACTGTTTTGCGAATTCCTACTAGAAATAGGCATGTCAATAAATAAGAATTTGATGATAAAAATATTAATAATAATAAATAAAAACTTGTAACATGATATCATCTTCCGTCAGAGTTTAAAGCCATGATCCTAAAAATCAGAAAGAATCTAGCAAAATCCCTCACAATATTATTCTTTCTATAAAATAAATCCTTTCACCATTTACAAACATATTATAATATCCACAATAAATATTAATCTGAAAAACATGATAAAAAGATATCACTAATTGGAAGAGTAATATGCAAATGATTGTACTTGTTAGTGTGATCAGGCACATATGTTATTTTCTTAATTGAAGGTACTGTTTGAATAATTAATCTACCCAAGTTGCAATCATCAATTGCTCACTTCTCAACACCGTGTGTGTGTGTGTGTGTGTTTTGAAAATTATGCAATCTCATTCTATTGTTAAAAATGACACAAGAAAGAAAAATACCAGGTCACACCCCTTCAGCGGAGAATAATTAATTCTTGAATAAAAGAAAATCCTCAATAAGTGGCAAAAATAACAAGGCAAGCCAAGATATCTCATGTTGCCATCGAAGCCATGCTGAAAACCTTAATACATGAAAACTAGGTTTGAATTGTACCTCATACACAAGAGACACCGACTAAGCTCAAGTGCTTCCAAAAGCTCTGAACATGTTGTTTCACCAATTGCATCACCCTCAAAACTTGCTGCATCCCTTGCTTTTTCTGCAGCTTCTTTTATTTGGAGCCATTCTGAACTGGTATTGTGAATGACTCTAGCCTAAATTTTGCAAACAAAAATAAAGTAAATAATGAATATGACTAAATAACTATAGGTTAAGTTGCAAAAATCATGGTTAAGTCAAGTAAGAAGGGAACCTGTGGCGTTTGGACTCCCAACCACTTGGCAAATTCATATCCGAGACATTCGGACTGTGTTGCCATTCTCGATGAAGATAACTTTATGACAGCTGCTGCTTCTTTTACAGATGCATCATCACTCCCATGGACATTGAAAAGGGCAAAGGAAGCAACCCCTCCAGAATTTATTGTTAGCTATGTGGACACAAAATGAGAAGAAATGAGACAAGCCTATAAAATAAGCACACATGTTTGAATGTTTCATGATGGATTATCTCCATGCTTTAACCTGATTTAACTTTATACACTTGTTGTTTTGCAGATACCTATACAAATGAAAACATGCCAACTTAGAACAAAATCAATAAGATGCAAAGTATTAGCACAAAACATTAATAATTTGGACATCTACATGTGGTTATACATGAAAGTGAACTCATAGTCTGAGGGAGGTCACCTGTCAAAGAGTTGAAAAACATATCTCTGCAACAAGAAAAATATTTGAACTCAGTCCCGAATTATCATCAAAACCCCAAAAATAGCTCCAGTTGCAAACAAAGGGAGTATAAATTATAATTGTGAAATTATTACATTGTGCGCACCAAATGACAACAAATAAGAAAACTTCATTGAATCATATTAAAGCTGAAAAGTGAAAAGGATCAACATATTATAGTGACATTAACAACTTGACTAATTTTTCAGCAGCTGAGTGGTTGGAGGAAACCTCACAATTTGGAGAGGGTAGAAAGTTTTTGAAAGTTGACATTCAGTGCTTGCTGGAGCTGATTGTGATTGAGATTCCTACATTCTCAAAAAAATTATGAAGAAATCAACACATTGCTTGTAGATGTGATGAGATTGATAGGTTCAACTAGGAAAAGTTTGCAACAAGTTAATTACCTACAGGTCTATAAGAGAGGCCCAATTAATAATAGAGTAAGGGACTGTCCCAGTCAAGTTATTATAAGCAAAATTTCTGCAAACAAAGAATGAAGATTGATAAAAATAATAATAATATTATTATAAATAAACTGAAGAGGGACAACTACATATATATATAAACTAGATCAAACACTTACTAATCATAGTGAGAAATAACATACAACATGCAGCACCTCAGGAAATAGCCATGTTGTAGTTTCTCCATGTTTACATTCTGCGGTACCTTTGTTCAATGTCCTGAACATTTAACAGTCATAATAAAAACTACAATACTTAAGAGTAAAATCAACCATATAGATCATCTAATTTCACACTTGAATTACTGTTGGTATACCTTGAGATCCAATTCTATAAAAATCAGCCCCCAATTCCAAAGCAAGCTTCAATGCTTGCATCTGTGCGTACGTGCTCATCGTCGTCATATAATACATTAGGAAATTAGGTTGATCGCCAATTTAGTCCATGAAATTACACCTGAGGATTGACCAACTTAGTTAATGAAATTGTCGAGGGATATGCCCAAGGATTTTCACTTTAAGCAATCGTTTTAGAATTTCATAGAACAAATTACCCGGCTCCTAAAATTTTAGTGACTAAATTGGTGTTGTATCTCTTCACCATATGCTACACAAATATCACGACTTTCTGTATAAATTTGATAGGATCTTATTGGATTATTCTTGATTAAAAACATGCCTCCAGAATTACTACATCTGAAGTTTCTTGATTAAACTGTGGTTTTCCATACATAGCAGTGAATGATTAGTATTATGAAATATCAATAGCATCTTGTTTCTATAATTTATGACTCGATAAACAGAAGCTTCTTATGATAGTGCTCATAACTTGCACCTCATCCTTTTAAATAATTGGAGAATAACTAATATATTTTACAGTACAAGATTGATTTTGAAGTAGATTTCGGTGAATTATAAAAAGGGATACTAGGAATGCAATGCTCGCCATTGTGCCTCATAATATTTACATAATCAGAAAATAACGAAGATATCCAACTATACATGCTTTATTTTGAAATATATCTCAGTTAATTAAAAATTGATATTATGATTGCAAAGTTCACCATCAAAGGAGGAGGAAATTCTAGGACAAAAGTTCCGCATTACCTCAAGGACTTTCTTACCTGTTTATAATATTATCAAGAAACTTAATATTTTATCCTATCGCGATAACTAATTACAAGCAATAAAAGCACTAGATTGCTATGATTATGTCCACATTGAATAATCAAAGTATACTGGTTGGCCTTGTATTTCAATAAGATGCAAACCTGATGCGTTGGAGCATATGCCATGGCTCTCTCACGTTTTGCTGCAGCCTCCTGTCTCATTAATATTTTGGATTGAATTTCTTCAACAGATCCCACACTGTCACGCCAACCTTCCTGTACCAAACAAGTGCAAGAAATACACAACTTAAGTTTCGACTCACTTTTATTTATACTATGTTTACAGAGGCCTCCAAAATTTGTTTTAAAGAAGAGTGAGGTGGATGACCTTCATTAAAATGGCATAAGACTTTATTTTGGTTTGTTAGCTTTGGACATTATTTATATTTTCCCTCTTTTCTTTTTTTTTTTTTTTTCCTTATCAATATACAAGGGAGAGGACCGCAAGTTTGTGACGAAAATCTAGCAGAAAAAGAATGAGGAAACATCTATACCTCAGCCAGTGCAATTGCCACTATATCACATGTCTTTACAATTACTTCAGAAGTTCAGTAAATCAAACTAAAATTCTCTAACACTATTAACTATCACAAACGTAAAATGTCAAATGCATGTGCCAACCACTTATCCCCGCTCTCATTTGGTTCAATACTCTATTGAAAGATACCTTCAAGTAACAATTGTTTTTATAAACCCCTACAAACAATCAGACAAAAAATTATCACCCTCTAGAACAATTGGGACGCACTCCATCAACCCATTCAAAACAGAATTTTCATATATGTATGTCTTTACAACAGAGTGACGATGTAAACGACTACGGTGACAACAGACACACCCACAATAAGGAGTATAGATTTTCAAATACTCTGATACATACATATCAATTTTGAATGATTTTTTCAATTAGGACTTCAAAAACCCTATTTCTAATTTTCTACCAGAGAACGAAAGTGTTTCCTGCAATTTACTGGTAAATAGATATTACAATAATTTTCACCTAGAGAATTGTAATTTGAAGGAAAGGCAAACAAATTATACATAGATATAGATACAGATTTCAGTTTTATACTACATATGCTGCATATGAAAGCCAAATCATGAGATATGAAAATAGATTTCGAACCTATGTGAAGGGAGCAAGTAAATTAAACTGAAACCTATAAGAAAAAGTAAAATTAGGGCATAAAAAAGAAAAATATCAAAAGAAATCATACTTTTGCGAACGACAAACAACTTAGAAATTTTTTGACGGGCGAGCGAAGAACAGTAGAAGCGGTGGCTGAAGACAAAATTGAGAAATCACGATGTTGTTGCAAATTGAGAAATCGAGGGAAACTAAAGGAGATTGACGAAGATCTACATGTTTCTTGATGGAAATTGATAGAAATCGAAGGAAATTTCACCACTGAAGAGGGAATTTTCCGCTGCGGGAAGAGACAGGTTTCGTGATGTTTTCCAGCGTGTTGAGAAAGAGAGGGTGAAAGAAAAATAGAGAGGGAGAAGTAAAATAAACCACGCGTGTTGATTCTTAGGGGTGGGTTTTTTGTAGTCAAATAGCAGCGGTTTGAAACCGCCGGTAAAAGTGGGAGCGGTGGCAGTTCTTAAACAACTGCTGCTATTTGACTGCCACTATTTTTCCTTTTTCTTGTAGTGAAATCTCCACGGACACCGTGAGGATCTATGGGGACAGGAATGAGGACAAATATTTCCCTACATTGAAGATCGGAGACTGGAAATATTTTGTGGGACGGGGAGCAAGGAAACTTCCTATGCTCATTCTCCGCCCTGTTGACATCCTTAGTTGTCTTGCCCTTGCCCTTAATAAAAAAATAATAATAATAATAATTACTCCTATGTTTTACACACAAATTTATCATTAAAAAACAACTGATTGTTTTTCATATACAATGAATCATATATAATAGAAATTGAGTAATTTAGCTGTTCAAATTTTTTAAATAACACATTATTTACTCAAATATAACGTGAATAATATTTAACTAGTTTTAGTCAAATATCAAATTAAGCATATGAATAGATACACCTCTGCATGAAAAAAAATATTGAAAAAGGTTATTGAAGTAATGAATTTATCTTAAAAGTATATGACTATTATTAAATTATTCTTTATGCATGAAAAAATGTATTGTTGATTTTTCATATTCTTTTTTTTTTTGTTATATTTTGTTTTTTCATATTCCAAGACAAATTGATAATATTAGTAAGGTGTATGTTTGAAAAAAGAGTAATAGATACTTCTAAAAATTTGTAATTAAATTGTCATATATTTTGAAACAATTTTTTTATAATTAAAAATAGAGGGAGTAATTTTTTTGGTACATTATTGTAATCCATAGGAGTAGTAAACTAGCGCCTAGAACATTATTTAATATTTTCTTTAAAATTAATACTTAAGCACTTTGTGCTTAGATCACTTTTAATGAAATCTTTTTGCCGTTTAAAAAAATAAAATACTTCTAATCAATTTCATCTTATTCAAAGTTTACTATCTCCTTTAGTTCAATATTTAGTAGATCAAAATCACAATTCACTCCTTTAAACATAAATATTGTATTGGTCAAAAAATAAAAACATAACAAATGCCCACAGATATAAGAAAACATCCTAAGAGTAAATAGTAATAAATACTCTCTGAAGCAAATTTTCTACCGTATAATTTTTTGGATTTTTTTTTTTGGTACAAATTTGCATCTAAACTATACAATTAAGATTGTATTAAATAATTTTATATTTTTATTAATTTGAATGGTCCAATTAATAACCAACTAGTATCCAGACCCGTGCCAAGCACGGGTAAAAATTCGTTTTTAGATTTATTGACTTATAAAAAATATATTTTAATATATTTTACTTGAAACTGAAAACTTAAATTTCTTATCAATTTATGAAAACACTATATATATGACAAAAAATATTAATTTCTGAGTAATTTTTTTTTTGTATCCATATATGAGTAAAAATATAGGTTCTTATAAATTACAATATAAGACCCTCATATATAAGTTACAATGAAATAAATTCTTATATTAATATATAATATAAATATAGGCCACATATAAATTATAAAAAAAAAATAGGATCCTCTATTAATATATAAATATATGTATCATATAAATTACAAAAGACATTTCCCATATTATAATGAGTAGGAATATAGACTCACAGACTCATAAATTAGAAAGAAATAGGTCACATGTTAATTTTTGAGTATAAATGTAGGTCTCTTATAGATTACAAAAGAAAAAAATAGACTCCTTATATTAACATATGATTATAAATATAGGTCCCTGTAGCAATTACAAAACGAAAAAGGCCCCATAATAAAATATTTGAATAAATATAAACCCCGTATAAATAGAAAAAAATATCTCAAATTAATATATGAGTATAGATATAATTCCCGTCTAAATTACAAAAAACAAAAAAAGCGTTGTATTAATAAATTACTATAAATATAGATCTCTTATATATATTTTTTTTAAAAAAAAAGACCCATGTATTAATATATAAATATACGTTAGGTCTCATAAAAATTACAAACAAATAAGTCTTGTATTAACTTATGAGTATAAATAGGACCTCTTATTAATATATGACTATAAATATAGATCTCATATAAACTACAACAAATAAAAAAGTCTTGTATTAATATATGACTAAAAATATAAATTTCGTATAAATATAAGTCTTCGTATTAATGAGTAGGAATATAGACTCACGGACTCATAAATTAGAAAGAAATAGACCACATATTAATTTGTGAGTATAAATGTAGGTCTCTTATAAATTAAAAAAAAAGACCATGTATATTAACAAATGATTATACTCCCTCCGTTTCTTTTTAATTGTCTTTTTAGAATGATAACACCAAATTAAGGAAGTGTATTTTTGCACGTTATCTTCCTATTATACCCTCGTTTTAATCCCCCAATAAATTCCTATTTTTTTGCCACACTTTCTCTTTCCAATAAATTTAATATATTATGTACAAAAAAAATAAAATTTAATATGTTATGTACCGACAAAAAAAAAAGATTTAGTTTTCCAAATATATAGCATTAATTGGTTTTATGGAAAAAGATAAGAGCAATTGACAAAAGGTATAATTGACAAATTATACCCATAAAATACAAAAAGGACAATTAAAGAGAAACACTAAATATGATAATAAAAGACAATTAAAAAGAAACGGAGGTAATATTAATTAAGAAGGCCCCTATTAAAATATGAGAAAAAATATAGATCTCGTATAAATTAGAAAAAAAATATCTCAAATTAATATATGAGTATAGATATAAGTCCCATCTAAATTACAAATAAGACTCCATATTAATAAATGGCTATAAATTTGGAAGTGTGAATTTTTTTTATCACTTTAGGCATTATAAATTATCAATCAAGCTACAATCATAACCAATCAAATTCAACACATAATTACAATTTATTTTCTCTTATTTTTAAGTTATCATCAAACGAATTATGGAACCAACAATATAAAAGAAAAACCATTCTTAGAAATAATTGTTGAATATATAAATAAGAAATAAATAAATAAAAAAACATGTAACCATTGATTCGGTGATAACTACTAATAATAAAAAAATATATAATATTGTCTAGAAGTCCTAAACTTTACTGGCAGAAAATGATGAAATTGTTAGGCCGGACATCAATGATCAGAGTTCGATATCTAGTCACTCCACTCCACTTTGTGTGTGTGAGTTTATGATGAATTTTTCATTTCATCTATGTACCCAATGTGTGTGTATATATATATATATATATATATATATATATATATATATATATATATATAATATTTATTAAAATCAAATGTTAAAAAATTTAGACTTTTCTGAAAGTACGTATATACATATGTGCACCTTGGAATCTGTATTATTATTTATCAGAAATTAACAATTATCATCAAAATATATTTGCAACATAGCAATTATTTTTGCATTGCCAATATATAATCATTGTTCTAATTGTAAGTACTTGTAATGGAGAGGCTCTTTAAATGGAAAAAGTATATGCAATTGATATGTAAATAAAAGTCATTTACATGTTGTTCTATAAGCTTGATAGAAGCCCGACGTACAATAACTGTTTTTCCAAATGTTGCAATAACTTATATAAAAAATAAGTGCGATAATATTTGCAAACTCATCAAGAGTTGTTAGAAATATAGTAGAAGCTGAAATATACAGTGAGAATTTAAAATCTTAAACTTTTCACAAAGAACGATTTATTCAGTTCATCGATCGATATAATTAGTTGAAATTAAAATATTTCTTTTTTATTTGTACAAAACATGTAATACACAATCCTATGTAAACAGAAAATTTACAAAAATAAAGATCACCTTGTTCAAAAAATATATATAAAAAATAAAAATTGCAATAGAAAAATACATGATAAGTATAAACACAACACTATTGAAAAAATACATCATTTTGAGAGAATGTGATGCATTTCTTCTTGCCTCTCAATTAGCATACCTGTCACAAATAATAAACAGTATTAATAAACAAAAAATATAAACACCAAAAGAAAATAATATGGATAGTAAAAATAATAACATAAAAAATCACACAAACAAACAACATAAGAAATGATGATCAAAGAAGAAAAAAATAAAGAAATTAAAAAAGTGGCAGAAGACAAAAAAAATAATGAGTATTGAGAGAGAGATAAAATAAGAGAGAATGGAGATTGAAAACTTGGTGATTTTTTACGTAGTAGGCTTCCTATATATACTAAAATAAATGAAACATATTTTTAATTTTGATTTTATATTAGGAAAGAATGAAACTTCTAAGAGAAGGAAAAAAGTAATATACAAACTTCTCAAGGAAGCCAAAAATCTCAAAAAGTATGAATCAAATCAATTAAATTAAATGCTAATAATGTGGACCAAAGAAAATCGCAACAATAAAAAATTATTAAGAAAACAAATTCATTTTTTTCTCCATACAAATACAAATAATTTAGTTTTAATTATTACATATTTTTTTTATAAAAATAAATACTCAATCAAGAAACATATATAAACTTTTTAATGAAGCCATATACTGTAATGCAAAATTAAAAATAATTTTTATTCATAAAACAATATTGATGAAAAAATTTGTTTTTTATAAATATATTTAATTACGGAAAAAGTATTTTGTTTTGTTTTTTTGTTACTAAATTAATTTTTTTAATGACAAAAGAAAATTAAATAGTAAAATTCAATTTTTAAAGAAAGAATACAAAAATTCCCGATTTTTTATTTTATGTTGCTATATGGTAGTGTGATATTTTTTATTTTATGTTACAAAAATTCTTTATTGATTTACTGCAACAAATCTCAATACTCTATTTCATAGTAATTGATATTTAAGAAAAAAATTTCTTTCAGCATAGTATATTTAAGTTTTTGAATATGAGACTCATTGCATGTTTTGTTCTAGTTTTTTATTTATGCATGCCTTGTTTGCAGGGATGGCAACGAGTAGGATCGGGTACAAGTTTCACACTATTCAAACCTGCACCCGAATTCAAATCCTAAAATTATTCGAGTGGCAAAATAACACTCAAATCCATACTCGTTGGGTTTGGATTTTTCCACCCAAACCTGCAACAAGAACATGCAAAAATACAATTTCAATATTGAAACACAAACATTTCATCAAGGTCTCTCAAAGAAATTAAATTACAACTTTCCATCAAGTTTGATAACATTACAATTAAAATTAAAGTCTACAACTTTCCATCAAGTTTTGCATTTATATATAGGGAAAATTAGGTAATTTAATATGTAAACGGGTGTAATTTCAGATTTCGGATGCGGGTTTCACACTACCCAAACTCGCACCCAAATCTAAACACAGTCAACTTAGATTTTCACCCGTTGACTCAGGTTCGGGTGCTGGTGGGCCCTACGGATTTGGGCTTACCTGTCATCCCTACTTGTGTGAAGCTAGAGGTTTATTTCTAGAGTAAATCTTTAATGGTCACAATAATTTCATCAATTTATTTGATCACACATATATGTGTTTGATAAAAAGGAAGTGTAATATCCCAACCTCTAATTTACCTAATTAATTCCAATTAGAATTTTATTTAATAATTTAGAATTAATTAGAGGTGATTAAATTAGATAAGTCTTGGGAAATTAAGTGTATGATGTGGAAAAATTAGGCGTTGTCTTTGAACCTAACCACACGTAAGTACATATATCTCATACATTGTGATTTAATTAACACCAGAAAAGTGATTTCCCTCCTCCTCAACTCTCTCACTCATGACTCATTAGCCTCTTCCCTCACAAGACAACACCTCACTCCTTTTGGTTGTGACTCATACTTCCACCCACCTTAATTCAAAAGATGTCATGCAAGAATACAAGTACTATGACTTGCTTTCCCCATTCACTATTCAGCAAAAATGATAAGACAAAACTCAAGCTCTCTTTCTCTCTTCTCTCTCACGCCTAAACAACACACATCACCACCACCACCACCACCACCTTGCATGTATATATATGTACATATGTTAATTCATTGTGACTTAACCCCTTCACAAACTCAGCAACAGAAATCAAACCCTCTCATTTATCTCTTCTCTCACGAACCGCAACAACAACAACTTCAATCCATCACTTTTCTAGCCAACGGAATTGCATGCATGCCAAACCAAGAACACCCACTGTGTTCTACAATAGAGAACCTCAATTTCAAATCCCTTAGCCTCAGTAATTCAGTTAACAAAAACCCCAATTCTTAGAGCAAGCTAGAAGTTCCAAGTTCAACCAATTTCATCAAAATTCCAATTTGTCCAGTTTGAATTTGTGGGTGTAGCTGGGAGTTCAGTAGATGTTAGAAGAGCTCAGGAATCAAGTTTAAAGCTTCATTCCAGGTGGGTTCTTAGGCTAGTTTAGTTAGTCTTCCCCAATTTATGAAATATGCATGTTAACCTAGGTAATTAGGAAAATATTGTGTGAGGGGAAATAACTCCCAATTTTCCCTCCATTCTGTCAAATATTATGTCTATTATGTGATTGCACTGTTTTAAAAGAGGATTGTAAGTGATTTCTTTGTAAAATTATCAAAATTCGCAAAACAGAGTGTTTTCCGTAGTAACTCGCCACGGCGAGCCTTCATGGCGAAATAACAACTTCTGGGCTGATGAAACTCGCCATGGCGAACGTTTGCTCGCCTCGCGAGTTGATTTAGGCCAGAACCAGTTTACTCGCCATGGCGAGCAGATTTCTCGCCATGGCGAGCTTGTGCGGGAAATTTTACCAGTTTACTCGCCATGGCGAGCAGATTTCCCGCCATGGCGAGCTGGCAGAATTAACTCATCTTTTCAAATTTTCCTAAAATCCATCACTCGTTTTATATCCTCTATTATTTCAGATGTTTTGCAATTGTGTAATTAATATAATGTTTGCACAGGAGGTCAGTCACAATTGGAATCTTAGGGTATAACTTAGAATTTAATTAGGTTTGTATGCTCCCCGGGTTTTGGGAAGTTATGGTAGTATGAATAATATTAGTTACAGTCACTTAGGAGCGATTTTGAATTGTCGCATGTGGATTTCCCAATGGGAGTATCCATCAGGTTATGTATTTGTGAGCTGTATGCCGTGATCGGATCGATCGACGGACAAGGCGGGCCTCCGAGATATGCTCACCTCGGAGAATCCTTGCGGTTAAAATGAATAAGAGTTTTTATCTGTATTACACCTTTAATTTCAGTATTATGTTATGATTATGAATATGTTAGCATGTTATGACTGTTTAGGATCCCCCGGTGTAGTCACCTCTAGGAGTGTAGTAGGACTCACTGAGGCTTAGTAGTCTCACCCCACTCCAAACCAATTTTTTTTAGGTAGACAGGTTATCTGGAACAAGGACCAGGATGGAGCTGATGATTAGAGCTGAGCTTGGATCATCGCATTAGACGATTTTAGTCTTCCCTTGCTTTAGTTATCTGTATATCTTGGATTTTATTCTGTTCTGCTGTGTTGTTCAAGTTCATCCACTGTAGCTAAAGAAATATTTTGTAACAAATTTGTTTACCTCGTTAAATTTAAATATACTCAGATCCATTTATTTATGTCTTGACTAAATATTCTAGATATTTTAGTTGAGGCGTTATAATTGGTATCAGAGCAGGTCGATCCAGTATCGGACCTTGCCATGAGTCATTTCAACCCTTTCTAAGTAATACAGACCCTTTGGATCTGAACTGTTTACGCTGAAACCATCGCGTGCTGAGCCTGATCAACTCAGTATTGTGTATGGTAGGCAGGGTATTATGGTTGAGAGCTGAAGTGGACTCTGAAATTCCAGCGTTAAGATCGTGGTGAAGATGCAATCAAGGAGCAGTCGTTGAAGAAAAATCCTATAAGTGGATAATGGAACGGTGACAAATGGTGTCACAGAAGTAAGAAGTAAGCCTGGAATTTGTAATGAAGCAGCCAAGCGAATGAATTAATCTTGTGACGTACCAAGCCAGGAGAAGTGTCGTAGTTTGAAGGAAATGCAAGTATACCATTAGACGGAAATGTGTAGTGCATAACCGTAATCTACTGACACTGTGTGTCATGTAAATCTCCTGAACCTAGAAAACAACTTTATCCTACCGAGCCTAAAGTTAGCCAAGTCTATTAACCGAGTAACAACCAGTTAAGATTATCCTAAGTCTATCAATCTTTAAATATTCTCAATGGGATGAGTACACCCTTTCCAATAGGTAGGAACCAATATTATACGGAAACCACTAGGAACATAGTTTTAACTAGTATAATGATTAGGGTTCTTTATTAGATGTATCGTACCTGAGGAGACCTTTTAAGTAGCACCTTATCAGACCACCCTCTAGAATGCTCTCAAATAAGTTACCTTGACCCTTCAACTCTTAACGACATTTCTACCTCACCATCCTGAGCCAAGTTACGTTTAGTGCAACAAATTAAGAATTACCTTTTAAACTATACCAGTCGTTAGCAGTAAACCCAGCATTACCAGCCAATTAGATAACTCTATAGGAATAGTTGAATCAGAATGCATACTTTAACTTTCCCTTACCGTGAACTATTAACTTAACATTTACGATGCTACCTTTAGATGCCAATAGTATAGAGTCTCTTACCAACTTATACCGGGAACCACACCAAGCCATCATATGTTAAGTTTTGATTAGAATGACAATTAAGAATTACCTATAGCACAAACATTCGCCGAAGATAACCCGTTGAATATTATCTTTGAGTAGTTTAGAAGCCATTAGGTCCAGTTCAATGTTAATCTGTCTATCCATCAAATAAATTTATGTGATTCATTCAGCTAAAGAATTAATAGGAACGTCTCGCCTACCAATTGGAGATGTTGACTAGAAACCGTTAGGTTAGTAATTTAGTAACATGGACCAGTTAGCTATCGGTTAAGGAATAGATTTGACCGGCCATATTTTACCACTACTTTAGTATCAGACAGTAGCCGACACAATTTGATTAGATTAATAAGTATAAGTCACTATTAAGACATCAGCCCTCCAGACCAACCATTGAGATATATGCGTTAGTTATCTAGTAATAAGTGACCCATAAATATGACTTTAGCCTTAACTAGCCACCTGACACTTCCACTTGTTCAGACCTTTCAACTATGAGACTATTAGAAGCAGATAGACCTACCGGTGAGAACTTGTCAGCAAGAAACTTAAGTAAAAACCTAGTTGTCCTAATCTAGGAGAACTGACAGAAGAAATAGAACCCTGGAACATAAGTCTGAACCCAACAGGAGGCTAATCTTCAATTACCTTATTAGTCTTAGAGATCCTAATTTAGAAAAACTGAACAATGCCCAGTTTCACGTTCACGAGTCTTGGAACACCGCGAACGTGAGTACTCCCTAACTTGTCTGATCATACCTCAGACGTGGGTTGTCCTCTCGTGCCTTGAATGCTTGTCAGTCTCATGCAATGCATAAATTCAGATTAAGATGCTAACTTTTCAAAATTTCTCGAAGGCAGTTTGTAAAACTAATAGTGCCAAACGTCACTCTTAGGCAATCGCATTTTGTGTTATCAGTTTCCTTTCAGTTGTGTTATAGCAGCTTCTACCTGTCTGCGTAGGTCAATTATTCTTGAGAAGGTCAAGAATAATTTCAGTTCAAGTTCATGCTCGTTTCAGTTGATCTGTCAATCAACGTTCTTCAAACCACTCCGGTGAAACTTACCTAGCTCTGTGCCAGTGAATCCTTTAGACATTCGTACGAAAGAACGTCGAAATCAGTATTCCAATCAAAATTAGATAACTCTTCTTTATAGAGCCTTATCAACTAAATTCAGATTAAGTTTCAGATCCACTCAGCTTAAGGAAACTAAGAGGATAAGAATGATATCTGTATTAGCTGCCTTTTTCAAATTCATTCTCTGTCCGAACGTGAATACCTTCTAGATCCATTTCCGTACCGTGTGAGACCCAACCCCTAACCCGAATATCATGACCAGAATATTCTAACTTTTAGTTTGGTTGTCAACAATCGGACCAGATAAGTATAAGTGTTAGTGACTCGGTTAGAATAGTATACCTTGCCCTTGGAAACCATTTTCTATCCTGAGTGATCTGTTAGTTAACCTATTGATCTTCCCAAGCCAAGCAACTCATTCGGTTCCAGCAACACAAGTTCAAACCTTACTGTGCAATTAGCCAAGATTAGGACTCGACTGATTTAGCCAAACTCCGTAGGATGGTTACCGATAACGGTTTCAAACAAGATTAACCATTAACCCTGAGAGATAGTCGGAACCTAAGTGCATCCGCATGTTGAATGTACAACTCGATCATCGTGTCGTGCCAGAATGGATTAAAATTGTAGGTGGGATTTTATCGGATAACAATAGGTTCGTCTGCGGATGAGTCTAACTCGTTGGTAGAAGAATCAGTAGTGTTTAGACAATTTTCCACTCGTTTTATATTTCGATCGATTCTGGAGTAATTGGACAACACGTGGTACAGGGGTACAATCGACACGCCATGCATAATAGTGTTCGGAAAGGAGAACGACTATGGGAAGGAAGAGTTAGAACTTGCCAATAGGAATACTCAAGCTTTTACCCTTCAATTAATTATTTAGCATTGCCGCCAGTTTTGTGAGGACCTAACCAGACCAGATACCGACCTCTCACATTAGTAAAGTAGTGGAGTCATCGCCGTTAGTAGCTGAAGAAGAGGAACGTAGTAGGTGAAGTAGAGATGGATCAGACTAAGGCGATAGGAACGCTGTCAGGAGGTGACAGTAAGTATTCGAATCAGAGTGCGCAGCACTGAGACTTTTGAGATTATGAGAGTAACCTTTAGCCAGTAACCTTAAGAGATGAAAGTTTTATTCCAGGAGATTGAATGAAAACGATCGGAAATAGGAGATCATGTTTCTCGTAGTAACACCAAAGTTGGATTACATGGTGTGTTCAAACCCAGAAGCTCTATTCTAGGTATTTTGGCCCTTATCGGAGCCTCAGAAGCGTCGGTCCTGCGAGCCTATCAGTTAACCTTACCTTCATCCACGTCAGGGTTACACGACGTGTTTCTTGTGTCTCAGCTTCGAAAGTATATCCTTGATCCTTATCAGCCTATAGAGTTTGAACAAATGACCTCTAGCCAGACCTGACCTATCAGCCGGAACCAAATCGGATTGTGGAACCTGCTACTAAGATGCTTCGGAACGAGAGAATTATTATCGTCATGATAGAATGAGCTCAGTCCCCAGAAGGCGAATTCACTTGGGATCTGAAATGCGATATGAGAAGAAATTATCCTTACCTTTCCTGAGGTGAATCTCTTAATTTCGAGGACGAAATTCTTTAAGGGGGGTAGATTGTAATATCCCAACCTCTAATTTACCTAATTAATTCCAATTAGAATTTTATCTAATAATTTAGAATTAATTAGAGGTGATTAAATTAGATAAGTCTTGGGAAATTAAGTGTATGATGTGGAAAAATTAGGAGTTGTCTTTGAACCTAACCACACGTAAGTACATATATCTCATACATTGTGATTTAATTAACACCAGAAAAGTGATTTTCCTCCTCCTTAACTCTCTCACTCATGACTCATTAGCCTCTTCCCTCACAAGACAACACCTCACTCCTTTTGGTTGTGACTCATACTTCCACCCACCTTAATTCAAAAGATGTCATGCAAGAATACAAGTACTATGACTTGCTTTCCCTCATTCACTATTCAGCAAAAATGATAAGACAAAACCCAAGCTCTCTTTCTCTCTTCTCTCTCACGCCTAAACAACACACATCACCACCACCACCACCTTGCATGTATATATATGTACATATGTTAATTCATTGTGACTTAACCCCTTCACAAACTCAGCAACAGAAATCAAACCCTCTCATTTATCTCTTCTCTCACGAACCACAACAACAACAACTTCAATCCATCACTTTTCTAGCCAACGGAATTGCATGCATGCCAAACCAAGAACACCCACTGTGTTCTACAATAGAGAACCTCAATTTCAAATCCCTTAGCCTCGGTAATTCAGTTAACAAAAACCCCAATTCTTAGAGCAAGCTAGAAGTTCCAAGTTCAACCAATTTCATCAAAATTCCAATCTGTCCAGTTTGAATTCGTGGGTGTAGCTAGGAGTTCAGTAGCTGTTAGAAGAGCTCAGGAATCAAGTTTAAAGCTTCATTCCAGGTGGGTTCTTAGGCTAGTTTAGTTAGTTTTCCCCAATTTATGAAATATGCATGTTAACCTAGGTAATTAGGAAAATATTGTGTGAGGGGAAATAACTCCCAATTTTCCCTCCATTCTGTCAAATATTATGTCTATTATGTGATTGCACTGTTTTAAAAGAGGATTGTAAGTGATTTCTTTGTAAAATTATCAAAATTCGCAAAACAGAGTGTTTTCCGTAGTAACTCGCCACGGCGAGCCTTCATGGCGAAATAACAACTTCTGGGCTGATGAAACTCGCCATGGCGAGCGTTTGCTCGCCTCGCGAGTTGATTTAGGCCAGAACCAGTTTACTCGCCATGGCGAGCAGATTTCTCGCCATGGCGAGCTTGTGCAGGAAATTTTACCAGTTTACTCGCCATGGCGAGCAGATTTCCCGCCATGGCGAGCTGGCAGAATTAACTCATCTTTTCAAATTTCCCTAAAATCCATCACTCGTTTTATATCCTCTATTATTTCAGATGTTTTGCAATTGTGTAATTAATATAATGTTTGCACAGGAGGTCAGTCACAATTGGAATCTTAGGGTATAACTTAGAATTTAATTAGGTTTGTATGCTCCCCGGGTTTTGGGAAGCTATGGTAGTATGAACAATATTAGTTACAGTCACTTAGGAGCGATTTTGAATTGTCGCATGTGGATTTCCCAATGGGAGTATCCATCAGGTTATGTATTTGTGAGCTGTATGCCGTGATCGGATCGATCGACGGACAAGGCGGGCCTCCGAGATATGCTCACCTCGGAGGATCCTTGCGGTTAAAATGAATAAGAGTTTTTATCTGTGTTACACCTTTAATTTCAGTATTATGTTATGATTATGAATATGTTAGCATGTTATGACTGTTTAGGATCCCCCGGTGTAGTCACCTCTAGGAGGGTAGTAGGACTCACTGAGGCTTAGTAGTCTCACCCCACTCCAAACCAATTTTTTTTTAGATAGACAGGTTATCTGGAGCAAGGACCAGGATGGAGCTGATGATTGGAGCTGAGCTTGGATCATCGCATTAGACGATTTTAGTCTTCCATTGCTTTAGTTATCTGTATATCTTGGATTTTATTCTATTTCTGCTGTGTTGTTCAAGTTCATCCAATGTAGCTAAAGAAATATTTTGTAACACATTTGTTTACCTCGTTAAATTTAAATGTACTCAGATCCATTTATTTATGTCTTGACTAAATATTCTAGATATTTTAGTTGGTGCATTATAAGAAGTAATATAAAATAATTAAATAATATGTATTTTTGGAATAATTAAATAATACGTATTTATGTGAGTGTAACCAAATAGGATGGTCAAATACATGTGACCATTTAAATTTTTTTATTTATTGATTAAAAAGAGTTAATAGATTTTTTCTAATTTTTGACAATTTATATTGATATTACCAGAAAGTGACTCTGAATCAGCGTAGAATTAGACTGAGCTCAACGTTAAAATGGGCCGAGTTGGACTTGGGCCGTGTTTGAGAGTGACACTAGCATTTCTCTTCATGAAATTAAAATTTAAAAAATTTGAGAATAAATAAATAGTGCTATCGTGACGGCCATTGTTGGCCTGGGAAAGCTGTTCCTGTTTTCTGTTTCAAGTTTCAAATTTTAACAAAACAATAAATAAAAATGGTTGCTACAAAATTAACAACATTGATGAAAAACTGTTCAACTATGAAACATGCAAAACAAATCCATGCACAAATCTTAACCAATGACCTTAACCATCTTCAACCTCTCTTCATTCATCGCATTCTTCTCTGTGAAATCACCAACTACAAAACTCTATCACACTATATCCTCTCAATTCTTCACCATCTTCATATTCCAGATTCCTTCTCATGGGGTTGTGTCATTCGATTCTTCTCTCAAAAGGGTCATTTCATTGAAGCTGTTTCTCTCTATATTCAAATGAGGAGAATTGGGTTGTGTCCAAATTCACATGCTATATCCTCTGCTCTCAAGTCTTGTGCTAAGGTTGAGGAGAATTTGTGTGGTGTATTGATTCATGGGCAAGTTCATAAATTTGGATTTAATTCTTGTGTTTATGTGCAAACGGCTCTTCTTGATTTGTACTCTAAATTTGGTGATGTGCGGATTGCGCGCAAGGTGTTTGATGAAATGACTGAGAAGAATGTTGTTTCTTGGAATTCTTTGTTAAGTGGGTATATAAAAGCTGGTAACTTGGATGAGGGGCAACGTTTTTTTGATGAGATTCCTATGAAGGATGTCATATCTTGGAACTCTATGATTTCTGGATATGCGAAAGCAGGAAAAATGAATCAGGCTTGTTATTTGTTTCAACAAATGCCAGAGAGAAACTTTTCCTCGTGGAATACAATGATTACCGGTTACATTGATTGTGGAAGCATTGTGTCTGCAAGAGAATATTTTGATGCAATGCCAAGGAGAAATAGTGTCTCTTTGATAACTATGATTGCCGGGTATTCAAAGAACGGGGATGTTGGCTCTGCTCGTGAGGTCTTTGACCAGATGGTTGCTAAAGATTTGCGATCATATAATGCTATGATAGCTTGTTATGCTCAAAATAGTAAACCTAAAGAAGCCCTTAACCTATTTAATGGCATGCTTAAACCCGAGATCTCTTTACATCCTGACAAGATGACTTTGGCTAGTGTTATATCAGCATGTTCACAATTGGGGAATCTAGAACATTGGCGCTGGATTGAGTCGCACATTAATGACTTTGGAATTGTATTGGATGATCATTTGGCCACTGCTTTAATCGACTTGTATGCAAAGTGTGGGAACATTGACGAGGCATATGAGCTATTCCGTGGACTGAGAAAGAGGGATGTGGTTGCATATTCTGCAATGATATATGGATGTGGAATAAATGGAAGGGTGTCAGATGCAGTCGAGTTATTTGAACGGATGGTTGGAGAGTGTGTCGGCCCTAATTTGGCCACCTATACTGGAATTCTAACTGCCTATAATCATGCTGGATTGGTTGAAGAAGGTTACCGGTGCTTTAACTCCATGAAGGGCAATGACATCGTGCCTTCAGTTGATCATTATGGAATCATGGTTGATCTTTTGGGGAGGGCCGGACGGCTGGATGAAGCTTACAAGCTTATAATAAATATGCCAATACAACCAAATGCTGGTGTTTGGGGAGCTCTACTTCTTGCCTGCAGACTACATGACAATGTAAAGCTTGGGGAAATAGCTGCTCAGCATTGCATTAAGCTGGAGAGTGAAACAGCTGGTTACTATTCTCTTCTTTCTGGTATGTATGCTACTGTTGGAAAATGGAACGATGCCAAGAAGTTGACGTCGGGTGTGGAAGGAAAGAAAATTATCAAGATACCTGGTTGTAGTTGGACACAACTTGTATGATGTGTCACTCAACTAATGTAACTCTTCCATGATTGGGAAAATAAGGTACACATAATATTGCTATAACCTGGGTTCATATTGCATATGCTTTCAAAGTGTACATGACAATTTTTGAGGGATGGAATTGTGGCAATGAAATGGTACTAAAGAGTGCGAGGAAGGTAATTTAGCATGTGCTTTAGAGTCATAATTATTCAATGTGTTTGAGGGATCTCTGCCGCTCTCACTCCGACATAAGTCGTACACAAAGTAAACTTGAATTGCTATGATTTGGGTTATACTTATTGTATTGTGGACTCTCTTGTCTCCGTTATTTGTACAGTTGATTTCATATTATTTATTTATTCTTTCCTTAATCAGAGAATAGTAATTAGCAGAATTTATGTACCTTAACCTTTGTCTTTGTACATTACAATCAGAAATTATATTCAGAATATACTCCCTCCTTTTATAAGTATTGTTTTCTCTGTAGCATGACAAGGGATACAACCCTAAGAGTTTAAGACATCACGAGCCAGGATGCAATCGCCTTGAAGTCTTTGTCCTCGCGTGTCTTGGGATGCACTGGTTTAAGAAACAATTACAAGGGTATGTAAGATTTCCATGATTGATATGAAAATGAAGCAACCGAAGAAAGGACAAAGATGCTAAGTTATGAATGTATGTGAAGCCTTTTTCCAAACAAAGTTAGATTCTCAATTATGGTAGGAATGAAACACCTTCAATCATCTTTCTGTATTATTTACATAAGGCTTCCTACTACTCAGAACTCCACCTTCAATACAATTATGGTAGGAATAAGAATTTTGCATGGCCTGCTTCACAATTTAGGCTTCATGTGATGAACAATCACTTGGGCTTCCTTTATGTTAATTTGAATTATGACCATGAACTCCACCTAGTTTGTTTATAACATATGAAATAGCTGAATTAATCCTAGTCCTTCACTACCACTCAGTAATTATTAGGATTCCCAGGAAGGAACAAATTGAATATGTGTTTTTGCTTCTAAGCTCATAGCCTCTATAAGAATAGTGAGACTAGCAAGGGACACAAAATAAGATCCCGTTTATTTTGTGAAAACATTTTCTGCATTCATTTTTAAAATTGTGTTAATTTTACTTGCTAAAAAAGTTAAAAGTCCCTAGAAAAGACAACAACACTCCTATCAATCAACTGAGCAAAGGAGGCAAACATGAGAATATCTCATGGCTTTTAATCAACCGTATATATGAGAGCATACTATTGACAATAAATAGGAATAAACTCTCATTTAAGTCTCTAAAAATGTAACATGTTGTCACATTAGTCCCTGGAAACAACGAAATTAAAAAAGAAACGCTTCTTCGATGTATCTTTCGTTAGACACTCAATTCCCTGTTGTAAATTATAAAGAGCCTAATTTGACTTATTAAGTGCCACATGTACGTTAAGTTGTATATCCACATGTATGCCACATCACCAATTAGGGCCACAATATCATATCTTTTCCCCCCCTCTACCTCTCTCTTTTATGTCATTTCATATTTATAAGTTAATTTAACATTGAATTTTATCAAACACTACAAATTCAATTAGTTAACTTATTATTTGCTATAAATTATCGACTAATTTATTAATTATCTACAATAAACTCATTTGCCATAAGTTAGCTTTAATTAGTTATCCGCTAATATTGTTTACCACAATCATACCATATTTTCAATTATATGATTGGCAAAACTCATGATTTGATATAAAAATAAAAACAGGAAATATACTATTGTAAACACATTTTGTCATTTTTACCCATAATAATAATAATAATAATAATAATAATAATAATAATAATATTATTTCATTATGTTCAAAGCTCAATAGGCACTAAGGAATAAAATACTACTACCAAGGAAGTGCTTTGTATGGAAGCATGTTATTTCCTTGTCCTTACTGGGAGCGTATTCACACATACCAAGTGCAACATACAGTCACACATGCCAAGAGCAACACATAGTTCACACTTCACAGCATACACACTTTCACAAAGGAAAGAGTTAACTTATAGCAAACTGCAACTACAATCAATCTCTTCTGATCTCTGATCTCTGATCTAATCTTATCATGGCGGTGGCTGCTGTTGGTCTTTTCTATCTGCTTTCATTGAAGTTGTCCTTGACAGGCTCGCATATCCTGATGTTGTTGACTTGATCCGTGGGAAGAAAGTTGACGTCAACTTGGTCCAAAGGTTGAAAAACACTCTTTATGCTGTTGAAGCTGTGCTGAATGATGCCGAACAGAAACAGTTCAAAGACTCAGCTGTTAACAAATGGCTCGATGACCTCAAAGATGCTGTTTATGTTGCTGATGACATTTTGGATTACATCTCTACCAAAGCTGCTACTTCTTGGAAGAAAAAGGAGGTCAGTACTATTAACTACTTCTCTCGCTTTTTCAACTTTGAAGAAAGGGATATGATTTGTAAGCTGGAAGATATTGTTGCTAGACTTGAATACATTCTCAAATTCAAAGATTTTCTTGGTCTTCAACATATTGCTACTGACCACCACTCTTCTTGGAGAACTCCATCCACCTCTCTAGTAGATGCTGGATCTAACATATTTGGTAGGGACAAGGACAAAATGGCCATACTCAAGTTACTGTTAGATGATGATAATGATGATGATGCTAAGATTTCTGTGATCCCCATAATTGGCATGGGTGGAGTGGGAAAAACCACTTTAGCCCAATTTGTGTACAACCATGCCAGTATAAAGCATAAATTTGATGTTCAAGCATGGGTTTGTGTTTCTGATGATTTCGATGAATTCAAGGTAACAAAGGACATCATGGAGGCAGTTACTAGAAGTGCTTGTAATATAAATAATAAAGAGTTACTTCATCTTGATTTGAAGGAAAAACTTACCGGAAAAAAGTTCTTAATTGTTTTGGATGATGTATGGACTGAAGATTTTGATGGTTGGAATTCTCTTATAAGGCCTCTTCAATACGGAACCAAGGGAAGTAAAATGCTTGTAACAATCCGTATTGAAAAAGTTGCATCCATGGTTCAAACTTTTCAAACTTACTCTCTTGAGCAATTGTCTGATGAAGATTGTTGGTTAGTGTTTGCAAACCGTGCTTTCCTTTCTTCAAAAGAATCCACTGAGAATATGGATCTCCACAAAATTGGCAAAGAGATAGTTAGAAAATGTAAGGGATTGCCTTTAGCAGCACAATCACTTGGGGGCTTGTTGCGATGTAAACGTGACATCAAGGATTGGAATAATATACTAAATAGCAACATTTGGGAAAACGAGAGTAAGATCATTCCGGCATTAAGAATTAGTTATCATTATCTCCCTCCCTATTTGAAACGTTGCTTTGTTTATTGTTCGTTGTATCCTAAGGATTATGAATTTTATAAAGATAATTTTATCTTGTTATGGATGGCCGAAGATCTTTTACAGCCTCCAAAAAATGGGAAGACTTTAGAAGAAGTTGGCTATGGGTATTTTAATGATTTAGCTTCAAGATCATTTTTTCAATGTTGCGGAAGTGAGAAGTGTTTTGTGATGCACGATCTGGTGCATGATTTAGCAACATTGCTCAGTGGAGAATTTTATTTAAGAAGAGAAGAACTTTGTAATGAAACAAAGATTGGTACCATGGCTCGTCATTTATCATTTAGCAAGTTCGATGATCCAATCCATGAAAACTATGAAGGTTTTGGCCGAGCAAAACATCTTAGGACGTTTTTTCCAATCAATTTTAGATGTCCTCCATTCAACAATGAAAAGGCATCATGCATCATTTTGTCGAATTTGAAGTGCTTGAGAGTTTTGTCATTTAACAGTTTTTCAAATCTTTATGCATTGCCTGATTCAATAGGTGAACTAATCCATTTGAGAGATTTGGATCTCTCTTTAACAAATATAAAGACATTACCAGATTCATTGTGTAATCTTTATAATCTACAAACGTTGAAGTTGTACTATTGTATGGAACTAACCAGGCTTCCCAATGACATGCAAAATCTTGTAAATTTGCGCCATCTTGTTATCAATTACTGTGATAAATTAGAAGAGATGCCTAGAGCAATGAGCAAATTAAAAAATTTGCAACAATTGAGCCTCTTTCTTGTTGGCAAGCATGGAGAGAAAGGGATCAAGGAACTGGGAACACTTTCAAATCTTCACGGATCACTTTCCATTGCAAAATTAGAGAATGTTATCAACAACTCTGAAACAGTAGAAGCAAAGATAATGGATAAGAAGTACCTTGAGGAATTAAGGTTGTCATGGTCTGAAGATGCAAAAGACAATTTTACGAACTCACAAAGTGAGATGGATATACTTGGCAAGTTACAGCCTACCAAGAACCTGAATAGGCTACATGTAGATGGATACAGGGGCACAAGATTTCCAGAATGGGTTGGAGATCCTTCCTACCACAATTTGACCGAGTTATATGTGATTGGTTGTCAAAATTGTTGTATTCTTCCGCCACTTGGACAGTTACACTCTCTCAAGAAATTGACAATAAGAAGAATGAGTATGCTGGAGACTATTGGACATGAATATGGTGATTCCTTTTCTGGGACACTCTTTCCATCCCTTGAATGTTTGGAGTTTAATGACATGCCATGTTGGAATATGTGGCATCATTCCCATGAGTCAGATGATTGTTTTCCTTTACTGAAGTCTCTTAGGATTATTGATTGTCCCAGATTAAAGGGAGATCTGCCATCGCATCTTCCTATGTTGGAAACAATTAATATTGAAGGATGCAATCAGCTTGGCTCTTCTCTCCCAAAGGCCTTTTCCATCCGAGAGTTAAACATATTTGAAAGCAATAAAGTAGCCTTGCATCAACTTCCCCTTTCATTGGAAGCATTAAGAATTCAAGGAACAGAGGTGACAAAGTCAGTCTTCAAAGCCATTGCCATCACCCTACCAACATCTCTTCAAATTTTAGATATCAGGGACTGTTCGTCTGCGACATCATTTCCGGGAGATAGTTTACCCACATCATTGAAGGTTTTGTCCATCAAGAATTGTAGAAATCTAAATTTTCCAAAGCAAAGTTACCAGCATGAGTCACTTGAGTCTTTGAGAATATATAGGAGTTGTGATTCTCTCACAATCCTCCCACTAGAGACCCTTCCAAACCTCAATAATCTCCAAATCTGTAATTGTCAAAACTTAGAATGTTTTTCGGCTTCGAAGATTCTTCCAAATCTTGTTGCTATTGACATTAGTGACTGCCCCAAATTTGTAAAATTCCCAAGAGAAGGATTGTCTGCACCCAACTTGAAATCATTGTATATCATCAACTGCACTAATTTAAAATCACTGCCTTGTCACATAAATACTCTTCTCCCAAAATTACAAGAGATGGATATATATGATTGCCCGGAAATGGAGACGTTTTCTGAAGGTGGTATGCCGCCTAGCTTGAGATTACTCCATATCAGGAATTGTGAGAAATTATTGAGGAATCCATCTCTAACTTTATTTGACATGCTTTCCCATCTTTCAATTGGTGATTTATGTGATGGTGTAGATTCCTTCCCTAATAAAGGTTTTGCGTTGCTGCCTCCCTCCCTTACCTCTCTAAATCTATGGAAAATGTCAAGTTTGCACACATTGGAGTGCACGAGGCTTCTCCACCTAACATCCCTCCAACAATTAAGAATTGAAGACTGTCCGAAGCTGGAGAATATAGAGGGAGAAAGGTTGCCTGCTTGTCTAATACAACTTCGAATCATTAGATGTCCTCTGTTAGAAGAACGGTGCCGCATGAAACACCCACAAATTTGGCCCAAAATTTCACACATCAAAGGTATTCTGGTTGACAACAAATGGATTTAGCAAGATTGAACTTGGTTTTTCAACAGGTAATTGTTCTAAATGGCTATTAAGAATTATGGAGAAGAATTTGGCATTAAGATTTCAAACATCAACTAAAAGAACTATGATTATTAATTCATTTCAGACGGTGGACATCTTCAATTGCAGGACCCATCATAGAAAAGTTTTCTATGGAGGGATAAGCAAATTTACTTGCTGAATAAGTAGGTAATTCATTTCAACTCTATAAAATATGATTTTAATTTCTATAACTCCCACTGCTTAAGTGATTCATGACATGTTCTTTTAGAAATCAGGTGCTTCATAGTCATACAAGCCGAATTTTGATTTTCCATTTCACTTTTTGGTAACATATCATACTCATTAGTTGTTGTCGGCCATTATGATACGACTATGATTAGTGTAATCCATATCTTCAATTTGAGTTAATTAGGATTTTCCATTTTAAACAGCTGCTGGGATATGTACCTGAACACTCCATGAATGAAAAATATAAATTGCTTGGATCCAGAGGTATGCTCTTACTTCACATTACTTGATGTCTTGTAGCCTCCTCAACGGTACCTTGTCTTGCCACTCATTTTATTCTCTTTCTGTGTATAGAAAATGTTGAGGTGAACAAATAGAGAGTTGCCATATTTCTGCTAATTATTGGTTTGTTGACACCATTTTGTATTTAAAGGAATGCATATTTATGCAGATAGACAATAACCCGAGCCCATGATTTTCTGGAAAGCTTGAGAAATCTACTAATGTGATACAAGGTTTGTTGGCATTGTTAACTTGACAATTAAAATCTACTTTTTTTGGCTTGTTATGAAATTTATGTTAAAGATTAGTTCTATTTGTTAATGCAGGAGTTAACTAATTCCAGTTTCCAAGGCCTATTTTGTATGCCTTGCACGCATCCCAAGTTTTTGATGATCATTGCTACTTAGTTTAGGCATCTAAAATGTTTTAATTATAGATTCCTATGCTACATGAAACATAGAATTCCCGTTTGGCCCGGCTTATTTTTTACTTTTTTATTTTAGCTTAAACGAAATAGAGAAGTATAAAATTATATTTGACACTATTTCTCCTTAAAAATATTAGAGAAATAAAGTAAAGAAGTAAAAGATAAAGAAAAGTGAAGTCAAACACAATTTTTCCTTCTTTACTATTTTTAAGGAGAAGAAAAAAAGTAGAAAATAAGTCGGGCCAAACGGTCGCTTAGTTTTCTTGATCAGTTTTGGAAGATTGCTTACTTTAGCTAAGCACCAAATGTGAAGGTGTATAGAGCTGGACAGACTGCTCCAAATAATTTGCGCTGCATATCAACAAATTCCTATACCCTCTCCAAATGCTGCTGCACAGTTATGCAGCTGGATTCAGTTTCTACCGTTGCTGCTTTTCTTGGAGTTCTCAAAACATAGCGGTTGGTTGAAGAAGGTTGCCGGTGCTTTAACTCCATGAAGGGCAATGGCATCGTGCCTTCAGTTGATCATTATGGAATCATGGTTGATCTTTTGGGGAGGGCCGGACGGCTGGATGAAGCTTATAAGCTTATAATAAATATGCCAATACAACCAAATGCTGGTGTTTGGGGAGCTCTACTTCTTGCCTGCAGATTACATGACAACAATGTAAAGCTTGGGGAAATAGCTGCCCAGCATTGTATAATTTGTATTAAGCTGGAGAGTGAAACAGCTGGTTACTATTCTCTTCTTTCTGGTATATATGCTACTGTTGGAAAATGGAACGATGTCAAGAAGTTGACGTCGGGTGTGGAAGGAAAGAAAATTATCAGAATACCTGGTTGTAGTTGGACACAACTCGTGTGATGTGTCACTCAAATAATGTAACTCTTCCATGATTGGGAAAATAAGGTACACATAATATTGCTATAACCTGGGTTCATATTGCGTATGCTTTCAAAGTGTACATGACAATTTTTGAGGGATGGTATTGTGGCAATGAAATGGTACTAAAGAGTGCGAGGAAGGTAATTTAGCATGTGCTTTAGAGTCTTAATTGTTCAATATGTTTGAGGGGATCTCTGCAGCTCTTGGTTCTACAACTTCAGGCTCATCTTTTCTTCCGCAACCACTTCTTACCCTTTCACTCTCACTCCGACGTAAGTCGAACATTTCGTTGTCCCAGATTCGTTGGTACAGAATGTAAACTTGAATTGCTATGATTTGGGTTATACTTGTTGTATTGTGGAGTCTCTTGTCTCCATTATTTGTACAGTTGATTTCATATTATTTATTTATTTATTAATTCCTTAATCAGAGAATTGTAATTAACAGAATTTATGTACCTTAACCTTTGTCTTTGTACATTACAATCAGAAATTATATTCAGAATATACTCCCTCCTTTTTTAAGTATTGTTTTCTCTGTAGCATGACAAAGGATACAGCCCTAAGAGTCTAAGACATCATGAGCCAAGATGCAATGGCCTTGAAGTCTTTGGCCACGCATGTCTTGGGATGCACAGGTTTAAGATACAATTACAAGGGTGTGTAAGATTTCCATGATTGATATGAAAATGAAACAACCCAAGAAAGGACAAAGATGTTAAGTTATGAATGTATGTGAAGCCTTCTTCCAAACAAAGTTATATTCTCAATTATGGTAGGAACGAAACACCTTCAATCATCTCGGATGACAGGCAACTATTATCACAAACTCGTACTTGTGTGTCCTCACGCCTGCAGGGATGTTGATAGCTGCTTCTACATTCAGTTGATATTGGTGTTGCTACAAACTTTCATAGCAACTATACATGTATAATGTTACTTATTAGAGATATAGTTAGATGCAGATTTGTAGTTAGTTAAAAACATGTTAGTCGCTATAAATAGGTTTGATGTAATCAGTTGTATATATTTTTAACGAGAAATGCTTATTTTACCAAGGGAATCACATTCTCATTATCTTTCCTCACAAAAATAAAATAAAATTCTCCTATAATTCTTCTTAAAATCGAAGGCAGAAGAAATATATTCTCATCTTACTGCTGGCCTTTCTGATTCGAAGTCGATGGTGCCTGATTTCTGGTTGATGCTAAGGTTTGTCTTTCGAATATTTATGTCAAGTGTTCAATCGATGGGGAGATGGCATCTGAGGCGGTGATTGGTACTTGGAGAAGCTCTGTTGGCCCTTTGGGAGTAGTTGGTCGACAAAGAAATGATGGCGGTGAGGATATATGGTCATAATGGCAACAGTTATGCAGCAGTGGAAGGAAGAGATGGATCAATATTTTTTTCTTCTTGGCACAAGCAAATGTTTCGAAATAGTAATGCTTAAACTTTTTATTTGTATTGGGATATTTGAATGTTAAATGCAATATAAATATATTTTTTGTACGGTTCAATTTACAATCTCTCGGAGTTTCAAAAATTGAAATGAAGAATGATGAAGACTTATATGATAAGCATGAAAACACAAGCCATAACACTTCATGTCTGACCCAAGTTTTCAATTAACAAATGTATCCAACACACTCAAGCATGAAAAAGGTATAACTTTAAAGAATGCACAAGATTAAATGGCCTCAAAGACTTACTTTTCATGATGTAATCAAAGCTTACCGTTTTAGGTAGCAGTAACATCAATTTCAGTTTAAAACAGAAAATTGTAAATTACTGTCAAAGTACCTCATATTTTCAATGGTGAAACTATATAAATCTAAATATTTAAAACAGAAATCATCTTTCAACAAGTAGCAAATAACTTTAAATTTCAGGTCCTAAAGTAGTGGTTAATCCTTGTCTTTATGACAAATTGACAATGATTGGTCTAGTGATGGTTTATACTCATCTTTATGAAGATAGTTGGTCTAGCTATGGAATCTGCAAAACAAGGATACTAAATCAACTTACTTTTCATGATGTAAATGTTAAAATAGAATGTACACAAGATTGCATGTTTGCACCTGATTGATTGATTGCATAGTATCTTCTTGATTCAAATGGAAATTTTGCAGCCTCTGTTATATGTAAATCTGTCATGAACAATCCAGAATCCTGATCAAATCAAACTGCTCACATATAATCCACATGAAACATGTGGCATACAAGCAACAACTTCCAACTCAAAAAAATGTGATCCCAAATAAATGCAAGTAAATATAACCACTTATAGCATAATACCCTCTGAGTGTCCACCAGACAAAATGTAAAATTTGCGTTTAAGTTTTAGTCTACATGAGCACATAATGCCCTTGAAAAACAAAACACGGAAATACCGATGGATGGGAGTCTTTGGCATCTATGAATCCAATTATTTCAAATTTAAATATCCCTCAACTACAACACTTTGAGCCGAGGCCATGGAGCGTAAGTTTTCCACTTTTACTCCTTGATCTAAGTTCTTTAATTGTAATAAAGGATCATTCTGAGTACATCCATTCCAAACCGGCAAAATTTCTGTCACAAATTTATTGATATACTTCTTCTTAATACCCTCCTTAACAAGCTCTTCATATTCACTGAAATTCCCTCTCATATCTAAAAGAACACTACACAATCCTTGACAATTACAATAATCCAAGATCGCATCCAGATTTATTTCATCCAGAGACACAGTTTCAATTCCCTGTTGAGCCTCTTCTGAAGCTGTTGTTTCTCTACAATCTGTAAAGATTATCACTTTATCATTAACTTTATTATTGACCAATGGAATTTGATTTGAAGAACCAGAATCTTTGTGCACTATAATCCGAATAGGTTGATTGGCTCCAGGTTCTTGAGACAAAGGTAATGAGTCTGCAGAAAAACTTTCGCGGAATAAGGAAGAAGGCATTATAACTGCATCATATTCTTGTAATAGCCTAGAATAGTATCCACCAGATTCAGTAACTCCATTCCCAAGTGAGTCCAACAAATTTCCATTGACAGATAGAGAATACCTGTAATGCAGGAAAAGGCCAAGGTATGAAAAATGTATGTTTGTCTGAGAATTAAAATAAACTCCAATTTGAAGTCAAAGAAACAGCCAATGTTGTTAAATAGCAGCTATGATGGCGCTATACCATAACAGAATTTGAACGAATTGCTATTGTTCTGCAATAGGTTATTTAGTATAAAATGCTATCAAATAGAGCAGCTATAGCGGTACTATAACACTTGCATAGCGGAATTTGGATGAATTGCTATTGTCCGCAATTTGCGATTGACAACACTGGAAATAGCTACAAATGAATCTTAGTGAAAAGCAAATGGGATTATATACGTAAATACCGAGGTGGAATTTAATGACCTCAATGTAAGCAGAGGCTTCCCGACCAGCATGTGATGAATATATGCCTCATTGAGGCTCTTGCACAATTCTTCCTCGATACCAACAACAACTTCAATTCCGGCATTTCTCAATCTATCCACCCCTTTGGAGGCCACAATGGGATTTGGATCCACCATCCCAACAACAACCTTTTTAACTCTGGCCTTAATGAGAGCTTCAGTACAGGGTGGAGTCCTTCCAAAATGATTACAAGGCTCTAAAGTGACATAAGCTGTTCCATTCTCGGCCAAATCACCAGCATCTCTTAGAGCAAACACCTGAAAAACACATCTCATTCAGCAAAAAATTACAAATTTTGAGTAATACTACAACCAGACAGTAAGATAAGAGCATGTCCCATTGACCAAATAAAAACATGTATGTCCCTGGCGACATAATCAAGCAGTCTCACAAAAACCATGATTTGAATTCAAATTAGGCTTGAAACGAAAGAAAAGAGAGGCCATTATTTGCATAAACAACTTAATTAAGCGCTTATACCATTAGGGTCCGTTTGGATATGGCTTATTTTTGAGCTTATAAAAATAGATTATGTAAATAAATAAACTTCTATGTTAATTCATAAGTTTTCACTAAAAAAATTGTATCTTTATAAGTTGTTTGCTCATAAACTACCTTGAAAAACTTATAATAATACATAAAAGCTTATTTATTTGCATAAGCTATTTCGCATAAACTCAAAAATAAGTCAATCCAAACAGGTCATATAAGTGGATATACATAAGCTATTCTTATAACAAAAAAGCTGTATGTTGTTCTGATAAACTATCTTGAAGAGTTTATGGAAATAAGTTATTGACATGTCATAAGTTGTTTTTATAAGCTATCCTAAATACTGAGAGAAGTGCTTATGCAAGTAGATAGCTTCAAATAAGTATTTTTCAAACAAATCCTAAAATAAAAAAAGGAGATTGAGAGAGAGACCTCAGCGTGAGGTTGTCCTGCTTTAGGATGGAAACCTTGACCAACAACCTGAGCATCTTTGACAATAACACATCCGACTAATGGATTAGGGCTGGTATATCCCAAACCTTTTCTAGCAAGTTCAACACTTTTTCTCATGTAAAATCCATCGTCATTCTTCTTTTGGGCACAAACAACATAGCTTATCTTCCAGCTAGGTACTCTATTTCTGTATGTAAGTGGTTTGGAAAAGCCGGAAGCCAAATTGATGGGAATGGTAGAGGAAGAGCTGAACATGAACAAGGGTGAAGAAGAAGGAGAATATGCATATGAGACTGAAACTGATAACCCAAATGCTGATTGCATTGTAATGGAATTAGGTTGCTACCATGAAAATTCAACAAACTAAGAAGAAATTTTGTTACGAATTACCAGTAAGAAATTAGAAATGTGATATGGGTTTGGGATTTTAGTGCACTGATTGATACAGCCCTTGGAATTCACTTCGTTGTCTGCTCACGACGGCGGCGATGGGCCAGAAGCACCGACATGTTCACTGTTCACGTTGATTTTCTACTTTCTTTTCCCTTTATCGACAGATATTGTGCAAGGTGAAGGAGATGAGATCTCAAGGAAAAAACAATTGATGATAATGGTGGAGTGGAGCGGTGGATGCACAGTGACCAGCAAAGTTGAAGAAGAAGATGAACAAAATTTATCTCTCCTCTTTGTTACTCAACCGTAAGATCAATCTAACGGCTGAAAATGGCACAGGAGAGACAACAGGAGATGAAAACACGGGAGGGGATCCATTCCCATATATTTGTTGCTCATCTTTTAATTTCTTTAACATCAACTTTGTCAACGTGATGAGTAAGTAATCTGTGCAAGAATCAACTACTCCCAACATAAATCTTTAAATCCATAATTCATGCATGTTTTAAGCGATATGTGTATTTTAGAACGTTAAGTGCGGCGGTCTCACGAAATCAAACACTCAAAATCTCACTCTGCCTCCTGAAATTCAAGGTTCATTTTTATTGGTCTTACTTATTTTATGGTGTAACTTTTGTTTTTTATTAACTGATTTTGTCAATTTTTGTTATTTCTAATATTTGTTATATTATGTATTGTTTTTATTTTTGGATGTTTGAATTTGTTTTCGGTTTCAATTACAATAGAATTTTATTGCGTGCAAACTTTGTGGTGTTCACTTTGGTTTGACCGCCGCCTTTTTGTCAATGGAATTCAAACCAATTCTTTGTTTCTGGATTGAAATTTTGAACAAATGACTACATACATCTCATTCTTTGTTGTATGCATATATTTCATTCTATGTTGGTTTCTTTATTTATGTTATTCACAGTTGATTGAAATGCATTAAATCTTATTATATGTAGTGATATTGAATGTGTACATCTTAATTTTAATGTTGCAGTGGTGTTACTATGTGGAGAGGGGTGTAGACATGATCAACTGGGAAAAACAACATGAAGGAGTAGTTGAAAATTTTGATCTCTAGAAGAACATGATGTTAACTTAAGACATGTATATAATTTCATGACATTGACATAAGTCTCATAGTCACATGATGATGACATTCTTTTTGTAGTTTCCGGTTAGAGAGACTTTGATTTAAATGAAAATACAATGCTTAACATTATATTGGGTACATATCTAAAATATTACATATGTTTAAATAAACAATGTTTATTTATATGTTTAATCAGCATATAAGTTAATGTATATTAAGTTATGCTTAATCAACTACTTAATTTAAACTATACTGGGTACATATGTAAACTAATGTGACATAACTTACTAATATAGCCTATTATATTATTTATTTATACTAGCCGCCAAACGGGCATGTTCCGTGCCCGATTGTGTGATCAATATTTTTTTTTTATTTGTTGTGATCGAAATTCTTTATTGTGCAAATATAAATAACTACTTAATCTACTTTTTTATTGGACTTAGTTAATTGATAACTACTTAACATCCTTTTTTGTTGTGGCTAGTTATTAAGAAAAAAGAAAATATATATATATATATATATATATATATATATTTTTAATATAAAAAAATTGAAAACATACTTTTTTGTTGAAGTTGTGTTTAGTTATTAAGAGGAACAAAAAATTATTTACTAAAAAAAACTGAAAATCTATTTTTATGTGGAAGTTATTTTTCAACAAATACAAATATTTAGTTTTTTTTAAGGGTAAAATAGGTATAACGAAAAAGTCATCCCAAAAATTTGTATCATCTCTATATATAGTAATAGATAATGTATTAGTTTGTGAATTATTTGTATGTACGATATGTTGAATGATGGTTTAAATGAGTTCAAAAGGAAAGACAAGTCCATTTTGTTGGAGTAGAGATTATCAGAACCTCAGGGACGTTTCAAAACATGCTACAAGAATCATGAATGAAATGGAGACGAAACGGAACGAGATAACCACTCCGCTGTTAAAAGGTATATTGATTCACTCAGTGGCGGAGCTAACATAAAATCTTAGGGAGGACTGTGATAACTCGTCGCATAGTTAGAATTATTGTTTGAGGAGTACCATCGTTTTTTTAATATTTTATATAAGATTTTATTTATAATATGAATATTTTTTTTTTTGAAAAAAATATATCAAAATGTACTGGTTGTTTTTAATATATGTTTTGAAAAAAAAAAGATTAATATACTTTGTTTATAGTGTACTGGTGTGGTCATTTTAAATTTTATTAATATATTTTGTTTAAAATAGATTAAAATTTTGTTTAACATAGATTAAAATGGTAAAAAATTAGACAACCAAGGATTGAACTCACACCCTCTAAACAAGGGGCAAGTTCCTTTGCCTCTTCACTATTTGTTGCAATTCATTATAATATTGCAATGCTGAATATATATAATATATAACCTTTAACAAAAAATTATATATAAACCTATAAAAAAATATTTCAGATTTGGGGCGGGCCATGACCCTGCTCGGCGCACAATGGCTCTGCCCCTGGATTCACTTGACACTGAAACCGGTCATGATAAGTCATCTACTATTAAAACTGATCATAAGTCGTATGGTGATGAATTGTTTGTCTGGCCATGGACAGTAATCCTGGCTAACAATGTTGAAAAATTGAACACGAAGACAGTAAAATATGTTAGAAAAAATGAACAAGAAATCAAGAAGCAGTTGTGTTCGAAAGAGTTTAAGTTCTCAAAAGTTCTTGTATTCGGGAACAATACAGAACATACAGAGTTTTCCATTGTTAAATTTGGCAAAGAGTCGACTGATTTCGACAATGTTGTGACGTTAGAAGAGGCCTTTAAAAAAATATGATAAGGAGGATTATTTGAAAGTAAAGAAAAAATTGTATCGAGGAAATCAGCTCTATGGGTGGATGGCTAGAACTGAAGATTTCGAGAAATCAATATTAACAAAATCGGATATGGATTTGGTTATGGTTAATCTATTATAACCGGTTAAAATGTGCCACCATACTAATGATGCCCTAATTTCCTTTTTTTTTTGGTGCTATGTCCTGATTTCCTCTTCTCATATTAACAAAAAAAATTAACCAAAATTTATAATAGTACATTTCCTACTCTTCAACGTACACTTGTTACTCTGCAGTCTTGTCTCTCCACCTTTCCTGCAGCGCCAATGAAATGCAACAACTATCAGAAACACTTCCACTGCAAGCACCAACAGTCACTTTTTCACGAATGAAACTCTTTGCTTTGGTTTGGAGTACGGTTTTTTTGGACTTGTAAGTCATTGACTTTCCATGTTTTAAAAACTAATACGGCCGGTTCAGTTCAAACTGAACCGAAATTCTTTCTGGCTCGGTCAAGTTATCAGACCCCTTTCATTTGTGTGTTTGTTTGTTGGCTCAGATGTATTTTACTATTTTTCATGAAGTATAGACTAGTGATTAAAATTTTAGATTTTAAAGCGAATAAATTAAATGTTTAAAATTTAAACTCCGACTCGTGCATATAAAATACAATATTCCTACCAATTGAATCTACCTTCACAAGAACATATATATTTACTCTCTATAATTTTGAATATAAGCAATAAAAAGAAATGAATACGCTTATTAAAAATAATATGGTTACTTTGTCCACAAATTTTAGTTCAACTAACATAAATGCCAAATTATTAGAGTCGGATGTCATGACTGTGATTCGAACCACGGTTACTCTACTTTGTGGTATGAGGAAGGACAAATGGTTAGAGTTAGGATAAAAGATTATGATACTAGAAAACTAGTACTTGTAGGCCGTGTGCGTTTGTTTAAGATTTTAAAAAAAATGATTTGTGTTTTTGTGGTTGTGTGTGTTTGTTCAACTAAAGCTATTTTGTGTTTGTTTACAATCATAGAAATCTATTTTTTTAAAATAGGAAGTTCCTACACTGAGGTTCTTTAGTTTTAAAAAAATAGATTTTTGAAAAACTATTAGAAAGAACTTTTTATTTTGGAGTTAAAAATGATTTTTACAAAAATCTATAACAAACACTATCAAAACTACAAAATGGATTTTATTTTTTTAAAATATATTTTTACTTGAAAAAATCCAAAACAAACGCACCCATATATGTTCTATTTTAACAAATTTATATATCCATGTATATAATGCCAGTTTCTATTCTACCCAACATAAACATTTTTTACAAGTGACAAATGCCAATTGCAATCTCTACAAATAGCTATGATTAATGATTGTAATTGAATACGATAATGTTACTCCCTCGTCCTACATATAAGAAAAATCAAATTTAGATTTCCTTTTTGACAAGAATATTTAGAATTTTAACTCTAAAGATTTGATCTAATGATTAGAAAAATAGGTCTTAGATTAAAAAAATTCTGGATTTGAGCCCGACTAATGTTCTGGATTTGATCTAAATTTATCAATGAATATTTCAATACATTACTATCACTATATAAAGTACATTATGATATAGTTGCATTATATAAATCATTATTTGTCTAAATTTATTATTAAACAAAACATGGGGACAAGAAGCAAATCCTATGGTTTGCACTATGTAAATCAACATTTGTCTAAATTTAAAGACGCATCTTTCAATATATCACTATCACTATATAAAGTACATTATAATATAGTTGAATTATGTAAATTAGCATTTGTCTAAATTTATTATTAAAGTACATTATTTATAATTGAATCATATAAATGAATTCTTCCTGTTGCACCCCGAGCGGTGCACGGATATAAAAACTAGTATAATTACATTTATAAGTGCTATAAGAGTCATCATAACATCTTCACTACTCGTGCATCATTCCATCACCTTAAATTTCATTGCCAAGAATATTTAGATAGTGGAGACTTGTATTTTAACTAGTATAACTCTGATTTATTTTTATCACAAATTTTAGAATCTTTACGTCAATTTTAATTCAACTTTATGTTGATAGACAAACTGAAAAAAAATAAAAATACTGGACATAAGTCACCATTTACAACAAACCAATATTACAAGTTTATATTTAATCATAACAAATTAAAAGCATTTGGCTAGAATAAGAAGTTCAAGTTCTCACTTCGAACCAGTGGCTAAATACACTAATTTATGTTTTTACAGTTAATATTCAGATAAACACAACTAATTCCACATCTAATGACTGGAGCACCAGGGTTACATGATGTGACAATTCTGGGTTGAAACGTATTTAATTTAAGGCAGCAGCTTTCTGTTAGTGTGAACTGGACCGAAGCTATTCTTCCTCCGGTTCTTCTTCTTCCTGTAAAAGATTTTCTCGGTTGTCATGAGCCCAGAAACCACGCACATCTATGAGCATGCTCGCAACAGTTCCGCCCTGTTTGCAGGCCAATAGATCAGCCAATGTTATCTTGAGGTCATCTGCTGGCTTAACCATATCCCATATTTCATCCCGTACATCTTCAATACAAAGTTCATAGTTTCCGCCCTCAATCCATTTATGGTGTACGTCTCTGTTTTGAACGTTTATAACAATAAAATGTTAGTGAGAAATGAGAAGTAAAATAATTTTAATTATGTAATCACAATGTTAGTTTAAGGGACAATGAAAATTTCGAGGATCCCATCTATTAATAGAATTAATTTGTCACTGTCTATTTGAGACTTGCAGACTTGCTCAAGCACTACAAGTAGGAAACAACAGTTTTTTCTTTAGGAAGGTTGTATCAGGCAACATCTCGACATCTAGATGCTCCCCTTCTATTCTTCCGGTAGTCATAGTAAAATATTAAATATTTGTCTGGGAAACGAACACTAATTCAATGATTCAGGTAAATACAAAATAGACAAGTATCAGCAGTATATACCTGAAAAGAGAGTGAATATCTGCTGTCGTAAGGTAACCCCTCCCTTGAAGATCAAGGCAACGAAACAAGTATGTCAAGCCTTCTGGGGTATCTTTGTTTTCTAAAGCCAGAACAAAGTAAAAGAAACCATCCAAATCCATCTCTCGGACATTTCCACCGCCACTCTTTCCACGGCGAACATGTTCATCGAATACTACAGGGAGCAAATTGATTTATTTAGTTCAGTTATGAAAAGACAACGTGTAACTAACTATAAATGACAGTTACAATGCACATCGCTACCCTATCTTGAAATATGTTGCAATCCAGCAGTTAAAAATTATAACACATACAAGTAGAACGGACAAGAGCAGTAACCATGGCTGTTATAACCAATAGGAAATTGTAAATAGATATCAACACACATGGTAATTACTCTGGCAAAAATTTACCCCAGAATTGAAGGATTGGTAATAGTTTCTACCTCTTTCAATAAAAATCTCAGTCAGAGTTCCATCTCCATATTCTCGCAGCTCTTGCTTGCTCAATGTATGGCTATTATCTTTATCAAGAGCAATAAACAGGTCTGCAGAAAAATAAAGGACACATAAACACAACATCAGAACTCGATTCATCACGAAATCCACCTAAGTAAACTCAGAAACTGGACCAGCTAACACAGAATGATGAGAAACTATTTCACACTTCACAGCAACTAACTCAAATCAATGTGATAGTAGCAATGGTGTAAAATGTAAGATTCACAATTATCTAATAGATAAAATAAATAGCATGGGCATTCAAGAGGGGCCCTAGATACTCTAGTTCATTCTTCTAACATCCTTTTAGTCTTTCAACCAACAACACTCAACTTATATTTGGGTGCTTCTAGGGTTGACATGTGATGTGCGAATGACCATGATATGTTTCAATAAATAACTTCTTATTCCCTGCAGATTATTTAACTACCAATTAGCCACAGACAGACTACATTTTATTTAACTGTCAAATAGGTTGCAGATTCACTATGGATTACTTGTTATGCATTATTCAACTATAGTCGTGTTAGCAATACAAATTTACAGAGAAGAAGAGAGGAGAGAAACAATAAAAGACAGGTTAGGGCTCCTACCAAAAGTTATTTCCCCCACTTATAAACATATCTTCAGGCCATCTCTCATCCGATGTGGCACTCTTAACAAATCTATTGATTCACCTTAAAACAAACCCTTTATATTGCCTGTCACAAAAAACCCCTAAGTGAGGATTGCCCCCACTTATAAACATATCTTCACCACCTCTGATCCGATGTGCCACTCTTAACAAATCTATTGGTTCGTCTTAAAACAAAAGACCCCCTCCCCCTCCCCCTCCCCCTCCCCCTCCCCCTCCCCCTCCCCCTGCCCCAACACACACAACAGGAAGAAATATTCCCTAATGTCAAGCTGGCAGTTCATTGCACCTAGTCATGTCCAATTGACCATCTCTAGTGACCAAATATGTAAAGTATACAATTACAATCCCTCACAGACTGCTTGTTCAAAAAAAACAATCCCTCACAGACTAATACTACCATGCACACGCATCACAAACAGGTAAGGATGGAAGTAAATAAGTCCTGAAACCTCAACCAATGTAAGATACTCACCACATATTCGCTGGGTAGAAGTCAAAGAGAACCAGTTTTCAGCTTGTTCTGTGTCTGTTACTTCTTCTTCGCTTTCCTGAAACACATAATGCCATACTCAAAATAGAGCTTCAAATTAAAGTTTATAAGGAACTAGAACAAAATATAGTTTGTGGTTATCATTAAAACAAAGCAAATCAATTGTGAAATTTGAGCACCAGGAGGACCTGAACAAGAGGACCAACCAGAGAGAGAGAGAGAGAGCTGAATACTATGACGCTTGGCTAAAAAGTATTACATTAACTCTTTATACAACCTACCTGGTGAAGCTCCATTAGTTCCTGAAGACAATTACTAAGCAGCACCTTCTTGATGCAAGCTTTTCCTGTGAGGTAAAAAGAATAATTATGTAGCTTTTGATAATACAAGATGGATCAAGATATACTCAGCCATTATTCTGTCATGCCCCAACTAGCGCAATGATTAAACGACATCACTGACTGCCCTTCCTACCTAGTCAACCCCAAATCATCAAAAAAAATTATTTCAACCTCTTAACTTAAAAGAAGCGTGTCTATGGTCCCGTTTGGATTGGGTTATTTTAAGCTTATGTGTGCTTATCTACTGATATAAGTAGTTGTATTAGTGTTTGGGTAAATTAATAAAAAGTGTTCATCACAATTTCATAAGCTACTTATGCCATATTTTAATAAGCTCACATAATATGCTTATCATTGGGCTTAACATGTTTTCTACACAATATTAGCATATTTTCTAAAATTTACTTTTTGAGTCAATCACTTATCTTCGTGTTTTTATACGGTTATCTTTTCCTTCTTCACACTTATCTTTTTTAAAAGTATCGCACTTATCTTTTTAGTGTGCATATCTAAACGTGTAAAGAGCTTATTTTTTGAGTCAATCATTTGCATAAGTTGTTTATCCAAATGGGGCCTATATGTGCTACTTAACGCTCAAAGCCTCGTCAGTTGTAAATTATTTGCAACACTATATAATCGAGCAAGCATGAAAGGAAATGATCAACATAGAAATCCAACATTCATAACCTTTAGATGCAAGCCCTTCATGACTCTAAGTTGTAATATTACTTAACAAACTAATTTGTAATATGCAAGTCTACCACTGCTGCTGTCAATTAAAATTAAAAGTTGTCCCAAGAAAGATGAATAATAAGTAATACGGACCAAACAGGATAGCAGCACCAATCAGTAACATAAGATTCAAAAACAATAAACAAGCGTGTGTTATTTTCTACACGACTTATGGTACGAAATATTCAAAATACACGGTGATCAACTTTTGCGACAAATTGGTATAAGATTTTATGCATCAAGAGCTTTATGTTGAGATATGCAATTTGAATTGATTCAAATTTCTAATTGAACATTTTAAATTAAAGAAAACATATTTAGTAGTAACAAAAAATCCAAATAATTGATAATATGACCATAAAACAGCACCAAGGAACTAAAAGATATCAGTCATGCAAACCTCGTCTATGAGGATCGCAAAAGAAGAAGAATTTGTGTGCAGCGATGCGACAATACATTGGAACAAAGTCTGGTAGTATATCACGTAATTGTGCCAAATTCGGTATAAGACCTCGTATATAGGCTTCCATTTCCTGAAAAATAAATTGGTAACATCAGGTTAACCTAATCTTTTTATCTAAGAAACTGTGCAATTGCAACTTGTTTCCCAGCTTCAAAGCACGACAAATAAACCATTCGTCCATTCTAAAGGTTATACTCAAAATTCAAAGGGCCCAAAAAGGAATCAACTCATGATATGCATAAGAATTATGTGTGCCAATAAATAAAGGTCCAACAATCATAACTAATAAACTTACAATAAGAAGATAGTTGAGAATAAAGGTTCAATAAAGATAAACTCACAATAAGAAGATAATTGAGAATAAAGGTTCAACAAGGATTGGAAAATAAGGATTGCAACAAGAGATACCAATCCATATAGATAGTTGGACGGATGGAATGTTGCTATGCAGGAAAAATAGTGTTTACAAGAGAAACTATTCAATTTTAAACAATTGGAAGTCTAACAGAGATAAGAATCCATACATGAAACTGAAGGAAACCATCAGAATCCTCATCAAGCTCACTCATATCAATTCTTGCCTGTGTCAGTGAAACCTGTACAGCCATAATCATAAGATACCTTTCATAAACATTTGATAGATTCATCAAGCTCAATATATATATAGTAAAGTTTCCATGAGAATTAAACAGAAACGCCACTAAAATAGTACAAGCTGAAAGTGACTTACCGTACGCATCACGTAAAGGTAAAATGGTAGAATAGCAATTCTTCCTTGCTCATCTTTCTCAAATTTCATGAAGTTAGAAGGACTAAAGAATCGTCGGCATTTAGGACCTATTTGTTCTGTACATACAGAGGCAATGTGGCAAAAATCTTCATAATTCATCTGTAAGAAACAAGTTAAAGTATATGTAAGGACTGTGTCGAGAATAGAGTTCAAGTGCAAAGGCAAGAAGAGCACAAGCCAAATAAGAAGCAAACACATGATAATAGTGACATACCTTTTCTGCGCCAGTAGCATCATCAATCACACAGTTTTCTCTTAAGCACACCCACATTGCATCCAAATCGTCAGCATTCAGCAAGAGATCTGATTGTTTCTGTTAAATGTACTAGGAATGTCATCAATTGAGACAAATCATCCACTGTCTAAGCAGATATAACCAACAAAGAGGTAAGCCAGAAAATAATACCTTCAAAAACCGATACTTCGCCAATCTTTGGACTCGATTACTGATTGATCCCTCTTCAGGTTTCTACAAGAAGACAAGGCGTTTCAATATTTGATTTGCAGATATATAATATAAGTCTTACATAAATGCCAGAGAAACCCAATCCTAAACTTCAAATATATATTAACTATCCTATATAGTCTATGAGAAAATGAAGTTATATAAAGAGATATGGCATGTAACTTGTAAGGGTCTGCTCTAGATATCAGGTAAAACTATATGACAATTTTGTTATCAACTCAGGTTCAAATTCGACAATAAATTTGTCAATCTGCATGTTGTTACATTTGGAAGGTAATCTAAACTGATTAGTACAAGCATTGAAGCATATTCACATAGTATGACTATATGATAAAATACAAAGACCGCGTAAAGGTTTATATAGATCACAAGTTAACCATCTCTAATTCTAATGAACAAACCTACCACGACAACTGACAAAACTGCACGTAAATGGACAAAAGGCTCAAAAACTAACAAAATGAGCATAAACAAGTAATGTTTGAACATGCCTTCTTGTAGAAACTGGGAATTGTACCAGCTTCAGCACTTTTCTTCTGCTTTTCTTTAAAAATATCAAGCAAAATTCTTTTTGTTTCAAGCTCTGCAAAATAAAATCAAATAAATCAATAAACAATCACATACTCGGTTCTTGCTAGGTTTTGGGATATCATAGTTTTCCTAATACTACAAATGCTCATGAATCAATTCACACCTTAAACTCCAACGAATGAAGTAATCAAAGATAGTGTTTTAAGAAATGATATAGCAAAATTGAAAGAGAAATGAATGGGATACGAACCCATCAAAGCTTCGGATCCGAGACCGGCGCCGGATCCGATAAAACGACGGAGATTGCGGACCCATAACATGGAGGAAGCAGGGGGGATTTTCCTTTGGGTTTGAGGAGCGTCATGAGTTTCGCCGTCGCTGTACATTGCCGGCGATGGAGTGAAATTGTAAAACTAACCCTAACTGAAAACCGATGAAATTGATTTGACGATAACGGAGATATGAGGTAGTAGCGATTGACGGTGGAAGGGAGGGAATGTTTGATGATGTATTATCGGATCTGATCTTACCGGTGAAATGAAACCTGTTTTCCAGTGTTCTGTCTTTTTTTTTTATTCTTCACTTCAACGACCGATTTGAACCAACCTACCCCATCTACATGTCACATTGATTTTTTTTTTTTTTTTTCCTTTTTCTATTTTCTACTACGTATTTCTTATAACCATTGTAAGCTAAGTAAAATTTAATCAAAAATTATTTGAGAAATCGAACTCGATTCTTCCAAAAAAACTGTTCAAAGAAAATTTATTAACCAGTTAAGTTAAATATTTTAGCTATCATATTACGAGTAATTCTTAAATGTATCAAAATAACAAAACACATTTACAAATTCTTACTATTCTTCAAAGAAAGTGTTGATAAAATTATTTACAAATTAGGGAGGTTCTCACATCAATAACATAATTCAAAATTTAAATTAAATATGTGCAATAATACATGTAATATATTTTTAAATAGAATTTTATATATATTTTTTAAAAAATGAATATCATAAATTACCAATTTATGACACATTTAAAATAAATTTTATATATACTAAATAATCATGGGAGATTTAGACTAACTCAAAGAATTTATCTTTCACAACGTACCAAGTCAAGGTTCAAACTTCGATTGAGAAAAATGTCTACATTAATAATGTTAAAAAATATCTTGAATAGAATTATCTCTAGTGACAAAATATTTAGGGAAAAAACAAAAAAGTATAGTAGTAATATATTTCACTACGATAAATAAAAAATTGGATAAAGTATATATTTATTAAAAGGCTTAATAGATCTTTTGGTCCCTGTATGTTCCTGAATTTTTGGTTTTAGTCCCTGTATCTTGTTTTGTTGCAAATAAGTCCCTCAATGTATAAATTTTTTTGGTTTTAGTCCCTAAAGTCAAAATCCGCAGGAAAATCTGAAGAAAAATCTCCACAAAAACTGCAAATTTTCCTGCGGATTTTGACTTTAGGGACTAAAACCAAAAAAATTTATACATGCAGGGACTTATTTACAACAAAACAAAATACAGGGACTAAAACCAAAAATTCGAGAACATACAGGGACCTAAAGATCTATTAAGCCTTATTAAAAAGTAGGAGTTTATAAAAAGTTCTTTTTCCACCCCTTACATATCTTTTCTATCCTTCGGTTTTCCAATTTTATCCTTGAAAAAAAAAATTGGAACGTGTTTTACAAAGTTTTTTGCTTTGAAAACAAATTTCAAAACGTATTTTTCAATTTTTCTCAAAATTGAACTAGAAAAACTATGGAAAATGTATTCTGAAATTTTTTTAAGACAAAAATTGAAATTGAAATATTGAAGAATAGAAAAGATATGCAAGGGCCACGGAGAGAACTCATCGGAGTTTACATATGACATATGATCGATACCCCAAAGCCCACAAATGCGTTAGGCTTTAGCAGACACGTTTTCTCTTTGCAATTCTCCGCATGCATTGCTAAATACACCCCAATTTTTACTTCTCCTTTATGTAAAAAAAATATATGGTTTGATTTATGTGAGAGATAGATTAAATGAGAAATTAGTGGAAGTGTGGAACCTATGGTTGAAAAATTATTATAAAAATAGATTCTACTAATATCATAATATACATCTCTTATAAATATTGTTTTTATTTTTATTTAAATGGAGAAAATATTAACCCACTTATCATTTTCTTTCTCTCCATTTTTAGGAATGTGAACGAGACAGGAAATGAGCGGAAAGTACTTTACCACACAAATTTATACCATTTAGAATGATCCCCGTTACCGTATTTATTCCTTGCTCCGAAAAGTATTCTTCCTTCATTATTGTCCCCGCAGATCCCCACAACTGTGATATAAATGAATATAGCATATCAAGTATTTTAAAGTATACATATAAAGATTATTATAATAAAATGTCCGGATACAGAATCTCGCGAGACGGGGGATAAATTCTCATCCACGTCTCCAAACCTCCTTCAAGGGGGTCATTTTCCTCCATTTCCATTCACGCGGAAAAAAAAATTCTTCATCTTCAAATCTCTAAACAAGACAATCCCCACAAAATTCTCCATTCAAATATCATCTCCCTATAAAATATTTCAGCAACTTTTGGATCTCCAAATATTTTCTATCACAATTTTTGGTCCCTATTTTTAATCTAATTCTTGTCTATTTTCAAATTTTTCAATGATTTTTTTTATACATGTTTAAAATATATATCATAAGAACCTCACCTATAAAAAAATTAGAACTTTTTACAATATGATGAATTATTTATGAATTTTTTAGTACAAATTGCTTCAAAATTCATATTTAATTCATCCCATGTTGAAAAAATTTAAATTTTTGTAAGAGATATTTCAATAATGTACTAAACATGATCATGGAAAAAAAATTCAAAATTTCAAATGATATACATGAATTGATCGAAAAGCAGAGACCAAAAATCATGATAGAAAATATTTGAGGGACCATTCAAAAAAGTAAATTATATCTCGGATTCGTCAAAATAACGCTTGGTGTAATTAAATTAGATCTTCAATTTAACATGAATACATATCTAAAAATAATAATTTAAACCTTTAAATTAAGCGACTCTTGAGTCAAAAAAATAAGTTAAATGACTCTTGGTGCAGTTATTTTTTTCTATTTTATATCTAAACAACTTTCAAACCGACATTTATTGCATTATATTATAATATTATTTATACGCAGACTACTTTTGAAAATTGAAATAAAAAGTTTAATTGGTACGATAAATAGAGTTGTAAAAAAAGGTCTTAAGGGACCGGCCCTTTAAGGGACGAACCCTCTTATTCCTAATTATTAATTTTATTTAAATTTTAAACACAATTTTTTTAGTGTGCTGATTGTGGACAATGTTGATTGAAGAAAAAGAGAATAAGTTCACGACACTAGAAAAATTGTTTAAAATTTAAATAAAATTAATAATCAGGATTAAGTGGGTCCGCCCCTTAAAGGGCCGGTCCTTAAAGCCCTTTTTACAGCTCTAACGATGAATGAATGGATGAATAAGTTTTAAGAGAAAGAAACAATATATGTCTGATGTTATTATTTTTAAAACAAAATTGAGTATAAGATTATCGTAGGAATAATAAGCCTCGCCTTTTCCATTGATTGACTGGTGTTATATGCAATTAGGATTTCATGATAGTCTCTTATACCATTATAACTATTTAGAATATTCTATAAATAAAGATGTGTAGTCTGATATAATACTAGTCTAATAATTACAATGACTTACTGTAATTTTGTGAAATTTGATATGATGCAAACAAGTGCTTAAATGACTCAATTTCATGAAAATTTGCACTAATATTTTTCTAAGTACATTTTTTTTAAGAAAATTATTCATAGTATAGACATTAGATAGATAAGAAGACCTATATCATCTACTATTCTATTGTAGCTAAGTTTTCTTTTACTTTAAACACCAAGTGTTTTGGTACTCACGTGCAACACATTAAAATATATGTCCCTAAATTTTGTATTGGTGTATTCTCTTCCATTAGAAAGATGTCTATCTTTGTCAACAATCACATGATCATTCTTAAGTTATCATATGCCACTTTGACCAAAGCAGCAATAATTCATACTAGGATGACTGTGGTGGTCATGAGACAACTCACTTAAGAAAAAATAAAAAATAGAATTTAAAATCCACAGCAGAAAGGGGATGAATTTAGCAAAAGCTAATTAACATGGGACATGTTTGAATGAAATTTGTCACTTAAACACCATTAGTCTTTCTTCAAAATTTCAAGTCCTAAAAAACATGCTAATCTCTTTTCCCCTAAATCCCGGATGACCTATAAATATATTAGCAAAAAAGTGTGTGCCAATTTTGGAGTACATGCTAAAAACCACCCCATAGAAATTAGAAAATAAAATAAAACATAAAAACAAGACTTGAAATTAGATATATATTCTTTGTTGTGATCTTTGTTGAGTCATTATTGAAGAAATATAGTATTTATTTTAGGATGTCTAAATTACTAAAGTACATTGTCAAAATGTACCCTTCGGCTTGCCAACCCAACTTGGAATCACATCTTTTAAGATGGACCTTTGACTAACCTTTTTTTCTTTCCTTTTTTAAATCCAAAACCTTCCATAAGGAAGAATGGAATGGAACACATAGCATTGCATGATTTCACTCCCTCCCAAAGAAACAATATTCACCATGTCACTCATAATTAATTAGGTTAATTACCTTGCACTTAACTAGCAAAGGAGTATTGCAACCAAATCACTCTTCTTAATGGAAAATAGTTAAGACGAGAAGAAAAAACTCTATGCTTATATATTTATTTTTCTATTTTTCTCCCTTCATGTCACAAGTTATCTTGGTACTCGAGAGCACTATGGTACCATATGCTTAATAATAATATTATGTCCTCTTCACTATGGGCCCAAATGGAGCTAATTAACATACTACCTTTCTGCTCTTAGTGGAGGAGTCAAGGAGCTTAGATTCAAAACTCTATGTAGATTCTTATAAGAAACACAATGTTATTAGTAGTTATTAATCTTAATAAATAATTGAGTTGAATCTATGTGACATCTGTCTCCTTTGAATACTTTTCACTTTCATTGTTGACAAAGTTAGGTGGGTGTAAAACAAGTTTTTATATTTAAAAAGGGTATTTAATTATTTGAAAAGAAATTTAGATCACTTTTTTTTTGTTGTTTAAAAATGAAATTGTCGCATATTTGAGAGTTCGGAGAAAGTATTTGAACAAGGGCAAAATTTATACGAAGTATTTTAGGTGCTGATTTTGTTGTTTCTCTTATAACAATACTTTTTTTTATTCTTAGAAACTAATATTTTTAACACTTTTTCAAAATTTTAAAAATTTGAAAAATATGAGACTGTATTGTGAGAAATCAATGACAATGTATGATCCACTTCAAGATTGTGTGTTTTTTGTTGTTGACAAAACTTCAAGATTGTGTTGAACATCTTGAATTGATAGATATGTCTCTTTAGTCTTGATGAACAATATATAGAAGTCTTGTCTCTTTAGTCTTTATGGTTGATGGTAATGGGGAGATGGAACAAGATCAATTAGCATTATACAAAACTTATTTTGAGTTCATTTAATATTGTTTTTGTTGTTGTTTTTTTGTTTTACTAAAAAGAAAAAGAAAAACATCATTAAAATATGATTTTTTTGGATAAAAAATATAGTATGTTTTAGACTATGAAAATTTTATACTCTGTATTTATATTACAAGTGTTATTTTTTGTATATTATGATCATTGATATAATTATATTAATGAAGAATGATTAATGCATTTTATTTATAAATATATTGCATATATATTATTTTATTACAAAATATTTGCATATATACTTTGAGCTTTTTTAATAAGAAAAGACAAAGAAACGCTAGGCATGGAAACAAAATCCGTACTCGCAGGAACCCACCCCGATTTTAACAGGGAAACTCAAATTGACTGCATGCGTTTGGGTTTTGTCCAATTTCAGATTATGGGGTGGGGCTGGGAGGGTAATGTCGATATTGATACTCTCCTGAATGTGCCCTGCTTGTATTAAAATTATACTTTTACCTTTTTAAAAATAAAAAGGATTAAATAAACTTTTAAATTACATTCACCGGTTTATTTTTATTTTTAAGGTGAACATTAAATAAGTCATTTCCTCTATATAATCTTTGTATTAAAAAAATTAGATTGTTGAAATGGGGCACTTTTGAACTTTTTTACTATTTCTTTTTAATATAAAAAAACATCAAAATGCAACTCAAATTCATACGGAGATGAGACAGAGCGAGGACACTCAAATCCAATTGAATACGAGCGCGGAGTTATATTTTTCTCCCCATCAGAGATCATAACAGATACAAAAATACTGAAATTCATCAGATTCAGAAAAGTCATCCCCACTCAGTTGTCATGCTTAAGAGAAAAGTATATATATGCATCAAGGAATGAATTTTCCCCAAATAAATTTTCTCAAGTGAAAAATCTACACCCTTGCATATTATTTATATTATTTTTTTAAGAAAAATGTTAATATATGCTCTTAAAGTATCAAATGTGAAAATTTTATCTTGTAAAATGTGCATTCAATTTTTAAAAGCTTAAATTTTAATAGTTATTATTTTTTAGATCTTTAACATGTGTCATTGATGTTAACTGACTCGTTTTTTATAGTATCAAAAATATTTTCAACAAAGTAGATTTTACTGGACTTATTTTGCCACAAAAGAGAACTCAGTCTCATATTTATGATTTTATTCATATCACACTCATAAGGAATGCTAGTACAAAGTATTAAAGTTGGAGTCCTTTTTATTTTTTATTATTTTCATTTCTTCAATTACTAAATTTCATCGATGTTTTAGAGTGTATTATATTTTTGTATTTATATTTCTATACCATATAATAATAATAATAATAGTAATAATAATAATAAAAATAGAAAAATAGAAAAAGAAAAATATCCGATTCAAATTATCATGGGGCTTGATAGGAACAATATAGTGGCTTGATCCATTCGATAAGGATCTATGATTATATTGAGCTATTTCCAATGCAATATAGCCATGTGATTGTAGGCCAATTAAGGGAGTAATCCTTCCAATGTGTCCCTCTATGCTTTAGTTTTGCGGGGTGGTTTAGTCTAAACTCAACTTGCAAGTGTCCTTTAAACTTTTCGTTGCACTTTTTTGACTACAGCCTTTTTATAATGGCTTTTGGAGATCAGAAATAGTAAAGGTGATTAATCAAAAAGGCATAATAATATCAGACCAAGAGTGTAGTAACTAAATGTTTTTTTCATCAAATTTGTGTTATTAGTCATTTTATTTGCAAAGGTTGCCAATTGTTCAATTTTAGGAGACAAGTTTCTAATAATAGATAGATTGTTTTTGAAAATAATAGTAAAAGATATTTTAAATATTTGATAATATAACAATTTTCATTGTAATTCAAAATGGCCGGACGGCTATGATTGTTTCAATTGTGTGTCCATAAAATGTTTTTCAAAAAATATATTATCAATTAAAGTAAAAACAACGGAAAATTATACATTGTATTTACAAATAAAGAATTACAATACATAAAAATAATTGATCTCGTAAGTATATGATTAGAATTTTAAATATCAAATTTATATGTTTGAAATGTAGCCTGCTCAAAAATATTAACTCTATAATTATTTTTTTTGACTAAAAAAATATAACTCTTAAATAGAGCTTTGTATCTCAAAGAATTAGTCTATATAGTTCAAAGTAAGAAATAGGTGCACCTAAAAAAAATATGATCTAAACTTTCATCTAAAAGGATTAGTTTTAGATTGAGTAGTTGCTTGAGAGCCTAACTTGAACTAGAAAATCAACACAATGCATTTTTATAACATTCTAATTAAGGAGCACCTAGGACCATAGTCAAATGCTATTATCAGTTTGGAACAAATAAATTCATATACTAGTTATTAAAAATTCTACAATTGTTTATTTACCAAAGAAAACAAATCAAAAATTGACATATGAAGCATATGTAGGACACTCAAATAATTAAAATATTTGTCTAGTGGGTCCTTCAAAATGGGAGTTTTTAATTTTTGTACTCTAATGTGGGGTTGTTTCCGTGACACAAGACAGAAAAACATCATACAAGTATCCAAAATTCTTAGATAATTTTGCGTGCAGTTAGAGATAATTTTAACTGCTCCCTTTGAAAATTATGAAGCAAACAGGAGCTTAAGATGTAATTGATTGGTTATTTTTGCACAAAACACGGATTAATTCACATGCACATAATACATTATGTAGTTAGTGAATGAATGTGATGCTAAAATTAGTACCTCTAAATTCAAATGTTTTGAGATTCTCTAGGAGTATGTAGACAAAACTATGCAGTTGTTTTTCATTTTCTTGTTTTGTCAATTGGATTATTTATTCCTCCATAATAAGATTTCATTTTTACCAATCATTCAATCACATATAGGAAAGTTCTCCAATAATAAACAAACCTTACTAGGTCAATATCTATTAGGCCTAGAGTAAAAAATTTAAGTTACACAAATTTTATAGTAGATTTCATTATACATAAATAAAGAATGAGTAGCTATAGTAAATGGGCCAGATAATCTGAAACTCGGTCGCAGAGTAAATAAGGTCTAGTCTGAAATTTTTTCGAACGATTCGTCTTAGGGGTCCACTAACAACTTGAGTTCAATTATTTGATTAGTAAATAGTCATTTTATCCTTTGAGATATGTTGCTATAATCGCGGAAAGTTTTAAAAATTTAAAAACATCATTGAGTGTGTCATTTGTTAGTAGTTTCATAGACCAAAACTAACAAATAGATAACATATTCGAGAACTAAACCGATTATTAAGACAAATTCGGAAATATTTTATAACTTTTATACATTCATTTAAGAATTATAATGACACTGACTAACATATTCAAGGCCGAAATGACTATTTACTTGTAAAAAAAACTAACTATAGCAATGTATAGAGCATGGAAAGGTTTTCTTTTTTAGTGCATAAGTATGCATGTAAAAAAAATTCAATTATTTTACCTTGTATTGGAAAAAGCACAATAGAGTTTACCAGGTCAATTCCAGGTAGTTAATTGATTAGCTGAGCCCTTACACGTGAACTGATATGCATATAGATTTAATTTGATCAATCCTTATCAAATCCCAATACATTGCATTGACATGATGTACTGTAATAATTTAATCACTAAATTGTATAGTATATCATTATTCATTTGCTTAAAACAGCAATTATTAAATATGAGTTTGTGCTTATTATAAATATACAGAAAACACATTTTTAGAGTGTCATTGGAACTACAAAGAAAGAAAGTGACTGTTGCAAAGAAATATGAACACACAAGTGTAGTTGTGTAGAGCATATTTAAAGTAACTTGACAAGTGAAGGGGAATCTTTATTTTCACTATTAAGTTGTGAGCCTTAAGTAAATATGATATCAAGAGCTAGTGATTTAATAGAAACAAGAAAAAGAAAGATTTTAATTAAAAGTGGGTGGAAAGTGCATAGTATGATCTTCCTGTAGTATTTTAACTTGAAATTAGATTCTCTACTATATCTTTTTTCTACAATTTTTGTTGCTCTTTATCCGATGGTTGATAGTAAAAGAAACAGTTTTAAAGAGAGAAAAAACATGAATGAACGGTTGAGATGATGACAGCACAGTAACAGGAGAGAATGAATTGGAGAGGATCAAGATCCTTGAATATATATCAAACTTATCCAAATATCCTTAAATGCGTCTCTTATTAGTTAGTTAGATCCTCGTATATGTCGCTTATTAGGTATTTTGATCCTCATATGTATAATTTATTTTACTAGTTAGTTGGATTCTCATACCTCATTTGTTAGTTTAGTTCATAAAATTATAGAAGACACACTCAGATATATTTTGGTAATTTTGATACATTCTTAAGGTATAGTAACACCTTTTTGAAAAGAGCAATGTTATTTGTACAACCAAATTTGACAACTTCTTTAAAAGATTTCCTGCTGTTACAGCAGAACACTATAACAAATAAAGGTCGTCCGTTCACAATCGTGTGACTGTGATCATTTTTAGTAATTTTGTAAATGTGTTAATCTCATCTGATAATCAATCGCCGAGATACAAATCTGTGAAACTATGTATTTTGATTACAAAAGACAATTGATCCGACCACATTTTCACACATACTAAAATAATAGTTTTAATATGAAAAAAATGTCCTTTTCCTTCTCTCCATGATGAAGTCACTGTCTTTAAAAGACCCCTCAAAAACAAAACTTCTACCATTCATCATAAGTCATAACATAAACCTTTCTTACCTTCTGCAGTCTGTTTAACTTCCCTTACCTAGCTTACACATTTTCTCAACCACATTTCAATCCATATTTTCTTTGCCATATTCTCAGCCATGTCCACCTCTAAAAAAACAACATCAGATTCATCTTTCAAAGGATATCATGAAACAAATCAAACACAAATGTGTCTATCATCACTAATCCTTCAAAGGAACAATAACACATTACCTAATGGTGAAAAAAGAGGAAGAAGAAAACAAACAGAACCAGGAAGATTTCTTGGTGTTAGAAGAAGACCTTGGGGTAGATATGCTGCTGAAATTAGAGACCCTACAACTAAAGAAAGACATTGGCTAGGTACTTTTGATACTGCTCAAGAAGCTGCTCTTGCTTATGATAGAGCTGCTATTTCCATGAAAGGAAATCAAGCTAGAACAAATTTCATTTACTCTGATACTATCAATTTTCATACACTTGTTTCTTCTCCTTTAGATCTTCAAGTTCAAGTTCAACAAACTCTTTTGACACCTTCAACACAAAACAATCAAAATAGTACACTTTTTCAGCTTAACACTCCACACAACACTACTAGTAGAAATGATCAAAATTCTTCCTTGATGAGTACTTTTGATCATGATGAAAAAACAAAAAATGAATCATCAACTCATCATGATGAAATTTATTTTTTTACTAATGAGACTAAAAATAACTCTGGCTATCTTGAATGCATAGTTCCTGATAACTGTTTGAGAAACAGCAATGTTAATTTTAGTGCTTCAAGTGATGAAAAAGTTGGCAACAATGTTGAAAGTAACAAATTTTTCATGGAGGGTGAATCACATTTTGGTATGGCTTCATTCTCTCAAGAAATGCCAACAAGGGTCTCTAGCTTTTCAGAGTTTTCTTGTTATCCAAGTGAAATTAGTCAAGGTTTCTTGGATTGGAATTCTAATGAACTTTCAGCTATATTTAACAACAATCCATTAAGAGTTGAAGATGAATGCATGGATACATTGTATCCTAATTATCCCATCATTGAAAATCTAAGTCCAAGCTATGTTATGATGAATGATCAATCTGCTTCTTCAACTAACTATTCTCCATCACTTGAATTTGGTTACCCTCTCTTTTGAGCTCTCTAGAATCTATATATGAGGTGCATTGCATTGAATTGCATGCACAAGTACTTTTTTGTTTATGTTTATGTGTTTCTAGTAACTTTAGTAAGTAAGCCTTTTCTATTGTTGTTCCGATGAAATTATTACTAAATATGTCGGATATTATTATAAGTAAAAATTATTTTTTTTAAGTTTATTAGATAATTAATGTATTTAGTCAATATTTTTCCTGTGTTCTGAAGGGTGTAGTATATCATTTTCATTGAAACTAGGTCAATGGAAATTGTTACTCGTGTGTAGGGCTGGAAATGAGTCGAACTCATATGAGCTCGACTCGACTCGTTAGAAATTGGTTCAGCTCGAAACTCGGCTCAATTGTGACACGAACTCTTTTTTCAGCTCGAGTTCGGCTCGTTTAAAGTTCACGAACAGTTCGGTTCGGCTCGTTAGGTTCAACTCGCTAAGTTAAATTACATAATTTTAAAGTTTTTTTTTGTCAAAATTTCAAAATTTGATCTTTAATCTTTTAATCTATTTCTTTAAAAAGAAAAAAATGAATATTAAATTAAATAAAAGTCATCTCAAGTGTATAATAGATAAACACATACAAAATTCAAATCGGCATAAACCGATACAAGTAACAAAGTTTCAAAGCAAAATCTAACAAAATTCCACAATTATTCTCAAAATATTCTGCTAATTCCAAATTTCAATAGTTCTTCCATTCAAGATAAAATTGCATTAGTTAAAAAGATTTGGAAAGTTATATATATATATAACCGAGCTAGTTCACGAGTTAAACGAGTCGAACTATATATAGTTTATGTTCAGCTCATTTATTTAACGAACTTAATTCTTAACTCAAACTCAACTCATTTGGTTCATGAACCAAGTTCATGAGTCAAATATCGAATCGAGCTTCGAACTATTCACGAGTTGGCTCGGGTCATTGCCAGCCCTACTCGTGTGATATGCATATTGATGGTATGATTTGATCCTTCTTTTGGGCTAGTTGCCTAAACTTTTGGAAACAATAAAGGGAGTTATGGGACGAGTGTCCATCAAACAGCATAAGTTCACAGAAAGATATATATGCTGTCAAGCCACCAGAGATTCTAATCTATTGCTTGCAGTACATTCCCTTTTGCTGACTTGATTGATTAGATAATTCCTTTTTACTTTTGAGAATAATATAATAACATCATGGTAAGGAGTGAATAGGAATTTTGAACAACTCTATAAACCGACCACATTGTTAAAATCCAATTTAAAATAATTTTATTTTAATAAAAGTTTTATGGATCCCCCTAATGTTATATGTGGGATTTAAGAATTGTAAGTAGTTGTTACACTAAAAATAGAATGGTTAAGAATTTGTCCCCGTGAACTTAATTCAATTAGTATAGACACTGTATTTTATATGCAGCAGTCGAAGTTCGAACCTCAAACATTTCACATATACACTTTAAGAGTGGAATTTATAACCACTAGCTATGATATCTGATAAAAAAAATAGTTAAAAATTTAAAATGAGCAAGACAGTTCACCTCATAATTGATCTTAATAAAATCGTCTTTGATGTTATAATGGCTAAGAATTTTTACATATAAACACTAATTTATACATAATATCCCACATAAGATCTTTTATTTGAAATGGTCTTATAGTAGCAAGAGAGTGAGACATGACAAATATATCCTAGAGTATCTCCAATTAGATAAATCAATCTGATTTATGGAGTATTATAATATTTTTCAACGGAAACCTAAAATATTATAAAATTTAAGAACTGCAGTTATTTTTACTCTAATAGTGTAATCTAACTAGTTTTTAATATAAGTGGTTCTCAGTGTCAAACCCGACTAGTGTTACCAAAAAAATATAAGAAACACAAAGTGATTAGTAAGAACATATTCCTATAGAAGAACTACTTAGCCTATATTACAGTAAGTATATCAGAATCACTGTAGTTTTAAAATATTCAGCGTGATGCCAAACATACACTTACTTATGGTCTCCATGTTAGTAATCTTCAATGTTTGCAATGTAATTAATAACTGGCTCTTAGGCATAAATGAACTATGTGAAAATATGTCTTGGTGATGGTCTATTGACATTTTGTCTAAAACCTTTGTAGTTAGTTAACTAGTATTTTTCACTATTATAAGTTAATCAATGATTCGGTTGATATGACTATTCGTATTCATGGTGATAAACATAAGAGATTAATTTTTCTGCCGTCTAAAATGTATATAGACATGTACCATGACATTTTGTCATATGATTTTCTCAAATATATCAGCTCCAATCAAATTGTAAGATGCAAATTAGATGTATATGTAAAATAAATTAAAAATTTACAGTACATACAGATTTAATCATACCCCTAAAACGTTACATTACATTACATGTCTAATTCTTTTGTAGGAGTGAATTGATGGACAAGATTTGTCCACTACGAAATTATACTTTATACTAAAAAATATAATAATGTCGACTTTGACTAGTTAGTTAGTCCTTCAATATTAGCCTAACCACTAACCAAGTCCCACCATCACGTGTATGTGTGGAAATGTAATTGTCTCCATTTAGGGTCTAAAATTGGATTCTACACTTTAACTGTCTAATATTGAATAGCTGAGGATGACACTGTCAAGATATTTTGAAATTTTCTCTTCCCACCCCCCGTGACTCTTTTTCCCCCCCGGATTTCCATTTTTGCCCCTAGTTTTAAACTTCGGAACGCGTTTTCCGAAGTTTTTTTTGCCTTGAAAATGAACTTCGGAATGTATTTTCCGAAATTTTTATAAATTTGAACTAGAAAAACTTCGGAAAACACGTTCCGAAGTTTTTGTACAGGGGTAAAATTGGAATGTTGGGGGGTTAAAAAGAGTCATGGGGGGTGGGATGAGAAAATTTCAGATATTTTAGCCAATGTTCTCCTCACAAAACAGAAGTGGTTGTGTCTAAGTACTGTTTTTGAACTGTTGTTAACATTTGGCTCTTCTCTTCTCCTATCTATCTTTCCCTATAGATGTTTCATGACAAATTCAAATGATCCTAGCTACCAGGATACTAAGCTAAGTATGTAGGCACCTTCTTAACAAAATTAAAGAATGATTCAGCTTATAAAAACTTGGAATGACAATAAGTAATTTTCTATAATTAGAACAAGAAACAATTGGATGGATATTGTTCCTTTTACCAACATCCTCTGCATGTTTGGATTAGTGTCGAGTTTAACAAAGTTATAATAGTGTACTATCGTAATTATATAACAACTACACATTAAAATTCGAACAAAATTACAATGTCATTGTGATGTCAAACATGCACGATCGACATATTGACCCGATTGATTGGCAAGACAAGTTAATACTGGTATGAGTTTGAGTGGAAGTTCCATAATTAAGATTTTAAATAAAATTTATTGTTAAAAATGAGTTCAACTAGAGTAATTTATGTTTCAACATTTTTATTCTGAAATAAAGTTTGATGCAAAACCTAGTACTTTTATTTTTTTAATGCAATGCAAAAAAACCACTTTTATCAGTTCAATTAAAACCAACCAATATTGCGTGACATATCCAAACACCATATTCATGGAACCAAACATAATGGTGAGTAGTGACTAGAATTCCCAGATTGTACCACTGAAAAGTGTTTTCTTTTCAAATGAATAGCAGGGTACAGTCACAGACCCTTAAATCTGGTTTCATGTATCACATTCATCTTAAACAAACATCACAAATATTGCGCTCGCAGAGAATCACCTGATCTCACACGAAAACTTGACCAAAGTAAACCGATAAAAATGGAGAGAAAAGTTATTACACATTCAGATGTGTTAATTTAAATGTGTTTCTTCATATATGTATTCTGTAATAAATTTAAAGTACCAAGTCAAGCATTGTCACAACACCATGGTGTATCAAAAATAATAAAAGATAGCAATGTGAAACCTCATTGTAGTCTCCTGATAACTTCTCTTCGCGGTAAACCTTTCGATATGTTGGGAACAATAGCAAACAGGTTCTTCTGAGCAGAATTAGAGTATTGTTCCCAAATGCAAAAAAGGGTTCTGGACATAAAAAAAATTCTCATACCAAAAAAAAAGATTGAAGCATAAATAAGCACAAAAATAGACATGTGGATGGGCATGTGCATAATGGACTTGCAGATTCTCTTTAGATTATTCAAAGAGCACGGTATGTATGGGTTGCTAAAATTCTCAAAGTTGGCCATGGTTTATTCAAGATCAAAGATATGGCCACAAAAAGATTATATGAACACAAAGATAATTGATTGGTGCAATGAGTGTTGGACCTGAACTGAGATAACTTAAAAATAAAACCTATTTGAGACCCTCCATGAGTAAAGACGGCGGATTGAAAAATTGAGATAAAATGGAGTGATAATGAGGAACACATTCACATTGCTTAGCTTGAGGTGTGAGAGACAGTGCTACTTGTGGTGGCACTGGGAGTTGCTAAAGAACTGGAACTCTGAGCAGATGGCGGCTGGGTACTTGATTGAGAAATCGGTGCGACAGTTGACGAAGTCAAGCCAACTGATGCAGTCGATGTGCTCATTGATGAAGACATTCTGGATGAAGCGGACTCCTTGCTGGATCCTGAGGCAAGTTCAGGCCTCAACTCGGATGATGACGATGATGGAGCAAGAGTACCAATGGAAGAACCCACGGGATAGGGTGCGACTGGCATATCAGCTAGAGAAGAAGCAGATGGACTGTAACTCAGGGATCCCATAGGATGATCAAATTTGCATGCAGATCCAAACTTACAAATTCCGCGCTGTGTATAATGAGTGCAAGGTTGTGCCCCCTGATTATAAAACAAAAACATGTGATGCTTGACAAATAAGAATTTGTGAATGCAATAATTAAAACGAAATTGAATAACATTTCAACTGAATAGACAAACTTATCATGCAGCAAGCTCTTTAAAAACGGATGTCGTAACAAATCAAAATATATATTAAGATACTTTGCCTATTCTTTACCTGACGTCCAAAGACAAACGATTGCACCAAGAGAGAAATAAAAGCCAAAAAGATCAATGAAGACTGAAAATAGTGAAATGAAATAATATGTGGAAGCATGTTATGAAAATCATTTGCGCCTCAGACACAGTCAGAAGATTCGAAAGAGGAGTTTACTTACAAAAGTTGCCCTCAGACACAGTCAAAGTAATACACTATGATTTTAGCAAAAACCCACACCTACGGCCTACTGGAATAAACTGGATGCACCCTAAGAATGAATGTAATACAAAATGGGAGTTTCGATATCATAAAAGGTATCATCATTAAATGACACTACTAAACCAAAATTTTATCTCTCTGTCTTCAAACTTTGCTAGAAAAATCTTCAACAGCCTAGAGGTTTAAAATTTTAAATATTATACAACAACCTTTAACACATTTATCCAAAAAACTTGTTCTCAGAATCATTTTGCTTTTCACTACTTTCAAAAATTCCTAGTAAATCATGCACAGCTCATTCAACTAAGTCCAAGAAATCAGACAGCTATGTATAACCCAACATATGAAAATAAAAAAACTTTCAATATGAACCAACTGAAAAGGAAAAAAGAATGGTGCCTGCTGTGATGTGTTTTCAATGATGAATTGAAAACTAAACTTTAAGCGTAGTTTGAAATTGAATCACATATAGAGACAATAATAAATATAGCAAGCAACAAAGTTAAGAAGTCAATTTCGTTATACCTTACAGTTATCTATTAGATAATATTTATTATAAAAATGTTATTCATAAACAAATTTTTGAGTACCAAAGTGCAAATGAGTTGAAAGGTAATCATTACCGGGCGTAAAGGAAGACCAATGGGACTAAAGTTCACTTTTGGTGCACCCATGTCTCGCGGATGATGATATCTACATGAAGAACCAAATTTACACTCCCCTGTTTTCATGTAATGATGACACTCCTGTTGATCAGGTCTTTCAGGTAATGAGTTTTCCTTCTGACTACTGCCTGATGGACCGGTTAAGGAACCAGAAGATTGGTAATGTCCGGTATACGCAGTAGTTGGCGAAGGCAGCTGGGTCATCCCATAAATTTGTGTCGAACCGCCACTCAACGGATTACTAGAAGGAAGTACGGGACTTGCTGCTGGAGCCTGCATCAAGCACTCAATAGCTTCAACAAAAGCACATATAACTTGAGTAAGCAATCAAAACAAAAATCCTCTACAATCTACATACCTGATAAGGACTCCATCCTGAAAAGGGGACCATGGTGGGGGACACTACCATAGGCCCATAAGGACCCTGGACAAATGAGCCATGCAGCAAAGGTGGCCTCGCAACAAGTACACCATACTGTTGTTGTGAAGGACCTGATGGAGGCTGTACAGTTTGATACATTGGTGAAGGTACCGGCATAGGAAGAGGTGAAACTTGGGGAACCGGCGGTGGTGCTATCATTTGGACACCTGCAGGCTGGGGATGATGGAATTTACAGGTTGCACCAAACTTGCACTGTCCGGTTTTCGCATAATAGGAACACTCTTTCTCACCCTGTTACGATTATTATTCATAAAAATTAAAGTTCAGAACAAACGGTATTCATGAATTAGAAATGTAAGCACAACAACCACAAAATTTCATGTAACAAATATAAAGTGATACAGACCACTCGCAACGGATATCCATAATAATTTAGCGACACAGGGGCAGTAGTGCCAGCTGCCTGTCTAGGATGATGATACTTGCAGGATGCACCAAATTTGCACGATCCAGTCCTTATATAATACTGCAGTTTAAGTACAAGCAGATAAAACCAATCAATACAAAAAGGAAAGTAACTGATTTTGAAGACAATCAAGACAAAATAAAAGTCAACTTCACTCTTGCATTGATGCATGCAAAACAAAACTGCTCGACATCACTGTTCTAAAAACCGAACCAAACCGAACATTTCAACATGTTGAACCGTTAATCGACACGGTCTACGGTTCAGTTATTTGAGTGGTTCGAGCGGTTTAAATCAATTGAGCAATGACCCAGAAGTCTCGCCGGTTCGATTTTTAAAACATTGTTCAACATATAATTCTCAACAACAAAAAGGAATGACAGACTCAAACTAAATTGTGAAATGCAACCATCATTAGATATAAATGCAACATCGAATTGAGCAGATGCAGAAATAAGCACCTGGCAAACCGGCTGTCCAACTCGTTCGGGATATTCCCCTGCAATCCTCGCAGCTCCAATAACCTAAGCACAAACACAAACACAAATCCATTAAATTTCAATAACTTTGTCCAATGCACAACCTCAATCTCATACAATTAAGTAAAATTAACTGAATAAAACAAAACACAACCCCACTAGTAAAAAGCATTACAACAAATCAAAGCTTATCTTCAAACAACACACACACAGAAAGATACTAGATCAAACACATTCATAGAACAGAACCAGACACAATCAAATCGAGAACAAAACAAACAAAAACCTTAAAGAAAAACCTTAAAAAAAAAATAAAAAAAATTACCGCGCCACGGTCACGTGGATGGTTAAACCGACACCTCGAACCATAACCGCAAAAACCTGTCCTCAAATAATAGATACAATCAGCTTCATCTGGTCTTTGAGGATACGATTCACCACCAACCAATCCATACCCTGCTACATTCACAAAATCAAAAATCAAAATCACTTCTCCATTACACTCTTTAACAAATCGAAAATTAAAAAAATAATAAAATGGAATGAAATTGAGAATGTAGATATAATGATGACCTTGATGAGACGTATCTCCACCGGCGACAGTCCATTCCGGCGTCGGATCAGAGTTGGACCCTTCGTTTGCTCGGCCGTACCGTTCCATTGTACGGAACAAACGAGGGTAAAAAAAGTGCAATCTGGTAAAGTTTTGAACCCTCAAAACACAGAATGAAAGGTTTCGATCAAAAGCGTGTGAATGAAGGAACTATAGTGAGAAACTGGTTCGGATTTCTGGGGTTTCTCTCTCTTCTCTCTCTCTCTCATAAACAACAGCGTCTCTGTTTCTTCTATTCTACACTGCTTTGGTCTCTCTCTCTTTCTTTCTCTCTCTAATTTCTCTTTCAGTTTCAAAGCGTTTTTTTATTAATTAATTAATATAGTAAGAAATAATAAATATTACTATTAGTTAGTTGATTCAATGATGATTGACGTTCAACTTGTTAAGCAGAACTATGGTTCAATCCTCACGACTGTGATTGAGAAGGGGCTGAAACTATTTGATGTCAAAACTGACCCCGAACCAGACTAAACTGGTGGTGAAAACAAAAAAAAAATAATAAGCATCAGTCTTTCTTATTTATTTTCTTACTATTTTTTATATAATATAATATTTTAGATACGAAATTTGATAGTATTTAAGCAATGAATAATTTACTATTTGTAATAATTTATTGATTTTTTTCTATTTTATGAGAGACTTTTTTTATTGGTGGAAGATATAGTTGGATTATTTTTATGTATTATACGCGCCAAACACATCACTAAATTACCTAAAACAGTCTTAGTATTTATCATCGGTTGCTTTATTAGGAAATAATTAAAGAAATCTATATTTTTTTTGAAAAAATCTATATTAGATCTAGATAAGATTGTAAAAATATTTTTGAAATCAAATTAAATAAGATACTAAGTAGATTAGGAAACTGTGGAGTTTTATAAATATTTAACAAAATTGACTACTCTTTGTGATTATATTTATATATAAGAAAAATTTTACTTTTTACATTTATCGTAGATTTAATGTATTTAGATGATATTATATTCTAGATGTACTAAGTTTATGATTAACTTAAAAAGTAAAATTTCTTTAATACTATTATATAGGACTAGAGAGATTAATTCTTAAGAAGAGTTTGTCATTTATTTGTTTCATACAAGATTCGAAGATTAATCTTTGTGCTGCACTAAGAGTATATTCAGATTATGCCAACAACAAAAAATTAACTCTTAACTATTTTGGTCATTTAAATAAGAGGCTAATTGTACCAAAAAAATAAGAAGCTAATTTTTTTGACTCAATAATAAGAAGCTAACTTATTTATTTTTATACATAATAAGAAGCTAAGTAGTTTACTAGATTTTTTACTTTTTATAAAATATTTATTATACATAGTCAAAAAAAAAATTATTACTAGATTAAATACGAAGCTAATTAAGATTGCTAGATTCTGAATTCATATCAAAATATTTGAAACAAAAGTAATTAAGACACGGATGATTTTATTTTGTTTTTAAATGAATATCTTTTTCTTTGTATAATAAATGAGTATCTATTTTAGCCTATAGGCTCTTGCAATTATTTAATTTAGTTAATGATAAAATAAAACCAAAGTAGTTTCTAACATCTTCACATTGGGGACACATTAGTTTACTTATTATAATAAGGGGGTGTATTGGATTGAGATTTTATGAGACAATTTTGGCAAAAAAAATCTTGATGATTTTATGAGATTTTGTTGGACTATATTGATTTCCTGAGACTTTTTTACAAGACTTTTTTACAATCAAGATTTTTAACAAATGATTTGAATGGATTTTGAGAGATTTTTTTCAAAAGACTTTTTACAATCAAGATTTCATAATACTTTATATATTAGGAAACTTTTGTATATTAGGAAAATTTTAAAAGAATCAATAATTTGGGAATCCAGATATTAAAAAAAAAACTCTAGGTTTCCTTTTTATGTTTTTACGTATATGAAGCAGATGAATTTGAAGAAGGAAAAAAAAATATCGTTTTCCGTAAAAATAAATAAAACAAAATTGAAGAAACAAAATTGAACAAAAGTTGTAATGAATCAAAAGTTTGTAAAAAAAATGTAGAATTTGTTAATTTGTTTTATTGTAAAAAAACATATTTGATAGAAGAAGAAGAAGAAGAAGAAAAAACTGGTATAGTGATGATGAAAGTAAAAAGTTTTTGAGAATTTGGAAAAGTATGTGAGATTGTTAAACAACCGGGCAGAGCATGAAGATGAAACGTGAAAGAGATGTAGGGAGAAAATAAGCAATTATAAAAAACATGAGATAGTTAGGAAACATGAAATAGAAACAAAAGGGAAGGTGAAAAAAAAATGAGAATCCATGGAAATCTCATGATATGGGGAAAGACTTTTTTTAGCTCAAAATTCACTAAAAAGTCCATCAAAATCCATTAAAATCTTATTTTTTAAACAATCCATCAAAATTAGAATACTTTTGAATACCACAATACTTTTTATAAGTTGTAAAGAGTCTTGATTGAATACCACTAGACTTTTTTAAAGTCTTTTAAAATCCTAATTGAATACCACATGATTTTGTCATCATAAAAAAATCTTTTAAAATTCATTGAAATCCTAATTGAATACACCCCCTAAATTATGGACTAATTTGTCCTTAGTATATAAATGTTAAGATTAATTTGAATTTTATTTTTGTTAATGGCTAAATTGGGTTTGTTAAAGTTAAAATGAGTCTCCACTTTTTTCCTTTTGTAAAGAGAAGTAAATGATATCCGTAGATTCAAATTTTGTATAAAAAATACTTTAAAAAAAATATAAAGCTGATTGTTGTTATGACACAATTAAATTTGAAGTTGATGAGATTGGTGGATTCTGAATTTTTATAAAATATTTAAAACAAAATAAGTAAAAAAGATAGCTAATATTAGTAGATTCTAAATTTTAATAAACTATTTAAATATTAAGAAGCTGATTAGATGTAGATTCTGAATTTATATTTTAATAATGGAGAGTAGTTGAATATGCAGTAGGTTAAACAACAAAACAAAATAAATTGGTGTGAGATTTTTGGGCCATCTAGTCTAGAAAAAGGGTATCTAAAATGAGTTTGCCTTTCAACTTTAGCTTACGCTTGTGGTCGTGCGCAAGTGCTGCTGTGAGAGACAATAAGCCACGTGATATGACATATTTGTCCTTTTGTATTAGAGAGATTTTTAATACAAAAAGTAATGTCGACGTTGATTACTAATACACCTCCTACTAGCCAATTAATCATCGTATTGAAAACATTAGCCAATTAATTAATCCTCATTGTCATGGGCTGGTGATACAGCACAGAGAGAGAAAACATGAGATGAGATAGACAGATATTATTGGTTCCACGTGGAAATATCTTCCTTAAAAGTGGTAAAAAGGTCACAAGAATTTTACTACAACTATGTTACCGTAGGATTTGGTTGGATATTCTTTCTAGTTACATCACACTGAACTTAGTTCAGTTAATCCCAAGTCCCAAAACTGAACTTACACGCTCGCATTTAGGATGGTCGTGGTACGGTTTGGTTCGGTTTTTAGTATAAAAGTCATCTTAACTGCGAGATAAAAATATATATGGTTCGGTTTGGTTCAGTTGTTTTTTAAAAAGTCATCTAAATCAAACCAAATCAATGCGATTAGGGTTGGTTCGGTTTGTGCGGTTTATCGCGATATAAGAAATATGACAATATTATCAACTTGTTACAAAATAAACATGAGAAATTTTAATTTATTTTATTGTTTACATGATATAATATGTATATACTACATAAGAATTTATTTTTAATATCAACAATATAGTTCTAGATCGCGTGAAATGATATATTTTGACAGTCTATTATTTTATGGACTCAATTTTAGTTGAGCTTGCTATCTTAGACTAGGTAATAGGTTGATTGCTACTAGTTGATAGAGTTAAGTTAAGTATTGCGGTTTGGTTCGGTTTGGTTTGGTTTTCTAAAATGAAAACCGCAAACCAAACCGTGCGGTTTAGAAGAAAAATGATCCGTGCGGTTTACACTAAATGCGGTTTTTTGCGGTTTTTAGTTTGAATTAATTCAATTTGCGGTTTTACTTTTGGATTGGTTCGGATATGATCACCCCTACCCGCATTAGCATCATTTGGTTTCGATTATATTCGATTGAAAATCATCAAAATAATAAAAATTATAACCATTTAATTTAGACAAGGGCAGATCCATGTATAATGGATTGGGGGCTCAAGCCCCCACAAGCAAAGAATTTTTTCTTATAATAACACTATCATATATATATTTATCATAAGAAAATTCAATTATATATCTATTTTAGTCCCCATAAAAATTAATTAAGTCCATTAATTTGTACTTTATATTTGTACACTAATCATAAATTTAAATTTTCATTTTCAACTTTTAATAATCTTGATTAAAATAAGTTCATAGTTTCAATTTTTTCTAGTTATATTTGTATGTAGTTTCTCTCGGACTCAGATCAAATTCTCCGCACACCATCTCTTTCTCTTTTAAATTTTTTCTCCTGTCATACATATGCAACCTCTCCTCCTAATGAATCAACCTAAACCATTTTTTTAGGAGCAACTGAAAGATAAGTCTATCAAGGCAATCGCGCCCTTAAAGCTCTAAGAATCTAAAATAAATTACTTTATAAAAAGGCCTCATATTTTAATTATATGATAAATCAAGCAACATCTTTAAAAAAATATTAACTTTAATATTTTTTAGCCCCCGTCAAAAAATATTTCTGGATCCGCCACTGAATTTAGATACAATTTTGACTAAATACATCTTCAGCTTGTTCGAAAGAACTAAATAAAAAATAAAGATGGTGAAATGCAGTTATTTTGTTTCAAATTTGTATATCTAAAGAAAATACTATATCAAGTGGAAGAGAAATAAAAATTAAAATAAATCTAGAATATCTTTCACACTTCATCAACGTATTTTAAGTTTATAAATATAACATTTATCTCATATATCAAAAATGGATAAAAACAACAAAGCGAATAGTATACAGAGAGAGTAGGGAGAGAAAGAAAAAATAGTACTTTGCATTTTAATGGTTGTTTGGTCGATTTTGGTTATGAAAAGATAGAATGATTCAACGTGTTGTCAGTTATATCGATTTCGAGTCGGGTCTGTGCTCAACCGAACTCACAAGTTCAAGAGTTTATGATTCAATTAGAAATTGTCCCATTTATTTTTTGACAAGGAAACTGTCCCATTTCATATTTTTGTTAGGAAAAATTCTAATATGGATCACACATAAGTAAAATATTAGAAAAAAAATACAAGAGAATAAAAGGGGGGAGGGGGGGGGATAAATCTTGCTAGCACAAATGTCTAACATCTATTTCAGTTTTACACCAATCAAGTCTAAAAACCCAACTCCTTGCAGCAACACCAAGCAATCACTGATTCTTTCGAGTTGATCTGTCAAATGTCAAGCAAAAGAATGACGAGAATAATAAAAATAGTATGAAACCAACAACGGCACTGAAACCAACAACGACACTAAGAGCACTGAATCTGAATTTTGAGAGCCATTGGTGTGCCTGACCGTCAACACATAGACATGACTGCACACCAACAACTCACTGTATCATTTTTTTACAAAACACTTAATTTTGATGTTAACCATGAGGGGTGAAATGAGTAGCTCAACTGGATAGGATCAAGGAGTTTGAGCTCCAGGGTTCAAATCCTGGCAAGAAGAAAAACTAACATAACATTGTAGTATACTAATAACTAACAATTTGCCATTAAAAAAATTAATTTGAAGCTCAGTCTGATGTGAACCACGAGACTCGGACAATTGATGCTCAACTGGAAAGGAGGATAACTGGAAGAAGGGTAACAGTGCAACAAATTAAAAAACTTAAAAGACTGATTTGTTACTTGAAAAACTTAAAAGACTTAACTATTACAAACATGAAATTTAAAGAACTCATATATGCATTTGGCCCATATCACTATACTAATTATACTTATACTTTACTAAATGGGGTTTTTATTTGAACAAGTTCTTAGTCATTTAATTTAGTGAATATATAATTTATTTTTTTTAAAAAAATATTTACATTTAAATTATAGTTTTTCAATTTTATTTAGCATTTGTGATTCGTATTTTTAAATCAATTTATGTACGATCTAAATATTTTTTGTAAATTATTTCAGGCAATTTTAATTATTACAATAATCTTTCTCACAATTTCTTTTAATAAAATATGAACTAAATATAACTTTTTAATGGCTAAAATCTTAAAAATTCCTATTTAATTTTTTAAATATTATATTTTTTTGCAAGAGAGGGAGAAGTTTATATATAATTTATGTATCAAATATAACTGTAAAAAACAAGGTTAAAATTCAAATTTTTTAATCAAAGTCAACACTTAGAACTATATATGTGAGTTGACATAAAAGTAAAGACAAAAAATGCTTAATCAAAAAATTTGAAACACAATGGTTTAAAGAAAAATTATAGAGGAATTAAAAATAAAAATTTCTATATGAGTTAGAATGGCTAGCGAGAATACTATATGAGCGGGCAAAGTTATTGTCCATAAAGACAATCTTTATGGACCGTCCATAAACCAATCAATAGACAACAATTTTACTCATGCGCCCCCCATTTTACTCGCGCGCCCCCCATATTACTCACACACTCCCCAACTTTCTCGCGCGCCCCCCAACTGACTAGCGCCCCATATTTCTCGTGCACCCCCCAAATTTCCCATGCACCCCCAAATTACTTGTGCACCCCCTAAATTACTTATGCACCCCCTAAATTTCTCATACACCCCCAAATTTCTCATGCACCCCCCAAATTTCTTGCACACCCCCATATGACTTTTGCCCCCCCAATTTTTTTTTTTGATCCCCTCTACATTTCTATCTTAAACCATTTTGCTATGGAAATGGTTTCAGAGATATGCACTCAAAAACCATTAAGTGCATAAGATTGTTTTAGATTACAACCCTATAATTAAAATAGAAATGGTTTCGATTGTCTTATATGAGAAACCAAAATTATTGTTAAATGGTTTTAAATACTATAATGATTATAATTGTACCAAAAAAACTAAAAAATAATGATTATAATAAAAAACCATTAAACCATTTTGCTGTGAGAATGGTTTCAGATGGTTGTAATAAAAAACCAATAGGTGCATAAAATGGTTTTGGAGTACAACCCTATAATTAGAATAAAAACAATAATTGTGATTAAATGATTTAGATTGTCTTATATAAGAAACCAAAATTATTGTTAAATGATTTTAAATAATGATTATAATTGTACCAAAAAAAAATAAAAAATAATGATTCTAATTATAGGTTGTACTTCAAAACCATCTTATGCACTTAATGATTTTGGAGTGTATATATGTGAAACCATTCCCACAACACAATGGTTTAGGCTAGAAATGTGTGGGAACAAAAAAAAATTTGGGGGTGCATGAAAAATTTGGGGGGTGCATTAGAAATTGGGGGGGTGCGCGAGAAATTTGAGGGTACACAAGAAATTTAGGGGGTGCATGAAAAATTTAGGGGGTGCATGAAAAATTTGGGGGGGTGCGCGAGAAATTTGAGGGTACACAAGAAATTTAGGGGGTGAATGAAAAATTTAGGGGGTGCATGAAAAATTTGGGGGTGCGTGAGAAATTTGGGGGGTGCATGAGAAATTTTCCTCACTTCTGGGGGTGTGTGAGTAATATGGGGGGCGCGCGGGTAAAATGGGAGGCGCATGAGTAAAGTTGTTGTCTTTTGATTGGTTTATGGACGGTCCATAAAGATTGTCTTTATGGACAATTTTTTTTTTGTTTTGAAATGGCAAAATTTATTAAAAACCTAGTCTCTGCACAAGACGAACAGAGACCGATAAAAAGGAACAACATAACATAGGTGCCGTGTATATGCGGAACACCTAAAGGATAAACTCCTAAACAAACACCTAATCAAAAATCAACTCATAATCCCCAATACAATAAAGCATCCCACAGATTCAAGACTACCAGAGTAATCACCAACCCCCGCTTAAAATGTTACCACAACTGAACTCTAACTCCCGAACTCGAATCAAAAGCGCTCGGCCCATCAGGATCCAGAACCAGCTTCATCAAGCGAACCGCTGACCAAACAAAAGTAGAACGAAAACCCCCAGGCAGACAAATCTCGGCAACGACAGATGTACCACCATGAGAAAAGCACCCCTCAGATTTCCGAATACCAGAGCAGTCACCAACTCAGCCCAGACAGTTGCCACAACTAGACACTAACTCCCGATCTCGAATCAAAAGCGATCGGCCCATCAGAATCCATAACCAGCTCCTAAGGCGAAAAGCTAACCGACAAAAGTAGAAAGAGAACATAGGCGCACAAGTAACAGCAAACCCGAGGAACAGTCGACATCAACGTGGACGAGGTTATCCATATACAAAGCATCCTGCAAATCTCAACAGATTTGGAACCATCAGTAACTCAGAAGAGAAAACTGCGAATCTCAACAGATTCGAAAGCGGTCAGAGACGCCTGTATCGAGGAAAAACCAAACAATCAACCTCTATGCGATAAATGACAACCAGATACAAAGAACCGGATTTGAAAATCCCAAAAAACCCTGCAAATCTCAACAGATTTGATAGCGGGTCAGAGAAACTAATATCAAGGAAGCCAAAACACACAGACATCAACAAATCCAACGCCAATGTGACAACCTCACCACACAACACCCCATCTGTCTTCGCCGGAGCAACAAACCACCACTTAAACCGTCGCCGGAGCAACAAACACCTATCACCCAACTCCACAACCACCAGCAGCACCTGAAACAGTACCCACCGTCACCACCTAAGCCACACCATACCCAGTAGAGTCAGAAACATAACCACACCAACATAAACGTAGCCACCAATGATACACCCAACAGGAACACCAAACTAAACCCGCGACCACCAACAGATCCGGCCAAGACAGGACCACCCGACGGAAAACGCCACTTCGTCGCCAACAAAACCATCACAAAACCGTCGGACACTGGCCGGACTCCAAGAAAACGAACACCCGGTACCGAAAAAGAAAGGAGAACAACCAAAAGGAAGAAAAACGTGAAAACATAGCCGAAAAAGAAAAAAGAGAGACCGTCGGCGCCGATCTGTAGGTGATACGGAATGGGAGTTCGTCGTATCACCACCCTGTAGATCTACATTTTAAAGGTGAGAGATTTGGATATGAAGGGAAAGGAAGAAAGGTGCGGCGGCTAGGTTACCAAGTGAAAGCAAAAGTAAAGTCGCGTTTCTGGACAGAGAGAGAGAGAGAGAAAAAATGTTTTTTTTTTGTCTTTATGGACAATAACCAATCCCCTATATGAGCCACTTGAAAAAAATATTCTTCTATGTTTTTTGTGATAATTATTTATTGTAAAAACTAAAAATTGACTTTATTAGAATTACCTTTACTTCAAAAATTATATTTTGTTTTAAAGATGAAAACAAACCTTCACCACTAATGTAATTTAATATGTCTTTATTTATTTTTGCCTTAAATATTATTTTCGTCCCTATAACTTCACGATTTTTTAGTTTTAGTCTTGTATCTTTTTTTTTCTTGCGAATTCATCCATGTATGTTCAAATGTTTTGGTTTTAGTCCCTAAAACTAAAATCCACAGGAAAATATGCAGGAAACTTGCAAATTTTCCTGCGGATTTTAATTTCCTGCGAATTTTCATGTAGATTTTCTACAGATTTTAACTTTAGAGATTAAAATAAAAAAAATATGAACATACAAAAATGAATTCGCAAGAAAAAAAATGCAAAAACTAAAATAAAAAAGTCACGAACTTACAGGGACGAAAATAATATTTAAGCCTTTATTTTTTTTGTCAAATATCATACTATCTAAAAATTTCAACCTTAAAGTGGATAAGTGAGATGATCGGTTCGAACCTCATTCTCATACTCCCTCCGTTCCTTTTTATAAGAACAATTCATTGAAAATTGAAATGTATGAAGTCAATGCATTGAAAATTGAAATGCTAATTTTTTGAATAAATTATTTATTTAAATGGAATCTTAAAGAGTGTCGGGGTCACAGTTTAGCGAGACCCTTATTTTATTGGGTCATGCTAACTAGTGCCCCCGAGCACTAGTTAAGGATACAAAAATGGTAAATTCTGCATAGAAAACAACACTTTTAATACTTTATAAATGTTAACTACACAATTTCCAATATAACATTACTATAATAGGTATCCTTAACTAGTGCCCCGGGGACACTAGTTAGCATTTTCCTATTTTATTTATAAGAATCACCGGTTTACTTTTTATTTTACTTTTTATTTTTACAAATGCTTTGTAAAAACTAAAAATTGAAATAATTCACAATAAATTCAGAAACGACATCGTATAGAAAACACATGTAATAATTTTCTTCTTCTTCGACCGACCCAATTGGCATTAGGTTTTTCACAGAAATCGGAAAAAGTTTCTTCTTCTTCATTGCGGCAGTGTAAATGGAGGAATCAGCTTCCGATAACGACAGACACAAAATCCGCAACATATGCATCTTAGCACACGTAGACCATGGCAAAACAACCCTGGCTGACCAGCTTATCGCGACGGCCGGTGGCGGCATGGTCCATCCAAAAGTGGCAGGTAAACTCCGTTTCATGGATTTCCTCGACGAAGAACAACGTCGTGCTATAACAATGAAAAGTTCATCTATTTCCCTTCACTACAATCACCACACAATTAATCTCATTGATTCCCCCGGGCACATCGATTTCTGCGGCGAAGTTTCCACCGCCGCTCGTCTTTCCGATGGAGCACTTCTTCTTGTTGATGCTGTTGAAGGTGTTCATATTCAAACTCATGCTGTTCTTCGTCAATGTTGGATCGAACGTCTTTCACCTTGTCTTGTTCTTAATAAGATGGATAGGTTAATTACTGAGTTGAAACTTACTCCTTCTGAAGCTTATGCGCGTTTATTGAGAATTGTTCATGAGGTTAATGGTATTGTTAGTGCTTATAATTCGCAGAAATATTTATCTGATGTTGATTCTCTTCTTGCTGGTGGTACTGCTGCTGGTGGTGAAGTTATGGAGGATTATGATGATGTTGAAGATGTTTTTCAGCCTCAGAAAGGTAATGTTGTGTTTGCTTGTGCTTTAGATGGTTGGGGTTTTGGGATTCATGAATTTGCAGAGATTTATGCTTCAAAGCTTGGGGCTAGTGTTAGTGCATTACAGAAGGCTTTATGGGGTCCAAGATATTTTAATCCTAAAACTAAGATGATTGTAGGGAAGAAAGGGATTGGTGCTGGTAGTAAGGCTAAGCCTATGTTTGTTCAGTTTGTGTTGGAGCCTTTGTGGCAGGTTTATCAAGGGGCACTTGAAGGGGATAAAGGGTTGATTGAGAAGGTTATTAAGTCTTTTCATTTACAGGTTCCGGCGCGTGAGTTGCAGAATAAGGATTCTAAGGTTGTGCTTCAAGCTGTTATGAGCCGTTGGCTTCCTCTTTCGGATGCCATTTTGTCGATGGTGGTGAAGTGTATGCCAGATCCTATTGCAGCGCAGGGTTCTCGGATATCCCGGCTGATTCCGCAGCGTGAGGTTGGTTCTGGAGATGGGGTTGATAGGAAGGTAGTGGAAGAGGCGGAGCTTGTGAGGAAGTCGGTGGAAGGGTGTGATTGGAGGGATGAGGTTCCTTGTGTTGCATTTGTTGCGAAAATGTTTGCTCTTCCTGTTAGAATGCTTCCTCCTCCACAAGTAGGGGAGGTTGTGGGAAGTTTTGGTGAGGAAGGTGAGGGTGAATCTGATGAATGTTTTTTGGCATTTGCTAGGATATTTAGTGGTGTTTTGTCTGTTGGGCAGAGAGTTTTTGTGATTTCGGCTTTGTATGATCCTTTGAAAGCGGAATCGACGCTAAAGCATATACAGGAGGCTGAATTGAAATCCATATATCTGATGATGGGGCAAGGGTTGAAAGTAGTGAAATCTGCGAAAGCAGGAGATGTTGTTGCAATCCGAGGACTTGGCCAGTATATTTTGAAAAGTGCTACACTTTCTTCTACTAGGAACTGTTGGCCTTTTTCGAGTATGGCGTTTCAAGTTGCCCCAATTTTGAGGGTTGCTATTGAGCCATCTGACCCTGCAGATATGGGTGCACTGCTCAAAGGCTTGAGGCTTTTGAATCGAGCGGATCCATTTGTTGAGGTCACGGTTTCTGCAAGAGGAGAGCATGTTCTTGCTGCAGCTGGTGAAGTTCATCTTGAGAGATGCATAAAGGATTTGAAGGATAGGTTTGCAAAAGTAAGGTTGGAAGTCTCTCCACCCCTTGTGTCTTACAAAGAGACCATCGAGGGAGAGGTATCCAACATGCTAGAAAATTTGAAAGTTCTCAGCAAGAACTTAGATTATGTTGAGAAAATGACGCCCAATGGAAGATGCATTGTACGCGTGCAGGTGATGAAACTTTTACCTTCTCTCACAAAGGTTCTTGATGAAAGTGCTGATATACTTGGAGATATCATTGGAATAAAGTCGGGGCAGACGGTTAAAAGTTTAGAAACTCAGGGGACAAATATTCTCGAAAATGGGAATCCAGCTGAAGTGATTAAAAAACGTATAATGGATGCAATTGAGAGTGACATTTTGTGTAGGATTGAGAATGATGAAGACCATGCCGAGAAATGTAGATTGAAGTGGTTAAAGCTTTTGAGGAGGATATGGGCACTTGGTCCGAGTTACATCGGCGCTAACGTTCTCTTTACTCCTGATATTAAAGCAGAGAGTAGTGATAGCTCTGTTCTAATACGTGGTTCTTCTCAATTATCGGAAAAGTTGGGTTTTGTGGCTGATTCTGGTAACAGTAACCCGGTTTCAGAGGCATCTTCAAATGACAGCCAAGTGTTGTATATGGATGCCGAGCGTCTTGAGAGTAATGTTATAACCGGGTTCCAACTAGCAACTTCAGCCGGGCCTTTATGCGATGAACCTATGTGGGGTCTGGCATTTGTCATTGAGGCACGAATAACTCCATCTACAGGACATGATGAATCCGAAACACACCAACAATCCGACCAGTATGGCATATTTGCAGGGCAGGTTATTGCAACCGTTAAAGATGCTTGTAGGACAGCTGTGCTAAAGAATAAGCCAAGGCTTGTGGAAGCAATGTACTTTTGTGAATTGAATACCCCTACTGAATTTTTGGGTCCCATGTATGGTGTACTTTCCCGTAGACGGGCTCGAATTTTGAAAGAAGAGATGCAGGAAGGTTCCCCTTTATTCACTGTGCATGCATATGTTCCTGTTTCTGAGAGCTTTGGTTTTACTGATGAGCTTAGAAGTAGGACTTCTGGCGCTGCGAGTGCAATTCTCGTCCTTAGCCATTGGGAAGCACTACTCGAGGATCCTTTCTTTGTACCTAAAACAGAAGAGGAAATCGAAGAGTTTGGAGATGGTTCCAGCGTTCTTCCAAATACAGCAAGAAAGTTGATTGACACAGTCAGACGGCGGAAGGGCCTTCATGTCGAGGAAAAGGTAGTACAACACGGAACAAAGCAGAGGACACTTGCTCGGAAAGTTTGATTTTATTTCATCACTGTTGTGTCCTTAGCTGTGTAGCGAGCATGTAACTGTTTGAATGTAGCTTATATACCAAATACACAGTATCATTAGGAACAATTTTTTCAGCCTGAGTTTGTTTTTACATATCATCAATGAAATTTTGACACACAGAATCAAGTTTGTTATGATTATATATATTTTTTGCAAATGAACTTCCCATATTAGTTTGTTCATTTTTTGCTGGAGCAGCCACACCTGTAGTAGGTTTTTTTGTTTTGGTATTGGGGAAATAGTTAATTGCTGTTGTAAGTGTTTTATGATATCCTTAAGAAAGCTCAGTGCAGAGGAATTACTTCTTCTGTGGGGTCAGTTTTTAGTGTCCTTTAAACATGATGAGCACTGATTGTTACTTTGTAAACTTCCTTTAATTATTCTTCTTTCATTACCTATGACCTCTGGTGGTGTTTGCTACTCCATACAAAATCCACAATCCTTATGATCAAGTCTAGCATTGTTGGCTTCCTGAATCTTCTGGAAGTTTTCAAAGCCGCGGTCTCTCAAGCATTAAGCTCCGCCTACATCCTCTCGTTGCCACTAAGAAAGCCATCGAAGAAATCGAATACACTTACAATCATATCAATGGTCTCTTCCTCACTGGACTTCGATTCTTCATGTTGTGCCAGTGGTGTGTCAATGGGTGACGACAATGATGTTGATGTCCTGTTACGAGCTTCATAAAAATGAAATCACTGGGATATTGAAGGATGATGAGACTGTTAGTAAACTTTGTCCTTTGATTCCAATTCTGTTCAGTATGAAAAAGGACATGATTAGCAAATTTAAAAATGTCACATATTTTTCGAAATTGTGCAAGTGAATATGAGGAAGCCAATAGTGATCCACCGATCCAATGACAATTTTTATTTTTATCTTTGACTCACAATGACAACTTTTATGGAAACCAGTAATAATAGCAAATGAATGTTACAAATTCCAACCGTTCATAATAGTATTTTGGTTATCTCACCGGTAACTTCCGAGCGATAGTTAAGTAAAGGAAAATGCTAATTATTTTGGATTAAATTGTTTTGCCTTAGTCTCAAACTTTGCCCCAATTTTTGAAGTTCAATTCAAAACACACTAAACGGAAACATTAGCATGTTTTGAATTATTGATATGTTTATAGTAGTACCGATATATAAGAGTATATAAAATGTAGAGCTTGCGTCAAAAAAAAAAAAAAAATAAAATGTAGAGCTAAATAATTTTTTGGTCCTTATAAATATCTTAAATTTAGTTTTTAATCCTTATAAACAATTTCAACAAGTTTTGGTTCATAAAATATTTTTCGTCACAATTTTGTTCTTGCTTTTAAGTGAATTCATACGTATCATTCAAAATTTTTGATTTTATTATTCTGGGATCATTTTTTTTGGTTTAGTAGCTTTGTGGCTAAATTCACACACACACATTGAGTGTGTGAATTTGAGGTTTGAACCGGACCCCTCCAATTATATCCATAATAGTTACTAATTGAGTTACCTTAATGAGACTCCGGTATCATATTTAATATATTACTATAAAAAAAACCCTTTCAATTTTTTTTAATAAGAGATGAATTTAATATGATTTTTTCACAAGTTTTTATGCTACAAAATTCATATTTAATTCGGTTAAAAAATTCTAAATTTTGGTGGGAGAGATTCTTATAATATTATAAACATGAATATGGAGATTAAACTAAAAATAAAACGTGATATATTTATAGGACTACAAACTTATTTTATCTTAAAATTTAGGTTTTGAATGAATTAAAATACAATTTTTTTGTTAGCTTATGGAAGAGATTTTTTTATGTGGGAGAGATTTTTTTGCGCGCAACTGTGTCTGTATAACCTAAATCTTCAAATATAGTGAAATTCAAATGAAAGACAAACTCTCCATAAACATGCCAAAATTCAGTAATTAAACCCGAGAGTTTGATTAAGTTAGACTAGCCGCGCTATCCCACTAAAATACGAATTTAGTAATAAGTAATGAAATTTAGAGTATTGCAAGTTGCACCCTAGTACGGTAGTACTAATATTTTAAAGTTTCGCGGTTATGCCCCCGATTCCATTTGTTTACGCCAGCAAAAACAACAAGACAAGTACTACCAGTTGTTGTTCACTTTCATTCCACCACCATCCATACATCCAATCCTTCATTCATCTTCTTCTCCAATTTCTTCACTAGATCCCTCCATCAATTCAATCAATCATTCATCATAGATTCTCCTTCATCGATCGCTTCTGGTAAGTGAACCTTCTTTTCTCAACTCAATTTTCTCTTCACTTTTTTCAATTTTCAAATTTCAATTTCACTTATTTTCCAATGTTAAGGGCTTTTCTTCATCTTACATCCCTAATTTCAATTCTTCCTTCTCACTTTCCGTTTCTCAGATCAAACCTCGATTTCGTCAAATTCTTTGATTCCTTTTGATTTTTTCAACTCGGATAAAGTAAAATGCGTGGTTATGGTTTTATCTTAGGGATAAACTAATTCGATCGTCTTTTATCTTAAGTTTCAAGGATTTTGAGTTCGGTTTTTGAATTTCTTCATCGCACATGCAAGTGTTTCTTTCTTTCTCAACTGTTAAATTACGCTGTAGCTTTGATTTTAATTTCGTTTTTCTTAGAGCTGAATTGAAATTCGAGCTTCGATGTTGGATTTTCTATTTCTTGGCGGGAAAATCGAGGGATCATTTTGTGAGAAATTTTATAAGTCGCTGATTAGATTATTTATAGACGGGTTGGAATTTTTGAAATTAGATACTTTCAATTGTTAGTGATTTACTGATTTATTTTGTTGGAATCTTTCTCTTTAATCTGTTTCGTCAGGTCGCGTTTATAGGGTTTGATTTTGTTGTTAATTGTTATGTACGTGTGAGATACTTTCTAATTTTAATATAAGCGGGGCGGGTTCGGGGACGGGTTCGGGGTGGGTATCAATGTCCCCATTACCCGCCCCAACCCCGTCTTTTGAAATCGGGGAAAACCCAAACCCGTACCCAAACCCAGTCAACTCGGGTTTTCCCCGTCAAAGCGGGTATGGTTTGGGCGGGTACCCGCGGGTATGGGTTTTATTGCCATGCCTACCGTGTGATGTGTGATTGTGTGCTTCTCGTGGATTATCCTCGGTGGAAGATAGTGAAACCAGCTCATTATTAAGTGATTTTAATTAAGAGGAAACTATTGAGATTAGAGAGTTTAATCTGCTGTTCCGTCTGGATGTTTGGACCGGCTATCCACTGTTGTGGTCAAAGGCTGCACTGTTCTCTTTTAGAGACTTGGGTTTATGCTGTGCATCTTATATTTTTAGGTGGGAATTTGGACTCGCGAAGAGTGTTTCGATGCAGTTTGTTGTCCATTGTTGATCATCACCGGTACTTGCACTTCCCGCACAGGGGATGGGGAGCTGGCGTTGAGCGTTCTTTGTCTCGGGTGTTATTTTTGTCTAATTGAGTATTCAGACTCTAATTTATGTTTAAGTTGTTTAACTTGTAATTTGAACTTCCTAGTGGAAAAAAGCTTTGGTTGCTTCTGTTAATTATTTTTAGGGCTTAGGACGAGAAAGACATGTTTTACACTAGCTTTTTACCTAGAACCAGCTGACTTAACAGATGTATTGGCCATAGTCGTAGCTGTAAAACATGCAATCAAATGCAGATGTATTCTATATGAATACCCACTGCTTCATTGTAAATTACACTATATTTTTCACCGACAGACATCCATCTTCTGGGTACTGAATGTGTGATACCTCAACAACATCATTTTTAGAGGGAAAGGAGGTTTCATTTCAGTTATTGGTCATTTTGTACAAGTTTTTTTCTTTTTTGGTGAGTCATTTTGTACAAGTGTTAGACTGTGACTGTCACATCTAGAGCCTAAGTTTCTATGATTCTCTCTCTCTCTCTCTCTGGTGGTAGGATGCAATTGAAATTCCTCTTCTTTTTTGGTGATTTTCAGACAATCAAGGAAATCTGTCATGGGCCCTACCAGGAAATCTAGAAGTGTAAATAAGAGGTTCTCTAATATTCGTGAGGCCGCATCTAGTAAAGATAAAGATGCAGCAAATACCAGCAAGAATCGGCAGAAGGCTAGTCCTGGTATTCAAAAGGTGAATTTGTTTCTTAACTTATTCGAAAAAAATTTCCTTTTGTATACATGTATTCAGAATATGGGAAGGAAAGAAAATTTCCATATTCCATTTGCATTTTTTGTTGGTTGCCTTTTTGAACATGCTCCTTCAATCAATCAAGCTGAATAGAAGTCATCATAGTACTTTTTTTGTTTAGGAAAAACGAACATTGTCAATTTTAAATTAGTGTTAAATAGATTAAAAGTAAAGTTTGATAAAATTGTTTAGGATTTTATTTCTTAGTTTGTAATTGATTTTTCAAATTTCACTGCTATGCAGAAGAGAAAATTGGCCGACATGTTAGGATCGCAATGGAGTAAGGAGGAGCTTGAACGTTTCTATGAAGCTTACCGTGAATATGGGAAAGATTGGAAGAAGGTTGGTTATAGTTTCTTAGTAATAATGTGTTTTTTTATTGAATACAGGTTAAATATCTAGTCGCACCCTGGTTTTTGTCTATTAAGTTATAAATGAGCCATGTATGTAGTAAATACTGCTAGAATTTCTATGGAAACTTGCAGGATCATGAACTTGTCTGGTTTTGTGAATCTACCTTCTTTAATGCACTGCTATTTCCTACTGCAATATAATTACCAAACATGTCATCCTTCACTCCTTCAGGGACATTTTTACTTTGTTTACAGGTTGCTCTTGCAGTACGTAATAGGACCATGGAAATGGTAGAAGCTCTGTACACTATGAACAGGGTAAGTGCAGCACATGCTTCACCATCTTGATTAATTTACTTTTATTCCCAACATGCATAAACATGACTGAAAAGGATTATATATTATAAAAGACATATCTTAAACATTCATGCACAAACACGTGCTTATTGTGGGTTTTGTAATTTTACCCTTTCTGGAGTTGTTTTGTATTTTTTCCCACAGCTGAAAAACAGGCTTTCTACCCTTCGTACTTTCTGTTTTAAACAAGTGAATGCTTTGCTTTCCTGCAAAGGGTATGTTTCAAGTTTAGGAATCACATTCCCGGGAATACATGGGTAGCAAATGAGTATATCCATGTTTGCTACAAGGTTGAGAACATATTATTTTCATGATAACTTCTCATAACTTCCGATATTCCCATGGATTTATTCCCAAGTAGGAGGGTGGGAAAGTAGATTTCCATGGGATTATATACATTTTTTTTAAAAAAAAACTTATAACTACCAACTTACCTAGGAATATTAAAATGCGCGACCCACCCGGCTTGGGAATAAGATTCCCATCACTTATATTCCCAGGAAAGTTATTCCTGGGATTTATTTTTCACGAGTTGTAACAAATGCCTCCCTGGAGACTGATATGAAGAATAAGAAAACGAGATAGAAAAGAGAGAATGAAAGTCTAAAAAGTTTATTTTGTATCTGTGTTAAATATAAGTTAGTGTGAGATTCATTTCTTCTTGAACTTTTCTTCTAGCTTTTGGACCAGAATTAATGACATCTGTGACCAATCATTTTTGTTGACTATCTCCCCAAAAGAACTACATTTATGTTTCGTTTTAATGAATTATAAGTTGACATCATTTGGTTAAGGGATACATCTCAATAGTGTGGTATATGTTTTGTAAAGCATACTATTCTTTGTGTTTTTTCTAGGCATACTTATCTCTTCCAGAGGGAACTGCTTCTGTTGTTGGACTGATAGCAATGATGACAGATCATTATAGTATACTGGTAAGAATGAATTTAAACTTTTGGCAAGTTTTAGTGAAAATTTACATTAGTGTTTCCTGTTTTTATAACATTCCCATGTCAAGTTGCTTTCGTTTTTAGATTATGATTTTGTTGTTACTGAGTATAGAGGGTGCAACTCTGTTTATCGAGTTGTAGTTAGGCGAAACTACCTGAAAACTAGGGAGCAGTTCCTGATTTCAAGGAACTGATATAACAGAAAGCTAACTGCATGCCAGCTGGCACAGGCGTCAGCTATCATGTCTTAACTAGATTATGTTTTTAAATTCAAATCCTTTGCACAAGTTGTTTGATGAAAATAAGTTGTATCATTCCCAAAGGAATTTTCTTAAAATTGGTAATTTGAACGAAATGGGACTTTTTTACCGAGAGTTTTGCTATTCAATTTAACTGACAAACGCCATGATCTCAGGTACATTGCACTTCACTTTCATTTGGCTCAGTTATACTAGAAATCTCTCTTTTCTATCAATACTTATACAAATACATTCACATACATGTCAACGAGTAAATAGAAAACTATGGCCCTTTCAGTTTACCTGAACTGAAAAGGATAATATATGTTGTTCCACTATGAAGGACAGTCAATAGCAGAATTTTCTGACCAATAGGTTGAGGTTATTTATTTTTCAATGCTTTTGATTTCAGAAGAATTTATTTTATAAAAAATGATATAAACAACAATATAACATTTGTATATTTTCAATTGCGACAGAGAAGGATGCTGGGAGTAATTATGTTTTGTCTGTTTAAATAAAGATTTATTTGGAAATTAGTTTATTGATATAGAACCTCTGCTTTCCTACCCTACGCTGCCCCTAGAAAATAAAACATTGAAAGAGAAGGCTCACTAGGACAACAATAACAATCAAACCTTTTACCACTAGGTGGGTCTGCTAGGCCATTAAATAAAGGCTCCTTGATAAGATAAATTTCACTCAAGTGTTAAGGATGTTAAACTCTATCTGGTTTAAGTCAGCATTGCTTATTATTTTCTGTATAAATTTCAATAGGTAACACTAGTTTCTGAAAATATTGATAAGCAACTAAAGTCTGAGTAATTTTTATTGGCAGGGAGGAAGTGACAGTGGAAAAGAAAGCAATGAAGACACAGAAGTACGTAAAAAGTCTAAAAAACGTCCACGGGGAAAGCCAAATGACAATAAAGTAGTAGATGGACACTTTTCAGATCATTCTCAGCCACAATCTGTTGCATCAGACGATGGTTGCCTGTCATTGTTGAAGAATAGGCATTCTGGTGAGTTAATATGTTTGATTACATGTGAACATTGCTTTGCCACAATTCTCTCATTTAGCCCTGTTTGTTTTGGTTTTTGAACCATTAAGCTATGTTTGGTAAACAAGGACTGATAAAAGTAAAGTAGAAGTTGTGGAGTAGTTTGAAGCTAAAAGTTATTTGGCAAAGTCTTTTTTTTAATTAAAGTTTGCTAAAAAAGAGGATCATGTACTAATTGTTATTTCTGGTGTGTTTCGCTCCATTGCTAGACATTCCTTTCTCCAATGAGCATACAGGGTTTCTGCCCTTGATGTAGACTCAAAATACCATCTATAAAACAAAACGCGCGCGCGCGCGCTCACACACACACACTGAAGCCAATCTAACTTCTGTTGCTGGTATATGAGAAAACCCAAACATTTGCTCCGTTTCAACCACTTTCTATTGATTCCACAAGCACCTAACATGCACGTCTAGGGTGTAGAAATGCTGCATCTACATTTGCTCCTACAGTAGGGCCGTGTGGCCCATGGCCACCACCGAAGGGTTTGAATCGGTAGTGCGTGTCTTCTGCCTCATCCTTGCCATACAATGTTCGTCTCGTCACTATGCCAAGGACAATTATTACATCCTAGTTTTGAGCCACAATTGTCTTGCTGCACTTAGCATTTATTTTCCTTGTAATCTCTATGTGTATAATTAATCATTTTCTGACGGATACTAATTCACCAAGCACATTAAAAAAATTATGATTTCCATTTTTCACATTTCTAAAGGCTGCCTTTTGTTTATCTTCACCAGAACTAAGCTTCATCTTTTAAGAGCTTTCACGAAAAGCATTTTGCCCAATTCCTTTCAAGGAGAAGAGAAACTCAAAAAGAAGTATTGTCCAAATTTCAGTACTGCTTGATAGGACTAGACATGTAGAAATTGACAGACTTTTCATAAAAGATGATAGAACTATTTGTATGCCTTTTGTTTCAACTGTACAGCAGGTGGCATATATCCTAACTACCTACGTAATTTTGGACGTATTGTAAGCAAGCTAGGCGTGATAGATATCTATCCACCAACTTGAGGGAGGTGTTGGAGTTTGCTAGAAATTAATGATTAGTTAGAATAAAATCAAAATTCAAAAATTCAGATTGTGATAGGGAGGGTGTTTCTTATCCCTTAGCTTTCAAATTTGTAACAAATTGGTTATCTCGTCTTAACCAATTCTAACTGTTTCCTACTGTACATGTATATTGCACCATAATAAAATGAGAATAACTTCTTTTTCTTATAAACTTCTATACAATCTTTGCTCTCATTGCAAATGTGTATGGCTTCTAATCTTTCAAGATTTTTTTTAATATTCAAAATATGAAGGAATTTCTCTTGCTTAAGTAAAATCTATCTTCGATCTTACTGTTTTGTGATATCATTTATAGGAATTAGGCCTCATGCCGTTCGAAAAAGGACTCCTCGTGTCCCTATTTCTTATTCTATTGGCAAAGATAATGGGGGAAAGTTTTTTTCATCTGCAAGGCAGGACTCCAAACAAATGGTTGATACAAATGATGTCACTCATAAAATTGCATTAGCTTTGGCGGAGGCTTCACAAAGAGGTGGTTCTTCAAAAAAAATTGGATCGCCAAACAAGAAAAACATGCCATCACCCAAGCTTAAAATTGGGAAGAAGGTAATAGGTTATATGTATAATCTCAGTTATACTTTTTTGTTATTTATTTCTTTAAAATTAGAACTTAATCTAGGCGGTTATGATTTTCAGCATGTCAAACCAGAAATAGTCAGAGCTAAGTTCGGCAACACTGACATGGATGAGGGTAGTTCTGAGTTGAGTTTAGGAAGTACAGAAGGTGATATTGGAGATTATTCTAGAAAATTAATTCATCGGAGCGGTAGAGAAAATACTGGAAGAGGAAAGAATCAGGAAAAGGGAAAAAAACGCTACAGAAAGAATTTAGAATCCGAGGAAAATATAAACAAGCATTTGAATGACATAAAGGAGGCTTCCAGTGGGACCGATGATGGTAAAAACCAGAGTTCCTTCAAGTCCAATTTTGACACAGATTTTGCAAATGCAAAAAGTGTGAGGTCTTCTCACAAGGGTCCCGGAAAGAAAAGTAAAAAACTACTTTTTGAGAAAGGTATTTTGTAATTGCATTTGATTACCTCCTTCATAAGTTCGTTTTCCTTTTATCAACTGATATGTTTATATGGCCTGCTATTTCTATAACTGAAATTTTATACTTAGCTTAATTGTCCTATTAAACAAGGATGTCTGTTTTATGGTTAAACAAAAAAATGAGGCAACTTAGTTGGTATCTGGTGCTTTTGTCACGAAGCAAAGCTTACTGTATTTCTCACTGAAAGAATGATCTTAGACTCTGGACTATATTGCTTTTTTCCCTTAATGAGTAAATAAAAATTGTAGTCAGTGTTGGTAAGGGACTATTCTCTCTTCCAGGCAAAACTAGGGAAAGACTTTCTAACCAATTTTAATTAATAAGAAAGAGAAGTTACAGAACTACAAAAGTGACAGAAAAATCAACCTTCTTTGCCAAGGGACTAAACAATCTGATACTAAACTACATGCTGCAAAGGCTCCAACTCTGGTTGATATATCTTCTATTTAAGCTTGATGTTCTAGTTGTTTTATCTATTTGTTTATGGTTACATTTTTTCCGTTTATTTTTCTGTTATATTCTTTCAATTTGCTTTTTATCTTCTTTTTTTTTTTCTTTTTGGGATTGGAAGCTAAGTTTTGTTTTGCTCCGAAACATTACAAGCATCAAAAGCCTTTTATTGGCCTCATATTTATTTAGAAGATTTTGGCATGAGTTAGCCTACAGTTTATGATTTTGGTGCATTACATTTGTTGCATGTTGTTGCATGTTGCACTTGGTGTTGTCCAAGCAGGAAATGAAAACCAATTGGATAAGAATTCATTATTGTGTGGGGTGCAAGATGTATGAATTGAACTAGACTTTAGTTGACACAGTATCTAGCACATTAGTCTGTTTTAAAGTTCTAACCTTTATATTTAATAGTTCAACCGAAATTTATTAGGACAGGAAAAGGTTATATGTTTTGATTGAATCTTACATTAGTAGGTGGTGATGCGTCTTGTAAATCTTTTCCCTTTATCGTTTTCCTAGGCTTTTAAGATTGGGCTGTTACTCCTAAACAAATTAAATTTTTTACTATTGCATTTGGTTTATCCCACTCACTTCTTCTTCTCTGTGTTTCTCTCTTTGTAGATGAAGGTTCGGCTTTCGATGCTCTGAAAACTTTGGCTGATCTATCTTTGATGATGCCAGAAACAAACCCCGACACTGGTAAGGCATCTATGCTTACGCAGGCTGTGTACCAAGAGTATAATTGACTCTAAATTTTTTTTCTTTTGTTTCTCATTCAACTTTTTAGTGCCTGGGTTATAAAGGAGGAAATCATGCTTCCATGTTCATAATCTCAACAACTGGATTGTTTGCCAAAAATAGGAGGCCAATCTAAGTGCTAAAAGGACTTCTTTATACTTGATTTATAGAAATACTGATGATCTCATCTATCTCCAAAGAAAAATATCAAATGACTTTATTTTCTGTTTCCTTCCTTATAGTAATTCAAAAAAACTTTCTAGATGCTTCACTCAGTTAATTACTTCTTTTTCTTTTGTGCTGTTTTACCATATCATTTTCTTTCTTGTATGCTTTTATATATTCACAAAATGGCACAATATGTTACAACTTCACTCTTTTTACCCTAAAGAAAATATCTATTTATTCGATGACAATCCTTTTCCATTATACTTTACGATTGTGTATTTTTTTTCTTCACACACTGTCTTCTGTGTCTTAGAATCGTCTGTGCAGTTCAACGAAGGAAACCATGATATGGTTGATGAGTCAAAAATGGAAACAGATAATGGAAACAGTTCGAGAAAATGGGGCAAGGTTTTTTCTGATAAAGGAGCTGCTGCTCCCAAAGCAGAGGTAGCGTACCAGATTAATGCAGGAAGCAGGAAAAGAAAACAAAAATCTGTTACCTTAAAAGTAAGAACTGGTTATTTCCAGCATTCAATTGTGAAATTGGTGGTTCTCACTCTCTACGTTTTCTGTCTGGTATTTTGGCTTATCACAAGTATGAAATATCTTGTTTGTTGCAGAATGATGAAACACATACTGGTTCTCATTTAAGTGGCTCCCCGAAAATGAAGGTATTAAATTATTTATTACTTGTTCTCTCTCTCTCTCTTCTCCTTCTCTCTCCCTCCTTTTTTTCCAACTGGTTTTGATTTTAAACAACAATGGTAACATTGGATGAAAATGCCAGCCAATCTTGCTGTTAACATTTGATGAGATTTCTGTCTGGAGTTTGATGGTTGCAAAATTGCAATTGAAATTGAATAAAATACATATGAATTTAAAGGTCATAATTTAAATTTAATGTTATGAGGACACATGTCTAGGTTAAGTCTTGTTTTCTTTTTATTTAATTAAAATAGGCTTCTATGCCTTTTATTTTTTAAGAAAGTCTTGGTAAACTTTTTTGTTTTTTGACAAGAAGGTAAAGTTAAGGATCAAATGTGTGTTGTTGCCATTTAAAATGCCCTGTGCTCTTATGTGTTGTCAATTTATGTTTGTGGTACAAGTCACTAGTCAGTCTCGGTTGATGACAAGTTGGTTTCCTCACTTTATCTTCAATGTTCAAAAATATTATTATTTAAATAATTCTTCGTTAGTTTTTTTTTTGTTGTTGTAAAGAACACTCATTTATGATGTTTGACTTACAATGGTAGTGGCATTACTATTTGAAAAGATGTCTAAGACTTTGTTTCAACATTGCTTTTCCTACCGTATGTTGTATTAGCTATAGAGTCTAAATAGTAAAGTTTATATACTTGTTTATTTTGATTTATTAGGGTCTTAGAGATGTAACAAAACCACTAATAAGCCTTTACCTAACTAACAGCTTTCAAAATTTGGAAAGTTTCACAAAGGGGGCATGTTATATGTAAACGGTTTTATCACATCTCTATTATTGCTGCACAAAGTTCTCAAGTGTAGTATAAAATATTATGTATTGGCAGGATTAACAATTATTATGTTAATAAGACCCTATATTATTTAGACTGCCGAAAACAATGTTTGATTCAAAGTAACGAAATCACAACTATTAGGAATGACAATAATAACACGATTAAGGGATTCAATACAAAGGACTTATGGGGCCATGGTTTCACTTTGTATCTTTGATAATCCCCAATCCTAGTTCTATATAAGTACTCAATTATTTTCCCAATTATCAATCCCTCAACTAATTCTGTTAACAATGTTTGGTCACACATTGAAAATACTCTTTTCCTCCATCAATTCATTGTTTGGTCATTCAAAGAATATGAATTAAGAGAAAGCATTAAGGCCCAAAAGGTTAAATGATTTAGAATAGAATCTAGGTTTGGTCATGCAAACATCATTTTGATTTTTAAGTGATTCACAAATTGAAATGCACTATTTTTTTACCTTTTCATCTTTTCTGCACAACATAGAGAAATTCAAGTAAGTGATCTAGATAGTAGCTTACAGTTCTCTAAAAATGACCCAAATTATCACTGAAAAGTGCACTAAATTGCAGTTTATCAACTATGTATCATATTTTTACATTATTTATTCTACACTAAATTTACTGTAATTGCTTACATTTGGCTTTTGGAATTTTCTTCTATGTATTTCACCTTCTATATTAAACTGCCTTGGTTTGCCAAAAAGTATGTACTGCACTTGGCATTGTCTTGTATATTTTTGAATGCTTACTTACCTCATCCAATATCTATATCATAGGTTACTGATGAGGTGAAGTCCATGGTTAAAGGCAAGCGATCATCTGTCAGTACAGCTCATTCCAGACAACTAAAATGGGAGAGATCCCTAGGAATAATTTCGCCTTCAAATATTGTTGACAAAGCAAGAAGGGATGGTTCATATGTTTCCCCCATAAAAGTTTTGTCTACTAACCAAGTCGGTCAAGTAAACAGAGACCGACCTAGAAGAAAGATGGAAAAACCAAAACCAATGGTACAAAAAGATCATACAGTGTCTGAAAAATCCATTGCTTCATACCGGTGGAATAGTATTGAACGTCACAAGGTTAATTTTCTTCTATTTGTGCAGTGGCATATATTGAATTTTTAATCTTATATTAGGAAATGTATGATTTTGTTCTGTTATCACAGGGAAAGCTTATTAATTGTTTGTCTTCATATCAAATGCGGCGATGGTGCACCTCTGAATGGTTTTATAGTGCTATTGATTATCCATGGTTTTCAAAGAGAGAGTTTGTAGAATACTTAGACCATGTTGGACTGGGTCATGTTCCCAGATTGACTCGTATTGAATGGGGAGTCATTAGAAGGTATTTGATTTTAAATGCTTATGTTTACTTCATATACTAGCATCACATTCTAGATTAAATCTTTTTGAGATACAAAAGCATTCATATACTTCCACTTGATGATGGTATAAGATTTTTAGGTTGAATTTGCTATTGGCATATAGTACTAGAGCCTTTACTACGTGGTCACGATTTTGTCTTTGCATATCCTTAAGATTCATCCGAGGACTGAGAAATCATTCACGTGCCTTTAACTAACAAGTCCAAACTTTAGGCCTCTCTGTTTTAAATGCTATTTTAATTTATTTTTAAGAACCGAGGTTTAAGAAATTATTTTGCATTGGGATGATGATTTCAAAGTAACTTTACAAGAACCAATTTTTTTTTTAATGGTAGGATAGGTAATACAATTATTTTTTAAGGCAAGTGTAGATAGGTTTTGTGGGTTCCACACCTAAAATGAATCCTTCTCAATAGTAAATAAAGATTTCACTTCTCTCAAGATGATCTCTACCTCAAACTTACTTTTGATGAACATAAAAGATCACTCAAACAACTTCAACTACAACAAAAACTTGATTTTGGTGAATGAACAAAGCCTCGTACGTATATTTGGATATTATCCAGATAGCCACTTCAGATTTTGAGATGAGTTGGTCCTTCACAAAATACTTCATTTATATGCTACTCTTATGCAGTTCTCTTGGTAGACCACGAAGATTTTCAGAGCAATTTTTGATAGAAGAAAAACATAAACTTAATCAGTACCGAGAATCTGTCAGATCACATTATGCTGAAGTCCTTGCTGGTACCAAGGAAGGGCTACCTGCTGATTTGGCCCAGCCATTAATTGTTGGGCAGCGTGTTATTGCTATTCATCCGAAAACAAGGGAAATTCATGATGGAAGCATACTGACTGTTGACCATTGTAGATACCGGGTTCAGTTTGACCAGCATGAACTTGGGGTTGAATTTGTCATGGTATGTTTCCTTCTCTTTTTTGATAAATGGTCGGAGCCTTGTGCATTGGTCTGCTATTATTAAAATTCCATCATATATTATGGGTAGGTATTTTATCACATCAAATGATTTTTTTTTGACAACAAATGAAATTTATTTATTAACATGTATTTTGTAATTTTCCAATATGTGGATTTCATATATATATATATATATATATATAACCTCTGAAAAAAAATACTGCTTTAAGATATGTGTGTGTGTGTGTTTTCTTAGAGGCTACTCTTTCCAGTTTTTGAGAAAATTAATTTTGGTTTTTTCTAGGTTACCCTTGAAGAATTGAGGGTAATATACCCAAAACCAATGAAAATTAGCCACATAAGCAAATTTGTAAATGGAATAACAATTAATTTGTGGGTACCACTTACAAATTTACTCATGTAGCTGATTCTCATTGGTTATTGGGCAAATTATCCCCTATTCGATCAATGGTCCGGGTTGTAAAACAATGATTCAGCCAAATCTGTATAATATTTTATGTTAAATTAAGTTATTTTCTCCCCCTCTTTTACTTTTTAATATATTGTTCAGTTTTTTCAATATGCATTGAAAGTTAATGGTTTTTTTAAGTGGAAATTGAAAGTTAATGGTATATATATCATTTTGTTCCAATTCATAATAGATCATAGGATATTATACTCTTCCATGCCATCCTACGATCTGGACCTGCTGCTGAGCAGAATTTTGATTTCAATTAGAGGTTCTTAGCCATTATTGGAGATTCTGAATACTTTTTATTTGGTAATTTGGTTTTAAATATCCACATTGCTCTTCCATCCGACTTTTGATCCTGTTTTCCCATCACTGTCCTTAGATAGTGTGCTCAATTGCTTGTTTTCTCAAAATAATAGCATAATGTACACAAATGTTTTACTATTGCAGGATATTGACTGCATGCCTTTGTATCCATCCGAGAATATGCCCATGTCTTTGATAAGACACCATATCACTCCTAGAATAAATGAGAACCTTCGTGAGCTTACGCGTAATGGGAAACTAGCACAAAGAAAGATCTCTGAGCACACAATATTCTCCCCAAGTGATAACTCAGATGCCATAAAAGGTCGTTGTGTACCACCCACTATGCATGTAAGCAGTGCTTTATTAAGACATTAAATTTATTTTAAGATTGAAATTGGATTCTGTTCTGGTGATGTTTTGGTTGTTTCAAATCCAGCTGTGTATGTTTGGGTGACATAATTATAATTTTGAGGAATTTAAAATTATTAGTGTTTTAGTTGCTTCAATCATACTCATTTTGTTTGGATAAAGTAATTGAATTTCTTGTTAACAAGTAATATGTTCAGTAAAAAACAAGTAATATATTCAGTTAAAAAAAAGCAATAAATAATGATCAGCATAATGAAATAATGAGTAGTTTGTTATCAGTGGATAAATATATACTCTTTTTATCCCATAATGAGTAACTTTTGTGATTCCCCCTTTCTTCCATAGGGGTTTTCTTCAAGCTGCAAATCACAAGCAAAAGCTGCAGGCAGTGAGATTTGTAATGGCCAATCAGCATCAAGTTCTCAGTCTTCCTTTCTTGATAGAGTCCATTCAAAAGAAGCTGATATATTAGCTATTTCAGAATTGACTCGTGCTCTAGAAAAGAAGGTATTGCCTAAAAATGATCTCAGTTTTTTCCACCATTCCTCTCTCTCTTTTTAATAATTTAATATAAAAAGAAAATATCAACTGTTGAAACCCCATTTTCAAAAATGAGTTTTGAGCTGTTAATTTTGAACTTCTAGGAACTTGTGTTGTCTGAACTGAAGCAAATGAATGATGGGGTATCAGAAAGCCAGAAATACGGAGACAACTCGGTGAAAGACTCGGAACCTTTTAAAAGGAATTATGCGTCAGTACTAAAGCAATTATCTGAAGCAAATGAACAGGCATGAATCTTGATGGACCATTAAGCAGAATTTAATCCTTTGTTTTCTATATTTGCACCTTCCTGTTCCAATTAGAATAATTTACAATTGCATGTTTGATTGCGCTTCTGCAGGTTTCTTCTGGCTTGTTTTGCTTGAGGCAACGCAATGCATATCAAGCAAGCTCCTCAGTTTTGTCATTGAAGCCCATGCCAAATTTTGATGATCCTGGTGGTCAGGCTAGCTCTTCCAATTGTTCAGCTTGCCACAACCAAGAATCTATATCTCAAAGTCATATAGCTGAAATTGTTGAAAGTTCTAGAAGAAAAGCCCGAACCATGGTTGTTCAAGCTGCTCAGGTATAGAATGGCTGCTATATTTGCATCTATTCAGTAAATGGAACATGTATTACAAACTATATAAGAAAACAAAACACTTATTACTTTACATATATTGTAATATTCACTGCTCAAAGCAAATATTTGAAGGTCAAATGCCTCTCCTTTTAGGGAGGATTAATGCGGATTACTGAAAGAGAAAATGTTAAGGGGATGATAAATATATAACAGTAATACAGGGTAAATTTCTTGCAAGAGAAATTTGATAATTTTGAGCAATTTTTTTTTGGAAAACTGCCTGCTTATGGAAAGCCAGTAAAAGATTCACTTCTATAATTGGATATTCTTCATGTCTTCCTTGATGACTCAACTAAAATACATTAGTAGAGCGACCTTCCTTCATGCTATCATGCCTTCCTCCATTTGACTATAGTCTCTCATAAAAACCATTGCAGGCAATGTCAGTTTTTAGAAAGACAGAAAAGGTTGAAAGAATTGAGGATGCAATAAATTTTATCAATAACCGGATTCCGGTCGATGACTCTACTGCTTCAGCCACAAATTTTCTTCCCCTAGATTCTATTACTTTGGCTTCTCGGGATCAATTGGCTGCTAGCAGCACATTGAACTTTTTGGCAAGGTGTCATGTACAAGATGATGAACTTAACAGTTCATCTGACCAAAATGAAATGAAAATCCCCTCAGAACTCATATCTCATTGTCTAGCTACACTGCTCATGATTCAGGTAATCTCCCCTCACTACTTTTTGTTTATAGTCGTTTGTATTTTGTGTAGGCCTACGAGACCTGATTCTGTGGTAACCACAAACCATCTTTTATCATCGATACGGACAATCTTATCTCGTTTTTTTGCTTCTTTTTTTAAAATATATATGATGTCCTGTATCATGTTCTTTTTGTTTTTTGTAAAACTGTTGCGTGATATGACCTTTTTATGGTAGTCAATATCCTGTATAAGATAGACTTCTCCGTTTGATAGTGGCCCATACTATATGTTTGAAGTTCTTATTCCTAATTATGACTAAAAATGGTTTTATTCCAAATTTTGAACTAGAAAGTAGATAAGAGCTAAACAGGTATAAATTCAGTTCAAATATGGCAGCGGTACTTGCAAATGACATTTTTTCTTTACCAAAATTAATAGATTAACTTATCTCTTGCCATTATTTTGGATTAATTAAGATGCACTTGTGTTAATGAATTTTACCTGCTTCTATTTTACTTCAGAAAATATAAACACGTCTCTTAACCTTCCCATTATATTTTACCTATGCTGATGTTTAAGTATAGATGTTTCAAAATGTCAATCATATAAAATAATGATACAGAACAAACACATTGTGGAAACGAAAGGGACAGTGTGACATCATTGCATTTTTGTAAGCATAATTTATCTGGGATTTGAATCATATAACGCAGAACACTTAGGGTCAGAATAAATTTGTAAACCTTAAGTGAGTGACAGTGTGCTATGAATGTCAATCATGATTTGTAAACCTTGCATGAAATATTTTACTTTTCTCTCTACAAATATGTCAATCATATAAATGGACATTTTTCAAAACCATGCTATATAGCCAATAATAACTATAATATCCTATAAAAAAGCCACTGAAATTTGCTTGAAAAATTAGTGGTCAATTTAATAAATGGATGCTGTCCCCTGCTAACTTGGATTTTATTCTATTTGTTACCTGAACCTATTTTTTCTACACAACTGAAATTTGCTTAATATCTTCTACTGAATATTTTGAAAATTCAAAATTCTGTTGTCTAAAAGTCTATTTAAGTACTATTCTTGCTACTTCTGTTAATTCACAAACTGTCTTTTATTCTGTGAATCAACTAGTTTAGACAGAGCTTATTAATTCACAAACTGTCTTTTATTCTGTGAATCAAATAGTTTAGGCAAAGAGCTTTTTCTAAATGCTCACACACTACAGAAATTAGGATCACATAATTCAGTAATTGGAAATATGCATCAGTTGTTCTGTTTAAGAATCTTTTACCTGCATCATGATATTTCCCTGTTAAAACAAAATGCAGAAGTGTACGGAACGACAGTTTCCCCCAGCTGATGTTGCGCAGGTATTAGATTCTGCCGTCACCAGTTTGCAGCCATTATGTTCAAAGAATCTTCCAATATATGGTGAAATACAGAAATGCATGGGTATCATAAGAAATCAGATACTGGCACTTGTACCTACCTAGCTCAGACTCCTTGATCCTTTGTAAATCTCAAATATTTGACAAAGTGAATTCCATCGGGATTCATAAGTCATTGGTGTGGGGGGCTAATTATAAACTCTGTATACTACAATTGTAGCCAGATGAAAAGGGAAGATTATATACGACATTTTAATCTCTTTTCAGATGTACATATTGTATTATTGGTGAAGATCATATCATAGGAAAGGGCTAGTATTTAGGTTATCCTATTCAGCAGCACCAGCACTATGTATGATATAAGCACATTAACAATTTAAGTGTTGATTTGAAATGTGATATGGAACTTGTTTGGTGCAGTTGTAACCCAATATTATGCTATTATAAGCATCTCAATACAGTTCTGATTTTTACCAAATAATTGTATCGGTCCTTGAACCATTTTTTTTTTGTACAGGTTCAGTTATCTTTGCTTTGCAGGCTTTAGAGTTATCTAAGATTAAAGTTTTGAAATCTCCTTAAGTCTTATTTAAAAATCATTAGTTATTTTAAGTATTAAAACGCCAACACAAAATTTAGTCATTCCCGTCACTAACTAAAAGATTAACTTTTTTTAATACTTAAGTGACTAAGGACTAACTTGAGCAAATAAAAAACTAAGACAACAAAGTGCAATCATAGTAACTTTTAATATTTAAAGGATCAACTTGAAATAATAATAAAAAGACAGCTGAAACTTTAAATTAAAAGATCTCGAGTAATTTTCCCTGGAAAATATTTATAGTAGTTTTGAAGACATTTCATTTCTCTTCGGAATTCAATTTCCATCATTTCCTTTCATTTTCGTCATTTCCTGGACTCATTATCTCACTTTTTAGTAAATTCTTAATATTGTACGCTTAGCACATGACCCTTTTTGAGGAGAAAAATATTAATACATTCAAGAAAATATTTACCGATCGCCAATTTGACAAACGCCAACCAGGCAATTTTTTCTTAGAGACAACATCAAAGGAACTAATGCTAATAATAATCAACAAAACAATACAATAGTATTTCAAATATTCATCCTCCCATAAATTTCCCCCCTAAACTTTGTACCTTAATAAAAATATGGAGTGAATACAGACCTTGTGCACAACATATTTGAAGATAAATATGAATGGGGGGAGACAAATAATTTGGGACAATAAAAAAAAAACTCAAATTTACAGGCCCACCTCTTTCTCTAGCCTAAAATCTTAAAACAAGGCAATGAAGCAAGAGGCAGTTCCAATTGCATTTCAATTAAATAACAATCAAATCACCGTGCAGAAGCTCTGGAATCTCTCTTTCCGTTTAGTGGTTGGGCCGATGGTGGTTGCGTTATATGCAGAGGGTCATGACCACTGCTGCGCTAACTGTCAGACTTGTTCAGTCACCAATCCAAACTAACAAAGGAAAAACTTAAATATGTCGGTCAATGATATGATGCCTTCTACACGCTTGCTGCCAGCTTCAACAATAACAAGCCGCCGGACACCTGAATCAATGACATAGAGCATACAATTTTAAGCATTGCAGTCTTTGAAATGAACTCAACTGGATATCAAGGGGAAAAAACCAGTGCTACACCAAATCAACAAAAAAATACGACATTTCCTCATGTGTTCAATTTTTAGTCAATTTAGTTTAGGTTTTAAGATTTAGAAGGAAAGAGAATTGCTGTTTCAGAAAATAGCAAATATAAAGGATATAACTAGTATATATATATATATATATATATATATATATATATATATATATATATATATATATATATATATCCTTGCGTGGAGTAAAAAGAATCTACAAAGTTTTTATTCACTAAAAGTTCAAGATATTGCTTTCACTCAACATTGAAAGACAAATGAATAATCATGGTTACTGGTTGCTGAAAATGACGAATGAAAAATAACGAAACCTAACCAAGAATAAATTGACAACCTAACACATAATTGATAATGACACAAAAAATATAAAAGTAAAACCACTACTATATAAAAAAAAAGGGAAAATAAAACCTGGGTTTGCCAAACGTTCCATCACTTTATGCAAAGAATCCGTTCGTAAACACATCTGACATCTTTGACTTCTCAACTCATAAGGATTAAAAGCATCCTGGCCCAACTGCAATGCCTGTACAAACAAAACATATACTTGGATTTCAGGAATGGAATCACTAAATATTAAAAACTAATGACATTGGCAGTAGCACTTTCTTGACATTACAGTTTTAAATACAAGCTCACCTCCTTATTCATCAAGTAATATCACAATTAACATCCACCAAAACTTAAAAAAAATAAATATGAACTGCTGGAATAGATCCTGACTTATTTGCTTTGTAAATTGCAAATTTCCAAAAATGAACAATTGTAGAAAATATTTAAAAATTTCAAAAAAAATATGAATACTGGAATAGATCCTCGCCTATAAACAGGCTAATATAATTGACCTGGCTTATTGCCTATTCTAGTTCTTCAGACTAACTCTTGATGGCAACTGGGACTCATCGAATGCAACAAATGGGTACTTTTACCAATATTCGTAGGATAAGTTCATCACTTAATATAAAGTTCACACAGAACTCAATAGGGAGAACAATGGGGAAGTTAACACTTTATTGGCAGAGTGCGTGTCTATTGACACAATGTACACATTAAGTCACACGTACATATTAACTTTGCACTATAAAAATGAAGCATATCCAACTCTGCATCAATAAAATTTTATTGTTTAAGAAAAGGAATCTGATTCCATATTAAGTTTCTACTACTTTAATCATCAATTTTTTCAATATCAACCAACCTCTAGGTCACTTAAAACATTAAATATTCAACAAAAAGAAACATCAAATATCATGTGAGATATGAGATAAGGACGTTTCAAGAATAATAGGGAAGCAAAACACTAAATTCATCATAGTTCTAGATAAACCCAGATGCTGAGTAAATATTTTTTTTAATCATATAAATTTAGTACGGAGCGGAAAAGAACTTATTCAAGATGTTAGAATTAAGAAAATATGTAGATATCCTTTAACTATACAACTTCCTAGATTAGCTGTTAATATTCCTAGTTACTACAACTTCCAAGGCTTTCAATGTATTTATCGTATCTTCATTGTAATAAATACATACATAGTGTGAAGTTCGACACGCTGGATTTACATATTTCAATACAATACATTAATTTTATGGTCGTCTCGAAGTGATCGGTGTCATTTGTAATTTTATTTTTCTTTATTCTCAAAAACATAAATTATCAATAGAAATGTGCAAAAATGAAAAATAGAAAATCCAAGCTTACCTGATGAACGGTCATTTCATCAAGATTAATGTGTGTATAAGCTCTGTCCTTTGCCAAGGCTGTTATATCACTACAAAGCAGGCAAATGAAGAAATATGAGAAACTTGATGAATTCTGAAGACAACTTAATGCTTGAACCATAGAATTCCCGAAGTATATTGATGACAATAAAAACTACTAACCTCCTAGAATATATATCCAATAAAGAGTCGCTATCATCAACTATTGGTATTGAACTTACTTGAGCTGTAAAGAAAATGACAATGTTAAGTAGGTATATAATCATGTCATTAAGCAAAACATCTATCTAATATTTCAATGTTTAAATTTGAAAACGGATTAATCTTATTTCTCATTTAGTCAACACATTCATGTTTCTGTGCTGTTTAATCAACCCAAAAGAACACTTCTTCTCAAAGTGGGAGATTACAACCACTACCATCAGCCTAATAACTCAAAAATATAATAGAATGACGATTCCTTTATTCTTTCTCTCTGTTGATTTTATTTCTATGCAAAAATAAAAAAGAATCAAACCTTGAACTAATAAGTTTAGGGCTGAGGCAAGAGAAGCATTTGGTCTCAACATTGCTAGAGACTGGTGATTTGACTCCCCAATTTTGGGCACCCATGTGCCCACAGGAATTGCACAAATTGGAAGTTGAAGTATAGGCAACGAACTAGAACAATTCCTAAAATACCTGCAAATGCCTGAAAATTCTATCTGGTAAGGATCAATCTATCTTGACATCAGTAAAAAGAGAGTTGCCAAAATAAAAACCTTACATTTAAGGATTCCCGAAAGTGAAGCAAGATGTAGTAGTTGTGGACATGAACCATCTTCAGAATAGATAATAGGAACTGTTGAAATTCCATTTTGCAGAATTTTCAGAGCAATATCTTTCAACTTATCATATGGCCCTGCCTGCATAAAAAGTAAAAACGACCCCGATCAAATGGTTCTTCCTGAATTATATAATGATTACACTCATTTTACTGAGCAGATGCACATCAACTATATAAAAATACAAAAAACAGTGATTATTGGGTAAAGTTTCACACATGACCCAAGGAGCAGTTTCATCAATTCTAAATCTATCCAAGTTCCAGCATAAAAATAAGTTGGATAATTGTTAAGTTGTGAAAAAGAATGGTACTTTTTATTGAAGAATGACAACAGTCAAACAATTAGTTGCACATGAAAATGGATTTGCGTCAACTACTTGATCATTTGGAGCTCTAATACATTGCGCTATCAAATTCATGAGGATCATATACATTGATTCTTAAATTTAAGGGAACAATAAACTTGCATTTGCATACATCTGTGTTCCCTAACATCTTAGCGAAAGATTACGAAAAAAACTTTTCAAGTTAGACAAAGTTCACAACATTTCAAATAGATGTGATGATACACGTTTATTTAGTGCATGCACACACAACAAAACAATTCCTGCCAAAAACTAACAAATGTTTCTCTATTTCGCTTGAACTCAACTAAGGATTCAGTTTCTTTTCTTTTTTTTTCAACAGCTTCAAATGGCCAATATCCAATTCAAATATTTGTTCTAAATAAGTTACACACGCAATTTTTTTTTAAAAAAATGAAGCAATATTTTCAGGCCATAAATAAAGGTATACATGAAATTACTGTTAGATAAATTTATATCTCTAAATAATTAAACTTTTTTCCATTAATCGCATACATGTGGATTCCCAATTAGTAGACACGGGCAAGATCTATCTCAATGATGCAATCTGGAATAAGCATCAAGTTGATCTTCATAAACAGACCTCTTCATGTCAATACTCAATGTTTCTGCACTCTATACTTTTATCACGGACTCTATTTTACATCTAGCTGGTATTTACCCAAAAACAGAAGTTATCAAAAGATTTGGGAGAAGTCCAATTGTACATTAGCACAATCTATTTATTGTACATCACAAAAAATGAGCATCCTCGTTTATACTTGCACTTCACAGCTGCTATTATAATATATGAGCATTATCACATGTCAGTATATAAAACACTTACATGGACGAAACGTCTTGAAAATGCAGTCCACTTTCCTTCCTTCCAAGCTGATATGGTATGCGTTTCAAGCTCTTCTTCAGTCAGATTGGACCCATGATTCCCAAGCTGAGAAAAGGACAATAATTATATTTATAAAAAACTACCCAAAAAGATGGACCATGAATGAACTTTACAATTAGAATTTGCAGTTTATCATTATCCGGAAAATCTGGAAATCTATTCTCAACAACCAACTAATTTCTGGAAGCCAGCTCCTATTATGCAGGAAACTACTTAAAATAAATATCTTCAAGGTTAAAAGGTTTTTTCAGGGAAAAATAGTGTGATCCAAAGGTTTGAAATATCAAGGAAGATGGGCCAAAGAAATCAAGTTCTGTAATAGTTATCTACAACAAACAAATCTGTCATATCTATAATCAACTGCAAACGACGATACATGAAATGCTTATAATAATACGTTGCTAGCGCCTTTTAAAAAAAAAAAGAGCATGCAGAGTCAATTGGTCATTTGTTTCTTCACTATCAATTGCACACATTCTACTCCCATGAATTTTTTGCAATTTAGTATAAAAATTTATTGACGGAGCTCACTCCGGGAAATAAAAATGTCATTTTCTTACCAGGCATACATCTTGTGTCAGTAGTATATTAGCCTTTGAGTCAGTTGGAGTTTACACAAGCTTATTTTGAAAAAACTTACCAACAGAAGCAGCGAATAATAGAATACTTACATACCTCTCTTAAAATCAAAATAAAATCCAAAACGCTGAGAACTCCAACAAACTGCCCCTTGCAGAAATCCCAAAGAGGAGCCATGGGAATTCCCTGTAAATTACACAATTAAAGAAAAATTACATAAGAAAGCAGCAAATTAACAACAGATAAACACACCGAAATAATGCAAATGAGAATGCTAGAGTATTTTTTTTTTTGACAAACCGAATACGAGAGTATTGAATACTTGAATATTGGAGGAAAAATGCTTCTTAAAAACTGCTCAAATTCCATAAAAGAATTAAAATGCATATAAGCCATATCTTGCTTATTTGTCAGGGATAAATCAAAGGCAAGAAAGCTACATGCAGTGATCAAACATTTTGAGCAGAGTTAATTAGTCTATTTAGAAAATCCTCTATATAAGAAAATCAAAGATACCTGCTCGTGTAGTATGTGAAATGCTTGCTTCACTGGAAGATCAACATCCAAGGTAACAACCTGTGGCCGGATGTCACCATATTAGTAAATATAAGTAAATTATGTGATTCTAAGTAGCGGGTTTGACAACAGAAAAAGGTAAAGTCCTGAATAAATGGTCAATGGTTAAAGTTCCAAACCTTGCCTGACTCAGGAAGTAATTCATAAGCTGTGTGCGTAGACAAGTATGCAGAAATACGTTGGCGTGAGGTCTGTACATCAAGATCTGATATTCTCGGCATCACCTCACTCAATGTACCATCTGTCAATCGGACCTGAACAATGCAATATCAAGCAACTACACAATTTTAGACATGTGAAAATATAAGGTAGAACAATCCAAAGAACACAAATTTACTAAGTTACATTGTAAAGTAACCAGGGATATGACAAATATGAGAATAATAAATGTCACGAATATCGAGGCCTAACTCATCCTTACAAAACCGGCTTGTAAGGTGAGGAGTGCCTCCTCTTTATAAACTCTTATCAAGAATCCTATCTATCCGATGTGGGACTAAATCCCACCGAGTGTTGGCCGCTAACAATAAAGAACATTAATTTTTGTGTGTGACTGATTTGGACTAGGCCTATATAACCGGGTATTAGTGGATTGAAAGATGATAACACGAATCTAGGAGTTCTAGAATAAGTTCAAACACAATCTCCAAATAAATATTCATATGAAAACTATTCTTTGAAATTTCATTCCAAACAAATCCTAAGCCGGCATCTAAATGGCAGACATACTCGTAATAATAACTACAACTGTCAAGGTATGAGTAACTCTTACCACACGCCGAAAAGCCTCATTGTCCACATCCATGTTAGAACCAGAAACTATGTCGGGAGGTAAAACAGGTACGAAATTAGGATCAGTAGCCAATAGTACAGTGTTAACTATCCCATATTCTCCGGATATATAGGGCTGGTGCTCATCATGCCGCCATTCTCCATCAACAAAAAACTTGTACTGCATTTTAAAAAACTATATAATAAGTATATAGCTACCACAAATAGAGTCAAACATTTTCAATAAAAATATTGCTCTGAATTTATTTAAATCCACTAGTGTGTGTCGTAAATGAACACTTCAATATCAAACATTAGCAGTATTTTACTTATCAATTAACATTCACTGTGAAAACAAAACACCTAAAAACAAAATCTTGAAATAGGTAAAAATTCTTAATAGATTTCATACCCTAACCCTCTATAAATAACATCAATTATCATTTCCATTTTGCTTCCATGATAACCAGACGGTCCAGATTAACCCTAGTCTTGAATTTATACACTTGCTACCACACACAAACACAACTACATATACTCCTTCCGTCTCAATATAAGTGTCCCATTTGAGTTTTTTACACACTCCTTAAGATAATGATTAGTTGTGTTGATTTCAATGATATTAAATGTGTTTCATTTACTTAACTACCCTTATTAATAACAGCTTTGCTATATAGGACGAAAATATCCTATTCGAAATTCGACGAAAAACAAATATAAGCTTATTTGCCTCTCCTAGTCCTAGCAGCTTTAGACTAAAAACATAAAAATAATATATTCACGCTGATAGACTAAAAACAAAATAAAAATAATATACTAGTCAATAATGGTTTACCCCATGTCACTACCAATAAGTCGGCTGGAGCAGGAAAAAGCAAATTTTAGATTATGTTTTACTATATTCACCAAGATGTTTTACTATATTCATCAAGAGGTGTTCATAAATCATCAAGTCATGATTGACTTTATACTTCTATGAAGCTTTCGAAGAATGAAAATCTTTAATTTGCTTGTTCGTGAAATTTCGTCAATACTATATTCGTACCATTAATCATTTCTCTATTAATAATAGTTATAGTAGTTAGTGGAATAGTTAGATGAGTTGAGAATTGAAATTGAAATACTACAATAAATAAGGGTATATTGGTGGAAAAAATAAATAAATGTTGCATTAAAATTCTAAAGGGACAAATAATTTGAAACATTGAAAATTTACAAAAGGGACACTTATAATGAGACAGGGTAAACAATGACAATAATTATGAACGAATATGAAACTACTACACAATCATTATCAAGTACCAGTGCAACACTATGAACCGACCTGATGATAGCCGGGGGCCAAGCTATGAATAACTTGAAACACAGTTGGGCAACCTTCAACTGGTGACATTTGCAGAAGCTCAGACCACCTTGGAGACAAAATTCAAATTTCTTATTAGGAAAGAAAAAAAAACATGAATCTCCCCGAAAACAAGCACAATAATAAAACAGAAAAAGTGCAACTTTCCACCAAAAATAGGTACTAATTAATAATAAAGTATAGTGATTTATAGACAAAAATATATATACCGTGTGAAAGAACCACTGAGATAAACACTTCTTCCCCCATATGGCCACACAAACCGCATGGGAATTAGCACTGTCCCAGCTGCAACAACACCCACATCTCTTGCAGAATCCATGCTTGGACTGAACATTCTATTCCAAAATTCAGAATACTACCCTCAGAATTCCCACCAAGAACTAAACTTTATAGCATCCTCTAATCTAGTTCAATTCGCAGGAACAAATTCGAGCAAATGCAGCACCAATTCAATGCACTACGAAGCCAAAAATAGAAATTGAAAATTTATCCCAAATCAAAATCCTAAATTGGAAAAAATAAAGCTAAAATTTTGATGATTTGTGACGAGTAAAAATCAAAAATAGTTAGTGCCCATTGCACACTACAAGGAAACAAAATGAAGATTTGAAGCGGGTACGAAAATCGACACCACAAAATTGCATGCAACAAAGACAATGAGTAGAAGACACAAAACCCTAACCCTAAATCGAGAAAAACAAAATCGTACCAAATCGAGGCTCGTACATTCACGAATTTAAGAATTTCTGGGAAAAAATAAATAAGGAAATAAAAATAGAAACCCTATTGAAACAGAACAGAAAAGGAAAGAGATTGAGAAAATCGAGGATGTGTGAGCTATGAAAGAATCCAACAATAAAGAAAGAAGGAAAAAAAAAATGAAACCTTGTAATAGATGCTCAAAATTTACTAGTATCACCAAAGAGAAAATTAGATTTAATATGCGATATGGAAAAAAAAAAAAAAACTAGTATTAAAGAATAAAATAGGGTCAATGAATCGTGAAGTTGCTGCTAATAATCATTGTTAGATTGGTAAAAAATGGCGATTTATTTTTGTTTTACAAAAAAATAGAGTATATTTTTGTTTTGGTGATGATGATGATAATAATAATAATAAATAGTAAATCATTTTATCTTCAAATCAATTTTTATTAAAATCAACATTACAAAATCAATTCTATGAAAATTAATTTTTCTCTCCTCCTAACCAAACATACGCTTAATAATAAGATAGTTTATATATTTCGATCTACGACTCACATTCACTGTTACAGTTACATTGAGGCAGGCTAGGCTACACTACTAGTAGTGTATTGTTAATTTGTTAGCAACTTAGCATGTGCGGGTCAACTAAAAAAAAATGTACTGTTTTTTTTTTTTAGCAATGATATTATAACACAATCTATACATTTGACAAAAAAGAACCATAAAATTACTACCGTAGATTGCTACCAATAGTGCCACCTCATGTTCCTTTGCCTTTTAATCTATATTTAATTTTAATTTTAATTTTTTATTTATTGGTTGGAATAAACTATTTTCCCTAAAGTTCATCTTCACCAGATGCAACCTACAAGGGATGAAATTAAGCCTTAATTCAATATTTGGTCTCTTATGTTTATTTTAAGTTTCAATTTGATCATTTATGTTTTAAAAATTTCAATTTGGTCCCTTATGTTTTATTTTAGGTTTCAATTTGGTTCTTTCGATAAGTTTTGTCATATGTGGCAGACGGTTTACTTATATGAACAAACACGTGGACACCTTGACACTTGGACACGTGTCCAAATTAAACGGTGTTAATGACAAAACTGACAGAAAGGACCAAATTGAAATATAAAATAAACATAAGCGACCAAATGTTGAATTAAGCCTGAAATTATAGATCAGATACAACCTACACCCTAAACATGTAATTCGACCAGATGCAATGAGCCAATATTTTACACTCTTGACATCCGACAAAACCGAAATTTGAAATGGTCGATGATGGGCCAATATTTTACACTCTTGGTTTTTTTTCAGATGAGCTATTTTGAACCCGAATCCGACCGAACCCGCCTGATGCTCTACTCTACATAATAGTACATTATCTTAAAAAATAACTTCTATAAAAACTAGTATTTACACAAAACACTATTTATGAACAATGATAGAGAAAATTTGTCCTTTACATACCATTTTAATTACAAAATTGCCATTATTGTGTCAAAACATTTGTGTCATAATAATTATTTCTTTTTTTTTTTACACAATGTACTGTTTATTGATGTTTGCCTAATGTCTATTATGTAGACATTTTATGTCCGTGGATTAAATCGGATAATGAAAAAAAATGTTGTGACATTTGGTTTTAAAACAAGGAAAAATTCAACTTAAAGAAGGTTGAAACATATGGGTTCAAAAATAGTGAAATAATGATGCTTCACGCAGATTTTTTTTTTTGGTTTAATATTGTTTTATACTTATATTATCTTAAAAAAAAACAATACGTATATTTGATTACTACCGGTTCAACCTGATAACACTTACACTTTAAACTAATGCCTACATCGATACAATGTCAGGTTCACTTTTAAGCTTTATTTCGATTTTCTTCTATAATCACCAACTACTGCTCCAACTTCATGTTCATTTCTTTATTCAAATAGATTGATCTCTTAATAGTTAATAGTTAAATCGGAGAAAGTCTTACATAGGCACAACTATTTAGACACAAAATTTAGGTACACTCACATAAATTAATAAAATTAAAAGAAAAATAAAATTGTCACATCAATTTATATCACTTGTCTTCAACTCATTTTTCTTTAATTTTTTTCATTTCTTGTGAGAGTGTCTAACACCTATTATTTATATTTGTGCCTATATAAGTATTTTCCGTTAAATTGTTTTTTAACTAGTGTAAGACCCGTGCCGATGCACCGTGTAACTATCTTTGTTAAAAAAAGAACTTTTTATCTGTAGAATAAATATTACCAATAATGTAAAAATAAAATAGATGTATCATAATTTTATGATAAAAAAGAAAAGATGTGTCACAATTATTTATTTATCAATTACAGGTGTTTTTTTATATAGATTTATGATTAGCAAATATTTGTACCTTTTTATTGTATTAGTGATCAATAAATTTGTAAGACAAATAATGAGATAAAATATAAATTTAATACTACTAATACAAATAGTAATATAAAACATTACACTTGAATAAAATTTTAGAGAAGGTTACTTCATCCTTTCATCCATCTTATAAACATGAGTTACATCTATATTTTATTTTATATAGGACTTATATTTAATACTAATACTAATCATAATAATTTCCCTAAACTTATACCAAGATAAATTTTATGAATAGTTTTTGCAATTTACTGAACCAAAGAATTAATTTGTCCCAATGGTTCCAAACGTTTATTTTATAACATCAAATTAAAGTATGAAAATAAAGTGAAGTATATCACACTAAAAACATGAAATGAGCATCTAAGTCACTTTTTTCATTCCTCATAAATATGCTTGATTCAAGTCCACCATTCTTTATATTGAGTCTTTCTCTTTATCCATACTTGGCTTCAGCCCCTCAATCAATGCCATGCATATTGCACCAGCCATAATTCTTCCTTGCATAACCTATCTTCAAGCAATCTTACAACATGACATTACAAAGCCACAACACATTTTTGTAATACTTTGAGTAGATTTTGATTTTCCCTTGTCTTCAATGTTTTCCATTATATGAATCTCCACATTATAGGCTTCATAATTAGTCCCTTAAAATAAAAATAATATAGAAAGAGTAAAAGTGATGATCATGGACAATATATATAGGGATATTAACCACTACAATATCACTGTAATTAGACTATACAACAATCGCACACATTACATATACTCCAAAGATGGAAACATAAATCTTAATGACACCTAAAGGAAAGAAAACATTATCATTACTACTACTATTCCAGCTTTCGTTTCCATTTCATGGTTGATTATTTAGGCAACCATCACTTCATAAAAAAATATGAAAGTCCATGGTTTTAACATGCCAACACCCTCCACTACCAACCTGCATACTCTAGCTATTATCTCACCAACCCATGAGTAATTTCACTTGTCAAATGGCTCCCCTACATAACTTATCTCCAAGAAGCCACACAACCTGCATCATAGTATTCACAATTGTAATAGGAAGCATAACTTATGGTTTATGAACCGACACATACAAAAAGTTCTTATAAAAAGCTTATCAATTAGCTTAACCTTTTAAGCTAGTTGTTATCTCGGGTGAGTAGGATAATTCAACTGGTTTGAACCAAGGGTTAAAGGGGTGGGAGGTTCAGCGTTAGAAAAAAAAGAAATTACTTGTTATCTCAAAGTAATATTAGAGTTAATTTAGTTGAACTTGCTTAAAATATCAAATGATAACCTAAGTCATCTTTTTGAGGAAATTAGATCTTCATGGATATGAGTCATCTTTTTGCAGTGTAACAATTATATGTGGATAAGTGAACAAATGAGAAGACTACATCAGAGTTAAAATAGATAACCTACCACCGGTGAACCCAACCACAATCATCTCTGTTATTTTCCCAATAACATATATTCAAGTTAATATAAAGAAAAAAGCCACTTGATATTTCATACAAATATCTGAAACGGTATACAATAGATTTGATGATGATTAGAGATAAATAAAAATAAAATATTATTTTAAATAAAATTCTAACCAACTAAAAAGTCATAGTCTTGTGTATGGCTGCAAATTTCAGCAATACTCATCAGTGATGATCCATATAAAGGGATTGAAGAACTATCATATCATCCCTCTGTACCTTTGACTTTAGTTGGAAAAAGGGTATGTAATTGTTAAGAGTGGTCAAATATGAACCAGCATTTTGAGCAAAAGAAAAATATGACAGCGTATATAACTACCCCTTAGTCAACTTTTGTTCAGAGATAACAATATATGCTCCTAACAGTTGCATGTATTTAACCACCCTTGAAACAGAGCAATAAATAACAACATTATCACCAACATTATCACAGTCAAAGTGTGGAGGGAGTTTATTCCATGTGATTTGAAATGAAAACAAAACTACTAAAACATAACTATATAAACTCGTAAAAATTTATACAGGGATGACAATTATGAGAAAATATGAAACATACCGCTTTTGCAATAATTTATGTGTTGTGAAGAATATCAGTTATGATCTCAAATAGCACCTAAGCCCATCTGTCACTGTTGGCATCGTCTGCTATATAGTGAATAACCTATTTTTGAGACCTTGCGGCTTCCATCAATGTTTTGCATCCATCAACATACACATATACTCTCTCAATTCCTCTGCCACAACCTGATGCTGCATAACCACTAATTTTTACCTGCACAGCATATCCAAGAATTAGGCTTTCAGTCATTTTTACCAAATGAGCAGGACATGCACTGTAGAGTCCTACTTGCGTCAAATTGGCAGACAAATGCATCAAGTTTACTGCCTTAATGGGAATTTGGAAATCAAATATATAGTATGATAGAACTCTGAGCATGTAATTCATCAATTAGGTTGTTTGAGACCCAAAATTCAGATACTTCCATTAGACGATTCGACATGTCGGACCAATTGATAGAAACCCAAATTAATAGAGAACACAAGAATATAATTGCTTGAAAAATGAACTATCATGGAATATTTTCTTCCTACTCACAAATAACTAATTTCCTAACATAAATTTCCACATTGTGGGCTAGGAAGTATGAGCCCACAATCCTACTTAACAAAGAGGGCAGAATAAAAAAGAAGTGAAATTCATCAAATGGAATGCATATGCAAAAAATTGAATACGGGTGAGCAGGCTTATCATTATGCAAGGAAAGAATATCATTTGGTTTTCAGTAAATTCAAATTTAGAATAGAGGCAAACCAGATGCACACTGATGCATGAATTTATCGTGCTCGTCATATACACATCTTTCCATAAACTAACCTTCCAGGCTTTATTGTGCTCACATCTTCCAGAGAACATATAACACACTGCCACAAGGCAACGAATAACCATCTGTCACAAAAGTTTGCTCAATACAAAAATTATTTTGCTTAATAAACTTCTAAGTTCTAACAAATTCAGTTAGCACTTAACCTGCTCTAAATTATAAAGAGATGAATTTCCATTAACTCAACTTGCATTATGTAAGACAGAAATAATAAGAATACCTGAACAGGGAAGTCCATTTGAGATCTCCTGATTCCAATACAATGAGTGAAGAATCCAAAGTTAGTTAATTCACATGTGATAACTAAAATTCATATTACTAACACCGTAATAAGAATCATAACCATAACCATTATCAACAATTTCCAAAAACTTTTATGTGGACATAGAACAATTTCACCCATTGTATTGACTACTTTTGAAATGCTAACAAATCCTAAAGTCAAATAGTAAATACCTTGCAAGATCAATGAAGTTTGGCTGCATAAAGCTTTCTTCTCATTAGCTGTTAAGACAAACCCAATAATCACTTTTTAGCAATGAGTTTTGGCTATATGGATGGTTTGATCATTTTTGTAAGATTAAAAAGTTTACACATAAAAAAGAAACAGATGAACCACTCATTGTACCTGTGATCAAAGACTGTGATCAAAGAAAATAATTATCTCTCCATCCATTGTTCAACTTTACCTTTTCATCATAACAGAAAAGAAGAATTGAACTGTACAAAATAATCAAAACAAAGAGTTCGTTCAATAATATAAATCCACAAAACGTAAATTTGCAGGTGAAAATTAAACATAATAGTAAGAATGAAAGTGATGATCATGGACAATTTATATACCTTGAGTTTAGTATCCTGAATTCATACTATTGGTGACTATTTAAAGACAACTTTCACATACTATCTTAATTCACCATAGTCATTTGCATAACCATAAATTTTATATGAAGTTCATATTGCTATGATAAGGAAGAATCACTCTCATCCTATTGATAAATTATTCTCTGATTAGATATCAATATTTTCTGCTATAACTTAAATTTTCCCTCTGTTTTTGCATAACCCTTATTTCATACTATCTGAATTCACCATAGTCATTTAATCAATAGGATGTTAGTGGAAGGGGTAATGTTGGAAAGACTATCAGGATCATGTTATGATGAAGCAGACAAATCCTGTTGTTTTGGCATTTTTGAATTGATGGAATTGGTTCAAATTAGTGTATATTTGAAGAGTGGAATGAAATTATATTAGTGTTTAAAAACTTCAAACATATTTTGGTCATGTAAAGGAAACTTACGGTGGGAAATGCAATAGAATCAACTGTGTCTGTCGTATTTTCGCTCAATTTAGAGACTTGAAAATCATCTGAAGGATTGGCTGAAGGCATCTCCACATGGTTTTAACATAAGTAAGCCCTGCAAGTAGTAGTGAGGTCATATATCAGGTCTAAAAATAAGGAACTGAATTGGTATAACCTTTTTCAGCTTAATGATATCTGATAGCCGAAGTCGTATGGGTAAAATTATGATTTTACTATACTTTTAATCCAATGCTTTAAATTCTGTGATGCTTCTTAAGGATTCAATCATGTGTTATTTCAAAACTAAAATTAATTTTATTCTATGATATAATACATATTGATTTTGATGGGGAACAATACCACATTGATTTCCTAAAAACAAAAACATGAAGGAGCAGAAAAATGATATTATAGAGGAATGTAAAAGTGGTACAAAAGTTGAGTTTCTATTTCCATATAAAATGAACATAGCAGAATAAACAAAGAAAATCTAAATAATCCTATCTTTTAAATATCCAATCACATTATGAATATGATACAATAGATATAGATATTAGCCAAACATGATGATTGTTAATAAAAGCTTGAATGTTACCAGCTGCAACAATATCACAAAACTAAGCAAAGAGTAACCTTAATTCTCAAAGCACACAAAGATCAAAGCTGATGCACATCCCCAACTTACAATGGAAATTATGAGATAGAGCAAATTTACATTTCAATGATTATCTATCTATTAAAATGCCAACAGTCATAAGAGTTTACTATATCAATATCAGAGAATGAGGAATGTAAAATATTTTACTCACAATAATACATGTGTTCAAAGGAAACATGTTAATTTTGCTCCATCATCTTCTTAGTTTATATCCTTTGAAACAAATTTCAATTTCAATAAAATTCAATTGCAGCCAACAATAGGTTCCTTTTTTCTAAAACACCTAAAAAAAGAAACAAAAGATCTATTTATGTCAATCTAAATGAACAAACAAAAGCCAAAATCTTTTGAGAGAGCTAAACAAAAAACTTATATAAAAACTGAACTCGATGCTTAAGCAGAAATTTGAGAGAGATAAGAATTTTCTAAAAGAGTATATGCAGTTTAAGAACTTATTTAACATGAAAGAAACTCGTTTTAAGACCAATCATTGTGCTTGTGCAAATTAACTCCTCTTAGTTGTAAATTTAAATCGAAAAATGCTTAACTTAACCTTCCAGGACTCACAATTGTCTTCTAAAGTTGTCCATTGAATATATCTTGTCGCCTAGTGAATCAAACTTATATAATCACCTATCAATGTATCAATCATTCCAAATAACACATTTATGAATCAATACTTCAAATTAAATTTAGGAAACAGAGTGTGGTTAAAATGATGCATATTATAAATGTCACAAAGAAAGAAATTCAAAATTAAATCCATGACATATAGTTCTATTGTATATACCACACTTTTTCACCTAGACATTTTATCAAACATCTACAATGCATTTTATCTCAATTACTAATTTTATTTCTACCCCCATTAAACTACCCACCCCCAAAATCAAATAGTTTAACTAAAATTGATATTGGGATAACAACTCACAATATTTTAACAATTTGGCATATAGATTTGCAAAAGGAACAATATTTCAAGTGCATGAAATGAGAAGAGAACCATGTCTATTATGCATAAAAGCTATGGTAGAAAAAATAAACACGGAGAAGATGAAACTTTACCAAGAATTGATATGAGGAATCCTTACAACTCTAACCTTCATTCTCTCTGCTTCCTACCTGGATATAAATCAGAAACCAAATCAAATGAAGAATTCATTACTAAACAACTTACAATTAAAAGCAACAAAAACAACGGAATGAGCTCAAATCCGGATGGTGAAGACATACCATTGATGGGTATTTATAAGGTGAATGGAGAATTTGTATTTGTTGAAAGCCTTGTTGACGTCATCTTTAAGCTCGACGAATCGCGTCCTCTTAACTCTCTGCTCTTCTTGGGTGCCCTTCTTGGATAGCCATTAGAAATTACAAAACAGAGAAGATGAAGAACTGATCGAGAATGGATTGTGATGGAAATGGAAACAATCAATTGTTATTTATATACACGAAAAAATAACCTATTGCACTATTACGAATATTAACATTCATATTCATGAGGAACAAACAGAACAAAATATTCTGCATATATTCCTAAGGGATCGAATCACATACGAATAGTGGAAAAAATTTGAAATTCAAAAAAGGAATATAAATCGAAGAAGAAGCTAACAATACAGCGTATGCCTTTGAAATGTACAGTACCACAAACGCTGAGGGACCAGCATTTTGAAATACTGGACGCTCAGCCACTCTCAGCCTCTCAACAGTACTCTCAGTAGGGGTTTCTATTGTTAATATATAGGATGAAATTTGCATATGAGATACTGTAGATCATTACCAAAAGTCTCCACATGTGCATGATCCATTTTTGAAATGATGAAATCTGTTTACATCTCTCACAATAAATTCTCTCTCTACAATATCACTAATGAGCTTAAAGGCTTCATGACAATCCCTGCACATTCTCAAGTTCTTCATTATTCTGATAGTGATTCCTTTAGGTGTGTTTAATAATCCAAACGCCAATGCAAGTTTCTCACTGTGTAAACTCACAATTTCCTCTTTGGCTTCCTCTTCAATATCAACAAACACCAACCCTGTTGTCACTCCCACATGCCCCCTCTCTTTCATTCTCCCTTCCAATTCCCTTAGCAAGCTTAGTATCTCATTCCTTTGATTGCACTTAGACATGTCTCCGGCATGGAACAAATAAGTTGAATCCTTTATCTCAATCCAACTGCTTCCAGGTTCCTTGTAAACTCCGGTACGCTTCATTTCAGATCGTAGATTATTAGCTTTTTCCCAATCACCGGACAATGCATAAGTGTTGGACAATGTAACATATGCAGCTGCTACTTGTTGGTTGGATTCTATTACTCGATTGCTCGCTTCAATGGCAATGTCTACCCTGCCATGAAGCCTACTAGCTGAAAGAAGTGTCCCCCACAACAAAGCATCATCATCACTTCCAGCTTGAACAGATTTTGCTAATTGATATGCTTCATCAATGCGCCCTACTCGACCGAGCGTATCTACAATGCACGTATAATGCCTTGCATCTGGCATCACTCCATATTTCTCATTCATGGAGTTGAAAATCTCAAGTCCTTTATCAATAAGCCCTGAATGGCTGCAAGCATGTAAGACTCCAACAAAAGTGATGTCGTTAGGTTTTATTCTTCTATCAATCATTTCCTGAAATAGTCTTAGAGACAATGTCCCAAGTCCATACTTTGCAGCACCCACAATCATTGAAGTATAGGGAACCACGGAAGGATTTGAGATTCTCCTAAAGACTTTGTCAGAATAACTAACGCAACCACATTTAGCATACATATCCACAAGTGCACTAGCAATCACATCATTTGCGTCGTGTCCAAGACGGATGACCACCCCATGAGTGATCTTCCCCGAACCTAGCCTCCCCAAGCTCGCACAAGCGGTAACTGCGCTGCATAACATGAAATGATTCGGTTTGTTTAGCCTGATATGATTGAATTCCCTGAACAATTGTAGAGCAAGGTGCCCTTGTGCATTCTGAGAATATGTGGTGATCATAGAAGTCCAAGAAACCACATTCCTTACACACATGAAGTCAAAGATCAGGCGAGCCTCGTCAACACAGTTACATTTCCCATACATGTCAACAAGAGAAGAACACACAACAAGATCGGAACCGTAACCAAAAACCTCAACAAGAGCATGGATTCTTCTGCCAATCTCAAGGTTGGCAAGAATAGAACATGCATTGATGAGAGTAGAAAATGTGAACTCGTTTGGCATAACATATGTTCCTTGCATTTGATGGAAGAGGCATAGTGCCATATTGGGTTGACCCTGGCCAACATAACCAGACATAAGCAAAGACCAAGACACAACATTTCGGTGAGGCATTTCGTCAAACAGTTTCTGTGCATGGTCGATTCTAAGGAGTCTAAGATAGGTTTTAATGAGATTGTTGGTTGTAAATGTGTCATTTGACAAACCCAATTTGACAACGTTGGAGTGGGTAGGGGTTGCAGAGTTTGATTCTTTAAAAGTTTGGAGGTTTGCAACGTTGTGGCAAATGGTATGGAAAGAGAACAGTGAGAGTTTGTGATGGCTGAAAAGAGATAACCAAGAAGAAGAGGAGAGAGATTTCAACAAATTGGGTTTCATGTATAAGGGAAGTAGTGGCAATGTACATGTATATGATGGTATCACTACGTGATGGAATAATAATGTTATAAAGTTTTTCAAATATCAAATACTAGTCCATAAGTGTTGGATCATGATTGGTAAAATTTATAATCATAAAATTTTAGTTGTTTTAACAAATCAAGATATAATTAATTATACAAAAAAAATTAAGATATAATTAATGATATTTTACAATTTACCTTTTTATAAAAACTAACTCCAGTCTCATGAGCTTAGCTCAATTGGTGGACATTTGCATTATTATGCAGGGGATCGGGGTTCGAACCCCGATCATCCCACTTATTCACCTTAAGGGTGGAATTTCAAGCCATTAGGCTACTAGACCAAAAAAAAAAAAAAAAAACTAACTCCAAAGATTTAATCCAATGGTAAAAAAAATAATGGATCCGAAAGGTCTGGATTCGAGCTCCACTAATCCTTTTAGAAGGAGGTAAATATAATTACTTTTGTAAATATTCTAAGAGCCACATAAAAAAAATGAAAGGAGTGTTCATTTTTAAATTAAAAGTATTTGAACTTTTTCACCAAAAAGAAGAAGAAAGTATGTGAACCGATCAATGAATCCTTTCCTTAAATTGGTAATTTATGTACAGAGTACAGACCAAAAGAAATATACTAGTACACATTTTTGTCATGGTGGGTTGTTTTTCCTATTTTAAATTTGTAAAAGAATTTGCGCAAGTACACCATACATAGGATTACGGAATGTCATAAAACGTAACCAAATTGGCCAAATTTATGTTTGAAACTAGTGATAAAAAAGGAGCTGGCAATTGACAGTTTAATGCTTTCATTTCGTAGATGAAATTGAAACAAGAAAGTGTGTATAAAAAAGGGTATATACACAACTGATATTTTATGGTGTGTCAAGATTCATAAGAGTTTGGATCAAGAATATCACTGAAGTGAGCTTGAGGCAATTTTCAGATTCTTTTTATAGTGCCAAGAAGCAAGTGCATACATAATTTTGGGTATAATGCTACCCTCAAACAGTTGAAATGAAGTAGGTGTCAATGTAAAATATGATCATAGGCAATTATGTAAAGCACCATAGCTGTAGCTTTTAGATTTAGAATACATATCCATTCACCTGATAATTTCTAAACTGATGATAAAAATACAGTTTCACTGAAGCTAAAAATGCAACAGTACCTTTTTTTTTTGTTGTTGTTTTGGGGTGAAAGGGGAGGGGGATTAGCAGATAGGCATCAAATAAGATATGAGATGGAATTGCAGCAATCAAAAGCAAAAAAGCTGGTGAAGGTACCAGTGAGTTGGAAAACTCAAAGGAATTGATTACAGTGCCCCAACTTCAGTATACATCCAAAATAGTAGTCTACAATTTGCGGCTCCATAGGGGGGCAAACAATCAAGCAGGATCCTCTTGTTTTTCTAGTTGCAACAACCACTTCATTTGTTTAAATGGCTCATATGATTGCATCAAGCCAGGTACTTGAACATATTTGGATTTTCTTTGTCTCTTTCCAAGTAGTCTCGAGAAATCAAATCTTCAATCCGCTTTTTAATTGTCTTGACATCAGGCTGCATAATTACACGCCGTATATAAAATTTAGGATTTGAGAGAGGAAAAAACACATAAGATTACATTAGAAAAGTGATTTGAGTATAAACCTTAAACATGCGACCCAACTGCTCAACGCACTCCATAACCAACTGTTGGTAGCCCAAAACTTTTCGGCTCTTCATAATGCGCACAATTGAAGCATCAATGGCATATCTTCTGTCTTTATCAACATCCTCAATTACTTTTTTCTTCTCATCCACAGGAGGTAGAGGAATCTACATGAAAAAATGTGTCACAGCTCCGCTCAAAAGTCGGGTAACGAGAATAGAGATTGATATGACCCAAACAAATAGAAAGATAAAATATTAGAATGCCATTTTCAAATAAATTATACCTTGATCCTCCTCATTTTGTCAGTAAACTTTGAATTAAACTCAAAATAATCAGTGGGTGTTATTGTTTTTGTGTTCGGTTCCTTGTTAAGAATTTTATACTTAGCGCATGACAAGGAGTGGAGCAGCCTAACGACATCTTCATCCAATAAGTTTAACTGAGCCGTTATCTCTGAATAACTCAGTCTATCGGAGGAATTGAAAAGTAGCAATGCTGAAGCCTGTTGAAAAATAAGACAACATCGGGTGAGTAGAAATAAATCCATATGAAAATCCACAAACATCACAAAATTGTAAAATGAACAGGCGAGGGCATAACAAATGGATGATAACAGATAAGCAGGTGGTAAGTGATATAACCTGGTAGGTTGTGACAACAAGCTCCACAGTTTTTGGGTCAAATTTCCCACTTATGTTGCAGGTACCCAAGGAGTAAATCCATGTAAGTTTTCTGTGCTTTGTTTTAGTTGAATAAAATTCTTTGAAAACTTCAACACACTTAACCTGAGAGAGAGAGAGAGAGAGAGAGGAGGTATTAATTATAGACCAAAGTTTAAGTTTAGTATCCAACACTGAACACTAAATTCTAGGTTGTTATATCAAGAAGATCCAGCTTACCATTTCCGCAGGAAGATTGAGATCAAAAGATTTATAACTAGGCCAGAAGCCAGTAGTCAGAACGGTAACTGTCAAGTCTATTCCAGGGTCTGTATTAGGAGTATTGTTTAAATACTCCTCAAAGCTAGTTTGATTCTCCTTTGCCAGCGTTAAATCTGTAACCTGGTGGGAGTGAAAAAAATCATTTAAATTTTCTTTTGCCAACCAACAAAATAAAGAAGCATCTAGTATATTGGCCTTCTTTTGCCAACCAACAAAAAAAAGACTGACCATTCCTTCCATCTTTGAGGTAAACTGTCCACCACACTGTTGCTTCAATTTTGTCAAAATACTTCTCTCATGATCATCATTGGCACTCTTGTCAAAAAGAAGCCTTCGAGCTAGCTTCTTCCTGAAAGCAACCAAACAAGATCCCTGTATTAATTTCTTTTTCAAAACATCTTAGATGAATAAAAGGACAATTTTGATATTTAGACATATCCACAGAAAATTGTTTAATTAGCCCCTTTCAGGTAAATATTACATGATAAATAGCAACAGGCAGTAATTCTGTAAGCATAAGATTTAATAAAAGGTGTTATGAATCATAATAAAAGATCACAAGACGTTCCAATTGTAAATCGTTCTTAAATACCATAGTAAAATATTGTGATACTACTACATTGCTAAACTACAGAGAATATTTAGGACACTATATTATTATTTAGAGAATGGGGAAGATATTCCCATCATCATTTTTTTGTCCCAAGATTTCCAAAACAATACTTGTCTCATTAAATTGTCCATCAGATATACTCTCAAAAATCTAGATTCGTAAAAGGAAATATAATAAAACAAAAACAGATTTCCTTTTCCCCATTCCTTTCCATATTTTCCCTCGACGTTATCTATTTCATTTATTTTAGCTAACCATTCATCTCAACTATTAGTTTTTCCAAAATCATTGTCCCACTTTCTAGTTCTAGTAAATACAAATATAGTGGTGCCAAGGACCAGCTCTCCTAATAGTTTAAACTGAGAGGTGAAGGCCCAAAGTTGGTCTATATTATAGGCCAGATACATCAATTATTAAATGAACCTAAAAAGTCAAATGTCTCTTATGAAAAGGACCGGAGGTAGTATATCTTAAAATGATGGCTTAAGCAAGTCCAATTTGGCTTTTTTTTTTTGACAATCAAGTCCAGTTTGGCTTAAAATGTGGAAAGACCAAGATTTAACTAAAGGAATAGAAGTTTGTTCAATCTAAAAAACCTAAAGGAATAGAAGTAGCAAGAATCGACTCCTAATCATTTGGTCATAAAGGCTCCAAAATACTGTCACTAACCAAGAATGGTGGTAGTAATTTCAATGAATCAGTAGTCAACAGGCGTACACATCACTGGAAGTAAGTAGTAAAAAATGAAGATTGCAGACCAACAAAATTTTCTTTTGTTTGTTTGGATAACATATCACACAAATTTTTCTTTTTTATTTTACCTGTAGAACTCAGCAAACAAGTCTTTGTCACTAATATAGGCAAGCAGCTTTACCACCTGCAGATAGGCCAAAACAAATACCAAAGTCAAAACCACATATATCCAGTTTATAGAAGTAGAAGTATAAATGCTGTGGACTTGTGAAAACCGTGTGTATCGAATTAATAGAATTAGAGTTATAAATGCTGTGGACCTTTTCAAGAGTTTCTTCAATTGCTTCATCACTCAATTTTTCACTTCCTCCTTTCTTAAGAATGTTATCACAAAAAGTGGCAAGAAGTTCTGCACTAGAGTTTCCAGCAACACCTTTGTTGCAAAAGACCTCAAAAGCCTCTTTAAGAGCCTGTATGATCAAATCTTTCAGATTTACATTCATATCAATCTAACATAACCGTAAAATAAAACCATTCTCAAATGAAAACCTTGTGGAAAAGAGTGTGATTCTGGAAACAGGAGTTCACATATGCTAGGTACTTGTCATGCAGCTCAATCACCTTCCGAACAAAAACCTGAAGAGACAGATTTCAGTTTCCACAATAAAATTGTAGTTAAATCAATATATGCTAGGTACTATATCAAAAAAAAAAATTGCTAGGTACTTGTCATGACAGATTTCGTATGTAAAAAAAATTGTAGTTAAATCAATAAAATTTGAAATTTAAAGAATCACCTGTTCCTGAGTACCAACAATATCCTTTTTATCTGCCTGTAGACATTATCATTTAAAAGGATAAAATACAAAGGTCAGTAGCAATTAATGCATTCAGCAGTAAGAAATCACATATAAGTGAACAATTAATGCATCAATTTGTCAGGAAAGCAATTCTAAAGTCATGTCCTGTCTACCATGCACTGAAATCTGAATTAAAAAGTCTATGCACCCCGAGTTGAAAATTACCAGTTCACCTCAATTATTTGTTTTGTAAAAAATTGAAAAACAATTGTGAACACTTCGATATTGCAAACTAAGCATACAAGTCTTTCCTCAATTATTGACCTTATAAATAAACATTTCAACCTGAAATAGCAAATTGTAGGAACCGACCTTTTTATTACTAGCTGCATCTTCAGCATGCTTCACCAATGCCATGCCTTCAGCGGTAACATGCTGGGAAAGGGGAAAAAAATATTGATGTGTAAGCAAGCAAGAAGAAAACATAAACAGGCAAGAAGCCAAAACTTCAAATATATTTGCATTACCAAAGGGAGGAAAAACATAAAGTTAAGGTCAAAGCCACCAACCTGCTTAAATATACTAGAAACAGGATCCAAGCCGCGAGGTATTTTAGAAAATAGCCTGAACATCCTTGACAAGTCTTCACACTAAACATTTGAAGGAAAACATAAGAACATTACATTTATGGTTAAAAGTTATGTTACACTACAAATTACAACTAACAAGAAGAATTTCATGCATACCTTATCATCTCTAAGTAGAGCATGACATCCTGAGTGCTCTTTCTCAAGGAGCTGACTTGCATACACAGACAACAGCTCATTTTGAACTTTCTAAGTGAGAAGTTTTCCGGGAGAACAAAATAAAACAAGGGAAAAGTTCAGAAACAATAAATGAGACCAAAATAAGTCATTATAATATGTAACAGATTTACTTTGAATATCAATCTCTTCAACATGGCAGAAGACTGAATAGCTGGAATGGTATATAATATCAAAAAGTCCACAACAAACCTCCAATAACTTTGGCTCACTACTAGAGTGCAGGTAATGAGCAACCCTGTCTTTCTCCCGTCTTAAGCACTCCTCAGCCTGTAGTAGAAAACACAAAATCAAATAGAGGACAGAGATGAAAACGGAGAAACCAAATTACAGTCAGTAAGCATGTATGAGAAATCATACCTTGAGCATATAATCAGGACAAGAATCTTCTAGGATCCAATTTGAAGCCTTTCGAGAATAATAAGCAGAAGTGTCTTTGAGCATGTCAGCTTCAAAATCATTCTCATATTGGTCCATTTTCCCCATTCCAATTTCAACAAATATATCTAATACATTCTTTAAAAGAGCTCGATCAATCTGCTCTCCCTCGCGTTCTTGATCAATCTTTGAATAAAAAAGGATTAGTTAGTTGATATGAATTGGTACACACAGATGACCTATCATACAAATACAAAGAAAGACAAACATACAAGTGAAATAATTGCATCTCTCATTTTCCCATGTAACTCCTTGTACACCTGTAAATAATAAAACACGTAAATTTATTAGTGTAATGAAGCAGTAATAAATGCAATGACAATAAATAGGAAAACGTCACAGCTTGCAGTAATACTACAAAGGTTGTCTATATAGTGAAAGAAAGTAACATTACCAAATCACGGAAGCAAGCCAGCCCAACTTCATTAAGGGGGGGAAGTGACCTCCGGGCAATAAAGTAGCGGTCCAAATAGTGAAAGAAGCGAGAAAGCCACCTCACCATAAGTTTATGGTTACCCCATCTCTTTACAAGTTCTCTTAACATAAATTCATCGTGTTTCTCTCTCAAAGAAGGTAACACCTGAACCCATTAGGGGAGGGGAAAAAAGTACACAAAAGATGGCATTTATTAGCATAAGGGTTCTGAATTAAAACATTCAAATGAGACGGATAGAGAAAACTCAAACTGATGAAATTAAATGATCAAAATTCAAAACATAAAAAGAATCAGTACTAATTCAAGTAACATTTAGCTGCATGAATTGGTATCATATACCACCTTCATCCCTAAATATGACCCTATTGACTTTTTTTTTTATAAAATATGACCCTATTAACTAAATCACATAAATTAAGAAACTTGGCATTAGTACAAAATTTGTTAACAGCTGCTACTTTTTTCTTCAATTTTACCATTCAAAGTGTTTATTACTTATTGGTTACAAAAAAATATGTAAAATAATTAGATATTTTAATAAAGAAATAATTATTTTGAAAATTTGAATGAGTCCTATAAAAAGATACAAGGAAATTATTCAAAAGGGTCTTATATCATCAAACCCATGTAACTTTGGTGTCTATTTGGATAAGGGTAGGATCATGTTAAAGGTTTACAATTGCAACATTTTACCACCGTCTGCCTTGCTACATACATAGATCACTCAAACATGAGAAATGAAACTCTTTTCCATTGTATCCCTTCCCTCACCAATTTATTGTATTCCTTTCCATTCAATCCCATGTCTCTAAAACATCCTAACATAGCCCGACTGTACAAGGAATTCCTCTTAAACAAGTAATTTTTTAATATTGTCAAAAACTCAAAATTAGGAAGCAAAATATCATTTCTTCAATTCCGTTTTCATCTAGTTTTTTCTTCATCACACTTACATTCATTTCTCTAGGTCCAATGTAAATCATCTGCAGTTTTGCATATACCCACCACAAGACTGCCCCCACTACCTATAAAGCTCAGACATAGACTATGATACAACATTGGCACCGACACTTAGACACCAATAATAATTTGATAAATTGGAAGTGATTGGATGTAGCCAAATGTTTCAACCTAGTACAAGTGTTAAACACTCAAAGACGCCTTCAACCATGAAGAGTTGCTGTTGCGTGCAGCTACCTACCACTTGCTCTCAAGCACAATACCACTTGAGTGGTGTCCTCTTGCGCTAAGTTTATTTCCCTCTTTTGTTTGAATACGATGTTGTGATTTGAGTTGTGGCACATCCTTTACCTCCAAAATTTGTATAAATGGGTAGTAATAGAAAGTGTATCCTCTAATAGGTAGTATGTTTCCATAAAAGTATGTCACCCAGCAATACTTTATTCACTGTGTGCCTACCTTCCTTTACTCTAAACCATAGTCACCTAGTTCACAATACACTTGGGTATGTGGTATGGGTACGGGTCATGGGTACGTGAGGGGCGTACATAGTTGGTTTGCTTGGGTTTGCCAGTATATTATAAATTACTTATAACAAAATTAAAAAGCATAGTAGAATTAGTGCAATAGTTATTATATAATAGTTTTACTCGTGTAAAAAGTAGTTACAGTATGTATTAAAAAAAACAGAGAAAGTTACATTATAATTTTGAAATAAAATAATATTTGTATTTATTGCATAGGCAAATGTAAAATTCAATGTTTAAGCTTCAAATGGACACCGTGACCTTGGAACTAAAAGGCAAATAAACATTTATTTTATTCTTATCTCTATATTTATTACTAGTATGATTTCCACTTTCATACTCTTATGCACACCACAATGACCGCATGATGACACACACTAAGTTGGTCCACTTTACCAAAATTTATACTTCCTCTCCTTTCTCTCTCCCAAACCTTACTCTTTCTGGTTTTACACCGTTCCAACACAACTTCAACGAATTCACAAGGAATTGATACGAACCAAATACTCAAAAGAATGGTGAACCGGTTCGCGAGTACCAGTTCGCTGACACTAGAACAGATTACATAACCATGCTTAGCTAGTTCCACTTGGGATGAAACATTTCAGAACATGATCGGGTGGGTAGAGTCTCATGAAACCGGTATACTGACCAAGCCATATTTCTATACTTGTTTTGAATCTTTCAAAACTACTTTCCCTTCAATGAAAGTTACATAACACATCCCCCACCCCCCCAAATTCAATTTGTCACAAGAGCGTTGGACCAAAAATAGTAAACAAATTTACAGAGTTAAACAAGCAAAACCAATAATACCAATACAATACATAGGGTAAAGATCATAATCGTAATGCAATATATATCGTTGTACTTGTACTACTCACCGTTGATACGATGTACTCTTCAAATGCTTCCTTGTACTTGTCATACAGTGGCTGAGAATAATCATTAGGAGGCTTTTGAGTGCACATATTGTAGATGGTCCTGCAATACAAAAACATTGACCAAAATAAACATAGATACAGTAAAAACTCATCTCAATTACAACGAATTCGAAGGAAGAAACAAAAATTAGGTCAAAGAATCAGGAATAAAAACGTACGTATACAGCATCATGTAATCTTCAGGACTGAATTGAGGTTCAGGCAAACCTTCTAGAATGTTCTTGAGCTTCATGATACCCCTATGCATAAAATCCCATCCTTGTTCTAGGTCTATAGTTTTTCTTTCACTCAATGACATGTTGAAAAATTAAGAAAAAACAACAACAACAACCTAAAATCTGCAATCAAAGAATTTCCAAATATGATTATAGATATGAATGAATAAATCAAAAGAAATTAGTTAATATAAAGATTAGAGAAGTAGAAGGAAATAGATTTGAGAAATAATAAATAAAACCTTGGATTGGATGAGTTGAATCGGGAGAGAGAAGAGAACCCTAAGTTGCAGAAAGAGTGAAAAGGGGAAGAAGGTCGAGAAGAAGAAGAAGAAGGGGAAAGAAAACAAACCACATACATTGATGATCGGAAAATTAAAAACAAATCAAACTATAAATAATAAATAAATAAACACTGTGTAAATCTTAATTAATTTTTTTGTGACGGATATTAATTTTTTTTAATAATAAATCTTTTTTTTTTAAATGATAATAATAGGTCCTTTTTTTATAATAGATGATTATAATAAATCTTAATAAGTTTAATGGATATAAGCAGACAGAGTAGAAAAACATTACACACTTAACCAATCACCACCATGATTTCCGCCACGTCACCTCATTTTACCTCACCTTCTTGATGTGATATGGAAGATTACATTATTTTTATTGATTGTTCGTGTAAAATTAATTTACAACGACTGTGCATATCTATTAAACTCAATCTTAATTATTAATGTACAAAAGACACAATATATATTTTGTCAAGAAAAAAAAAAGACACAATATATAATATACTTTATGAAAAATATTAATGTATGTTTTTTTATAATAATAATTTAGGGCGAGCTGATGCTCTAATTTGCCAAAAAAGTTTTAGGAGACGATTTTTTAAATCTAAGACCTATTTTTTTGTTATTACTAGATTAAACTCTTTGAGTTATATTAATATATGCTTTAGATCACATATTTAAGAAAATAAATGTATAATTTTTTTTTAACTTGTATATTTAATTTTTTATTTTAATAATTGTATATTATTTTTTTTATGTATGATAATTGTATATTTATTTTTTTAAACATTAAAACTTTTGTATTTTTAAATACATATTTTTTTATATTTAAATATCTTCATATGTAACTTAGAGCATCTCCAATAAAGGTATCAAATAGAGTATATAGACTAATGATCCGTACCTTATTTTTTTTTTATCATTGGAGTTCCATTACGTGGCACATGTGGCACATAGGGTATCGAAATTGATGATACTGGTACCTTAAATAAAGTACCGTATCATCAATTTAATATTACCTTTTTTGTATATAAAATTAAATAGAATTAAAAACTTGTTAATAATGTATGATACTTACAGTGATATCACCATTAGAGCAAAATATGTATGAATAGCATAAATATTATATGTCATTGTAGGAACCACTTTTTAGTAATATATGATACCCGAAGTGGTATCACCATTGAAGATACTCTTAGAAACACATTTTACGCTTACAAAAAAAACACATTTTACTATGTTAGTATTATATTAAAAAATAACACATTAATATGACCCTTACTTTATTGCCATAATTATTGAAGGAAAATGATTTTGAATATAAAAAAATTGTTATAATTTTTTTTTGACTAAAAATAAAAGATATTAATTCATTTAAATCGGTAGAGTACATCAGATTCAAGTACAAATTCAGTACCACTAAAAACGAAAAGGATGAATATGCGAACAAGCTCACAACATCCAAGTTAATAGCATACAACAGCATACTCATGCCTATAAATAATGTGATTAAATCAAAGTAACCGGAATACCTATGCCTCCGGATCTGCATCGTTGACGAACTTAATCAATATGTGAATCAGTAGTTGACCGAAGTTGATCTGTCGATTTAATCAATCGAACACCGCAACAAAACGGGACAACAAACAAACACCGCACTAAGACGGAATATCAAATAACGTCGCACTGAGACGATGAAAACAAACAAAAAACACAAAAGAAATATCTAATCTATATGTGAGAATTACTTATTTAGATTAAAAACAAGAAAGAAAAAGGAGCAGAGAGGTGATTTTTTGCCAAAATTGACCTAAAATTACCCCCTCACTGGTAGAAAAAGATGAAAACTCATGAACAAATATTTGACATTGGATATTATATTATTAAAAAGTTGACTTCGTTTTAGTTTCCAAATGTTTGACATTATTGGATTTAAGTCCTCATTTGTTATAAAAAAATAAATAAATATTTGACTTTATTCATAATTTAAAGTTTTTTTTTGTTACATGAGAAAAAAAGGAAAAGAAAAAGAACCGAACTAAAAATAGAAAAACTAAGTCTGGATAAATATCACTCATGTGTCTCTTAGAAGCACCAATGACAAATTAAGAAGAGACTCATTAGTTATAATAAAAAAGTTTAAATAATTTTGTTTTACAAAAATAAAAATGACGAATTGTTAGTTAGTCCAGTGGACCGGATAGTGAAAAAAAGATTTAAATAGTTAGGCTCCCATCTTTGTAAAAATATCACATTTACCATACACATTTTCTTCACAAAGAGTGTGCTTCAGAGCAAAATTTCATTTTTTTTCTTCAAATAATTTTTTTCTTCAACATATTAACACAATTGTGATATAAATGTGTTTCCATTGTCACTAGTTGGACACCCGACTTGATGCAAGTTAAAAAAACTTAAATCTTTGAATATAGTAAGTCTGACCAACTAAAACTTGTATTAAAACTAAAATGGAAGCTTCCCTCATAATTTATGCTTCTTATTTATGGAAATGTAATTTAACGCTAAATTTTATGTTTGATTTGCAAAATATTAAATACTGGACAGAACAATTCAAAGGATAATTTATACTGTATTTGATAAGATTAAGGTAGCGGGAGTATATTGGAAGAGGAACTAGCTTTTACTTTCTCTATCTGATTTGAAGTGCGAAAGCTTTTTCAAAGACCATTGAGAGATAGAGAGATAATTTTCTATATTCGAAAATAAAATGGGTATTTTTGTATTTTTTACGGTTATACTATGGACAAAAAGTTGTCATGTGGTTTAGTGTGAGACAAAATTTTTTGTTTTTGTCATGTCCCTTATTGTCTATTTTGTCCAGTACCATAATCAGTTTATGAATTAAATAAAGTACAACAAAAGTTGTCTAGTTCAATCTCTTATTTTTTTAGATGATCAAATACACCCTTAAATTTTAATTTTATTGGATTAGTCAAAACACTACCATATACATTTTATATTGTTGATGGTTGTCATTTGAAAAAAAACAAATAACACTTGAGTTAAGAACTATGCTATTTTGACATAAAAATAATTAATAAATTTTTTTGTTAATAAATTGGAATTAATGACCTTTTTACAGTTATCTATGAAGAGATTTGAGCTTATACTATTAAATTATAAGGTCAAACTCTTTTTATTAAGCTAGCACCCCAAACATATAAGGGCAAAGATGCCCTTTTAAACATCTTTATACTTGGTCCCTCTCAGTGACGGAGCCAGGAATTTTAGGTTGTGGGGGCAATAGAGTTAAGTTAAACACACACAAAAAATAAAGTTTTAAATATGACACTTTAACAAAGCTAAAAAACACGTACTCCTCTTGGGATGTGTTGTATATAGGAAAAAAAGGTTAAAATAGAACAACCTAATGGCAACAGTTTCTTTTGATTTAAAAAATACTCTGATTTTATATACAAGCAATTTTTCACTTTTTAAGCTCACTCGATAGATGATGTGTCTAATCTGTATATCATCGATTGAAAAATTGCTTATATATGAGACTGAATATGCTATGAAACTGAAAATATATGTAAATGGTAAAGAATTGATACTTATATTTTAAATTTAGAAAATACTAACGACTGTCTCCGATGCACTAATTAAGCGAGCAAATATAATAAAAATATCATCAAATTATTAACATTTTAAAAGGTGATATTTTTATTGTAAAAAAAAGTGATATTTTTAATATAATATTTACTTTTTTAGTTTCACAACTAGTGTTTGAGAGGGACTTTAATTAGTGTAACCCTTTAAACTTCAACCATTTAGAATTATATATATGTTAGATATTGATGGCAAAGTGTGTTGAACTGGTATGCATGTTGCATATACAAAGTGCACATGTTGGGTGAGCTATTTGCATAGTATATACATTGCAATTTAAAAAGAAATTGGGTGCGTTTGTTTGGGATTTTTTTAAGAAAAAATCTATTTTTTTCTTAAAAAAATCCATTTTGTAATGTTGATAGTGTTTGTTATAGATTTTTTAAAAAATCATTTTTTAAAAAAAATCATTTTTAGTCCCAAAATGAAAATCTATTTCTAATAGTTTTTCAAGAATCTATTTTTTTAAAACTAAGGAATCTAAGTGTATGAACTTCTTTTTTAAAAAAAATAGATTTTTATGATTGTAAACAAACACAAAGTAGCTTTAGATTTTCTTCAAAATCTCTACAAAAAAATCTATAGATTTTTTTTAAAAAAAATCATTTTTTTCAAAGCTTAAACAAACGCACCCATTGTGCAGGCACAAGCCCCCAGAGTGATGGCTGTAGCTCCGTCCCTGGTCCCTCTTCTCTAAAGTGAGTAATTCCAATCATTAAATAACAAATAAAAAATATATTGTAATTGCATCATAAAAATAACAATCTTTAACTTTACCTTTTCCTCAATTTAGAGGATTCAAATCCCTTTATGACCTTAGGATATAAAACAAGAAATGAACATATGCTACAAAGAAACTGAGACAAACTTAGGATAGAAATGCAGCTAAAAATGCTAATTAAACAAGATAGTTTCTAAAAGCTAATCTATACCCTTTGTGACTGTGATTCTGTGACCATGAAATTTGAAATGGAAAAGAAAATAACTAAACAACAATGAATTCATGAACTGTGACAAATGCAGGCTAACACAAAGATTCAACAATCTCAAACCCTCTCATATTCCTATAAAATGGACTAATTTGTAGATTGCACCACACGGAACACCGGAGATCATCCACATTGGCTCATCTGTTGAGTTCACAGTTCATACATGTCTAACGCGACAATCATTAATATGGACAGACATTTTGTTCTAAATATATTCAATATATAAATTTCAAACAAATCATGCAAACCAAACCTGCTAATGTAGATGTTCTATTTCATCTGAAATACTATAAAAAAAACACAACTGCCAAGAATCTTGGTTGGACGATTGACGATAAAGTGTTGCTTATTCTGGACAATATGCTATAATCTATCCAAAAAAGTGGCATTGAAGTCGAAATGACAAACTAAACATGAAATAAACACAAGGTATAGTTTTCGCCTTTAGCCGAAAATTCAAGACTAGTAATTGTCCTCTTCATATGTAGAGATATCTTTAATGTCAAATAACTTAGCAATTTCACCTGGTGTTTTTCCTTTTATCATGTCTGCTATTTTACCACATACCAGGTCCAATAGACTGTTGATGTTCATGTAGTTTGCAGATAAAATAAGATCAAATAGAGTCGTATAATCAACATTGGCGAATTCAACATCCCAATCATTGAGATCAATGTCTGACATCTGCGCGCTGTTGTGCTTCTTACAGTATTCAATGACCTTGGTCAATATTTCGCTCCTAACTAAAGAAAGAAAAATGTTATTAATATCAGTATCATCAGTAGGTATTGTCTCGATAGCATCCTCGATAGTTTTTGACATAAGTGCCACATCATAGTCAACTTCAAACACATCTCCATCCGAGCTTATCAAGTTGATTTTCTTTGATGTAACAGTTGGACTGTCATGCATTTTCTCTTTCTGAAATTGATGTTAACAAGACTATATGATTGTTTCAGTAAAAAATGGGTGATGAAAAATGTAGTACATCAAATTTGACAGTGTGGTTTTCTTACGATTTATCCGGAAAACAGTAAAACAAGGCCAACCAAAACATGTTTCAAAGGGAACTCATGGCTCAAATATGGTCCATAATGAAATTTTAAATTTATCCCTAATAATAAGTAAATTTTACTAAAATCACCTTTGGTGGTTTATCCATGAAGGTAGAACTTTCTATCCCATTTGAAGCCTCGTCATAATAGAATGGTGCTTTCTCTTTAATCATTTTTTCTGCAAAGTGTTTTGGATCGTTTTTTCTTGTGCTTTCTGCAATCTCGGAGTAGAAAGTCAATGTGTTATTAACCAATGTTTGATCAATAGGCTCTCCTGCATGCTTATGATCAATCTGGATACCGGGAAATGAAGATAAAAGAGCCATTACAGGGAAATGTAAAATGAAAATCACAGATTAAACATGGAAATTATGGATCGAATACGGAAGCACTTTGAAGATAATTAAATGACTATATTTACTACAATTCAACTAAATAACTATCAGAGAAAACAGGAAGCATGTTAAAGAAATAATTTGTTTATAAAAAAGCATAGAAATGGAAATGATAGAATACCATAGCTAATATTGCAATTTGCATCCATTACTTGTCCATTCAACTCATCATATACCTGAGATAAATAAAATGAAGTAAAACCCCGAGTTAAAAATGGGAAAAAAGACGAAAGCAAAATAAAATCAGGAAATAAAACTGTAGTGTAACATTTCAAAGGAATCTCATCACCAACCAAGTGATAGAAGGATAAAAAACCAATTTCTTCAAGAGAAGGAAGTCCGTGTCTTGAGATATAGTATCTATCAAGATAACGGAAAATTCTTGTGAGGAACCTGGTCATAAATTTGTGATTTGACCATCTTCCGAGCAGTTCTCTCAGCAAGAGTTCATCTTTCTTTTCTCGCAAAGATGGTAGAACCTAAAGAATTTTATTTTGATTAGTGATGGTTGAAAAATTGAAGGTTACTTTCACAATCAAAGAATTGACTTAATGACTTATGAGATGTTATCACTCTTTAAAGATGTTTGCTGAGTCTATAAATGCTAAAGACGGACATGCCTTTGTAACTGCTACAATATAAAGCTTCAAATTTTCGATTAATTTCTTGTATTAGTTCATTATATAAGAAATTCCTATTAAACAAATAACAATGTTTTGTTACTCACCATTGATTTGATGTACTCTTCAAAGGTTTCCTTGTATTTTTCATACAGTTGTTGGGAAAAGTCATGAGGAGGCTTTTGAGTACACATTGTGTAGATGGTCCTGCATTGCAATTTAAGAAAGAAAAAACCGTGGCCAAAAGTAATACAAAATCAACTCGATTAAAACTCTGTTTGCATAAACAGCTTAATTAAGCGCTTATAAGATAAACTCTTATCATATAAGTGCTTGCAAGATAATTTTAGAACAAAAGATAAAAGGAAGTCTAATTATTTCATTATAAGCTATCCTAGAGAGCTTATAGAAGCACGTTTAAAACAGCTTACGGTATAAGTTCTCTCAAGAAGTACTTATGCCAATAGATAAATTAATAAGTCAATTCAACTAGGCTTTAAAATCAAAAGGCGTATATGATCAGGGATTGAAACGTACGTATATAGAATCATGTAGTCGTCAGAGGTGATCCGAGGCTCTGGTAAGCCTTCTAGAATGTTCTTGATAGCATTCTGCATAGTATCCCATCCTTCTTCTAGACCGATAGTCGCGGACCTTCCATGGTTTAGTTTGTTTTGAGACAACAAAGACAAAAACCATAGGACAACGGAACAAAAACAAGAGTAGGAAAGTGGTTGTTTTGTATTCATACCTGCTACTGCCTATGTTGTCCATGTTATATTGTTGTGTCTTCTTTTTTATAAAGCGTGATCAATTAGCTTCCACTACTTTAATATGAATTACCTCATGTATTTGAGGTGTGGTTGATGCGTTGTTCAAGCGGAAGAGAATACAGAAGAAAGAAAAACTGAACAGAATAAGAAGGGAGAGTATCTGCAAGATATGTTGGAGTTTGATATTGATCAAAAGAAATATCAAAGAAGAGAAGAAAATAGAATTGAGAATCACAAAAGAAATGAAATGAGGAACCTAGAGAAGATAGTTCTAGGAACGCTTGATGAAGAAGGAAGAAGACCAAGACCTTGATGGCACATAGACGAAGTCAAACTTATACTCTACTAGAAGTTTGACCTGTGCAAGAAGCAATACTATTACTCACCTTTATTATAAAATCCTTAAAAATGTTTTGTTTGAGTTGGTGTAAGTTCTTAAAAAAATTCTTGTGGAAGTGGTCCTGTTAGTCCCATTTTGTTGACATGTCCATAATAGTTTGTTAACAATTAAATACACAAACCAAGGAAATTACTATGATTTAATTGAGTACTATTTATAGTCACATAGCTTGACATAATTTCATAGTTTTGACATGTCCATAATAGTCCCATTTTGCTACTTTATGACATACCAGGTCCAACAACCCCTTGATGTTAAGGTAGTTTGCAGATAGAACGAGATCCAACAGAATTGCACGGTCAACTTCGACGAATTTAACATCCCAATCCCTGAGATCAACACACTACTAGAAATTTGCTATTTTCCTGCGGATTTTCCTGCAGAAAAAAATCCGCAGGTATTGCTAAGGATTTACCTGCGGATTTTGTACTAAGGAGCTATTTCCTGCGGATTTGAGGTTTTCAGGAAAATCCGCAGGTATTTCCAAGGATTTTCCTGCGGATTTTGTACTAAGAGCTATTTCCTGCGGATTTGGTGTTTTCAGAAAAATCCGCAGGTATTCCCAAGAATTTTCCGGGGATTTCGATATTTTTTTTTCAAATTTTTTTCACTAACTTTTTAACTTTTTTTAAAGTAACCAAATTAAAATTATTTATTTATAAAAATCAATTAAATGAAAATTAAACTCATTTCCTTCAATGAAGAAATAAGAACAATCTCAGAATCCCATTAAAATCCTTCATTGAACAAATAGAAACCCATTAAAATCAAAATCTCCAAAAAAATCTCAAAATCACAATCTCATAATCCATGGAACTCTAGAACTTCAAAGTCCATATGAAACCTAGCACAAAATTAGCAATCAAATCTCAAAATCTCTCATTCTTCAGAAGCATCGCGAAACTCATTCTTCAGAAGCATATCATCCTTCGCATTAGTACTTCGTAGATCTTGAATCGGTGAATCCTTCGACGATCTTCTCCTTCAAACTATTCGGTGAATAGATCTTGAATCGGTGAATCCTACACTCCGATGACCGTCTCCTTCTTCTGGCGATCGTTATATGGTAAAAATATATTAAACCTTTGTTTTCCCTTTTCAAAACCCTAAATTTTGATTTCCCGATGTTCTACTCACTCTCTAAAGATTCGTAATCATTGATTAGGTTTTGTCTATGTATGGTTCACGAACAGGTTATGTATGAACAAATCTGATTGCATTTCTTTCGAAATTCTTCAGATCCGTTTGTTAAAATGGATAGTGTTTTTTGATTTGTTGTATTACATTCAATTCGTTTTATTGTATTATATGAACGAATCTAAAAGCATTTATTATGAAATTCTTCAAATTTGTATGTTAAATGTTGTTTTTGATTTGATGTATAAGATTCAATTCAATTTCGAGTGTTTGATACCGATTTATTTGTTGTTGTTGATTTTACAGATGTAAATCTTCCTTAAGACATACACTAGAAGCTGAAAACTCCTGCAAAAGATGAAAATCTGCAGATTTAAGACATTCATCAGAAGCTGAAAACTCCTGTAAAAGATGAAAATCTGCAGATCCTTGAACAGGTGAAAGGTCTATTTCTAATTTTCTATTGCTGACCAGAACACTATCCATCTTATCATTTTGAAGTTTGATTGATATCCTCCAGATACATAAGTAGGATTTGTTATATGATTGTGCACTTTACATGTGATGGTTAAAAATGATTGTCTCTTTGTCTTTTGATTCAAGAGCCTAATATACGTGTCTTGATTCATAAGTAGGATTTGCTATAATTTGCAAAGTGTGTAGTGAAGTAACAATTGTCACATGCTCCATGTATCTCAATTATTTTTGCACACATTCATTGTTTAATCCAATGCTCCAGTGTCGTTGACAATTTATTTCTCTCTTGAATTGCCGCAGAAAAACGTTGATGTTGCTGCTGAAAAACGCAGAGCCAAAGAATAACAAACAAAAAAGAATAACAAACAACAGAAGCCTTTATTTTAATCGCTAAAAATGTGGGGGTCAAAAGTGCAATTAAGCCTTTATTTTATAATGAATTGTTTTAATTGAATTTGTTTTAGTTATCTGAATGAGGTTACTAGCAAGTATTGTTTTTTTTATGGAATTATCAATTTATGGCTAGTTAACAAATAGTCCATCAATAGTATGGGTCTGTGATAAGTGGGTTGCTCTTCTTGCATTGAACTTGTGCAAAGTTGGTTACAAATTGGATGTAATGTCGTTTATTTATGTTACTTCTCTTGGGTGGCCTTGAAATTATAATTTCGATAATCATGGGTAGTTGCTTATTAAACTTGCAAATTTGATAATCATGCTGTTTTTGACCTCTGTTACAATGTGTCTGTTCTTCTTGCGTTCTCTCCTCTATTTCTGTTAGCTGTAGTTTCTGGTGTGTGTTCCTCCATTCGTCGGAGTCTAGTGTCATTAGCCGGCCTGATTCCAATGGTGTGATGACATCAGTCACAACTATGAAAGTAAGTTTACTTATAGAAAACCGGTGACTCTAAAACTTTTTTAAAAGATTACCGAATTTATCTCTAATGCTAATGGGAATCACTGTCTTTTTATGATGCAGGGCATCAACGAGAAGATTCTTTCACTAAATTTCAAGGAATTTAAAGCAGAAATAAAGACCGCAGATGCTCAAAAATCGCACAAGGAAGGAGTTACTGTGCTGGTGACGGGATGCTTGACTGGAAAGGATAACTTGAGAAGAAAATTCGCACAGTCATTCTTCCTCGCTCCACAAGATAACGACTTTTTTGTTCTGAATAATGTTTTTAGGTATGTAGAAGACCGTGAACCTTTGGAACCACATCCGGTTAATGGAGTCGATGACGCAATTGCTGTTACTGTAACCTCAGAACCAGGCAAGATTAACGCAAAAGAAATGTATCTTCTGTGACTGAAATCGTTCAGGAGTTGTATTAATGATATTAATGTTTCTTTACAGAACCAATTCACATTTCTGATCCTTCTCCACCGGACCCTGCAAATTCTCACCTGAAAGATCGCCAAATTGTTGCTGAGAATGCTTATGAGCCTTCTAACCATCACGGGACACAGATAGTTGCTGAAAATGAAAACATCGTGGAACCTGATATTCAGTCAAATGAGAATGATGATTCTCAGCCAGCTGAAATCACTTCATCTCAAGAGGATGCTCCAAAGAAATCTTATGCATCAATTGTCAGTATTGCTATAAATCTTTTACTTGCAAACACTTTTCTTATTCAAGCTTCGAAGCTTATTTGTTTGTTGCAGGTTAAAGTTCCAAAAGGGAAATTGGCATCGACTAAAGTGTGTGTGCCGACTAATACTGTAAAGAAGGTGGCTAACAGAACTGAGAGCCAAGTCGTTGAGTCGGCAGTGTCTGCGGCAGTGCCTGAAGCAGCTCCGGATAGTATTGGCAACCCTGAAAGTAATGATAGTAACGAGGAAGGTACATGTTTTTGTTTTAACTGGTGTGCTTTGGGATTTTATTATTACTTTTGGATCTAGAAAAGTTAAGCAAATTGAAGTTGGTCCAGTTGAAGTTGTCACTTGAAACTCGGCTAAAATATTTTCTTAAACATATATGTCTGCTTCTAATGAACACGATCTGTCTTTAACAGTCGAGGGACACTCTATCTACATTTGAAATTTGCCCTTAAATGTGACAGTTGCTCAGCTGGAAACAGAGTTTAAGAAATTTGGACAGTCCCTACCGAATGATTTTTCGGTAGTTTTTTAAGGCCATTTTTGGTAGGTTACAAACATCGAAGAAGTCTTCAAATTTTCTTGCCATCTTCAACCTTGAAAGGCTTCTCATGTTATTTTCACTGCATCTGCACAGTTGTAGTATTTATTGTTGTTATTTGCCATGATCTTAGTGGTTTTTAGCAATGATTAGAAATAGGTTATATACTCTCTTTTATTTTATTTAAGATTAAAACAAATTACATGTCTGTATTTGATATTAGATTAACTGTTGTTTGTTATTCTTTTTTTCTTTTTTGTTTCTATGATATTAGATTAATTAATGTATTTGCAGTTGTTTGCCATGTCTCTAATGCTCAACAAAGGAAGGATTTGATTGACAAAACTGTCCAGGTGAGTCTCATCATTTTTTTTGTTTATTCACTGTTTTACAATTGTCTCATATGAGATTTGAGCTTACAAAGTTAAGCTCTTATTGCTGAGCTCTAATATGTGGTTGATTTTTTTTTGGTTTTTTATTTACAGAAGTATGGAAAGATAGATGTTGTTGTGTCCAATGCTGCTGCAAATCCTTCTGTTGATTCCATTCTGCAAACACAAGATTCCGTCCAATACTCCAATGCTCTAATAGATGTTGTTGTGTCCAATGCTGATAGTTATTATGTAAATATGATGTGTGTAGGCCCTGGCTGCTGAGATGGCTCCAAAAACTCTAATGATAGTTCATTTGAATGTAGTAATAACAAGATTATGTAATGGTTTACACTTTTGCTATTTAAATAGTTTGTAGCTTTTGTATACAATTTTTGTTTATGAACTATATGAACTTTGAATGGTTGCACTCAATAAAATAAAAAATACTTTGATTTATTCATTCTAAATTTTAATTATTTCTATATGAACTTTTTAATAATAAAACAATTTTTTTTTTTATGCATTTGTACCGTTTCCTGCGGATTTATCTGCGAAAAAATGATTCCTGGGGAGTTTCCTGCGGTATTTACAGCAGAATTACCTGCAGATTTTTCCGTAGAAAAGTTTCCTACGGATTTGCTTTGATTTTTGGCAGAAAATTCCGCAGGAAAGTTTCCTGCGGATTCAAAAAACCGCAGGAAACAATTACCTACGAAGGTTTTAGCTGGGAACCCGAATCCGCAGGAAATTCCGCAGGAAATAAGTAAATTTCTAGTAGTGACACCTGACATTTGTGCTGTGCTGTGCTTCTTGCAGTATTCAATGACCTTGGACAACATTTCGCTCTTCACTAAAGAAAGAGAAATGCTATTGGTATCACCTGCAGAATTGGTTTCGATAGCATCCTTGAGTGTTTTTGACATAACTGCCACATCATAGTTAAATTCAAACACGTCCCTCGGCTTGTAAATCCAAACAAGTTTCCATCAATATTTATAATGAACTGAGAAATAAATTGTTTATAAATAACATATAAATGGAAAGCATATAATACCATAGCTAATATCGCATCCATTACGAGTAGTTCTCTCAACAAGAGTTCATCTTTCTTTTCTCGCAAAGATAGCAGAACCCAGTGATATAAAAAATCATATAAGTTTTAATCATGTCAATATATGGCAGAACCTATACTATTATATCATATTTCAAAATTCGATTTTAATAACAATATACAAGAATATGACAACGAAATGTTTAAAGGTGTTACTGACAGTTGAATTGATGTAGTCTTCAAATGTTGTTGGGAATAGTCATGAGGAAGCTTTTGAGCACACATATTGTAGATGGTCCTGCATTGCGATTAAAGAAAGAAAAAACTGAAAACGAATATGATCAGATCAGGGATTGAAAAGTAGCACGTATATAAAATCACGAAATCATTAGAGGTGAAGTGAGGGCCGGGCAAGCCTTCTAGAATATTCTTGACGGCCTTCTGGATAATATCCCATGGCACTATGACAACATTTGCTAAGTTTAATAAGCTAGCTTATAGCTTATTGGATAAGTTTATAAGCTTATTTGGAAAAAATATAGGTGTTTGTGTTTGGCAATTAGCTTTTTTAATTAGCTTATAGTGTTTTTTGAGATGCTATTTCAAGTAGCGTTTGAACTTATAACTTATAGGTTTTTACAGAATTTTTCCATTTTTAACCTTTAATTTAATTTTATTATTTTTTATAAAATAAAAAACTGCCCACTAAAAAAATAACTACCCACTAACATACATATCTTTTTATGTCATTTTATATTGATCAACCACTTTAAAAGCTAATTTCAACCAGGTAGCTTTTCAGCTATCAGCTTATAGCTTAATTTTTGCCAAACTGAGTCTATATGTGTAGAAGTCGGGGTTCGAACTTCGGCACTCCACCTATTCACCTTTTAGATGGATTTTCTAGCCACTAGGCTACTTGACAAAAAAATAAATTAAATTCTATTTCTTGAAAATTTTAAAATTTAGAAAACAATTTTTTACCTATAATTGGTTTTCTTTTTAATTTTTCTTTTACCAATAATCTTACATCAAATGCGATTCATGTATTTGAGGGCTCCAATTCGCCTAGTTAAGTAAATGTGAATAATATTTTCATTACTATTATTTTATTGTAGTTCTTTTCTACAATATGTGTCCTCAAGTCTCCTCATTACTATTCCAACAATGGCTAATGAAAGAATTTTAAATTCATTAATTTTTTTGTTTCGCTATCAAGATCTTTATTTTTAGCCAAAATTGGATGACAAGGACAAGGAAGCATTAATTTGAAGACTACATCACTTCAGGTGTCAGTAACACTGTTAAACATTTAGCTATCATATTTATACTGTTATTAACACGATATTTTCTTTTTCCAAATGGTTTTTTCTGATTAATCCTTTCATAATTTAAAGATATTTATCTTTTAATCAATGAGAATAAGCCACATAAGTAGATTTGTATGTGGTCCCTATAAGTTTGTTACAAGTTAGTTACAAGTTAGTTGCGGGAACCACATACAAATATACTTATATGGTTCGTTCTCATTTATTGAAGGGTAAATACGCTCAAATTATAAAGGAGTAGAGAAGTAATCACCTTTGGTGATATAAATTCTCCTTTAAAATTGAATCTATCTATCTACTAACAATTTTAGAAATTAAGATACAGTGAAAAATACTAATCTGTCTTTTATTAATTTTGATTGTGATAAGTCTTTCTTGGCACGGGTATTGTTGACTTTGCATTACTACTTTCTCATCTGGTGCTCACGCAGAGAAAACACGGTTTCCATTTTATAATAAAATTTGTCTCTTTTTATAGGATCTTTTTTCAATTATCAATGTTATGATTATTTTTATTTCTAAAACTACCCTTATTTACTTTACATATTTTTTTGAATAGCATTTAATTCTTTTTTAAAAGTGGGTGTCATTATAGAGGGTAAACATGGAAAATCAATATAATTTGTCAACCAATTAAATAAAACTAACTTTATTAAAACTCTTGTTTTGTCAAACTAGCTCTTATAAATAGAGACAGAATGAATATTCTATCTAGACTTTCTTATAAGAGACACTTTAATTTTTAAATTTATTAAATAATTAATGTATATGGTCTATAATATAAACCAAATACATTAGTGTCAGATATAATTTATTAGTTTTAGTATTTTTTTAATAAATTATTTCGGTCAAATCAACGGTGGATAAAATTGCACAATTGTGAAACTTGATGGGTACAAAATGCATTTAAGTCTAAGTTTTGAGTCAAATCAATTAATTAGTTTGACTATTTTTTTAATAAATTATTTTTAGTATGTTATGTCATTTACTATACATGTCAGTTATAATTTATTATATATACACAACCAATATGGTCAACTTTCTCATTCATATGTAATTGGAAAGTATCCTTTGACAACTGACAAAGAAAATACATAGAAATGTCTCACAAATCGAACTTTTTTATGGCAATTTTGATGGTAGCTCTTCTATTCTCGACAGGTATGTAGACAATTAGCAAAGAGGTTATAATATTCTTTCCTTGATTTTTTCAATATATTCAGATATTTTAATTAGTTATATTATTTAATTTTATTATTCTCATTATAGGTATGCATAAAACTGAAGCTACTACCTACTGCCTTAAGATTGGTCCATGTTATGGTCAAGAAGGTTTTATTAGTTGTGAAGCGGCTTGCAAGCATAGACTCTTTAAGCATTTTTTTTGTACCAAAGATGATGATCAATGTTGTTGTTACGATCATTAACTTGGGAAATAATTATGTTAAATAAATTATTATTCTTCGTTACAATAAAATATTGAAATGCAATCATCATATATTATCGAGACATTCGAGTTTTTATCCATTATATATTATTTTTATTTTATTATTAATAACTTTTTTTTAGTTCTTTTGCTCAATTTCAAGATGAACAATTAAAAATTTAGATTAAGTAATATGATATTGTTAAAAAGGATACAAAAAGTATTCATAAAGTGAGTCGTTGAAATTGATTATTATAAAATTAAGTCAAACATACAATATTTGCATGGTCGTAATTGCATGTAGTCGTCTTGGATCGTATGTAATCCAATGATAAACTCAATCTCTTCGAATGTTATTTCAACTACTAGTCTTTAAGCTTATAGTTTATAGCATTTTAGGTATCATTCCAAAAAAAAATAGATGTCCTTGTTGGATAATATAATATTGCAAATGAGTCTCAACCACGCATGAAACGTGGTAGACTAATTGGTTCCAAATATAAAATCCTCAAACAAGAAAAGGAGTTAAAAGGAATGATAAACCAAATGAGGATGTAGAAACTATAAATATAAAAATAATAAGGTTAAAATTGGAATAAAATGTAAAAAATTATAAATTATAAACTCAAACGCTAATTATAAATACAAAGATATAAAATGATAAGTTTCAGAATTAACTTATCATCATATGATATCTAATTAAGTAAGATTAGTCACCCGAATCACCTAAATTAGAATTCCTAAGGTTTTGTTTGTGAGTTTGGAGGGGAGGGGAGGGCTTTGGAGGGAGGGAAATAGAGAGAAAATTATAGAAATCTTTTACATTTTTTGAGAAAGTATTTTTTATAGAGAATGACAAATAAATACTTATGATTAATGTGTTATGAATTTAAGAATATTATAACAACATTAATTAAATTTGAAGAATTCATATAAATTCTCCGAACCCCCTCCAAACCCCCATCCAATACAATTTTTGAGTTCCACCAAATTAGGGGGATTTTGTGTTATGAAGAAAAAATAACCCTCCAAACTCCTTTCTTCCCAAACTTCTCTATTCCTTCCACTTGTTTCTTCCTTACTTTCAAACCATTCCCTCCCCTCCCCTCCAAACTCACAAATTAACAAAGCCTAAGTGTATGTTTGGTTCTGCGGTGACAAGAATTGATTTTGACAGAATTGATTCTGTAAAATTGATTCTGGCCAAAATTGATTTTAAGTTAAAGTGGTTTATGTTTGGATATATTCATGTAAAAGTGAGTTGAACAAAAATTTTGAGTGTAAAATCAATTATAGAATCAGAAGCTACGATTTCTAGCTTCAAGTAGAATCAATTCTAGAGGCAGAATCAATTCTACTTTTAAGAAACCAAATAAGTCAGAATCAATTCTACACGTCCAGAATCAATTCTGGCTGCTCCAGAAGTAAAACCAAATATACACTAAGTAGTACATAGTCTTTATTCCAAAAAAGAAAAATCAGTATGTAGTCTAATTGGGTAATATTGAACATCAAGATCATTGAATTAGAATTTTTAAATGTTACCGAGTCAGTGATAACTAATTGCACTATTAATATTTCAGCTAGAGAAAGGACAAAAAAAATTAAGTTGAAAAAAAGTTTGTATTGAAATTGAAGCGAGTTTTGAGGTGAGACAATTTCTATCGAGCCGAACTCAGGCAAGTTTGTACCAACTCGTCTCGAAACATTTTAAGCCCTCCAAATGTTATTTTTGGAATACTTTATTCGACACGTGTCAGATAGCTCAAACGAGTGTAAAAAAAAGACTTATTTTTTCTTCTCATTATTTCAAGAGCACTTGATCTTTTATACCAAGCATGCGTGTGTCGCGGTTAAACAAGTTAGTCTAGTGGAACACAATTGACAGGTTATTGCTCTCTAGAAAATGAGTTGTAAGATTTTATGTATCAATTTTTCAAAGACCTCTATCTAGCTCCTGAAGTACACACACCGGCCTCTAATTGAAACGATAAACTCTTTCCCTAATATTACTACTTGTAATATGAATATGCTAATGAGTAATATATTCTTAGTGAGTGAGTGAGTGAGATGGATTTGAGCAGTTGGTGATCAAAATAGAGTAGATAGAAAGAACAAGTACGAACACAAAGAAATATGAGAGAATATGATTGAATACATATAATTTTAAAAGTTCTATACCACTTATTTAATCTAACTAGTCGCCGACCCGTGCGATGCACGGGTTTGGCGGAGTGACATATGTATGTCAATCATGGTTGTTGTCAATCATGGTTGTTGCATTAGATTAGGGGCATGATATAAGGTAATTATAGAAAAGTTTGTTGTGAGTTCAAAGACAAAATCATACAAAGGGATTAACCAAATCAAATCAATGAACACAATCTCTATTCAACTGTTGGCCCGTGCGTTGCACGGGTTTTGTGGAAAGCCATAACAAAGCGAATCAAGTGAAGCATCACACCAAATTTTATAGTGGAGCTTTCAAGACCCGTGACATGTATAAGATTTAATTTTTGCCTTAAGAGTTTACTTAATATAATCATTGATAATAGGATAATACAATACAAAAGTGAACCACTCTATTGTTGGATGGTTTAGTCACATCGAATTTCATAGTTGAGCCTTCAAAGACCCGTGACATGTATAAAATTTAATTTTACCCTTTTTTGTGTGCAATTAATATGGTTCACAAAGGACAACTATCAATGAATTCAAAAGAAAACTTCATGAAGACAACAAACAAAATAGTTGACTCCAAGGACCAAATCAAGTTAAGATAATTACATAAATTAATTGGAACTAATCATGCGCCATAAAGTAATGTTGGCGCATAAAGGAAAATAATATCGGATAATGTCAATTATTTGATCAAACAATAACAAATTATTTTGATATAGGAATAAGCAAAGTAGATGAACTAACCCCACAATCAAGACCATTTTTATCCAATAAATGTCTCTTGCGAGGATTGGAGATAGGATACTTAACCTCCTCACCCCATATATACTTCAAGCATCTCTATTAAACTCATAGCTTTAGCGATTATCTTAAAAATTCAGAACATGTTATTAAATCATAATTTTTAAGTGCTAGGTAGAAGTGGATAATTTTTCCGAGATTTCAAGCATCTAAAAAGTGAATCAAGTGAAGCATCACGCCAAAATTTTATAGTGGAGCTTTCAAGACCCGTAATATGTATAAAATTTAATTTATGCCTAAGAGCATAGTTAATTTAATTTTCTCATGTTTAGGTGTGCATCTCAAACAATATAAATTAAGCTGGTCAAATTTTCTCATTAGTAGTATGTTAAAATGATGAAATTAAAAACCATTCATATAATCATTGATAATAGGATAGTACAATACAAAAGTGAACCACCCTATTGTTGGATTAATATGGTTCTAAAGGACAACTATCAATGGATTAATAAGAAAACTTCATTAAGACTACAAACAAAATAGTTGACATCAAGGATCAAATCAAGTTAAGATAACTACATAAATTGGAACTAATCATGCGCCATAAAGTAGCGTTGGCGCATATAGAAAAATAATATCGGATAGTGTCAATGCTTGGATCAAAATATGAACAAATGATTTTGATCGAGGAAGAGACAAAGTAAATGAACCAATCCCCACAATCAAAACTACTCCTATGCAATAAATGTCTCTTGGGAGGATTAGAGATAGGATACTTGACATAATGCGCAAAAATTTAAAAACTTTATGTAAGTGGCGTGCAGAAATTACAAACCTATTTATAAGTAGCATGTAAAAGTTAGTTAAATTTGAAACATTAGAGTTTAATTAAGAGTTCAATCACCCGTTACAAATATTTTTTTAGAAGAGTTATTAGATGCTATAGAAAGGTCTACGATACATCCCTATAGATCCAAAGTAGACATTCTCAGTTCAAGAGAAGTATATAACATAGAAGGATACATGCTTATAGCATTAAGCGCCATAATAAAGCGGATCAAGTGAAGCATCACACCGGATTTTACAGTGGAGCCTTCAAGACCCGTTATATGTATACAATTTAATTTTTGCCTAACAACACACTTAATTTAATTTTCTCATGTTTACGTGTGCATCTCAAATAATATAAACTAAGTTGGTCAAATTTTCTCATGAGTAGCACATTAAGATGATGAAATTAAAAATCATTCATATAATCATTGATAATATGATCAAGAAGTACATTGCATACTATTGTTGGATAGCTCAGTCACATCAAATTTTATAGTAGAACCTTCAAAGACCCGTGACATGTATAAAAATTTAATTTTTATCCTTTTTTCTTGCGCAATTAATATGATTCTAAAGAAACGCGTTAAGATGATGAAATTAAAAATCATTCATATAATCATTGATAATAGGATCAAGAAGTACATTGCATACTATTGTTGGATAACTCAGACACATCAAATTTTATAGTGGAACCTTCAAAGACCCGTGACATGTAAGCGGATCAAGTGAAGCATCACACCGGATTTTACAGTGGAGCCTTCAAGACCCGTTATATGTATACAATTTAATTTTTGTCTAACAACACACTTAATTTAATTTTCTCATGTTTAGGTGTGCATTTCAAATAATATAAACTAAGTTGATCAAATTTTCTCACAAGTAACACGTTAAGATGATGAAATTAAAAATCATTCATATAATCATTCATAATAGGATCAAGAAGTACATTGCATACTATTGTTGGATAGCTCAGTTACATGAAATTTTATAGTAGAACCTTCAAAGACCCGTGACATGTATAAAAATTTAATTTTTACCCTTTTTCTGGCGCAATTAATATGATTCTAAAGGAACACATTAAGATGATGAAATAAAAAATCATTCATATAATCATTGCTAATAGGATCAAGAAGTACATTGCATACTATTGTTGGATAACTCAGACACGTCAAATTTTATAGTGGAACCTTCAAAGACCCGTGACATGTAAGCGGATCAAGTGAAGCATCACACCGGATTTTACAGTGGAGCCTTCAAGACCCGTTATATGTATACAATTTAATTTTTGCCTAACAACACACTTAATTTAATTTTCTCATGTTTAGGTGTGCATTTCAAATAATATAAACTAAGTTGATCAAATTTTCTCACAAGTAACACGTTAAGATGATGAAATTAAAAATCATTCATATAATCATTGATAATAGGATCAAGAAGTACATTGCATACTATTGTTCCTTCAAAGACCCGTGACATGTATAAAAATTTAATTTTTACCCTTTTTTCTTGCGCAATTAATATGATTCTAAAGGAACACATTAAGATGATGAAATTAAAAATCATTCATATAATCATTGATAATAGGATCAAGAAGTACATTGCATACTACTGTTGGATAGCTCAGTCACATCAAATTTTATAGTGGAACCTTCAAAGACCGGTGACATGTATAAAAATTTAATTTTTACCATTTTTTCTTGCGCAATTAATATGATATGCTCACTTTTGTTGTAAAAATGCAACAAAAAACAATTAGGGTTTTAATTTTTTTGTTAGGGGTAAAACTGTAAATTACAAATCTATTTATAAGTAGCGCGTAAAAGTTAGTTAAATTCGAAACATTAGCATTTAATTAAAAGTTCAATCACCCGTTTCAAATCTCTCTGCAGACCCATCAATTTTATTAAGTTAGTACACTTGTACAACATAAAATTGACCATGTTATAGTGGTAAATTGGTAATTGAAACTCTTAACTTAATAGATTCTTTTAAGTTGCGAGGTAGAAGAGATTTATGGTGGTTAAAAGTCTATCATATTAGAGCTATATGCTCACTTTTGTTGTAAAAATGCAACAAAAAACAATTAGGGTTTTAATTTTTTTTGTTAGGGGTAAAACTGTAATATTCAAAAATATTGGGACAAAACTGCAATTTTCAAAAAAATAGAAGTAAATTTGAAATTTTTTAAAAAATTAGGAGTCAAAAATGCAATTTATAAAAGTACATGAGTCAAAATGGAAATAATGAAAGTGTGGGGGTGCAATTGTAAATATATAAGGTATAGGGGCGAAACTGTAATTTTGTAGTATGATGCTGACGTGGCTGGAGTGAGATGTGGTAGAAGGTGGTTGGGCTAAAAGTGACGTGGCGGATGACATGGGCATTGAGGTGTAAAAGGCGACGTGGCGAGATGGTACACGTGGCGGACAATGAATGGATGACATAGATTAGATGATGTCATGATGACATCATCAATGATGCATGGTAGTAGGATTTTTGAAAGAGCATTAGGGTTCACCCTAATGAACCTTTAGTATAGTATAAAAATGATATTTTTCAAGTGTTTCACCGGTGAGGGACTTGATAGATGGTTCACCCTATAATTCACCAAAATCTGTAATCAAATAGGATAGATAATTGATCAAATTATTTTATTTTTATTTTACAAAAGAAGAAAATAGATTTGAGAATCACAAATCAACATGAAAAGAACAAGTTAAAGGAAGAAGGGTAGATTTGGGTGAATGGAATTAGAGGGAGAAAAGAGGACTCATTATGAGAAAGACGGCACTTGAATATGTTTGTGTTTTGATCTTTTATAATAGGGTTAATCATCGTAAGATTCTTCATTAGATTGCGTAAAAAAAATTATTTTTGTAAAAAAAAACAAAATTCTCCATTAATCATTATTTTATTTTTTTTACTTTTACAATTAGATTAGAGAGTATTTATGAGATAGTAATTTTTTTTATCTAATAGTTTTTTTAAAAGTTTTATCCAATAGTTTATTAACTAGACGCACATATCTTTATATGTAGAGAAGTGAGAAATTTAGTGTTCAAATTTTCAACCACTCCATAACAGTCTCGGTGAAATTTTTTCTTTGCATACCAAAAAAAATATGTTGTTTGAATTACTATTTTTTTTAGCAAAGAATTACTAATTGTATTGGGCGAAATAGAGACGGCCCATAATTGCCCAAGGCCCTGTCCATCAACCTGTTTCGCCTGAGAAGGATCCAATGATCCAGCCCAACCCGCTTTTTGGCGCAAATAGGCCGGATAACTCCACGATCCCATGACATGAAATACGTGAAATAACCCCTCCCCCCCATGTCCCACTTGAAGGGGAACGTGGGGAATTTGGAGAGAACGAGCAGTGGGGTGATTACCGTTCCTAATCCCTATAAATAGATGAGACACAGATAAAAAAAGGTAATGACTTATAAAAAACTAGCGCTTAATACTAGGAACAAATTATTCCTTCTACTTTAATGAATCGTAAATTAAGTTGTCATCCAATAAAATTGTTAGGGACTAATTTGTCTTCCATATACTATATAAACTATCAAAGATTAATATGAATATTATTTTTTTGCAGAACTAAATTGGGCCACAAAGAAAAAATTGCGAGTAACTAAATTTGGTATTCATTCATAAATTTATTTTACACGAACGGTGATTTTTGAATCAAAACTTTAAATGTTTTGATTAGTAACAACTATGTAATACTATAGTAGCTAAATTTTATATATATATATATATATATATATATATATATATATTTGATCAAGAACCTAATGACTTGAAATTCCAAGTTTGAGGTGAATAAATGAGATAACCGGAGTTTGAATTCCGATCTCCTGTATAATGTAAATGTACATAGCTAAGCTTAAGGGACAAATTATATATATATTTTTACTAAATTAAAAATGTTATAATGGACTTATCTTTCATTTATTTTGTTGTTTTAATAAATATTTCATTTATTTGTTATAAAAATTAATTGTACGGTAAGATGTAATACTTAAAGAAATTTACATATACATCTCCCCACTTGAACTTGGAAAGTTGCAAATGACCATTTTATTTGTTTTAATCTTAGTCATACATTTTTTAATTCAATGGTTGCGACTCAAATTTATATTAATTTATTTTTAAATTTATGCAAAATAATGTATGTAAATAATTAAAATTTAATGTATTATTCACAAGTTTGGCAAGGTGGTTTATGAAAAAATAATTTATAAAGATACAATTTTTGTTAGTAAAAATTTATGAATTGACACAAAATCTTATATATTTGCATAAACTATTTCTCATAAGCTAAAAAATACTTCTCATAAACTACTTGAGATGCTATTTCAAATAGCGTTTGAGCTTATAGCTTTTTACAATTTTTTCCATTTTTAATCTTTAATTTAATTTTATTATTTTTATAAAATAAAAAACTGCCCACTAAAAAAAATAACTACCCACTAACATACATATCCTTTTATGTCATTTTATATTGATCAACTACTTTAAAAGCTAATATTACCAAACACTTTAATTTCAACCAAGCAGCTTTTCAGCTATCAGCTAGCTTAGCTAGTTTATCAGCTATAAACTAGCTTATAGCTTAATTTTGCCAAACAGAGCCTATATGTGTAGGAGTCGGGGTTCGAACTTCGGCACTCCACCTATTCACCTTTTAGGTGGATTTTCTCGCCACTAGACTACTTGACAAAAAAAAATAAATTTAAATTTTATTTCTTGAAAATTTTAAAATTTAGAAAACAATTTTTTTTACCTATAATTGGTTTTCTTTTTAATTTTTCTTTTACCAATAATCTTACATCAGATGCGATTCATGTATTTGACAGCTCTAATTCGCCTACTTAAGTATATATGAATAATATATCCATTACTATTATTTTATTATAGTTTTTTTTTCTACAATATGTGTACTCAAAAGTAGAGCTGTCAAAATGGGCCGGCCCATATGGGCCGCCCGAATAGCCCGATTTTTTTCCGGGCTTGGGCCTTAAAAATCAAGCCCGAATTGACATCCGAGCTTTTCAGCCCGGCCCGACAAAGCCCGCAAAAAATATGGGCCGGCCCAAATGGGCCGCGGGCCGCCCGCAAACCCGAATAAATTATAATAATAAAAAAAAGAGTAAATAAGGAAGGATGTTTATAACATTTTTACTTGGGCCACCAATCTAAAAGCCCACACAAACATAATTAGTTAACAACACGGCAGCAACACAACACGGACGTCACACACACACCTTCTAATTCCATCAAGCGCGCATTTAAAAGAATAAATATGCACTAGTAACACAAATTATATACATGCACTAGTAACACAAATTATATACATAAAGAAATGAAAATAAGCTAAAAGTAAAAATAATTTATCGTGTCATTAAAATAAATAAACTAAAAATATAAAACCACGATCGTGAATTATTTCTCTACGTAATTACTCGTAAACTGTAACTAACTTAAATAACTTTACATTAATTCTAACAAATTTCAACCTATATATAATTAATTAATTAATGTTGTGAACTCTCTGTAATTTGTTGCATAACAAGTCGCTGGATTTGTCAAATTTATTGGGTACTTAAATTTCTTCTTTTTTCATTACCCTTCATCTATCTAATTTTGCTTTAAATTTTTTTTAAAAAAAACCGGGCCGGCCCGAAAGCCCGTACCGGGCCGGGTTCGGGCCTTGTTTTTGTAGCCCGTTTTGCTATCCGGGTTTTTTAGCCCGGCCCGACAAAGCCCGAAGCCCAAATGGGCCGGCCCGAAACGGGCCGGGCCGCCCGTTTTGACAGCTCTACTCAAAAGTCTCCTCATAACTATTCCCAACACCTGCCAAAGAAAGAATTTTAAATCCATTAATTTTATTTTGTTTCGCTATCAAGATCTTTATTTTTAGCCTAAATTGGATGACAAGGACAAGGAAGCATTAATTTAAAGACTACATCAATTCAGCTGTAACACTGTTAAACATTTCGCTATCATATTCTTGTATACGGTTATTAACATGATATTTTGCTTTTCCAAATGGTTTTTCTGATTAATTCCTTCATAATTTAAAGGTATTTACCTTTCAACCAATGAAAACAAGCCACATAAATAGATTTGTATGTGGTCCCCACAAGTTTGTTACAAGTTAGTTGCGGGGACCACATACAAATATACTTATATGGTTTTTTCTCATTTATTGAAGGGTAAATACGCTCAAATTATAAAGGAGTAGAGAAGTAATCACCTTTCCAAATAAACTCATAAGTTACTTGCATTTGGAGATATAAATTCTCCTTTAAAATCAAATCTATCTATCTACTAACAATTTTAGAAATTAAGATACAGTGAAAAATACTAATATGTCCTTCATTAATTTTGATTGTGATTAGTCTTTCTTGGCAGGGGTATTGTTGACTTTGCATTACTACCTTCTCATCCGGTGCTCACGCAGAGAAAACACGGTTTCCATTTTATATTAAAATTTGTCTCTTTTTATAGGATCTTTTTGCAATTATCAATGTTATGATTATTTTTTTCTAAAACTACCTTTATTTACTTTACATATTTTTTTGAATAACATTTAATTCTTTTTTAAAAGTGGGTGTCACTATAGAGGGTAAACATGGAAAATCAATATAATTTTTCAACCAATTTAATAAAATTAACTTTCTTAAAACCCTTGTTTTATCAAACTAGCTCTTATAAATAGGGACGAAGTGAGTATTTTTTTAATAAATTATTTCGGTCAAACCAATGGTGGTTAAAATTGCATAATTGTGAAACTTGATGGGTACAAAATGCATTTAAGTCTAAGTTTTGAGTCAAACCAATTAATTAGTTTGACTATTTTTTTAATAAATTATTTTTAGTATGTTATGTCATTTGCTATACATGTCGGTTATAATTTATTATATATACACAAACAATATGGTCAACTTTCTCATTCATATGTAATTGCAAAGTATCCTTTGACGACTGAGAAAGAAAATACATAGAAATGTCTCACAAATCGAACTTTTTTATGGCAATTTTGATGGTAGTTCTTCTATTCTCGACAGGTATGTAGACAATTAGCAAAAAGGTTATAATATTCTTTCCTTGATTATTTTCAATATATTCACATATTTTACACTAATTAGTTCTACTAGAAAAATCTTAAATACCGACGGGCGAAATCTGTCTCTAAAATGCAAATATTCCATCACTAAGCACGTTAGAGACGGATTTGATCCCGTCGGTAATTTCCTCGTCTCTAAACTATTAGAGACGGACAAAATCTATCTCTAAAATGAAAATTTCTGTCTCTAAAATAAAAATATTTGTCTCTAATTGCTTTTTCCGTCTCTAATTCCATCTCTAGTAGAGACAAAATATATTCTGTCTCTAAATTCCGTCGGTATTTCAACTTTTTCTAGTGGTATATATTATTTAATTTTATTATTCTCCATATAGGTATGCATAAAACTGAAGCTACTACCTACTGCCTTAAGATTGGTCCATGTTATGGTCAAGAAGAAGGTGTTATTAATTGTGAAGCGGCTTGCAAGCATAGACTCTTTAAGCATTCTTTTTGTACCAAAGATGATGATCAATGTTGTTGTTACGATCATTAACTTGGGAGAAAATTATGTTAAATAAATTATTATTCTTCGTTACAATAAAATATTGAAATGCAATCATAATATATTATCGAGACATTCGAGTTTTTATCCATTATATATTGTTTTTATTTTATTATTAATAACTTTTTTTAGTTCTTTTGCTCAATTTCAAAATGAACAATTTAAAATTTAGATTAAGTAATATGATATTGTTAAAAAGGATACAAAAAAGTATTCATAATGTGAATCGTTGAAATTGATTATTATGAAATTAAGTCAAACATACACTGTTAAACATTTAGCTATCATATTTATACTGTTATTAACACGATATTTTCTTTTTCCAAATGGTTTTTTCTGATTAATCCTTTCATAATTTAAAGATATTTATCTTTCAACCAATGAGAATAAGCCACATAAGTAGATTTGTATGTGGTCCCTACAAGTTTGTTACAAGTTAGTTGCGGGAACCACATACAAATATACTTATATGGTTCGTTCTCATTTATTGAAGGATAAATACGCTCAAATTATAAAGGAGTAGAGAATTAATCACCTTTGGTGATATAAATTCTCCTTTAAAATTGAATCTATCTATCTACTAACAATTTTAGAAATTAAGATACAGTGAAAAATACTAATCTGTCTTTCATTAATTTTGATTGTGATAAGTCTTTCTTGGCACGGGTATTGTTGACTTTGCATTACTACTTTCTCATCTGGTGCTCACGCAGAGAAAACACGGTTTCCATTTTATATTAAAATTTGTCTCTTTTTATAGGATATTTTTCCAATTATCAATGTTATGATTATTTTTATTTCTAAAACTACTCTTATTTACTTTACATATTTTTTTGAATAGCATTTAATTCTTTTTTAAAAGTGGGTGTCATTATAGAGGGTAAACATGGAAAATTAATATAATTTGTCAACCAATTAAATAAAACTAACTTTCTTAAAACTCTTATTTTGTCAAACTAGCTCTTATAAATAGAGACGGAATGAATATTCTATCTAGACTTTCTTATAAGAGACACTTTAATTTTTAAACTTATTAAATAATTAATGTATATGGTCTATAATATAAACCAAATACATTAGTGTCAGATATAATTTATTAGTTTTAGTATTTTTTTAATAAATTATTTCGGTCAAACCAACGGTGGCTAAAATTGCATAATTGTGAAACTTGATGGGTACAAAATGCATTTAAGTCTAAGTTTTGAGTCAAATCAATTAATTAGTTTGACTATTTTTTTAATAAATTATTTTTAGTATGTTATGTCATTTACTATACATGTCGGTTATAATTTATTATATATACACAACCAATATGGTCAACTTTCTCATTCATATGTAATTGGAAAGTATCCTTTGACAACTGACAAATAAAATACATAGAAATGTCTCACAAATCGAACTTTTTTATGGCAATTTTGATGGTAGCTCTTCTATTCTCGACAGGTATGTAGACAATTAGCAAAGAGGTTATAATATTCTTTCCTTGATTTTTTCAATATATTCAGATATTTTAATTAGTTATATTATTTAATTTTATTATTCTCATTATAGGTATGCATAAAACTGAAGCTACTACCTACTGCCTTAAGATTGGTCCATGTTATGGTCAAGAAGGTTTTATTAGTTGTGAAGCGGCTTGCAAGCATAGACTCTTTAAGCATTTTTTTTGTACCAAAGATGATGATCAATGTTGTTGTTACGATCATTAACTTGGGAAATAATTATGTTAAATAAATTATTATTCTTCGTTACAATAAAATATTGAAATGCAATCATCATATATTATCGAGACATTCGAGTTTTTATCCATTATATATTATTTTTATTTTATTATTAATAACTTTTTTTTAGTTCTTTTGCTCAATTTCAAGATGAACAATTAAAAATTTAGATTAAGTAATATGATATTGTTAAAAAGGATACAAAAAGTATTCATAAAGTGAGTCGTTGAAATTGATTATTATAAAATTAAGTCAAACATACAATATTTGCATGGTCGTAATTGCATGTAGTCGTCTTGGATCGTTTGTAATCCAATGATAAACTCAATCTCTTCGAATGTTATTTCAACTACTAGTCTTTAAGCTTATAGTTTATAGCATTTTAGGTATCATTCCAAAAAAAAATAGATGTCCTTGTTGGATAATATAATATTGCAAATGAGTCTCAACCACGCATGAAGCGCGGTAGACTAATTGGTTCCAAATATAAAATCCTCAAACAAGAAAAGGAGTTAAAAGGAAAGATAAACCAAATGAGGATGTAGAAACTATAAATATAAAAATAATAAGGTTAAAATTGGAATAAAATGTAAAAAATTATAAATTATAAGCTCAAACGCTAATTATAAATACAAAGATATAAAATGATAAGTTTCAGAATTAACTTATCATCATATGATATCTAATTAAGTAAGATTAGTCACCCGAATCACCTAAATTAGAATTCCGATCCTAAGGTTTTGTTTGTGAGTTTGGAGGGGAGGGGAGGGCTTTGGAGGGAGGGAAATAGAGAGAAAATTATAGAAATCTTTTACATTTTTTGAGAAAGTATTTTTTATAGAGAATGACAAATAAATACTTATGATTAATGTGTTATGAATTTAAGAATATTATAACAACATTAATTAAATTTGAAGAATTCATATAAATTCTCCGAACCCCCTCCAAACCCCCATCCAATACAATTTTTGAGTTCCACCAAATTAGGGGGATTTTGTGTTATGAAGAAAAAATAACCCTCCAAACTCCTTTCCTCCCAAACTTCTCTATTCCTTCCACTTGTTTCTTCCTTACTTTCAAACCATTCCCTCCCCTCCCCTCCAAACTCACAAATTAACAAAGCCTAAGTGTATGTTTGGTTCTGCGGTGACGAGAATTGATTTTGACAGAATTGATTCTGTAAAATTGATTCTGGCCAAAATTGATTTTAAGTTAAAGTGGTTTATGTTTGGATATATTCATGTAAAAGTGAGTTGAACAAAAATTTTGAGTGTAAAATCAATTATAGAATCAGAAGCTACGATTTCTAGCTTCAAGTAGAATCAATTCTAGAGGCAGAATCAATTCTACTTTTAAGAAACCAAACAAGTCAGAATCAATTCTACACGTTCAGAATCAATTCTGGCTGCTCCAGAAGTAAAACCAAATACACACTAAGTAGTACATAGTCTTTATTCCAAAAAAGAAAAATCAGTATGTAGTCTAATTGGGTAATATTGAACATCAAGATCATTGAATTAGAATTTTTAAATGTTACCGAGTCAGTGATAACTAATTGCACTATTAATATTTCAGCTAGAGAAAGGACAAAAAAAATTAAGTTGAAAAAAAGTTTGTATTGAAATTGAAGCGAGTTTTGAGGTGAGACAATTTCTATCGAGCCGAACTCAGGCAAGTTTGTACCAACTCGTCTCGAAACATTTTAAGCCCTCCAAATGTTATTTTTGGAATACTTATTCGACACGTGTCAGATAGCTCAAACGAGTGTAAAAAAAAGACTTATTTTTTCTTCTCATTATTTCAAGAGCACTTGATCTTTTAGACCATGTACAATGGAGGTGTTGAAACCATTTTCAACATAGCAAATATGCTCCAATGGTAGTGTTGAATGTGACATGGATGAGAGAGATGTTGAAACATTTCAACATGTTGAATATGTGGAGAGAGAATGATAAGCAGGACACATGGCAGCACGCGATTGGCCAGCGGAATTTTTATCTCATTTTATCTTTAAACTCAATTATTTTATTGCAAATTATTTTTTTATTTTTTTATTTTTATACCAAAATTCATGATTTTTTTTTCTCTATAAATAGAGACTTGGTTCATTTGATTTGAACACAGAAAAAAAACACCAAAATTTTCACTCTCTTAATCTTATTATTATCTTTCTATTAGTCTTTATTTTTAAGTTTTAGTCTTTGTTTTGTGAAATGGATCTCAATAATCATTTCAACACCCAAAATGAAGATGATTTGTATCGTATTTCTTACGTTGTTTGTGTGTTGTATTGCATTTTAAATTATTTGTATCGTACTAATTACGTTGCTTGTGTGTATTATTGCATTTTAAATTATTTGTATCGTTTAAACTACGTTACTTGTGTGTCGTATTTTAAATTAAGTTTTATTATAATTGTAATCGGGAGTTTAATTTAATTTTAATCGATGGTTTATATCGTATAATTTTAATTTAATTTTAATCGATAATTGTATTTTTATGTAATCATAAAAATAAAAATAAAAATTTAAATAAGAATATGAAATAAAAAGTGGTGGGGTAGAGTGTTGAATGAAAAACCATTGGAGAGGTAAAAGTTGAATGAGTGTTGAATGAGTAGGTGGAAGAAAGAGAAAATGATATGGAGGGTGTTGAAAGTGAAAACCATTGTAGATGGTCTTACAAAATTAGCTAAGTCCAATAACAGAAATCTGATAGCAGGTGACTCAATGAATTTTGGAGAGAGACTCTGACCTATGTTCTCTCTGACCATCCATCTGCCGTCAAAGAAACCTTACAAAAATGATTTGTAAGATGAGGATTGTCTGTACTTTATAAACCCATGTTCAGGTCATCTCACATTCAATGTGAGACTTCTTAACATTTTAAAAGAGGAACAAAAAAATGTGAAAGTATCAACTGGGTATATGGGAACTATATAGTTATAATTTCTTTATTCAATTATATAAGTCTTACAAAATTAATTATTAAATTTTTATATCGAGTTTAACTCATTCTTAGACCATGTACAATTGAGGTGTTGAAACCATTTTCAACATAGCAAATATGCTCCAATGGTAGTGTTGAATGTGACATGGATGAGAGAGATGTTGAAACATTTCAACATGTTGAATATGTGGAGAGAGAATGATAAGCAGGACACATGGCAGCACGCGATTGGCCAGCGGAATTTTTATCTCATTTTATCTTTAAACTCAATTATTTTATTGCAAATTATTTTTTTATTTTTATACCAAAATTCATGATTTTTTTTTCTCTATAAATAGAGACTTGGTTCATTTGATTTGGACACAGAAAAAAAAAACCAAAATTTTCACTCTTTTAATCTTATTATTATCTTTCTATTAGTCTTTATTTTTAAGTTTTAGTCTTTGTTTTGTGAAATGGATCTCAATAATCATTTCAACACCCAAAATGAAGATGATTTGTATCGTATTTCTTACGTTGTTTGTGTGTTGTATTGCATTTTAAATTATTTGTATCGTACTAATTACGTTGCTTGTGTGTATTATTGCATTTTAAATTATTTGTATCGTTTAAACTACGTTACTTGTGTGTCGTATTTTAAATTAAGTTTTATTATAATTGTAATCGGGAGTTTAATTTAATTTTAATCGATGATTTATATCGTATAATTTTAATTTAATTTTAATCGATAATTGTATTTTTATGTAATCATAAAAATAAAAATAAAAATTTAAATAAGAATATGAAATAAAAAGTGGTGGGGTAGAGTGTTGAATGAAAAACCATTGGAGAGGTAAAAGTTGAATGAGTAGGTGGAAGAAAGAGAAAATGATGTGGAGGGTGTTGAAAGTGAAAACCATTGTAGATGGTCTTATACCAAGCAGCGTGTGTCGCGGTTAAACAAGTTTGTCTAGTGGAACACAATTGACAGGTTATTGCTCTCTAGAAAATGAGTTGTAAGATTTTATGTATCAATTTTTCAAAGACCTCTATTTAGCTCCTGAAGTACACACACCGGCCTCTAATTGAAACGATAAACTCTTTCCCTAATATTACTACTTGTAATATGAATATGCTAATGAGTAATATATTCTTAGTGAGTGAGTGAGATGGATTTGAGCAGTTGGTGATCAAAATAGAGTAGATAGAAAGAACAAGTACGAACACAAAGAAATATGATTGAATACATATAATTTTAAAAGTTCTATACCACTTATTTAATCTAATGATATTTTTCAAGTGTTTCACCGGTGAGGAACTTGATAGATGGTTCACCCTAGAATTCACTAAAATCTGTAATCAAATAGGATAGATAATTGATCAATTTTTTTTATTTTTTTTACAAAAGAAGAAAATAGATTTAAGAATCACAAATCAACGTGAAAAGAACAAGTTAAAGGAAGAAGGGTAGATTTGGGTGAATGGAATTAGAGGGAGAAAAGAGGACTCAGTATGAGAAAGACGGCACTTGAATATGTTTGTGTTTTGATCTTTTATAATAGGGTTAATCATCGTAAGATTCTTCATTAGATTGCGTAAAAAAAATTATTTTTGTAAAAAAAAAACAAAATTCTCCATTAATCATTATTTTTATTTTTTTTTTACTTTTACAATTAGATTAGAGAGTATTTATGAGATAATTTTTTTTATCTAATAGTTTTTTTAAAAGTTTTATCCAATAGTTTATTAACTAGACGCACATATCTTTATATGTAGAGAAGTGAGAAATTTAGTGTTCAAATTTTCAACCACTCCATAACAGTCTCGGTGAAATTTTTTCTTTGCATACCAAAAAAAATACTATGTTGTTTGAATTACTATTTTTTTTTTTGGCAAAGAATTACTAATTGTATTGGGCGAAATAGAGACGGCCCATAATTGCCCAAGGCCCTGTCCATCAACCTGTTTCGCCTGAGAAGGATCCAATGATCCAGCCCAACCCGCTTTTTGGCGCAAATAGGCCGGATAACTCCACGATCCCATGACATGAAATACGTGAAATAACCCCTCCCCCCCATGTCCCACTTGAAGGGGAACGTGGGGAATTTGGAGAGAACGAGCAGTGGGGTGATTACCGTTCCTAATCCCTATAAATAGATGAGACACAGATAAAAAAAGGTAATGACACATAAAAAACTAGCGCTTAATACTAGGAACAAATTATTCCTTCTACTTTAATGAATCGCAAATTAAGTTGTCATCGAATAAAATTGTTACGGACTAATTTGTCTTCCATATACTATATAAAATATCGAAGATTAATATGAATATTATTTTTTTGCAGAACTAAATTGGGCCACAAATAAAAAATTGCGAGTAACTAAATTTGGTATTCATTCATAAATTTATTTTACACGAACGGTGTATTTTTGAATCAAAACTTTAAATGTTTTGATTAGTAACAACCATGTAATACTGTAGTAGCTAAATTATATATATATATATATATATATATATATATATATATATATATATATATATATATATATATATATATATTTGATCAAGAACCTAATGACTTGAAATTTCAAGTTTAAGGTGAATAAGTGAGATAACCGGAGTTTGAATTCCGATCTCCTGTATAATGTAAATGTACATAGCTAAGCTTAAGGGACAAATTATATATATATTTTTACTAAATTAAAAATGTTATAATGGACATATATATATTTATCTTTCATTTATTTTGTTGTTTTAATAAATATTTCATTTATTTGTTATAAAAATTAATTGTACGGTAAGATGTAATACTCAAAGAAATTTACATATACATCTCCCCACTTGAACTTGGAAAGTTGCAAATGACCATTTTATTTGTTTTAATCTTAGTCATACATTTTAATTCAATGGTTGCGACTCAAATTTATATTAATTTATTTTTAAATTTATGCAAAATAATGTATGTAAATAATTAAAATTTAATGTATTATTCACAAGTTTGGCAAGGTGGTTTATGAAAAAATAATTTATAAAGATACAATTTTCGTTAGTAAAAATTTATGAATTGACACAAAATCTTATATATTTGCATAAACTACTTCTCATAAGCTAAAAAATACTTCTCATAAACTACTTGAGATGCTATTTCAAATAGCGTTTGAGCTTATAGCTTTTTACAATTTTTTCCATTTTTAATCTTTAATTAAATTTTATTATTTTTATAAAATAAAAAACTGTCCACTAAAAAAAATAACTACCCACTAACATACATATCCTTTTATGTCATTTTATATTGATCAACTACTTTAAAAGCTAATATTACCAAACACTTTAATTTCAACCAAACAGTTTTCCAGCTATCAGCTAGCTTAGCTAGTTTATCAGCTATAAACTAGCTTATAGCTTAATTTTGCCAAACAGAGCCTATATGTGTAGGAGTCGGGGTTCGAACTTCGGCACTCCACCTATTCACCTTTTAGGTGGATTTTCTCGCCACTAGACTACTTGACAAAAAAAATAAATTTAAATTTTATTTCTTGAAAATTTTAAAATTTAGAAAACAATTTTTTTTACCTATAATTGGTTTTCTTTTTAATTTTTCTTTTACCAATAATCTTACGTCAGATGCGATTCATGTATTTGACAGCTCTAATTCGCCTACTTAAGTATATATGAATAATATATCCATTACTATTATTTTATTATAGTTTTTTTTTTCTACAATATGTGTACTCAAAAGTAGAGCTGTCAAAATGGGCCGACCCATATGGGCCGGCCGAATAGCCCGATTTTTTTCCGGGCTTGAACCTTAAAAATCGAGCCCGAATTGACATCCGAGCTTTTCAGCCCGGCCCGACAAAGCCCGCAAAAAATATGGGCCGGCCCGAATGGGCCGCGGGCCGCCCGCAAGCCCGAATAAATTATAATAATAAAAAAAAGAGTAAATAAGGAAGGATGTTTATAACATTTTTACTTGGGCCACCAATCTAAAAGCCCACACAAACATAATTAGTTAACAACACGGCAGCAACACAACACGGACGTCACACACACACACACACCTTCTAATTCCATCAAACGCGCATTTAAGAGAATAAATATGCACTAGTAACACAAATTATATACATGCACTAGTAACGCAAATTATATACATAAAGAAATGAAAATAAGCTAAAAGTAAAAATAATTTATCGTGTCATTAAAATAAATAAGCTAAAAATATAAAACCACGATCGTGAATTATTTCTCTACGTAATTACTCGTAAACTGTAACTAACTTAAATAACTTTACATTAATTCTAACAAATTTCAACCTATTTGTAATTAATTAATTAATTAATGTTGTGAACTCTCTGTAATTTGTTGCATAACAAGTCGCTGGATTTGTCAAATTTATTGGGCACTTAGATTTCTTCTTTTTTCATTACCCTTCATCTATCTAATTTTGCTTTAAATTTTTTTTTAAAAAAACCGGGCCGGCCCGGAAGCCCGAGAGCTCGTACCGGGTGTTGTTTTACAAAAGTAAGTATATTTTTATCGTCTCCACAGGGACTGGTGCGATATCGATGGTTCAACAATTAATATAATTTTAAGTAAGGGTTTTAAAGTGATTTGTTTATGAAAACTTGTGAAAATAAAGTTGTAAATGCAATAAAAGGAATTGTTATCAGAGAGAAAAGTTTGCTGGGATTAGATTTCACCGACCCAATCGCATGTATCATTCGAATCAGTTACACAGGTTCTAGATATCAATCAATTCTATCACATATCACTCACGTACGTGTCCGTTTCCAGAGCACGACGAGAATCCCGCTATATTCATTAACCCTCGATGTCTCGAGTGATCGATCAATATATCGGCTATATCGTATTGCTCAAACTCCGATGTCTCGGACAATTTAATCAACGCAATAGTTTTAAAACTTGATATTTAGAGTGAATATTAAATCTAAATCTATGTCTAGAGTTTAGAGTTTAATAGATGATTGTTCTAGGTCTCGGATTCAAAAAGCATACGTCTATACCATTTCAAAACCTAGAATTAAAACATACAATTCAAGAACAACATCAAACTTTATAAATAAACTAAAACCATATATAATACCATGATCAAATTAGATACATACTCATAGGTTAATTACACCTAATCCCAACAAAGAGAGATTAGCTACTCATTTTCATGGTAGCTTTACAAAGATTAAGGATAAAAGAGATGAACAAACTTATCAATGATGATTTCTCAACTATTGTAGTGAATCCACCTTCAAATCCCCTTGAATCTGGCTCCTAGGATTTCCCTCTGCTTATGAGTCTCCTATTACAAGTTATATCAAGAAAAATGACAGCAAGCTCTATTTAAAGTGCTTCTGAAAATTTAGAACTCGCCGGGCGAGTTACAACACGCCATGGCGAGTTCACCTTTCTTCACCAGAGGGTTACTTCCACGTCATTAATGAGTTTTAAGCCGCCTTCACTCGCTCTGGCGAGTTCCTGCTCGCTCTGGCGAGTTGTTGCTCGCTCTGGCGAGTGCATCAATTATCCAATCTGATGCTCTCTGCCTCTACTCGCCCTGCACTCGCTCTGAGCTCGCCCTGGCGAGTTAACTTCAATTTTTCTTCAAATTTCTGCACAAATGTTGAGATTTAGGGAAACTTAATTGAAAGAAATGACTTAAACAAATATGTACATTTAAGTGAGGAAAAACTAAAGAATATCTTACAAAATAGTTAATAAGTGCTTAAAATATATATGTAATTTGAGCTACTTTTTGGCACTTATCAACTCTCCCCAACTTAAAACTTTGTTTGTCCTCAAACAAAAGTCCAAAATAAACTTTGAAAACATGGCTCAAACATCAGTAATGCATAATTCATTCAAGCTTTGCAATCAATCAACACTTAGGATGTAAATTGTTTCAAGTTTGCATGATTCAATATGTTGCAAGTTCAAAATCACTCATTCATAATCATCAAAGAATCAAAGCATGAATTTGAAATAGTTTCAAAACTCAGTAAGATTTCAAACTTTCCAAACCAACAAGATAATCAACTAGAATCACAATTCTCATAAGTGTTTCAACTCAAGGGTGAAGTGTTTCTCTCAATACAAACAATGTGTTCACAACAAATCAATTCAAACATACATCTCAACATAATCACAAAACATATTATCAATCATGAATCACTAAGGACTTTCTTAAGCTTGTAATGGGGCTAGGCTACAAGAAATCATTGTTTTTCTTTGGATTCAAAGAGCCTAAAGGATAAGAGAGCATAAGCTTTGAGTATCTTCAATACTTTCCCCATTCTTTACTTTTGGTGATTCTTTTATTTTGACACAATTTCTTTTCATTTATTTTTCTTTGATTTTCAATTGTGTGTCAAATGACTTTCAATATTTTTCTTTTTCTTTTTCAATCACCATTTTCAACTACTTGTTACTTTTCTCAATTTGATCAAATAACCTCTTTCTCCCCAACTTGTTTTCAACCCTACATCAACTTAATGCTCAATCATCCTAAGACAAGGGTCAAGTCATTGTTTTTCTTTATTTGTGGTTCAAGGGTTCAAACAAACAAATTTTCAAAATTTTGGCTCAAGGGGGGTAGCAAAGGATCACACTCTCACAAGGTAGGTTATTTTAGGCTTAAGTAGTTGCACTCAAATAGAAACATGACCTTGATCATTTCCATGACTTCAAACACATAAAGTAATAGCAAGATTCAGTTAAAATCAACAGAGTTAAACACAATTGCCGGCTCTCAAATATATAAGCAGTGGAAGGTTCACACAATCTCACCCGGCTGGTCTACGTGATTCATAATTAATCAATCATGTTAAGAAGGAATTAATGAAATCAAATTGAATCAAGCTACTTAGTTCAAATTCATCCTATCATTCAAAGATAATCACAAAAGGTTGATCTCAAACTATAGCAATTGAAAGAAAATCATTCTAATCATGCATTTGCTTTTGATTGATCACAAACCTAGACATTTCATTTCATATGCACATTTAGCAACCACAAAGATTTAAACCATGTTTATTCAGTCAAAAATTGCAATGAAACATAAAACATGAATTCTAATGACTGAAATAAAATTTCACTGTATATGGCGTGCTTTTAGTACTCTGCTTCTGCTACTCCCCAAGAAGTGTGGACTGTCCTCAGGCCAATAAATGAAGTTATGCCTGCATTTACACAATGTAAAACCTACAGCCCTAGGCTTTTGTCAGAATTTTCAAAAGCTCTGATAAAACTCGCTTAGCGAGCAAAATCTCGCTTAGCGATGATAGCAGAGAACAGAAATTCAAGTGAAATTCACACTAGTTCAAGGACTTTGTTTGCATATGAGGCTAAACATGTTCAAAAACTATTATAACATATAAGTAATTAAAAATGCTTTAAATAAGAGACAAGGAAAGAAAATTGGGTTGCCTCCCAACAAGCGCTTCTTTTACGTCATTAGCTTGACGCCTTTTTGGTTAGGGTGGCCAAAATGAGACGGAAACCACATCATCCGTCTTTTTCCTTCTGTTTGGGAGGAATTCCATGAACTTGAGAAATAAATGTTGTGGAGTCCATATCCTCCCCAATTCATTCTTGTGGAACAAGGCACATATTTCATCTATGACCCGATCAATCTCCGCCTTGTTCTCTATCTCCTTCTTTTGTTCACATGATTCTTCCTTGTCAAATAATCCATCATTCTCCTTTGTATCCATCACCACTTTTTCACTATCAACAGTGTTAACCTTTTCAATACATGGAATTTCTTGAGGAAGTTCAACTTCATGTGGTGTGTCCATTTCTTTCACTTTTTTCACTACACCACTTCTTTCAACTATTCTTTCTTCCTCATTTTTCTCAACAACTTCTTCCACACTCTCTCCACATTCCTCATTCTTTTTTAGAATATTATCTTTCTCATGAGTGGTTTGAGTGTTGGTTTGAACTTCCATGCTTTGCTTATTAGCCATTTGCTTGATCATCTGGTCAAACTGCACATCAGTCATCGGAGGACAATGGCCAGTGGGATGGTCTCCATTGCAAAGCTCACAGTATGCAACTTGTTTAGCTTTAATTGACTCTTCCTGTAGACTAATCAAATTAGAAATTTGTTTTGAAAGTTCTTCCAATTGTTGAGTCAAAAAAATCTCTTCATGTGTTGGAGTCCTATGAAACTGTTGATATGATTCATACTCATCCGGAGTATAAAGTTGTTATAACCACGATCAGTCATGGTTTTGTTTGTGATGGTGAATCTGAAAAAGGATTGAACTAACAAGAAAAAAATTCTCTGACTAGCAAAGAAGGATTAGTGCAAATACTTAAAAGAATACAAATTGTTGCAATGTTTCAATATCTAAACGCCAGTCCCCGGCAACGGCGCCAATTTGTTGTTTTACAAAAGTAAGTATATTTTTATCGTCTCCACAGGGACTGGTGCGATATCGATGGTTCAACAATTAATATAATTTTAAGTAAGGGTTTTAAAGTGATTTGTTTATGAAAACTTGTGAAAATAAAGTTGTAAATGCAATAAAAGGAATTGTTATCAGAGAGAAAAGTTTGCTGGGATTAGATTTCACCGACCCAATCGCATGTATCATTCGAATCAGTTACACAGGTTCTAGATATCAATCAATTCTATCACATATCACTCACGTACGTGTCCGTTTCCAGAGCACGACGAGAATCCCGCTATATTCATTAACCCTCGATGTCTCGAGTGATCGATCAATATATCGGCTATATCGTATTGCTCAAACTCCGATGTCTCGGACAATTTAATCAACACAATAGTTTTAAAACTTGATATTTAGAGTGAATATTAAATCTAAATCTATGTCTAGAGTTTAGAGTTTAATAGATGATTGTTCTAGGTCTCGGATTCAAAAAGCATACGTCTATACCATTTCAAAACCTAGAATTAAAACATACAATTCAAGAACAACATCAAACTTTATAAATAAACTAAAACCATATATAATACCATGATCAAATTAGATACATACTCATAGGTTAATTACACCTAATCCCAACAAAGAGAGATTAGCTACTCATTTTCATGGTAGCTTTACAAAGATTAAGGATAAAAGAGATGAACAAACTTATCAATGATGATTTCTCAACTATTGTAGTGAATCCACCTTCAAATCCCCTTGAATCTGGCTCCTAGGATTTCCCTCTGCTTATGAGTCTCCTATTACAAGTTATATCAAGAAAAATGACAGCAAGCTCTATTTAAAGTGCTTCTGAAAATTTAGAACTCGCCGGGCGAGTTACAACACGCCATGGCGAGTTCACCTTTCTTCACCAGAGGGTTACTTCCACGTCATTAATGAGTTTTAAGCCGCCTTCACTCGCTCTGGCGAGTTCCTGCTCGCTCTGGCGAGTTGTTGCTCGCTCTGGCGAGTGCATCAGTTATCCAATCTGATGCTCTCTGCCTCTACTCGCCCTGCACTCGCTCTGAGCTCGCCCTGGCGAGTTAACTTCAATTTTTCTTCAAATTTCTGCACAAATGTTGAGATTTAGGGAAACTTAATTGAAAGAAATGACTTAAACAAATATGTACATTTAAGTGAGGAAAAACTAAAGAATATCTTACAAAATAGTTAATAAGTGCTTAAAATATATATGTAATTTGAGCTACTTTTTGGCACTTATCACCGGGCCGGGCTCGGGCCTTGTTTTTGTAGCCCGTTTTGCTATCCGGGCTTTTTAGTCCGGCCCGACAAAGCCCGAAGCCCGAATGGGCCGGCCTGAAACGGGCCGGACCGCCCGTTTTGACAGCTCTACTCAAAAGTCTCCTCATAACTATTCCCAACACCTGCCAAAGAAAGAATTTTAAATCCATTAATTTTATTTTGTTTCGCTATCAAGATCTTTATTTTTAGCCTAAATTGGATGACAAGGACAAGGAAGCATTAATTTAAAGACTACATCAATTCAGCCGTAACACTGTTAAACATTTCGCTATCATATTCTTGTATACGGTTATTAACATGATATTTTGCTTTTCCAAATGGTTTTTCTGTTTAATTCCTTCATAATTTAAAGGTATTTACCTTTCAACCAATGAAAACAAGCCACATAAATAGATTTGTATGTGGTCCCCACAAGTTTGTTACAAGTTAGTTGCGGGGACCACATATAAATATACTTATATGGTTTTTTCTCATTTATTGAAGGGTAAATACACTCAAATTATAAAGGAGTAGAGAAGAATCACCTTTCCAAATAAACTCATAAGTTACTTGCATTTGGAGATATAAATTCTCCTTTAAAATCGAATCTATCTATCTACTAACAATTTTAGAAATTAAGATACAGTGAAAAATACTAATATGTCCTTCATTAATTTTGATTGTGATTAGTCTTTCTTGGCAGGGGTATTGTTGACTTTGCATTACTACCTTCTCATCCGGTGCTCACGCAGAGAAAACACGGTTTCCATTTTATATTAAAATTTTTCTCTTTTTATAGGATCTTTTTGCAATTATCAATGTTATGATTATTTTTTTCTAAAACTACCTTTATTTACTTTACATATTTTTTTTGAATAACATTTAATTCTTTTTTAAAAGTGGGTGTCACTATAGAGGGTAAACATGGAAAATCAATATAATTTTTCAACCAATTTAATAAAATTAACTTTCTTAAAACCCTTGTTTTATCAAACTAGCTCTTATAAATAGAGACGAAGTGAGTATTTTTTTAATAAATTATTTCGGTCAAACCAATGGTGGTTAAAATTGCATAATTGTGAAACTTGATGGGTACAAAATGCATTTAAGTCTAAGTTTTGAGTCAAACCAATTAATTAGTTTGACTATTTTTTTAATAAATTATTTTTAGTATGTTATGTCATTTGCTATACATGTCGGTTATAATTTATTATATATACACAAACAATATGGTCAACTTTCTCATTCATATGTAATTGCAAAGTATCCTTTGACGACTGAGAAAGAAAATACATAGAAATGTCTCACAAATCGAACTTTTTTATGGCAATTTTGATGGTAGTTCTTCTATTCTCGACATGTATGTAGACAATTAGCAAAGAGGTTATAATATTCTTTCCTTGATTATTTTCAATATATTCACATATTTTACACTAATTAGTTATATTATTTAATTTTATTATTCTCCATATAGGTATGCATAAAACTGAAGCTACTACCTACTGCCTTAAGATTGGTCCATGTTATGGTCAAGAAGAAGGTGTTATTAATTGTGAAGCGGCTTGCAAGCATAGACTCTTTAAGCATTCTTTTTGTACCAAAGATGATGATCAATGTTGTTGTTACGATCATTAACTTGGGAGAAAATTATGTTAAATAAATTATTATTCTTCGTTACAATAAAATATTGAAATGCAATCATCATATATTATCGAGACATTCGAGTTTTTATCCATTATATATTGTTTTTATTTTATTATTAATAACTTTTTTTAGTTCTTTTGCTCAATTTCAAAATGAACAATTAAAAATTTAGATTAAGTAATATGATATTGTTAAAAAGGATACAAAAAAGTATTCATAATGTGAATCGTTGAAATTGATTATTATGAAATTAAGTCAAACATACAATATTTGCATGGTCGTAATTGTATGTAGTCGTCTGGATCGTTTGTAATCCAATGATAAACTCAGTCTCTAAATCTATTCTTAAACTTATCTTCTTTGATACTCACTTTTTCAATTGTTAGGGTTTTAATTATAAGTAGCAGTAATCAAGCAACCTAGAAGCACACAAATATTAATAAAAGAATGGCTTAATTATTATTTTTGGTCCCTTAACTAATTTTTCTGTTTCGTTTTAGTCCCCTAAATAATAAATGTTTTTTTTAGTCCCTTAACTAATTTTTTAGTTTCGTTTTGGTCCCTTAGGGTCTGTTTGGTTCAATTGAGAAGGAGGGGAGGGGAGGTGAGGGGAGGGATTTTTAAGGAGGGGAGGCGAGGTAAAACATAATTTATTATATTGACAAAATTACCCTCATTTTTTTATTAAAATTCAAAATTATCCTTGTTGGAATATTAAAATTCTAGGTTTTATATTTTTTTACAACAAAAAAAATTTAGGTTTTCTACTCATTAGATTTTTTTTTTGTTATATATCCATTAAAAAAAATTTTTGACGTAATATATCCATTATAATTTAATCCTTATTTTGAGTTTATAAGGTTAAGAGTAAAAAAGTAAATTACTTCTCCCCTTCCCCCCCTCGTTAAAAAATTGAACCAAACATAAAAATTTAAAATATTCTCTCTCCTCCCCTCCAAAAACTTCGAACCAAACGGACCCTTAATTATATCATCATCAATTAAAGTGGTCTTTTCCGTCAATTTTATCAAAACAAAATGTTAGTTCTTATACAAGGTAGCAATGTTCATCTTCTTCCTTTCATTCTTTTTCATCTTCATCAATCCAAACCCTTTTTTTTTTAAGCAATCAAAACTCATTTTCATTCTTCTTCATTTCTTCGTTTACTTTCTCCTTTCATCTTCATCATCTTCATTAAAAATACCAAAAATAAAAAATCAAACCCATAAATTTTCCTTTCTCAAACAATAACTAGAAAATCACAAAATCTAAACTCATAAAATCCAAAAACTCAAATTAAAATACTTCTACCTATAAACTATAGTAAGCATCTAACAAACCTTGAAATTAAAATCCAATAAACTCAAATATGAAAAAACACATTAAAAGAACCCACAAATTAAAGCCCAAAAATCAAGGTTTAATTTTGAAGCAACTCGTGAATCAAAACCATGAAATTAAAAACCAAAAAGACCAGATTCATATGAATCTAATAAGCTTGGTGTGTGAATTTTTTAGATCTATATATTTTGAATTTTGAATTTGATTATGGCTTTGACAGAAAACTTATGGTAGCTTTCGGGTTAAAGAGTTATAGTTTTTTAATTTAGGTTTAATTAGTCAAATGGTTCCTTAAAGACATTTTAGATTTCACAATGGTCCCTTAAAAAAAAAAGATCTGGATTGGTCCCTTAAAGACATTTCCGTTAGTTATTTTGGTCATTTCCGTTAGTTTTTGACAAAAAAACGTTAAATGATGCACAAACCTTCTGAAGCTCAAACCAAGTAAGTATTAGTTGATTTATGTTCAATATTACGTTCAGAAGTTTTTCCAACTTTTAATTTTGTGTGGGCATGCTTGAATTATGTTTTGGTCATTTTTATGTTCTTAAGTTGTTGTTTCGATTTTCAAAATATAAGCCTCCACTATGAAATCTAAGCATAGATTCATGACCAGTGCGAAAAATCAAGCGAATTTGTGTATTCTTTTGTAATTTTTTAGACAGATTTGAGTTTTTTTGTGAAAGCTCCATTGGAGGTTTAATGGTGTGGTCATGGTGAAGATGAACAAGGAGGGGATGAAGAAGATCAAGGAATGGAGAGAAAAAAATGTTGTTGATGGTGTATTGCTAGATGTGGTAGACATACAAAATCCAATGGTTATTATTTTGATAAAAGAATCAAATGTTAAGATTAAAAGATTTATTATGATCTATGGTGGACCACATATAATGTTCGTCCACTTAATATATTTAGTGTTCAAAAAATAACGGAAGGGACCAAAATGACTAACAGAGAGTCTTTAAGGGACCAATCCGAACATTTTTTTTCTTTAAGGGACCATTGTAAAACCTAAAATGTCTTTAAGGGACCATTTGACTAATTAAGCCTTTATTTTAAATTTTCGGGTTTGTTTAAATATCTGGAACTTTTTGTTTAAGTTTATGAATATGTTGATGAAGATCGAAAAACAAATAGATACTACTTCGAAACAAGAGTGAAAGAAAATCTAAGCTTCGAATTCATTGACCATGGATGTGATAAAAACTCAATAAATCTCTTATCTAAATCGATCGAGAAAGTAGTGGTTAGTTTTAAATTGCGGTCTGCATCTGCAATTGCAGTGTGATTTAATTCACGTGTACGGCTGCATCGTAGTCCCATCAGAAGCCGCATCAAACGATTTTAGTGATTTTCATTCAAATTTCCTCACCAAAAAATAAAATTTATGAACTTTAAATCCTAATTTGTGTCAAATCTAATGAAAAAACCTACTTCTAACTATCTCTCAACCGGGTATTATAAGCACATTCAAAACTAAGATTCTATAATGGTGGATAAATAGTGTAGTGACATAATAGTGTCATTTTATATAGTTTGTGAAATTTCAAAATGATTTTACGCCGCAACAGCCGCATTGCGCGTCGCAACAACCGCAATACCTGCATCGCAACAACCACATCCGTTATCGCATCGGCAACTGCAACCGCAATTTAAAACCTTCAACTAGTTGTGTTGCCCAACATCTCTTGGCTTGCATAATCCAAACAAGTTTCCATCAATATTCATAACGAAATGAGAAATAAATTGTTTATAAATAACATTAAATGGAAAGCATAAAATACCATAGCTAATATTGGATCTATTACTTGTCTATTCATCTCATCATAGATGGTGGTCGAGCCATTTTGTTTGTCTGGGTATTGATTGACTGCTTCAATACATTGTCACTGATTGTACACTTTTGAGGTCCTTCTTGGCACACCTTGTGCTAATGAGAGGGCAGTTTGTTGATTTTAATATATTCCATTTTTATTTCTTCAAAAAAAAAAGTGGAAAGCAAAATAAATTTAGGAAAAAAAAATCTAGTGTGTAGCATTTCAAAGGAATCTCATCACTAACCAAGGAATAGAAATTTAAATTATAATCGGATCAAATTTCAAAATGAAATTAAATTCAATTCCAACTTATTTTTGAGCTTATACGACACAACTTATGCAAATAAATAAACTTTTATGTATTATTATAAGTTTTTCAATGTATTTTATATAAAAATTGCTTATAAAGATACATTTTTTGTTAGTAAAACCTTATGAATTAACACTAAATTTTATTTATTTGCATAAATTATGTATTTTCATAAGCTTAATAATAAGTCAAATCTTCTAGAAGTCAAACCTTCTTAAAAAAAAGTGAAATCCAAACTAGCCTTGAATATATAGATAAAAATTGAATGAATCAAGAGAGTCCTACTAAAACTGAATAATACATGAAAGAAATAGAGATTTCAAAAATAAAGAAACTCGTTCGCGCTTCTTTCTGTTTCCATTTTCTTTGCACAGAAACAGAACACAACAGAGTATTCACTCACCCATTCCTTCAAGATAACAGAATAGAATTGAGAATCACAAAAGAAATGGAATGAGGAACATAGAGAAGATAGTTCTAGGAACGTTTGATGAAGAAGGATGAAGACCAAGACCCTGATGGGTGATGGCATAGTTACATAATTCACTAGAGTACCGGCGAACCGCGAATTGGTTCGAGCATACCGGTTCGCGGTACTTTTACGTATTGGTTCGTCATAATTCGTGAACCAATTCGCAGAAACACATGTACCAAATAATAAAGAAATGACTCGGTAAAAAAATAAGAAGAAAAAAATACAAATTATAAAAAAAGAAAAAAGAAAAGAAGATACAAAAAATAAAAATAGGAAAGAAAAAAATATGAAAATAAGAGTTTTTAGAAAAAACTAAAGTTGTTTGGTAATTGTTGTTTTTTAGCTTCAAAAATGTTTTATCTATGTATTATACTCATAAAAATTAAGCAACTTTTTTTATCAAGAGTTTCTTGAAAATTTGTTTGGCCTAACTTCTCCTATCATTGAGTAAAAAATTCTTAAATAAGCAGGGCCAACCAGTACATATGTTAAAGAAAATCTACGCATAAAAATAAAAATAGAAACCATGATAGGCTGTTTGTTATAGATTATTATCACTTTTTTTATAAAAATAATCACTTTAAAAATATTGTATCTGTTTGTTACGACTTTTTAAAATAATCAGAAAACAGCTAAAACTAAAAAACTGTTAAGATTAGCTTCTCAAATAATAGATTTTTTTTAGAGGAGAGAGAAAACAAGTGTGTTTATTTTGTAACTAAAAAAATCACTTTTACATATTGTATCCAAACAAGTTAAAGAATATTTTATTAAAAAAAGTGATTTTTATTACAATAAACAAACACAAAAATTCTATTTTTCTATAAAATCTCTAAAAAAAAATCTGTAGATTATTTAACATCAAAATCACTAATTTTTAAATCTGTAACAACGTATAGACCTAAAAAATAGTAACTCAATCTAACATATAACAACTTATCAGAAATAAAAAAAGAAGTTATAACAACAACTTAAAAAAATATAAGAAACCTAATAAAAGAAGTTGTGTGGGGAAAAAAGGAAAAAAATTAGGCAACTTATATAAAAATATATGGACAAAATTTAGTTGTATTTCTTTAGGTGTTTTTCATATGCTTCTTAACATAAAACTCATATTTTATTGATATAACAAACTTTGAAAAAATCATGAATTTGAAGAATTCATAGTTTTTATGTTAAGAATCATGCAAAAAGTATAATAGGCATGTAATTTGTTTTTGTTTCATCATGTAATTTGTTTTTGTTTTAACTAAATAAATTTACTAATGCATAGTTTATCAATTATACTAGTTTTGAGTCGCACGGGTCTATTGACTTTTATTAATAAAATATTGTTAAAATATAAGTGACGTCATTGTGTTATTTTTTGTAAAATTTATTAAATTAATAATTTTTTTGATTAAAGTAATTGTCTCGTGTATGATTAAATTTTTTGATTAAAGCAATTGTCTTGTGTATGAATTTTTTTATTCAATTCCTTTTATGTATTAGTGATAAATATTTTGTATTGTGTTTTTTTTATATTTATTATTGATAAGAATTTATTCTTCTGTTGTTTAAAAAAAAACTATTTGTAAAAGCTCATGCCCATTGATTTTTATTTTTTTTTATATTTAAGATTGATATTAATATATTATACTAAAGTATCAAAATCATTTAGAATAAAATATTTATAAATATGTTTGAAAATATTTTTTAAAATATTTTTTGACAGAAAAATATTTTTTAAATATAAGTGACGTCATTGTGTTCTTTCTTGTAAAATTAATTGAATTAATATTTTCTGATTAAAGCAATTGTCCCGTGCATGATTTTTGTGTAATAAATTATAATTAAATTAATAAATATTTATTATTCAATTCTTTTTTTTACTAAAGCAATTGTCCCGTGTATGATTTAATTTTTTTATTAAAGCAATTGTCCCGTGTTAATTAGTAAGTTTTTTTTCTTTATGCATTTTAATTCATAAGTTTTCACTTACAAAAATTATATCTTTATAACCCGTTTTCATAAACTACCTTATAAAACTTATAATAAGTCAATCCAAACAGACTCACTATGTTTTTGTTTCTATTTTAATGTTCTTTTATTTTTAAGTTACTATTTTTTCATTTAAAAAAAAGTTAGTACTATTTTTTATGCGTATCTTTTATATTTATTTTTGTTCCTATTTTTATGCGTAAATTTTTTTAATTAAGTTTTTTTTGTTAAATGTATTGGATTAATATCTTTTTTTAGTGGTAGTTTCAGATGCTATTTTTAAGTGGAGATTTTTCTTTTATGCTTATCTTTTTTTATTCTTCCTATTTTTGTTTTATTTTTATTTTTTTTAGTTTAGAGTTAAAATTACATTTAAGAGCATAAACTCTGAAATATTATTAAATTTGATTGGACAAATTTGGCATTTTAGTAGTAGTTTCTTTTAATATATTGTAAGTAGATTAGAACGTACCACGAACCGAAATAGCGTATCAACTATGCATACCCACTAGGTACCGAATTCTTGCAAGGTTACGTACCGCGTACCCGAACCCGTACTACGTATGAATTGCGAACCGTACGGTACCGAAGTGAATTGCGAACCAGGTGACTATGGGTGATGGCACATAGACCAAGTCAAACTTTTACTTGCAAAAGAAGCAATACCTTTATTATAAACATCCTTAAAAATATTTTGTTTGACTTGGTATAAGTTCTTAAAAAAAAATTATGGTTAATTGTGATTTTGATGCCTGTAATATTTGGCAGCTTCCTCAAATTTTAAAATTCTTGTGGAAGTGGTCCTGTTAGTCCCATTTTGTTGACTTGTGCATAATAGATTGTTAACAATTAAATAAATACACAAACCAAGGAAATTACTATGATTTAATTGAAGTACTATTTATAGCCACATAGCTTTGACATAATAATCTCATAGTTTTGACAAGTGGATGTGAAAACTGAAAACATAAATTGAGGGCATTGAAGTCAAAATGATAAACTAAACATGAAATAAACTCAAGGTACTATAGTTTTAGCTGAAAATTTCAAGACTCTAGTTGTTGTACTCTTCTTCACAGTTAAAAAATCTTCTAATTTCACTTGGTGGCATTCCTTTTATCGTATCTGCTACTTTACAACATACCAGGTCCAACAAACTCTTGATGTTAAGGTAGTTTGCACATAGAATGAGACCAAACAGAGTTGCACGGTCAACTTCGACGAATTTAGCATCCCAATCCCTGAGATCAACATCTTGCATCTGTGTGCTGCTGTGCTTCTTGCAGTATTCAATGACCTTGGACAACATTTCGCTCTTCACTAAAGAAATTGAAATGCTATTGGTATCACCTGCAGAATTGGTTTCGATAGCATCCTTGAGTGTTTTTGACATAACTGCCACATCATAGTTAACTTCAAACACGTCCCCATCCGAGCATCCTTGAGTGATTTACTAAGTTGATTTCCAAAAATAAGTAAAATTTACTGAAATCACCTTTGGAGTGTTATCCATGAAGGTAGAACTTGCTATCCAATTTGAAGCCTCATCATAATAGAATGGTGCTTTCTCTTTAATCATTGTTTCTGCAAAGTGTTTTGGTTTGCTTTTTCTCGTGCTTTCTCCAATCTCTGAGTAGAAAGTCAATGCGTTTTTAACCAATGTTTCATTAATCGGCTCTCCTGCACGTTTTCGATCAATCTGGACACCAGGAAATGACGATAAAAGAGCTATTACATGGAAAATCAAATGAAAACCACAAATTCAACTAAATATTGTGGATTGAATACGGCAGCATTTTGATGATAATTAAATTACTAGTTGTACTACCATTCAACTGCATAACTATCAGAAAAACATTGAGCATCATTAAATAAATCAAGGCTTAGTGAAACCATTTTTTCCGATTAAAGTGTAACACCTGTATGTATTAGCTAGTTAACAAAAAAAGTCAAGCAATTGTTTATAAATAACATATAAATGGAAAGTATAAAATACCATAGCTAATATCGCATCCATCACTTGTTTATTCATCTCATCGTATACCTGAGAGAAATAAAATGAAGTAAAACCAAGAGTTAAAAAAGTGGAAAGCAAAACAAATTTAGGGAAAAAAAAAATCTGGTGTGTAACATTTCAAAGGAATCTCATCACTAACCAAGGAATAGAAAGATAAGTAGCCGGCTTCTTCAAGAGAAGGAAGTTCCCTTCTCGAGGTATGGTGTCTATCGATATAACTAAAAATTCTTGAGAGGAGCCTAGTCATAATTTTGTGATTTGACCATCTTACGAGTAGTTCTCTCAACAATAGTTCATCTTTCTTTTCTCGCAAAGATAGCAGAACCTAGTGATAAAAAAATCATATCAGTTTTAATCATGTCAATATATAGCAGAACCTATACTATTATATCATATTTCAAAATTCGATTTTAATAACAGTATACAAGAATATGATAGCGAAAATGTTTAACAGTGTTACTCACAGTTGAATTGATGTACTCTTCGAATGCTTCCTTGTATTTTTCATACAGTTGTTGGGAATAATCATGAGGAGGAGGCTTTTGAGCACACATATTGTAGATGGTCCTGCATTGCGATTAAAGAAATAAAAAACAGTGTCCATAAAGAAAATATAGAATAAAATCAATTAAACCGAAAACGAATATGATCAGGGATTGAAAAGTAGTACGTATATAACATCACGAAATCGTCAGAGGTGAAGTGAGGGCCGGGCAAGCCTTCTAGAATGTTCTTGACGGCCTTCTGGACAATATCCCATCCTTCTTCAAAGCTGATAATTTTCCGTTCAAATTTTGACATGTTGGTGTATTGAGAAATCTGCAATCAAATGTAAATGAGAAACTTAATATAACAATTGATGGACGGTTCGGATCAATAAAGCACACAAATCTCCGGAGGGAGCAAGACCGTTGTTTGTATGGTGTTCGCTGGTCGGGTTGGATCAGTTTTTTTGACCAAACCCATTATTGATTATTGATGGGACCAGAGAGCACAACGGTCGAAAGTCATTTCAGGATTAAAAACTACAACCACGGTAAAATAACTTCACTATAATCGAATAAGGGACAACATTATGTTTTCCTACTATCTCTATAAAATTGACAAAATATAAAATAATCACCAACTTAATTTTATAGCAAAACCTACACTACCCCTCGTCAATTTGATTGTCTATAGTTTTACTTGAGATGACTCGTTCTTCTTATTGGTCGTTAGATAAATACTTCAAATTATCAAGATAGTATAGAAAAACCTAATTTTAAAATAAAATAATCAACCGACTATGATAAAACTAATAACAAGATAACAAACTTCATAAAGAAATGGTTAGAGAAACAACATACTCAAATTTTGCCGTCACTTTCTTCTTCTTTTCTATCTTCTCACGCACACAATCTTTCTCAATTTTTCTTTTGGTGCCGCACACACACTGTTGCATATATTTTGCAATGAAGAGGGTTTTATTCCCTTTTATTTAACCACTTCATTGGTTAAAGCCCAATTCATAGGGTTAAAAATTACTCACTATCCGTTCCTTTTTATAAGGAACAATTTAGAAAAAACACACAAATCAAAGACTCTTATTTTTTTATTAAAAATTCTAAAATTTTATAATTATTCTAAAACTAATCTTGGTGTAATTAATGCATAGGGAATATGTTACTGTAATTAATGCATAAATTGGAATAGATAAATGGTAGAAATTGAATTGTTTCATTAATAAAACATAAATTTAATGATTGTTTCTTATAAAAAAGAACAATTTTTTTTTCCAAATTGTTGCTTATAAAAAAGAACGGATGGAGTATTTGAAGTTGAAATAATTTGAATATTAATTTAATTAGAGTTTGAATTATTTTCTTTTTAAATATGAGAATTAATTACAATTTCATATGATTTGGACACTTCCTCTTAAGCAACGAGGATTTCTCTTCCCACCCCCTGTAACTCTTTTTCACCCCCCTAAAATCCAATTTTACCCCTCAAAAGTTCGGTTTATGCGAGCAGAACTTTTTGAAAAGTTCGGTTTACGTAAGCAGAACTTTTTTTTAGTGTAAATTTTACACTAAAAAAAAAGTTTGGCGGGTTTAAATTAAACAAAAGTTCTGCACGTGTAAACAGAACTTTTTTTTCAGGGGCATAAAGGGCAGCACCGGGGTGAAAAAGCAAACCAGGGGGTGGGAAAAGTTACCCTCTTAAGCAACTTGATTCTTTCATAAGCTTTGTATAAGAATTCTTGGTCAAGTTGTTTGAAATTCATGATATCCGACCTTTTCTGAAATTGATTGTGAGTGAAGAATCTCTCAAAATTTATCCTCTAGCTCATTACAAGTCTGGATAATTCCGCCAGACAAGCATTGTAACCAACCCTTTGCATGCCCTATGAGTGAAAAAGCAAACAGTCGTAGAGGATTTATAATAATGACATTATTATTTAATTTGCATGTGAGTATTTTTTTTTCAATTAAAAAATAGAATAATTGCACAATTTTATAAGATTATTTAAAACATAGTTATTTGATTTGGTATAAAATAACTAAATGGAATAATTACAATGAAAGATAAATTCAAAAGAAATATAGACCCCGTTTGGCCCGGTTTATTTTTTACTTTTTTTTTCTTCTCCTTAAAAATAATAAAGAAGGAAAAAATTGTGTTTGACTTCGCTTTTCTTTATTTTTTACTTCTTTACTTTATTTCTCTAATACTTTTAAGGAGAAATAGTGTCAAATATAATTTTATACTTCTCTATTTCGTTTAAACTGAAATAAAAAGTAAAAATAAGCCGGGCCAAATGGGGCCATAGTACAATAAAATTTGAATCTCCTTTTTATATGTAAGTATATGTTTAAGAAAAAAGTTAGAGAGTTGTAAAGCTTAAATAAGTAAGTTAGTGGGGACAATATTTAGTTTTGAGTACGACGAAAATCAAATTATCCAACATTTACTAATCAAATATTTGGCTAGGTGGTGGCCCCAATACCAAACACATACATCGGTGCCTGGGTATTCCCAATGATCATTATTGGCTCTCTCATTAAACTGGCTTTCACGTAAGCATGCAAGAACATTACTTTCGATGTCGAAGTTTGCTGGGTTTGCTGGTCTGAATCCCTGAAATACCTATTCTGTGTCAGTTCTCCTGCAATAGTCTCCCTTGTATGCCTGGTTGGCTATGGTGGATTTTGTTCTTCCGCCATATTCTCCTCAATAAGAGTTTCTTTGATTTCTAAGGTTGATGCTTGAGCGGCTTTCGCAACTCTTAGTCTTGCTCTGATGGTCCTCTCGATTTCATGGTCGATGGTGTATTCAATTGTACCTTTCTCTCGCATAAACTAGCAAAAAACCTTAATAGCAATGATAATAATATTTTTGGATTTTTAACTATTTTTGCAAATATTTCACTCACGAGGTTTCCAGGTAAGGAAGATGGATCATAAAGATCGCTTAAGTATCAAACCTTATCTTAGCTCGAACCGTCTGTAAGTTCAATATTGCAAGAACAAATTTGTTGTTTAAATTTTTTGTGATTTTAAAATAAAATAAAATTCCTAAAGTACGCTAATTGCCTTGTAAACACAATCTCCGGCAACGACACCAAAAACTTGACTACGGTTTGACAAGTAAACTAGTCCGTCATTGAGTAATAATATTTATAATAAAGATTCGTCTTCACAGGGATCGTGTCAAGTTAACTAGTTTCATTTAAGAATTTAGAATAGTTTTGCATTCGCTTATATTTGGATATTGCGACTAAATAAATAGCAGAAAATAAAGATAAATAGGAAGCATTTAAGCCTAATTAAGTTTTTGGTCAAACCAATTAATTATTCTTTGTATTTTTTTAATAAAATATTTTTAGTATTTTATGTCATTTACTATACATGTCAGATATAATTTATTATATATACACAAACAATATGGTCAACTTTCTCATTCATATGTAATTGCAAAGTATCCTTTGACGACCGAGAAAGAAAATACATAGAAATGGCTCACAAATCGAACTTTTTTATAGCAATTTTAATGGTAGTTCTTCTATTCTCGACAGGTATGTAGACAATTAGCAAAGAGGTTATAATATTCTTTCGTTAATTATTTTCAATATATTCACATATTTTACACTAATCAATTACATTATTTAATTTTATTCTTCTTATTATAGGTATGCACAAAACTGAAGCTGCCTACTGCCTTAAGATTGGTCCATGTTATGGTCCAGAAGGTTTTATTAGTTGTGAAGCGGCTTGCAACCATAGATTCTTTAAGTATTCTTTGTGTACCAAAGATGATGGTCAATGTTGTTGTTACGATGATTAACTTGAGAAAAAATTATGTTTAATAAATTATTACTCTTTGTTACAATAAAATATTGAAATCCAATCATCATATATTATCATTCGAGTTTTTATCCATCTTAAATTGATTTTATTTTATTATTAATAACTTTTTTTTTTAGTTCTTTTGCTCAATTTCAAGATGAACAATTAAGAATTTAGATTAAGTAATATAAACTATAGTAAGCATTTATCAAACCTTGAAATTAAAATCCAATATATTCAAATTGAAAAAACACATTAAAAGAACCCAGAAATTAAAGCCCAAAAATCAAGCTTTAATTTTGAAGCACTCGTGAATCAAAACCATGAAATTAAAAACCAAAAAGACCAGATTCGTATGAATCCAATAAGTTTGGTGTGTGAATTTTTTAGATCTATATATTTTGGATTTTTAATTTGATTATGGCTTTGACAGAAACTTATTGTAGCTTTTGGGTTAAAGAGTTATAGTTTTTTTATTTTAAATTTTGGGTTTGTTTAAATATTTTAAATATCTGAAACTTTTTATTTTAGGGTTAATAGGTGTTACCCCCTTGCAAATTTTTTTTTCTTCTGGATTCCCCCATTGGGTGCACTTTTTAAATCGATTATTTTGCAAGGGGGAAATCTTAAAGGAATTTTTAGTAGGGAGATAATGCAAAACACATCCACTTAGTAGGGAGGTAACAACCTATTAACCCTATAATTTATGAACTTTAAATCCTAATTTGTATCAAATCTAATGAAAAAACCTACTTTTAACTATTTCTCAACCTCGTATTATAAGCACATTCAAATTGATGTTTATGGAATAAACTAAAACCCTATATATAGTTTATGAAATTTCAAAATGATTTCACGCCGCTACAGCCGCATTGCGCGTTGGAGCAACCGCAATATCCACATTTGAAACAACCGCATCCGTTACCGCATCGGCGACCACATCTTAAAACCTTCATCCAGTAGTGTTGCCCAGCATCTCTTGGCTTGCAAAATCCAAACAAGTTTCCATTAATATTTATAACGAACTGAGAAATAAATTGTTTATAAATAACATATAAAAAAAATACCATAGCTAATATCGCATCCCTTACTTGTCTATTCATCTCATCATGTACCTGAGAGAAATAAAATGAAGTAAACCAAGAGTTAAAAAAGTGGAAAGCAAAATAAATTTAGGAAAAAAGAAAATCTGGTGTGTAGCATTTCAAAGGAATCTCATCACTAACCAAGGAATAGAAAGATAAATAGCCGGCATCTTCAAGAGAAGGAACTAGGAAGTCCCTTTCTTGAGGTATAGTACAACAACGGTCGGAAGTCATTTCATGATTAAAAACCACTATAAATTGACAAAATGTAAAATAATCACCAACTTAATTTTATAGCGAGATTTACACTACCTCTTGACGATTTGATTGTCTATAGTTTCCTTCTTATTCACACACTTTTTTTTTTTGGTACATTTTTTTATACTTCACACACAACTCTTTTTTTTTTTCATCAAACAAACTTAATGCATTTCATTAACTAATAAATGTTCAATACAAAAGGGAATAATATCAAATCTATGGAAGCTAGGCCAAGAATTGGCCGCCCTAGCAAGAGCATGAGCAACCGAATTCGCTTGCCTCCTAATAAACTTAATCTCAAAGTTTGAAAAAGACGACATAAAACTAACAATATCATAAACAATTGAAAGAAACTCAGAGTTGCCTCTACGCTTCATGTGGATAGCATCAACCAACACCTTCGAATCACTTTCAAATTGAACTCGATCCAATCCTTTATGTCTAGCTTCTTGCATAGCTAAAAGCAAAGCCCATGCTTCTCCCTCTATAGTTGAAGATATAATCTGCTGCCATTGTGTCATGCCAGCCATGAACTGACCATTACTATCACGAAAACACAATCCCACCGAGGTCTTCCCAGAACCAGTAACGAAAGCAACATCAACGTTGCATTTTACCCAGCCTGGATCTGGTTTTTCCCACCGACATAGACCTGAGTCTGTAGCCATATTCACGCTGTCACGTTGTAGTTTATGAACTGAGTACCAATCATTCCAAGCTTCAAAGGCATGTCTTCCGATTTGGCTTGGCATCTGGACATTGTCATTCCAAATTTTATCATCCCGATTGTGCCAAATGCACCAGAGTAACATAGCCACTCTTCCAATTGTATCACTACTCTCATGGCTGCACAAAGCGAAAACACGATCCATAACAGTAGTTTGCTGGTACGCATTGTTATGTAAGACTGAAGAAAGACCAGCTGAACACCAACTGTCACGAGCTACCGTGCAGTTAAAGAACGTGTGAAGCTCATCCTCAATTTCCTCATCACACACAGGACAGTTGAGCATACAATCCACTCGTCTTTGCAACAATCGATAACGAGTCGGGAGACATTCTCTACATAAACGCGAAAGTAAATGGCGACACACACAACTCTTTTATTCTTTCAAATCTTTTCTCTTAATTTTGTGTGTGGTTTCCATCTAAAAGGGATCGCCCAACGTTATTAAAGTTAATCCGCTTATTATTTTTGTTGCAAAATTGTTTTAAAAAATAAAACTTATATTTTTATGTCAAATCCATCTAGTCCAATTAATTAATGGCTCATTATATACAATATCTGATCGTTAGTTGGTTCAGTGGTGATTGACACATTAAACTTAGTAGGGAGGATCATGGTTCAATCCCCCGCAACTGCGATCGGTAGGGAGTTAGAACCACTTGGTCTCAAAACTGACCCCTAAACCAGATTAAACGGATGGTGAAGCAAAAAAAAATCCAAAAAATGTGTAACTAAATAAAATTTTATTTCTTGAAAATTTTAAAATTCAGAAAACAAATTTTTTTAACTATAAGTGCTTTTTTTAAAAAAAATTTACCAATAATCTTACATCAAATGCGATTCATATATTTGACATTGCCAATTCGCCATAAATCTATTAACTTATTGGTCGATTGGATCATTCGTCTATTTAAACATAGATATAATTATTTATTTAAATATATTCCTATGAAATAGACTTTTAAATTATAAGCTAAGAGACAATATCATACTTTTAAAAGGTTTAATTCAGGCTTAGAAAATAGAGTATTTCTTTCACACCTCCAATTTTATCTCTCACACAAGTTAGGTAGTGAGTGTGTGAATAGCAAAAACTACCAAAAAAAGTACTACACTACCTAAGTAGAGAACCTTATAAAATTCAATTTTTTTTATCTACTTCACCCTTCCCTCACTTCTCATGAAAGAATTTTAAATGAAACATGGTTCACAAGTTAAAGTGCAAACCCTTCCTCCACCTCCCAAGAAAATATTTTAAATGAAACACTATGAGCTAGTGATTACAAAATAAAAAAAAGGGGTTTCAACTTATAGAATCATAGCGTGTGTGTGTGTGATTGGTCGATATTGTCACAGCCGCTCTAGTGGCCAATCAAAATATGGTAGGTCGCCAAATTTTTATAAGGTTTCCTAATTAAAGTGCAAACTGAGTTTGCATTCTAAGTTGCGAATTTTGTTTGAGTTCGTACTCTAAATATATGTGTTTGAGTTCACACTCTAAGTAATGAATTGTATTTGAGTTTACACTCAGAGAACAATATTTTTTCATAATATTTTCATACATGGTGGCGTGAAGGATGCAGACGTTGGGGTTGAGTAAAAAAAAATTGTCAATTGCTACGTAGGGTGCGAATTGAGTTCACCACCTAGGTAGCAAGGGATATTTTGCTCATTTTAGGGGGTGTGTGAGAAACTTTGGGGGCGCAAAAAGAAGAACTCCACAAAATAAGCCTATGACAAACTACAAAGAAAGACATTAGGCTTTTAATTTTTTCAACAGACCAAATTTAAATGTGGCAAAATCTAACTCGATCTAGTCTATTCTTATCCCCAATCATGAGTATTTTAATAGCTCATCCATTAAACATGTTATATTTGAATGATTAATCTGTTAACAGTAGAGATACCAAAGAGAAAGGGTGGCTAGGACTTCAATATGATTAAAATAGCATTGCAAAATAAGGGTTATATGGAGAATATATAATAATACCTAATAGACTAAAATACTAACATAAAAGCCAAATAACAAAAGCTTTATGATCCAACACTTCCCCTCAAACTCGCGATGCATCAACATGAAGCCTCGAGAGTTTGTCAAACAAAAAGCAAAGAACATACTTAATAATAAAAGCTCAAAACATCTTACCTCTAATACTACCCCTCAAACTAAAGTTTACTGAGCTTTAAGTTTGTTACAATTTTAAATCTGTAAATAAATCAAACCAATTAATATCACAACAAACGAAGAGCAACAACTAACAACCAGAGGAGATAAACCATCAGAGAGAGGCGAATCAAATCAAATCAAACCAATCTAACATCCAACCGAACAAATCCAAACAAAATTAAACCAAATCGAACTGAACGAATCAACAGAAAGAAGAACCAAACCAATAGAGAGAACCAAACAGAAGAATCAATCAGTAGAAGCAACCAAACAAAAGTGACAGTATGAAGAAGATCGATCAAACAGAAGAACCAACATTAAAAAGCAATCAAATAAGAGAATCAATAGGGAGAGAAACAATCAAACAAATCAGAGATGTCATTGAAGAGAGAAACTTCCAAACAAAAGAGAAATCATCAAAGAGAAGCATCCAAACAAAAGAATCAATAGGGAGGAAGAACAATCAATAATAAAAATCAACGGGAGGGAATCAATCAATTAGAAGAAGAAACAACCAAAGAAAGAAATCAAACAAATCCAAATGAAACAATCAAGCATAGAAATTAACAAAGTGAAAAATCAAATCAGCAGATAGAAGAAGAACCAAATCAAATAGAACAGCCAAGAGGAAGAAGTAACCAAATAGAAAACGAAGAACTAAAAGAGAGAGATGAACAAAATAAGTCAACGATTCAATAAAAATAATAATAAATTTATAGAATCTTTCTATTTTATCATCCTATATTTTATTACGAGTTGTGCTGTGAACAACTACATTTTGACAACTAAAAATACAAGACAATGTGGATATTAACACAAAAATCAATACAAATAAAAAATTATTAAAAAAATTTAAATGATTTTGCATGAAAGAATTGTCAATTTAGTTGTCCTAAATAGTTGTCAAATTAAAATATCATTTCTCTTTCATTACTTACTCTTATTAGGCTTTCCCTCCAACATAGGTTAGGTTGGGAGAAAATAATGTTAAGCATTGGTCATATGTGGATGTGGATAACCAAAAGAGATCAACTAAATTTCATGCTTTAAGAGATCCAAGATTAACATATTCAATCACTGGATATTCATACAAGCAATGTAGAAAATAGAATGGCAATCTATTTCTATATCTTTAATGTGTTTATGGTAGGAAGAGTAATCCACAATGTGACGGACAAATTTGCTATCTCAATAGAGAAGAATATAAGATAGGAAAGGTAAAGTATTATCTAAAAGAGCAATAATTTTTTTAATAGTAAATATATTATTATTAATAATCCGTCTTTGCACAAGACGAATATAAACTGTGAAAAGCGGACTTACAAAATAAATGCGCTGTATATAAGTGGAACACCAATGAAGAAACCCAAAACAGGCACCATCTAATAGAGGTCCACATCTAATCACATTCTTAGAATGACACTCCTCAGCCTCCAGACCACCAAATAAGACACGCACGACATCAACCACACGCACGACACCAAAAAAGAATCCAGCAAATCTTAACAGATTTGAAAGCGGTCAGAGAATCCCGTATCATCGAAAGCCAATCACACACGACACCAACCACACACTGGCAGCGCCAGATCCAACACCGCCACGTCAACACCTCACCACCACACCCCATCATATCAGATCCGTCCCACCACCATCACCACTCCAACTTAGATGCGCCGCAGCCACCACACACCATCTCAGATACGTCACAACCACCACCAAGAAGAACACGCACCGATCCATAAACAGAACGCGTACGGTCCAAAAATTCCAGATTTGTGCCGAACCATCACCACACCCGTCGGAAAACAACAACTTCCGCCGGAAAAACAGAGCAGTGAAATCCAACAAGATCCGAACCAACAGAGCCCATATCTGCAACAACAACAACTTACCGGAACGGAGAGGAACAACAAGGGAGGATCTAAAAAGCTCAGTGATCGACAATGGCGAGAGCAGATCAGAAACAACCGATCTGGACTATGGTGGCTAGAACTAGATCGAAAACAATCACAAACCGACGAACCAGAACCATCTTCCATAAAACCCCATATCCATCGGCACGTGGCGACAAATCCACCACCGAAACACGACACCGAAACAGAGAGAGACACCAAAAAGTCGCCCGCAGAAACAGGGGTAAAAACAGAGCAACCCCAAAGGGGTGAAAGGGTGGCACGGAGGAGAGGCCTCATCGCACCACTATATCTCTCAAAAGGGAGCATCACAAATAAAAATCAGTCAATCACAATGTACCACTTGATAGAATGCACGGAGGTGTGACAGCAAACAAGAAATTTAATAAATAATGGAGCAATAAGAAATAGCATTTTCCTATCTATAAAATACACTATCTAAGTTTAGATAGTCAAGCAAAGGACAATAAATTTCAATATAGTTTCAAGAACAATAAAGTAGCAATTGCTAATTTTCCACTTATTTATCTATAGCAGCTATAGTTTTTATACTCCAAATTTAAAGATACCAAAACTTGTGTTATTTAATTTGAAGCCCCCTGCATCTTTGCCATCATTGTTTCTGCAAAGTGTTTTGGTTCGTCTTTTTTTAGTTTCTCTCCAATCTCCGAGAAGAAAGTCAATGCATTATTAACCAATATTTCATCAATAGGTTTTCCTGCATGTTTCCGTGCAATCTAAATACCAGTAAAAAAAAGAAAGAAAAAAATTCATCAGGGAAAAAATCATATGAATATCACAAAATCATCCAAATGACTATTATGAATTGACAAATATATGGCAAAATTTGGAAGATAATAAAAAAAAACATAGAGAATACCATAGCTAATACTGCATCCATTATTTCTCCATTCATCTCATCATATACCTGAGTTAAAAAAAGGTAGAAAAGATGAAAACAAAATAAAATTAGGAAAAAAGAAAAACTATACTGTAATATTTTAAAGGAATTTCATCACCAACCAATGAATAGAAGGATAAGTAGCTCGTTTCTTCAAGAGAAGGAAGCGAACGGCTTGGGATATAGTGCTTATCAAGATAAGCAAATCTTCCAGAGAGGAACCTAGTCATATATTTTTGATTCGACCATCTTTCAAACACTTCTCGTAACAAGAGTTCATCTTTTTTCCCTCGCAAAGAGGGCAGAACCTAATGATAAATAAATCACATTAGTTTTGATACTTAAAACCTATACTATTGCGTCATGACGCAAATTCCAGATGGTTGATGCATGTAGGCATGCAAACAATTAAATTTTAGTCTTAGAAATTGATAAGCAGTTTTAGATTACCTAGGAAAGGGTAAATTTTAGCTTATCATAATAAAATGATTGAGATTCATAATGCAAGTTACAAGTTTACAGAGTTTATAAGTATATAGAGGATGAACATAAAGTCAGTGTTTGAATTAGATTTTAGAAGTGCAATGCAATAGAAATTCACTTTTTAAAGTCAATAAGTTGGAGTATTAGGATTCGGAATTCGATCCCTGCATATTACATGCAATGTTCCTATCATCTGATGGTAAGCTCACCAAGGACGCTTCTGTATGAATACTCTATTAAGTTCATTGTTGTCAATTGCATATAGTAGAAAATAGTGGATAATTAAAACGCTCATACACAATAGTGTTATACCTACTCGTCATGATAACGGCTACATTATAGCGTTACTATAATCACTATTTAACAACACAAAACTGTAACTTGTAAGCAAATATATAGTATCATATCATATTTCAAAATTTGATTTTAAAGGAGATCTTATATATCACCAAACCTAAGTAAATTTGGAGCCTATTTGGAAAAGTTATTCAATCCCTTTCCTATTAAAAAACATAACTTTTTAATATTATCTAAAACTCAAAATTGAGTAGTGATATAATTTATTTAAATATGCTTCTCTTCACGACTATTTGATTCATCATGTACATGAATCAGGTACACTAATTAATCACATAATTAGATACACTATTCAGAGCACATTTTATTCATCATGTTCATGATCTATTAGGACTATAGATAGTGAATATTAATAAATTCGTGTCATTTACCCATTCATAAATGTTTAATAATAGTATACATATGAATATGGTATCCAAATGTTAAATTGAAAGTGTTACTCACAGTTGATTTGATGTAGTCTTCAAATGTTTCCCTGTATTTTTCATACAGTTGACCATGATAGTTATAAGGATCCTTTTGAGAGCATGCATTGCAATTTCAAAAGAAAAAAAAAATCATGAAATCGAAAACACACATAAATCAAGGTATATTCTGAAGTGAAGGATGATTTATTTATTTTTAATAAAGGCCACAAAAGTACAAAGGTGACATCTAAAACATCACAACTATATTAGTACTCCCAAGAAACCACCTAAAATATCTATTAACTATACTAAAAGTAAGACATACTTTTCAAATTCCAACCCTAACTCCAACCCTAAAACGCCCCCAACCCTAATTCCAACCCTAGAACTATAGTTATTCCAACCCTAGATCCAACCCTAGAGTGACTCCAACCCTAATTCCAACCCTCGCTCAAACCCTAGGTGCCACATGGAATCCACATGTGCCCTATTTTCCCTTTGGCCAATAATCTATTAACATGTTATTTTTTTACTACAAATAAAAGATAAAGGAAAATAAAAGAAGGAAAAGACAAGTGTCTTCATGCATGTATATCAATGATATGTTATGAAAGGCAAGAGACAAGTGTATATGAAATGAAAGGCATAAGTGTCATCATGCATGTATCTCTATAAACAAGTGTCTTCCACAAATCATTCTACCAATTCTATATAAACCAACTCTTTCTAAAACTACACCACTCACACACTTCATTTTCACTTTCTTTCCTTCAACTCACAGCTCCGTCTTTTTCTTTTTTCCTTTTTCTTTTAAAAATCCTTATTTTATTCTCACTTTCAACAATCTATTTTTTTGCATTTTATGTGTTTATTCTCCTCTCTCTCTCACACGCGCACACACATATCAATTTTTTTCTCCTCAATTTGTTTTTATTTCACATTGTAATATAATATTACTAACAATTTTTTTTTTTGCAGTTGAGGATGATCGAAGAAAAAAAAAGAAGAATTGGATTTGGAGTTATTACTATTTAGTTTGATTTTCTTTTTTGGCTTAGGTTCCATTTGTATAAAAAAAATGTATAGAATAATAGATCTAGATAGAAGAAAAATAAGATCTGAAACATTGCTATTTAGTCTTTTTTTTTTTGCTTAAGCCCCATTTGTATAAAAATTGGTAGATTTTTTTTTTTTGAACATCAAAAATTTATTCAAAAAATCAACCAAATATTGGTACACAAGAAATAGCAACAAACATAAGCCATGTATGGAAAGTAATATTGGTACAAAAGAAACCTTAAAAGAAGGATACAAAATAGCAACAAACATAGTCTCACTTCTGCTAGCAAGACAGAGGCCACTAAAACAAAAGGAAACAAAAACAAAGCATTGCCACAACAAAAACCAGCGCATAAAAATTGGAAGACCTAATTTATTTGTTTTTTAAAATTGCAAATAAATATTATAAGGCACACAGATAACACAAGAAATGGTATAAGGCCACAAAAAAACTTTCAAAAATACAAAAAACATACAGTAGATGAGTCATTAAAAATAGAGCAAAAAGTTTCATTAAAAAGAATAGTGCAAGACTTAATTTTATAGTAATGAAACTATTTTAATATAATAACATATACATATAATAATATATAAACAATATCCAAAAAAACTAAAGCCCTAAATCTAAAAAAAATATCAGTCTCTAGCATTCATCAAAACCTGAAAAAAAGAAAGAGAAAGAAGAATAAGAACAGAAGATTAAAAAAACGAAAATAAATAGAAAAGAAAAAAAAAACTTACAGTTTATTTGGAATTTTTATTGCTGCAGTTGTATATTTTATTATGATTTTTAGGTTGGTTTGGTGTTAAAAAAGGTAAAAATAGAACCGATCTAAGGTTTTTTGGTTTAATTTTTTTTTTGGAGTTTGATTTTGTGTTTTTGAGGCTTAATCGGTGTATAAAACGGATAAATAAGGGTTTTTGAATTAAGGCCACATATATAAATTGTGTTTACAATTATACAATTTAAAAAGAGATAAAAGTCCATATTACAAAACGATAAAAATTTAGTTCTATATTTAAATAATAAAATTTATGAAATTATTTTGTTCTACATGATTTGATTTAACATTTTCTGTAAAAAGAGAGAAAGTTACACAGAGAAAAGAAAATATTTTATATATTAATTTATTTAGATCTAACAAAAAAAAAAACAGAAACATATCTAAAAAAGGAAAATAAAAAAGATCTTTTCCATTTATAAAAAAGGTAAATATCCAAAAAAAAAATCGAATTAACTCAACCAAAAAAAATTGTCTAGACAAAAAAAATCTTTATTTTCTACAATCCTTGCCTCCATAGTAACCTAGCAAGATGAGAAAGAAGAAGAAGCAGTAAGAGAAAGGAAAATAGAAGAACAAAAAAAAAAAAAAAAAACAGAAAGAGAATTAAACTTACCCTTCTTTTTGCATGTATTATTGTTGATTCTCTATTGCATGATTATGTGAAGATCTAGGTTTTTTTTGGGAACTTTTGAATTTAAGGTTCGTTTGATATTTCTAATGTTTTATTCATGATTAAAACTGGAAAAAATAAGGATTTTGGGTTAATTTTTGATAATTTTGAGATTTTGGTGGTGGTAGGCGGCGGCCGACCCGGTGGCGCCGCCACCGAAGTCTCGCCGGTCAATGGTTGCCGCCGGAAATTGGCTTGGGTTTGATAAAAGTTTATACAAGATGATGAACACAGTGGGAGAGAAGAGAGAGCAGAAAGACAGAAAGCAAGTGAAGAGAGAGAAGGAAAATTAAGAAATGAGGATTCTGTGAAGAATTTAGGTATTTATGCCTCTTTGGTTCCAATACGCGCACGCTTATCATGCACCTCCTATCACATCCATTTGATCAAATCTGATGGCCCAGATGCTTTATAACTTGATCAAATCAGGGACGTTTGATCAATCAGACGACCCTGGTCGTTCCCCTCATTTTTGTTTGGAGCTTAGCTCAGCTGGGTCTGTTGGGCTGGACCTTGGATTTTCTTTTTTGTGTAGACTAATGCTTTTTTGCACCCCAATGTCCTTTCAATCTTCACCCCTTTTTGTTTGTATTTTTTTTGTGTTATTTATTTATTTTCTATTACTTTATTCGACTATTTTTTTCCTCATTTTATCTAAATCCAATGAAATAATAAAAATACAAAAATATTAAGTTATTAGTTTTCTTTTCTTTTTTAAAAAACCAAATAAACGAAAACCCTTTAATGAAATAAAGCATAAAAATGTCAATCTTAATATTAGTTTTCTATTTACAATGAGTTGATATTAATTTGTGATGTTCATAACTAAGTCATGTTTGATTAAAAAATAATGTCATGCTTATGTTTCACTAATTTTCTTCTTAACTTAACTTATGAGTTTTTTTTTTTTTTGCAGCCAAAAAATTTAGACAAAGAACACATCTCATATTTGAAACAAGAAAGCTTGGAATTGTGTGGGAGCATTTTGTTAAGAAGCAATGCTAATTTCATTCATATTTTATTATGTCTCCTTTCTTGAAATGTGTAGAATCCACTTGATTTATTTTTTGCTTCAATGACTAAAATGGTGAAGTATTGTTGACTTGGTGCATTTTGGTTATAATATATTTTTGTAAGAGATCAAAATTAATGCAAATTATTTTTATAAGATAGAATTTAGTGTATAGTGTTTCTTACACTTTATTTATTATATACAACAAATATATAAATCACAAACTATAACATATAATATCCACTAGAAATAAAAACAACATTATAATTTTTGCAACCGTATATAAAGATTTGAATTAATTGTTAAATCAATGGCTTGGATTATTCCTTTCCAAATCATCTAATTTGCCTCTTCCTCGATCAAAATCATTTATTCATTCTTTGATCAAAGAATTGACAATATAGGATATCATCAATCGAATAACCAAGGCCTTATAAATTATTAATAAAAATTTATAATTCACAGACGAATGACAATTTTTATCGCTGATAAAAAATTTAAAATCACTATGATAAACTATTATTGTTACAAAATATGACAATTTATATCTCTAATAAATTTTTTTAAATTAATATTATAAGTTAGTATTACTAATAAAAATTTATCGTTCCTTATCCCTTGCAAGTTAAGAAAACCCTTCTTTTTAGTTTGCATCTATAATTATTAATTTTTGAATGAGGCTTAGCCTTGGTTCCGTCTTTTTAGTTTGACATTCTCACAAAAAAAAAAAAACTAAAATCAACTACACAACTAATGTATTGCCATTCTCACAAAAGCATTTTCATACCTTATGTAGAATTGGAAAATGTTGATTTTTTTTTTATAATGAGTGTTTGATATAAAATTTATCCTCTTCATTGATATGTCATAAAGCTTATTTTTGTTGTTACTACACTCGCAGTTTTGCTTAAAATATGTTTTTCCATTGATTTTGCCCTGCATTGGGCTTGATTTGAAGCCAATGCTAAGAATAAGCCATGATTAAACATGAAACTTAGATGACGAAAGCACCATTGTCCTTGATTATTTAAGATATGTATTTGAGTTTAAAATTATTAACTTTTTGTTATTTTTTATCGCCAGCAAAATTTTTGAAATAACTATTATAAGTTTTTATTAATTTTTAAAAAAATTCACGGGGAGATGACAATTTTTATTGCTGATAAAAAATTTAAAATCACTATTACAAACTATTATTGATACAAAATTCTAATTTACATTTTTAATCTCTGGTAAAAAACTTAAAATAACTATTATAAGTTATTACTAATAAAATTTTAATTCACGGGCAAATGACTATTTTTTTATCGCCAATAAAAGTTTTAAAATCACTATCATAAGTTTTTTTTTTACAAAGAATCACTATTATAAGTTATTACTAAATTTTTTTAAAATTCGTGTGAAAATAATAAATAAATGAAAATAATACAACTTGAATATTACAAAACCTAAATCCACAAAAAAAAATATCTTATAGCTTGATTTATATGGCTTGACGATCCGTCAAACCGTGCGTAGCACGGGCAGCACACTAGTATCCTAATAAAAAATGAAAACATACGAATACATCATGCAGTAATCATCAACATCGAGGTCAGATTTATTAGGCAAGGCTTCAATAAATTTTTTGATGCACTTCTCCATAAAACCCCATCCTTCTTCAAAGCAATCAATCACGCCGTGAAACATTGCCATGTTTGAGAATGAAGAAAAATACCAAAGCCTGCAATCAAATTTTAACTAAAAGAAAAATTAGGATAGTTATTTGATCAAAGAAGAAAATAAGAATTGAGAATAAATGTGAGTAGAGAAAAAAATAAATAAATAAATTAAAGGGCACACCTATTGTGAATGGATAAGAGAGGTGAATAGTAGGAGTATTTTTTATTGGACTTTTTATGAGAGGGAAGAGAATAATAATACAATGACTTTCTTACCCAGTATTTATATTTATAAAATTGAACTAAATAATGCATTTATTATTTTTTATGTCATGCTAACTAGTGATCTGGATATTAGTCAATGAATCAAAAAAAAAAGAAAACGTTGCATTGGAAATTTTATTTATTACTCCCTATGTCCCTAATTATAAAAGCTAGTTTGACAAAACACGAATATTAAAAAAGTGAGTTTTAATATTAAATTGATTGACAAATTATATTGATTTTACAAGTTTATCCTTACCATTAATTGTAATGATTTGTATCAAACAACATAGAATTTAATGTTATTAAAAAAACTATGCAAAGTAAATAAGGGTAAGTTTGAAAAAAAGAATAATCAATGTCATTGATAATCGTAAAAGAGTCTTATAAAAAGGGACAATATTTTTGTCAAACTAGCTCTTATATAAAGGGACGAAGGAAGTAGTACATTTCAATAAGTACTGACCGCACAAACTCTAAGACAACTTTACCATATTGAGTACTTCCTCCGTCCCAGAATATATGGGAAAATTGGTAAAAGAAAATTGATGTATTTTGTTAAGAATTTGGACTAAATGTATCAACTTTGTTTGATCAATTTTTCTTTATTTTTTGAGACAGAAGGGGTATTCTTAACTAGTGTTCGTGAGACACATTAGCATTTTCCTTTTTTTTTTACAAAATTTAAGTCTTTTTTTTTTAATCTGCTAAATTTTTATTTATAAGAAACCAAAAAGATACAAGCACAAGAAGTGCTAGGAAAAAAAGCAATAAAAAGAAGCAGAAAACAAGATAAACAGGGGAGGGAGATAACAGACTAAAACTTCCACCCCTAACACAAGAAAACATCCAAAACTCCTACACAAATAGCTAAACTATGAGACATAAACCAGGTTCTTGATTCCATTCATAGAAAAGGCATTGACAAAATTTAAAGTCATTAATTTCTTCTTTGGAGCTTTAAAATAAAGAGAGAGGGGAGAAATTATGCAGACCTTGTAACTGTCTCTTGGAAGAAATTATGCAGACCTTTTGCACAAGGTGGTTTAGGCTTGAGATCCTTATCTTCCTTGAATAGTGCTACCAATCTGAAGCTTTGTTGGTACCTAATCAACTCCCAATGTAGTTGGGCTAAACTGTGTAGCACTCCAATTCTATTCCGATTTTTTTCTCTGATCTTTTGATTTCGGTCGGTTTATTTATTAGTACGTTTGTGTCTACGGTTTGTTTAGGCAAAGTCAATTTAGTTGACTAAAAAGGTAAAAAAATAAAATCTTTTTCTTTCTTTCCATTTATTCTCATTATTACTTTTATTTTCAATTCCCCTTTTATTTTCATCATTATATCCTTTCAATAATTACTATCATTAGCTTTATTTCCAATTTTAAACTATTTATCATTGTCAAAACAAACAAAAAAAGGGTTGAACAAGCAACAGCTGCAGTGGCATGCGCTAGGGATGTCAATTTGTATCTGATAACGGATTATCTGTGGGGATTATCTGTACGGTGATCCGAAGTTGCGGATTTTATTCCCCGTGGGGACGGGGATGGAGGGAGAAATTCCCCCGTGGATAATTTGGGGCGGGGAATGGGGAAGGTCCCTCCGCCACCGCAGATTCCCCGACTCCGACCATATTATTTAAATTATATATACAATATATAATTATATAACTTTATATGTTTTTTTAAATAAAAAATAATAATTAATACATCATAAAGATTATGATTATGTATGGTGGCAACAACTTCAATTGGATATTTAATTTGTTTGACAAAAATAAATATTAGAATGTGCTTTGCAGTTTTTTGTTATTGATGCAAAATATACTTTTATTTAAAAAAAAATGAAAAATACAAAATATGTATTTTTTTTAGAAACAAGGAAGAAAAAATAAGATATTAATGTCGTGCTTTTGATTAAAATGTATAACAATTTTGTTAATTTTTTATGTCCGTGGAGATCTGTTGATACTGTGGGGATCCGTGGGGATGGGGATGGAGGAAGAAATCTCCCCGCGGGGATGGGGATGGAGGAAGAAATGTCCCCGAAGCGGGGAATGGGGCAAGGAGTGGTAAAGTACCATCCGCTCAATCCCTGCCCCGTTGACATCCCTAGCATGCGCTCTTCCCCTTTTCATGTTCTTTTTCTGAATCTCTGTACAATTTTATCCAACTCTCCAAGCAATATAAAGTACACATGATTTCATATTTCTTAAACCTGGCAAAACCAAATTCTCAGGCAAAGTAACATAAAAAATCTGACTTTGATATTAACCAATGAATAAAAAATTCATCACTTTGGTCTATATAAATTGAAAGTAAAAATCAGAAAGAAAAGAAAAAATTATTTTTACACAGTTGACACACACTGGCGGAACAAAAACAAAAAAAAAACTCTCAAAAACTCCATTAAAGAAGCTCAAAAAACCATATTTTCAAAATCCAAAAATCCTTCAGTAACTTTGAGTTTTTCCATTAAAACACCATCCATACATCATAAAAAACTTTTGTATGTATTAAAAACCAACTGTAACACATTCATCACCATCTCCCAACTCCCATTTTTTGTCACTTTCAACTTGAATTGGGTAGAACTGGGTAGAACGTTCAAAGGTTTCAAGAAAAAGTGACTATACCATTACGTTACTGGGGACTCAAGGAAGCTAAATGGATCATTTTATCATCTTGAAACACCCCGAGAAAAAGTATTGGACTTTCTCCAATTGGTAGGTTTCTTACAATTTCGAACTCACTCATTTGAGCATTATTTTAATTCATTCTTATTTCATTAATGCTTGTTTCGATGGGAGGAATAATAGCCCTAAGTCTTTAGGCCTTAACTGTTCATATGTATAATTTAATTTCAAACTTAAAGTTTTAGGATTTTTGCTTGATTACGCGTTATAAAGTTTATTACAGTTAAATTAATTACCATGGTTGAATTCCTCGTGAAATTCTGAGCAAGATGATATATTTACATGTCTCATTTGGTGAAAAAACAAGAAAACACGATTTTGAGATTTTGATGTTCTTGAGGAAGAAGACGATGTTGTGATGTTCTACCTGCTCGCGTTATTATTTTTCAAATTCAATCTGTTGTTTTAATATAAATATTAGCAAAGCATATATGTATCACAAGATGTGTGCTGATGTAGTGGTAATGTGAAAGTATACAAGAGTTTTATTAAAAGTAGGGACTAAAAACACTGACGGAAAAAACATCAGGGACTAAAAAGTGCAAAAAAAATCTTCAAAGGACTAAAAAAGAAAATTTGGGAAACCATATGGACTAAAAACATAATTAACATTTTTTTTAAATAGTTTAGTCTTTATTTTTTTTTTTAATAGTTTTTATAGTTCTGGAGTAAAAAAAAATTGTTTTTATAGTCCCTACAAAATTTTCATACACGACTAAATTTGTTGAATTATATCATTAAACTCTTAAATTTATATAATTTTTTACAGACGTGTTTAGAACCTTATAACTTCATTTATTTTTGTAAAAAAAAATTCATTTATTAAAATTAATTAAATATTAACATTTTAAACGTCAATGGTTTAAGATAAAAGTAACAAAAATTCAAACCTAAAATCAAATTTTGAGTTGTTTTGATCTATCATTTAAAATTCAAAGTAAATTTATGCAATCTTCCATTTTGTCACCCCCTATATTTTACAACTTACCTATATAAACTTTCCCTCCAACTTAGGTTGAGGTATAATCATCTAAAGCATTGGTCATATATAACCAAAAGAGATAAACTGAATTTCATGCATGCGTTAAGAGATTCAGAAGGTATTTATACATGAAACAATGCATAAAATACAAAGGAAAATACAAGTTGAGATGACAAGGTCATTGCTGGTGGAAATTGTCAATAGCCATACAGAGCATAAGGTCTAAAAATGTAAGCAAATTGTGGTCAAAACAAGTAGCAATCATTTTTATATTTCCAATTTAGAGATACCAAAACTTGTGCTTTCAATTGCATTCTCTTTAATTATTGTTTCTGCAAAATGTTTTGGTTCATCTTTTCTTGTGCTTTCTCCAAGTTCTAAGTAGAAAGTTAATACACTATTAAACAATTTGTCATCAATAGGCTTTCCTGCTCGTTTCTGATCAATCTAGATACGTGTTAAAAAAGAAGAAAAAATCCATTAGAAAAAACAAAATGTATACGAAAATTATAGATTCAATCGATGATTATTATGGATTGATAAATATGACAAATTTGGAAGATAATTAAATCAAAAATAGATAATACCATGGCTAATATTGCGTCCATTACTTGTCTATTCATTTCATTGTATACCTGAGATAAATAAAATGAAAGTAAACCCAGAGTTATAAAAGTATATAGAAAAAAACAATGTGTAACATTTCAAGGGAATCTCATGACCAACCAAGGAGTAGAAGAATAAGAAGCCGGTTTCTTTAAGTAGAAGGGAGCTTCCAAGCTTGGTAGAGTGTCTATCAAGTAAATGAAAAAAATTTGAGAGGAGTCGGGTCATAGTTTTGTGATTTGACCATCTTTCAAGCAATTCTCTCAACAGGAGTTCGTCTTTCTTTCCTTGCAAAGATGGAAGAACCTAGCGATAAGAAACTTATCATTATTAGTTTTTTTTTCTTTTCATTTTTTGAAACAAACCAACTTAATTTTTCTCATTAATCAACAAAGAATCAATACAAGGAGGAATCATATCTAACACATGGTGATTGGTCCAAGAAATGACTATCCTTGCAAGTGAGTGAGCAACCATATTCACTTGTCGCCGAACAAACTTTACCTCAAAGTTGTTAATACAAGATAAACTAGCTCAAAGTTAATATAACTAAACTCATACAATCTGATGTAGGAGGGCTGGTTGTGCTTATTGAAATCATAGTATGTGTATTTTTAACTAAAAAGTCTTACCAAATCCATCCTATGAAAGAAACCATTGAAATCAATAGATTTATGAATACCAAAAGACATTTAATAAATCATGAGAAATCTCAATTGAATACCAGCAAACTTTTTAGATTCTATAAATGTCTTGATTGAATACCATAAAATTGTTTCATAACAAAAAAGTCATTTAAAATCTCAATCCAATACACCCCTTAAATGAATAGTTTCGCTACTCTATTCAACGAGTTGAGATCCTCTCCATTTTCCAAAAAATGGCAATGTCCATTACTATAGTTTTAGAATAAATAAATGATATATATGCACGTCTTTTTAGAATTAGTGACACAATTTGAATATTTATACACCAAAATTATAGCAATGGACATTGCCATTTCTTTTGTGAAATGGAGAGGATCCCAACTCCTATTCAACCACCTTTGTCTAGAGTTCAATGATAATGCTAACTAGTGTTTTTGCGCTAGGGATACCTGTTCCCAAATATAAGGGAAAATTGATAAAAAAAAAAAAGTGGATGTATTTGGTTAAAAATTTAGACTAAATACATCAATTTTGTTTGATTAATTTTTCTTTTATATTTTGCGACAGAGGATACAATAGTATAATAGCTAGATCTTCACTAAATTTTTAGATGTAATATTATATCTAGAGAATAAATATGTATTATGGTTTAGTGTGATAAAGTTAAAACTTTTAGCTCAAGTGCATGGGTTCGATCCTTCTGGTCACATTTTTTTTAATAATAAATTAAGGAAAATACTAAACAGTGTCTAATTTACTATTTAAGGAAATAAATTTAGTAACTTAAAACATAACTGGGCAAACCAAGTTGATTGGGCTCAAGTGGCAAGGAGCTCCTTCCAAGGACGTATCCGGAGAATACCGGGTTCGATTCCCAGGGGGAACAACGCTTGGCCAGTGCGCATGCCTCTACGCACGGGCCGGATTAGTCACCCACCTTTGGTGGGTCGGAACCGGTGCGAAAGCAAAAAAAAATAAAACATAACTGGGAAACTTAAAACATAAATTAATACCACTAACTTAAAACATAAATTGACAACTTTTGAAATTACTCACGATTGATTTGATGTAGTCTTCGAATATTTCCTTGTACTTTTCATATAGTTCATGGGGATAGCTATGAGGAGGCTTTTGATAACACATAGCGTACATGGTACTGCATTGCAATTTAAGAAAGAAAATATAGAAACAAAACAATTAATAAATCTAGGCTCTGTTTGGTAAATCAAATAAACTAGTTTATAGTTTATAGCTTTTATCTTATAAGCTAAAAGCTCTGTTTGGTAACAGTTTTTAAAAAAGAGTTTATAATTTATTTTACTTTCTTATAACTTATTTTCCAAACGCTATTTCAAGTAGCTTATGAGCTTATAGCTTATTATCTTTTCTTTCAATTTTACCCCTATCATCTTACATGAAGAAGAATTAAATATCAATTAAACATATCCTTTTTATGTTATTTCATACTTATAAGTTAGTACAACCGCTAATTTTATCAAACACTACAAATTCAATCAGTTAACTTATTCGCTATAAACTAAAAGGTAGCTTATAAACTATCCATATAAGTTCATCCGCTATAAGCTAACTTATCAGCTACCCACTATTTTTTACCAAATAGAGTCCTAAAATAAAAAGAAAGAAAAATAAATAAATAAATCCATACTCATATATCTCCATGTACTCTTCAGAGGTGAAGCGTGGGTTGGGCAAGCCTTCTAGAGTCTTCTTGATGCCCTTATGGATAATATTCCATCCTTCTTCAAAGCTGGCAACTTTGTTCGACATAATTTAGAAAAATATACCAAAATTTGTAATCAAATAGGGTAGATAATTGATCAAAAAGAATTTATTTTATTTTATTTTATTTTATTTTTGACAAAAGAAGAAAATAGAATTGAGAATCACAAATCGATGTGAAAAGAAAGAAGTTGAAGGAAGAAGGGTGAACCTTAATTTGGGTGAATGTCTAGAGGGGAGAAAAGAGGACTCAATATGAGAAAGACGGCACTTGAAACTATGTTTGTGTTTTGATCTTTTATAATAGGGTTAATTAACGTGCATAATAAGATTCTTCATTAGATTGCGTAAAAAAAATCTTTTTGTCAAAAAAAAAAATCTTCATTAGTGAGTTTCTTTATTTTTATATTTTTACAATTACTCAATTAGAGAATATTTAGGAGATAATTTATTTATTTTTTAGTAACTATTAGAGCTGTAAAAATAGGCCGGGCAATCAGACCGGCCTATTAGCCCTATAATTTTATACGGGCTGAGCTGGGCCGGACTTCAAAAGAAAATTTATTGGTCCTTATTGGGCTGGGCCCGGGGCCTATTTTTTTAATGGGCTATCATAGGCTGGCCCCACGGCTTTTGGGCCGGCCCCTTAAAGAATTAAAAAAAAAAAATTACCTAAAAATAAGGAATTTTAGTTAGCATAAAATTTTTATATAAAATAAGTAACAAAAGATGAGAGTTGTTAGAAAAAAATATCCAAATTTGTTATGATTATCTTTATTTGAAAAAAAAAACAAATTTGTTATGATTACCTTTACTTGAAAAAAAAATAATAACAACTAGTTTGTGTGCGATACATATGTAGTTTTATTGTCCACCGAATTTTTTTTTTAAAAAAAATTGTCAAACTTTTTAATAAAAAATATAAAAATTTGTCGGGCCGGCCCGTCGGGCCATGTAGGCCCTTGCTTATTGGGCCGGGCTAGGTGGGGCTGGGCCTTAATGGGCCAACCCACTTAAGCTCCTTTATATGTCTTGGCCCTCTTGGTCGGGCCGGCCCCTTTGACAGCTCTAGTAACTACCAATCGTTAGTTGGTTCGGTGGTGATTAACGCTGAACTTGGTAGGGAGGATCACGGTTCGATCCCCCACAACTGCGATCGGGAGGGGGCTGTAACCAGTTGATGCCATAACTGACCCCCGAACCAGATTCAACTGGTGGTAAAAACCTAATAGCTTAGTAACTAGCTAGACTCGCACACTTTTATATGTGGAGAAGGAGAATAGATCCTCTAAAAAAAAAAACTTCAATTTTCTTCAATTTTCACAACTCAACCATCAATCAATTTCTTTACGATGTAAATATTGTTTTATATTTATGATCTAATGGTCTATAGTCCACATTATTTTCTCAATTTTTTTTCCACTTGAAAGAAACCATTTTCGGGGAGAAGTGATAAATTTAGTGTTCAAACATCAACTACTCCAATAATACTTCCGGTGAAATTTTTTCTTTTTATACCAAAATAAATATTGTTGTTTGAACTACTATTTTTTTTTTAACAAAAAATTACTAATTAAATGCAGACCTTAATTTTTATGTAATTGTGGGTATACCGTCCGTAGTACATACATGACAACTAAATTAGGTGTATGATTGTTTTTAGTTTGCACACGAAGTAGGAAATATCATCTAAAACTTACAAATATAAATGCAAAATTGCAAAATTGCAAAATTGCAAAATTTAAGTCCAAAATCAAATTAAGATGTTTAATATAATAATATTAATATTGTCAGTGGTGTTTGACCTTAAAAATATTATGGGAGCTTCTATGGTGAAGTTGCCCTTATGACTTTTTTGGTGAAGTTGGCTCACGTGGTCCAATAGGATTAGAGTATTTCTTTGTCCCCACCAAATCATTATTATATCATTATTATATGATGTGTATTTTTTATTATGATACATGGTACACCTTCATAGATCAATGGTGTATATTTAAACTTCTTTATTCTATGATCGAGTTATGCTCTGATACCAGAGTTTGGAACCGAGTTTGAAACAAAATGCGGAAGATGTTTCATAGACAAATTTAGATTCTTTTGTCCAATTTTTCGAGCTGTAAGGACAACTCTGCTACTGAGCTTTGTAGCTTATTTAATTCTTTTGATTCTGAGATTTCAAAATCTCTTTTTGGGGGTGCTACCCTAAGGCTTTGGCTTCTAATTAATGGTTTTTCATCTGTTTCTTCAAACATATTTTTGTCATCTTCTATTAAAGAACAACTCTTCCTTGCCAGGGTTTTAAATATAGGTGACTCTAATGTCACTATAGGGGTGAATAATTCATCAATATGAATTACATCTTTTCCTGTAAATTCTATGCTATGATGTGAATTACTTAGAGCATAATTAATTCTATAGCATATTGTAAAGGGATGGTTTCCTTTTTTCATAAATTTTGAATCTTCTAATTTGAAATTAAAGATTATGGATCTGTCGAGATCTTTATCTTTTAGGGATAATCCCATTTGTAAGTTTATATCAAACTTAATTTTTCCATATTTTAAATTGCATCTTCCTTGTGCAATTATAGATTGTCTATCATTCGTAATTCTAGAGTCTCTTAGAATTATATTTAACGGTGTATCAATACCTTTCATGAAAGTACTTTTGATTAAAACTTGAATGGTTGATATGTGAATATAACCGATTTTATTTCTTTCTTTTTCAGAAAGACTTGAAATTCTTTTTTGAATTTGTGTTCTATCTATGGTAGATATAAAAATATTTCCAGAAGTAGAATCAATTGGAATTGCTTCCTCTCCAACCATTATTCCAAATTTCAAAATATTCTTTCTTGAGAAATATTCCTTGAATTTATTAAACTTTCTTTTAAAGTTTTCTTCTGCAGTTAAGGATAAATCTGCTTCTTCTATTTTATGATCTAGTATGCTATCAGCAAAATAACTAGATGTTTCTTCAAAAAGTGAAATTTCAGACATTTTTCACCTAATTTTAAACTAAAATCTGGATCTAGACCTTAATTATCAGGTTCAGTTCGCATTAATTTATGAGAACGAGAATTTCTCATTTTATAATATATACTAGCCTCTCTTCCATAGAACTGTCCGTCAAAACCGGCTATATATCTTGAATCTTGAATAAAATTATGCAAATTATGAACTAAACATTGTAATTCATGTTCTTCAAAATCTGTTTCAATTGTTTCTTTAAGTTTTTTAAGAAAAGTTGTTTCTTGGTAATGATTAAATTTAAATTTGTCTAAGATTATTTTAGCCAAATCTGGATAAGGAAACTCTTTCAATAAATAAGTTGCCTTTTTATCATAGTCCTTTATAAAGACTAATTCTAAAATTGTATGATCATTACTGGGTTCTGTGTATTCTATCTCAAAATAATTTGAAGATATTCTTTGAACTTTAAAATTCGAATTTTCCATAACTAATGATTCTGAATAAAAAGTAATATAATCATACCTGATATGATCCTTCTGAAGTTTCTTTTTGATGTTTTTGATTTTGTTGAAATCTTCGGATTGAAGATATTTTTGTGTTTTGTGATATAATCTGTTGATTATATTGTTGTTGTGGGTGATCCCTCCAGAGTATTACCTCAAGGATCTAGCTCCTCCAGAGTATTACCTCAAGAGCTACTACTTAGAAATAATTCTAAGGACAGAAGAGATAATTCTTCAGAAAACTAGATAGTAGTTTCGTATTTCTTTTTTCTGTGTTTACAAATGAGCTGAATGCTCTTATTTATAGTGGAGAAGGGCTCACATTAGGTAAACGTCCCTTTCCATGACAGCACACTACAGTGACATGCACTCAGAAAAGCATCATGCACTAACTTAAAGTTTTACGCACTAAGGAAAAAAGACAAACAGTAATTTACATTATTGAAAAGCTAATCACTAAGTGGTTCCCATCTGACTCAGATGTGATAAGATACCACTGTACATTATTGTCTACATTGTGATGTGTGGATTTGTGCTAGCAGCTTCCTTGTCTTCTTGTACCGACGATTTTCTTAGGCAGTTTTTACAACTATGCCCTTTGTAATACTGTGAAAAGTATTGACAGCATTCTTCTTGAATTACCTTTGGTAATTTTTCATGACCATCTTTCAATTGGTCAACATTTTCTTCAAGGTTCTTAATTGCCTTGATATCTTTGTCCTTTGCAGGCTTTCTAGAGTCGCTGTATACAACCATTGATGAATCTTCGTAAACAACTCTGTAATTTGTCTGGGAGGACAATCTAGTGACTTTCTGGTGAAAGTGCCTGATTTGTTTAAGGTAGATAGCAGGGTGCCATTCAGTTTTTTCTCTGTTTATTACTGGATATTCCTTATTTGAAATTCCAATCTTAATGAGGTATAGAGGTTTTGTTGTAGGTTCCAGGGTAATTTCATCGTACCAAGGATATGTGGATTCAATCTGAATAAAAATTTCTTTTCCTTTGGCAAACAAGTTGTTGAATTTTTGTGCCAAATTTTGTAACTCTTTTGGAAGGAATTTGAGTTCTCCAAAAGTCTTTCCGGTTTGTTCTTCCAGGTATATAGTATGGATCAACCCATTTTGAAAAAAAGATAGACATAAAGTACTGTCTATTCCTGGTAGTACGACTGCTTTGGTGCAGCCAATTCTGTTAACTGGATAGAAGCATTCAGTGGTGAATTCTTCTACATAGTTGTTTAACCATTTCCATCTGAGACTGAATTCCATGTAAGTTGGTTCAGCTATCTGGAAACTCTTCTGATGTTCAAGCTGGCGAATTTTGTCGATTGACAATTTCTTTTTTGACTCCATTGTGGGAGATCTTTGGAAGTTCTTTGCTGTTGTAATTTCTTTGTAGGCTCCATAGAGTGCCTGTTCCGCTTCTTTCATGGTTTTGTATCCTTTGTGACGTACATTCTTGCCAATGACATGTTGTTTAGCTATTGCCCATTTTCTATAGATCCCTTTCATTGGTCCATCGAAAATAACATAAGCTTCAAACTTTCTCATTTCATCGTCTACGGGATCGCTTGTTTGAATGGTTGCTGATAAACCATTTTTTCTGGCTTCATCTTCTTCCTCAACTTCTTCAGCCCATGATTTCTTGCTGTTTGAAGTTGTTCCTGAGGACTCGGCTTCCTGTTCTTCATTTGATTTCCATCCGTTAGATATTACTGCTTCAATAGGAATTTCTGCACTTTCTGGGGCAGTATATTTTACATAGTAATCATACTTTCCAGAAGGTTGTCCTAGCAAGTCCCAATTTTCTTTATCTTTGAGAGCTTTGTCTAAGCTTGTTGTTGGTATTGAAGACTGGTCTGCATTTGTTGTCATGTTTTGCAAACTTTTGAGTGTTGTAATCATCTCCCCCCTTTCGTCGGAGATCTTTTTTCTTCTAGAATCAATGGCAGCGAGCTGCTCATCCTTCTGCTTTATGTTGTTTTGAAGTAGCTTTATTGCTTGCTCCATTCTCTTGTTAGTGTATCTGCAAAACTGTTTTGTTCAGATTTTATGTATTGAATATATGGCTCGAATTGTTGTAACTTCATCTGCCATCTTATTAGTCTGCCTTGTTTATGGTCAGCTTTAATTTTATATCTCCAAAATCCTGTAAGATATTTAGAGTCTGTACGAAGAAGAAATCTTGATGGTAGTAAATCAATTTTCCATTTTTCTAATATCTTTACACATGCCAGAGTTTCTAGTTCCTGGATATGGTATCTAGATTCTGTATCTGTAAATGTACCAGAAATATATTTACATAAATGTAATTTTTCAGTATCCTTTATCAGGATTTTAGAAGCACTGTAATCAATGCTTTTTATAGTATCTGTCCCTTCCCTCGAAGTTTCAGATTCTTTTGATTGAAGATCACCAGATTCTTCAATTTTATATCCTTTCTCATTAAGAGAAAGTTTTGCTTTACCATTAGGTAAGGCTCTCATACAACCTGCCCAGGTTGTTTGTGATGCATCTGTCTCTATAATTAAAAAATCTTCTTTCGTTGGATTGTAAAGTTCAGGCAAAACTTGAATTTTTTCTTTAATTCTTTTAACAATATCAGAATCTGTTTTGGTCCAGGACCATGGAATTTTTTCTGAAATTTTCTTTTGCAAATGTTTTCTTTCTTTTGCTAAATCTTTGAAAAATCCTTCATTAGCAATATAATTTAAGCATCCAAGAAATCTTTGGATTTGTTTTCTATCAGAAAGCTCATATGGAAAAGCTTGTATTTTTTCTTGGGTATGAGGTGCTAGACTCAGTTCCCCATTTTCTTTTAGAATTAAACCAAGGTATTCTATTTCTTTCTGTAAAAGTTTTGATTTCTTTTTTGAAATTACAATACCTTTTTCTTTAATTCTTAAAAGAACAGTTTCTACATCTTGAAGATGTTGTTCCTTGTTTCCTTTTGTGAAAATAAGTATATCATCTATATATGCCAAACACATATGATTTAAACCTTCAAGAGATTTATCCATAAATCTTTGGTATATTGATGGTGCCTGTTTCAATCCAAAAGGCAAAACATTCCATTCGTAATGTTTTTGAGGTGGACATGAAAAAGCTGTTAATGGTTTTGTTTCTTCAGCTAGTCTTAGTTGATAATACCCAGACTTTGCATCTAAGGAAGAAAACCAATTGCATCCTTTTATTTTTTCTAAAATAAAATCTTTTCTTGGTAATTTATAAGAATCTCCCACTGTTGCCAGATTAAGTTTCTTATAATTAATTACCATTCTTCTCTTTCCTCTTTTTATTTCGTTGTGATTTTCGACATAAAAAGCTGGTGCAGAATGTGGGCTTGATGAGGGTCTAATAAGTTCCTTATCAAGTAGATCTTTACATTCTTGTTGAAATTCTTCAACATCCCTAATAGAATATGGAATCCTATTTGGAACATTTATCTCGTCATTTGGGTTCTTGAGTTTAATGACTATAAGTTCATGATTAGTGTTTTTAAGGCTGTCTAGAGGGTTATCCGAACAGACTTCCTCTAATCTTTCTTCTATATTGATATGGAAGCTTCTTTCTTCCCATATCGTTCTTAACTCTCTAAGGTTTCCCTTAATAAGATTTAAGATCTCATTTCTAGTAACTATTTTGGTGGTTACCATTTTGCTATTCTTAGGATTTCCCAAGTCCTTCCATTGAAGTGATATGGTATCCTTCCTTTGAGTAAAAGGTTCATATAACTTTAAAAAGTTATTTCCTATAATTAAGTCTAATCTTGAATCATGGAGGTATATTGTTGGGATAAAAAACTTATATCCTTCAATCTCTATAGATACATCTCTAAGGTTAAACCATATCTGATGTTTTGATTTATCTGCAACTATTATTTCTTTTGGTTTAACTAATCTTTCCCAATTTCTAGAGATAGATTTTCTCCCAAAACAAAGAGTTGCACCTGTATCTATATAGGCTAAAAGATTTCTATTTTTTAGTACTATTTTAATAAATGTAGCGCTTGGATTTCCTTTACCAAGTACTTTCTTCGTCATTTGAATCTGTTTCTGTGCAGTATTCATAAATTTCTTCATCAGATTCTATGTCTGATTCTATAGGTTCATATCCTATTGCATATATTGCATGTAAGACATTTTTCTTAGGATTCTTCTTAGGACACTCATTTGCATAGTGACCCTCTTCATGACATAACCAACATGTACATGATTTTTTACCCTGTGGGCATGTTTTCTTCTTAGGGTAAGATTGTTTTTTCCTAAAGAATTTTTTGTCTCCTTTTCTGAATTTTCTAAAAGGGACTTTCTTGAATTTCTTTCTTTTATAAGGTTTTTGTGACCTTATTTTTCTAGTTTTCTTTCTAGAGTTACAACCATAGTTTCCTACTTTGTCTTGTAGTTTGTTACAACAAAGGGATACTTGAGCTTCTCTTTTGGCTATCTTTTGGCTACACATTTCTTGAAGCCAAATCTTTAAGGAAGTTATTCTTCCTCCTAAAGTATCGTCTACCTTTCCTTCTGCTAATGCTGAGGTGAAGAACACCTTAACTTGAGCTGATACTTTTTCTGGTAACTTGTCATAAAAAAGTTCTAACAAGTTTCTAGAGATTCTTGTACTATTATCTATATTATAGTAATAATCCTGAAATTCACAAACAAAACTATCTACATAGCACATATTGCAGATTTTTAGGTTGGTGATTTTCCAAAGGTTTTGGTCAGAAAATGCTATTTTTGATTGAATGGAATTTTTCCATCCTTTGAATTCTTTTATTAGTAAACCATAGACCCAGTCTACTACTAAGGTTCCTGTTAAAGGTAATTCTCCCATAACTTCTGATGACAGAGTAGAAATGTATTTGTAAGCATTTCCTCTAGTTTTATATTGAAGATAGTTGAAAACTTCAGCTGCTCCTAAATGTTTAAGATCCTCGTTTAACTGAATTAACACACTATTTGTATTATACCAATCTCTAAGATCTTTCGCTGCATCAACACTGCAGTCTATATCTAAAATCCCTTGTCCTTGAAATGGATTTTGCGTAGGTACATAATAATGAGGTACTTTCTGGAATTTTTGTTTGGTGAATTCTCTTTCGAAATCTGCAGGTCTTTTAGTTCCTGAAGTTTCTCCTTGTTCTTCTATTTTGACATAATGAGGATTTTCTATCTCATTTTCGTTAGCCTCTTCTTCTGAGCTAAAGTCATAAATAATTTGATTATTATCCTCTGATTTGTCATCATAAGTTTCCTGACTTTTACCGCTAATATCTAGAGAGACCATTAGCCTTTCTAAATTTTCCAGTTGCCTATTAAGGGTTTCTTCTGTATCATCCATATCTAAAAGTAATTAGACGGTGGTTTGATTCTTAATTGTGTAGACTCAGAAGTTTCTTCGAGTTTAGAAGTCTTTTCTTGAGGTTGATTTTGGGGTATTTCTATTTGTTTTCCCTTATCTTCCCCTCCTTTAAGAAATTTAAATAACTCATCTAGAACTTCCAATTTAATGCAGATATTTTCTACATTTTTTAGAACATAAGTTAACATACATGCTATATTGTTAAGTTGGGGATTTGCTGTATGAAAGATGTGAGGATATAATTCATTCTTTTCATAACAGACAAAGTTTTCTTCATGAAAGTTCCAGGTTTCATGAGTTTTATTTTTACTTTCTTCAGATTGTAAATTTTCTAAATATAATGTTTGTTTTTCTAAGTTATCTAAAACTTTTTGTAAAACACTTGTTATACTTTCCTCAGTCATCTTGCCATAGACTGAAGGTTTTTCCGAAGGCTTTTAGCTAGTTCCTTATATTCTCTAGCTAAATAGAAGTTTCCTAAGTTTCTAAACCAATAGTGTAGTCTTTCGAACCATTTAATTTGAATTTTGTATAAAGCGAAATCAGCCGAGTTAGGATTAAAGCTGATTATTGGATAAATTAATTTTCCGCATGGACTTCTGAGGAATTTATTCCCGTGTCGTTTTACTATCATATTATTAATCTTGGATTATTTGCCATAAAATAGCTACCAAATTTTTGCTACTAAATTTGTGCTAATGGGCTACTTGGTTTCTGGCCATTAGATTTGAGATTTGCACATAGAAGTTTTTGTGCCTTTGCCACACTAGATTTTGACTTTTTTGGTGAAGTCATTTTAATGACTACACGTTAGAATTTCCCAAATATTATATACGATTGATTGAAATAGTATAAAAAAAATGCATGTGAAGATGCAATTTGGTTTCTTCGAATTTTCTCTCTGTCCAATTTAGTCCACCATAAAATAATACTCAAACTAGTCTACTAGGAAGTAGGAACAAATTAGTCCTTCTATTTGAATGAATCACAGATTAATTTGTCACCCGCATAAAATTGTTAGAAACTAATTTGTTTTCCATATATAAAATATCAGAGACTAATATGAAAATATTATTTTTTGGCAGAACTAAGTTGGGCCACAAAGAAAAAATTGTGAGAAATTAAATTTGGTATTCACTCATAAATGCTTTAATTAGTAACAACTATTTAAAACTGTAGTAGCTAAATTGTATATTGTTTTTTACTAAATTAAAAATGATATAATGGACATATATCTTTCATTTATTTAGTTGTTTTAATAAATATTTCATTTATTTGTTATAAAATTAATTGTACGGTAAGATCGTAATACTCACAGAAATTTACATATATCTCCTACTTCAACGTTTGGAGAAAACAAATCTTACTCATACATTTTATATAAAATAACATATGTAAATAACTAAACTTTTATGTATTATTCACAAGTTTGTTAAGGTAGTTTATAGAAAAATAAATGATACAATTTTCGTTAATAAGAACTTATAAATTGAAATAAAAACTTATATATTTGCATAAACTATTTCTCATACGTTAAAAAATAAGTTAATTCTTCTTTTAATTTATTGACAATGAGATTCATCATTCTTATTATTATCACATGTAGCATTCTCATTATATATATTTATATAAAATCAAACAAAGTAGCAATCATTTTTATTCTTTCAATTTTCCACTTAGTATCTAGTATAAAAGGGGAAAATAAAGTAGCAATATTTTTATACATTAAATTTAAAGATAACACAATAACACAAAGCTTGCTATTCAATTTGAGGCGTTGACATAGTTTGAAATGTTGCATTTTCTTTAATCATTGTTTCCGCAAAGTTTTTTGGATCATTTTTTCTTGTGCTTTCTCCAATCTCTGAATAGAAAGTCAACGCATTATCAACCAATGTTTCATCAATAGGCTCTCCTGCTCGTTTCCGATTGATCTAGTATGAAGATAAAAAAATTCATTATAGAGAAAAATCAAATTAGATTCTAAATAGTTATAATGAACTAATATATAAATTGATTCTAAATAACAGAGAAATGGAAAATAGAAAATACCATAGTTAATATTGCTTCCATTATTTGTCTATGCATCTCATCATATACCTAAGATAAATAAAATGAAGTAAATTTTGAGTTAAAAAAGGAAGAAAAGAGGAAAGCAAAATAAAAATTAGGAATTTTTTCTGTAGTGTAACATTTAAGAGGAATTTCATCGTCACCAACCAAGTAATAGAAGGATAAGAAGCCAGTTTCTTCAAGAGAAGGAAGTCCCTGTTTACGGATATGAAATCTATGAAGATGACGAAAAATACTTGAGAGTAACTTGGTCATAATTTTATGATTTGGCCATCTTTCAAGCAGTTCTCTCAACAAGATTTCATCTTTCTTTTAGTGATAGGAAAATAACATCAGTTTTGTTAATACCTATACTATTGGCCATTGGGTGTGCACAGAGATTAGTTAATAAGCTACATGCACAAGCCTATAACTTGTAAGCAAGTAGCATCATATAATGGACCGAGATTCACTGCAGTCAAAAGAAATTGACTGCAATGCATTCAAGCATATATAGACTGTTTGTTCAAGATCAGACAGCTCAGATATCAAATTTTATAATTAAAATTGATTTTAAAATTTGAACTGTCTAATCTTGATCGGAAGACCCAAATTCACTTACTGCATGCGGTCAACTGCACAGAACACAATTAGTTCAAATGTTTAATAACAATATGATTGCCAAATGTTGAACAATGTTACTCACAGTTGATTTTATGTACTCGTCAAATGTTTCCTTATACTTTTCGTACAGTTGTTCGGAATAGTTATGAGGAGGCTTTTGAGTACACATTACGTAAATGGTCCTGCATTACGATTTAAGAAAGAAAACACAATGACCAAAAGGAATACAAAACAATGTTGTAAAATAGCCACTATATGATCACTAGAGCGCAGCGGAACTTAGAAATTACATGTCGTTGCGCAATTACACAATTTAAGCGTCATTTTGGCAAACTCAATAAGTTAACTTATAGTTCATAGAGTATATAGCTTATAAGTCTATATGACTAAAAATTACCTGTTTCGTACCTTATTGTTATTTGATTATATATTATTTTGATAAACTAATTCATACAACTTATAACTTGTCAATTTTTCACTCAATTTTACCCTTATTATGTTAATTGAAAAATATTAAATATTAAGTAAACATATACTTTTAAAGTCATTTCATATATATGCTAATTAATTAGTCTTACCAAATACTACAAATTTAATAAGGTAAATTAGCAGCTGTGACCTATAAATTCATCGTAAAAGTTAACTTAAATTATCTTATTAATTAGTTATCCACTATTTTTTATTAGAGCGTAATACAAAACCAAACAGAGTCTAATACAAAATATTGTCAAAATTGGCAGAAAATTGATCAAGCTAGTATTCTAGTATAATAATCTGAAGGATGGAAACGTACGTAAAAAGCTGTGGGAAATGGTCAGGGGAGGTGAAGTGAGGATTGGGCAAATCTTGAACAAGTTTGTGAATGCCTTTATGCATAAAATCCCATCCTTCTTTAAAAGTGATAATCTTCTGTTTACTGTTAATTTGACATGTTGGCGAATTGTGAAATATATACCAAAATATCTGCAACCAAAATTAATGTTTACAAATAAATTAAGTAGGATAGATATTGATCAAAAGAAATTCGCAAGAACATAAAAAAATAGAATTGAGGAGAATGAAGGCGTTTGATGAAGATACTCATACTAGTAGTAGTTGTTTGTTTTGACTGGTCTTTGGTCAATATTTGATATTTTCTTTAGTCTTCATTTTTATTTTTATTTTTTCACAAAAGAAGGACCAAGTTTTTAATCTTTTATTCATTTAGAGTGTGTTTAGATGATGAAATGAAACTGGGACCCTTAAAAGTCCAATTTTATTCTAAAAAATTATGAAATACAATTTATATATATACTTGATACAACACAAATACGATATGGATATGGATATGGATATGGATACAACGATACAGAAAAATTTTAAAATGTAGGAAATGATGAAATTAAAATACTCTAATAAAATATTAAATTTAAAATTAAATATATAAATGGAAAATATATAAATATAACTAAAATTGATGATAAAGAAAACACAAAATTGAAGTGGCAGGAAAAATGCGCGGGCGGAAAGTGTTCGCTAGATACTAAAGTCGCCACCGAAGTTTTATTTTTGAAAAGAGGAACGTCAATAAACCCCTTTCGAGAACGAGAACATGGCCATCGTGACCAAATTTCGGGTTTGGGAGTCGGTCATGCGAGGGGAAAATATTAGCACCCTTCACATCTGTTATATCCAACGGGAACCGTTAATTAGTTTAGCGCTTATTTAGGTGTTAGTTTTATGTTTGTTTATTATTATTACGAAAAATGTTTGTAACGATCAAAAGAGAAAGAAAATGATTTAAAGACCAAAAAAAAAATATTTATTAGTGTGCTTGACAAGAGTTTAGTAGGCCCCTACTTATCTTTCGGTGCAATGGAGAAATCAAAACTACGTAGTTATTTGTAAAAAATATTTGTGTGTTGGTGGATTTTATTTATGAAAATAGTTTGGCCGCGCTTGGGCGAAGAAATTTGTTTGGTTGATCGCACTTAGGCGCAGAAATTTGCTTGGGAAAAAAAAGGTGGACTCACACATGAGTGATGGTATCCGTAGAAAAAATTAAACACACTTGAGCGTGAAAAACTTTAAAGTTTGGTGGAGTTGAGATTGATTTTAGATGGAGGACGAATATTTGACGAAAAATGAAGTGTCTACCTCGTTTTCGAATATTCGGGGAAGCGTCGAGTGTCCACCCGATTTTTCCCTTTTTCACTCGCACGGAAAATTGTTTTATTATTTTTTGTATTTTGGACATAAGAAATAAAATTACTATATATATATTTGAGATTAACACTGAAAAATTAATCAAACATATCTTGGTATTTTGGGTTACATTTAAACATGAGATGAACATAAAATGATATGATTATTTTATGTGAGTGGATATTTATTTTTTTGAGTGGGTAATTTTTTAAATAAAAAAATAAAGAAATTAAAATAGTAAGGTTAAAATTGGAATAAAAAGTAAAAAACTATAAGCTCAAACGCTACTTGAAATAACATCTGAAAAAAAAAACTATAAGCTAGTAAAAAAAGTTTGTTACCAAATACCTCTAATTTTATGAAACAAGTTTATAGGCTAATAAAATAAGCTATAAACTAAGCTTATTTGCGTTACCAAAACATATCCTTACTTATCTAGTCTAGTAGTCTACTATAGAAAATGAAAATAAAGTAGCAATAGTTTTTAGACATTCAATTTAAAGAAATAAAAAAGGAAAATAAAGTACCAAACTATATTATACTTCCAATGTAAATATACTAAAACTTGCTTTCTAATTTCAAGCCCCCTGCATGATTGCATTGATCTCTTTAATCATTGTTTCTGCAAAGTTTTTTAGTTCGTTATTTTTTAGTTTTTCTCCAATCTCTGAGTAGAATGTCAACATGTTATTAAACAATTTTTCATCAATAGATTCTCCTGCTCGATTCCGATCAATCTAAAAACCACGAAAAAAAAAGACAAAATATCCATCAAGGAAAAGATCATATGAATATCACAGATTCAAACATAAATGAAGATTAAGGATATATGAATATGGCAAGTTTAGAAGATAGTATTAAATAAAATTAGAGAGAGAGAGAGAGAGAGAGAGAATACCATAGCTAATATTGCATTCTTTACTTGTGTTTCCATCTCATCATAAATCTAAGATAAATAAAATGAAATAAACTCAATTAAAAAAAAGGGAGAAAGGAGGAAAGCAAAATAAAATTAGGAAAAGAAAAACTTTAGTGTAACATTTCAAATTTTCAAACCAACCAAGGAATAGAAGGATAAATAGCCGACTTCTTCAAGAGAAAGAATTTCCTGTCTTTGGGTAAAATATATATCAAGGTGACCAAAAAATTTAAAAAGATATTTGATCATAATTTTGTGATTTGACCATCTTTCAAACAATTCTTTTAACAGGGGTTCATCTTTCTTTTTTCGCAAGGATGGCAGAACCTATTGATAATAAAATCACATTAGTCTTGTTCATCAAGTTAGTGTACAAGTTTACAAAGCTTATAAGGCAATATATAGAGGATGAAAATAATTTCAGTGATTGAACTAGATTTTAGTGAATTATAAATTGAATGCATAACATGTTGACAAATGTCAAAATTGAATAATGGAATGCATAACTAGATTTTAATTAGAGGATGAAAAGAGTGTTACTCACAGTTGATGTGATGTAGTCTTTAAATGTTTCCTTGTACTGTTCATACAGTTTATTGGAATAGTCATGAGGAGCTTTTTGAGTGCACATATTGTGGACATTCCTGCATTGCAATTTAAGAAAGAAAAACATTGGCCAAAAGATATATAGATTAAAGGTGTTGTGAAATTGCTGCTTGGACAATTCACAACATTGTTGTATTATTATTAAATAGCATTTTCTATTATTATTAAATATTGCCACATAAAATTCTTCTTTTTCTTATAAAAAAAATTCTTACTAAATAGCATTTTCTATAATAATATAATATATATAATAATAATTACAGTATTATCATAGGAGGGATTGTGGTTCCGATCACGGATTTTTCAGTTCTTGTCACTTATAATATATGAGTCTAACCACTAAAACTAGACTATTAGATTCAAATCTAAAAAGTAAAAAATAAAAAATAATCAACCCTATGAAAACAAAAACACACAAAAATCATGCATCTATGAAGTACGGACACATATAAATGAACACCGAATATATATATATATATATAACTGATTAGATGATAATTTAAAAAATGTGACATATGTTAATCGAAATAATCATGTTTGTCGGTGTGGGACACTGACATGTGACTGATACCGACATGTGCCAGACACGAAAACATAAATATTTTGAAAAATGTATGTAAGTATGTTCTTCATAGTGTATGGCATATTACGTACGTATATAACATTGAACAATCTTCGGACGTAAAGCGAGGGTTGGGCAAGCTTTGTAGAAGCTTCTTAATGCCCTTATTCTGTATATAATCCCACCCTTCATCATAGCTAATAATCGACCAGTCAATGTTTGACATGTTATAGAATTTGAGAAAAGTAGCAAAACCCTACACTCAAATATATACGAATAATTAGGATATAGCTATTTTATCCAAGTGGGAAAAAAATTCCAAAAAAATAAAAAATAAAAGAGATAAGTGGAAGGGTGAACCTTGGGGTGAATGGAAACGGAGAGAGAAGAACGTTTGAAGAAGAAGAAGAAAGACTGCAATGCAAAATCAAGTACTACCTTTATTGTTTTTTATTTGATTTTGATCAATTATTTATACGAGTAATAAATAAATTAGAAAAACTGAAAACATAGTATTTTTCTCAAGGCTAAAACCATATAAATTGGGAGCGGATTTTTAATTTTTATAACAAATCAAGGAGTGGATATTTTCAAACTTATCTTCTTTTTTAATGTTTTTCTATAGGATGTTGTCAAAATATAAAATCTTTTTTTGGACACTATAAAAAAAATATGTATCGTGTCTTTGATTCGTACAACTAATTAGATGTTGTAAAATCCAAATTTAAAAATATTTGAAGGAACCGTTTGAGTTAATTGATTTCAAACTTTTTTACTTCAAAAAAAAAAAGGTTAGGCTAAACAGATTTTTAATTAGTTTTTTTTTTTGACAAAAGATTTTCAATTAGTTATTGATAGAAAAAAGTTGTTTAATTTTTATGAATAAAATACATAGACAAAAGACTTTTGAAATTAAAAAAACAACAATTATCAAACAACTTTAGTTTTAGCATATTGTAAATGGATTAATAGATTTTTTCAATGAGTAGAAGATATCTTTGATTCATACATTACAGTGCAAATCATTCAATAAAAACCCAGTTTCATACTTTATTGAATGATGATTATACAAGAGGCAAAACAGAAAATACAAAGGGAAATAAGAGTTGAGATAACTAATATCATATTACTGTGACAGTATAAAATAACACAAGCTGGTCATAGCTGAAAATTGGCATTAGACAAACAAGTTGAGCTTGTAATTTCTCAAGGACAATGTGACAATCTGATGCTATATGTTAAGTTTTGGAGAGCAAAATATATGAAAGGTAAAGTATTGTCCAAAAATAAAAATATTGCAAGTATATACAATCAAACAAAGTAGCAATTGTAGAATCGTTTTTATTGTTTCAATATTCCACTAGTATAGCATAGTATAAAAAGGGAATATAAAGTAGCATTCAATTTTATACTTTCAATTTAAAGATAGCAAAATTTGCTATCAAATTTGAAGCCTAGACATAGCATAGAATGCTGCATTTTCTTTAATCATTGTTTCTGCAAAGTGTTTTGGTTCTTCTTTTCTTGTGATTTCTCCAATCTCTAAGTAGAATGTCAATGCCTTATTAACCAATGTTTCGTCAATAGGCTCTCCCACTCGTTTCCGATCAATCTGTACCAGTAAATGAAAAGAAATCCATTACAGAGAAAAATCAATTGAAAATCACATATTCAACCAAATGACTAGTTTTTCTGCTGCTCAACTACATGTCTATCAGAGAAACATAAAGCATCATTAAAGAAACTAAGGCTTAGTGAAATCATTTTTCACCAATGCAAGTGTAACACCAGTATAAGATAGTTGAAAAACAAAGGTATCTCTTGGTTTGTCAATCCAAAAGTTCCCATCAATAGTTAATGAACTGATATATAAATTGATTATAAAGAACATAGTAGAAATGGAAAACAGAAAATACCATAGATAATATTGCATCCATTACTTGTCTATCCATCTCATTATACACCTGATAACAAAATGAAGTAGAACTTGAGTTAAAAAACGGAGAAAAGAGGAAAGCAAAATAAAATTAGGAAGAAAAAAATAAAAAACTGTAGTGTAACATTTCATAGGATCATCACCAACCAAGTGATAGAAGGATAAGAAGCCAATTTCTTCAAGAGAAGGAAGTCCCTTTCTTGGGATATGGTATCTATCAAGATAGTGAAAACACTTTGTGAGCCAAATAGTCATCGTTTTGTGATTTGACCATCTTCTGAGCAATTCTCTTAACAGGATTTCATCTTTCTTTTCTCGCAAAGATGGGAGAACCTAGTGATAAGAAATCATATTAGTTTCAATCATATCAATGGTTTACTTTACCTTCCATCTCTGAAGCACTGGTACGGCGAAAATGAAAAACACCAGTACCGGGTGCTGTAGCGGTATGGGTACTGTAAGTACCTGTTTTTTTTTAAAAAAAATCATTTCGGTACGGAATGGATGCAGGCGCGGTACAGAACAGTACTGTAGACGCGTTTTTTATTTATAATGGGCCGGTTTCCAATAAAATACATACATTTAGGTTTTTTTATTATAAAAGTTGTACGCATGTACCAAGTACAACCCTTATTTACACTAGAGTTCACCTGCTCTGCTACTCAAAAGAGTCAAAATTGTCTTGTCTTATGTGCCTTATTGAAGATAGTAGCTACTGGAATGAGTTTAACAGGAAATGTCACTGGTTGCATGGCAGAAGAACAAAACAATGATTTTCATCGATGTCGTGGTAACCAGAGAATGTCTTCTTTGTTTGTTGAAGAAAATAACTATTCTGCTTTATTTCATTCTGGTGCCAACAACTTGTTGGCTTTCTGGTTGTATTTAGTCGTAAGCTCCTACTTTGTATTGAACAAAAAGGTCAATTTTTTCGGTAGTTGCCGTGTATAACCTGAAGATAAGGTTTCTTTATCAAACAAAAGCATTTCAAATGAAAGAACATACAATGTCAGTAATGCACTTTGCTACACTTATCTTCAGGTAGCAAAGTGCATCATTGACATTGTCTGTTTTTTCATTTGGAATGCTTATGTTGGATAAAGAAACCTTATCTTTAGGTTTTACATGACAACTGCTGAAAAAAATAGACTTTTTTGTTCAATAGAAAGTAGGAGCTTACAACTAAATACAACCAGAAAACCAGAATAAAATAAAGCAAAATAGTCATTTTCTTCGACAAACAAAGAAGACGTTCTCCGATTACCACGACATCGATGAAAATCATTGTTTTGTTCTTTTGCCATGCATCCTGTGACATTTCATGTTAAACTCATTCCAGTAGCTATCATCTTCAATAAGGCACAACAGAAAACACGAGACAGCTTTGACTCCTTTGAGTAATAGAGTAGGCACAACAGAAATCTGCAGCAAATCTAGTAGCAATGTTTGAAAACGATGATGAAGAAGAAAAAGGAGAAAGACGGCAACATGCAGAACAAGTGAAAAACCTATGTCGTGTTTTGATCTTACAATAACAAAAAGGCGCTATTTATTTGTAGGTTTTTTTTATTTGACCAACGGGTATTTATTTATGGGCTTTTTAATTGGGCAAATCATTATATTGAGAGATTTACTTTTCGCGCCCCCTGAATCTCACACGCACCCCTTGAATTTCCAACATTACCCCTCTTGTTATGTAGGAAGCGAGTGTGTAAATAGCAAAAGTTAAGGGTGGAAAAATAGTTCGCTGTCTAGGATGCAAACTCAAGGGGGTGCCAAAGCTGGAAAATAATAGTTCGCTGTCTAGAATGCAAACTCAAGGGGGTGTCAAAGCTGGAAAAAAATAGTTCGCTAGCGAACCTTATAAAATTTGATATTTTTGAATTTTCTGCTTCCTTATAAAATTTGATATTTTTGAATTTTCTGCTTCCTTCGCCCCCTATTTTATAAGGTTTGCATTCTAGACAGCGAACTATTTTTTCTAGCTTTGCACCCCTTGAGTTCGTTACTTAAGTAGCGAGGGGGATAATATTGGAAATCTCGCGGGTGCGTGTGAGATTTAGGGAGTGTTGGGGGTGCGAAAACTAAATCTCTTATTTTGATACACTTTGGGACTGAGGATCCGTTTCAATTAGTTTATTTTTTAGCTTATGCAAACAGCTTATACAATATAAATTAGGTTTTATGTTATTTTACAATTTCACACTAGTGAAAATTGTATTTTTATAAGCTATTTTATCATAAACTACCTTGACAAAATTATAATAATATATAAAAATTGTATAAGTTGTTTGCATAAGATAAAAAATAAGCTAATACAAAAAGACCTTAATTTGACTACGAATTACACGATCGAGACCAAAATGGTAGTTTGTTCCTTTTTTATTTGAACATAATCTTCCATGACCTTCTCATCTTATGGGTGATATCTTTTTATACTGTAAAGTTTATCAAAAAATATTTTTCATTAGTATTGTTTTTAGGGTGAGCAATGCAAGAGAACGAAGAGCACTCACAATGAGTCTTCTTACAATTATATATGGCATTTGTAATTTTATTTTATAGTTAAAAGCATTAAACCTCTTTTGGGCTTAGGCGCTTTTTATTAAAAAAAAGAGTATAGAACCTACTAAATGTTTGCCAAGTAATATAAAAGATATTGAATTTCACAGGGATTGTGATTGATTTAAAACAAAACAACTAAATTATTTCTTAGGAGAAAATAAAGAACAATTGGGGGGATTTCATAGCATATGATTAACAATTAAAAGTAAAAGGTTTAAGTTCAACAATTAGCGAAAACGATTGTATAACTCACTATTTTACACTATAACCCCCCAATCTCTTAGTCCAATTGAATAGTTAAAATAGGCAAACATATAATGTTAAACCATAAGTCACAACTTCTAATTCCCTATCTCTAGATCAATTACAAGGTTGAACAATCAATTTAGGTCCAATTCATACAATTAATCTCTTAATCAATATGAATCTCAAATCATACATGAACATTCATCAATGCACGTAAAGCACTAGACACAAATATTAATTGAATTAAGCTAAAGAGTATTAGAACAAAAACCTAACATATGAAACTCGTAGATTCATACAAGTTCATCATTACAAAACCCAATCTAAAGATACTTAGAAATTCATAGTTACAAAAGATCCAAGTCTTTCTATCCATGATTCCAAGCTCCAAATTATGCTTCCAAGACCCAATTTTGTGCCAAAGTTCGTAACCTCTTCATTGAGGACAAACCTCTCTTTTTATAGAGAAAGAAAATGGGTTTCAGTTCGCCTCCCGTTAAACTTGACAAAAAAAAACTCAAAATTTGGGCCAAAGTTTGTGTCCCACGAACTAAGTTCGCCTCCCGCTAACTTGGCAGAAAAGCCTTAAAACTTTCCTTTCTTTGTTGCTTTCTTGTCATAAAAGTCAACTCAATTTCTCATGCATTCTTCCACTAATCTTTAGCTAAAAACACTCAAATTACCTCATAAACTATCTTGAATTTGGTCACAATTTGCATGTAATAACAGGAGTTATCATGCGGCCCAACAAAAAACTACAAAAATTAAACTATTATTGGTGGGGTGCGCTAGCCCGTGCAATAGTGCAACACATAGGCGACACTCGAAAAGTCCAATAGCAAGCTATTGTAGCAACTTCTCCCCCTCAAAAAAGTAATTTAATATCGTTTGACCCATGGGCCACATATCAGATATTAAACTGATAAGAACAGATACTACACTTGATCTTAGCCAAAAGGCCGAGAAAGGTATGAGTTAAATTATGGCCTTGTAGCTGCTTTTATATCTAACATGTATTCACTTCCTTTCTAGAGTGCCCGATGTGGGACTTATATTCAACACCTTAGCTAGAACTCACTGAGATAACATAACACATGTGTTAAGTTATTATCCCAACTAAGAGCAGTTTAAAAGGTTACGTTTATAAATTCTTATACGCTACAAATTTCTTTATAACTAAAAATCATAATCACAATCATACACATCTGAGAGAAATTGGCTTCATAGATGAAATTTAGTCCAAAAAAAAAAAAGGCTTAAACATCATTTTCGTCCTTGTATGTTCATAAATTTTTGGTTTTAGTCCCTGTATCTTTTTTTGTTGCAAATTAGTCCCTGCATGTGCAAATCTTTTTTATTTTAGTCCCTATAACTAAAATCCGCAGGAAAATCTGCAGAAAAACTTACTGGTTTCTTGCGGATTTTCCTGCGGATTTTAGTTTTAAGAGACTAAAATCAAAAGATTTGAACATACAGGGACTAATTTGCAACAAAAAAAGATACAAGGACTAAAACCAAAAAATCGCGAACTTACAGGGACGAAAATGATGATTAAGCCAAAAGAAGATGAAAGTTAGAAAGAAAAGAAAGTATTCTGCTCAAAAGCTTGGTATGCAGAGATGATATACTAATAGAGATTTTCTTTCTTTGTTGCATTTTTTCTTCTATACAAGAAAGAAGAAAGACAATACTAATGTATATGTAAATCAGATTCCATTTCTATAGCTACTGTGATTCCGCGTTGGAAGGAAAAGAAGCATTCTTTATGGTCAAATTTGAACTTTACAAATTCTTGCTTATATTGAGTTTTGCTTCCACCAACATCATCTATTGTGTCAAAGCAATTAGCTTTGAAGAATTAGAAATTTCCACCATTTTCAAGATCTAAACTAAGTCATTGTTGCAATTTATTAGTCCTAACTCCTAATGGCTAATGCTCGAGTTCACAATCTAGTTAGTACTTAATCAAATATTTGAAAGAATCTAACTAGTTATGATATTGTTGTTGGTTAATCCATAATAAACTTTATGAAAATACTCGCAGTTCAATACTCACATAAGCTTTAAGCTATGTCTTTAGTAAAGATCTGAACCAAGATTAATACAAATCAAATGTCCTGAACTTGTGAAATGATTCATGAATATCATGTCTCCAATTAAAGTAGTCTGGAATCATACAACTCTGAGGCCATCCACAAATATTACAAGAATTTTATTGTGTGTAAAATGCTTGTAAAATTGGTGATAACTGATAAGGATCACAAAGGGAATTGACTTGTGAGTTATGATTCTTATACACCACAAAAAATAAAATCTCCTAAACATTATCATCTGAATCTTGTGAGGTAATTTCCCCAATTATCAATTCACATAATATTGGTGAAGTTATTTTAGGATTCAGAACAAAGAGTTTTTTCCTTGTTACATTTTCTTCTTTACAAGAAAGAACAAAAAAATACTGATGTATATGTAAATCAGATACCATTTTTGTAGTTATTGTGATACAGCGATGAGAGGAAAAGAAGCATTCTTAATGGTAAAATTTGAAAGTGTCAAATACTTGCTTGCATTAGTACATTTTTCTTTTCAAGAAACACTCCACCCTTAACCATCATTTTTATACTAACACCCCTCAACTTCTGATTTGATGAAGTAGCAATCATTTTTACACTTTCAATTTAAAGATAGCAAAAGTTGCTATCAAATTTGAAGCCTTGACATATTACAACATGCTGCATTTTCTTTCATCATTGTTTCTGCAAAGTGTTTTGGATCATTGTTTCTTGTGCTTTCTCCAATCTCTGAGTAGAAACTCAATGCACCATTAACCAATGTTTCATCAATAGGCTCTCCTGCACATTTCCGATCAATCTGGATACCAAGAAATGAAGATACAAAATCATTACACGGAAAAATCAATTGAAAATCACAGATTCAAACAAATGACTATCATGGATTGATGAATACAGCAGCAGTTTTAAGATAATTAAATGACTAGTTTTACTACTACTCAAGTACATAACTATCAGAGAGACGTAAAACATAATCAAAGAAATTAAGGCTTAGTAGTGAAGCCATATTAGATAGTTGACAAACAGAGTAAACTGTCCCTTGGTTTGTTAATCCAAAAAAGTTCTCATCAATAATTATAATGAACTGATAAATAAATTGATTATAAATAACATAGAATTGGAAAACTGAGAATACCATAGCTAATATTGCATCCATTACTTGTCTATGTATCCCATCATATACCTGAGATAAATAAAAAGAAGTAAAGCTAGAGTTAAAAAGGGGAACAAAAGGAAAGCAGAAAATACTACGGAAAAAAAACCCATAGTGTAACATTTTAGAGGAATCTCATCACCAACCAAGTAATAGAAGGATAAGAAGCCAGTTTCTTCAAGAGAAGGAAGTCTCTGTTTTGGTGTATAGTATCTATCAAGATAACGAAAAAACTTTGAGAGCCAACAAGTCATAATTTTGTGATTTGACCATCTTTTGAGCAATTCCCTTAACAAGAGTTCATCTTTCTTTTCTTGCAAAGATGGCAGAACCTAGTGATAAGAAAATCATATTAGTTTTAATCATGTCAATGTTAAATACCTATGCTATTGGATCTTACTCGACCTTCCATATCTAGCAAAATCTGGATGATTGTTGCATGCGAGTAAGCAAACAACTGAGGTGTAGTAATAGATCATGTAAGACACCCAATCCAGTTCTAGACACCCAAGTTAAGACAATATACTACCCAAACCTTTGATAAGGGTAAGATCATGTTAAAGGTTTAAACCTGAGAGTCTACTTAATTGCAAGCCTTTACCTTCATCTTTCTCGCCATATTGATTGGCCAAACCTAAGAACAACTCTTTTCCATCAATCCCTACCTCTCCAATTTACTACATTCAATCCCTATATATATATATATAAAACTTCCTATAACATAACCTGAATATACAGTAAATACTTATTAAACAAATATAGCTTTTTAGTCTCACACACTAAGTTGAGTCTCGCAATTTGTATCAGAGATTAAATAGGTCTTCACTCTTAGGCTTTGTTTGCGAGTTTGGAGGGGAAGGAAGGGGAGGGCTTTGGAGGGAGAGAAATAGAGAGAAAATTAGAAAAATCTTTTACATTTTTTGAGAAAGTATTTTTTATAGAGAATGACAAATAAATACTTAAGATTAATATATTATGAATTTAAGAACATGATAACAACATTAATTAAATTTGAAGAATTCATATAAACCCTTCAAACCCCCCTCGAAACCCTCATCCAATACAATTTTTGAGTTCCTCCAAATTGGGGGGTTTTTGTGTTATGAAGAAAAAATAACTCTCCAAACTCCTTCCCTCCCAAACTTCTCTATTCCTTCCACTTGTTTCTTCCTTTTTTTCAAAACCATTCCCTCCCCTCCCCTCCAAACTCGCAAACAAAGCCTTAAGGTCATCATGTTTGGATAAACAGCTTAACTTACAATTTATAATATGAGCATTTATCAGGATGATAAGCGCGTATGTATGTATGAACTATTTCCATAACAAAAGTTAGAATAAAGTTAAATTGTTCTCGCATAAGCTATAAGAAACTAAAAACAACTTGTTATAAATATGCCATAAGCTATTAGGTTTTTATACTAGGTCTAACCGCATTTCATACTTGTTCGTGATCTAGTTGAATGCAGAGTATTCAAGAATGTGACTCACCGTTGATTTGATGTAGTCATCAAATGTTTCCTTATACTTTTCGTACAGTAATTCGGAATAATCATGAGGAGGTGTTTGAGTGCACATATTGTAGATGTTCCTACATTGCAATTTAAAATCAAATCAATTAAACCTAAAACCTAAAACCCTAAAATCAGATAATCTCAGTCTGAGGGATGAAAACGTACGAGTATAGCACAGTGTATTCTTCAGAAGTGAAACGCTCGGGAAAACCTTCTAGAATGTTCTTGAGTTTGTTGATTCCCTTCAGCATTAAATCCCATCCTTCTTCAAAGGTTGTAATCTTTGACATTCCTGAAATCAAATGTTTACAAAGAAGAGAAGAATCATAAATGTGAAAAAACAAAAGAAGTGAAAAGGTTCAAAGATTGAAATGGGAAAGGTGAATGAACCAACCTTGGGTGAATGAATCGGAGAAGGAGAATAATGACGCGCGCGCAAATGCAAAACGATGTGAAAACCCTACACTCACTCTATGTTGATTTTGATTTTGATCTTATCGAAGAACAAAACCGCGGTTATCATTGGGGTATTATGGGTATTTTAATTGGGAACTAATTTGTCATTTCCTTCTATTTTCTTGTTGAATTACTTTTTACCGCATAAGGCAGCGAACCAATTATCCATAACAGTTTAATGGATATGTTCTGTCGGTGTAAATTAGTTTTATACTGATATCCAATATTTGTCTATGTCATACAATTTAAGTGGATGTAGTGGAATAACTTGGCGGAATACACGATTGATATTGAATGACGATGTGCATAACTGCATATACTATTTTCTCTATCCGTAAATCACAGTTATTCATGTGTATGATTTGATAATTACTTTTTGAATTTAATTTGTGTGCACTGACCGTGTAACATTTTTTTATACATGCATTTAATCAAATCACAACATATAAGTATTTGTCCCCTATTTTGATTAGCTTAAATGCATTTTTTGTCCCCTATTTTATAAAATCTACAATTTTGGCCTCTATTTTTTTTCCAACAATTTTGGTCCTCCTATTTAAATATTAAGATATTTGGTCCTCTTCTTTTTAAGCTTCAATTCTGATGATGCGGCATTGCAATTTAATTGAATTTAAGATGTAAATGCATGAGTTTTGTTTGGCAAAATTTGTTTACCACAAAAGTAAATTGTGGTGAATTTTAGATTATTATTATTAAAAGCTTGATTAGATTCTTTGAATCTCTTCCTCTTCCTAATTTAAAATGAACCCAAACAGACTTATATTACAATTTCTTCTTTGTCAACACGATGAATAAATGAATTTGTTCAAACCATGGTTAGTGACTAAGAACACTTTAATATAAAAAATATATACTTTTTTTACTAAAAAAGAAATACTTGTATTAAATAATAATAATTTGAATACCATTCAAAAAAATAATTTGAATATTTAAATAAATTATAATTATTTGAAAATGATTTGTTTCCTTTTTTAAAATAGAAGATTAAATGCATTTTCATATAATGTTTGGAGGTGTACGCCATGTGTAAAGATTTTTTATACTATCAGTGTATAACTTTATTTTTTCTCAAATAATAACGGCTTGCGTTCAATTTCTTGTTAATGAATAGAAGGTCAAGTGATACATCCTTTTTTTTAAGGAAGGTCAAATCATACTTATTGGCTGTTTTTATAAAATAAATTTATACTGACATGATATGTATCGTTTAAACTCTACTGAGTAATTATTTTTATAATTTGGCTTATTTCAACTAGGAATGGACATCGGTCAGTTATGAGTGGGTTTGAGCTCTTAATATCCAATCCATCCCAATTATTTTCAAAAAATTTAAAAATAGAAAAAACAAAGCTGACATAAAACTTTGTAGTTAATAATAAATTAAACAAATGAGACATATATTCTTGCCAAAATAAACAAGACTAAGTTGCTTAGAAAAGTCTAAATAAATCCATAAATCATTCACGATTCATCCAAGTCATTAAGTTGACTTAGAATAGTTTAATACATTATGCGGTCATTCATGATTGGTTCAACTCTATTTTGCGAATTGGACTTTCACTTTGAGCCAAACATTAAATTCAATAAATCATTAACAGTAACATACAAAAGTCTCAACACATGAAAAAAAAATTTACATGAGTAGAAAATAATAATAATAATTGTTGGGGACAAGAAAACCAAGTAGCAAATCAACTAAAGCATGCCGATTGCATAGACTAACTAGGTAGCAGACCTCATCTAAACATAACAAGCAAAGCCACGAGACAAGAAAACCATGTCCCTTGACTAGTAATTGTTGGTGCTTGAGATTAGAAATGGAGGAAAACTATATTTCTTAGGTTTAGAGAAATTGGTAATTGATCAAGGAAGAAGCAAGTTTTATTGATTTCACACTCCAAACAAACAATTACAACAGCCAATATATAGGCTTCAAAACAAACTCAACAACCTACAACAAAGCTAACTAACTAATATAACCGTCAAAATTCGTTTCAGCTTTGCTTAGCCAGCATTTCCTAGCTTAGTCAAACAGGATGGTATTTTCACGCTTAGCCATAAATTATTCGCTAAGCCACGCAGACTAAAACACACAACTATGCTTTAGGCCCCGTTTGGCCCGACTTATTTTCTCCTTTTTTTTTTCTCCTTAAAAATAGTAAAGAAGGAAAAAATTGTGTTTGACTACACTTTTCTTTATTTTTTACCTCTTTACTCTATTTCTCTAATACTTTTAAGGAGAAATAGTGTCAAATTTAATTTTATACTTCTCTATTTCGTTTAAGCTGAAATAAAAAGTAAAAAATAACCCAGGCAGTATCAGCTTGAGCTTATCAACTACAGTCAAAATTCTTTACCACCCGCAGATAGACCAAAACAAATACCAAAGTCAAAACCACATGTATCAAATAAATGTGTTTCAAATCATGCAAATGAGACGTAACTGAGCAGTCAAAGCTGGGTTACACATCATAATGTTGATCATTAATTAGCAGCATTTGTAAATAGCGTGTAGCAATTAACATAGAGTAAATAGTAATTGACCAAAACATTACTGGCTTACACACACCAATATCACTTCATTTACTACTTTATTTGCAAAATTAATTTTACAATCAGTTAGCCTTATACAACAAAAGGCAACCTGTTCAACTTTGCAGGAACAACAAAATAATTGCTCTAGCTCAATCATTTGCACAATTCACCAGTTTACTTTCTAACAAGAACAATAATACTCTCCATATTTACCTAGTTCGCAATTCATTTCGGTACGAGTTCGAGTACGCGGTAGGTAACCTTGAAAGAATTTAGTACGTAGGAAGTATACATAGTCGGTACGCTATTTCGGTTCGTGTTACGTTCTAATATATTAATCGATAAGCTATGAATTAGAAAACTTATTTAATTAAAATAAAAACAAATTATATGATGGAAAATATTAACATCATCAGATTAGTGGGTTTGTAAAACAAATTAGTTTAAAGACCAAGAGATCTATCGATTTTTATTCGGTATTTAAGTTCGTCATTATATTAACATAAAAATTTATATATTGCATTTTTGTTTCTATTTTTTTGTTTTTAATCTTTCATGGTAGACATGATCATCTTTTCTGGATAAAACTTAGTGCATCTCTTTAAATGATTTTTGCATGATTCTTAACATAAAAACTATGAATTCCTCGAATTCATGATTTTCTCAAATTTGTTATATCAATAAAATATGAATTTTATGTTAAGAACCATATGAAAAGCACCTAAAGAAATGCACATAAGTTTTATCATTTTATTTTATAAAAGTTTGCCTAATCTTTTCATTTTTTCCCCACGCATCTTCTTTTATTAGGTTCTTCTATTTTTTTAAGTTGTTATAACTTCCTATTTTATTTTTGATAAGTTATTATATGTTAGATTATGTTACTATTTTTTCTGCATATCTTTTATCATAATTTTTATTCCTATTTTTATGCATATACTTTCTTTGGCCCATTTTATTTTGACTTTTTTACTCAATGAAAGAAGAAGCTAGGCCAAACAGATTTTCAAGATAGAAAAAAGTTGCTTAATTTTTATGAGTATAATACATAGATAAAATACTTTTGAAGATAAAAAACAACAATTACTGTTAGAAATAATATAAAACCATTGATATAGCCGATCCTAACAGCTTAAGCTTTTGGGATAATCGGTTATTTGACATGGTATCAGAGCCTCTATGACTAAGTGGTCTAGAGTTCGATCCTCGCTCCCCTTACTTTCTAATTAAAAAGTGGAATTTAAGCATATGGTATGATAGGTGGACCTATGCATTATCCATGTTTCAAGCCCAAGTGGGCTCTTGCGTGAGGGGGCGTGTTAGAAATAATATAAAATCATTGATATAGCTGATCCTAACAGCTTAAGCTTTTGGGATAATCGGTTATTTGACAATTACCAAACAGCTTTAGTTTTTTTTTTTAAAAAAAAAAACTCTTATTTTCACTTTTAGCTTTGATATACTTTTTAAGACCTAAAAAAGTCAGGCCAAGAGATACAATTTTCTTTCCTTTTTTTTTTGTTTTGTATTTTTTTTTTCTCTTTTTTTTTTATGATTTGTATTTTTGCTTCTTATTTTTTTATCGAGTCATTTCTTTATTATTTGGTACGTGTGTTTCTGCGAATTGGTTCACGAATTATGACGAACCAATATGTAAAAGTACCGTGAACCTATACGCGCAAACCAATTCGCACCTCGCCGACACTTTAGTGAATTGTGTAACTATGATACTCTCCAACCAGCTATATAGCAGACCTCATCTAAACAAAATAAGATAAGTCACACTGTAGCATCAATCATCACCAAAACATATTGTCATTGATGGGAATCAAAGCAAAACAAGGTCTGACAATTGAAAATCAATCAAAACCATTCAATGCAACAAAAGTTTGGAAAAATTAACAAACTGGAGACATATTGTCATTTGATGGGACTTAGAGCAAAATGAGAGTACTAGTTCTATCAGTGGATATACCACGTTGAGATTCTAAGTAAGCATATATATGTTTATCACTGGACATGGCAACATAGAACATCAATTGTACTCTAACAGAAAATCAATTTGTGGATCTGGAGACGATGCCACCAACTCTATTATGGTCTTCACATGAGCATCCTTTTTTATCTCCATTTTATGTGAGACTTTTACATCCTTCAAATCACCATTTTTAACTTTTTCCATTATCTTCTTATAAAAAAAACTGTAGTTTTAGACAATTAACAAATAGAGTTAGAAGTTTTAGACTAATGATGAAAAGATGACAGTCTTTTAAGCATACATAACATAATAAAATGATATAATTCAATGCACCTCAATGATTGCTCGGCAGTTGCTATCAGGTGTCAAAAGCAACGTTAGAGATGAAGGGAGGCAACTTGAAAGCAGAACATGGGCAAGCCACGAAAACATTGTCTAAAACAAAATCGTAAGGGAAGAAGACGATCAATACTCCGAAAATCAGCTACATTGGGAACAATTACGAGGATTGTGTGAATTGATTTAAAAGAGGAGCACGTGGCTCCCTTTTAATCTAGGCCGTTCAATTTAATCAAATGGCTGATATGTCTTCATCTCACTCTCATATAAGATTAGTCTTTCTCACTTGATACATCCTCTATATATATATATATAGGGAACATATCTAGTGAGAAAGAGTGTATTATATGAGAGTGAGAGGGTCAATTATCAGCTGATAGATTAAAAGAAACGGTTTAGATTAAAACATTCCACAAAAGTAATCGTGTGTCTTTGTTCCAACTGTTCATCTTCTTCTTCAAAACAAACAATGCTTCGTTGTTCTCTTTCTTTTCTTTGGTGACACCAAGCTAATCATCTTCAACAATGACTGTGATTGCACAACCAAAATTAGTAAAAAAAAAAAAAAGAAGAAAACTAATAATGAACTTAAAACAAAACACCGTGTACATGTAATTGCAATTTGCAACCAACTATATACACATACACAACTGGAGAATATGAAAAGGCTTATTTCAACACAGAGGCAAAGAATAAAAGATAGGAAAAGGGAGAAATCCATCACATGGATTGAGAAAGAAGTAGGGATTGAAATAGATTGATCTGAGTAAGAAAAATTGAGATTTGACACACCATGGCAGTGGCTAATAGAAGCAGATATGGGTTAGATTTAGACAATAGGGAAATAGATCTAGACGCGGCGGCCATGGTGGTCAAGGGAATGGCGAGTTTCATGAATACAGCGGCAGCCGTAGGCGGTGCGACGGTATCGGGGTTTTATCACCTAAAACGTAAATTTTTCTGCCAATTTTACCAAGACACAAGACAACAAAGGTGAGAGGGGCAACAATGCTATAAAAGTCCTGTTCGTTTCGATTATCTTGCATAATGATAGCAATTTTCATTGTCATGTCATCATGGTGTGGGTGGGAGAAGAAGAAAGTTATCTTTTCGGTGGCTCCCTGTACAGAAGAAGTGAAAAAATCCGGTGAAGAGACTGACCACATTAAATTTTTAATCTGAGCCGTGCCTTTTAATCTAAAGGCTGATAAGCCTTCCTCTCACTCTCATATAAGATAAGCTTTCTCACTTGATACATCCCCTATATATATATATATATATATGATGTATTGTTCTACTAACTGAACTAAACTCACACGGGATTATATTTGTACTATTTATTCGCAGTGTTTTTGGTTTTTTCTTCATTTATGATATCTCTCACTAAATATATTATATAGGGACCTGTTGTTAATTTCAAGTGGGATTCCTGATCCCAAAAATAGGATATAGAAGAGCAATACACAACTCTGAACTTTTTAAAGTTTGCTATTAAGACTTGCAACATTAAAAAAAATTAAAAAAAATGGAACTGTTCTGGACTTGATCTAAGGTTGGTCCAGTGTCGAGCACGGCCCAATTTACTAGGGAGTCAAAAACGGCCCAATAAAATCAAGCCCACTCAGTTAGAGTCAACATAAGTATTTAAGACGTGCTTCTCCGTCGAGGACACGTGGCAATCCGAGCCTATCCACTTTCTCCAATAAGTAGAATGGTTCACCCACGAGCGCCTCATCCCTATTTTCACGACACTCATCAACAAGCATGCACAATTAACAATTACTTTATCCATTCTCAAAATTAATTACATTTATTTCTCTAATAAAATTGAAAGATCTTCGTACATGTAATGAAGAAAAAAGAATTGAAAGATCTTTTAAATATTCTTTTGTTACAATTCAAAAAAATTTCAATATCATCCTCTAACACCTACCCGTTAAACCAAAAAAAAAAATCTAACGTTGAAAGAAAAATAGAATTTTAAATTGTGTGTATTTTTTGTTTTGTTCAAACGTGTATTTTACTAAGAAGCACAAACACTTTTTGAATTAGATATTTTCGGTGTCAGATACGCGTCAATATCAGACACCGGTACAACACCGACACTTATAATTCTATTGAAAATTGTATTTTTAATTATTTTTTTCAAATTATTATTAATATCAACGTGTAAGTTTCTATATTGTATTCGGTGTTCGTACTTCATAATATATTAGTGTTTTATTATATCCATAATATATTAAACATTTTCATGTCAAAATAAAGGCGTATACTATTAGTGTTTTAAACATATATCCATAATTGGGATATTTTTTTTCCTACCCCTACATTTAACCCTTTATCCCTACAAATATCCCCATTTTACCTCTTTTATAATTTTGGTTCACCTCAACATTTAATCAAAGTAACAAACCGAAAAACTTAAAAAAAAAAAAAAAAGAGTTTTGAAATTTAGCCACGATTTAGCCGTGGCTAAACTGCAAAATTTGAAGAAGAAACAAAAAACATAAAACACACAGTAAAAGTTGAAGAAGCTTCAATAGAGTTATGGTTTCCATCACAGCTCGTTTTCAACATTCTCATTATTGCTCTTCTTTTTGCTCCCACACCAATGAAATTCATCACAAGGAGAATCACAAATCCACTGAATCACGGTAAACAGAAGCAAATAAAAAATTAATGAAGCTTGTTCAATTCATTGTTGATTTTGATTCACGGGCTTTAAATTCTCTCGATTTTCATATCTTTGTAAATTGTTTAAGATTTTAGATTTTAATTTTTATTGTGATTTTTAATGATTAGAATGTGAATGTATTTGTCAAATGTTGATAGGATTGTGAATGAAGAAGACAAGTTGAAGATGCAGAGCTTGAAGAATTCATCAATGGCGGAAAGGTTAGTGTTGTTTATTTCTTTGCTACAACTAATTTTTGGAGTTTTTGTGATGGTTGATAGTAAAAGATTTGACTTATTCCCAATTCTATTTCTATGTTCCAAACATATCGTAATTCCAGAATTGGGAACAGGATTGAGAGAGAAATGATCAGATTTGATAGTTGAAGAAGAATTGAAATTTTCCAGATTCTGTTTTTAGCCACGGTTAACCGTGGCTAATTCTGTTCGAAAAGCTTTTTTTTAACTGTACCGGTTTGTAAATATTTTACCGGAATACTTGAAGGAAGTGTTTCGAAATTTTGCAACTGTGGCTAAAGTTCAAAACTCATTTTTTTAAGTTTTCCGGTTTGTAACTTTGATTAAATGTAAGGGTGAACCAAAATTATAAAAAGGATAAAATGGAAATATTGAATTGTTTGTAGGGGTAGAGGGTTAAATGTAGGGGTAGGAAAAAAAATTCCCCATAATTGACCGAACAAATGGAATGTTGATATTGTCTACATTGCTCATGATTGTTGGATCGAATAGGTCATGATTGAGAAGCTTAATTCACATCGAAGCTTATAATTTCATTGTTTGTACATGCTAATTTTTTTTTTCTAGACAAATTGTTGCTAACATTCAAATACGACCAGAATTGTTCATAATGGGCGATGCAATAAGCTTTGCATTCACCAACCTACTCTCGAGAAATAATCAAAGAAATATTTTAATTCCATTAAAGAAAGAAGCTGTAATTAATGTTTAATATTGAGAAGAAGAATGCAAATTTAATATTTTGTCAACTGTGTGTGCCTATTCTATGACATTTACAACACTTTCAATTCAAAAAATTGCACACCTTGAAGAAGAAGAAGAAAAAATATTGAAAATCGCATATAAATGGAGAAGATAAGAGAAAATTAGGAATGACCGACGAGTTGCAAACTTGTAGAGAGAAAAATAGAGGAAAACAACATGTTGATGCGTAGCAAGATTGTGACAAGTGCCGACGTGCATCGAAGATGGACTAGTAATGAATGCACTGTAACAGAGATTTGATACTTGATACAAATGAAGGATACACATGCAAATAAAGAATTTGATCGTTGGTACTTATGTATCATTATATCAACTTATCGATTGTCAACCATATCAAGTATTATTATATCAAAATTCTTACTTTATGATTCATCTTATCAACGGGAGGATAATTCTTTTCTTGGTGCTCCAAGAACCCTCTTCATCTTGTTCCTCCCTCCTCTTGCTTCTCTGAAACCACCCCTTTATTTTTCTAGCTTCATCTCTGTTGCTGTTTCCTTTGGATCAGCTTGGTAGTTTTCTCCCACTTGTGGATGGTTGCTGGTGTCTTTGTTCATCTTGTTCACCCTTTCTGTTACCCATTTCTCTCAACCCTTTGTTCTTACTCTCTGGTTTTTCATCAATGGAAACCCAAACACCCCATAGAATTAACTACACTGCTCCTTGCAGCCCCGGAATTATCATACCTGAAACCACATCCTTTGAATCTCACCAGCAGAACACCCATCAGAACACCTCTAATGCCAATTCCTCACAACCCAACCCCCTAGAAGACCTAGTTTCTTTGTCTACTCAGAAAATATCGTTGATGAAGGTGTCTCAGCCTGCAAAAAAAGTATCTTGGGTAAAATAATCACAGAAAAAACAATCCACATCAGTTCTATTCAAAATGGATTGGAAAAGATTTGGGGTTCCCCTCAAGGTTTGACAATTCAAGAAATTGATGGAGGAATCCTCCAATTTTTCATGAACCGTTCTATTGATCAAGAAAGAATCTTGATGAGAAATCCATGGATTTTCCGAAATTCTTGGTTAATTATCAAGGCTTGGGATAGGCAAACAGATCCAAACCTGGTGGATTTCAATCATGCCCCAATCTGGGTTCAACTATGGGGCTTACCCCCTCACTGTAAGACAAAGAAAATGGGTGAAAGCATTGGGAATTTTCTTGGGAAGGTGGAAGCTGCTGAATTCTATGAATACCCGGGGAAGAAGATGATAATAAAAGTGAAGGTAAGTATAAATGTCTATCAGCCAATTCAAACAGGGATACTAATTGGAAGCCATAAAGATGGTACAACTTGGATTGATTTTCGTTATGAGAATCTACCACAGGTGTGTTTCAAATGTGGTATTCTGGGCCATGATGAAAAACTATGCCAGAATGAACCTCAACAGATAGAAGGAAATGCACCTCTAGGTCCATGGATCCGCTCAAACCAGTTTGGGAGAAGAGTTATGGAAGAAAAAGATAAAAAATACTATAGCAACCCTTCAAAATCCAAAACTTTTGGTCAATTCAGCCCTCCAATTCCTGCCAGCATGCTAACTCAAATGCAGGCTATGAAAATTGCAGTGGAAGGTGGAGTTTCTCAATCCTCAAATGTTGAACAGCAAACAAGCCCTCAACATGAACAACAAGAGACAAGTGATGGCAAAAGTGTATGGCACAAAACCAGAAGAATCAATAATGCAACAGGCAAGGAAGCTATGGAGATAAGCAGCACTACAGAACATGGCAAAGAGGCCCAGAACAAATGAAAAGGGGGCAGAAACTGAAGGCAATCAAATGGCAGGACCTGCAGGACAGGCCAGCCAACAAGCATGAGGCTCATATCCTGGAACTGTCAAGGGTGTGGCAACCCTAAGACAGTAAGAGCTTTGAGGAAGCTCATTGCCAAGTACCAGCCAGATGTTGTTTTCCTTATGGAAACTAGACAGCTAAGTTCAAATTCTAGTTTTTTACAGTGTTTTAAGAATGACTATAACCTGAATATTGTTAATTGCATCACTACTGGTAGGGGTAAAGCTGGTGGCCTAGCTTTGCTCTGGAAAAAGTGTATTGTTGATCTTACTATAATGAATTGTGATTCTAACTATATTGACTGCAACATTAACTCTGATAATTTGCTTTGGCGTGCTACTGGCATCTATGGTTATCCTAATAATCACAATAAATTACTTACTTGTAATTTGATTTCTGATTTGGAGAACAATAACAATAATGATAATTGGCTTGTCTTTGGTGATTTTAATCTTGTTTTAAGTTCTGAGGAAAAAATGGGAGGTAATCCCATTGATTACAACCTCACTACTGCCTTCAGGAACACTCTTTATGACTGTAATCTCACGGATCTGGGGTACAAGGGAAACATTTTTACTTGGCATAACAGACAGCAGGAGTCTCATTATATTCAAGCTAGGCTTGATAGATTCTGTGCCACTAATGCTTGGCTGTACAGTTTCTCTAATTATGAAAATAATCACCTGCTTAGATATGGCTCCGACCATTGTCCTATTATGCTAGATTTTTCTACTAACCCCATTAGCAGATATCCTAATCTCAAAAAGATCAAGCGTTATGAGCGCATGTGGACTAGAGATGAGGAGCACATGCAAATTGTCCAACAGGCTTGGCATAACAACAATGTAAATTTGCAGGATAAATTACAAAACACTCTGGATTGCCTCTCTCACTGGGGAAAACAGAAGTTTGGAAACCTCCCAAATAGAATCAAAAGGTCTCAAGATGAGCTCCAACACCTAAACGAGCAGATGACACACAACAATCAGATGATACAGATCAGGGAGAAGGAGAAAGAGATAGATGAACTTCTCCAATGTGAAGAAATGTGGTGGCAACAAAGATCAAGGACCATGTGGCTGAAACATGGGGATAAAAATACAGCTTATTTCCATCAAAAGGCAGCCCAGAGGAAGAGGAAAAATAAAATTGATTCTATAACTGATAAGCAGGGCAACATCCAAACTAGCCATGACAAAATTGAAGAGACTCTTGTTACCCATTTCAAAGACCTATTCCAATCCCAGGAGACACACCACATCAATGACACTGTGGAAGTGGTTAAAAATACCATAACTGAGGATATGTACAACCACCTTAATACTGACTTTACTTGTGAGGAAGTCCTTTGTGCTATCAGGGATATGAAGGGGTTGGCAGCCCCGGGGCCTGATGGTCTACCTGCCCTCTTTTACCAAACTTATTGGGATATCGTTGGGCAAGATGTGACCAATGCTGCTCTCAATGTCCTAAATCACAGAGGGGATTCTAAACCTTACAATCACACTCACCTCTGCCTCATTCCAAAAAACAATAGTCCAACTCACCCTAGTGAATACAGACCTATAGCTCTTTGTAATGTCACCCAAAAAATCATCACCAAAACTATAGCCAACAGACTGAAGACTATCCTCCCTGACATTATCAGCCCAAATCAAAGTGCGTTTGTTCCAGGAAGGCTCATAACAGACAACACTCTGGTAGCCTATGAGATATTTCACTATTTCAACCACAGCACTAGTAAAAAAGGCTTCATGGGGGTTAAAACTGACATGGCAAAGGCATATGACAGGGTTGAATGAAATTTTTTACAAACAACTTTGGAAGTCATGGGGTTCCCGCATCAGCTCACAGATACTATTATAAATTGTGTCACAAGTGTTTCTTTCTCTATTTTGATAAATGGACAACCTTCTCAATCTTTCACTCCCCAGAGGGGCCTCAGACAGGGAGACCCCCTCTCCCCTTACTTATTCATTATTTGTGCTAATGTGCTTTCTAATCTCATTACTAAAGCCCAACAGTCTAAAGCTATCCATGGCATTAAAATAGCCCATGGAGCCCCTGAGATCAGTCATTTACTCTTTGCTTATGACAGCCTCTTTTTTTGTAGGGCAAACAAAGATGAAGCAAAGACAATACACAACATTCTTAGTACCTACCAGGAAGCTTCTGGACAGCTTGTAAACATGGAAAAATCAGAGATTGTGTTCAGCAAACATACCCCTAATAACACTCAGCAGGAGCTCCAAAACATTCTCCCTATGAAGAAAGTCACTCATTTTTCTAAATACCTTGGCATGCCAACACAAATGGGCAGATCTAAAAGACAAACTTTTGACTACATTCAAGACAAAATTTGGAAAAAGCTAAATGGGTGGAAAGAAAAGCATCTCTCCTTTGCTGGAAGAAGTACCCTTATTAAGGCTGTAGCCCAGGCTATACCCACCTATATCATGAGTTGTTTTTTGCTCCCTAAGAATCTATGTAGCCATATTGAGAAAATGGTGTGTAATTTCTGGTGGGGCAACAATCCCGACAAGAGGAAAATACACTGGGTAAAATGGAGCCAGATTTGCAAGAATAAAAGCAAAGGTGGTCTAGGGTATCGTGGGATAAGGGCTTTTAATGAAGCCCTCCTTGCTAAGCAAGGGTGGAAGTGCATCACCCAATCGGAGGCTCTCTTATCAAAAATGTACAAAGCAAAATATCATCCAAAAGATAACTTCCTGAATGCTAAACAAAGTCAAAACATGAGCTACACTTGGAGGAGCATTCTCAAAGCTAGCTGGGTTCTAAAGAAAGGAGGGCTATGGACAGTTGGCAATGGGGCGGACATTAACATATGGACTGATAACTGGCTTCCTGAGCAAGAAGGGTACAAAATCTGGTCTATAAAGAAGCCAACTTCCTCTCATGAGATGGTAAAAGATCTGATCCTTCCTATATCTAAATCTTGGGATAGCAGAATCATAACCCAACTCTTCTATCCGTTCGAGTCTCAACAGATTCTCAACATTCCTATTGTTGAACCTAACTCCCATGATGAATTCTGTTGGCCCAAGACAGATAATGGGGTTTATACGGTAAAATCTGGTTACCAAGCTATTCAAGAGTGGCATAAGACAACTAATGAGCCCTCAACTAGCAACAATAATGATAGCAACCCCGTTTGGAAAACCCTTTGGGCCCTGAAAATCCCCACTAAATTTATCCATCACATGTGGAGAATTCTCCACAATGCTCTCCCTGTCTGCAACAACCTCGCAAACAGAGGCATAAATTGTTGCCCTATTTGCCCCAGATGCAATCAGAAGTTTGAAGACACTAATCATGTTTTTAAGGAGTGTATGTAGTCCCAACAGGTGTGGTTCGCATCTCAGCTGAACATCAAAATGGAAAATCTGCCTGATACCTCTTTTAGTGATTGGATTATTAACATCATTCCTAAGTCTACCAAAACTTCTCTAGAACAAATATGTGCTATATCCTATCATTTGTGGAAAGCTAGAAACACGCTGATTTTTAATCAAAAGGACATACCCGTTTGGAAGATCCTGGAGCAAGCAAGTCAAAGCGTCTCAGAGTACCAATTCAACCTTGAGAAGAATCCCAGCCACGAAAGCACAAGCATCACTAGGATCAGTAACGAACCTAACTGGAAACCTCCTCCCGCGGGTGCCTTAAAAACCAACGTGGATGCTCACCAGCTTGGTGATGGCCGTTGGGGACTTGGGTGGCTCGTGAGGAACGAGGATGGACGGTGCCTCGGAGCTGAAACTAGGGTTGTTTGTGCGAGCAAGGCTGTCGACGCTGAAGTCATGGGTTTAGAAGCAGTGATCCAGAACCTCTCTCTGATTCCAAATCAAAGTATCATCATCGAAACAGATGCTAAAGTTGTTGTTGATGCGATCCAGAATGAGGTATACCCTAGATCGTATTGGGGAAGAAGAGCAAAGAAGATTGGGATTTTCCTGAAACAAAACCCTTTGTTGTCTGTTACCTGGATTAGGCGTAGTGGGAATAGAGTAGCCTGTAACAGCCCGGCGACCAGCCACACAGATGCTGAAGTCCCGTTGCTCGTTACCAGCTTAATCACTACCCCCCTTGTAGTGTTTTTGCCTCCGTAGTGATTCGAACCATGCACCCTGGGGATAAATACATGTTCAATGCAATCACTACTACCAATTGAGCTACCAGCTTAATCACTACCCCCCTTGTATTGTAAGACCCAAGATTTCTTTGTATAGTTGGTTTAAGGAATATTAGGGTTCGATGTGTTCGTGTGACGAAACATCGTGTAATTATTAGCTTTTGCTGTAATTGAGCCTGTTTAGTGCTCGTGCACTGTAATTGTACAGACTTTGGTTCTATGATCCTGTTGCTTGAATAAGAAGTTATATGTGGTTTTAGAATAATAAGTTTTGGATTATTCTTGTTTTTGGAAAAACGAGTAGGATTTTACCCGTCGTCGTAAAATCTTATTTCGTCTGTTTTAAGTGAGGTTTCGGATGGAAGTTTTATATATCTGCGCGAGTTAGGATATATTCTGAGATTAATTTTCTGAGGTATGGAAGAAAATTACAATCGCGGAAAAAGATTCGGCGATAAGTTTTGGAAATGTGAAACGTTAGACGTTCTTTCCGTAGGTTTTCTGTTTTGGTGAGTTTCGTTCGTCGCGGCGTGCGAGAGCTGAACGTGTGAGTGTTTCTATGAGGTATTGAGTTTTATCTCAAGTGGATTTGGTTTGGTTTGATCCAATGGCTAGGGTTTTGTCTTGGCATTTTGTTATTCTAGACTGTGCTCGGAAATTGGTTTTCTTTCCCGAGCCAGGTGTGCGAAGGTACTTGTCTGCAAATCGGCTTTCTGTGGTTATGTGTAATGGAGAACCGGAGATAGTTTCACTTGCTAGCTTAGGAGTGACTTCGGAGATTCGAATTGAGGAAATTCGTGTAGTTCAGGATTTCCAAGATATGTTCCCATCGGAGATTCCAGCTTTTCCTCCGTGTAGAGAGGTGGAATTCTTTATTGATTTGCAACCGGGTACGGGTCCGATTTCGGAATCAGCTTATCGGATGGCTCCAGCTGAGTTGGTAGAGTTGAAAAGTCAGATTGAGGAATTGTTAGGTAAAGGTTTCATAAGACCTAGTGTGTCGCCTTGGGGAGCACCGGTCTTATTGGTTAAAAAGAAGGATGGTAAATCTCGTCTGTGTGTGGATTATCGGAAGCTTAATAAGGTAACTATCAAGAACCGATATCCATTGCCACGAATCGATGATTTGATGGATCAGTTGAGGGGAGCCTCAGTTTTTTCCAAGATTAACTTGAAGTCTGGTTATCACCAGATAAGAGTGCGAGATGAGGATATTCAGAAAACGGCGTTTAGGACGCGATATGGGCATTATGAGTTTCTAGTGATGCCGGTTCATTTAAAAACTATTATGCGCACTTTGAGTGTTAGTTGAAAAAGAAAAAAAAAATAATGCCCTTTTTGGCTTTTGAAAAACGGGGTGTTACAATTTGGTATCAGAGCACGGCTTTAAATCTTCAAAGGGAAAGTGTATACTTGAGTCGTTAGTCCAGAGTCGGTTAGAACATAGCTAGAGTAGTGTCAGTTTTAGTGGTTGTTCGGTGTCGGGTTATGTGCCAGTAACCGTTGTATGAGATTTCTGTTGAGACTCAGAAATGTTTGGATAAGGAATCTAATCAGAATTGGTATTGTGCAGAATAGAATGCCTCCGAGAAGGGCACCTACAGCACCTATGACGGATAATGTTGTTATAAACCAGATGGCTTATGCCATGCATACGATGGCAGCGGCTGTGACTGCCCAGAGTCATGCTAAGGCGCAAAGGGATCTGGAAAAGCGCGAAAGGGAAATACTTGCGGCTGGATCTAGACTTCTTTCGAATTTCAACCACCAGACTCCTCCAAAGTTTAACGGAGAGGGAGGTCCGAAAACTGCTGATCTATGGCTCCAATCTGTGGAGAGGATATTCGGGGCAATTCATTGTCCGGAAGGAGAGAAGGTGGTCTTAGCTACCTATCAATTACTCGGGGGTTCTGAGTATTGGTGGAGGAACACCCGACTGATCATGGAGAATGTTCATGAAGAGTTAAGTTGGGAGAACTTCAAAAGGAGGTTCTTGGCCAAATACTTCCCTGAGACAGCTAGGGAAAGATATGGTGAAGAGTTCCTGAGGCTAAGGCAAGCGGGCATGAATGTTGAAGCATATGCCAAAAAGTTCGAATCACTATCCCGTTTCTTCCGCTTCTTTAGGGATGGGATAGATGAGGATTATATGTGCCGTAGATTCCAAGATGGATTGAGGTACGAGCTGCAGGATGCGGTTGTGCCGTTGGGTATTCGACAATTCCAGGTCTTGGTTGAAAAGTGCCAAGAGGTGGAAGACATGAAGAATAAGCGGGTGAACCGCCAAGGGAATTCTAATGCCGGAGGACCAAGTCGCACCAATGATCGTGGTTCGACTCAGAATAGTGGGAGGCAAGGGAGTAAGCCTTATAACCGTCCTCAGCACAGTAAAGGACCGGGCCGATCGGTGAATCAGGGAACCCGAGGAAAATCAGAGGGTAGTAAGGGGACTTGCTACAACTGTGGAGAAGCGGGGCATTTTTCTAATGAGTGCACGCAACCTAAGGTGGGAAACACCTGCTACAATTGCAAGAAACCGGGACACTTTGCTAGAGATTGCAGAGCCCCGAAGACTGGGCCGTCGGCAAATGTGGCACAAGGTTCACAGGGTGCCAGACCTGCGGCAAAGGCACGTGCTTACTGTATGGGCACTGAACTGAGTGGGCAGGCTAGCAATGCCATCCACGAGAGCTGTCACATCGCATGTAATTCTTTAACTGCTTTGATTGACACGGGGGCAACCCACTCATTCATATCTTTGGCATGTGCAAATCGTTTGAGTTTGAATGTTTCTGTGCTTCCGTTTGATTTGAATGTTTTGACTCCTGCTAAGGATTTGGTAGTGAATACTGCATGTTTGCATTGTTTGGTAGTAATCCAGAATAGGGATTTTCTGGTTAATTTGGTTTGTCTACCGCTTTTATCTCTCGAGATCATCCTCGGGATGGATTGGTTGTCTTATCATTATGTGATTCTAGACTGTGCTCGGAAATTGGTTTTCTTTCCCGAGCCAGGTGTGCGAAGGTACTTGTCTGCAAATCGGCTTTCTGTGGTTATGTGTAATGGAGAACCGGAGATAGTTTCACTTGCTAGCTTAGGAGTGACTTCGGAGATTCGAATTGAGGAAATTCGTGTAGTTCAGGATTTCCAAGATATGTTCCCATCGGAGATTCCAGCTTTTCCTCCGTGTAGAGAGGTGGAATTCTTTATTGATTTGCAACCGGGTACGGGTCCGATTTCGGAATCAGCTTATCGGATGGCTCCAGCTGAGTTGGTAGAGTTGAAAAGTCAGATTGAGGAATTGTTAGGTAAAGGTTTCATAAGACCTAGTGTGTCGCCTTGGGGAGCACCGGTCTTATTGGTTAAAAAGAAGGATGGTAAATCTCGTCTGTGTGTGGATTATCGGAAGCTTAATAAGGTAACTATCAAGAACCGATATCCATTGCCACGAATCGATGATTTGATGGATCAGTTGAGGGGAGCCTCAGTGTTTTCCAAGATTGACTTGAAGTCTGGTTATCACCAGATAAGAGTGCGAGATGAGGATATTCAGAAAACGGCGTTTAGGACGCGATATGGGCATTATGAGTTTCTAGTGATGCCGGTTCATTTAAAAACTATTATGCGCACTTTGAGTGTTAGTTGAAAAAAAAAAAAAATAATGCCCTTTTTGGCTTTTGAAAAACGGGGTGTTACATAGCCCATCAGTTAGCAAATTGGGCTGCAAAAGAGCCCAATAGAAAGTGGTCTAATATTCTACCTAGTCACATTGTAAATCATATCCAAAACGATATGATGCCTCCTTGAGTTTTCTATGAAATTTTTTGTTGCAAAAAAAAAAAAAATCTTACTTTATACTTGATACAATAATGCATACGCCCGAGAGAGAATAAAAGAGGACCGACAAAAATAAAAAAAATTGATATTATTATTTTTTGGACTTAATAGGCCCTAAAAATTATTTTGGGGCCCAAATTTTAGATTTACTTTTGAAACCTAGAACAACCACCCTTTTCGCTCTACCTCAAATACGCCCTGATCACTCTCCAGTGTTCCAACAATATAGCATGCAGGTACACTACATCGACACATGGCAATGACTTTTTTTTTTTAATTAAGCGAACTTGTTGGTAATACTAATAGTATATATATAGTGGCATAAAGTACAATTGTTCCATGTTATTACTATAATAATATATATAAACTCTTGTCATCAACCAGGTCATCATAGTAAATAAATACTACATGCTTTCATAATCTAATTTGGTGAGTGAATGACTCAATCTATATGACCTGGTACAATGAATCTAAAGAGCTTGTAAGCTCAATTTTTTTGGCTTCATTGCTTTGGAGTAATGTGTTGACTTCTTTGAATATAATTGTTAATTTGGTAGAATGTAACATGAGATTTATGATTAATGTAACATCTAGTGAAGATACTTATTAATAGTTGCTGATTAATACTTCAATGTTTGAAGAAACCCATTGGAAAGTGACTTTATACCACCTGTTTAGGTGATGATGGTGATGAAGGCTTTGGACATATAATAAAACAAAGAAGAATAAACAAGAACTTAATGGTTTTATAATAAGGTTAATTATAAAATAAAACAAGAAGAATAAACAAGAACTTAATGGTTTTAAACTACGGTCAGCAACCGCAACATAATAGTTTTAGAAGTCTCTGCAACAACATCTAACAATAATTTTGGCAACTGCATCAATTGTACTAATTTGTCCGCATTAGAACTCAAAATATATAAAAATTCGCAATGTAACCACAATTCCAATTTAGAATCATATATCTAATGAAAAATGAAACTTAATTAATCACATGGGATGCCAACCAACATGAAATCAAACTGTTTAATATAGATTGTTAGGAATCAATGCATGTAGCAATTTCCTAGATTCTTTTCTAAGAAACTCAGATCAAATGATACCTATATATGTCTTGTTGTGAACTTTGGTAGAAGAAGTCAATAAGATATGGATATATTATATACTCTGTTGTGAACAAAATTCAACACTTCAAATTCTAAAACACCAAGTCAAGGTAATAGAGCAAATTAACTAAAACATAGAGTGCAAATACCAAAATACATGTAATTAAGATTAAGATGTAAATTAACAACAAAACAAAACATCAATATTTCTAGTTTTTGAATCATGAAAGTTAAGACAAGAAAAGAAAACCATATAGCCCTTGATGATCCTTGTGTTAGAGGCTATTAATTAATTTCCTCTATCTTGAACATTATTATTATTATTATTTGGTGTTCTATCAACCTCTAATTCTCTATATCTATGCAAATACCTTCTCATTGGCTCAGCATAATCATCAAAACCAAGTGTAGCCAAAGCCCAACAAATATCATCACCATTCACTGTTTTTCTTCTTTCTTTCCTACATTTCTCTGATGCTTCACTTGTCACAAAGCTTATAAACTCTGACACACACTCTTGCATTGTTTCCTTTGATTCCTTTGAGATTTTTGCATTTTGAGGTAATATTTGCTTCATTATCCTCCCAACATTTGCTATTGGTAACAACCTATCTTGTTCCTTTATTATTCCACCATTTTCATTGTAATTAGAACAACTTCCTCCAACATTGTTATCCACCATTTCACTCTCTAGAATAAATTGGATTGAGAATTAATATTGAAGAATCAATCAATTAAGGTTAGATAGAATCTTATTATATATGTATAGATAGATTGATGTGTGTGAATATATATATACATGTGTAACACAAGTGCGCCTAGTCACACATTAATATAAGTATACAAATTAATATTATTAGTATAATGTTGTTTGATTAAAAAAAAGATTAGTATAATAATGTTGTGACTTGTATGTGTCTTGTTCAATGTGACATGAGAATGATGTTAATTAAGCCGGTCGGCTATGAAAATGTGGGGTCTGATTCAATTGGAGTGAAGAGTCACTAATTTTGTTACAAAATCCATACATCAAAGTAATTAATCTTGATTTGGATTAATTTCAATAATGGATGCTGAGATGGCTCTTGAGGCAGTTGAAATGAGTAAAAAAATAAGATATATCCTTTGGAAAGGTCTAACAATGCATGTAATTAAATTGATGGTACGTGTTAATGTAATTAAAGGTAGAATTATAGTAGAATTAGTATATCAACATCCACCTAAGTGACACTACCAATAAGATTACACCAGCATGTTTAAAGAAAAAATTGATGATGTGGAGTTTTGAGAATGAGGGTTATATAATTACATTTAATTTATGTCTACTATATAGGTGTAATCTTATATGTATTTTCTAAAAAAATTGTATCTTATTTTATTTTATAGTTTTTATCAAATAGTCCGGTGGTTATACTCACAAACTTTAAGTGTGGAGAAGTGAAAAATTCTTAATTCGATTCCCAACCCCTTCAACAATGTCATTGGTAACTATCAATTAAATTAATGTTAAGAAGTCTCACTCGGTTGCGAGATGATCTGAATATGTGTTTATAAAATAGAGGCAATCTCCACCTTATAAGCAGATTTTGTAAGGATGAGTTAATCTTAATTACTCAATTCTAAAATGGTATCAGAACATCCGACAAGTTATGCCAAATACTTAATTCTAAGAATTACACTTTCTGAACTATGTGTATCTGTAAACAAAATTGTTTAAAAGAAAATTTGGGTCTATAAAGAGATATACATGGTTTTGAAAGGAAAGACCTATAAATTTAACAAAAGGCTTAATTAGTATTTAGGTCCCTTAAAGACTTTTTTGGTTTCACTTTGGTCCCTTAAAAAAATAAGTTACACTTTGGTCCCTTATAGATATCTCCGACAATGAATATGGTCCTTTTTGTCAATTTTTATCAGAAACCGTTAACTTCTGTACATGTGGCAAAATAGGTTGTTTCGTGGCACCTGTACAGAAATTAACGGTTTTTGAAAAAAATGGACGGAAATAACCGAATTGACTGATGGAGATATCGATAAGGACCAAAGTAAAACTTATTTTCTTTAAGGGACCAAAATGAAACCAAAAAAGTCTTTAAAAGATCTACAGACTAAGCCTTAACAAAAGTAATCGTGGAAGGAGTGAAAAGAAAAATTGGAGGAGATGAAAATGAGTGGATAAGAAAGACGAGTGGCAAGGCAAAAGGAATGTATAGTATTGTCATGTCATATGCTACAAGAAAAGTTTTCAATTAAATTTGTTATTTTGAATGTGCAATTTCATTACATGCATGCAAAGTTATGTTACTTTACCGTTATTTTTTCTTGTGGTCTTAATTAAATGTAATAATGTATTTGAACTTAACATTAATTATGGTTTAATTAGTGGAGGATTTGATTATGTTCATTTAATTTAATTGGCTAGAAGCACACCAAGAGAGCCTCTATGTTAAAGACATGAGACAACCAATTCCAAAAGATCGATCCAAGCCGCTGCCTCCAACCAAACACCAAAAACCAAAATGCAATCTTAAACAAACTCAAGAGTTCCTAATAAATTCATCTACAGAATCAGACATTACCTTTCCTTAATCTTTATCCCAATCCATACACCCACATATAATCAAATCAATATAAGTCATTATTGAAATTTGGAAAGAAAAAAAAAAGGAATAGAAGAAGCTCATAACTTTGGTGTGCCCTAAAAAATGTCTCATAACTTTGTTGATTCATTTCTTTCTTAAGCAATAAAAGTAAAAAAAAAAAAAAAGAGTTAAAAAAGTAAAAAATAGAAAGAAAATAAATACATAGTAATAAATAAAAAAGTGAACTCACTTACTGAGCTCCAAAATACGAGATGAGATCCTCTCCTGATCAATTTCATCTGCAGGGAGTCCAATGAGCATTATTGTCCTACATTTACCCTTTTTCTTCTCTCTCTCACTCTCTCTCTCTCCCCCTACCTAAATCAAGAGTTGAAAACTGGATAGTAATGTCATAGGAGAGAATCTGTTTCCCCAAAGTATGGACCAGAATTTCCTACTGTCAAAAATTCATGCAGTATCACGCGGTAATAAATATGGACCGTTGATTTTAGATCAGACAATCCAAATCACTTGCATAGCAAAATGATCTCAACCGTCTATTCAGATCAGACGGTTGAAAGTTGTAACTACATCACGCAATTATAGCAAAAAATCCAAACCGCCAAAATACACATATATTTATGAGCTATAAAAAAGTTATAAGCATTAGGGCCCCGGGCCTATTTCCAAATCTAAATGGACACAATAGTAATTTAAATTTTAAATAATCATTGAATTAGTTTTAATAAATACTGTATTATATAATATTGTTTTGAAATGTCAAAGACTCAAAGTTATCCAATGAATGAACATCCCTCTCTACATCAACTTGATCAACATTCAACGCACACTTGCAAACAAACACCAAGATCTGTTTTTAGGTTAATATTTGATTAATATAATAGTAATTTTGGCCAGCATTAACCAAGCTATAATTGTTTTTTTCTCACTTTAACGCCATGCTTATATGATTAAAGACAAAGGGATCATAGTGGAATCAACGAATTAAAGTAAATCTCATCCTAAAATGATATTATAGTTGGAAGTAAACCTAGAAGTTTACAAACTTTTAATTGATTCAACAAGTAGTTACATAGTAAGATGGTTTACACATGTGTGATCACTCCGAATAAGTGTAATCTCCACTCTCATTTCTATTTTCTTAATGCAACCAAACAAAAACAATGTATGGTTAAAGTTTATTTATATTTATAGTAAATATATAATAATAAAATGTGGGGTAGAGTTTGTTTAATTAACGTACGAGAAATTGTATGTGTCACACGTGGTTCACTTAAGACACAGCCACTTGCAAATTATTAATTAGGACAACGTAAAAGATTGGTTGGTAAAAATGTCAATGTGCACTTTGAATTCACTGGCTGTGAGCTAACCCTTCTTATTCATCAAAAAAGCAAATGTTAATATTGGAGCATTGATAAATGTCAAAAGGCATTACTTTGCTTAGAGTCAACTCATATAGTGCCTGTGCATTCATTCCTTTAATCCACCAAGAGACAGGGCAAAGTAAGAAACAAAAATACAAAATCTAGACACAGATTTTTTTCCACCTCTTTTATAGTATATATATATATATATATATATATATATAAAGAAGGTTTGTTCAAGGATTGAGGAGGGATTCGCGTTGACTCCAGGAGTAAGTCTTCCATTGACTTACTCCGCTTAATAACTCGATATCGACATTATATTTCTTTGATCCAACCGTTGAATTCAAAGATCTCATTGAGTAGATCAACTCCACAAATTTTTATAAAAATTCAAACAATGTAGTTATGTATTTTAAACTATGGAAATTCAACGGTTTTTTCTAAAAGTTTTTCGTACGTTCAATTGAAGTGTTCATAAACAATATCAAACGATTTTGAATTATTTTTCGTATGTTCATAACTCATCTTCGTTAGAGACACAAAGTGAATTATTTTCTTTCAACCAAATTTTTTTCATGCGTAAAAAATCATTGAACATGTAAGAAAAAATTACCAACAAAACATACTGGATATCATTTTTATTTTTTTAGTGATAAAACATAGTAGATATAATTGTAATTTGTTTGTGTGGTAGTAGTATTAATATTATTGCATAGAGTCGGCAAAAGACTTATGAATTGATTGACAATTATTGATGAATTGTCAACTGCAGCTAGTTGTGACATGGATGAATATTCTGGGCACCTAATTAGTAATACCAATGGCCTCTCTCTAATCTATCATCATTTCAATTTATCAAAGACAGATTTTGTTGTTAGCTTTGTCTGTTGGAATCTTATTAGGGGTGCCTTCGTTTTATGCCTATCTATAACTATAACGTTGTGCAACTTGGATCCTCGGCAGCTAGGTTCACCGCCGCAATGTCTGCAGCACATCTTGCACCGTTGGATGAATCCAATGATTAGGAAATAAAAGTAGAGGATAGACACAGCCAGTCGGTGTCAAACGAAAACATCCATTCATTTACAACAGTGAAGCTTTTTTTTTTACAATAGAGAAACTAATTCACCGTTTGTTACTCATTCTCTGAACATTTTGCTTCTCATATATGAAAACTATCAATACCTATTTTGTATCAATTAAGAATTGAGGTCTGGTTTTTCATTTTTCCTTCTCAAAGATGCAAACAAAAAAATTGATTTAGTTTTGCTTAAAAGGTTTGCCAAGAGAAATAGCATTAAGCATCAAATGAGTGTTGAAATTTGGGGAAAAAGTAACAGGAAAAAATAAATAAAAAAAACTGTTAAAATTAATCACCAGAAACATTGAGAATGGCAACCATAATTGTGATCCCAACAAATCGAATAACTTAACTATGCAAGACGAATGGGGTAATATATTTTGATGTTTCATGAATTGTTGCTTAGCTAGGTTCTCTTCTTTTGTTAAAATTTTATACTTTTTGTTGTTCATAGACAAAGTATTTAAAATCACTTGAAACTCTCGCACAAAATTGTAAAATTTCGAGTTGAAATCCATATGAAGGTATCTAGTCTAATAATATCAACATTGCCGGAGTGTTAGAATATTTTTAATTAAATTTAGTAGCAAGAGTAGTAGTGATTTGAAAACTACAAATTATCATAATGAGTTAGGGAAATAAGATTTAATTATACAATTTAATTCAATTTAATTGAGAAGTCAAATGCTTGAGAAACAGATATAACACCATCCATCCATATGTTATCTTGGTAAATCCAATTATATGCAAGAGGTTTTAAAACATTTTAGATATTCTACATCAGGGAAGCAGGAAGCAACATTGTTAATCACTTATCTTGCCTTTAATTAGAATAACCAGTAGAGCTTAAACCTTTGCAGTAACCATTTAACCAAATCCATCACAAAGTACTCAAAAAAAATTCCAAGGCTATGTATTTCAAGTTAAAACAGCAAAGATTTTAGAAATTTCAGGTACTGTAACTTGAAACCATAATTTCTGAGTATATATATGACATGAAAAAGGTAAAAGATGAATGTGATACAACAATCAAAAGAAGTTCCGAGGTAGCAAATGAAACGAAACTATTGAACAAGCTGCAATCCTTCTGGCTAGCATGCAATTATGCACTTAACATCGATTTCAAAAGGATCAAGGCCAGTTTATTTTACTTCAGCATCCATACCATAGCCTTTCCCAAGTCACAAGAGCGGAACACAGTAGACCGTGCGTAAATGATAGAGCGAGAAACACAGCACTCTTGCAACAAGTAAAACAAGAGTGACTAAACTATCAATGGTCCTGACTATTGCGATCATATCCTTTTATCAATTCATAGGGGATATTTATACAACTCTCCGAGCATGAAATTAGGAATTTGGTCTCCTAGCCACAGTATGCATGGTATCATAGGTAGAGGTAGAAGCACCTTTGGAGAGTAAAAATTCAAACTTATGGAAAGTTTTGAAAAGAATCTAACAGAATGTCAATAGAAGCACCATAAGAACGATTGTCAGAGGATGAAGCTAACAGAACATAAACAACAAAATCCGGTAACCCTTTGCACAGGTCTCCTTGAGCCATATTTCTTACCTTCATATACTTTCACAAAAGCAATAGTGTGTGCATATCCTAGAAGAAAAGGTTGGACATCAAACAAACTTAATTGTTAATGAGTATTTTGTCTCCAGGTTAATGTGTGCATGTCCTAGAAGCTAGTGTGTGCTTATTGGCTTGGACATCTATGCCCAAACAAGTTTCATAGTTAGTAGTTACTTCTTATCTGCAATGACATTTCATTTGTAGAAAAGCTATAAATTGTATACCGGTGTTCTATTAGAACACTCAATTGAGAAGTAGACCGCTTCACAGTACATACTACTACTGCATACCTTGGGATTATTCTCCACAAATCCTAATCTCAAACATTAACATTGTTGTATCACCATAAAATTGCACTATATAAAATAACTTATAACACCATCCTCTAAAATTAACCACAATTTGGCCATATTAACCACATTAAGTTTTTTTTTACGCATATTAACCACATTAAGTTGACACTAACAATCAGTAAAATAATCAATACACAGAAAAAGTTATATCAAATCAAATGTCTGTATTCTCAACAACAGAATAATATCCCAATTCCAAAAGCAATTGAGATTGATCAATATTGCAAGATATGAATGTTCCTCCCTAACTTGCAGCCCTAAGTACTAAGACTAGAGTATAAATGATAAAATTGAGCAAAAGGTTAGAAAGGAAACTAGCACTTTAACTATTTAATCCATATCTGTGTACCTAATTATCATCAAGAGAAAAGGAGTAATCATTCCGTGAAAAAAATATGAGGGAAATTGAAAGAATGGTACTAGGTGAAAGGAAAAGATGAGCTACGACTAAGATTCTTCTAAGAAAACAAGTGTTGATTCAGAAGGAATATGGGCACATAACCATTGTAACAAATTGAAAGAGCACTTGGCAACTCAACGCCAATGGCTAACGAAGATCAAAAGCATTTCCTCAAACGGATAGATCGGAAATGCCAAATAAGGAATAACAAGTTGAAGATAGGAGAGGCAGGGTTTAAGTTGTCCAAAAGAATTGCTGAAAAATAAAATTTCCATTTAATGCTTTCAACTTCCAATGAGCGATACCGCCACTACCTGGTGTTGTTTAGCCGTGACGCCTGGTTGAGGTCAATGTGATCCATTCAACGCCAAGCCAAATATTAACAAACACACACTTAAGTTCAAGGATAGTCTACCTTCCAGGGACAGTATCTTTAAATATTGAATGTTGTGTATAGCAGCAGTCATGTAAAAAACATTCCTACAAGATCTCTGAGAAGCAACTGCTAAAACAATTGATTTCCACAGAGTTTCAACATCGTTTACTCAAAAACAAAACATTGTTTATGAAAAATGTGACTTCAGGTGAGTGATGTTCTCAAGCAGGCTTGACAGTTGACACCAGACACAACAGGGCGGTAGAGGCAACCCACAATGCTTCTCTTATTTCCATGCTTACAACCCAGTGTGACGGCATTTCCATTTCCATTGGGAGGGATAAATGTGATGTTAATGGCTCAGTTCACAAGGTTGGTCTCCAAGTAGAGTGTTAGTGTCTTTCCTAGGAAAGCATAATTTACTCAACGGACTGTCAAATTAAACACAATAGGGATGTGAAAAAAAAATCCTCCTTACAAAACTGATATGTGAAACATGACCGTTTGAAGTGTCCTGATGTAAACAGGACTAGCATTTCAAACGAAGGAGAAAACCTGATACGAATGCTGACTCAACAAAATTTGATACATAATTGGCCAAAATCACACACAACACATCTCTGTTATTTGCACTCGTAAGATTCAATTTTTTCACATTCAAACATTTCACAAACTTCTAGTTGAAGAAGCTAGATCAACAATGTGTTGAGAGTTTACCTAAGCTACTGTTCTTAAAACATATGTCAAAATTCTGCGGGAGAGGGAAATCTCATAATTCATAAGCAATAATATTTGCTGAAAACTAGCTAACATGATCGTTAATCATACTATTGACACAGACATCATCACAAGGCAAATATTTCAACAGAATAAAACAAGTTAGTGATATCAAACCAAAATTTGATCAACATGGTTCACACCATCTGAAGGCCATTCCTGCTATCTGCAAGATTCATTTTTTCCTCGTAAAGCTTTAACAGATCAGAAGAATGCTCCGCAAAACCGTTCACAAACTTTTCCACAAAAAACTTCTCAGATACAACAAATGGTGTATATAGACCTGCATCCTTTCGTCGAAGGCCTTTTGAGATAAGAAACTGGACAACTAAACCTCTAGGAATAATCCTCTTCTCGAGACTGCACTGAAAAATTCCAGGAGCTCTAGCGAGGTCCAAAGAATCGAAACCTAAGTGATTAACCCAAAAATTCATGACTGCATCCATTTTACGAGGGGATATCAGCATACAAAAAGGCTGCTTCTTAAATGCTTGAAGAATATGTTCATCAGACCAACCCCATTTCTTAAAGATTTCAACTTTCTCATCCCACTTAGCTTTAGTAACGGTTCTCTTAGCAAGAAACGCCTTACTAAAAGCCGAAGTTGATGAATTGAAACCGAGTTGCTTCAATTCCTCAACAGTATTCAACAAATCATATGAGTTAAGTATACTAGGCCACCAATGAAACAATCTAGCAACATTTGAATAAGAAACTCCATTATCAAGCAACAATTTAACCTTATTTGGCAGTTGATTTTGACAAAGAAAACTAAACCGTTTTACACTAGCAATAACTTTTTTGTCAGATTGAAGAAGCCCTTTTACACATTCATAATTAGGAATGATATGATTCTCTAAACTTCTTCTAAGAAATTTAGGGTTAGCATTAACAATGTGAATAAGATCAGAGTTAGAAATACCTTTGGAGAGTAAAAATTGAAACTTTGGTAAAAAAACGTTGTTGGAGAGTAACAATGTGAAGAATTTGAAAATTGATGGATAGTGGTGATGTTTTGAAATAGAGCATGATGAAGATGGTGTTGTGAATAGGAGCAAAAGATTGTTCTTGGAGGGAACAAGTGTAGTGGTGGTGAAGAATTTCAGCATCATCATAAATAGGTTAATTCAAAATCCAACTGAAGAAGAAGAGAGTGACCAAGGGAATTTTGAATTGATTTATTTTTAAATTTATGCAAAACAACTTACATAAAAAAAATAAGATTTTTGTATTATTATAATTTATAAGTTTTTTAAGCGACGTAGTTTACAAAAAAAATTTATAAAAATATAATTTTTATTAATGAAAATTTATAAATTTATTTGAAATTGACATTCGAACTACTTGATGTTAGAACTGACCCTCGAACCAGATTAAACTGGTGGTGAAAACTAAAAAATAAATTATTTTCGTAAGTTCAAAAATAGATCAATTCAAAAAATGACCCTTTGTCCCTTTTTTTTAAAAAAAATTTAGTCCCTAACTTTTGAGTTGTGTTATTTGTACAATCAATTTTGTGACAACTTTTAGACAATCTTTTTTTCCTTTATCTTTTGTAATAAAAATAATAAAGAAAAAGATGAGGAGAGAGATAAAATTGTCCAAAAGTGGTTGTACGAATATCATTTCTCTAACTTTTTTGTGTTTTAACACAATTTTTTACCTTAACTTAAATTAAAATATTAAATTATAATTGTGTCTCTTGCTTGCTAGACATCAGCAACATCAAAACTTTTTTAGAAAATTTGTCGTTTATTTGGATTCCACTAAGTTTGAGAGAATAATTTTTGCAGGATTACGCCGAGGATGCTTATTTTAGGCAAAATAAATGAATATTAAATTATATTTTGAATCAAATTTAGCAAATTTCGTCCTTAATTTTAATTTACTGTAACAATCAACTTGGAATGATGGACAACTCATAATCAGATCATTGGTGCAAAACAAGAGAGGATCCAAATCCATCCGACACTCGAAATGACAATGTATGTTAAAAGTTTTGACTCGAAATTATAATGTATGTTAAGTTTTGTTTAGACAAAATTGACTTAGGGTCCGTTTGGTTTGAAAGAAGGAAAGTAGAAAGAAAGAAAATTGCGGAAATCGATGAATGAATTTAAACTATAAATTAATCTAAATTCATTCATCGATTTCCACAATTTTTTTTCCTCTCACTTTCTTTCTTTCAAAACAAACGTATTCTTAAAGTAAGTTCATCGTAAAATTATTTATATTTACACACCTTTGTGAAAAAAGGTGATTTACATTAAATATATTATTTACATAATTTTAATTTGAAATTATTTTTACACCTGAAACTGAAAGTGCATCTTAGAGGACATAAGAAATAGAGAATAAGATTTCTTGCATTCAAATTTTCTCAGGTTCATACATTTGTACAATTATTTTTTTTTTGGTAGGCAGCCTAGTGGCTTGAAATTCCACCTTAAAGATTGATAAGTGGAGTGTTTGGGGTTCGAACCCCAGCTCCTGCACATATAGTGCGATGTCCCAACTAATTGAGCTAAGCTCATGAGGACACATTTGTACAATTATTATTCAGTGTGTTTTTGGGCTTTTCCTCATCTAAGATTAAATATATACTGACCTTCTATAATCCACTTAGCCAATATAAACAATACACTTTCTCTAGACTCAGTAGCTCTGTAGCCATCAAACTATCAACCAACAGTAAATTATTAAGAGCAATGAAGGAATAAAAGAACTTTTGTAACTATTAACCAACAATAAATGGAGAATTGATTTGGAATTATACATGAAAATTAGAAATTCTATACTTTTTGTTGTCCGTACACAAAGTATTAAAAATCACCCTTAAACTCTCACACGGAATGGTAAAATTTCGAGTTAATTTGAATCCATATGAAGGTATCTAGTCTAATAATATCAACATTACCGATTGTTAGATTATTTTTAATTAAATTTAAGATGATATAAAGTTGGGTGCTCCATACCATTAATAAGTCTAGTAACAAGAAAACTACAATTATCATATTGAGTAACATTGTTATCTTGGAAGAAAACTACAATTTAATTCAAAAGTCAAATGCTTGAGAAACAGGATATAACACCATCCATCCTTATGTGTGTTATCTTGGAAAATCCAATTATATGCAAGAGTTTAAAAAACATTTTAGTTATTCTACATCAGGGAAGCAGGAAGCAACATTGTTAATCACTTATCTTGCTTTTAAATAGGATAACCAGTAGAGCTTAAACCTTTGCAGTAACCATTTAACCAAATCCATCACAAAGTACTCAAAAAAAATAAAATCCAAGGCTATGTATTTCAAGTTAAAACAGCAAAGATTTTAGAAATTTCAAGTACTGTTATTTGAAACCATAATTTCTGAGTATATATGACATGAAAAAGGTAAAAGATGAATGTGATACAACAATCAAAAGAAGTACCGAAGTAGCAAATGAAACGAGACCATTGAACAAGCTGCAAATCCTTCTGGCTAGCATGCAATGCTGCACTTAACTAGAGATCATAGTCTACCTCGTAGTGTAGATGTCTAAAATACCAGTCCAACAAGGAGGGTCTTTCATTATGAGGAGGAGGAGCTTGGAATCTATCATAATTAGTGTATTCTGGCAGTTTGTGATCAACCCCTAAATACACTGTGCATCTTGTAGTTGAATGATTAATGACATACACCGAGTTGCTTTCATAACCCCACATGTACGGGTTACTTAATGCATAGTATTTCCCCCCCGGAGCATAAAATAATGCAATGTCGCCTAAATTTTCCAATTTGACATAATTCATAGTTGAGAATTCAATCTTGTACACATCAAACGCTATGCTGGGCTTAGTATGAACCACAAAAAGTTGTCCATCGCAACTAACCAACCTTAGGAGTGACGAAGAAGTTACACTAGGAATACTCTGAATTTCTAAAAATTCTACATTTGTAGAATTTAAATTGAGTACCCCTATGTTGCCCTTATCGGTGACAACATATATAGTGTTATGCAAAACAACAAAGTCAACAATCAGCCATGGATATCCCATTTTTGAACAAGTAACCCAATCAACATTTCGAGATTGATAGACATGCAAACTGTTGGTACTTTTACATAAAGCCAGTAAAACAAATTCATCGGAGCCTTTTCGAAAAGCAAGTAAGACATGGTAGGCAAAGTAAGAAAAGTTTACTTTAAAGGTTGAGGTATTGATTACCTTCTTTCTTCTCGTAAATGGATTCATTAGCAGAAATGAATTATTGTTCCCTGTCATGATCAAATATCCGCTTGAAGAACCAGAATAAGCAAAGTGCCAGTAATAATTGATCATCTTTGATTGATAATCTTTTTGGTTAGAAATGCTGATAAAGGAATAAGATTTCTTAACATAGGAAGACTTGTGAACAAGTAGTGGTTCTTGGAATGCAAATCTCCAATACATTTTATGAAATACCTTCCAACTCTTGCACACACAAGCAAATTCGACGTGGTCATCGAAATCTAGTGTTTTGGAAATGATATCAAGGACATCCCAAGGAAGTTCACAGTTCTCTGCTACCTTCTTCACTCTTTTCCCTTTGTATCATATCATATAATTAACAATGACAATGTTAGGTGATTATCAAACATAATTATCTGATAATATCATGCAAAATGAGTAGATAAATAAAAATCGAGACAAACATATATAATCCACTTATGTATGATCATCCTCACATGAAAATTAACATTTAATTGTAAGCATGAAAATTGTACTCCCTCCGTTCCATATTGTAAGCAAAAAAAGAAAAAATTCACACTTATTAAGAAAAGTAAAATATGACAATTTTAAGTATAACTTTTGTGTTTTCCTTGAAATGATTTTCATGGGAATATGTAAAAATATTTTTTATTGATGGTTGATTAGGCACAAGTTATGGTGCATAAGTCATCCTTATGCACCATGCATAAATACTCAAAATTGCCTAGCGCACCCCCCAGATTGCTTAGCGCACCCCCCAAATTTTTAGGGGTGCGCTAGAAATTTGGAGGGTGCGCTAGAAATCTAGAGGGTGTGCTAAGAAATTTGGGGGGGTGCATTAAGCAATTTTCATTATGCACCATAAATAACCACTCCCAGTTGATTATGGAGAAAAGAAGAGAAAGAGTAAATTAAATGCAATTTGTATTAAATTTTCTAAGAATAAATAAAAGTAAATCTTGAGAATGATAAAAGTAAATGCATTAGAGATATATGCATCATGCATGCATGGCATAAACATGATGGATAGAATAAAAATATACAGTATATAGTAAATAACTGCATATGAAGTAATAAGATAAATAAACATAAACTACTAACCAGTCTTATTATTATGACCATGAATCTTGGATGGAAGTTGGATTTTATATTCCTTTGGTAAGAAGGCATTGAATCCCAAAATTAAATGTTTATGCCCTTTAAACAGCTCTTTCACTACTGCCACAACACCTCTTATGTCAATTCCTTGAGCCTTGTGATCATTGATGACTTGTAAAAACTCAAAATACATTTCCATTTTGTTGTCTTGAAACACAAGTTTTACTTTATTGAGAAATGCATCTTTTATCACTAATTGATGACCCTGTTTATGATCATGATACAAAGGAACTAAGGAAATTTGTTTTGATAATAGATATCCTTCTGGCATGAAGCTGTTGAATTCCAAAAGTAAATCGGCATGTCCTTTAAACAGCTTAATCGCCGTTTTAACGACACTTAATGCATCCGTTTTTTTATCATCAAAATCCTTCATGACTTGTATAAACTCAGAATATTTTTCATTGTTATCTTTAAACACAACTTTTACTTGATTGATAAACGCTGCTGCTTCTAAACGCATTAGACGATCATCTAATAATGGACGAATGCTGATTTGGTAATACTTCATGACTTGTGAATGAATATTCATAAAACTTTACAGCTTTTCTTGAGTTGCGGCGGCACAGTTAGTTGAATCCTAAATTCAGAAGCAGGTTAATTCGTGTTGTGTTGTACTTAATTATAGGGAAAGGAGCAATAAAACAATAACTGTAGCCCTATTTCAAAGTAAACTATTTTAATTGATATGTTTTGTGAGTATGGATCCTCACCAGCCAACACCGCTACAGTTTATTAGCCGTGCGATCAGTGCTAGACGCTAGTTGTTTGGATGAGAAACAGCTTTAAAGACGCGTTGCACTTTATTTTTACTCCCAGCTTTAAAAGTAACCACAATTTGGCCATATTAACCACATTAAGTTGACACTCACAATCAGTAAAATAATCAATACACAGAAAATGCTTCTAAAAGATAATCAATGAGACAAAAATTATATCAAATGTCTGTATTATCAATAAAAGAATAATCTCGCAATTTCAAAAGCAATTGAGATTGATCAATATTGCAAGATATGAATGTTCCTCCATAACTTGCAGCCCTAAGTACTAAGAGTATAAATGATAAAATTGAGCAAAAGGTTAGAAAGGAAACTAGCACTTTAACTATTTAATCCATATCTGTGTACCTAATTATCATCAAGAGAAAAGGAGTAATCATTCTGTGAAAAAATATGAGGGAAATTGAAAGAATGGTACTAGGTGAAAGGAAAATATGAGCTACGACTAAGATTCTTCTAAGAAAACAAGTGTTGATTCAGAAGGAAGATGGGCACATAACCATTATAACAAATTGAAAGAGCACTTGCAAACTCAACGCCAATGGCTAACGAAGATAAAAAGCATTTCCTCAAACGGATGGATCGGAAATGCCAAAGAAGGAATAACAAGTTGAAGATAGGAGAGGCAGGGTTTAAGTTGTACAAAAGAGTTGCTGAAAAATAAAATTTCCATTTAATGCGCGACACTGCCACTACCTGGTGTTGTTTAGTCGGGATGCCTGGTTGAGGTCAATGTGATCCATTCAACGCCAAGCCAAACATTAATAAACACACACTTAAGTTCAAGGATAGTGTACCTTCCAGGAACAGTATCTTTAAATATTGAATGTTGTGTACAGCAGGAGTCATGCAAAAACATTCTTACAAGATCTCTGAGAAGCAACTGCTGAAACAATTGATTTCCACAAAGTTTCAACATCGTTTACTAAAAAACAAGCATATCATGGATCTTAATATTTTATAAATCCACCTTAACAAAACCTTGTTTAAGAAAAATGCAACTTCAGGTGAGTGATGTTCTCAAGCAGGCTTGACTCCAAACACAACAGGGCTGTCGAGTGGAGGCAACCCACAACGCTTCTCTTATTTCATACTTACAAGTTACAACCCAGTGTGACGGCATTTCCATTTCCATTGGGAGGGATAAATGTGATGTTAATGGCTCAGTTCACAAGGTTGGTCTCCTAGTAGGGTGTTAGACTGTTAGTGTCCTTCCTAGGAAAGCATAATTTACTCAACGGATTATGAAATTAAAGTATTAAACACAATAGGGATGTGAAAAAAAATCCTCGTTACAAAACTGATATGCGACCACAAACAAGACCATTTGAAGTGTCCTGATGTAGGCAGGAGCAGGACTAGCATTTCAAAAGAATGTTGAGTCAACAAAATTTGATACATAATTCGCCAAAATCACACTTCACACACAACACGTCCCTGTTATTTGCAATCGTAAGATTCAATTTTCTCAGATTCAAACATTTCATAAACTTCTAGTTGAAGAAGCTAGATCAACAATGTGGGGAGAGTTTACCTAAGCTAATGTTCTTAAAACATATGTTAAAATTCTGCAGGAAAGGGAAATCTCATAATTCATAAGGAATAATATTTGCTGAAAACTAGCTAACATGATCAGTTAATCAAACTATTGACACAGACATCATCACAACACAAGGCAAATATTTCAACAGAGCAAAACAAGTTAGTTACATCAAACCAAAATTTGATCAACATGGTTCACACCATCTGAAGGCCATTCCTGCTGTCTGCAAGATTCATTTTTTCCTCGTAAAGCTTTAACAGATCAGAAGAATGCTCCGCAAAACGGTTCACAAACTTTTCCAGGAACAACTTCTCAGATACAAGAAATGGTGTATATATACTTGCATCCTTTTGTCGAAGGCCTTTTGAGTTAAGAAACTGGACAACTAAACCTCTAGGAATAATCCTCTTCTCGAGACTGAGCTGCAAAATTCCAGGAGCTCTAGTGAGGTCCAAAGAATCGAAACCTAAGTGATTAACCCAAACATTCATGACTGCATTCATTTTACGAGGGGATGACAGCATACAAAAAGGCTGCTTCTTAAATGCTTGAAGAATATGTTCATCAGACCAACCCCATTTCTTAAAGGTTTCAACTTTCTCATCCCACTTAGCTTTAGAAACAGTTTTCTTAGCAAGAAAGGCTATGCTAAAAGTGGAAGTTTTGGAATCGAAACCGAGCTTCTTCAATTCCTCAACAATGTTCAACAAATCAAATGACTCAAATATACTAGGCCACCACTGAAACAATCTAACAATATTTGAATGAGAAACTCCATTATCAAGCAACAATTTAACATTCTTAGGCAAATGATCTTGAGAAAGAAAACCATAACGTTTTACACAAGCAATAATTTTTTTATCAGATTGAAGAAGCCCTTTTGCACATTCATAAGTAGGAATGATATGATTCTCTAAACTTCTTCTAAGAAATCTAGGATTAGCATTAACAATGTGAATAAGATCAGAGTTAGAAACACCTTGGGAGAGTAAAAATTGAAACTTTGGTAATAAAACGTTGTTGGGGTTGAGTGAAAGTAACCGGGGTTCCCTTTTGACGATGCCTCGTATTTGAGAGTTAGAGAAACCGTGGGTTGTGAAGAAAGCGAGAACTGAATCAGGTTTTTGGGAGTTGGAGAGAGTGACATAGTGGGAAGCTTTGGAAGCGGTTTGTGGGGTGAAACCGCAGTTGTTGATGAGGTAAGAGATGGTGAAAGATTGTTGTGGTTGTTCGAAGGTGGTGGAAGTGGTGAAGAATTTGAAAATTGATGGATAGTGGTGATGTTTTGCAATAAGAGAAGAAGTAGCACATGATGAAGAAGATGGTGTTGTGAATAGGAGCAAAAGATTGTTGTTGGTGGTGAAGAATTTCAGCATCATCATAGATAGGTTAACTCAAAATCGAAGTGAAGAAGAGAGTGACCAAGGGAAGCGTGATGGTTATGAAGCCTATGGGAATTAAATTATATTATTATTAATATAGATTTTGTCCCTTTTTTTGTGAATTTTTTTGTCCCTAACTTAAATAACTTAAATTTGAATATTAAATTAAACTAGTATGTTAGCCCGTGCCATGCACGGGATTATTTTCTTTTTTAATATTATTTTTGTGTTTATTTTGATATATTATTTGAGTAATTTGGTTTAAAATTCTACGATAAAATTGAGATAGATTTTGCATGATATAGATTTAACGATGTTACCAAATAAAACAAGATGAAGAGTATTACTTCGCTTCCCATTTTACACTATTATGAAATTAATTCTTTATCCCGTCTTCATTCCCAAAACTATATAGTGATCTTATAAATATAAAATAATTATAAATTTCATTCTCAAATAAAAATATACTCCGATTTTTCATTGCGCCCTTAAGATTTTTGGGGAGCGTACTCATAAAATAAAAATATACCATGATTTATTTTATTTTTCATCTTCTGCTGACTCTTTATCGAAAATCTACATTAGGTTCATTGTGAAACACGGGATAATTTTTATTTTTTTAATAATATTTATTTTCATATGTAATTTTTTTTTAAGGTTATCTATGTCTTTTTTCATTATATATTATTTATAAGGTTGTCTACGTTTTTTCAATTGTCTATGAGATTGATTTCTTTTAGTTTATTTGAGTATGAAAGTATGATATATGTTTAAACCCAAGACTCTGTAGGGACTTTATCAACAAAAAATAATTGTAAATTATATACTATTTTTTAAATGATTATTAACATATTTTGACCTTGTTCCTATTCTCAAATTTTTTCTTGTCACCGTACCACAAAGATGCAATCTTCACGCGTGAGCATCAAATGGTAAAACATATGTGTGAATCTCCACTCACATTGATAAATTTATATTCCTAAAAAATTTCGAACGAAGGTTTATGGAAAGTTTAAAATTTGAATTATAAAAAAATAGCATAAATTATAAAAAAAAAAATTATTTTAGATTTCCAATAAATTTCATCAGCCAAATGTAATCTAATGAAAGTGTGATGAGACAAAATATGGAAAAACTGTTGTAGTCAAAATTCAAATTTTAATTAGTCAATCTGTATTTCTAATAGTGGGGTGAAAAGTGTTACATGTTTCCCATTATATATCATCGAGAGATTCTCTCTCTCTCATCTTCGTTGCAGGACTCTATAAGGGCTCCATCAACAATAAAATAGTTGCTAATTCTATATTATTTTTTTAATGAATATCAATAAAATTATCGTGCTAAGTTACAACTATATTCTACATACACTTTTCATCATGCGGGATCACTTTTCATGATCGTGCTAAATAAAATTTTGATTAAGTGATCCCCGTGATAAAATATGAAAATATGGATAACCCCCATAGTCGAAATTCAAATTTTAATTAGTCAATATGTATTTTTAATAGTCGGGTGGAAAGTGTTCACCGTTTTCCATTCTACACCACTGAAAGATTTTTTCCCTCTCTCTCTCCCTCTCTCTCTATTTCTATCTCTCGTCTCTGTTACATGGCTCTATAGGGGCTTCATCAACAAAAAATAGTTGTTAATTCTATAAATTTTTTTAATGAATATCAATTAAATTTTCGTGCTTAGTTTTCACTATAATCTACTTACACTTTTCATCATGGGGGTCATTTTCTTCGTGCTAGATAAAATTTTGAATAAGTTTTCCTTATGATAAAATATGAAATATGAAAATAAGGATAACTCCCGCAGTTTGTAATTCAAATTTTAATTTGTCAATATGTATTTTTAACAGTGGAATGGAAAGTATTCATCGTTTCTCATTCTCCAACACTGAGAGATTTCTCTCTCTCTCTCTATCTCTCTCTCAAAATCTTCTATTTTGTTTTTGTCCCTAATGAACATAATTTTTTCTTCAAAATAAAATAAAATAAAATAAAATGTTTTTACGTAAAAAGAAAATATAAGTGTACAAATATGTCATAAGCTATTTTTTGGGTTCAATACTTAAAGTGATCTTATCCATGAAAAAATTAGTGTACTTTCTTATTTCAATTTATGTCATAGTAATCTAAGTATGAGTGTTCCTTTATTTTACAAAATTAAAATATTAAAAATGTCCCAAGATAGTGTCGCACAAGTGGTAGATATTTGGGCCCCTTAACCATTTGGTCCTAAGTTCGATCCCTGACCGTGCGTATGGAGAAGCATTTCTTGGGAGATGTCAACCCCTTAAATGGATCTCAGTTACCTCGAGGGGATTAATCTTTGCAGTTGCGCGTGGATGATACTTTTGGTTTTAAAAAAAAATTAAAATATATATATATATTTGAGAGTTTCTTAAAAAATATAATATTTGTGAGAGTTTCAAAAATATTTTTTTTTAAAAAAAGAGTTTCTACAAAAATATATATATTTGAGAGAGTTTTCACAAAAAAAAAAAAAATTGAGGATTTCCAAACAAAAAATATATTTGAGAGTTTCTAAAAAAAATAATATTTGAGATGCTCTAATTGGGATAGAAAAAAAAAGGTAGTTTTTCATAAAATATTATAAAAATTCAATTATTGTCGTCGGTAGGATTCGAACAACATACCTTAAGCTAGAAACTCCGCATAAGTATAATATTAGAGAAGCTCTAATTGAATGACACCTAAGCAATTTTTATTGAGAATGCACGAGAGAGCTCCGTGGAAATCTCGAAATGTATATAATAGAGATTATATAATTGTGTGTTGTTTGCTTGAACATGCAGCAACGTTGATATTTTTAAAAAGAGTTCACCACTCATTTGAGTTTTAGTATGTTTTAGAGATTAACTTATTCAGTTGTATGTAGAGGATATTTGATTTACGCAAAAAAAAAAATTGAATATGGTATTAAATTATATTTTGAATCAAATTTAGTAAACCATGTTTTATAAAAAAAAAAGTAGAATCTTTGATTTTATAAGACACAAGCTCATGATCCTTCAAAAAAAAAAGACAATTTTTGACTTTATATTTGTACATTGAGAAGACTCCACCATCCGGTGAATACATGCTAAAATCACTCATTTGCCAAAGTGAATACAAGCATTTTAATTATGGCAATTGATGACTTCACGTCATTATTATGTTCTAACCACATTTCAAGGCATATTTTTTTTTTGGTAGATAGCCTAGTGGCTTTGAAATTCCACCTTAAAGATGAATAAGTGGAGTGTCTGGGGTTCGAACCCCAGCTCCTGCACATATAGTGCGATGTCCCAACCAATTGAGCTAAGCTCATTGGGACATTTCAAGGCATATTTAAGTAGTAGTTTATATGTTTTTATGCAAGAAATAAAGAGAAAAAGAATCGTTACAATATTGTTTGAAGCACAAGAAAAAGAAGAAAATTGAAGAAAATTAGCACAATTTGCGTCATGATGTATGCCCGATATTTTGACCATATCTAGAGTTTCGTAACTCGGAATGAGGCGGGACTTGCGGAAAATGAAAGCTAAGATCAAGAGCTACAACTTTCATGAAGAAAAAAAATGCATTTGCCTCTGCCATTGGCGCCCAGCGCGGACACGTGACCTAGGTCTATAAATACAAGTTTTCCCTCATTCAAGGGTAACGTAATTTTACGGCGAAAAAAAGCAACTTTTGAGAGCAAGTTCAGAGGTCATTATTCCTTCTTTGTAATGAATTCTTTTACTCTAATTTATGTTTATGCTTTAATTATGAGTAACTAAACTTCTAGATTGGATCGTAGGGGATTCAAATTGCTATTGTTTTGAACCATGTATTTCATATGATGTGTTAATTGAATTACGAAGTTAGTTTCATTCAATTATCTTTTATTCTTAATGCTTTATACAAAGTCGTAAATTGTGTGATGATTATAATTGTTTGTTTACTAAGATATTAGAAGCAAATTAATTGACCTAGGGATAGTTGTTCAATTAACTCGCACTTTAGACATATCGGTTTGTTAATTGAGAATTCAAAGATTAAAGGGCAAAAACCTTGATTATAGGTCATCCTAAGACATTAGTGATTAATAATCAATTGAGAGGATTATCTACCAAGACATTGGACATAGTTATTATTTTTAATCGAATCATGGAACTAAGTTTGTAATTTGTTAACATGCATGGAATACCAAGACAATAGTAGTTAGATAAACCGAAAAGATCTAACTACAATCTTTGTGGATACGATAATTTTACTCTCGTATGATATCAATTATCATCGTTTGATTCACTACAATCTTTGTGGATACGATAATTTTATACTTACTTTGACACTTCGTCATCAATGCCCTGCATATAATTTTCTTGTTTATCAAAAACCAGACAAATTGTTGAAGCAAAAATAACTTATACCAGTTAAGAGTGGAAAAATATCAAAGAAAAGGTCTAACTCTCGAATAATCTCATTAATATAAGTGAATTTTCCATCAAAATAATACTCATCTGTCCTAGGTCCTATCACTATGCTTAAACTTAACTCATGACAGGACATTATAATCAAATTTCTTACATTGAGATAAGCAAATATTTCAAAATACCTTCAGGTAAGACACCTACGAAATGGAGCTGTACAAATTGTTCATAAAAAAATTAAGACTGTTGAATTTGTGATTTTGTGTCTAAATCAGACTACACTCACCTCTATATATTAGGATTTGATTCTAACAAAGACTATTGACTGTTTCCTGGAATTTGAGGATTTACCATGGTCCTTGTTGCTGATACTATAATTTCTTGTGGATTGAGTTATTTTCGTATCTGTGCATGAAATTTTTCCAACTTGAACCGTTACAATTCATTTAGTATGTCTGATATTAATTCATCAATTCAAACAGGAAAGCACACCTCGCATTGTGAGGATAGGAGATAATCCGGGCTGTCCCTGCGGTGGTACACATGTTTTAGATATTTCAGACATCACAAAAATTAAGGTGCGTAATCCATTTACTACTTACAGTCTTCAACAAGAAGGTTGATTTGATCATTTTTTACATTAGTTTACAGATTTATGATTTGGTCTATAAAAAATGTTGTTTTTCGTCTAGTAACATTTGGTTGCTAATCTATGTAACAGTTATGTATAATAGTTATAATAGTTACCTGTGTATTTGACCAGGTTTCTCAAATTCGGTCGAAGAAGGGAATGACAAAAGTATTTTACAATGTTGTAACTTAGTTAAATGGACGAAGTAACTGTTGTTTCAGATCCACGGCGATGACTATATATTCTTGGATAAGCTAATTTGCTAGTGACAAGCTAAATTTGAATCATATTAGTCACTTATGAACAACTATATTTCATCAAATTATGCTGATATATCTAGTCATACCGAACCATGCAAGGTTTGTATGAATAATTAATTAGTTTGTGTTGAGAAAATGAACAATTTGATGTTCATTAGGAGAATGGAAGTTAATCCATAATGGTTAGAAATGAAAAAATCACATTGAAGTGTGAATTGAAAAAAGTGGGATTGAGTCCCACATTGGAAAGAAAAATGAACAGTTTTAAAGGCAACTCACACCAGTGGAAGTTTAGTGTAAATTGTAACTGCTGCGAATTTACAAGCAACTTGCACCAGTGGGTGTTATGTTGTTTTTGTGCCATTTTTCGAATTTTAAAGGGTCTGTATTGGATTCTTAACCATTCTCCTACTGATTTAGTAACGGACAAGAAATAATGTCACTTAATTGTGATTAATTCTATGTCCCTCACTTGAATGCCTATTATTGCATTGTTTTCTTTGCTCATAGCATATATTTATAAAAAGATAGATCAACAGATCATAAAAGAATTCAGAAAAAATATATTCATCACAAATTCTTTCATCCTTCTTCGATTCTATTCTATTGTTTTTCGATATCGATATTGTTGTATCGACTCGTTTCTGTTTCATTGGTTTCAAATCGGTATTGTTGTATCGATTCAATTGATATTGAAGTATCAATTTCTGGTTTTGTAGAACCATTAACTAAAGGTGTTCCTTTCGATTAATACAGTGCAGTATTTAATCGATTAAATTTGACGAGGCTGTTTTATCCTGGAGGCGACGTGGTTGATTGTCTGCTTTACACAATTTGAGCAGTACCGCGAAACGTCTTAAAGAAAGCGACCTAGTACGCGACTCAGCCAACAATTTCTTTCAATTCGGTATCTCTGTTTTCTCTACGAAAATCAATTTTTATAAATAAAAAATTAACAATTTTAAGACGTTTTCAAACTGCTATGGATACCGAAGGAATTGTTGGAAACTCGATTGCTGGTGAAAGACCCTTCAAGTTTGAAGGTCTACACTTCTAACGTTGGCAACAGAAAATGTTTTTCTACTTAACTTTGAAAAAGGTTGTCCACGTTTTGAATGAGGATATGCATATTGTCTCTGTCGGTCTTGTAGGATCGAGTTCAGGAACACCACTCACCATCAATGGTGATGCTGAAAAGTCTGATGCTAAAAAACAAATGGAATCGGTTGATTCTGTTGCACAGGCTAAAGCCCAAGAGCTTCAATAGAAAAAGGAACAACAACTCTGGTTGTCTGATGATTACCTATGCAAAGGCTATATCATCAATGGTCTTTGTGATGACTTGTATGACTATTACAATACATACAAAACTGCCAAAGAGGTTTGGGAGGCGCTGAAAAAGAAATATGATACTGAGGAGGCTGGTGTGAAGAAGTACGCTGTTAGTAGGTACCTGAAGTACCAGATGGTGGATGAAAGGTCTGTGGAGGCACAATCTCATGAACTTCAGAAAATTGCTCATGAAATAATAACTGAAGGTATGCCTCTTGACGAACAGTTCCAAATTAAGAATGGTAACCCTTCAAGGGCCCATAATGCTAATGCTAAACAGCATCCACCTGCTCAGAGGAATGACTCCGGTTCAGTTGGTTTGTCTTGTTTCAACTGTGGTAAACCGGGTCATTTTGCAAGAAAATGCAGACTCAGGAACAAACCTGTTGCTGCCCTTGATGCACAGGCTAACCTAACTGATGAGCCTTATGTTGCTATGATCACCGAAATCAATATGGTTGGTGGTACTGATGGCTGGTGGATAGATACTGGCGCTAGTCGTCATATCTGTTATGAACGTGCTATGTTTAAAACATACACGGCTGCTGAAAATAAGAAGGTGCAGATGGGAAATGCCCACACCTCTGATGTTGCTGGTATTGGATGTTAGACTACTAGGCTACCACTTAGAAGGGGGGGGGGTTGAATAAGTGGCTTCGTTAATCAACGACAATTTAAAAAAAATTATTTGATTAAAACGAATGCGCGGAAGCACCACCGGATCGGTAGTCTACTTTGCACCTTTTGACCAAAGGAAAGATAGTATAGCCTTGAACGAAATAGGAAAACTATTGGAATGTTTAATTCAAGGTATCCAAATTCAATCGATTAACAAAAACAGTCCCAAGCAAGTTATATGATTCGATACTCAATACTCAATCACAATCAAGATAATAGCAATTGAACCTTTGTGCACACTTACGAACACAAACCTTCAATTGACTCAAAATATAAGCAAATTGCGTAAAGTAAGAATTTAAAGCGAATCAACACACAAGAGATGATTAGGGAGTTCCCCGGCTTTCGTGTCGTCCTCGCGGTCGGCCGGGTACGTCTCCCCCCAAATAACCAAACGGGTTATTTGAGAGTATGATTGATTAAAAACAGTTTGAACACAAGTGCACAAATTACAATGAATCCAATAAACCTATATTGACTCAAAAGTAAAACTATGCTAAACCTCAATCGACGAACGAATCTTCACCCTCTGATTCCAACGATTTTACCCGTGCAACTCCTTGCAACAATCGTCCAGCTGAGTCCTTCGATTCTTCTCGATTGATCCTTCAAGATATCGAACAATCTTGAATCCCTAGCGAGCAACCAAACCTCCTTCGCAAACCAACCCGATCACGATTCTGATTCACCACGAATCGTACCGAACGTTATCGACCAAGCGTACAACTTCTATTGGATTGATCCCATACTCAATCTTCAATTGTTGCAGCTTGATGGAAGATGATGATCTTGTGAAGGATACACTTTGATCCCAATTTTTCACCCAAATTGTATCCAAAGTGTTTCTCTCAAAGCACTCTTGCTTTCTCACTGGTTCTCACTAGATTTTTCTCTGTTGTGTTACAAACAAAGGATCACACACATTGCTATTTAAAGAGAAAATAGAATGAGCAAATTTGGGCATAAATTTTCAAACATGTATCGATACAAATGATCATTTGTATCGATACAAATGCTTTGACCAACGTTAAAAATGAAATTTTTGACCTTTGTATCGATACAAACACGGGTGTGTATCGATACAAATATCAGAATCTTGAAACTCTTGACTGATATGTATCAAATCATGCAAGCATGATTCGATACATCATCAATTCTCTGGATTTTGAGGGTGTTCACCTATGTATCGATACATGCAAGCATGATTCGATGCACATGTGACTCTCTGCCTCTGAGAAACCATTTTTGTATCGATACAGACAATATATGTATCGATACAAAATACCCAAAATCAGATAGAAGTAGTTTCAGGACATTTGTATCGATACACCAATGTATGTATCGATACAAAATACCTAAAAGTCAGTTTTCCAAGTTTTTAGAAAGTAGTTCTTTGTTGTCAAGTCATTTGTAATGTTGCCAAAATATGTTCAATCCTATTTTCATATGTTTTGACAATTATTAAAACATGAGGATGAACTGGTGCACTTACATTCTCCCCCTTTTTGATAATTGTCAAAACTATGCATAAGCTAACTAAGCCTATACCTATTATGCAAAATAAAAATAGCAATGTAATACAGACGCAATTAAAAACACCAAGGCTATTCAAATAAGCACGCTCCCCCTGAGTTGATGCCATAATGCGTTTGATCATCCTTTAGCTTGTGCATCCAATCTCTCCCCCTTTGACAATATCAAAAAGAAGAAGAGAGCACATTAGAAGTAACAAGTCCAAGCACAATTTTTAATCAATTGATCACATCGTGCACTTACATTTGTCGAAATGCACTTTATGATATAGTTTCCTAATCAATATAAATACATACAAAGATATGCCAAAGTATATCAATGACGAATACCAAATATCATGATAAAACATGGAATGTAGAACAACAATCCATAAACCAACTCATGAGTATTGAAACACATCGACATTTGTAAACAAGTAACATACCAAAATATGGGACGAAATAAACAAAACAATGCAACTAAATGCATAATCATAGGAAATTATCCATACATACCCAAGCATCCAAATACTAAGTCATACAATCAAAAGTAAATGTTGCCAAAAACACGACAACATTAAAATTATCCGTACATCCAAATCGAAAGTAAAAGCAGCCATAAGAAATAACATGCTAAAATAGTTCATGCGGTAAATGGAAAAAGCGATAAAACAGATTCAAGTATTGTTCTCATCATTCATGTCATCCGGGTTAGAAGGAGGGGAGTTGAAGTATTGATCAATGGGAGCTTGTTGCTTTATGCATTCATCTAATTGGTTTTGGAGGTGATCAAACCTTGAAACATTATAGGTATGCATGTCATTAAGTCTAATGGTGACCTCATTTTGGAAATGCATTTGTCTTAAATTCATTTCTTTCAACATCTCCATGATTGCACCATTGCTAATTTCCGAGCCTTCACTCTCCATGTTCTCACTTTCATGACTTTCAACCCTTTGTCTCTTACCCTTTTCTATATTATTAAGACTTGGTTCTTCCTCTTCATCGTCCTTTCCACAAAACTCATAGTCTTTCTTCTCATCACTCCACTGATAATCCATTTTCTTCATTTGAGTGATGCTAAAAATTTGATCCCTTTTTGGAATAATCCAAGCTCCCGCCACTTTGTATGTTATTTTGAAGTGGTCTAATATGGTGATAATCCAACTCGAATATCCAAAGCAATGATCCTTCTTAGAATCTCTCAAAGCAAACAAGCGACTCACAATGTAATGCGGCCAATCCATTTTCTTCCCTTCCATCATAATATACATGAGATCGATATCCTTCCAATCGAGTCGAGAGTAAGAACCACCTCTAGGTCGTAGAATATGATTCACAATCCAAAGTAAGACTCTTGGACCTTTATTGAGTCTACCGGCCTTCCCATTTGGGCTTTTACCGTTTCTAGTTAGAGTACTTGCAAACTCATTCATGTTGTACTTAGGACCATCAATATCGGTGAATCTTTGTAAATTTTTACCGGTTTCCAACCCAAAAAGTTTCAACCACAGATTGTTAGAAAATTTGAAAATTTTCTTTCCTATACAAAATTCAAATTCAGCACCATTTCTCTCTTGTAATCCGGAATAGAAAATTTTAACCAACTCTTCGATGTAAGCTCTCTTCAAGTTGCAAAAGATAGAGAGATTTTCTCTCTTAATGATCTCAGCAACCTCACTTAAATGCAATTCCTCTAAGATTTCAACATCAACAACATTTTGAGGGATTACCTTCTTTTCCTTACAATGTCTAATGTATAAGTTTAAGTAATTCTCATGAACAAAATTCTCTTGCCTAAAGTTTTCTTCAATGTTACTATCCCTTATGATCTTAGTCCTAGCATTATTCTTACTTCTATTGCTAGCAGCCATTATCAAAGTAAGAAATAGAGCAATGTTACCTTGTTGAGAGTTGAGAAAAAGAAGATTTCACACACACCAAAATTGAAGACCCTTGTCTTGAATGTGAAGATATTGAAGACTTGAACCACAATATTGAAGGAGGAATGTGAATGAGCAAAGAATTTTAAGAGATTTAGTGTCAAGTTTTGTGAGTTTTGATTGAGTTTTGAGGGAGATTGAGAATTTTGGGAATGAGGGTTTTTGATGAGATTTTCGTGTAGAAGGAGAAGTGTTGGGTGTTTGATGAATGAATGAGTGAAAATGGATACAAAAACCTGTTTTTTTACGCATTTGTATCGATACAAAATCGTGTTTGTATCGATACAAGTCAGTTGTTTCGAAGCATGTATCGAAGCATAGAGGCATGTATCGATACATGAGTACCTTTCTGTCCAAACTGAAGAGCTATGTATCGATACAAGTTCATATGTATCGATACATATCAGTTTATTTTTGAAATTTGAAAGATAACTGACATGTATCTATGCAAAACTCATTTGTATCGATCCAAAAAGTATCATTTTCAAATTTTCTCAAAATACATGAACATATAAGTTTCAAAACTTATTTTTATGACTTCCTTCTAACATGTATGTATGAAACACATATAACCAATGAGGTACATTCTTATGTATGTGAGCAAAACAAGGTACCAAAGCACATAATAACATGAGAACACATGTTAGACCATAAGTGCATGATAAAGCATCCACATAGTTGAATCAAAGTACCAAGATCAATCATATGAAAGAGTATATTTATGTATGCACACAAAGTCACATATATAAGATCACAAAACACACATATACGAACAAAGTATGAACCTAATATGACAATTGTAATGATTTTTGTCAAATCCTCATTTGACACGTATGAGTCTCAAAAACTTATCAATATCTTTGAGCAAAATTCTTGGAAATGGAGGATTAGACAACTATCAATACAAATTTCATATTAAGATGAGAAAGGTATATGTATATGAAACCAATGTACAAATGCTAAGAAAGAAAATATAAAAGCAAAGATAGAGAATAGAATCTTCCCTTAAGTGTTAGATGTAGGAAGTGATCAATTTCCATAATCTTCCAAATGTCGAGTTGAAGCTTTACTCATCACTTTACTTCTTCATATGTCTTGAACTTCATTGTTGTCGGTGTCTCTTGTCAATGGTTCAAGACGTCTTCCCTACATTCTTAGACATTTGAAATAGGTCCCCAACTCATGTTGGGTCCTAGTTGGTTAGTAGAAACATTATTGTCTAACTTAGGTAACCATTGCAGTTTGCCTTTTGGTACTAAAATTTTTCGAGCGTGACATTTTGCAATCGTATGACCTTTGTTACGACAATAATGACAAACAACATGAGGATTACTTTTCTTATGATCCTTTTCAACAAATTTATACTTTTTATTTCTAGGTTTGAATGATTTGTTGAATTTAGACGAATCAACCGCAAAAGTAATCTCCGGCTTGGATGGTTCTTTTAACTTATCTTGTAGTTTTCGTAAGTCTCTACGTAAGTAAAAGCATCCATCACATACGGTATTATTATTACCACAACTATCATAAGTCACAAGAGGTTTTTGAATCAAGGACTCTTTGAGGGCTTTCAACTCATGTTCCGTTTCCGAAACTTTTGTCTCAAGGTATTTATTGACTTGCATTAAACCTTTTAGTCGTTGAAAAGCCTCTTGAGTTTCTTTGTGTAATTTTTCAAAAGCAACTTGTAATTCATGATATTCCAAAAGAGTATATGAGCTAGAGGGATTTTGGTTTACCTTTTTAGGAGCAAGTTTCTTACGATCGTGGGATGTCAAGCACACATTTGCCAACAAATCTTCACCACTTGAGCTAGAGCTTGATGATGAAGAGGAAGATGAGCTTCCGCTCTCCCATGCAACATAGGCTTTCTTTCCCTTATCCTTGCTTCCCTTTTTGAATGAAGGTGACTCTTTCTCCTTTCTCTTGAGCTTGGGACAATCCGGTTTAAAATGACCGATTTGTCCACATTCATAACATGCTCCTTTCTTAGAGTACCTAGCATCTTCATTCCTCCGACGGTAACCACTATCTTTCCGATACTTCTTAAGATTGTCATCGGAATGCCTTATCCCATTCTTTCTCACATACCTATTGTAGCGTCGAACGAAGAGCCTCATTTCCTCATCATCGGAATCGTCTTCGCTTGAGCTACTTTCCACATGCTCTACCTTTTTAGACTTGGTGGTCTTAGATGTAGAGGTTTTTAGAGCAATAGACCTCTTGTCTTTTTCCTTTTCCTTCTCTTTGTCATTATGCTTCCCATTTTTCTCACTTTTCTCTTGCTTTTCTAACAAGTTTAGTACTTGTTCATGTTCCGTAAGCTTGCCAAATAGAGTTGTAAGACTTAAAGTAGTTAGATCATTAGCCTCCTTAATCGCGGTGACCTTCGGTTGCCAACTCCTACTAAGACATCTTAAAATTTTGTTAGTGGCGTCTTGATTTGTGATTGGCTTTCCCAAACCGTGTAACTTGTTGGTTATTTTGATAAATCGTTGTTGCATATCCTCGATGGTTTCACCATCTAGCATATGGAACAAATCAAATTCTTGTGTCAATGTATTAATTTTGGATATCTTTACATCATTGGTACCCTCAAAGTGAGTAACCAATGTGTCCCACATTTCCTTAGCCGATTGACAATGCGACACATGATAGAATTGATCAATCCCAAGGGATGATATTAAAATATTTTGTGCCTTTGCATCGTAATTGACTTTTTTCTTTTCCTCTTCCGTCCATTGTGCCATAGGCTTATTGTCTACAATGGCATGAGGATCCGTGATAGTTGGAACAAACGGACCATTCTCAATGGCATTCCAAACTTCACCATCAAAAGAATTGATGTGAATACGCATACTACTTTTCCAATAGTCAAAATGATCTCCATTGAATATCGGAGCCCTATTATACGCCCCTTTAGGTGCAAAAGCCATGTTTTCTAATAATTGGCACAAATTATTCGGTTTAATCGTTTAAAATCGAACCGGGCTCTTGATGCCACTTGTTAGACTACTAGGCTACCACTTAGAAGGGGAGGGGGGTTGAATAAGTGGCTTCGTTAATCAACGACAATTTAAAAAAATTTATTTGATTAAAACGAATGCGCGGAAGCACCACCGGATCGGTAGTCTACTTTGCACCTTTTGACCAAAGGAAAGATAGTATAGCCTTGAACGAAATAGGAAAACTATTGGAATGTTTAATTCAAGGTATCCAAATTCAATCGATTAACAAAAACAGTCCCAAGCAAGTTATATGATTCGATACTCAATACTCAATCACAATCAAGATAATAGCAATTGAACCTTTGTGCACACTTACGAACACAAACCTTCAATTGACTCAAAATATAAGCAAATTGCGTAAAGTAAGAATTTAAAGCGAATCGACACACAAGAGATGATTAGGGAGTTCCCCGGCTTTCGTGTCGTCCTCGCGGTCGGCCGGGTACGTCTCCCCCCAAATAACCAAACGGGTTATTTGAGAGTATGATTGATTAAAAACAGTTTGAACACAAGTGCACAAATTACAATGAATCCAATAAACCTATATTGACTCAAAAGTAAAACTATGCTAAACCTCAATCGACGAACGAATCTTCACCCCCTGATTCCAACGATTTTACCCGTGCAACTCCTTGCAACAATCGTCCAGCTGAGTCCTTCGATTCTTCTCGATTGATCCTTCAAGATATCGAACAATCTTGAATCCCTAGCGAGCAACCAAACCTCCTTCGCAAACCAACCCGATCACGATTCTGATTCACCACGAATCGTACCGAACGTTATCGACCAAGCGTACAACTTCTATTGGATTGATCTCATACTCAATCTTCAATTGTTGCAGCTTGATGGAAGATGATGATCTTGTGAAGGATACACTTTGATCCCAATTTTTCACCCAAATTGTATCCAAAGTGTTTCTCTCAAAGCACTCTTGCTTTCTCACTGGTTCTCACTAGATTTTTCTCTGTTGTGTTACAAACAAAGGATCACACACATTGCTATTTAAAGAGAAAATAGAATGAGCAAATTTGGGCATAAATTTTCAAACATGTATCGATACAAATGTTTTGACCAACGTTAAAAATGAAATTTTTGACCTTTGTATTGATACAAACACGGGTGTGTATCGATACAAATATCAGAATCTTGAAACTCTTGACTGATATGTATCAAATCATGCAAGCATGATTCGATACATCATCAATTCTCTGGATTTTGAGGGTGTTCACCTATGTATCGATACATGCAAGCATGATTCGATGCACAGGTGACTCTCTGCCTCTGAGAAACCATTTTTGTATCGATACAGACAATATATGTATCGATACAAAATACCCAAAATCAGATAGAAGTAGTTTCAGGACATTTGTATCGATACACCAATGTATGTATCGATACAAAATACCTAAAAGTCAGTTTTCCAAGTTTTTAGAAAGTAGTTCTTTGTTGTCAAGTCATTTGTAATGTTGCCAAAATATGTTCAATCCTATTTTCATATGTTTTGACAATTATTAAAACATGAGGATGAACTGGTGCACTTACATTGGAGATGTTGAATTGAAGTTCACCTCCGGGAAGACTCTGATCTTGAAGGATGTCATGCATGTGCCTGACATTAGAAAGAATTTAGTTTCTGGTTTTCTTCTTAATAAGGCTGGGTTTAATCAAACTATTGGGGCTAATTTGTACACCATCACTAAGAATGGTACTTTTATTGGAAAAGGGTACGCCACTAATGGCATGTTTAAGTTGAATGTTGATTTGAATAAAATTTCCCCTTCCGTTTACTTTGTGTGTGATTTTAATATTTGGCATGCTAGACTTTGTCATGTTAGTAAACGTTCTATGTTTAATTTGAGTAACCTAGGATTAATTCCAAAGTTAATTACTAATAACATAGAAAAGTGTGAATTTTGTAGTCAAGCAAAAATAACTAAAACTTCACATAAGTCAGTAATTAGAGAATCTGAACCTCTAGACTTAATTCATTCTGATATATGTGAACTTGATGGAACGTTAACTAGAAATGGTAAACGTTATTTTATCACTTTTATTGACGATTGTTCTGATTATACCGTTGTATATCTTATGAAAAATAAAAGTGAAGCGCTTGACATGCTTAAGGTTTATGTGACTGAAATTGAAAATCAATTTAGTAAGAAAATTAAGCGGCTTCGTAGCGATAGGGGAACTGAATATGATTCTATGTTGTGCAATGATTTTTATAAAGAACATGGAATTATCCATGAAACGACTGCACCATATTCACCTGAAATGAATGGTAAAGCAGAAAGAAAAAATAGAACTCTTACTTAACTAGTTGTAGCTAGTATGCTCTATTCTGGTGTTGCCTCACACTGGTGGGGGGAAATTTTATTGACTGTTTGCTACGTCCTGAATAGAGTTCCCAAGGCTAATAATGTGGTCTCACCTTATGAGATATTAAAGAAAAGGCAACCGCACTTGTCTTACTTGAGAACCTAGGGATGTCTTGCTTATGTCAGGATACCGGATCCAAAGCGGGTTAAACTCGCAAGTCGTGCCTATGAATGTGTATCCATTGGCTATGCAGCAAACAGTAAGGCATATCGGTTTTATGACCTAAATGCTAAAGTGATAATAGAATCAGTTGATGCTGATTTCTATGAAGATAAATTTCCCTTTAAATTGAGAAATAGTGGGGGCAACGAAACCACAAATAGTGGGGGCACCGAGTCAAGTCACCTTCCGGTGATAAGAAATTCCGAGAGCAACAAAGAAATGGAAACAGAACTTCGAAGAAGTAAAAGAGTAAGAGTAGCTAAAGATTATGGACCGGGTTTTTCGGTATATTCTTTAGAGGAAGACCCTACGAGTCTTCAAGAAGCATTGTCATCTATGGATGCAGATTTATGGCAAGAAGCTATTAATGATGAAATGGAATCTCTAGAATCTAACAGGACCTGGCACTTAGTAGAGTTGCCTCCTGGTTGCAAACCGATTGGTTGTAAATGGATTTTGAAAAAGAAACTAAAACCCGATGGTACTATTGATAAATACAAGGCTCGCCTTGTAGCCAAAGGTTTTAGACAAAGAGAAAATATAGATTTCTTCGACACTTTTTCTCCGGTCACTCGTATAACATCCATAAGGGTACTAATTTCAGTTGCCGCTGTTTATAATCTTTTTATTCACCAAATGGATGTTAAAACTGCTTTTTTAAATGGTGACTTAGAAGAAGAAATCTATATGGAACAACTTGAAGGGTTTGTGATACCTGAACAAGAACAAAAGGTCTGTAAGTTAAATAAGTCCTTGTATGGACTTAAGCAAGCGCCAAAACAATGGCATATTAAATTTGATTGTTTGATGACATCAAATGAATTCAAAGTGAATGAAAGTGACAAATGCATTTATTATAAATATGAAAATGGCATTTGCACTATTGTAAGTCTCTATGTGGATGATTTACTCATCTTTGGGTCAAACATTTCTGCTATAAACGCAGTGAAATCATTGTTGAGTAACAACTTTGATATGAAAGACCTTGGAGAGGCAAGCGTGATTCTTGGAATCAAGATCACTAGATCAAAGGACGGAATAACTTTAGATCAATCCCACTACGTGGAAAAGATTCTAAAGAAATATAATTACTTTGACTGTAAACCTGCTTGTATGCCGTATGATTCCAGTGTAAAACTGTTTAAGAACACTGGCGAAAGCGTAAGACAAACTGAATATGCAAGCATCATTGGTAGTCTTAGGTATGCCATTGATTGCACTAGACCCGACATCGCCTATGTCGTGGGACTGTTGTGCAGGTTTACTAGCAGGCCCAGTAATGAGCATTGGCAAGCTATTGAGAGAGTCATGAGGTATCTTAAACGGACCATGAATCTCGGATTACATTATAAGAGATTTCCAGCTGTACTTGAAGGGTACAGTGATGCTGATTGGAACAACTTGTCGGATGATTCCAAAGCAACTAGTGGCTATATATTCAATATAGCTGGAGGAGCAGTGTCATGGAAATCAAAGAAACAGACCATATTGGCTCAGTCCACTATGGAGTCTGAAATGATAGCGCTTGCCACTGCCAGTGAAGAAGCAAGTTGGTTGATATGCTTGCTATCTGAGATTCCCTTGTGGGAAAAACTTATGCCAGCTGTGTTGATCCACTGTGATAGTACCGCGACTATTGCTAAAATTGAGAATCGATTCTATAATGGAAAGAAGCGTCAAATAAGACGCAAGCACAACACAGTGAGAGAGATGATCACTAAAGGAGCTGTGAGAGTGGATCATGTACGCACTGATGAAAATTTAGCGGATCCTTTGACGAAAGGACTAGCTAGAGAGAAAGTCTATAATACATCTGTAAAGATGGGACTAATGCCGATATGAACTTATCATGATGGGAACCCAACCTAAAAGACTGGAGATCCCAAGAATTAGGTTCAATGGGTAATAACAAGTCATGATGAGTTAATGATGATCATGCAAGAAAAATGAGAAAAGTATGAATCCTGATAGCGAAAGGATGAGTTGCAGCTCTTCATGAGATCTATACTCTGTATGAGTGGAGTACCGAGCTACAGGAGTACTCTTGATAGACTCACCTATATGAATGTGGAACTGAGGCCGGTTCCTATGGAATTTCGAGGCAGAATTTCTAGAGCGTTCACGAAACCGGGATTAACGTGCAGGGCCATTAAAGCACGGGCTATAAAGAAACACCTTGTGGAAAGGTCGTGTGCGGGTTTGAGAAAAATCCGAGATAGAGTTCAAGACAAGTGTCACTCTTGCTAAATCAGGCTCTTACTTGCTACGCAAAGGTTCAAGTCATAGACACCTTTGCTTATGCACAATCTTTTGGAAACCTCTGAAACACTTTTTTAAATTCAAGTGGGGGATTGTTGAGAAAATGAACAATTTAATGTTCATTTGGAAAATGGAAGTTAATCCATAATGGTTAGAAATGAAAAAATCACATTTAAGTGTGAATTGAAAAAAGTGGGATTGAGTCCCACATTGGAAAGAAAAATGAACAGTTTTAAAGGCAACTCACACCAGTGGAAGTTTAGTGTAAATTGTAACTGCTGCGAATTTACAAGCAACTTGCACCAGTGGATGTTATGTTGTTTTTGTGCCATTTTTCGAATTTTAAAGGGTTTGCATTGGATTCTTGCTGACTCAACCATTCTCCTACTGATTTAGTAACGGACAAGAAATAATGTCACTTAATTGTGATTAATTCTATGTCCCTCACTTGAATGCCTATTATTGCATTGTTTTCTTTGCTCATAGCATATATTTATAAAAAGATAGATCAACAGATCATAAAAGAATTCAGAAAAAATATATTCATCACAAATTCTTCCATCCTTCTTCGATTCTATTCTATTGTTTTTCGATATCGATATTGTTGTATCGACTCGTTTCTGTTTCATTGGTTTCAAATCGGTATTGTTGTATCGATTCAATTGATATTGAAGTATCAATTTCTGGTTTTGTAGAACCATTAACTAAAGGTGTTCCTTTCGATTAATACAGTGCAGTATTTAATCGATTAAATTTGACGAGGCTGTTTTATCCTGGAGACGACGCGGTTGATTGTCTGCTTTGCACAATTTGAGCAGTACCGCGAAACGTCTTAAAGAAAGCGACCTAGTACGCGACTCAGCCAACAATTTCTTTCAATTCGGTATCTCTGTTTTCTCTACGAAAATCAATTTTTATAAATCAAAAATTAACAGTTTGAAAAGAACAATTTTGTAATAGCTTTGGTGTGTGATGAACCGATGATAGTGACACACATAAATATACAGCATATATATAGAGATATTCTTTACATGTTGAGTCTTGGCGTCACATTATTATACTCCTCAATCTTCATTCAAAATCATGGTTTCTCCTTTGGATTTGGAATCAAACTCAATATTTTGTATAAGTCATCATAACTAGGATTATTTTTAATGAAGATGGAAACTCTCATATACCAGCTGTTGTGATCAAATCAACTTAAGCCAAATATCATATCATATTAGTAATAAAGGAACAATTTGTTTTCTCTTTATGCTTTCCTGGTATGCTGTTTGTTTTCTTATGTCAATCAGTACTCGGTAGTATCTCTGTCTGATTGGTTTCCCTGTGTGCATGTATTTACTTGGGTAGAACCAATCCAGTAGTATCAATTCGAAGTAACGATGTTATGTTTGTTCCTACTAATATTATGGCTCCACCTCTATTATTGTGATGTCTAACAAAAATATCACATATGAGGCATCTTGTCATAATTTGTTCCCACTAATTTTATGGTCCACTTCCATTTAACAAACTTTGCTCATATTAGGCTTCTCCCACGGTTTGTTTATTATGAGGCCTTGCATGGCTTCAGGCTTCAAATTACATTGGATCAACCCTTTATTTTTTTTTTTATTTTTATTTTTTTTTGTTTTTACCACCAGTTTAATCTGGTTCGGGGGTCAGTTCTGGCATCAAGTGGTTCCAGCCCCCTCCCGATCGCAGTTGCGGGGGATCGAACCGTGGTCCTTCCTACCAAGTTCAGCGCCAATCACCACTGAACCAACTAACGATTGGTTGGATCAACCCTTTATTTGTACAATACATCATGTATGTATCACACATGTCAATCAATGTATTTATTTGCAGTTATGAAACAGGTAGTAGTGGCAAACATTTTAGGATGTAGATATCTACATTACCAAAGCTACTAGCGTCCTTGCTTGTTGTGGTCATTGCTTTTGCAGAACTGGAGAAATCCTTTGAAATTAGCTGACAGAGAGCATTCCTATCTTACAATTATGTACATTACGCTACATGCTTATACAAATCACAAGTTACATGTTGGAGAAATAATGTAAAAACCATTTACGTGTCTTCACCTTTTGGGGGTAATCTGTTTTTGAGATATTGAATTCGATTCATACCGACAAAGAATAATAATATATTATGTGATCCTGCATGATGCAAAATTAAAGAAATAGAATGAGGCAGAAAAACCCTTGCCTATATATTGATTCACTCACAGACCATGAATATATACACAATGTAAAACTAGTTCAGTATCTGAGACATTACAACAAATCTCTAGCAATTATGTCTAATAATTGAAGATCCTAAATACAAATAGAAAGAAATAATACCATGTACAATCTGGTGTGAAAGAAATAATATATAACACAATCTGGTATCACTTATTTCCTAATAAAAATATATGATATGAATTCTAGGTTGATCCAAATACTGAATTCATATCTTCATGACCTTAATGAAATTCATGGTCTCCAAAATGGAATATCTCCCACTAACATAGTCGTGAAAATTATCGTTATGTATGTAGATATAATATTATTAACTATTTATTAACAAATCAATGGCGTGCATAACAAGTCAATAACAACATGATATAACCTGACTGACATAGCCTGTGCTCAAAATGAACTATTTAATCTACAAGGCTATATAAAATGTCACGACGTCCATGCTAGTTTCGATTTTGCAAAGCACGATTGTGGTTGGTTCAATATGTTTGCAAATGTTTATGCCATTGGACTTTCAATCTTTTTGGCTAATTATTTTTCAAAATTTGCTATACATTTTGTTACTGAAATTTCACTTGGTTTCATGAACTAGATTTCAATGGCACATATGATAACTTAGTGAAGCAAGTTTATTCAAAGGTCAGAATTATTAATTATTAGTATTCTTTGCATAATCTCCTTTTTCAAGGTCCCATAATCTCCATGTCTTGTCAAAGCTAGCAGTGCCCAAGTATTTCCCTGATGGATGGAAGGCAATGCGTGCAAGACGATCACGATGACCCTCAAACGTTCTCAAAAGAGATCCTTGATCATTCCAATACTTTGCTGTTCGATCAGCAGAGGCAGTTGCTAAATGACTGTGCTGCTGCACAGGAGAATAAGCAGCATCAGTAGTGTGGCCCTTGAAACTAGAAACTTTCTTTACGGTAGGCATGCTCCACAATTTCGAACCTCCATTTAGAGAACAAGTCGCCAGCCTTTTTCCGTCTCGGGAGAAGGAGCAACCCGTAAATGGCCGGTCGTCTCCAATTTCGCTTAACTCAAGATTGAAATTTGTCCAATCCTTATCCGAATGATCCACGTCTTCATCTATTCTTCTCCGAGTACATTGAATACGCACTGCAGCCTTTGCTAAAGAATATGTAGTAATGTCGATCCTCGCATCAAGGAGAGACTTCGATGCTTCGGTGTAAAAGGATTCAGGTTGATTCACCATAGCTGAGGAAGAAGACGTTGGTTGGTTGGTTGAATTAATGAATGTTTAGATCTGAGAGAGAGTGTGTGTGGGGTTTGTTTCGTTTGATTTGTTTTGGGGTGTTGTGGAGATATTTATAGATGACTTGTTAGGGAAGAAATTAATAATATCTTTTTGATTCGGATAATAAAGACAATAATACGCAAATAAAAACAGAATGTGTACAAAAGATTTGGTTTGATGCTTCAAAAAAAAAAAAATTTGGTTTGAGTCATCATTATCAAAAGATTTGATTTGTACAAATATATTTTTTCTCTTTGGTTTGAGTCATACAATAAAATCTTTATAAAAAAAAAAAGTCATATAATAAAACGGATTTAATTTATATGCATCGACAGTGTAAAATAATTTTACACTGTCAACCAATGACAACCATGTATTCCGTCACGTCATCCCACTTTACCCCACTTTCTTCATATGACATGCATGATTGGTGGTTTCTTATTGGATGACCGTGTAAAATTATTTTACACCGTCAGTGCATATCAATTAAACTCATAATAAAACAGAATGTGTGCGAATATGGAAGGTGTAAGTGTGTGTAACCTCGTATATAATAAAAATAATTAATTAATTTTTTTTTAAAAAAAAAGGCTGCGTTATTTAATTTTGGTTAGTAAAAAAAAAAAGCTGTGTTAATTTAAGAAAAAAGGCTTCTTTAAAGAAATAAAAAGGCTTTGTTGGATATATACTATAAAACAAAAGTAAAAAATATAGTACTTTGTGTTTATGTTGTGGGGTTAATGGCGGTTTGACTTGGACCAACTACCAAGTCAAAATGAATGAATGAGTAATTACGTAACACAAAAGTAGTACTAGTACACATGTTTATATAGATGGGCGAGGATAAAGTCCATGCATATTCTTTGAGAAAATTAAATTGACCTTAATTTTTTTTACATTAAAGTTTTATATAAATTTTACAGTCATTTTATTTTCAGTGCTTGGCACGGGCTTGCACACTAGTACACCAAAAGGCAACATCAAACAAAATAATATTATGTTGTGACAATAGTTCTAATAAAGAGAAAAATAAGAAAACAAAACAAAACAAAACTTTTTGTCAATTCAAAGGGCACAAGTATGCACCATGCATAAATACCCCATATTGTTTAGTGCACCTCTCAGATTTCTAGCGCATCCCCCAGATTGCTTAGTGCACCCTCCAAATTTTTAGGGGGTGCACTAGAAATCATGGAGGTGTGCTAGAAATTTAGGAGGTGCGCTAAACAATTTGGGAGGTGCAATAAACAATATGGGGGTGCATTAAGCAATTTTTGTTATTTATGCATAGTGCATAAGAAAAAAACTTATGCACCATAACCACTCTCAATTCAAACATGCCTTCAATTAAAGACGACAACCCTGCCTCCTCACATATTTCTTGTGCCTTCAACACCCAAAGAAAACATGTCGATCATTCTCAAAATTATTTTGACAATAAGCACAATTTACACCCTTTAGTTAAAGTTGTTCTCTTGTTGGTATGCCCCTCTCGATGCTCTCCAAAGAAATACCTTTATTTTTGTGGAATTTTTAATTACCAAATCTTTTTTCATATCGGACAAAAACCATATTTTACCCTTAATTTTGTCCCTAGCTTAAATTTTAATATTAAATTATATTAATTAAATTTACCTTACCAAAAAGATATTAATTAAATTTAGCAAACCATCAAATCAGTCTCATAAATTATAGGCTTAAATATCATTTTCGTCCCTATAATTTCGCGATTTTTTGGTTTTAGTCCCTGTATTTTTTTTTTTTGCGAATTCATCCCTGTATGTTTAAATCTTTTGATTTTAGTTCCTAAAACCAAAAAGATTTGAACATACATGGATGAATTTGCAAGAAAAAAAGATACAGAGACTAAAACCAAAAAATCGCGAACTTACAGAGACGAAAATGATATTTAAACCTAAAGTATAACACACTTTCAAATAAGTTTCTTATTTACTTTATGTTCCTTACTCACTCTTTTTATTTTAAAAAAAATGTCTCCCTTACTAGAACCTAAAAGAGCATTTGAACTTTGTAAAGTTTGACATCAGTAGAAGTAATATGCACATTAACGATATTACAAAGCATTTTATAATTTTATGAGACCATTATGAAATTATAAACATACTAGACTTATCAATGATAATTTATCATGGTAGTAGTCAAATTGATGATAGATTGTTTTTGTTCTTGATAAGTATGAATTTTATTAAAAAGGTCCAAACCCAGCATCATAGTGAGACAACTCTACCCACCTTGTGTGAAGAGTTGCAAAACGTGCACTCAATTATGTGCTCGAAAGTTGGACAAAAGACACCAGAACACATCATAACAAAGAATACACTAGGAAAGAAAATCCACTTAGCCAAAATAAACAATGTACTTTCTCTAGAACTCTCATTAGCTCTGTAGCCATCAAACTGTCAACCAACAATAAATTATTAAGAGCAATGAAGGAATGAATAAAAGGACTTTTGTAACTATCAACCAACAATAAATGCAGAATTGATTTGGAATTATACATGAAAACTAGAAATTTTGGCTTCAGGTAGAATCGTTTTCAAAAGACATGATCAATTTTAGAATTGAAAACCAAACATAATTGCATAAGTGAATAATCATGTGGAAGCGTCAAAAGTGTGTTGAAACCAGTTAGTTAGACTATCACCATAAACATATACACTTCAGGCTAAAAGTCTCACAACCATCCTCCTTATATTCACCTTTTTGTAGTAGCCAAATACAAGCATTTCATGTCAATGCCCTACATATAATTTTCTTGTTTATCAAAAACCAAAGAAATTATTGAAGCACAAATAACTTATAGCAGTTAAGAGTGGAAAAACACCGGAGAAAAGGTCTAAACTCACGAATAATCCGCTAATTACAACATGCAATAGCGGCCCAAAAACACTATGGAACTGCTATCACGATGCTATTCGCGGCCGCCATGGCTGCTTCTCTAAATAGCGGTTCGCGGCCCTCTGGCGTAGCAGAGAGGGGGATCGCTGCTTCGATATACCGCTATAGCGGCACTATTAACATCATAGGCTCTTCAATCTTCATATCCCGGCATTCGGTGCCAAATATGTGTGTGCACATGTGTTCAAACCATATAATTTCCAGGCAATAGATAGTTATTATTCAGTGAAAAACACATGATATGCATTATACCGTTCTTCCACGCACAAAAAATAAAAAAACTAGTTTCCATGAAGAATAAAATAAACTCTTTTCAAATTCATAGCAGCAGCAACAGACAACGGTAACTTGGCAAGATAAGCATTTCCCTAGGCCAGACAAACATTTCTAATACTTTGGCTTAATTGAATTGCCGATGTAAGGGAAATTATTTTTTATGTGTTTACGTTCTTTCTTGCTCTCCAATCCCACCGGTATTCAAGCATTGTTCTAATCACATAATTCCTACCGATATGTTACACTTTCCATACATGTCTTTCAAATTAAAAAAAGAAAACATGTTGAATAAAACAATCACAATCATATTTTCCAACCACAAAACTAATGGTTCTCTTGGATCAATTATTTATAAAATATAAAACTAGTGATATAACTTATAAGCCAGAATTGTGACTTAAACTTAAAAAGACTCCAAGTTCCAAATGAGCAAATGAAAAAAATACAATCAAACTACAATCCACCCAACTAAACAGGTTGTTTCCAAAATTTGAATTGTAACTTACATGTCAGAAAACTGCAACTAGAGTGATATGAAGAAACATAATATGGCTAGTTTTGTTTTGCAGTGACACTAAGCACAAGATGCTAGCATTCTCCCAATAGCCTAGATGTATCCACCGCAAAACGTTTCACATACCTTCGCTGGAAATCCTCGTCACTCAAGTTAAATGGTGTACATAAAGAAGCTCTCTCCTTTAACAAACCTTTGGATAGAAGATACTTGACAATTGAACCCCTTGGACTAAGCCTTTTCTCTATACTAAACCCAAAAAGTACCGGTTTAGCCAATAGCACCGAAGGATCCCAACCAAGACCATCGACCCAAAAACTCATAACCGCATTGAGTTTATCCGGAAACCGTAGCATAAAATTTCATCTTCAGAACAGCCCCAACTCTTCAAGACATCAACTTTAGCATCCCATTGTGATTTAGTGGTAGCCCTTTTGGCCAATAAAGCTACACTAAAAGAACCTTTTGAAGGGTCAAACCCTAATTCCTTAATCTCCTCAACAACATTTTTCAAATCAGTAGAACATATTATAGAAGGTCTAGTCCTAAGTAAATGATAAATATTTGAACCAGTGACACCAAAATCAATCAAAAATTTCATATTTGGTTTCATTCTACCATCACTAATTGAAGTTGGACAAGCAATAATAGAATCAATAGCTTTTTGATTAGAGGGACAGAAACTTCGTACCAAATCAAAAGCAGGGATAATGTGTTTGTCGAGACTTACACGAAGAAAACGAGGACATCTTGTTACAGTGGCAACAATGTCAGAAGGAGAAGCACCTTTGGAAGCTAAAAATTGAAACTTTGGTAGAATTGATTTGATGGGGTTAGAGACAAGAAGCTCAGGATCCTTGAGAATGATGGATTGTATGTTGTGAATGGAGAAACCGTGGTTTTTGAAGAAGGTGATAAAGGAATCGGGTTTTTGGGGGGGTTTTGAAACGAAGTCGTTTGGATAGTTTGAGAGCATCTTGTGGAGATAAGCCACAGGTGTTGGTGAGGTATGATATGGTGAAAGATTGTTGATCTGAATTTGAAGTTGTGGTGGAGAATGGGTTGAGAAAGTGGGGTTGAAGAAGAAGAAGAAAGTGGCATTTTGAGGTTTGGGGAAGATTGTTTTTGAGGTGGAGGAGAGCTCTGAGACGGTGAAGGTGAAACATGGGACTGGGACCAAAGACACAAAATTTCAGCAACATCTGCTATTTCAAAGCAACATCTTCGGCATAAAGAATGAAGGAAAAAAAATCCAACATATTACCCCATTAAAATAAGGGTCATACTAACTAGTGCATGAGACACTAATTAAGGATAAAAAATAGTAAATTCTGGGTTAAAAACAATAATTTTTATATTTTATAAATGTTGATAATATAATTTTTAAAGTAATTTTACTTTAATAGATATCATTAACTAATGTTCCGGGATATTACTTAGCATTTTCCTTAAAATAAACATGAGTATAGTTTTGATAGCAATGTATTTTGTATTTTCAATGTAAATACAAAACCAATAAAAGAAATAAACACACCCACCCAATAAAAAAAAATCATGTTAAACAATGCACCAGGTGTACTAGTTAAGCATATATAAAAATAAAATAAAAAGTAAAATTAATGATAAAAAGATAAATTTTTACATTTTTAACATATTAAATGCACAAGTTTCAACAAAAAAAATTCTTATTTATATGTCCAACAAAAAAAATTCGTAAAAAAAAACCAACATTATACTCGTATCTATTTTCTAATTGGTTTGCAATTGATTTTGAATCACACAACTCATTCTCTACTCTTCAAATTAATAATCATATAATAAAATCTTTAAAAAAAAAAACTGGAATTTTTTTAAAATAAAATTAGTCAAAAAAGGTCATTAGAAAAACCAAATTTTGAAATAGTTATAATTTAATATTTTAATAAAAATATTAGATATAATAAGAACATATTTAAGTAAAAGGTGGTTGTCAACTTCAGAGCTCCACCACCGACATGCTGGTAATTGGAGATGGAGTACCGTTGTGACTCGTCGGAAAATTTGATATTCCGCCAGTGCTTCACTGTCGCGGCGTTGGAGGTCGACATTGACTATCGGTCCACAACTTATATATTTATTACTAAATGTTTTAAAGTTTTTAATACAAGCGAGGTGCAAAAATGATATTTCGGGCTCATAAAAAATATGTTTGAGCGTCAGTAAGCTTAGCTTAATTAGCTGAGACATTACATTATATATGTAAGAATTTATTCGGGAAAATATTTATATAGACACAAATATAAATAATAGGTGTTAGGCACACTCACAAAAAGTGAAAAAAATGAAAGAAAAATGAATTGAAGTGATATAAATTGATGTGACAATTTTATTTTTCTTTTAATTTTATTAATTTATGTGAGTGTGCCTAAATTTTGTGCCTAAATTTTGTGCCTAAATAGTTGTGCCTATATAAGACTTTCTCATTTATTCGAATCTCAATCCAATTAGTCCGCTTATCCACCTAGCGATTGACTACTTGACAAAAAAATATATGTTTCAACCTAAAAACATTATGTTTTTAAAATAATTAATAAATACGTTCTTTCCTTCGATTCATTGGTAAAAGATTCCCAAAAGATTTTTTTACCAAACTGTCCTTTATTTTATTAAAAATTCCCACAATACCCTCCATTTGAAAAAAAATTCCGTTCTGCCCCCCAATACCCTCCCTTTTCAGACAGAATCTGGCACCTGCAGGTGGAGCTAGTCAAACCGGCGCCACTTGACTGGGGTGTAGCCAGTCAAAGTGGCACCACCTGCAAAAGCCTGCACACGTCATGCTTTCTCCCCTGCATAGCTGACGTGTGCAGGGGACAAAGCATGACGTGTGCAGGCTTTTGCAGGTGGTGCCACTTTGACTGGCTACACCCCAAGTCAAGTGGCGCCGGTTTGACTGGCTCCACCTGCAGGTGCCGGATTCTGTCTGAAAAGGGAGGGTATTGGGGGGCAGAGTGGGAATTTTTTTCAAATGGGGGTATTGTGGGAATTTTTAATAAAATAAAGGACAATTTGGTAAAAAAATCTGGTTTTGGTTCATAAACCTAGGATAAACCAGCTTTCACTTTTGTTCTTCACTTCTTGTGCTGTGCTTCCCGTTTGAACCACAAGCGGGAACGTACCTCCAAAACTCCGTTCTGATGTTTCATTATCACCGCCTCAGAGCTATTCTCAACCCTCAAATCCCAAAATGTTACCTTCTTCACCCAACCCACTTTCTCAAACCATTCTCCACCACCACTTCAGATTCAGATCAACAATCTTTCACTGTTTCATACCTCACCAACACTTGCGGTTTATCACCACAAAAAGCTCTTAAAGCATCAAAACGATTTCATTTCAAAACCCCCAAAAAACCCGATTCCATTATCGCTTTTTTCAAAACCCACGGTTTCTCCAATGATCAGATACAATCCATCATTCACAAAACACCATCACTCTTAACATTTGACCCCATCAAAACCATTTTACCAAAGTTTCAATTTTTATCTTCTAAAGGTGCTTCTACATCTGACATTGTTTACACTGTCACCAGATTCCCCCATTTTCTTGGTTCAAGCCTTCAGAAACAGATTATCCCTACTTTTGAATTGGTAAGAAGTTTCTGTCCTTCTGATCAAAAAGCTATTACTATAATAATTGCTTCTCCTTCTTCCATTAGATATAGCCGCATGAAACCAAATGTCAATTTTTTACTTCATTTAGGGGTTACTCCTACAAGCATTTACCGTTTGCTTACTACTAGAATTTCTACAATTTGTTCTACTGATTTGAAAATAGCTGTGGAGGAGATTAAGGAATTAGGGTTTAATCCTTGTAAATTCAGTTTTGTTGTGGCATTATTGGTTAAAAAGGTTATCACTAAATCTCAATGGGATGCTAAAGTTGATGCCTTAAAGAGTTGGGGTTGTTCTCAAGATGAAATTTTTAATGCTTTTAAAAGACAGCCTAATTTTATGCTACGGTTTACGGATAAACTCAATGCGGTGATGCGTATTTGGACCAAGCAGTTTGGTTGGGATCCTTTAGTACTCCTGGCAGCACCTGATATTTTCGGATTTAGTATAGAGAAAAGGCTTATTCCAAGGGCTTCCGTTGTCCAGTATCTTCTTTCCAAAGGTTTGATGAAGAAATATGCCAGCTTAGTTACACCATTTTATTTGACTGATGAGTTGTTCCTGCAAAAATATGTGAATCGTTTCGAGGAGGAAGCATATATGCTATTAAAGCTATATCAGGGAGAGGATTCTAGCATCCAGTGTCTGGATAAGTTGTCAAAGCATGTTTTGGTGTAACTGTATAAACCAGCCATACTACTTATAATCATGTTGTTCTATTTTAACTGTGTTGTTTCTTTTGCTTAGTAATTTGGAACCTTTTTTGCTTTTAGTCACAGTTCTAGTTTAACCCTTTTGGCCAATTATCCCTATTTTGTTTTTTTAACTTTGTACGTAATTGACACAGAATTATTGGTTTTGTGGTTTGGAGAATATGATTGTTTTATTCCACATAATTTTTTTGAAGGGATGGATTGTTAAATGTTACATTTCCTTATGAATTATTGGATTAGAGCAATGATTGAAAGTAGTCATATTTTAAAAATGTACGAGTAAGTGTATATTGCCCTCTATTCGTATTTTTATGAAATTGAAATCAGATAATAGAAGAACCTGAGTCTTTGATTCAGGTTTTTCTTTAGCAGCTTACTCAAATTTGCAGGACCATTTGGCACACTGGTGCGGGTTGAATTCATCGTAAGATCAATGGGCTCTTGACGATTATAATGAGCAGGGGAACGGTGAGCAATTAATTGCATACTAATTTACACCAGATTAGTATCTGTTTATATGCTATTTGAGTTGGATATTTTTCTTCTACTTGTGATGTAATTGTCTTTGATTTGAATGGATATTGCTGATAAGTGGCAGTTTTCTCTGATATAAAATCATACTGAATTGCGCATCACTTTTCCTTGAGTCCTAGAAGACTAATAGACTTTTGAGTAGAAGTGGTATGCATCTTCCCTGTATGCTGTATGCATTGGTTTTAACATGTTAGAGGAAGTCCCTATTTGACTGTTTCTATGACACGACCAACACCTTTTTTCATCGCCACTGTTCATGCCATTTTTTCCCTCTCTTCAAATAATAACTTTACCAAGTTCACCTTTCACCTTAACAATGACCAAACATGGCTCTTATAAGCTTCCTTGCCTATCAAACTGAGTCAACGACTTTCTGAGATCAATTCTGAATCATTTTCCAGTATAATTTGGATATCTTTGTTGCTGGATTCCTATTAAATAAAACAAGTATGTTCTTGACAGGTTCAGTTTTCGCTACCCTTTTCCAGGTGATGCTGTGCTCAGAGAATCATTTAGTGTCGAGTATAAGTTTGAAAAGAAAGGTTCAGGTGATTTTCTGATGCAGGCACATCCTCTTCATCTTCAGTTTTTTTTTTAATTTCTGAGGAGGTATTTTTATGCATTGGAATCAATAATATGCAGCCTGCTTTGAATTGTGAGATGATTTTAACCTATATACTGTCTCCCATGCTTTGTTTTGTTCTCTTCTTTAGTTCACCGAAGTAAACAAGGCAGTTTAAAATGTGAATTGGTTTCCAATTCTTCGCTATTAAATTTTCTCAAATTTTCTCAAATTAAGTCGATTGTTACATTCTTGTTGACAAAAGCATGTAGTAATAGGATTTGTTAGAATTGTGTAATAAAGAATAACCTTTACAGGGAACATGCAGAGTGGAGTTGACAAGAATGTAGTAATATGATTTCTTTGAATTGAACATTTCTACAATTGAATGTTTTCTTTCTGTAACATTTGTTGATCAGTTCTTGTATTGAATTCGCCACAAAGTAGTTTCTTTAATCCAGACAGAGAAGTCGAAGTACATAAGACATCTCTGGTTGAGTTTGTGTTCCCAAAAGCGGAGCATCCCAAATGCAATTGGAGATTTCTTATCAAAACTAATACTAATAACTACTAACAATGTTTTAGAAACCGGACATTGAACCGGTGAGACATCCGGGTCATGGTTAAATAAGTTGCAGTGTCTGGTTCAGTTATAAAACATTTACAAATAGACCCTTTTTCATCCTCAACAATACACCGCCCTTATGGCTTATTCACATTGTGGTTATTTATTTGTTATTTTGCTTGTTCTGTGTTTGTGGTTTACAACAGCTTTTGTCTATGTGTTGGTTGTTGCAAAGATGCATTCATTTAGTACCTGTTTGTTTTCGCGGTGCCTATAAGCCACTATTTGGAGATTCTTAAATTTCCCGGCAAAATGGTCATTGGGATGCAATTTTTTTGTTCCTACCGCCAAACCAAACAGCCACTTAGTTTACTTGATGAGATTAATGAGTTTTCAATTGCTTGTTCTTGAATCAAAATTGTAGTTTTAGGGGATTTAATTAGCTGACATCATAGTGTTCATAACTCTTCTAGTTTGTGTTTTCTATTTCAATTGGGTTACAACTATACTATATTTCATTTTTAATTTTATTTGACAAGTATTTTTTCAAAGCTTGTTATATGTAAGCAACTTAAATTTGACTTGTAAATTTGAGATTTAGTTTACTTTCGTTTCATAATGTATATGCAGCTTTAGTCATTGTGATAATTGCTTGGTGTTGAACATTCTAATATTGATATTTAACTTGATCCCACCGGCCAACACTGTTATTTTCTTTTAAGATTTGCTCCGTGAATAATCAAAAACAAAATAAAATTCAAATGATTTACATGTAACAAAGGGTAAAAGAATTGTTAGTATAAGTTTTCTAATCTGCAATTTCTAGAACGGGAAAACAAATTTCTCTAAGGAAAAACTCTTGAGTAAACAGTACGAGGGAAATGGATTTCTTGCTCACAACTTTTAATCTTCCGATGTAAATGAACAGACAATTGCGAGTACTTTGTGAAATTAATAGCGTAATATAAACCGTCCAATTTAAGAATTCATTTCAATTTCAATAATTACATTCACACATGAATCAAGTTGCAGAACAAATAAAAACTACTCATAGTAAAAGATAGGCAAAATGTATCCGTAGGTCCTTTAAGTTTTATGTTTGTAACAGATTGGTCCTTTAAGTTTTTTAAGTAACAAATAAGTCCTTTAAGTTTTTTAAGTAACAAATAGGTCCTTTAAATTTTACATTTGTAACATCTAGGTCCCTCAATTACTTAAAAAAATAGGACCTAAATGTTACAAATTACAAACTTAAAGGATCTATTTGTTAATTAAAAAACTTAAAGGACTTATTTGTTACTTAAAAAACTTAAAGGACCTATTGATGCATGATGGCCTAAAAGATAAATGATATCTAGAGCTGTAAAAGTGGGCCGGCTATCAGACCGACCCAATAGCCCTATAATTTTATACGGGCCGGGCTGGGCTTTCCAAAAAATATTATTGGGCCTTATTGGGCTGGGCTCCCGGGCCTATTTTTTAATGGGCCATCATGGGCTGGCCCAGCGGGCTTTTGGGCCGGCCCCTTAAAGAATAAAAAAAAATATATCTAAAAATAATTTTACCTAACAATAAGGAATTTTAGTTAGCATAAAATCTTTAGATAAAATAAGTAACAAAAGATGAGATGAGATTTGTTTTTTTTTTTTAAGGAAAAAGATGAGATTTGTTAGTTAGGAGATAATTATTAAACCAAATTTGTTATGATTATCTTTATTTGAAAAAAAAAATAACAACTTAATCAATCATTATATGTAGTTTTATTGTCCATTGAATTTTTTTATAAAAAAAATTGTCAATAAAAAAAATTTGTCAATTTTTTATTAAAAAAATATGAAAAAATTTGTCGGGCCGGCCCATCAGACCATGTAGGTCCTTGTTTATTGGGCTGGGCTGCGGGCCGTGCCTTGGGCCTTAATGGGCCGGCCCACTTAAACCCAGTAGATATCTTGGCCCTATGGCCCGGCCCATTTGACAGCTCTAATGATATTCCAAAGCCTGGGACATAGTATAGTAGTACTATATTTATGGAATCATACCTCCAAAAAAAATACTAGTATGTTATCACAAAGATTGGGTTTGCTAAGCCATATCTCTCCCATTTCAAAGCAGGTTGCATATTGTAAGAACCAATTAATAAAATAAAATTTCCTCCTCAGACATTTGAGAAAACTCTGGAATCTGACACGACCTTTGTTCTCGACACATGCTGCAGCATCATAGATAGGAGTTCTATAACTCTGGGGATAGTGTATGCATGTAACATTGCCCATAATGATAATGGAGTTAATTTAAAAGGTAAATAATTGGCTAGCAAAAAAACTTATCACTTATCAGCATATCCGTTCAATATCAAAAGACAACTTCACAAGTAAAACAATATTCAACTCTAATAAGCTAGCATATAAACAGACCCTAATCAGGCATGAATTAGTACACACTACGTAGCTAATTGCTTGTTCACCACTCCCCTGCTCTCATTATAATCATCAAGAGCTTATTGATATTATGACGAATTCAACACTCAGACATGTTATCGTGTCAAGGCCTCGTAAATATTTTTCTTTTCAGACAGCAACACATTATTGAAGTACAAATGAATTGTAACAGTTCAAGTTGGAAAAATTTCATGAATTAAGTTTAAGCATAGTAATAGGACCCAAAATATGAAAAGGAAAATTGAATTGTTTTGATACTAAACCATTGAACCAGAAAGATGAATCCTATTATGTTATATCAAACAAACTGAACCAGAAAGATGAATATATTTTCCTATTGGCTCTAAATAGACTAACATACATTCACTGCTAAACTGCAAGCTATAGCGTCAATTATGTGTGGTTCAACGAAATGATCTTCATTATCCCTTTGTTCCACATGGTCAATAAACTCCAGCTTCCATAGACCAGACATGCATTTCTAATATTTCTCAATTTCTATTTTGGTTTACTAGAATTTTAAACATATGGGAAAAGACTTTTGATATGTTTACCTTCTTGCTCTCGAATCCCACGCTTAACTATGTTAGAAATTCAAGCATTGTTCTAATCCCATAATTCAAGCAATCAACTTATCCTGACACGGGATGCTAGAATCCTCCCCCTGATATAGCTTTAATAGCCTATATGCTTCCTCCTTGAAACGATTCACATACCTTTGCCGGAACAACTCATCGGTCAAATAAAATGGTGTAACTAAGCTGGCATCTTTCTTCAACAAACCTTTGGAAAGAAGATACTGGACAACAGAAGCCCTCGGAATAAGCCTTTTCTCTATACTAAATCCAAAAAGACCAGGAGCTGACAGGAGCAATAAAGGATCCCAACCGAACTGCTTGATCCAAAAACGCATAACCGCATTCAATTTGTCCGGAGACCGTAGCATAATGTTAGGCTGTTTTTTAAAAGCATTAAAAATTTCATCTTGAGAACAACCCCAACTCTTCAAGGCACCAACTTTAGCATCCCATTGAGATTTGGTGATAGCCCTTTTGGCTAATAATGCCATACAAAACTTGTATGATGAAGGATCAAACCCTAATTCCTTAATCTCCTCCAAAACCTTCCTCCAATCAGAAGAACAAATTATAGAAGGTCTAGTTGTAAGTAAACGGTAAATGCTTGCAGGAGTGGCCCCAAAATCAAGCAAAAGTTGAATATTTGGTTTCATACGAATATCACTGATAGAAGTAGGACAAGCAATTATTGAATTAATAGCTTTTTGATTAGAGGGACAGAAACTTCTTACCAATTCAAAACCAGGGATTAATTGTTTTTCAAGGCTTGCACGGAGGAAATTGGGGGCTCTGGTGACGGTGTCAACAATGTCAGATGGAGAAGCACCTTTAGAGGATAAAAATTGAAACTTTGGCAAAATGGTTTTGATGGGGTCGAAATTTAAGAGTACTGGTGCTCTGTGAATGATGGATTGTATCTGGTCATTGGAGAAACCGTGGGTTTTGAAAAAGGCGATAACGGAATCAGGTTTATTAGGGGTGTTGAAACGAATTAGTTTTGATGCTTTAAGAGCTTTGTTTGGAGATAAACCGCAAGTGTTGGTGAGGTATGAAACTGTGAAAGATAGTTGATCTGAATCTGAAGTGGTGGTGGTGGAGAATGGTTTGAGAAAATGGGTCGGGTGAAGAAGGTAACATTTTGGGATTTGAGGATTGAGAATAGCTCTGAGGCGGTGATAATGAAACATCAGAAGGGAGATTTGGAGGCACGTTCCCGCGTCTGGTTCAAACGGGAAGCACAGCAGAAGAAGTGAAGAACGCGAGTGAAAGCTGGTTTATCCTATAGGTTAATTTATGAACCAAAACCAAATGAAGAAAGATCCGATTCAACCCATATAAACTGGCTCGGTTTACTCACCCAAAAAAAAATGGCTCGGTTTTTTTAATTGGGTTCAAACCGAACAAAACCATATATCCGATTTCTATTGATTTTGATATCATTTTGATCTGAACGATCAAGAGTTTACTGAATTGGAATGGTGTCCTGGCCAATTGGATGTTGAGATTTATACTTACAGATATTGTGTCACTTATGTCATAAAAGAGCAAATAGTGAGAGATTCTAAGCAAAGGCGTACTCATGGGATACGAAGAGGAGTCGTTGGAAAGTACTCATAGAGAGATTGTTGCGAACGGTGTCCTTCAATGCCTCAATTCGATAGTCGTTGGGAGGCGTTACGAGTCAAAGACAATTTGGGGCTGAGAGACCAACCTTGTTGCGTTGAGTACTTATGAAAATGGGTCTCGATTAGAACAACTATCTAATTATGACTATCATCCAATGAACCGAACCCCGAGTTCCTCTGATAAATTTGAACTCATGATTCAAGTTAACGTATACATGATAAACCCTGAAACCTCACACTCTTCACCAATCTCTGATTTGGTCATCAAAATGTTTGTAAGATCATTGTTCTTATCTTATCAGAATCGACGTAACTGGCGGTGGTCCTCCGCAACACGATTGTTTTGAAGGGGATTGTACCTACAGACAATAATTAATTTATGCGTGAAGTGAAAGTTTTAGAGTTAAAAAATAATGTACTTGATCCTTTTGCGTGATAAGGTTTATACAGTCTCCAGCTCGGAGCCAAGACCATTAATGAGAGAACGGATATGGCGTCCTCACTATTTAATGGATGTTAAAATAACGACTGAAAATCCATGATAACAATAAATAATAATTCCAACGTTGCCTGTTACAGAAGGTCGACTTCCTTAACCGTTGGGCAGGAAGATGAAACTTTGAGCCTACACTGTGTTGGCCTGAGTTACACGTGTTTTTAAATAATAACTGCTATATTTCGATTTGTAAAAAATAACGAATAACTAATGTTCGACGTGGAGTTCATGTTAAAAAAATCTAAAAATAAAAAAGGAAATAATAAAGAAAAATACACAACTATAAATCCTCTACCGTGCCTGTATCATATTGTCTATTGTCTATCCCTACATTGCAGAGACAGTGAATTGAATTGAAATTGTAAAAGAGAGAAACAATGGCGACGGAAGATCCAATGGATTGCGATTCCTCAAACAACTACAAACCATACACACTTTCACAAACCCTAACCGGTCACAAACGCGCCATCTCCGCCGTTAAATTTTCCTCCAACGGCCGTCTCCTCGCCTCCTCTTCCGCCGACAAAACTCTCCGCACTTACGGTTTCACAAACTCCGATTCCGATTCCAACAGCCTAACCCTATCTCCGATGCAACAATACGAAGGCCACGAACAAGGCGTCTCCGACCTCGCATTCTCCTCCGATTCTCGTTACCTCGTCTCAGCCTCCGACGACAAAACTCTCCGTCTCTGGGATGTTCCGACGGGATCATTAGTGAAGACTCTTCACGGTCATACAAATTACGTTTTCTGTGTTAATTTCAATCCTCAGAGTAATATCATTGTTTCTGGTTCTTTTGATGAGACTGTTAGGGTTTGGGATGTTAAGTCTGGAAAATGTCTTAAGGTTCTTCCTGCTCATTCTGATCCGGTGACCGCGGTTGATTTTAATCGCGATGGAACTCTCATTGTTTCGAGTAGTTATGATGGTCTTTGCAGGATTTGGGATGCTTCTACTGGACATTGTATGAAGACTCTTATTGATGATGAGAATCCTCCTGTTTCTTATGTCAAGTTTTCTCCCAATGGAAAGTTTATTCTTGTTGGCACATTGGATAACAATCTGGTAATATTTCACTCCTCTCTTATCCAATCAACTTTCAATTTTGTTATCATCGTGGTAGAGTCATGATTCATTCAATAAAATGATAGAGAATTACTGTAAAATATAGCTGATATTATAACCCCAATTGGAATAGAGAATTGCAATCAAATATTGCTCATATGACTCCAATCGAATAGAGAATCACGGTCAAACATAGGTGATATGACTCCAATCGAATAGAATGTTGCAGTCAAATATAGTTGATATGACCGGTGGCGGAGCTAGGGAAAATTATTCAGGGAAGCCGTGATAGAGCTTGAATTTTTTTATTTATCGGAGGCAAACAAAATGTATAAATCGTAAATTTTGATGACTTTCAATAATATATTAAATGAGAGAGAAACTCAAACAAGCTAACACTTTCAACTCACATTAAAATTAACGGTTGATCCATAAAATTATATACTCTTAATCTCGATGAATTTCAATAACATATTAAATCATTTTTTCAATATTTTTTTTTTAAGGATAATCAATATATATTGTTTGTATAATATATATACCAGTCATTAAGAAAAAGCAAGATAGCAATTTTTAAAAAATCAAATGCAAATAAACGTATAAAAGCCAGAACAAACGCAGGGGGGAATCGAGCTCTAGCCCCTTGGATAAAACTCACGCTTCCTGACCAAAGCGGCAAACATAACTCATGTGAAATAATGTAACAAATCTTGTATATATACCATAACAGTAATAAAAAATATGTATATATACCTATTATTAAAATTGAAAATTTTGGGACGGGCCGCGGCCCTCCCCGGCCCTAAAGGAGCTCCGCCCCTGGATATGACCCCCAATTGGAATAGAGAATTGCAGTAAAATATTGTCAATATAAGTATAACCCCCATCGGAATTGCATTTTGGTTTGACATATAAAAAATTAGGATGTCTAAGGCCACGATAAATGATGGTAAAAGGTTAGTTAGTACATGTAGAAAATAAAGTTCATATATGTGTAGGAATGGGATACCTTGGCTGCAGAGAATATAGATATGAAAATGCGAAATGACTTGTATTACTCTCTTGTGTTGGGTTTCCCTGTTGGAGTTTATAATTTTGTGCATTTCTATTGTTTTATACTATGGGCCTGTTCAGATCAACAACTTATTTACAGCTTATAGCACGAGTGCTTATCCTGATAAGTGCTTTATGTATAAGCTTACATAAGCTATTTTATATTGGAGAACTTGTGATAGTAAGTTTAAAAAATTATGAAAATTGTCATAAGCTGTTTCAATAAATTTTCCCAGTCTCACAAAACTTATGCTCAAATAAGTCAATCCAATTAGACCCTTTGTAGTTTGTAATGTAGTATAATGGCTTATAAGACTGATATGACAGATTTTTTTCATTTTCCTTTCTCATAGTGTGTTGGAATTTTGAAATTTATTTGAGGTCTCTCTGGAAGGGATTTGCCAAATAAGTACCTAGTTTGGTTTTCCATGTTGTTATTGACTTGCATTGGAATTTATTCTGTCCCTGCAGAGGCTTTGGAACTATTCTACTGGGAGGTTTCTGAAGACTTACACCGGTCACGTTAATTCAAAATACTGCATTTCGTCCTCGTTTTCTATAACAAATGGGAAGTATGTTGTTGGTGGTTCGGAAGATAAATGTATATACTTGTGGGGTCTGCAGTCAAAGCGAGTTGTACAGAAATTGGAAGGTCATACCGATACTGTTGTATCTGTCTCGTGTCACCCTACAGAGAACATGATTGCTTCAGGTGCTCTCGGCAATGATATGACTGTCAAGATATGGACTCAACAGAAAGACTGATACAATCTGGAGTATGGGCTAATGTTCCAATGAAGAGTACTATAAATTTAGTTAGCAGTAACTCCCGTATGATGATACTTTTAAGCTCGTTTTGCAGTTTAGGACTTTGGTTGGGAGATTTACAACATTTATGGCTGAGATCTATTAATAGCCTGCTTAGAAAATCGTTTCAAGCCTTCAAAATAAAGTTGATGGATGAAAACGATATTTATGAAAAGCATGATGTTTTGGTTTTTTTTATTAACAGTAAAAATCGATTGTGTCCTGAAAATTCAAGGTTCTGTTTGGATCACAGAACTCTATTCCAACTGAATAACTGTTGTCTTATTTATGGATGGATTGTCATTCAAGCTTCTTAACGAGCAAAAGTTTATCCTTGAGTCATAGAGAATTTGCAGATTTGCAAATTGATTGATACAAAATTACAAGTGTTTATGGGCAACTGCCCTCTTTTCTATCAAAAAAAAAATAAAAAAATTACAAGTGTTTATAACTCACAAGTGTAGAATAAAGTAAACAAGATTAAATACCAACTTAAACAGGGCTTTAATTAAATAACTAACTTCCAACAAACTTGAGTAGCTGTAATACTCTTCATAAAGTTGAGACTTGGGAGATAAATATTATCAAGTACTCTCAACTTGATGTGGGGCATGAACATGAAACTAAGACTATGGTGGGGCTTGGTGAGAGTTTCTATCATTTTGTCTTGGGAGTTAACGTATATAAGCTTGAGAATGAGAAAGCCTGAGTTGACAGACATGCTTGACTTGTTCCTCACAATCAATATCTACATGTTTGAGAATCTCTCGTGGCAATTAGGATTGTTGATCAAATGGGTGGTTACTTTGCTATAACATCAAAACATTGTAAAATAGATGTAACTTAAAAAGATTGAAGTAATTGTCTCACTGTTATTAATTGGTGAGGCAGGTTAACTCAAGACATTCTTGTTTAGCTAACGATCTTTTTTTATAGGTAAATGTTAGTAATTAATTAACCGTTATATTACTAGTTTTTAGAGATCAAACCTTGGACCTCTCACCAGTTTTGATTCATTACAAAGGTGATGAATAAAGTACATTACATACTAAGCATGCCGCTTATAAAAAATAAAAATAAAAAACATACTCCAGAATGTCAATTAAGCATTTGCACGTAGAGATATCTTCAAGTACTTCTCCAATGTTTGCGGTCTCTAATCATTTTGAGTTTAAAGTTGTGTTATGGTCAAAGATTGCATGTACATTTAATGTTAGGGTGAGTTTTTTGTTTTTTTTTTGAAGCAATGTTAGGGTGAGTTTTTTTTTTGACACACCGTTAGGGTGAGTTTAAAACCTATAATTCTCCACTTCTCTGTTAATGGCATATACATTAAGATTTTAAAACTATAACTAGTGAACTATTAGGCGAACGTTTAAAACAGTAATCAAAATGCTTCACCAAGTCTACAATCACAATGAGATTTATTTATTTTTTCTCCTGAAAATATTTCCAGGACATGTCATATGCTCGCTTTCTCGCAAATGTCCTAGAGGCGGTTGCATATATAACCTGTTCAAACATGTCACAAGTGACAAGACATTACTGAAGTGTAATTTGTTGAATGTTTGTTTTAATTCATGTTTATGTTATTAGCTTATGCTTTCAGTTAGTTAGTTAGCATTAGTGTGAGTTAGTTATGTCAGTTATTCATCTAATGGATAGAGTTTGTTGTAACTAACTTGGATTACTTAGATGTGAAGTAATCTCTATAAATAGTGTTGTGTATAGGAGAAAGAGTAGTGTGTGTAACCAGAACCACAATTAGTGATTGTAACCTTTTGATTTCTTGCCCCAATAAGTGGATGAATAAAAACTCTCACTTTCTCCCAATTTTCTAAAGTGTTTTGTTCATAGCTATTTTCTTCCTTCATCTTCTCCTCATTCTCAGAACAGTCTCAGAACGTTCTCCTGCTACATCAGCGTTGAACGTGTGTGTGTGTGCATTACTTTGCAATTGAGTGTGTTAAAGTGTTTCCGCTGCGCTAACAATTGGCATCAAGAGCCTTGGTTTTCATTGGATTCATGGCAGGATCGAGTTCAGTTCAAATGGGAACATATGGAAATGGTGCGTTTCTGGGTAATCTACCAATCTTGAACGGCAAGAATTATGATTCTTGGTGCAAACAAATGAGAGTGGTGTTTGGATTCCAAGATGTGTGGGATCTTGTTCAAGGAGGAGTAGAACCAGTCACTGAATCTTCTACAGATGCTCAAAAAGCAATTCATAAAGAGTTGAAAAAGAAAGATTACAAAGCGCTCTTCATAATTCATCAGTGCGTGAATTCTGATAATTTTGAAAGAGTTGGTGATGCTCAATCAGCAAAGGAAGCGTGGGACAATCTTGAGAAGGCCTATGGTGGTGCTACCAAAGTGAAGAAGGTGAGGTTACAAACTCACAAGAGGCAATACGAGTTATTACAAATGGAGGAGAAGGAAAGCATTGGTGATTTTGTCACAAGAGTCACAAAGTTAGTGAATCTGATGAAGGGTTGTGGTGAAACAATCTCAGATCAATCTGTGGTTGAGAAGATTCTGAGATCTCTCACACCAAGATTTGACATTGTGGTGGCTATAGAAGAATCCAAAGATCTCTCAAGCATGACTGTTGAAGAATTGCAAAGTTCTTTGGAAGCTTATGAACAGAAGTTGAATGAAAGAGCTGAGAAGGGCAAGAATGAGATTGCTCTGCAAGTTCAGAACAATAATTCCAAGAAAGGGAAGGGTAAGTGGAATGGAAGCAAAGGGAAAGTTGGGTATCAAAATTCTGGCTCAAATGATAATCAAGAAGCGTGTGGCTCATGTCAGAACAATGGTAACAATAAGAGTGGAGGTTACAAAGGTGGTAAAGGTGGAAAGAAGAGATTTGATAAGAGTAACATCAAATGTTACAATTGTCAGAAGTTTGGTCATTTTGCAAATGAGTGTAGATCAAAGAGTGGGTCACAAGAAGATGAGGCAAAGATGGCTAAACAAGAAAATGGTGAAGAATCTGTTATGTTAATGGTCACAACTAAAGAAGATACGTGCTGTGGAAGTGAATGGTACTTAGATTCTGGTTGTTCCACTCACATGACTGGAAGAAAGGATTGGTTTACTAGCTTCAATCAATCTCATGAGAACAAAGTGAAATTTGCTAATGATAGTACATTGAGTGCTGAAGGTAGTGGTGTTGTCTGCATCAGAAGCAAAGATGGAAGACAAGCCTTCATTAATGATGTTCTATGCATTCCAGGTATGAAGTGTAATCTTCTTAGTATAGGCCAATTACTAGAGAAAGATTACAAGATAGTTATGGAAAATAAAGTGATGAGACTTATGGATCCAAACAGAAAGTTAATTTTGAAAGCTCCTATGTCAAAGAATAGGACATTAAAAATTGAACTGAATGTGATGGATCATAAGTGCCTAGCTACTGCTGTAGAAAGAGATGATTGGACTTGGCACTATAGATTTGGACATTTGAATTTTAGAGATTTGAATATGATGCACAATAAAAGTTTAGTGTCTGGCCTACCTAAAATTCAAATACCAAATGAAGTGTGTGAAGATTGTGTGCAAACCAAGCAGCATAGCGACAATTTTAGCAAAAATGTGTGGAGTAGAACAAAGAGTGTATTAGAGGTGGTCTACTCTGATGTGTGTGGACCAATGCAAGTAAACTCTATTGGTGGTAATAGATATTTTGTGTCCTTCATTGATGATCATAGCAGAAAACTGTGGACTTATCCTATCAAAAGAAAGAGTGAAGTGTTTGATATGTTTAAGAAATTCAAAGCTATGGTTGAAAAGCAAAGTGATCACAAGCTGAAAGTGTTGAGAACTGATGGAGGAGGAGAGTACTTGTCAAAAGAGTTCACTGAATTTTGTGAAGCTGAGGGTATAGTACATGAAGTGATACCACCCTATACTCCTCAACAGAATGGGAGTGCTGAAAGAAGAAACAGAACCATAATGAATATGGTAAGATGCATGCTTAAGAGCAAGCATTTGCCAAAGGAGTTATGGGGAGAAGCTGTTGCTACTGCAACATATATTCTGAATAGGTGTCCAACAAAGAAACTGAATGGTGTTACTCCAGAAGAGTGTTAGAGTGGTAACAAGCCTAATACAAGTCATTTAAAGGTGTTTGGCTCATTGGCTTATAGGCATGTGCCTGATCAGTTAAGAAGGAAGCTAGATGACAAAGGTGAGCAGATTGTGTTTGTTGGATATCACTCCACATGTGGTTACAAACTCTATGACCCTATTAATAAGTGTGTAGTGGTTAGTAGAGATGTAATCATTGATGAGATGAAAGAATGGGACTGGTACAACAATAAGAAGAAGGATTCAGTGAGTATTGTGTTTGATGATGAGCAGTCAACATCAGAAGCTACAGTTGAGAACGTTCTGAGAACGTCAGCTAGAGATGAGAACGTTCTGAGAACATCAACTAGAGCTAGAAGTGTACCAGCCAGACTACAAGAATTTGAAATGAATCGAGATGATGAGGTTACAGATGATGGTGATCTTGTTCATTTAGCCTATTATGCAGATTCTGAACCTGTGAATGTTGAGGCTGCATTGAAAGACAAGAAGTGGTTAAAGGCAATGAATGAAGAGCTTGAGTCCATAGAAGATAATCAGACATGGGAGCCTGTTGATTTACCAAGAGGAAAGAAAGCTATTAGTGTGAAGTGGGTGCACAAGGTGAAGCTAAAGTCCAAAGGTGAAATCATCAGAAGGTCAACTAGAGTTGAGAACGCTCTGAGAAGGCCAACTAGAGTTGAGAACGTTCTGAGAACGTCAACTGAACTGCAAGTGGCAGACCTGTTAACTAAGGGATTGACAGTGGAAGTGTTCAACAGGTTGAAGAGTTTGATGGGTGTGAAGTCATTGGAAAGCATGAATTAAGGAGGAGTGTTGAATGTTTGTTTTAATTCATGTTTCTGTTATTAGCTTATGCTTTCAGTTAGTTAGTTAGTTAGCATTAGTGTGAGTTAGTTATGTCAGTTATCCATCTAATGGATAGAGTTTGTTGTAACTAACTTGGATTACTTAGATGTGAAGTAATCTCTATAAATAGTGTTGTGTATAGGAGAAAGAGTAGTGTGTGTAACCAGAACCACAATTAGTGATTGTAACCTTTTGATTTCTTGCCCCAATAAGTGGATGAATAAAAACTCTCTCTTTCTCCCAATTTTCTAAAGTGTTTTGTTCATAGCTATTTTCTTCCTTCATCTTCTCCTCATTCTCAGAACAGTCTCAGAACGTTCTCCTGCTACATCAGCGTTGAACGTGTGTGTGTGTGCATTACTTTGCAATTGAGTGTGTTAAAGTGTTTCCGCTGCGCTAACAATTGGCATCAAGAGCCTTGGTTTTCATTGGATTCATGGCAGGATCGAGTTCAGTTCAAATGGGAACATATGGAAATGGTGCGTTTCTGGGTAATCTACCAATCTTGAACGGCAAGAATTATGATTCTTGGTGCAAACAAATGAGAGTGGTGTTTGGATTCCAAGATGTGTGGGATCTTGTTCAAGGAGGAGTAGAACCAGTCACTGAATCTTCTACAGATGCTCAAAAAGCAATTCATAAAGAGTTGAAAAAGAAAGATTACAAAGCGCTCTTCATAATTCATCAGTGCGTGAATTCTGATAATTTTGAAAGAGTTGGTGATGCTCAATCAGCAAAGGAAGCGTGGGACAATCTTGAGAAGGCCTATGGTGGTGCTACATCAGCGTTGAACGTGTGTGTGTGTGCATTACATTGCAATTGAGTGTGTTAAAGTGTTTCCGCTGCGCTAACATAATTGAACATTTGTAAATATTTTTTATTCAATAGTTAAGACATAAGAGTCTCTACCAAAAAAAAAAGACAAGACATAAGAGTATTCTAACGTGACGGTGCATATGCGTTTTTCTACTACAACATAAAAGGTGTTTAAGAGACTGACATTGACATTGGAGACAACTGATTTTTTTTTAACAAGTCAAAAGAAATATATTAATGAAAATTCTATTCAAAGTATAAGGTGTGCTAAAAATAAAACATTCAACTAAATGTCATAATACCATATTAATCAAACCAAAACCATAGCAAAAAAACAAACTAACTCCACATCAAAACAAAGCCTATAAGGCTGCAACCAATATGAGTTACATCATGGTGGTGGCTTAAATTAAATATCAAAGTCTTTAAGGTTTAGTTACATTATAGGTTTTGAGCCTATAATTTGTGTAGGATATCAACAAGAAAATAGAATGTTTGTGTTTGTATAGATGATACTCACTAACAAAGAAGAAAAGGAAGGACATGGATTCCGTTTTTTTTTTTTGGTAAGGCATTTTGACATTCAACTATGTGAATTACACATTTAAAAAACAATAAATTTTTTTGACTATTAACTAAAATTGATAGTCAAAAGAATAATTGTGTGATGCATATATTGCTATACAGAGGTCTAAAAGTTTTCTTTCGTGCAATAGAGAAGTTAGAACTTTTTTTTTTTGAAAGGAGAGAATTAGAATTTAAAAACCGAGAAACCAAAAAAAAAGTGCTCCCTCCATTTATTAATAACATGCCATTTTTTTTAGATTTTCCAATTATATATAACTGATTAGCTAAGAAAAATACATGCCATTTTTTATTTTTATTTTTGGATTTTTCCAATTATATATAACTGATTAGCTTTGTTCTGAACTAGTCCTAACTCCTAAGGTCCATAATTCGTTACATACTTACAAGACTCAATTTACCATCAATTTGTGGTCCATCATCATCATGCAAAGACTCAATTCAATGGAGTATCCCCATCAACCTCAGATCCTCCAACTCATAATGTCTCAACGACCATTGATGGGGCACCATTGACATAAATCCCATATATTTACTTTTTCCTATTTTTTTAACACTTAAATTAATTTATTAATGATAACTTAAATCCCATATATTTCAAAATGTATGCCAACTTGGTGCTATACTAACGCAAATTAAACAAACAAAAAATACAGCTTTGAAATTGAAATGTAAAAGAAAGATAACCAACGTTGAAACTTTAGAACCAAACTAATATAACACACCAAACATATAATTTATCCCAATATACTAGTATTATCACACTACCTACATTTCAGTAGTCGTTTAAAAGATGAACAAACTTCTGTATTATGGACATGTTATTTCTCAATGTAATATTATTTTTTCTTCTAATTTTGTCTTAAAAATACTCCTTCCGTCGTGAAATAATTGTCAACATATGCAATCAACTTTGACCATATTTTATTACTAAAATATAAAGATAAATATTAATATATGAGATGTCATTAAATTTATCTCAATGAGTACCTTTAAAATATCAAATTTTCATAATTTTTAATAATGCATAACTAAAAATATTAATGGTCGAAGTCGTGCATCGACATGTGTACAGCAGTTAAAAGGGACAATTATTTTAAGACGGAGGGAGTAATATTGTGCATTGTTCTTAAGATGACATACAAGTTTTGATCTCACTTGATTAGATAGTGATGTCAGGTTGGACTAAGACTTAATGCACAACATATTAAATTATGAAATTGACGTTTAATATGGTTGTGGTGAAGGAGGGTTGTACCTGGAGGCATTTCGAGGCCCAAGTTAGTATTTGAGTGAAGTGAGAGGTTTAGAGAGTACAAAATAGATTACATGTTCCTTCTACAAGAGAATGATATATATAGTCCTTAGCGCGGAGTCAAGACTATAATGGAGTCGAACTCTATATAGTACATTAGACTTAGGCCTAGTTCAGAACAACGTTATTTGAGCCATAACAATGATTAGAATTGAGCCATAAAATTTTGTTGTGGAACAAGTCAGAGTATTACTTTTCGCGCCCCCTGTATTTCCTCATGCACCCACTGAAATTATCATAATAACCTTCTTGGTATCTAGAAAGCGAGCACTTTCGCACACTAAGTAGCAAGTGACAATATTTTATACTTAAACTGAACGTCTGCACACCTCATGAATGAAAAAGAAAAGTCCGCATTCTAGAAAGCGAACTTAGTTTGCTATCTAGAAAGTAGATGTTCAGTTTGAGTATAAAATATTGACACTCGCTATTTAGAGTGCGAATTGAAATATAGTTCCCTACTTAAAGAGCGAACGGAAACACGGTTCACTATTTAAAATGCGAACTCTGTTTACACTTTTACACTTTAGCTGGTGAATCTTATAAAAATATGGCCACTATCTTATATCATATTTTAATTTGTCACTGGAGCGATTGCGACATTATCGACCAATCACACACCATAAATATAGCTATTCTGAATTGTTACTTTATTTGATATGACCAAGTTTACATTTATACTTACAATAGAAATGTATGTATCAAGTCTACAAGAGTTGATATAAGTTTGACAGAAAATAGGAAATTAGATGAAAGAATTGTTCACACTTTAACTTGCGAACTATGTTTCATTCAAAGTTATTTGACGGGAGATGAGAGAAAGGTGGAGAGGATAAAAAAATTTGATTTTTGTAAGGTTCGTATTCTAGAAAGCGAACTCAGTTTGCAATTTGCTATCTAAAGAGCAGATTTTTTTTTTTCCAATTTTTTCTATTTACACACTCACATCCTAAATAGCGAGAGAAATATCAAAGGATGCGTGTGAAATTTGGGAGTGCTAAAAGAAGTACTCACATTTAGGGGTGCTCAAATCCAAACCAATCCAAATAAAAACCGCAAACCGATCCAAAAAAACCGAAAACCGCAAAAAACCGAATATTTTTGTATGTGTTTGGATGACCTTTTTGTGAAAACCGCCGGATCGGATTGGATTTTGGATTGATTTTTCAAAACCGATCCAAACCGAACCAAACCGCATATATATTTTTTAATACTTATTTAACTTTTTATTAGTATGATATATTGCATTATAATATATTAATTATTGATTTTCAATTTTCTCAATAATACTTATTAGTTCAATTTAATGTATTTCTTTTTACTATATCATAGATTTCAAACCGAACCGCCAGCATCCCTACTCAGATTGCTTTTTCTTGCTTAAAAAAAAAAAAGAAGTTATTGCTTTTTCTCGCACGCAATAGAGGCGAGGGTAATTTGGTAACTCGAGAGATATTGAATTAAGTGATATGGCTACGTAAACGCGCTACATGTAAGTGGTATGATATGTGATATGATATGACACTGTATTGTGTGGTCCCCACTGTCCCTCCCTTAACGGTTCACATGTTAATCCAAAACACAACACAACCTTAACACACTGCCGTGAGCCGTCAGTACTAGTTTAGGGTGGTGGTGGCGCTGCTTCAACTCTTGTTCATCTTTATGCCTAAGCAACAACATCTTCATGCATTGTCAGATTTTAACATCAGCTGAAATTTGATTTTTTGATCCGGAATTCATATTATAAAAGGCTTGATTTCCTGAGTGAACATAAATAAAATATGAATGATGAAATAATTTAATGTCATTGTTTTTTTTTTTTTTTGGATAATCAAAAATCGAGTAAAATGTCATTGCTAAAAATTTGGACTTTGGAGATCACCTATTTGCTATTGGTTATTAGGTTTTTTTCATCAATCAAAATATTTAAAGACAACTGAAATATTATAGGGGGAAAACTAGCTCCTGTATTTAGCATTCCAAAGCAGAGTAGTAAAAATTTGAGAGAGGTTTCTGAGAGAGAGCTCTTGATCATTCAAAGCACCATTCTTCAAATTTTCTACTACTAATAACAATAAATAAAAATAAATATTTTTTTTGACACAAACAAAATGATATTCATTCATTCAAATGACAGAATACATCAAATACACATGTTCAATTTCGCTAAAAACGTAAAGAATGAATCTGCGAACAAACTCACAACATCCGAGTTAATAACATACAACGACAAAATGCCTACTACAAATAATATGATAAAATTAAAATCACCGGAATATTCATGCTTCCGGATCTGCAACTTTGATGTCCAAATCAGTGATTGAATCTGTAATTGATTGAAGATAATCTTTCGAGAAGAATCAAATGAACACCGCAATCTGTAATTTCTGATAATTTAATTATATAAAGTAAAAAAAATCAAACTCATTTTTTGTAAATTAAAAGATTTTGATATTCAATATCCTATAAATATTTATATTATATATTTCAACTTAATAAAAATTACATCTTTTTTAAATATGTCTTTCAAAAATGATTTTTATCTAAAAATGAATTTTTGTTAATAAAATGATGAAATACTTAAAACAGTATTTTACGAGAAGCTATGTAAATTCGGAGACATTGGTGACTAAACTTATTAAAGCAATGTAATTTCCATGATCTACTTTATTTGAGGCTCCCTTGGATTGTAATCCTAGTTTTGCATGGCATAGTATCTAGAAAGCTAGAGAGGTTCTTTTACTTGGGTGTAGGTGAAGAATTGCTGATGATGATAAGATACGCGTCATGTCTGATCCTTGGCTGCGTGGGAATGGGGAACATTTGATTCTTTCACCTCAACGTGAATGTGTGTATGACTTATTTGTTAGAGGCTTGATGGTAAAAAATTATAAAGCTCGGACTATTGCTAACATTTGTATGTTATTCCCAAACCATGTGGCTGAGAGGATTATTGCGACACCTCTCACTGGTTCGGTTTATGAGGACAAAATGGTTTGGGAGGGGGAGCGAAATGGTTGTTACTCTGTCAAATTCAGTTACAAGCTTGATATGCAATGTATTATTCGCAGTAATAAATATCATGTGGAGGGTAATTGAAATTTGGAAAGCGCATGCTCCGAATAAAGCGCGTCATCTTCTTTGACGCTTATGTAGGGGTTGTCTCCCAACGAGGTGTCGATTATTATAACGTAATGTGAATTGTGATATTCCTTGCTACATGGTCCGCATAAAAAATCATTCTTTTTTAATGATATGAAATAGAAAAGAAAAAAAAAAAAAAAAAAACATTCCTTTTTTAAGTTTATTAAATAATTGATGTATCTGGTCCAAAATATGGAGTAAATACATCAATTATATATGATACCGAAAGGAGTAAAAGAATTGGAAAAATCGAGACCGCAAGAGTAATAAGTAAATAACAAGGCGGAAAGGAAACATTATTTTTTTATTGTCATTGTAATTGAACTTATAATTTTAGACTTTTGAGTACAAAAAAATAATTCGAGACTTTTTTCTCTTCTAAAGTGAGCACCAAATTAACCTTTGTGCGTAGCTGCATTCAATTGACTTCTTTATTGCGCTAATCCTTTGATTTTTACAGAGGAGAGTTGCAATAATCTGGAGTTTGTACGGAAAATAATTAAAATATGGATATAAATTGTTTTGACTAGATATTGAATTTGGATTTTTTCAAACAATTTATCTTAGTAGAGCTTCTTAATCATTTCGACCTAATCACTTTGTTAAATATGACTTTTTATATTCAAAGATAAATTAATAATATTGATAAGAGATGTACTTAAAAAGATGATAATAGAAGTATATTTAGAAATTTGCGGTGGAAATAATTTTTTGCCATATTTTATTTGTCTCACAGCCGAACTTAGATTACCGATACTCCTTTCCCTCTGAATCAGAGGGTTAACACATTAATAATAATAATAATAATAATAATAATAATAATAATAGAAATATATTTAGATTTTTTTGAATTACTATTCTTTTTATAAACGCAAGTAATTTGATAATTTAAGGATAAATAAATGTTCAAAACTAATGACAAAAAATGTTCATAATGAGAGTCTTATAATTAAAGATAAATGGAGTAGAGGTTTTTTTTTTGGGTACAAATAGGTATTATTTTTAGCTAAACACACTCAAGTCTATTTTCTAAATCAAATGCAACATAGATGACACAATAAAATATTTTCTTGGTCCAGCTATTTGTGGTGGCATTTTAGAGATAGCAATGTTAGTACAATGGGTTGTTTTGCTCAATTTTTTTAACATTTTTATTGATTTCCTTTTTGGGTTCATTAGGGCTATGCATGAATGATACAACTTCAAAAAAAAGGATTGGATCTCTCTTTGGTTGAAAATAGATTTTCAATTGGTTACTCATGTTGTTGATTAGAAAAATGGTTATTCATGCTTTCAAGAATCAAGGTTTTGTTCCTTGAAAGTTAAGAAATAGACGGTTGAATTGTGCTGAGTTAATTAAGAATATGTTTTCATTGTTTCAACTTTCACATATCTTCAAAGAATGTATTCGTTGTGCTGAAAGGATTGCTTCCCCTCAACAATGACTTTGTTTGGAGGGATTTTGTCCCCTACTCTTTAACTGAAATAGTTAGGAATTATTGACTATTGTTTTTGCCGACCTTTTTTAAGGGTTCGAACTATTATTTGATATTCACATTATTTATTTTTTTCACCAAAGTTTTATCCCATTGAATTTTCTTGGTAAAATATTCACCAAAGCAAGTGTTTGTGTATCTTGAATTTTGGCTTAGTCCTCCAATATTCGTAATTTCTTTCTTTTTTCTCTTTTGATTAAATAAAAGAAGAGGCGTCACATTTTTTTCCAAACGGATAAGAAGAGGCATCGTCACTTTCATTTGGAACGTCTAAAAAGAGGCATCAATACCTTTTTTTTAAAAAAAAAAACGTCTATTTGGTTGCGCCGTGGTTTTCACGTTCACATTAAAATCACGACAAATTCTCACGTCAACACAAAATCAGATTTATAGCTTTAGAATTTATGGTGCAAAAAAGGAAAAAGAACTTTATAATTTTCATGATAAACATGCATTAAAATGTGGTTTTACAGTCCCGTAAATTTAGCTCAGTTGGTAGTACATTGCATTATATATGCAGGGGGCCGAAGTTCAAACCTCAGTCATCCCATTTATCTACCTTAAGGGTAAAATTTCTAGCCACCAGACTACATAACAAAAAAAACGTGGTTTTACAATTATCGTCCGTAATATATTTAAAGAGACAAATGTTGTATATGATCTTGATATTTTGGCATAGTCTTCCAATATTTATAATTTCTTCTGTATATTTTACTTTTGATTAAATAAAAGTGGCATAATTTATTTTTTTAAAACGGATGAAAAAAGGCATCATTTTTTTTAAACGGCTAAAAAGAGGTATGACTAGCTTTTGTTTTAAAAAAGAAAACGTCTATTTGGTTGCGTCGTGGTTTTCACGTTCACATTAAAATCACGACAAATTATCACGTCAACACAAAATCAGATTTATAACTTTAACATTTATTGCGTAAAAAAGAAAAAAACTTTATAATTTTCACGATAAACATGCATTAAAACGTGGCTTTACAATTGTCGTGATTTTGAAACGCGGATTCGAACACGCGCTTATCGAGCCAATTGATATATAAGCAACCAACTTCCTCTAAAATTACCACAATCCATATCCATATCAACAAATAGATAGGCAAAGCTTTCTAAACCAAAAACGTGATTTGTGTGACCAAGTCCTAGAAATGGTAATCTAGATTTGCTGATCAAACCCATCTAATGGCTGAAAATTTCTCAAACTTAAACATAACAATAACATGAATCAATTCACGCAGTAGGATCTCCTCGTCCCTCCTCTCTCCCACTCTCTCCCATACTCTCCCCCCCTCACTTTAGTATGATTGGAATCTTCATCGCCACGTGTCACTCCCTCTTTTCACGCGCCATTCGCGCGTGGTATTATACCTCATGAAATCGTAAACCCTCTCTTTATTTTTCTCTCTTCAAATAAAAAAATTTATTTTTTATTTATTTTCTCTTTCTCTATATATGAACAAGAGGCAAGATAAAAGAGAACGACTTGGGTTATTGTTTTTAGTTTTCATTTTCATTTTTGTCGTAAATTTGTTCTTTCTTTCTCTTTCTCTTTGCCTCCGTCGACCCTTCACCAACACAGTGTTCTTCAATTCAACCATATGAAACTTCTTTCTTCTTAACGCAACAGCCAACAAGGTAACTCTCTCTCTTTATATATTCACAATCACAACAACTCTGTATGCGCGTGTGCGCGTGTATATATATTACTACTTGTATCTGTTTTCATATATATATATAAGTGCTTTCTTCACGTTTTCTTTATTTTCAATCCGCAACTTGCGAATCGGTGTATAACTAACACGACCCATTTTTGCAGCTTCATGTGGGTCTCTCTCGCTTCTTCTTCCATGGAGGTAACTAACTAACTAACACTATAAAATATAAATCTTTATTTTGTGTCATTTTTTTATTTCGTGCTTTACTTGTCGTACAATTTTAATGTACTTAAATATATCATATCGTAGTAAAATAACACGAATTTTCGTGGATCATATTCTTCAAGTTTTTACTCTCAAAAACCCGTTGTTTATGTTTCAGTTTCAGTGCTTTTGTATTATTATTTATGTTTGTTTCGTGTTATTTTGTTTTCGTTGTTTTGAGCTTTGACTAAATTGCGCCGCTTTTTTGTAAATGAGAGTAATGTGCTTGGTGGGTTTTCATGCATTTGTGTAAAGTTTTCATCTTTGGATTCTGGGTTGCTCTTGTTTCGAGAGAAAATGGATCTGGTTTATTCATTTCTTCTTAGTTTATATACGGTGCTCTGCTTTCATTTTCCGTTGCCTGCTTCTGTCCACAGATAAATATACATATATTATATCTCTTTTGATTCTGAGTATTATGATTTTTCGTTGTTGGTGTTGTTCTTGTTAGTTGATTTTGTTGCTTGAGTTTGGCTTTTTTTATTTTTATTCCGAAATGTTATTGTTTAATTTGGGATTTTTGTATTCATGCGAGTATGGTTTATTTATTTAGTTTTTTAAATGATAATTAAATAATATTTATTTCCATCATATATACAAATGGTTAATGAATTTCACTTGAGGAGAACCCGAAATCAAATTCTGGTTAGAATAATTCTTAACCATACTTTACTAGCTCTGGGTCGTACTCCTGGTTACCAGAGTCTTTCTCCTGATAACCGGAGGATTAAGACCGAACAAAAACCATCTCTCGTAAAAAAAAAAATCTCTTTTTTTTTTTCAATCTTTTTCTCATTTGTTAAATTTATTTATCCTCTTTTGCTGATTGGAACCATTTATGATTAGAATTGGGAATATTTATATATAAATCTTATCACAATGTTATTATTATGTAGGGTTCTGAATTTTTTTGGTTAATCACACACCACTAAAAAACGCTGGCAAATCTCAGTGGTGAATTTGTAGAATATGTTTGACTATAGGTTAATTTATGCAATGGATAATATGATTTGGTTCTGGCTGACTCCTAGATGAAGGTTGAGTGAAAAAATAAATTAAAAATAATTAAAGCACTGTGGTTATGGTTTAATTAATTGATTAGCATTTACTTGGAAAAGATTCAAAGAAATGTTCATTGATGTCTCCTTGCCATAAGCTGTATCCGTTCTTGCTAGTTTGTACCTGTTGTCACTTCATTACAAAAGCATTGCCAAGTTGAAAAACTTAAATCTGCATGATATAGAATGAGCGAAGTTAAAAGAGAAAAACAAACTCAATTAGCCTTAAAACACAACTAGTTTATATGTTATCTTTAAATATGTTTAAATTTTTGAACAGGTGAATGTCCCTCAAGTTAATAATGACCTAGTGAATGGTATCGATGAGCGAGGAGATGAACAACCAGAATGGTGCATTGCTTATGATGTTTTTGGTGATTCGGAAACATCTCCCCGGGTGGGTGACGAATTCCAGGTTGAACTTCCTTCTTTAATTTCAAAATCTGAGTATTGTTTGTTTCAAAGGAATGCCGACGAGGCAGAAAGTACACTCCATAACTTTCAAGTAGGATTACCTATCCCAATAATTTGGATAAATGACGGAGTAGAGAAAAACAACGACAGTCCACTGAAAGACGAATGGAAGTCAATTGGAGTCATCAATAACATTGAATCTCCAAAAGTAGAATGCACTCAAGAGGCACAGAAATGTAAGTTGAATCCTAAACTTGAGGCTATGGACAGTACATTGTCCAATAGAAAGAATTCTGATAAGAAGCAAGAAACAAAGATTGTGATGCAAGAGGAGCATAGACATAAAGGCCAAATTCTGGTTCCTGGTTCTCCAAGTGACACTTGGACTGAAGTTGAAGAGGACGGTTTCGTCCTTGGCTTGTATGTATTTGGGAAGAACCTCGTACAAGTGAAAAGGCTTATTGGCAATAAGAAGATGGAGGATATACTGTCATTCTATTATGGAAAATTTTATAAGTCTAACAAATATCAGAGATGGACTGGATGTAGGAAAATGAAAAGCAGGAAATGCATTTTCGGGCAAAGAATTTTAACTGGACCAAGGCACCACGAGTTTTTGTCTCGTCTACTACCGAATGTATCGGAGGAATGTGAAAGTACACTACGTGAGGTACTGAATTTAACAGTTTCAAAGTTTTTGTCATTTTAATATCATTCTTTCTCTACTGTCATGGTAATTACGATGAACTTATTATAACTTTATTGAATTCAATTGTTTGGCAGGTGTCCAAGACATTTGTAGACGGGAAAATGCTTTTAGAAGATTATGTTTTAACTCTAAAAGCTTCGGTTGGGATCAAAGCACTTGTTGAGGCAGTAGGAGTTGGTAAAGGGAAACAAGATCTGACAGGTGTCTCCGTTGACTCTGTAAAGTTCACTCAGACCGTTCCAGTTCGCCCAGAAATACCAGTTGGTAAAGCCTGTTCAAAGCTTACACCTTCAGAAATAATAAGCTTTCTAACAGGTGACTTCAGATTAAGTAAAGCTCGAGCTAGTGATCTCTTTTGGGAAGCTGTTTGGCCTCGTCTACTTGAGAGAGGTTGGCACTCGGAGCAGCCGAGAAGTTATAATTATGCTGCTGCTTCTAAGAATACTCTGGTCTTCCTTGTCCCCGGAGTTAAAAAGTTTTCCAGGAAGCTAGTTAAGGGGAATCATTATTTTGATTCTTTATCTGATGTACTTGGTAAAGTTGCGTCTGATCCCGAGCTGATTGATCTCGAGACGAATGCAGATAATGATTGCACAAACAATGAAGGAAATGGATGGACAAAAGATACAAAACTGGACCGTGAAAATTCCCCTGCCGATGAGCCGCGCCATTGCTATCTCAAGGTGAAAACTCCAAACCGCAGTGCAGATGTAATAAAATTTACTGTTGTGGACACAAGTCTTGCGAGTGAAACAACGAATAGTGTGAGAGAACTGAGAAGCTTACCATTTGGAGTTTTAACAGCTTCTACTTTGGACATTGATTCTGATGACGTAACCACTTCAGAGGAAGAGGAAACAAATGAATCTGAGTCTGCAAATGGCACATGCTTTGATAGTGGGAAGGATCATATTAGTAAAGCCGGTAAACTTAACATTGTTAAGGGTGAATCTTCAGATTTGAACGGTTTAGAAATTAAGCCTTCAAAAGAGGAGCATCCAATAAGCAGCACGGTCTCTACTAGTTTATCAGCTGCCTTGATAGACCAGAAGACACGCGTCTTGGAAAACAAAAGGAGAAGAGACGGTGTGAAGTGTCAATCACTCCAGAAAATAGTATCTGATAACATAATTGATCATGTCCCTATTACGAAAAAAAGGAGATTATCTGCGTGTAGCCGTTCAAAGAAAAATGGAAACATAACTAATTTCTTTGTGGTTCCTCCGAGAGTTAAACAAGAGGAGGTCAGTTTCGGTCTGGATCAAGCCAACTCGAATTACAGCGAGAATACAACTGCTGATTCTGTAGCTCCCAGTGTAAAACAAGAGAAGGCCAATTACTGTCCTTACAATCCAAAATCTAGTGACAGTGTTCATTCATCTGCAGAGAAGGTAATTCCACCTCAGGAGAATAACTCCTTAGCAGGTTTTCCAACTCAGGAGATAAAAAATTCAGCAGAACCTCTGTCAGATCCTACCAGCTCATTCATCTGCAGAGAAGGTGTCTCTGATGCTAGTTCTTCCGGAACAAAGGAACAACATCAGGAACCTCAGCCACGGACTATGATTGACCTTAACTTACCTGGTTCACCAGAAGTTGATGTTGATGAACCTTTTGTGAATGAAACAGGAAAGGAATCAGGTGAGGTCAGCGTCGGGACGAACTTCGAACCGGTTGATAACTCAGACCAACAGCCCGACGTACAATCCCGGAGGACAAGCACAAGAAACCGACCACCGACAGTGAAAGTGCTGGAAGCTTTTGCCTTTGGACTTCTAGACAAAAAGGAGAAGCGCAGCAGAAGTAGAGACAGATCGGTGTCAAAGCCTTCGCGGCGCGTGCATCGTAAAGTGGAAGGATCTAGCAGTGCTGTTGCAGATTCTAAAACCGAGGAAAGAGCAGATGTTTTCTGTAACGGTAATGGTAGCACTGCCAGTAACGGTGATGTGTTATATACAAGTTTCAAACAATGATCTTATAATGAGAGATTGAATTTCATTGTCTGTCTCAATACTTTGAGATAACAGCATTTGATCTTTCATTCATTGAACTAGTACAGTACATTATACATAATTTGATGTTAGATACAAACTTCGAACTCGAAGGAAGGTTTATTATAGCTTAAGGTCTTATAGTTTTTCCCAGAGAATGTACTGATCCCTCTGGCCTCTGGTTTTGTCAGATGTGCACTCAACAGAACATGAAGTTGAAGTGATTTTCCCCTGTTTGGGTTTGTCCTCACTAAATATTCTTTAAGTTCATGCACATATGAATGTTTTTCAATCATAATTAATTGGTGGTTGCTTGTAGTAAACTTTTCTTTGCCTTATTACTCTTTTATCCATCAATATGGTCCCTAAAATATCATTATCTCTCATGTTTTTAAAAGAATCGAGGAACTACATTGATGGATTAATAATAGTTTAAGGACTATTTAGTATATTTTGATAGTTCATGGACTGGATTGAAGAGAGAGTGATAGTTTAGAGTCCAAATTGAAGGTTTGATGTTAGTCTCATTTATAAGAGATAATTAGGCTATTTTTATTTTCTAAATTTTTGAAACATATTTTTCAAGTGTATATTATTGAAATTTCTTTTATTCCCCTATTTTAAATTGAAATCCATTGTTCCTATACAAGTATATTTGTTTAAATGTGTGCTAACTTTGAAAGTTTTTTAAAAAAATTGGGGAAGGGGAAAAAAATTATTTATCAAAATGACACTGATGACTATTTTACAATTGTCTCCGAGAGGATTTGAGTTCGGCATCTTAAAGTTACATTACAATTTTATTTTTTTTCGTTTTCACTACCAGTATCCGGCCCACTGGACCGCTTAATCTGGTTCAGGGGTCAGTTTTGACATCAACTAGTTTCAGCCCCCTCCTGATCGTAGTTGCAAATAATCGAACTATGATTTTCCTTACTAAGTCCAGCATCAATCACCACTGAAACAAAAAAACTTAATTTTTATCGTTGAGACATCACCTCAAGTGTATTAACTTCTTTGAATGTACGTGCTAAGTCTTTTGCAGTTTGTATACAATAGTACTAGAGGGATTAACTTATTTTCCGGACAAGTAGTGAGTTAGTCTAGGGCCATTAAAATTTAATGTTTAAGTTGACTACTTTATTATTAGATAAGAACCACAACAAAACCAACTTGTTCAAAACAACTCTCTTAACACTCATTGTAAATCTGTAAGTAACATGTCAACTGTATTTGTTTAAAATGTTTTGAAAATTTATATTTTTTCTGTTTGGAATTTCAACTTGTTGATTTTATCTCTGCAATTGGCATTTGCAACCACCAGGTGGATTTTATTTTATTTTGCAAAATACTAATAATAATTTTATAATTGTAGAACAAAATTAAACTCGACACTTCAAAAATTACAAGATTAAACAACTATTATTACAAATCCACATTGTTAAGGAATACTATTAACCAACGTACGTTGGCAACTAACTTTCGGTTGTAGGTGAAGTGACATAAATTGTATCGCAGCCAAATGAAGTGTCTACTTTTTTAATTAAATGTTATGTTATGTTCCTACCAATTATTATGCCCCTGCCATACGTGCTGAAACTAGCGACGTGGCATTCTATATTACTATTATGAGTATTGAGCATACCAACGAAAGTTAAACGACAACTACTTTTACCGCCCTACACATTACTCGTGCATCTATATGTTTACCATTTTACCTTCCATCACTTAAATAACGGATGTTATAAAATGAGTATTTTTTGAAAAATGTCGTCCTTAAATTAAGTAGTGGACGTTATAATTGTAGGATATTTTTAGAGGTGTCCACTACTTAAGTAGCTACAGAGATATTTTGGTAAGTTATAGGGCGCGAGAAAAAATATACGGTTGCAAAAAGAGATGTCAAGTTAAACACACATACATACATAAGTGGGTGTCCACATAGTTCATTTAGGGCTTATGAAAATAGTTTATACAAATAAATAAATTTTTGTATTAATTAATAAGTTTTTATCGACAAATATTAAATTTTTATAATTTATTTTCTCATAAACTACCTTAAAAAGCTTAAAATAATATATAAAGGTTTATTTATTCATATAAATTATTTTGCATAAACTCAAAAATAAGTCAATCCAAACCGAGCCTTGGTAAAATTAAGCTATAAGCAAGCTTTCAGCTTTTAGCTGAAAAATTAGTAGAATAAAATTAAAGTGTTTGAGAAATTTAGCTTTTGTAATTATAAAATGACATAAAAATACATGATTATTTTATGTGAGTGAGTATTTATTTTTTTGAGTGAGTAGTTTTTTATTAAAATAAATAAAGAACTTAAAATAATAAGGTTAAAATTGGAATAAAAGGTAAAATACTATAAGCTATAAGCTCAAACGCTACTTGAAATAACATCATGAAAAAAAAAGGTTTGTTATCAAACACCTCTAATTTTATGAAACAAGTTTATAATAAATTATAAACTAGCTTATTTGTGTTACCAAACATACTCTTAATATCATTTCAATGAGAGTAGCATAGAGGGTTTCATCTTAAAATGAACTCGTATTTTATTTATTTATTTATTTATTTTTGGCTAAGTATTTTATTGGCTAAAATTTTATTTTAAAGGTGAATAAATAAAATGTCAAAAGTTCAAATTTAGATTTTTGCATATATAACATGATATTTCTACAAACTTAATTAAGCTCACAAATACTATGTTTATTAGAAAAAAATTGATAATGACAATGTAGATTTTATTGGGCAAGGGACTGTAAATACACTACTGAAACAATATCCATTTACTTTCTTTTCATCAATCACACAAACCAATATATACATTTAAAAGGGAAAACAACATTTCATATCATAAACTTTTTTTAGTAAATAAAGAAAAATGTAATGATGGATTTACTTATTCACTCTACTTTTATCTTTCAAAGATACATTTCATATCATAATAGTGTAGATTTTTATTTTACGGGATAGTGTAGATTGTTTGAAAGTTATATAATTGGTCAACACATCCATAGTTGAATAAGTATGACATGATGTTGTGGCCACAAACTAATAATAGTGTTAAATCCAAATTTTTCTTTTTTACAAATAGTATAATGACTAAAATTTTCACTCTTAAAGTAAATTAAATAGATATATAATACGATGTTTTGCCAATTGGGTTAAACTCATAGGACAATCCAAAATTAATTTCTTAAAAAATTATTATTAAAGTTTTTTTTGGTTAAATTATTGAAGATGTTTTAACATCTCCATTTTTATTTTTAACCTTTACGTATCCCTGCCAATTCCCTTGTGATCAAATTAAAACGCTGGCTTCCTATGAGCTTTGGTCGGTTGAAAATCAAAACTTTGATAAGGTGTGCCATGATTCTAAATAAAAACTAAAATTTCTCACTATTCTATATACTATAAGATTTTAAAATTGTTTATTACTTTGTTAAATGACTATGACTCATGGTCGATAAAGTTTAGCTCAATTGATAAATGTCAATATTGTCGAGTTCAACATTTTTATTTAAATTGAAAGTCAAAATCTTTACAATTACGTGTGTATATTTTTTGTGATAATTGACATTTCGTCTACAAGACGAACAAACAAAAATCTACCACTCACCTTTTAATATTTTTTAAAAATACTTAAGTGATCGTAATATATTTACTTGTAAAATAACAAAATAAATTTCATAAATTTTGAACATATTTATGTTATTAAATAAATAATATATAGTATTGATATATCACTTATTTTATATAAATATATTTACATTTTCGGGGAAAAAAAGGATTATATATTTTTTTGGTAAGAATAAAGGATTATATATAGGATTGCATAAATTCTCCTTTGAATTAAATATTACAATAAAATAGGATTCTATGACTTATAACATTATATGAAGAAATTATTTATAAAAAATGTTATTTAATGGAGAATTCATGTAATCCTATGTATAACTTTTTTTCTTTGGTAGAAAGACGAAATATATATAATCTTATTAAAAATGTTAGGAAATTAATTTGGATATATGTAGAAATTAATGTTTAGGTGATAACCGGACATAAAATAAGATTAGAATTTATTTATAAAAAAGGTGTTAGGCAATTTATTTAAGAACTATATATATAGGAATAGGAAAACTAAAATGATAAATAAAAGGTTCACGACTTCAAAGCATCAATTTAATATTAAAAAATATAAATAATATTAAGAGTGAAAATTTATTTTAGCCTCTCAATTTTTTTACGGTCCAATTTGTTTTCTAACAAAATAAAATTTAAAATAGTCTCTAATATTTTTATATTAAGGACAAATTAATCTCTAATTCACTATAATAGAGGAATTAATTTGTCCAATGTATAAAAAAGTAAGGGACTGATTCGAATTTTATTTTTATTAGGACTAATTTATCCAATTTATAAAAATATAATTGGACTATAGATAAATTGTGAGGACCCAAAATTTATATTCCCTTGAATATTAAAAGATGTGTTATAAGATAAATTGATAAAATACAATAATACATGTCATAGGATCTCTGATCGTCAACACCGCTGAATATATTTAACTCTCTTTTTATCTATTCAATCAAGGCTCCTTCTAGAGTGGGAAAGGCCAATAGGTCTCCCACCGTGCACAACTAGTATTATCCCTTAGATCATTACGGATCATAATAGACTTCCTACACTAGATAATTTTGAATTATGTTTATTTTAATCTCTCTTTATTTCTCTCTCTTCCTCTTCACTCTCCACCGTTATGAGTTTTCACTACGATCTATATTTCCATCCCTATGCCCAGATTCAGTTTTCCATCTCATTTCTTCTTCTTTTTATTTTGTGAGTTGTTTGTAGAGAGAGAAAGTTTTAGCAATTACTATGGTTGTAAAAAGAAAAAATAGTGGATGAGAACACATGAAAAAAATTTGTTCTTCTGGAGAAATATATCAACAAAGAGAAAGAAGAAGGGAAAAAAAATAGTTTTCTTTCTATTTTGATTTATTAATGTTTATCTTGGCAAAACTTGTCATTGAATGAATTGCTTTTAGTGTTTTTTTTTTTTAATTATTTTAAAACTTTATTTTGTTCTCCATTTTTTGGTGGATTATGAAGCTTGAATTTTTCAGATTCTTCTTTCTATGTCCATGTTACAGTCTTCTTTCTGGGTTTTATACTTTTTGGGTTTTTGAGATTCTTCTTCCTAAGTTGTTGTCGGTAGCAATTTAGTGGACCGTAAATGATGTTTCAATTAGGACAAAAAAATTGAAAAGGAGGAAGAGAAAAAATTGAAATTTGAGTGTCTCAACACAATTGCTGAAACATTTATAAATTTTGAGAAATAGTAAAACTTTGATTCACCTTTTGAACAAAATCATGAAAAAATCTTGGTTTTAACTTGCAAAATAAAATAGATTCATTGAAAAAATCATAGAGGGAAAAAACTGGAAACTGTGCGAATATGAACATGTACTCATTTTGGATGGCAGTGGCACAGTACAGAGATGATGAACAGAGACGCAATAAATAAGAGAGAAGAGAAAGTGCTTGGGTGTGTGTGGTACATCATAAACATTCATGGACTGTCAAAATCCAACTATTAAGTGAACTTACCCACCATGGGAGACCTAAGTCACTTACCCACCCTAGCCTTAGCCTTCAATCAAAGCCTGTTAGTTGAACTCAAATTTAGTTCAAAGATTGAGTGCTAAACAATATATACATTTTGATTATTTTGTTGGGAGCTACTTACTCCCAAAACAAGTTATGGATGCCAGTCAACTTTACAACATATAGAAGGTCAACTGTCAATCCATTCAAAATTTGTCCAAGGTCAGACAAATTCCATGAGCTTGGTCAAATAAAGAACCAAAAATTCAAAGTCGAAAAATATTAGTCTTCACGAGCTTCCTTTCACTAGATAAGTTTTGTACTAACTCAACTAAGAAATTTAATTAGTCTATGTTCAAGACCCTTTGCAACTTTAATCAAGTATCAAGGATAAATCACTACATTTGCATTACATAGTTTGAAATATAAGAGAATAGATTGACATAATAATAGTATAATTCGATTCTATACTTTATTTTGTTGTTTGATTTGCGGTGGTTATAAGGACGGATCAAGAAATTTATTTATAAATATTTTACTCCATCAATATATAATCTCATCAAATTTATTGTTTTTCGCAATATATTTGAAGATAAGCTCATTCACTTGCGGCTAAAGGAACAGAATGCTTTGCATTGCAATATTTTGTATCATTGTTAATATTTTCATTGTTTCTAAAAAAAATGCACATGCGTGTAAACTTTAAGAGCTTGGTCAAGATAGCATAGAGACATAATAGGATATAAAGCTGGATAGAGATAGGATATGCTATAAACAGGGTAGACATGTATCATATCATGTGTGTGTTTGATGCGCACTCTGATAACAACACGATAAGATACAATCTGTTGGCAATTTTGACAAGAGGTCAAAGATAAAGAGCGATAACACAAGTGAATGGTACACAAAAGAGGACGGACAAAAGATGTTGGAGAGAGGGAGGGAGAGAGATATAGAGAGGGAAATAGAGAGTGAGAGAGAGAGAGAGAGAGAGAGAGAGGTGGTTATGCGCAAAGGAGGACAAAATTAGAAAAGGATTTTATAATCTAGATAGGTTACTTCTAACCCAACTAATATTGAGAATAAGAAGTACAAAGCACGAACATGATATGATTAAAAATAGGATTTATGTATCATGTCCATTTGGAGCATCAAATACAAGATATGAGTAGGTGGATATGATAGTTTATCATATCTTGTCTCTTTATTCCAACCATCAAACGAGCCCAGTCTATTATCTTTTTGATAACAACTAAACTTAACCCAATGAAAATAGAAAATATTATTTGTTGGTGACCTCAATACAAACATATATTTTTATTTGATAACTAAAAGGAAATGTAGTTAAATTGTCTGTATATACTAACTTGCAAGGATGAAAAAGCATCTGAACTTCAGAGACCCTAAGCTTCAATTAAAAATCTACCATGTGTTACAAATTACAATCAACACACAGATTGTTCCACAAAGTATAAAGACATGGGCTTTACATCATTCTGAAAAATATACATTTGGAAATTCAATATCACACTAAATGTAAAATAAATAAAAACACCCAAAAAGGAGAAAAGTTACCATTCAAAATCCAGTAAGAAAAAGGTAAAACGTGTTAATTTAAATCTCAGCTTTCCTTTTGACCTTCTTCCATCTTAAGGAAGTACAGCCTTATCAATTACCACTAATCAAAATAAAATTAGCATATTCCTCATGCTTTCTTCCTATATCCTATGAAGGGATCAATTTCTATTTTAAAAAAGAATATGTAAAAAATCATTAAAATGTGGGGGAGAAAATTAAGTCAAGGACTCTAGCCAATCTGATACCATTTCATATGCAACAAATGTCACAGCACCAGCAGGTGCAGCTTTAACAGTTGATGGAATTATCCCCTTGTATAGTCCAGCCCAACCTTCCGCCCGAAATATCCGTTGCACGGCATCATACATATTACTGTATGCTCGATGCTCAACTCGAGCTCCATATCTGGGATGCCTTTGAAGTCCTTCAATCTATATAGTAAAATAACAATGAAGATCTAATTTAATATTGATATGGACACATCCTTGTTTACGATGACATAAAAGACGCAATACATTCGAGTCTAAACATCACCATTGTTTTACCTGAAATCTTTTCTTGACAACGTCAAGAGGATGACAGACAAGTTTCGCACATGTTCCAGCCGCCAATCCACAAATGAAAAGTTGAAAGCTAGAAAGACTATCGTCTCCAGTGGTGTGGGAATATCTATTATGGTTCCAAGTCTACAATTTGAAACAATGCAAATTATATAAACAGGTCTCAAAGAATTGTACATTGCTAAGTCAAACTAAAACAAAACATTCATCGTTTGTATGATGCAATCCAATTTCATCCTTCACATAAGGTAGAAACAGTTTTCTGCTTCCGAAACAATTTAAATTATAATCAGAATGAAAAACTAATAATAATTATGAGGCATGTGCATGAATAACTTTATTGAATTCAAAAAATTAACAAAGACTATTGTTTGGCTACATTGTTAATGCAAACTGAATAGCTAGTGCAAGCTTATCAATTGCCATGTAAAGCCAAAATCTCATTGTGTAGGAGTTGCATGATGCATTTTGAGAAAGTCAAATTCTTCTAGCATATGCCAAGATTTAAAATGATGACACATACAGAGCAAAAGAAGCTAAAATATCTGATAATGCATAATGCAAAATCTTTAGACAATCTACAATAACAATTTACTAGAGTTGTAAAATGACCAAAGCACAACATCCATTGCATGCAGGACATAATTATGTTTATGTCAACTAAAAAATGAGATATTAAATAGAGCCTGAAATTTTACCGAGGCCCAACGCTTAAATGTGTCATAGGTTCCAAATTGTAGTCCTGCATAAGGTATAATCTCAACTAGAGTTGGAGACAATCCAGCATACATGCCTTGAAATCCACGAGTGTGAATGATATCCATGAATGCTGATCTCATGTTTGGATATACCTAAATGATGACAAAATATTTTGCAAAGCCTTGTTAGTTGATACAAACAAATTAGTTTGAAAAAGACAATTTCAGATATCAGTATTTCCGCACAAGGCAAAACAGAAGGGTAGAAATTATTAATAACAGCCTCATATTTTCCTATCGAACTCAAAAGACCACCATGATGTTTGTGCTCAGCAGTAGCAATCCTTAAAGAGGCAAGACAGACTTGCCCGTAGCAAAGGACCAATATTCAACAATACAAACCCACAAAGCACTAGTAATCCATTTTCCACCCAAACTTCAGTGGATCATAATAGTAATTAACCAAGATATTTAAGAATACCCGTCTATGAGCTGTAGTCTATTGTCATCACAAAATCTGTTAACCGGTGGTGGATACAAGTTATAGTTTGTGAGGGCAACTGCCATTACTCCTCTAGTGGATTTTCAATAGAAATGTATATAAATTGTTCTATTGCCCTCCCTCATCAATAATCAACTGTTTCAAGTTTCCCGCGGTTACTCGTTAATTGTTGAGACTCTAGAATTTCATTATTCTGTTATTATCAAAGATGAGTTTGTTACAAATGGTGAGAGCTCTTATATAGAGACTCAAGTCTTAACAGCTGGCAGTGCCAGCTCATCAGTGCCAGCTCAGCAGATCTAACTAACTATACCACGTCAGCAAGCTTATCTAATACTAATTACATTGCTTTGCTTCCTAATTACACAGCTACAGTTTTATTACATAACTTTGACCACATACTCTAATATCCCCCTCTCAAACACAAGGGGTTTCAATCATATGGAAACACTTTGAGTTTGGATCTTATGGTAGCATAGTTTGTAGGAGGCAGAGGCTTGGTGAGAGGATCTGCAAGCTGATCTGTTGCAGGGACATGTAAGATATGCAGCTGCTTTGACAGTACCTTTTCCCTTACAAAATGTATATCAAGTTCCATGTGCTTTGTTCTGGAGTGTAGCACAGGGTTATGGGCCAGAGAGACTGCACTCAAATTGTCACAGAGCAATGTTGGGGTGTGACAGGGAACTTGAAGCTCATGGAGAAGTGACTGAATCCATACTAAATCTGCTGTTGTATTTGCCATGCTTCTATATTCTGCTTCTGTGCTAGATCTTGCTACAAGGGGTTGCTTCTTAGATCCCCAAGATACTAAGTTTGTACCAAAATATATGCAGGACCCTGATGTAGATCTCCTATCATCTTGATCATTGGCCCAATCAGCATCACTGTATGCTCTTAAAGAAAATGGAGGACTTGATGGAGAGGGATTAAGCAGTAGACCATGGCTGATTGTGCCATTTAGATACCTGAGTATTCTTTTGACAGCTTTCCAATGGGTTTCAAGAGGGTGTGCCATGAATTGGCATACTTTATTTACACTGAATGCTATATCTGGTCTTGTTAAAGTAGCATATTGGAGAGCTCCTACAGTAGATCTGTATAGGGTTGGATCACTCATAGAATCAGTGCCAAACTTGCTGAGTTTGCAGTTGCTTACCATTGGAGAACCAATGGGTTTACTATTTTCCATATTAGTCTTGATGAGTAGATCTCTAATGTACTTTGACTGATTGAGCAGTAGACCACCAGAAGACATGTGATGTACTTCAATACCCAAAAAATAATCTACTTCACCCATTTGTTTGAGAGCAAATTCTATGGCAAGTTTTTGAATGAGATCTTTAATAAGATGAGGTGATGACCCTGTGATGAGAATATCATCTACATATATTAATACATAAGTGCAAGATCCCTTTTGATGGTGAACCAAGAGTGAAGGGTCACATTTACTTGCAGCAAAACCCATTTTTAGCAGAGCTTGGGTTAATCTTTCATACCAGGCACGTGGGGCCTGTTTTAAACCATAAAGTGACTTGTGCAGTTTGCAAACCAAGCTCTTGTCAGAGTTTTCAAACCCAGCAGGCTGTTTCATATAAACTTCTTCTTGCAACAAGCCATTAAGAAATGCATTGTTTATATCAATCTGTTGTACTGTCCACTTATAGGTAACAGCTAGAGTAAGGATGATTCTGATTGTGACAGGTTTAACGACAGGGGAGAATGTCTCAGTGAAGTCAAAACCAGGGGTTTGAAGAAAACCTTTTGCCACTAATCTGGCCTTATACTTATTGATGGTTCCATCAGGATTTTCTTTCACTCTAAATATCCATTTGCAGCCAATAGCCTTCCTGTGAGGTGGAAGAGGTACTAAGGTCCATGTTTTGTTGTTTATGAGAGCTTGATACTCATCTTTCATGGCTTGTGACCATTTGGAATCAGCCAGGGCAGTTTTGATGGATGTTGGTTCAAGGTTAGCCAAGAAGGCCTTTGGTTTAAGGTTACCTGTTTTACCTCTTGTAACCATGGGATGGTTGTTGTTGGAAGTAGATAAATGATGTGAAGGTTCAGCAGTTATTGAGGATATATTGCTGTTTTGACCAGAGGCTTGAGATGAGTTAATGGGACTGGATATAATAGAATTGATTTCAGTGACAGATAAGGGAGAATTATCTGCATGTTCAGAATTGTTGCAGTTTGTATGAGAGACAGGAAACATTGATGTGTAAGGAAATTTAGACTCATGAAAAACAACATCTTTAGACACATATATTCTGCCATTTTTATCCAGGCATTTGTGACCTTTGTGTTGAGGGGATACACCCAGATACACACATGGACTAGATCTGTACTCTAATTTGTGTTTGTTGTAGGGTCTGAGGTGAGGAAAACAAAGGCAGCCAAACACTCTAAGCTGAGAATAGTCAGGTTGAGTTTTGAAAAGAGCAAGGTGAGGTGATTTGAAGTTAATTAAAGCACTGGTTGGCAGTTTATTGATAAGGTGAACAGCTTGAGTGAAGCTATGATCCCAGAATTTTAGTGGTAGGGAAGCTTGAGATAGAAGTGTGAGACCCATTTCTACTATTTGTCTATGTTTCCTTTCTACAGTTCCATTTTGGTGAGAGGTGTGAGGGCAAGTCAATCTGTGTTGAATGCCTAATTTATTGAGTAAAGTAGTGAAAGGTCTAAATTCACCCCCCCAATCAGATTGTAAAGCTTTAATAGAGGATTGAAACTGATTTTGAATGTAAGCTAGGAACTGTGTAAAGGCTGCTAGTGCATCAGATTTTTGTTTAAGAAAGTAAATCCATGTGTATTTTGTGTAAGTATCAACAAAGGTGATATAATAATTGTACCCATAGTACGATGTGAAGGGAGCAGGTCCCCAAAGGTCACAATGAATAACTTCAAATGGTTTAGTATACACAATGGTTTAGTATACACAGTGGTAGAAAGAGGTGCATAAAGTCTATGTGACTTGCCAATACAACAGAAAGTACAAGAATCAACTTTATTTTTATTGCTGAAAGGAATCTTACAGAGATTTAGAACAATTTGAACAGCTTTATTGTGAGCATGGCCTAGTCTTAGGTGCCATTTATGAAGCTCACTATCTATTTGTTCAGTGGACAATGAATTGTTACATTGAACATTTTTATTGAAAATAGTAAATTGACTAGAGCTAGTACTAGCTGGCTTATTTAAAGCAGAAGAAAAAGAAGTACTTGACACCATTTTGGACTTGGCATCAGTGTTGGATAGAAAGTTGAATGGCTTGAATTTGTACAAACCATCAGATCCCACTGTGCCTTCAAGCAGAATTTCGCTAGAATCCTGAGATTTTACATAACAGGTATAAGGATGAAACTCAAAAATGACATGATTATCTTGTGCAAACTTGCTAACAGATAATAGATTTTTAGAGATATGAGGAACATGCAACAATTCATTAAGTTTTAAACGAACATTGGGATTGTTAGGTGAGTAAAATTGTGAATGACCTAAAGATTGAATGGACACACCTTGGCCGTTTCCCATTAGCACCTGGTCTTGGCCTTGATAAGGGATACGATATGTCATGTTGTTTGGGTTGAAAGTGAGATGATGTGAAGCTCCTGAGTCAGGATACCAAGATGCAGTGGAAGCTGTATCTAGTTCTGTGGTTGGTGCATAGTAATGTGGAACAGCATAATGTGCAGTAGGGCGCATATAGGGATTGAAAAGAGGTGGTCGTGATGAGGGTCCAGCATTGTAATTGCGACCATAGGCTTTGTTAGAGGGAGGTTCATACCTGTGCCAGCACTCCATAGCATTGTGATTTGGTTTTGAGCAGATTTGGCATTGAACTTTCTCATTGTTTGATGTGTATTGAGGCTTTCCACGTCCTCTGCCACGACCTTTACCACGTCCCTTGCCACGAGATGGATAAGCATTGTAGTGTTCTGTGCCAGGTTCAGGACCTTGAGTATCCTCATTAGGATTGTTGGATTGAACTTCTGTGTAAGCAACATTTGCAGAAGCACTTGGATTAGCTAATTCTTGCCTGAATTTCTCGAATTGTGCTTCTTGAAGAAGAAGAAGCGCTTCAACGTCTTCAACTTTAGGTATTTCAAATCTGCTATACACCATCATCACGAATGAGTTGAAATCCTCCGGTAGGCCTTCGAGAATCGAATCAACCTGTTCTTGTTCGGATACCGTGTCTCCTACAGCAATCAGTGAGTTAACAATGGATTTGATTCGTAGTAGGTACTCACTTACGGATCTTGCAAGCTTCTTGGTGTTCTTGAGTTCGGATCGTAGCTGGCGAGCGCGTGATTTGAGAACAGAGTTGAAATAGGTGTGAATTGTATCCCAAACTTCATACGAATGTTTGCAATTCAACACTCGGGGAAGAACGCTATCAGAAATCGTAGAAAGTAGCCAGGTGAAAAGCGTTTGATCTTTGAACAACCATTTTTGGTATTCGTCGGAGTTCTTACCTTCCAATCGATCAGCTACAGATGCATATTGTAACGGAATTTCTGGATTAACAACAAATCGGTGAAGATTATGTGCTGTTATTACTCCGTTGATCTGTTGATTCCACAAAAGAAAATTCTTTTCATCCAATTTGATTGTTAGCGCATGCGTGAGGCCAGATTTGGATGAATCTTTCGCGGTGTTGGGAAGATTTGCGATTCCGGTGAAATTTGCGGTGCCGTCATCCTCTGTGTGCGGCGAAGTCGCCATTGTTGACGGCGAGAAGCTTTGATTTTGTTGTTTGCGGAAGCGAAATTGAACCCTAAAGGCTCGGTGATACCATGTTGAGACTCTAGAATTTCATTATTCTGTTATTATCAAAGATGAGTTTGTTACAAATGGTGAGAGCTCTTATATAGAGACTCAAGTCTTAACAGCTGGCAGTGCCAGCTCATCAGTGCCAGCTCAGCAGATCTAACTAACTATACCACGTCAGCAAGCTTATCTAATACTAATTACATTGCTTTGCTTCCTAATTACACAGCTACAGTTTTATTACATAACTTTGACCACATACTCTAATATTAATTAACAATTTGCCTCAAGTAATATCAAATTTGACTTCGTTAAAGTGTATGGTGCACTTCAAAGGCATGAGCTACTCTAGGAAAACACAACTCACATATCGGATCTAGAAAAAACCATATTGGGTTTTTAAAAAAAAAAAAAAACCATATTGGGTATACTCTAGGAAAACACAACTCACATATTGGGTGACGAATTCCAGGTTGAACTTCCTTCTTTAATTTCAAAATCTGAGTATTGTTTGTTTCAAAGGAATGCCGACGAGGCAGAAAGTACACTCCATAACTTTCAAGTAGGATTACCTATCCCAATAATTTGGATAAATGACGGAGTAGAGAAAAACAACGACAGTCCACTGAAAGACGAATGGAAGTCAATTGGAGTCATCAATAACATTGAATCTCCAAAAGTAGAATGCACTCAAGAGGCACAGAAATGTAAGTTGAATCCTAAACTTGAGGCTATGGACAGTACATTGTCCAATAGAAAGAATTCTGATAAGAAGCAAGAAACAAAGATTGTGATGCAAGAGGAGCATAGACATAAAGGCCAAATTCTGGTTCCTGGTTCTCCAAGTGACACTTGGACTGAAGTTGAAGAGGACGGTTTCGTCCTTGGCTTGTATGTATTTGGGAAGAACCTCGTACAAGTGAAAAGGCTTATTGGCAATAAGAAGATGGAGGATATACTGTCATTCTATTATGGAAAATTTTATAAGTCTAACAAATATCAGAGATGGACTGGATGTAGGAAAATGAAAAGCAGGAAATGCATTTTCGGGCAAAGAATTTTAACTGGACCAAGGCACCACGAGTTTTTGTCTCGTCTACTACCGAATGTATCGGAGGAATGTGAAAGTACACTACGTGAGGTACTGAATTTAACAGTTTCAAAGTTTTTGTCATTTTAATATCATTCTTTCTCTACTGTCATGGTAATTACGATGAACTTATTATAACTTTATTGAATTCAATTGTTTGGCAGGTGTCCAAGACATTTGTAGACGGGAAAATGCTTTTAGAAGATTATGTTTTAACTCTAAAAGCTTCGGTTGGGATCAAAGCACTTGTTGAGGCAGTAGGAGTTGGTAAAGGGAAACAAGATCTGACAGGTGTCTCCGTTGACTCTGTAAAGTTCACTCAGACCGTTCCAGTTCGCCCAGAAATACCAGTTGGTAAAGCCTGTTCAAAGCTTACACCTTCAGAAATAATAAGCTTTCTAACAGGTGACTTCAGATTAAGTAAAGCTCGAGCTAGTGATCTCTTTTGGGAAGCTGTTTGGCCTCGTCTACTTGAGAGAGGTTGGCACTCGGAGCAGCCGAGAAGTTATAATTATGCTGCTGCTTCTAAGAATACTCTGGTCTTCCTTGTCCCCGGAGTTAAAAAGTTTTCCAGGAAGCTAGTTAAGGGGAATCATTATTTTGATTCTTTATCTGATGTACTTGGTAAAGTTGCGTCTGATCCCGAGCTGATTGATCTCGAGACGAATGCAGATAATGATTGCACAAACAATGAAGGAAATGGATGGACAAAAGATACAAAACTGGACCGTGAAAATTCCCCTGCCGATGAGCCGCGCCATTGCTATCTCAAGGTGAAAACTCCAAACCGCAGTGCAGATGTAATAAAATTTACTGTTGTGGACACAAGTCTTGCGAGTGAAACAACGAATAGTGTGAGAGAACTGAGAAGCTTACCATTTGGAGTTTTAACAGCTTCTACTTTGGACATTGATTCTGATGACGTAACCACTTCAGAGGAAGAGGAAACAAATGAATCTGAGTCTGCAAATGGCACATGCTTTGATAGTGGGAAGGATCATATTAGTAAAGCCGGTAAACTTAACATTGTTAAGGGTGAATCTTCAGATTTGAACGGTTTAGAAATTAAGCCTTCAAAAGAGGAGCATCCAATAAGCAGCACGGTCTCTACTAGTTTATCAGCTGCCTTGATAGACCAGAAGACACGCGTCTTGGAAAACAAAAGGAGAAGAGACGGTGTGAAGTGTCAATCACTCCAGAAAATAGTATCTGATAACATAATTGATCATGTCCCTATTACGAAAAAAAGGAGATTATCTGCGTGTAGCCGTTCAAAGAAAAATGGAAACATAACTAATTTCTTTGTGGTTCCTCCGAGAGTTAAACAAGAGGAGGTCAGTTTCGGTCTGGATCAAGCCAACTCGAATTACAGCGAGAATACAACTGCTGATTCTGTAGCTCCCAGTGTAAAACAAGAGAAGGCCAATTACTGTCCTTACAATCCAAAATCTAGTGACAGTGTTCATTCATCTGCAGAGAAGGTAATTCCACCTCAGGAGAATAACTCCTTAGCAGGTTTTCCAACTCAGGAGATAAAAAATTCAGCAGAACCTCTGTCAGATCCTACCAGCTCATTCATCTGCAGAGAAGGTGTCTCTGATGCTAGTTCTTCCGGAACAAAGGAACAACATCAGGAACCTCAGCCACGGACTATGATTGACCTTAACTTACCTGGTTCACCAGAAGTTGATGTTGATGAACCTTTTGTGAATGAAACAGGAAAGGAATCAGGTGAGGTCAGCGTCGGGACGAACTTCGAACCGGTTGATAACTCAGACCAACAGCCCGACGTACAATCCCGGAGGACAAGCACAAGAAACCGACCACCGACAGTGAAAGTGCTGGAAGCTTTTGCCTTTGGACTTCTAGACAAAAAGGAGAAGCGCAGCAGAAGTAGAGACAGATCGGTGTCAAAGCCTTCGCGGCGCGTGCATCGTAAAGTGGAAGGATCTAGCAGTGCTGTTGCAGATTCTAAAACCGAGGAAAGAGCAGATGTTTTCTGTAACGGTAATGGTAGCACTGCCAGTAACGGTGATGTGTTATATACAAGTTTCAAACAATGATCTTATAATGAGAGATTGAATTTCATTGTCTGTCTCAATACTTTGAGATAACAGCATTTGATCTTTCATTCATTGAACTAGTACAGTACATTATACATAATTTGATGTTAGATACAAACTTCGAACTCGAAGGAAGGTTTATTATAGCTTAAGGTCTTATAGTTTTTCCCAGAGAATGTACTGATCCCTCTGGCCTCTGGTTTTGTCAGATGTGCACTCAACAGAACATGAAGTTGAAGTGATTTTCCCCTGTTTGGGTTTGTCCTCACTAAATATTCTTTAAGTTCATGCACATATGAATGTTTTTCAATCATAATTAATTGGTGGTTGCTTGTAGTAAACTTTTCTTTGCCTTATTACTCTTTTATCCATCAATATGGTCCCTAAAATATCATTATCTCTCATGTTTTTAAAAGAATCGAGGAACTACATTGATGGATTAATAATAGTTTAAGGACTATTTAGTATATTTTGATAGTTCATGGACTGGATTGAAGAGAGAGTGATAGTTTAGAGTCCAAATTGAAGGTTTGATGTTAGTCTCATTTATAAGAGATAATTAGGCTATTTTTATTTTCTAAATTTTTGAAACATATTTTTCAAGTGTATATTATTGAAATTTCTTTTATTCCCCTATTTTAAATTGAAATCCATTGTTCCTATACAAGTATATTTGTTTAAATGTGTGCTAACTTTGAAAGTTTTTTAAAAAAATTGGGGAAGGGGAAAAAAATTATTTATCAAAATGACACTGATGACTATTTTACAATTGTCTCCGAGAGGATTTGAGTTCGGCATCTTAAAGTTACATTACAATTTTATTTTTTTTCGTTTTCACTACCAGTATCCGGCCCACTGGACCGCTTAATCTGGTTCAGGGGTCAGTTTTGACATCAACTAGTTTCAGCCCCCTCCTGATCGTAGTTGCAAATAATCGAACTATGATTTTCCTTACTAAGTCCAGCATCAATCACCACTGAAACAAAAAAACTTAATTTTTATCGTTGAGACATCACCTCAAGTGTATTAACTTCTTTGAATGTACGTGCTAAGTCTTTTGCAGTTTGTATACAATAGTACTAGAGGGATTAACTTATTTTCCGGACAAGTAGTGAGTTAGTCTAGGGCCATTAAAATTTAATGTTTAAGTTGACTACTTTATTATTAGATAAGAACCACAACAAAACCAACTTGTTCAAAACAACTCTCTTAACACTCATTGTAAATCTGTAAGTAACATGTCAACTGTATTTGTTTAAAATGTTTTGAAAATTTATATTTTTTCTGTTTGGAATTTCAACTTGTTGATTTTATCTCTGCAATTGGCATTTGCAACCACCAGGTGGATTTTATTTTATTTTGCAAAATACTAATAATAATTTTATAATTGTAGAACAAAATTAAACTCGACACTTCAAAAATTACAAGATTAAACAACTATTATTACAAATCCACATTGTTAAGGAATACTATTAACCAACGTACGTTGGCAACTAACTTTCGGTTGTAGGTGAAGTGACATAAATTGTATCGCAGCCAAATGAAGTGTCTACTTTTTTAATTAAATGTTATGTTATGTTCCTACCAATTATTATGCCCCTGCCATACGTGCTGAAACTAGCGACGTGGCATTCTATATTACTATTATGAGTATTGAGCATACCAACGAAAGTTAAACGACAACTACTTTTACCGCCCTACACATTACTCGTGCATCTATATGTTTACCATTTTACCTTCCATCACTTAAATAACGGATGTTATAAAATGAGTATTTTTTGAAAAATGTCGTCCTTAAATTAAGTAGTGGACGTTATAATTGTAGGATATTTTTAGAGGTGTCCACTACTTAAGTAGCTACAGAGATATTTTGGTAAGTTATAGGGCGCGAGAAAAAATATACGGTTGCAAAAAGAGATGTCAAGTTAAACACACATACATACATAAGTGGGTGTCCACATAGTTCATTTAGGGCTTATGAAAATAGTTTATACAAATAAATAAATTTTTGTATTAATTAATAAGTTTTTATCGACAAATATTAAATTTTTATAATTTATTTTCTCATAAACTACCTTAAAAAGCTTAAAATAATATATAAAGGTTTATTTATTCATATAAATTATTTTGCATAAACTCAAAAATAAGTCAATCCAAACCGAGCCTTGGTAAAATTAAGCTATAAGCAAGCTTTCAGCTTTTAGCTGAAAAATTAGTAGAATAAAATTAAAGTGTTTGAGAAATTTAGCTTTTGTAATTATAAAATGACATAAAAATACATGATTATTTTATGTGAGTGAGTATTTATTTTTTTGAGTGAGTAGTTTTTTATTAAAATAAATAAAGAACTTAAAATAATAAGGTTAAAATTGGAATAAAAGGTAAAATACTATAAGCTATAAGCTCAAACGCTACTTGAAATAACATCATGAAAAAAAAAGGTTTGTTATCAAACACCTCTAATTTTATGAAACAAGTTTATAATAAATTATAAACTAGCTTATTTGTGTTACCAAACATACTCTTAATATCATTTCAATGAGAGTAGCATAGAGGGTTTCATCTTAAAATGAACTCGTATTTTATTTATTTATTTATTTATTTTTGGCTAAGTATTTTATTGGCTAAAATTTTATTTTAAAGGTGAATAAATAAAATGTCAAAAGTTCAAATTTAGATTTTTGCATATATAACATGATATTTCTACAAACTTAATTAAGCTCACAAATACTATGTTTATTAGAAAAAAATTGATAATGACAATGTAGATTTTATTGGGCAAGGGACTGTAAATACACTACTGAAACAATATCCATTTACTTTCTTTTCATCAATCACACAAACCAATATATACATTTAAAAGGGAAAACAACATTTCATATCATAAACTTTTTTTAGTAAATAAAGAAAAATGTAATGATGGATTTACTTATTCACTCTACTTTTATCTTTCAAAGATACATTTCATATCATAATAGTGTAGATTTTTATTTTACGGGATAGTGTAGATTGTTTGAAAGTTATATAATTGGTCAACACATCCATAGTTGAATAAGTATGACATGATGTTGTGGCCACAAACTAATAATAGTGTTAAATCCAAATTTTTCTTTTTTACAAATAGTATAATGACTAAAATTTTCACTCTTAAAGTAAATTAAATAGATATATAATACGATGTTTTGCCAATTGGGTTAAACTCATAGGACAATCCAAAATTAATTTCTTAAAAAATTATTATTAAAGTTTTTTTTGGTTAAATTATTGAAGATGTTTTAACATCTCCATTTTTATTTTTAACCTTTACGTATCCCTGCCAATTCCCTTGTGATCAAATTAAAACGCTGGCTTCCTATGAGCTTTGGTCGGTTGAAAATCAAAACTTTGATAAGGTGTGCCATGATTCTAAATAAAAACTAAAATTTCTCACTATTCTATATACTATAAGATTTTAAAATTGTTTATTACTTTGTTAAATGACTATGACTCATGGTCGATAAAGTTTAGCTCAATTGATAAATGTCAATATTGTCGAGTTCAACATTTTTATTTAAATTGAAAGTCAAAATCTTTACAATTACGTGTGTATATTTTTTGTGATAATTGACATTTCGTCTACAAGACGAACAAACAAAAATCTACCACTCACCTTTTAATATTTTTTAAAAATACTTAAGTGATCGTAATATATTTACTTGTAAAATAACAAAATAAATTTCATAAATTTTGAACATATTTATGTTATTAAATAAATAATATATAGTATTGATATATCACTTATTTTATATAAATATATTTACATTTTCGGGGAAAAAAAGGATTATATATTTTTTTGGTAAGAATAAAGGATTATATATAGGATTGCATAAATTCTCCTTTGAATTAAATATTACAATAAAATAGGATTCTATGACTTATAACATTATATGAAGAAATTATTTATAAAAAATGTTATTTAATGGAGAATTCATGTAATCCTATGTATAACTTTTTTTCTTTGGTAGAAAGACGAAATATATATAATCTTATTAAAAATGTTAGGAAATTAATTTGGATATATGTAGAAATTAATGTTTAGGTGATAACCGGACATAAAATAAGATTAGAATTTATTTATAAAAAAGGTGTTAGGCAATTTATTTAAGAACTATATATATAGGAATAGGAAAACTAAAATGATAAATAAAAGGTTCACGACTTCAAAGCATCAATTTAATATTAAAAAATATAAATAATATTAAGAGTGAAAATTTATTTTAGCCTCTCAATTTTTTTACGGTCCAATTTGTTTTCTAACAAAATAAAATTTAAAATAGTCTCTAATATTTTTATATTAAGGACAAATTAATCTCTAATTCACTATAATAGAGGAATTAATTTGTCCAATGTATAAAAAAGTAAGGGACTGATTCGAATTTTATTTTTATTAGGACTAATTTATCCAATTTATAAAAATATAATTGGACTATAGATAAATTGTGAGGACCCAAAATTTATATTCCCTTGAATATTAAAAGATGTGTTATAAGATAAATTGATAAAATACAATAATACATGTCATAGGATCTCTGATCGTCAACACCGCTGAATATATTTAACTCTCTTTTTATCTATTCAATCAAGGCTCCTTCTAGAGTGGGAAAGGCCAATAGGTCTCCCACCGTGCACAACTAGTATTATCCCTTAGATCATTACGGATCATAATAGACTTCCTACACTAGATAATTTTGAATTATGTTTATTTTAATCTCTCTTTATTTCTCTCTCTTCCTCTTCACTCTCCACCGTTATGAGTTTTCACTACGATCTATATTTCCATCCCTATGCCCAGATTCAGTTTTCCATCTCATTTCTTCTTCTTTTTATTTTGTGAGTTGTTTGTAGAGAGAGAAAGTTTTAGCAATTACTATGGTTGTAAAAAGAAAAAATAGTGGATGAGAACACATGAAAAAAATTTGTTCTTCTGGAGAAATATATCAACAAAGAGAAAGAAGAAGGGAAAAAAAATAGTTTTCTTTCTATTTTGATTTATTAATGTTTATCTTGGCAAAACTTGTCATTGAATGAATTGCTTTTAGTGTTTTTTTTTTTTAATTATTTTAAAACTTTATTTTGTTCTCCATTTTTTGGTGGATTATGAAGCTTGAATTTTTCAGATTCTTCTTTCTATGTCCATGTTACAGTCTTCTTTCTGGGTTTTATACTTTTTGGGTTTTTGAGATTCTTCTTCCTAAGTTGTTGTCGGTAGCAATTTAGTGGACCGTAAATGATGTTTCAATTAGGACAAAAAAATTGAAAAGGAGGAAGAGAAAAAATTGAAATTTGAGTGTCTCAACACAATTGCTGAAACATTTATAAATTTTGAGAAATAGTAAAACTTTGATTCACCTTTTGAACAAAATCATGAAAAAATCTTGGTTTTAACTTGCAAAATAAAATAGATTCATTGAAAAAATCATAGAGGGAAAAAACTGGAAACTGTGCGAATATGAACATGTACTCATTTTGGATGGCAGTGGCACAGTACAGAGATGATGAACAGAGACGCAATAAATAAGAGAGAAGAGAAAGTGCTTGGGTGTGTGTGGTACATCATAAACATTCATGGACTGTCAAAATCCAACTATTAAGTGAACTTACCCACCATGGGAGACCTAAGTCACTTACCCACCCTAGCCTTAGCCTTCAATCAAAGCCTGTTAGTTGAACTCAAATTTAGTTCAAAGATTGAGTGCTAAACAATATATACATTTTGATTATTTTGTTGGGAGCTACTTACTCCCAAAACAAGTTATGGATGCCAGTCAACTTTACAACATATAGAAGGTCAACTGTCAATCCATTCAAAATTTGTCCAAGGTCAGACAAATTCCATGAGCTTGGTCAAATAAAGAACCAAAAATTCAAAGTCGAAAAATATTAGTCTTCACGAGCTTCCTTTCACTAGATAAGTTTTGTACTAACTCAACTAAGAAATTTAATTAGTCTATGTTCAAGACCCTTTGCAACTTTAATCAAGTATCAAGGATAAATCACTACATTTGCATTACATAGTTTGAAATATAAGAGAATAGATTGACATAATAATAGTATAATTCGATTCTATACTTTATTTTGTTGTTTGATTTGCGGTGGTTATAAGGACGGATCAAGAAATTTATTTATAAATATTTTACTCCATCAATATATAATCTCATCAAATTTATTGTTTTTCGCAATATATTTGAAGATAAGCTCATTCACTTGCGGCTAAAGGAACAGAATGCTTTGCATTGCAATATTTTGTATCATTGTTAATATTTTCATTGTTTCTAAAAAAAATGCACATGCGTGTAAACTTTAAGAGCTTGGTCAAGATAGCATAGAGACATAATAGGATATAAAGCTGGATAGAGATAGGATATGCTATAAACAGGGTAGACATGTATCATATCATGTGTGTGTTTGATGCGCACTCTGATAACAACACGATAAGATACAATCTGTTGGCAATTTTGACAAGAGGTCAAAGATAAAGAGCGATAACACAAGTGAATGGTACACAAAAGAGGACGGACAAAAGATGTTGGAGAGAGGGAGGGAGAGAGATATAGAGAGGGAAATAGAGAGTGAGAGAGAGAGAGAGAGAGAGAGAGGTGGTTATGCGCAAAGGAGGACAAAATTAGAAAAGGATTTTATAATCTAGATAGGTTACTTCTAACCCAACTAATATTGAGAATAAGAAGTACAAAGCACGAACATGATATGATTAAAAATAGGATTTATGTATCATGTCCATTTGGAGCATCAAATACAAGATATGAGTAGGTGGATATGATAGTTTATCATATCTTGTCTCTTTATTCCAACCATCAAACGAGCCCAGTCTATTATCTTTTTGATAACAACTAAACTTAACCCAATGAAAATAGAAAATATTATTTGTTGGTGACCTCAATACAAACATATATTTTTATTTGATAACTAAAAGGAAATGTAGTTAAATTGTCTGTATATACTAACTTGCAAGGATGAAAAAGCATCTGAACTTCAGAGACCCTAAGCTTCAATTAAAAATCTACCATGTGTTACAAATTACAATCAACACACAGATTGTTCCACAAAGTATAAAGACATGGGCTTTACATCATTCTGAAAAATATACATTTGGAAATTCAATATCACACTAAATGTAAAATAAATAAAAACACCCAAAAAGGAGAAAAGTTACCATTCAAAATCCAGTAAGAAAAAGGTAAAACGTGTTAATTTAAATCTCAGCTTTCCTTTTGACCTTCTTCCATCTTAAGGAAGTACAGCCTTATCAATTACCACTAATCAAAATAAAATTAGCATATTCCTCATGCTTTCTTCCTATATCCTATGAAGGGATCAATTTCTATTTTAAAAAAGAATATGTAAAAAATCATTAAAATGTGGGGGAGAAAATTAAGTCAAGGACTCTAGCCAATCTGATACCATTTCATATGCAACAAATGTCACAGCACCAGCAGGTGCAGCTTTAACAGTTGATGGAATTATCCCCTTGTATAGTCCAGCCCAACCTTCCGCCCGAAATATCCGTTGCACGGCATCATACATATTACTGTATGCTCGATGCTCAACTCGAGCTCCATATCTGGGATGCCTTTGAAGTCCTTCAATCTATATAGTAAAATAACAATGAAGATCTAATTTAATATTGATATGGACACATCCTTGTTTACGATGACATAAAAGACGCAATACATTCGAGTCTAAACATCACCATTGTTTTACCTGAAATCTTTTCTTGACAACGTCAAGAGGATGACAGACAAGTTTCGCACATGTTCCAGCCGCCAATCCACAAATGAAAAGTTGAAAGCTAGAAAGACTATCGTCTCCAGTGGTGTGGGAATATCTATTATGGTTCCAAGTCTACAATTTGAAACAATGCAAATTATATAAACAGGTCTCAAAGAATTGTACATTGCTAAGTCAAACTAAAACAAAACATTCATCGTTTGTATGATGCAATCCAATTTCATCCTTCACATAAGGTAGAAACAGTTTTCTGCTTCCGAAACAATTTAAATTATAATCAGAATGAAAAACTAATAATAATTATGAGGCATGTGCATGAATAACTTTATTGAATTCAAAAAATTAACAAAGACTATTGTTTGGCTACATTGTTAATGCAAACTGAATAGCTAGTGCAAGCTTATCAATTGCCATGTAAAGCCAAAATCTCATTGTGTAGGAGTTGCATGATGCATTTTGAGAAAGTCAAATTCTTCTAGCATATGCCAAGATTTAAAATGATGACACATACAGAGCAAAAGAAGCTAAAATATCTGATAATGCATAATGCAAAATCTTTAGACAATCTACAATAACAATTTACTAGAGTTGTAAAATGACCAAAGCACAACATCCATTGCATGCAGGACATAATTATGTTTATGTCAACTAAAAAATGAGATATTAAATAGAGCCTGAAATTTTACCGAGGCCCAACGCTTAAATGTGTCATAGGTTCCAAATTGTAGTCCTGCATAAGGTATAATCTCAACTAGAGTTGGAGACAATCCAGCATACATGCCTTGAAATCCACGAGTGTGAATGATATCCATGAATGCTGATCTCATGTTTGGATATACCTAAATGATGACAAAATATTTTGCAAAGCCTTGTTAGTTGATACAAACAAATTAGTTTGAAAAAGACAATTTCAGATATCAGTATTTCCGCACAAGGCAAAACAGAAGGGTAGAAATTATTAATAACAGCCTCATATTTTCCTATCGAACTCAAAAGACCACCATGATGTTTGTGCTCAGCAGTAGCAATCCTTAAAGAGGCAAGACAGACTTGCCCGTAGCAAAGGACCAATATTCAACAATACAAACCCACAAAGCACTAGTAATCCATTTTCCACCCAAACTTCAGTGGATCATAATAGTAATTAACCAAGATATTTAAGAATACCCGTCTATGAGCTGTAGTCTATTGTCATCACAAAATCTGTTAACCGGTGGTGGATACAAGTTATAGTTTGTGAGGGCAACTGCCATTACTCCTCTAGTGGATTTTCAATAGAAATGTATATAAATTGTTCTATTGCCCTCCCTCATCAATAATCAACTGTTTCAAGTTTCCCGCGGTTACTCGTTAATTGTTGAGACTCTAGAATTTCATTATTCTGTTATTATCAAAGATGAGTTTGTTACAAATGGTGAGAGCTCTTATATAGAGACTCAAGTCTTAACAGCTGGCAGTGCCAGCTCATCAGTGCCAGCTCAGCAGATCTAACTAACTATACCACGTCAGCAAGCTTATCTAATACTAATTACATTGCTTTGCTTCCTAATTACACAGCTACAGTTTTATTACATAACTTTGACCACATACTCTAATATCCCCCTCTCAAACACAAGGGGTTTCAATCATATGGAAACACTTTGAGTTTGGATCTTATGGTAGCATAGTTTGTAGGAGGCAGAGGCTTGGTGAGAGGATCTGCAAGCTGATCTGTTGCAGGGACATGTAAGATATGCAGCTGCTTTGACAGTACCTTTTCCCTTACAAAATGTATATCAAGTTCCATGTGCTTTGTTCTGGAGTGTAGCACAGGGTTATGGGCCAGAGAGACTGCACTCAAATTGTCACAGAGCAATGTTGGGGTGTGACAGGGAACTTGAAGCTCATGGAGAAGTGACTGAATCCATACTAAATCTGCTGTTGTATTTGCCATGCTTCTATATTCTGCTTCTGTGCTAGATCTTGCTACAAGGGGTTGCTTCTTAGATCCCCAAGATACTAAGTTTGTACCAAAATATATGCAGGACCCTGATGTAGATCTCCTATCATCTTGATCATTGGCCCAATCAGCATCACTGTATGCTCTTAAAGAAAATGGAGGACTTGATGGAGAGGGATTAAGCAGTAGACCATGGCTGATTGTGCCATTTAGATACCTGAGTATTCTTTTGACAGCTTTCCAATGGGTTTCAAGAGGGTGTGCCATGAATTGGCATACTTTATTTACACTGAATGCTATATCTGGTCTTGTTAAAGTAGCATATTGGAGAGCTCCTACAGTAGATCTGTATAGGGTTGGATCACTCATAGAATCAGTGCCAAACTTGCTGAGTTTGCAGTTGCTTACCATTGGAGAACCAATGGGTTTACTATTTTCCATATTAGTCTTGATGAGTAGATCTCTAATGTACTTTGACTGATTGAGCAGTAGACCACCAGAAGACATGTGATGTACTTCAATACCCAAAAAATAATCTACTTCACCCATTTGTTTGAGAGCAAATTCTATGGCAAGTTTTTGAATGAGATCTTTAATAAGATGAGGTGATGACCCTGTGATGAGAATATCATCTACATATATTAATACATAAGTGCAAGATCCCTTTTGATGGTGAACCAAGAGTGAAGGGTCACATTTACTTGCAGCAAAACCCATTTTTAGCAGAGCTTGGGTTAATCTTTCATACCAGGCACGTGGGGCCTGTTTTAAACCATAAAGTGACTTGTGCAGTTTGCAAACCAAGCTCTTGTCAGAGTTTTCAAACCCAGCAGGCTGTTTCATATAAACTTCTTCTTGCAACAAGCCATTAAGAAATGCATTGTTTATATCAATCTGTTGTACTGTCCACTTATAGGTAACAGCTAGAGTAAGGATGATTCTGATTGTGACAGGTTTAACGACAGGGGAGAATGTCTCAGTGAAGTCAAAACCAGGGGTTTGAAGAAAACCTTTTGCCACTAATCTGGCCTTATACTTATTGATGGTTCCATCAGGATTTTCTTTCACTCTAAATATCCATTTGCAGCCAATAGCCTTCCTGTGAGGTGGAAGAGGTACTAAGGTCCATGTTTTGTTGTTTATGAGAGCTTGATACTCATCTTTCATGGCTTGTGACCATTTGGAATCAGCCAGGGCAGTTTTGATGGATGTTGGTTCAAGGTTAGCCAAGAAGGCCTTTGGTTTAAGGTTACCTGTTTTACCTCTTGTAACCATGGGATGGTTGTTGTTGGAAGTAGATAAATGATGTGAAGGTTCAGCAGTTATTGAGGATATATTGCTGTTTTGACCAGAGGCTTGAGATGAGTTAATGGGACTGGATATAATAGAATTGATTTCAGTGACAGATAAGGGAGAATTATCTGCATGTTCAGAATTGTTGCAGTTTGTATGAGAGACAGGAAACATTGATGTGTAAGGAAATTTAGACTCATGAAAAACAACATCTTTAGACACATATATTCTGCCATTTTTATCCAGGCATTTGTGACCTTTGTGTTGAGGGGATACACCCAGATACACACATGGACTAGATCTGTACTCTAATTTGTGTTTGTTGTAGGGTCTGAGGTGAGGAAAACAAAGGCAGCCAAACACTCTAAGCTGAGAATAGTCAGGTTGAGTTTTGAAAAGAGCAAGGTGAGGTGATTTGAAGTTAATTAAAGCACTGGTTGGCAGTTTATTGATAAGGTGAACAGCTTGAGTGAAGCTATGATCCCAGAATTTTAGTGGTAGGGAAGCTTGAGATAGAAGTGTGAGACCCATTTCTACTATTTGTCTATGTTTCCTTTCTACAGTTCCATTTTGGTGAGAGGTGTGAGGGCAAGTCAATCTGTGTTGAATGCCTAATTTATTGAGTAAAGTAGTGAAAGGTCTAAATTCACCCCCCCAATCAGATTGTAAAGCTTTAATAGAGGATTGAAACTGATTTTGAATGTAAGCTAGGAACTGTGTAAAGGCTGCTAGTGCATCAGATTTTTGTTTAAGAAAGTAAATCCATGTGTATTTTGTGTAAGTATCAACAAAGGTGATATAATAATTGTACCCATAGTACGATGTGAAGGGAGCAGGTCCCCAAAGGTCACAATGAATAACTTCAAATGGTTTAGTATACACAATGGTTTAGTATACACAGTGGTAGAAAGAGGTGCATAAAGTCTATGTGACTTGCCAATACAACAGAAAGTACAAGAATCAACTTTATTTTTATTGCTGAAAGGAATCTTACAGAGATTTAGAACAATTTGAACAGCTTTATTGTGAGCATGGCCTAGTCTTAGGTGCCATTTATGAAGCTCACTATCTATTTGTTCAGTGGACAATGAATTGTTACATTGAACATTTTTATTGAAAATAGTAAATTGACTAGAGCTAGTACTAGCTGGCTTATTTAAAGCAGAAGAAAAAGAAGTACTTGACACCATTTTGGACTTGGCATCAGTGTTGGATAGAAAGTTGAATGGCTTGAATTTGTACAAACCATCAGATCCCACTGTGCCTTCAAGCAGAATTTCGCTAGAATCCTGAGATTTTACATAACAGGTATAAGGATGAAACTCAAAAATGACATGATTATCTTGTGCAAACTTGCTAACAGATAATAGATTTTTAGAGATATGAGGAACATGCAACAATTCATTAAGTTTTAAACGAACATTGGGATTGTTAGGTGAGTAAAATTGTGAATGACCTAAAGATTGAATGGACACACCTTGGCCGTTTCCCATTAGCACCTGGTCTTGGCCTTGATAAGGGATACGATATGTCATGTTGTTTGGGTTGAAAGTGAGATGATGTGAAGCTCCTGAGTCAGGATACCAAGATGCAGTGGAAGCTGTATCTAGTTCTGTGGTTGGTGCATAGTAATGTGGAACAGCATAATGTGCAGTAGGGCGCATATAGGGATTGAAAAGAGGTGGTCGTGATGAGGGTCCAGCATTGTAATTGCGACCATAGGCTTTGTTAGAGGGAGGTTCATACCTGTGCCAGCACTCCATAGCATTGTGATTTGGTTTTGAGCAGATTTGGCATTGAACTTTCTCATTGTTTGATGTGTATTGAGGCTTTCCACGTCCTCTGCCACGACCTTTACCACGTCCCTTGCCACGAGATGGATAAGCATTGTAGTGTTCTGTGCCAGGTTCAGGACCTTGAGTATCCTCATTAGGATTGTTGGATTGAACTTCTGTGTAAGCAACATTTGCAGAAGCACTTGGATTAGCTAATTCTTGCCTGAATTTCTCGAATTGTGCTTCTTGAAGAAGAAGAAGCGCTTCAACGTCTTCAACTTTAGGTATTTCAAATCTGCTATACACCATCATCACGAATGAGTTGAAATCCTCCGGTAGGCCTTCGAGAATCGAATCAACCTGTTCTTGTTCGGATACCGTGTCTCCTACAGCAATCAGTGAGTTAACAATGGATTTGATTCGTAGTAGGTACTCACTTACGGATCTTGCAAGCTTCTTGGTGTTCTTGAGTTCGGATCGTAGCTGGCGAGCGCGTGATTTGAGAACAGAGTTGAAATAGGTGTGAATTGTATCCCAAACTTCATACGAATGTTTGCAATTCAACACTCGGGGAAGAACGCTATCAGAAATCGTAGAAAGTAGCCAGGTGAAAAGCGTTTGATCTTTGAACAACCATTTTTGGTATTCGTCGGAGTTCTTACCTTCCAATCGATCAGCTACAGATGCATATTGTAACGGAATTTCTGGATTAACAACAAATCGGTGAAGATTATGTGCTGTTATTACTCCGTTGATCTGTTGATTCCACAAAAGAAAATTCTTTTCATCCAATTTGATTGTTAGCGCATGCGTGAGGCCAGATTTGGATGAATCTTTCGCGGTGTTGGGAAGATTTGCGATTCCGGTGAAATTTGCGGTGCCGTCATCCTCTGTGTGCGGCGAAGTCGCCATTGTTGACGGCGAGAAGCTTTGATTTTGTTGTTTGCGGAAGCGAAATTGAACCCTAAAGGCTCGGTGATACCATGTTGAGACTCTAGAATTTCATTATTCTGTTATTATCAAAGATGAGTTTGTTACAAATGGTGAGAGCTCTTATATAGAGACTCAAGTCTTAACAGCTGGCAGTGCCAGCTCATCAGTGCCAGCTCAGCAGATCTAACTAACTATACCACGTCAGCAAGCTTATCTAATACTAATTACATTGCTTTGCTTCCTAATTACACAGCTACAGTTTTATTACATAACTTTGACCACATACTCTAATATTAATTAACAATTTGCCTCAAGTAATATCAAATTTGACTTCGTTAAAGTGTATGGTGCACTTCAAAGGCATGAGCTACTCTAGGAAAACACAACTCACATATCGGATCTAGAAAAAACCATATTGGGTTTTTAAAAAAAAAAAAAAACCATATTGGGTATACCAGTAATAAGCCAAGGAACCAGACCCCCAGAGAAAAGAATGATGTCGACAAAAAACTTTGAAGCACAAAGATTGTGATGAATATGACCATAATAATGGCTCGAAAAAAACCAAAAGCTGTATGAACTAGAGGGTCTATGAAAATCAAGCCATTAATTTGTTTCACTGACCTTCAGAACACTACAGTAATAAACATCACAAATTCCCTTTGAAACTATATTACAGTGTTAAATTTATTAATGCTCATACCTTTGGCTCGCCTTGAGAAGCTAATATGGTTCGGAGAAGATCAAATGGATATGAACCAACAGTAGCTGCACACCCAGCTAGCGCGCCACTGACATAGGATAGATACGGGCTCAAATTAGTGTGATTCTCTGCAGAAACAAAAAGCAACCCCTGAACCATATGTAATTATATTTCTAAAGCATGTTGTGTGCATGTGCATAGGTTTTGGCTTGCAAATAGTGTATGTAAACCAATCCATTAAACTTCAGAGAACACCCTCACCCTCAGTCCCAAAACGCCTTATGCAAACTAAATTGGTATCAAGGTATGTTTGGATTGACTTATGTGAGCCTATCTATCGGCATAGAAACTTGTGATACTCTTTGGGAGAGCTTATGGAAACAGCTTATAACATGTCCATGAGTTGTTTTCAGCTTATTTCTATAAGTTGTCCATGATAAACTTATGAAAACATCTTATACGAAAACTGTTTGACTCAACTTTTTCATTAGTAATATATAAAAAGCTTATATACATAAACATTTATATGATATGCACTTATGCTATAAGTGCATAATTAAGTTGGCTATCCCAACAACATGACCACAGAGTAAATTTAAAGGGCTTATGGACCTAACTTCTACAACTTACGATTAATATCCAGCTAATAAAGCAGAATACCTGTTTTGGAAGAACCAGATGCAATGGTCTTTAACTTGTGTAAAACTGTAAATTGAATGGCTGTATATGGCATAACCATGAGCAACGCCGGTACATTCCCCCGCCAAAATCCCTATAAAGTATGACATAAATAATTCGTCTTTTGTCAACTAAAAAAAATGACAAGTAAACATGAAAGTTTGCACTACCTACCTTTAAGCCTTCTTCTCTAAGAATATCTTTGCTGGCCTGAAACATACCAGTATATTTTGACGGCGCAGTAACAACCAAATCTTTGCGTAGTAAAGCCCATGAAGTTGTTGGTTCAAGTTGAACCTGTAAGTAATTGTGAATGTTAATAACATTAACATATTTAGACAACAATAATGATTAATGAAACAATGAACAATAATGATACTAAAATATTAAAAATAAAAAACCTGAAATCTAATCTTAATAACATCAAGAGGTGATGTTACTGTACGAGAAATTCCACCAGAAATAGCTCCAGCAGAAGAATCAATGATGGCACGTTTCAGTTGGCTAGGTTCCTCCATTGCCACAATTACCCTCTTCCCTTTTCAGACTATTATTATTATAATATAACCTGTAACATCAAATTAAACTTGTATTAATTAATAATAATCCTATAATTAATTAATTAATAAATAACATAACAGAAAGAATAAAGATAGAGTGCATGGTTGATATTAGGGTTTGAAAATAAATGAAAAGGGTAAAAAGAAGAAGTATTTGGGTGGCAACGTAGTACCTGTAAGGGAAGATGAAGGAGGCAATGGAGAAGAGAAAAAGAAACAGCAATTGAAGAAGAAAACAAAAGGACCAAATGATGAAAAAGGGTCTTCTTTTCTTTTCGTTTGGTGTATTGTGTCGTTTTTTAATCCGTTCAGATTTAATTTGCTACGATATTTTTCCCTTTTTTGACAACTTTGCTAGGAATTTAAACTTAGCGTAAACAGATTTTTTTTATTTTGTAACAATTAAATTATTTTGTAGATTTTCCTTTTTATGTTTTTTTTTATCAATTTTAGATAGATGAAGTAGTAAGTTAGATTCGAACTCAAGTACAAAGTTCACAATTTAGGCATGAAAAATTTCACAAACATCAATTTTATAAACGAAATCTTTGAGACATTGTTTAGAATACTGATGTCCGATGTGACATCGGTATTCTAAAAAAGAATATATAATAAACACGATTTTTATTTTCTTTGCAAATTTAATCATAATTCAGTTTAACTCCATTCATTATGAAGACACCTCAAGCCAATGAAAATTGTTTCAATGTATTGAGGGTTAGTTTGAAAATGATTACGAGTAAATTTTTCGATAATTCTAATGCATTTTTAATGACATGAGTTGAGTTAGCCGAATTTTGAAAGTATTTCTTGAAGATTGTTTTGTTCTGCCAATTTTAAGTGTTTCATGAAAGTTGTCTTCCACCTAGAGTTGGGATCTTCATTCCATTATACTTCTTGAGGTTAATAAAAGTAGGGGTACTCAAATTCAAACCAATTTAAATAAATATTGCAAACCTATCTAAAATAAACTGGAAACCGCAAAAAACCGAATATTTTTGGATGTATTTGGATGTCCTTTTGTGAAAACTGCCAGATCGGATCAGATTGATTTTTCAAAACCGAATCAAATCGAACAAAACCGCATACATATATCTTAATACTTATTTATCTTTTTATTACTATGAATATATGTTGCATCAACCTATTTTTTGTTCATTTAAATTATTTGTTGGCTTAATTTAATCTATTTTTTACTTTTTAATATGTTTCAAATATAATTGATAATTTTTATTCCAAAATATTAATTTTTAATATATTATTTGTTATATTTTACATCAAACTTAAAATTTATTTCGTTAAAAATGTCAAACTATTATTTTATAGTGTTTTTTATAATATTAATATTTAATAAAAAAATTACAATTTATAATTTGGATATTCAAAAACTAATACAAATTAAACCACATAAAATTGAATTGGATTGGATTTTATTTATTTATCATCCAAAACCGAATCGAATCGCAAATAAATTTATATTTAGATCGGATGAATATTTGCCTTAAAATTAAACTAATCCAAACCGAACCGCGAGGATTCTTAAATAAAAATACAGTTTGCAAAAAAAAGTTGTTTTTTTTTTTGTCAAGGCAATTAAACAAAAAAAAAGGGTCTGTTATTGAGTCAAAAGGAACAAATATCTATACCCTAGTTGCATCCCAAAACAAGGGTAGGATATATGCCCACATCCCCACCTACCACATCAATATCAAATTTTAGTTTAAATACAAATACATTGGGCGTTGATCTTACTTTCCCTTTAAAAATAATATGATGTTTTTATTTAATTTACTAAAAAAAATAATATGATGTTAGTTTTTGAAAAAAATAAACTTTTCAGTACAACTCTGTTACCCTTGCTAAGAAAAATATTTATTTTTTAAGATTTCTTAAGAAAAGAAGATAAATTAGGGAGAAAAATAAAATTGTACTAGAACATTTGAAATGACAATTTTTTAGAAGGGAGGAAGCTAATAAATAACGTTACGGTTAAACTCAAAAGTTAGGAAATGTTATTTTAAGTGTATATTTGGTTTTGCGGTGTTTTTTTTTTTTACATAATTTATTCTGTGAAATTGATTATGGTCAAAATTGATTTGAAGATAAAGCGGTTTATGTTTGGATATATTTCTGTATAATTAGAAGTTACGATATCTAGCTTCAAGCATAATCAATTTTGGAGACAAAATCAATTCTACTTTTGAAAAACCAAACAAACCAGAATTAATTCTACACATTTAGAATTAATTATGGCTGCTACAAAATTGAAACCAAACATAGTAGAATAAATTTCAATCCATCAATTACTTTAAAAAATGAAATTTAGGCATTATGAGAGTATACTAACACTATGTTTGGATGCCAAAAAGATAGTGAAGAGAGAAATAGTGAAAAGAGAAATAAGAGAGAAGAGAGATAGAAAAGAAATTGAGTAAAAAAATTATATGGTTTGGATGAATAGAAAAGTGAGAAGAGAGAAATTAATAAAAACGGTAAAATAATAGATTTATCCCTTTTTACAAGAAAATAAACTAGTTGAATGAAGGTATTGTTGTAAAATTGTTTATTTCACTTCTTGACACACAAATCTCATATAATATGGAGAGATCTTTTTTTTACAGTTACTAACCATTATATTTATCTCTTTTATTATTTCTCTCTTTATCCAAACCATAGAAATAACTAGAGTTGGGTATACGGGCCAAGGTCCGTGGGCTGACCCGTTTAACCCGCACAGGCTTAAGACCAATTTATTTTTGGTCCGTTTATATTTTTGTCCGTGTGGGTTGGACCGTTAAAACCGTGGGTTATGCGGGTTAAATCCGTGGGTTTGCGGGTTGGCCCATAACCTGTTTATTTTTTATAAATAATTAATTATAAATTTTATCTCTTATAAATTATAACTTGGTTCATGTCCAAATCCAACTTTTCTCTAAACAAAAAATCTAGTCTAAACCCTAATTATAAATAACAACACACTCCTATTTTTTTTTTTAGAAATAATAACAATAAGAAATAGTTGAATTTAATTTTGATTGCATTACTTACATAGATAAGATAGATAAAATCAAAAATGTCACAAATTTTATTATTTTTCTTTGTTTACTTACAATTTAAATTTATATGTTATAACATAGAATTATTAACAATATGGTTTTCTTAGCTTTTATTATTTCAATATATTTTAGTTATTTTTTGAAAAAAATAAAATTTTTTATTTTTTGTAATAGTCCGCGGGTTAACCGTTTAACCTATGGGCTAACGCGGACCGAACTCGAACTTATATATCTTAATTCGTTTATATTTATTGACGGACTTACTCGCCCCGTTTAATACGCGGACTTATGCGGGACGGGTTAAACGGGGCAGGTCAGCCCGCATACCTAGCTCTAGAAATAACCAATTTCTTTCTTATCTCTCTCTTTCTTATTTCTCTCTTTCGTAAAACTACCTAAATAAATACACCGGAAAACTTCATAACGCAAAATCAAACATGCACTTCAGTGTTTGATTTTTTTTACACAAGAGTGAATATGAACTTGAAAAAGTCAGTGTTTGTTTCCACGACAAATATGACATCAAACGCATGTCTAACGGCTAATATTTGTAGCTTTTTTTTTTTTTGACAAAATATCTGTAGCTTCTTAAATTCACGGCATAAATAATATTGAGACGTGCGTCCATCATTATAACTAGAAGACTTTCTAGATGGTGTAATAGATTTTATTTCATGTAGGTAACCCAAAAAAGAAGATTTTATTTCATGTTATTTGAATATTTAGTATAGGTCATGGTCACTTGTTTGTAAAACAAATAATTTTAATTAAATAACCATAAAAAACAATGTAAAAAAAGAAAAGAATGTGATGATTTACTAAATATAATTGTAGTCCAACTTTTGGCTTTGTTGGGGTCATATTAAGTGATCTATATTTTAATTCTTATGTTAATAATTTTTACTTTTGATTCTTTTGTTGATGAAAATTGCTCAGTAAGAAATATTAATTAATTTATTATCAAACAATTCTTTATTTTTTTTCTCACTTCACATTAACAATCGTCTCCCCCCTTCAAATCCGTAAACAAAATTAAATTACTATAAAAGGTAAACCAGTTTTAGGATAGACCACCTATGATCATAAGCTTTAATTTTTGAAAAACATCAATCTTTAGAGGAAGTCTTGTATAGACACAAACACAAATTTATAGATAAAAAAAAATTAAAGATAAAAGAATAATGATTAATAATTTTTAAATAAATAATTGATGTGACAGTATATGTATATGTGCCTACACATTATTTATTTATGTTTATGCCTATATTAGACTTTCTCCAATCTTTATTATTGTTTTGATCAATTTTTAAGTAGTTGATCCACAATGGATCGTACGTAATCTTTGCCAATATATCACCAATATTGTTTTGTATATACTTTACACTATATCAACTTGACCCACCTTAAGTGGACAAAATTTATCTGGTAAAAGTATGCATATTTACTTTAAAAAATAGTGGTTTGGAATTAAAAAGCCATGACTATAAGAATGAATCATCGTGGTTTGGAATTAAAAAGCCATGACTATAAGAATGAATCATCTCATTAATAATTGACATGATACCGAAGTTTTATAGTTAATGTGGATTTTTTATATAAGCAAAAATTGAATTATAAAGAGTACAAGTGATACTCAATCTTAAAAATTTAAGGATAAAACCCAAATACATCAAAAAAAAGCAAACTAAAAGATTTACACACCAGTTGGAAAAAGCGACATTAACATTAATCCATCCCCGACCTATAAGCCAAAATCAAACAATATAAATTATTTGGTCAACTAAAGAAGAGACATTGACAAATTCTCCTCGAAATAAGATATTGTTGCGCTTACGCCAAATACTCCACGTCGTTGCCAACCAAATAATGTGACGGAACTTCTTGTTATTGCTTCCTTTTAGTAAATCTCCAAAAAGAGTAAAATGGTTGTGGATATCAACAAAGGGTATAAACTTAGACCCCATCCATCGGAATATAATGCTCCATACTTGGACCGAAACACTACATGTAAAGAAAATGTGATAGATGTCTTCTACTTCCTTGAAGCAAAGCGCACAACACCTCTCAAGATTGATTGTTTGTGATAATTCCTTTGCTGTATAATTGCCTCTCTAGTTGGTAGTTTTACCACTTCCACTTCCTTTTTTGTTTTTCACATTTGTGATTCTCCTCAATTACTATTTTCTTATATTTTTGCAAATTTCTTTTGATCAAAATATCTATCCTATTTAATTATTATTTGTAAACATTAATTTTGGTTGCAGACATATCCTTTGTCTAATCATAACATATGTTCCAGAAGGATATGTTGCAGACATTTCTTTTGATGAAAATATCTATCCTATTTAATTACTAGCTGCTTGTTCCAACAACTTTGGAAATTATTAATAATAAAATCAACATTTTCATTTGTCTAGAATTCCAATGACCATCATGAAGGCTCTATAAAGGAACACAAATTCTTGTGATCAAAATATGCAGCACCTCGTTTGAGCCTCAAAATCTTAACAACAATCAATAGCATCCACAACTTTTGAAAGACAGAAAGATTCCTACTAGTATAATATAAACCAACGATAAATGGTGACATTTGACTAATTTTTCTCAATTACTGGAATTAATATCTGAGTAGTGACGATATTTAAAGGTGACGATAACTAAGGTTTTTAAATGACTTCGCTTGGCCTAGACCAGCTAGCCGTATCGGTCATTCAGTACAAATATGTCTTGATATTGGCCAACCAAAATAAAACATAGGAGTACTAACTAAAATGAAAAATGCATATTTATATGTTTGTTCACAATGTAGTCATTTGAAAATGAAGCCCCCAAGCATCTGATCAAATATGACTCTACCAGTTTCAGAAATCAAGGCATTCCAAACGCACGCACTGTCAAACATAGAACAGAAAAATTAATCCAAAACCCATAAAGTTTACTACCAACAAGACTAAATAAATAATCTGCAAATGCCTAAACTGTGCTACTATAATATGATACTAAAATTTACCATTTGTAGGTCGCAGCATTTCAATCCATAGACGTATTCAGATTTTATAAATCATAATTTATAGCATTAAATTATTGCTTCTCACAAAATTGATTTTTTGCAAGCTTGACCAACTTAGAGGGTAAACAAACATGATCTTGATCTCAGTCAGAAAATACAACAGATAACACTTACCTTATTAATAAACAAAAAGTAGGACTAATCTGTAAAAAAAAAAGTTTGTTTTCCTTGTTTCCATAAACCTTGACAGTTGAAACAGAAAAAATATATTTTTCAGAATCCAAATCTGCAACAAAAACTACGGAAGTCTAACGCAAACAACTTTCAAATGAAACACAACATATACTTGTAAACTTCGTATGCAAGAATTGGTAAACATCAAAATGAATTGATTATTGACAATCACATTCTAAGCAATCAAAAACATAAACAGTAGTATACGTTGAAGAGGGAGGGGATGGAGGGAAAAAGATCAATTTTCTTGTTTCTGTCAATCTGCTAAACCAAGAAATTTCAACAAGAGCTCAAACACAATCTAAGCATTTCAGTGTATTTCAATAGGGAAAATTTTCTCTAAAAATCCTAACAAATGAAAATTACATTACTTTATACTCCTCTCTTTAAGCAAAAACAAATTACACTTCCAAAATATCATAACATGTTGAATTAGAATAAGAATAGAATATGGCTGAACCTGCTAGAATTACATAATAATTATAACTAGTACATAAAAATGCAAAATTAAAAAAAGCTTAGGGAGAAAGAAATTTTTAATTGATTCATGAATAGAAAAAGTTTAGTTATTTCAGACAGGTTGGATTGTTTCTTCAATATTTGTAAAACTTGATAATGTTTTCTCTGATTTTAGGCTTTCAAAAAGATAAACCAGATTATAAAAGAAAGACATTCATCGACAAAAGTGATGTGGATGCATCAAAGTGAACACCATTACACCAATGCCCTAAATAAACAAATATTTGATAATTGAAGCCAATAATAACAAGATTGCACCGCAGAATATCACTACATTGGAACAAGTGGCATGAAATGTATTAGTTTTTCCTTAAACTTTAGTAAGCAAGAAAAGGTCATCATTTCTTCAACATAGGTGGCAATGTTTCCTTCAATATTTGTAAAACTTCATAATATTTACTCTTATTTTAGGTTTTCTATAAGATCATAACAAAATTATAATAGAAACTGTGCACCGTTGACAAAGGTGGTGTGGATTCATCAAAGTTGTAACACATCTAACTGTGCAGACTAAACCCAGTCTTGATTATCATGAATTAAGTAAGCCAAATAAAAAGGAGACGGTGAGAGTTTGTACCTCCTTAAGGAGACGCTGCTGCATCAAATTTGAGTTTGCACGTGACAGATCCCCTTGGTATATCACTTAATCTTTTGAGAGAACGGTACTTTTTTGTTAGGTCCATTGAATTATCAACAAAAATAAGCACTGTTTGCAAAACAAGTCCGTTCTGCAAGACATATTCAGCAAATGTCAGCTCATCTTCCCATCCTTGATATCCTTCTATGTGAATATAGGTCAGGTGGGATCTGAGACATTTAGGAACAGTTGTTGACCTTGGCTCCCATGTTCTTATAGGTGATGGTTCCTCCTACCAGCAACAAGGGACACGGTGAATCAAAAATATATTTGTGTACGTATGTGTGTGTACACACACACACATATACATGCACAAATAGACAGACAAAAAATTGATTTAATTAAACACGAGAGCTCAACAAACCTTGTTACTCTGAATTATGAGAACACGAAGGTTATGGCATTTCTCAAGCACATTAAGCAGAAGATTTGTGTTGAAGCAGGGAAGAATGAACTTTAGATGATGTAAATTGCAAAATTCTGGATAATTTAGAATAGGGGCGCAAAGTGGCCACTGCTTGACATGATAAACAAAAGTGACGGCACAATATTAGTACAAGACTACATATATAAAGACATATAAACCATAATAATGAAACTTCACCTTTGTTGTTGAATGACGCAAAAGTAGGTGTATATCATGATATTGATCTCGGATGAGGTTAAGAATTGGGTCGACAAGTTCACTTTCACGCAGGGAAAAGATATCAAGATACGCTGCCTCCACAGTCTGCAAGTTACCAATGATGCCCAATTTGGTTTTGGTGACGAAACCACCGAACTTCACGTCAGGCCAATCAGACTCTAATTCAAGGTAAGTCCAGGAGAAATTGCTGTTGGTTAATTTCAACCTCTTGGAGGAAGATGGCACAGGAACTTGGGTCAAGAAACTAGCATCAAATAAAATATCAAGAGTTTCAAGTATGGGGCAGCCAGAGAGAAAGTAGGCTAGTGTATCCAGAAGTTCTGTACCAAATTGCACGATGTTTATGTCATCCACAATGCCTGGGTCAAGTTTCAACATCTTGAGCGATGGAAAGTGAACTGAAGAATGTTGAAACTTCAGATCGATTGCACCAACAAGACTACAGGGTTTTCAAAAGATAAGTTACATAACATTCTACAAAATCATGAATGAAAGTGAGCTTGGATATATCACCTAAAGACTAATAAAAACAAAATTTTGGATATTATTATTTTCTTTTTGGTGCATATTATAAGATATTGTTCATTTTAGTATATTCCCAGTTTTCATTTCCACCATCAAAACACGAGAATGTTGTCAATATCATTGGATTAAAAATGAATTAAACATATATTTTTCTTTTGTATTAATCCTATGGTCTCTGGAGTAGAATTTTTTCACCAGGAATCAAACTCGGATTCTCCAAATGATTCGTCTTGAGCTCAATTAATTACTTGACTGAATTAAACATAATTTTGTATATATATCCTATCCTAGCAACAAATTGAATGTGTGTATTTATTTAGTGATGAGAGCTTTAAATGTTGTTACCTGAGAGAAACGAGATTTGTGCAATTCAAAAGAGAAGAAGGAAGGAGCACACGTTGGTCATCAAAGCAGTATGAAATCCGGAGAGACAGTTCTTCAAGTTGGGGATTAATGGCAGCACGGACCCACAAGTCGAAACAGTCGCTGCGAAATTTATCATCTTCCAACATGCCACTGCTGAGATGAAACTTTCGAATGTGGCGAGATCTACGGAGGGATAGCACGGCGTTCACGAAAAATGCAAATCTAGTAAAAAAATCCGGATCGTTGTCGTCTTCGTGAGAATCGTCGGAGAAGTCGAAGACCTGTAGATTCTCCCAAAGGTGGCGCCACCTGCGAGAAACAAGACTCATAGTCGCCACAGAGGTTTTCGTTGGGAGGAAGGACATTATGTGGCATAAGACTGAGTCCGGTAAACTACTTATCATATCGATGGGAGTGGTGGCAATGACTCCGCCGTCGTTTTCTCTTGCTGCTTTCCGTCGTTTAGAGGTTGATTTCCGTGCCATAGCCGTTTCGGTGAATTCAACAACAGTTACTACTATACTCCAATTTCAAGTTTTTTCTTGTAAATTAAAAAACTCTACCTTAACAAGTAACCTCTCTTTTCGTGGGGTGTGTGGGGTTTTAAGTCAAATTACAAACTAGTCCATATTTTGCATTTGTATTCAGATCAGAACATCACGACAACAGGAGATTATTTTTTTTAAACGCCTTGTCAGAATATATTTTTTTAACTGCCCTTACTTTTTGAAAAATACAAAACTGCCCTATTTTTTGGACTTTGTTTTGTCTTACCATCCATAAGGATTGGTTTTGCCGTGTAAAAAGGGTTCACGGCATAGCTTATTCTCCATGAATAGGCTTTGTCTTTCTAATAATTAAAAGTATAGAGATCCAAAAGATGCTAAAACTAAATCAAATTTTGTTAACTTCAGATTTTGATTTGCTTCTCTATTTATCTCAACAATTATCAGAATTTGACAGTGAATCACCACAACAACATCATATTTGACAGACATAACATTGCCTATTGAAAGAGTTGAAATTTTGATATGTGAAGCAACACAATTCCATTGAACATTGATAAACAAAATCCACATACACAAATCCTACAAAATATGCCATTATAAATTTATAGTAGGTCTTCAAAACAAGATACCTTGCATTGCATTGCATGCTTGCACCAAAACTAAACTAAACAGTAAAGTAAATACTAGCATATTCAAAATATATTGACAATGAGAAATGAATATTGATTCAACACAGCACCAAGATGATTCAAAATACCTTGTGCAGTTCAAAATAATCCATAAAAACTAATTTATTTGCATAAGCTAAAAAAATAAGTCAATCCAAACAGACCCTAAATATGTTAAGAGTATAATTTATAACCACTAGATTACTTTACCAAGAAAACAAACAAATAGTTTGACTGTTATTGATAAATTTAATTTATCCCACCTCTTTGTTGGGAACATTTTTCAAGCATCTAGCCATCTAGGTATTATATGTATATATCACTAATAATAAGTTTGAATTAAGTTACCTGAGGGAAACGATTTTGGTACAATTCATCAGAAAGAAAGGAAGGAGGGAGGGTTACAATTACAAATGATCCCTCATTCGTGAGAGGCAGTTCTTGAAGACCGGCCCAACGGCGGCATGGAGCCACATATCAATGGAGTCACGAATAATGGCTACATCGTCGTTTTGGTAAACTACCTGCGTTTTGGCTGATACTATTGCAAAATTGTTTATCTGTACTAATTCATGGGCTAGATTGGCTTGTCGTTTGACAAAACTGACCTTCAAAAATAGAAATAAAATATAAAGTTAATGTTGGTAAATATAATTTTTTATAGTTTTAATATGGGTCCGGTTATTATACATAAGTATTCCTTATGCAGCGTGCATAAGCCGGCCCAATTAGCCAGTAGCCCAACATCTTTTCATCATACACCTCACCGTATTCCTTATGCACCTGCTTCCATCTAACGTTTATCATCCAAAGTAACGGTTACGCCAAAATAACGGTTATCTCCAAATCAACACCAATTGTTCATCATCACCGTCGCGTGTCCTCAACATCATCATCTCCGCAACCGAAAACTACATTCATCATCACCGTCGCCGGAATCTACAGTAACCTCCATCATCACTTCATCATCATTGTCGCCGAAAAGAAGCTTCAACTTCAATTTCATTTGATTTCTGTGCATTTCTTACATGCAACGAAAGCATCGTCATCAAATATTCACTTGCAAGTAGTAAAATGAAGAAAACAAAACAGGTTTGAACTTCTCTAATGGTTTTGAAATTGTAACTGTAAGTTGGAAATTGTTTTTTTAGTTTGAAATTAATTGCATCTGTGTAAACCTGAAATTGGATTTAGGGAAAATCATATGCTAAAATGGTTTTGTTTAGTTTGATTGTTTTGAAAAAGTGTTGATCAGTAACTTTTTCTGATAATTGGTTGTTTTGAAAAAGTATAATTATACACTAATAGTGTATTGAAACCAAAATAGTCCTCTTATGGTTTCCATGAAACAATGCTTACAAATTAGCAGGACACAATTGCTGTAGGTCCTTTTTTATTGCTCCCTTTTATATTTCAGTGATAGTGTGGCATTTGTTTGATGGTTTCAGTACTCACCATAATCAATTATAAGTAGCAGTTACTAGAAATTAGGGATTCAATTTATCCTTATGTAATTAAAATTGCTAATTAATGTTATTATGAACCAAACTTTGATATATCATTTATGTCTTTTATACTTGAAACCATGCTTGTGTTTTATAATATAACTGAAACCATAAGTGTGGCTGAATGGTTTCACTGTATTTGTTTCTGGAACCAAAGTAGCCCTCTTATGGTTTCCATGAAACAATGCTTACAAACTAGCAGGGACAATTGCTGTAGGTCCTTTTTTAACTTAGAGTATTTAACTTATTATCTGCCATATGAAACCATACATACTAGTTTCCTTTGATCCAGGTGAAAAAATCAAAGGAACTACAGCAAATGCCATCCTTTAGTATTGGATTGACACCGTCAGATGAGGATAAAAGGAATGACAATGATTCATTATCTGGTAGTGATCAAAAACAGGAGCGGGGGACTGGCAAAGAGAATAATCAAAAAAAGAATGATCAGAAAAAGGGTGGTGAAAGCATTGCGTCTACATCTCGTGGTCGTAAAAAGAGACCACAGATGGAAGCACAAGATTCTGATGAAGCAAGCTCGGGTGATGAACATGTGAAACAAGATATTGTGAAAAAAGATCCTGATGTGGATGCAAGACTGAGGCATAAGATGAGTGTACCCAAGGTCTATGACCTTATGCATTCGGTAAATGCCAAAAAAAGGAAACAAGAAATAATTGACCAACTACACGAGTGTGGCTTTGGAGGGATAATGCATATATGCAACTGGAAAAGGATCCACACCTTTTTTGTGGATTGGGTTGTCAAGAGATTTGAACATGAGCATATGTGGATAAGGCTGAGTGATACAGAGGTTCTGATGTTGAAAGAGGATGATGTCCATAGAGTCTATGAACTTCCAACAGCTGGAAAGAAGATAAACACTGACCTTTGCTTTGATGGAGCAATTAAAAGGCTGAGGAAGGAATTATGATTGACTGGAGATTATTCTCCAATTGTGAAAGTTGCAGAATTGGAAAAGTTACTGAAGACAACAGAGAAACCTAGAACATGGGTGAAGGGTGCAATTTGTTACATCATTCATAACATTTTGTGCCCAACTAATAGAGGCAATGTGTCTCTCCAGTATGCAGATATTTTGGAAGATCCAGCTGGAGTATCTTCATATAACTGGTGCTCACATGTTCTGGACTATATGAAAAAAAGGCCTGCAATCTCCAGAAGTTTTGAATCCACTAGCAGACTTCCACTTCTTAATGGTAATGATCTCCCATCATATAACCTATGTTTAATTGCTAATTGCTGTTATTATCTTTTATATCTTACATCTTATAACTGAAACCATGAGTGTGGCTTAATGGTTTCATTGTATTTGTATCTGAAACCAAAATAGCCCTCTAATGGTTTCCAGTAAATATTCATATTCTATTCAACATACAAATATTATAACTGAAGCCACAGTTCTAGTAATGTTCACTTCAGTCCTATTTGGAAATAGTAGAATTTAGGCTCTATGATTGAGAGTTGTGATGTGACGCAATATTAACTAATTGTTGCAGATTAATTACATGGAGAGAATGGGGAAAAGAAGCCCATTTTTGACAGGGAAATACAAGCGGCCATCACTCCGTGATTGGGATGTTAAGATGGCAAACCAAGAACTTCAAAAGATCCATGATATAATGGGACTGGAGAATGGACTGACAGCCGGGGTATCAAGACTTGATAATGGACTGACGGCTGGGTTAACAAGTCTGAACAGAACCGCAGAAAGTCCGCTTGTATTGTGCTTTGATGCAGACACATGTCCACTGTCTAAGGTGATTGTTATTGCTCTTGTGGTGAAAATCGTGAATTATTGATTCTCATGTACCGTCTTTTCTTTTCAAATGCTAATTTAACATAAAAGATTGGAAGTGAAACCATAAATGTGGCTTAATGGTTTCACTTGTGTTGTGTCTGAAACCAGAATAGGCCTCTTATGGTTTCCAACAAAATATTCATAAATATTATAACTGAAACCATAAGTGATTGTCCTTGCAGGCAGAGATGTATCTTACTCACTGTAGGTCTTGTATAAATATCTATACAAGAACCGCAGAAACATTGGAAAGAAGAATAGCTGAGGCAAATGCCGGAACTTCTGGAAAAGATGATGCAGTCCCAGAAGAAACAAACAGGAACAAGGACAATCCAATGGAAGGAGAAGCTGAAAATGAGAGGAATAAAAGTTCCAATAATGAAAATGTACCTGGAACTGGAAGGTACTGCATTTAGTTTAACTTTTTATGAAAATTCAATGTTGCAGCATTAGTTTAACTTATTATGTCAAGTGCTAAAGCAAATCACATTAATGGTTCCAGGTTGAATGATGAAGATGATGTCGGAAAAAGAACTCAAGCGGGAGAAAGGTACTGCATTTAATTTTAACAATCATAAACCACTTAATGGTTTCAGTATCTTTGCTCAAAATAACTACTTTCTATAACATATGATTAATTGCTAATTGCTGTTATTATGAACCAAAATTTGATATATCATTTTTGTCTTTTATACTTGTCACATGCATATTTATTCATATTGTATCCAACATAAATAATATAATTGAAACCATAAGTGTGGCTTAATGGTTTCACTGTATTTGTTTCTAAAACCAAAATAGCCCTCTTATGGTTTCCAATAAATATTCTTATTGTATTCAACATAAAAATATTATAACTGAAACCATAAGTGTGGCTTAATGCTTTCACTACTTTTGTATCTGAAACCATAAGTAGCCATCTATGCTTTTGAATTGAATATGTCATGTTTCCCAATTTGAGTCACCTAGTAATGTTCACTTCAGTCCTATTTGGAGGTAGTACAATTTAGGATTTATGATTGGGAGTTGTGATGTGACTTTGTGAAAATTCAATATTGCAGATTGAATAATGATAATGATGAAGACGATGACAATGATGCCAAAAGCATTGATAATGTTAATGACATAGATGACAATGATAATGTTGAACATGACAAAGATGAAGACGATGATGAAGAGGATGAGATCGCTCCCAATATCATTGATGATGCAGTGCCGGCAGCATGCAACATCATTGATCATTCAGTGAAGCTGACACCCAATGAACATGACAAAGATGAAGACGATGATGAAGACGATGAGACCGCTGCCAATATCATTGATGATGCAGTGACAGCAGCATGCAACATCATTGATCATTCAGTGAAGCTGACACCCAATGTAGGCCTCACATTAACTCAGGAAACTATCTTGAAGTTTCCAGAGTTTTTTGATGGGGCCGAAGCTTCTAACAAAAATGATTCGGTGTCACAGGGGGCTGATTCAGCGACACAGGAAACTATGTTGAAGTTTCCTGAGTTTTTTGATGGAGAGTAAGAAATCATAACTTTAAAAGCGTTTGTCAATGGTTTTCATGTGAGATGTTTGAAAACTAAAATCTTGTTTTAATGGTTTCAGGTTGAATAAAGATGCTCCAGTGAAACAAGATTCAGAGTCACAGGACACAGATCCAGCTACACATGAAACAATCTTGAAGTACCCACAGTATTTTGATGGGGGTGAACCCAATCAATGTCGTGCGCTAGTGTTGGTACCAGATGTGTTGCATGAGAAGAAGTCTACAGGATGTGACTCAGACATTGTCATAGAGTAAGAATCAAACAGTGCGATAATTGTAATATTATTTAAATTCTGCAAAAAATAACACTATTATGTAATATTATTTCACAGTGCAACTCCATTAAAGTCGGTGAGGCCAGATGAAATAATTGATTTGGACAATGTCACGCCGCCAAAGAAAAGAAAAAGGCATAATATGCTTTATTCTGATAGCACATACCGTGAGCGTCGACGAGTGGTGAGGAAATCAAAATACCTTGAAAGCCCATATGATGACGCTGTCCACGAGTCTAGTACAACTGAGTTGCAAAAAAATTTGTCAACATATGCTTGGAGCCCAGATCTTGATGAGTAAGTGAAAAACTATTTCTTATTTAGCTTAGTGTAAGTGTGATTAGTATCAATTATAGTAATGTTGGTTTTTTTTGGCAAAATGGTTGTTTTATTTGGTTTTTAAGCTGTTTGTGAATTAAAAACCAATGAGAAACCATAAGTGTGGCTTAATGGTTTCACTGGATTTGTATCTGAAACCAAAATAGCCCTCTAATGGTTTCACTAGCTTTTATAATATAACTGAAACCATAAATTTGATATCATCATTTATGTCTTTTATACTTGAACACATACTTGTGTTTTATAATATAAATGAAACCATAAGTGTGGCTGAACGGTTCACTGTATTTGTTTGAAACCATAAGTAGCAGTTACTAGAAATTAGGGATTCAATTTATCCTTATGTAATTATGATTGATCCTTGCAGTACATGTTCCTGCTGATAGGTACTGCATTTTTTGACAAAATGGTTGTTTTATTTGGTTTTTAAGTTGTTGTTTTGAGCGATGTTTTAATCTTGGTTGTTTGTGAATTAAAAACCAATGAGAAACCATAAGTGTGACTTAATGGTTTCACTGGATTTGTATCTGAAACCAAAATAACCCTCTAATGGTTTCACCAGCTTCTAATTATTTGGCCTTACTCTTTTAGTGTTCTCAGATCAAATATTAATACAAATCCTAAATGCTTAATTATTATATAGGTATCAAATTATGTACTGCTCCAACGACGGGGCTCATTCTTATTCTCTACGAAGGGATGCCTTATGGACCCTTCAAAGGATGAATGGGTGTCATGTCTGGTCATAAACAGCTGGGTTAATTGTCTGAATTGGGATCAACAGGACACCATGACAAGACTGGTGACACCATTAATTAATTATGTATGTATCACAATCCATTAATATTAACAATTTACATACTTTTTACATAATCTTATTGATTTTACTCATTTTATATAACCAGGTTGACCAGGAAAGAATGCCTCCTGTGAGTAGAAATATTGCATACTGGAGATTCCTCGAGAGACTCAAAAATTTCAAATACATGGATTGGAAGGCCATTGACCCTACAAGCTAGAATACGTAAGTCTCTGTTCAAAACATTTCAGATACATGGATATGATGATTTTAGTATGATAAATTTAGTTAAATAATGAGATTTTATTTTAGTATGATTTTATTATAATACTATGTTTGACATGATGGAACAGATCATGACACCAGCAATAGTTGGCAATCCCGGAAGCCATTATGTCTGCTTCGTTGTGAATCTCAAACACCACAAATTTCAATTCCTGAACAGCTTGAATGGTGTAGGAGAGAAATTGGAAACCAAGGATGGTGAAGCCACCTCATACAAGAAACTATTTGATGTCTGGGTGAATGAGGTGGAACCATTTGTGGCTGAATTATATAAGGAAAAGAAAATGAAGATGCCTTTCGAATTCATCACATTCACTTGGGATACACCAAAGGTGCCTACACAAATTGATTCAGACAATTGCGGTGTGTTCTGCATGAAGTTTCTGGCTGAATGGGGGGGAGGTGAAATGCAATCTTTCAAAGGTTGGTCGAGACTCAAGAAAAATGGGGACAAAGGAAAGGTTGCAAGAATTATGGATCTTCGTGTTGATATATGTTCAGCAATCTTAAGCCACCCAAGCAATTCCATCAAGGATGAAGTGCAGAAGCTAGCAACTTCATACTATGAACAACTGCTTCAAAAGCTGTCAAGTTGTTCTGTTAGAAACCATTAGTAATATTAAATGGTTTCAAGGTGTTATATCTTGAAACCATTAATATTGCAAAATGGTTTCAACATCTTTTCCTAGGGTTGTTCTCATAGTCTGTTAGCTTCTGGTCATTAGGACATTTTGATTGTCAAAACACTTTGTTGATGAATTTAAGGATTGTTTGAATGTTTTTTTTTGGACAAGTTATGTTGAATTTATGGATTAGTTTTAATGAATTTTACTTTGTATGATAAAATTTAGTTTTTTTTTATTGAGTTAGTATGGTAAAATTTAATACTTAATCAATCTCTAATTGCTAATTGATGTTATTATGAACCAAAATTTGATATCATCATTTATGTCTTTTATACTTGAACACATACTTGTGTTTTATAATTTTCATGGAAACCATAAGTGTGGCTGAATGGTTTCACTGTATTTGTTTCTGAAACCAAAGTAGCCCTCTTATGGTTTCCATGAAACAATGCTTACAAACTAGCAGGAACAATTGTTGTAGGTCCTTTTTTATTGCTCCATTTTATATTTCAGTGATAGTGTGGCATTTGTTTCAGTACTCACCATAATCAATTATAAGTAGTAGTTACTAAAAATTAGGAATTCAATTTATAGTACATGTTCCTGCTGATAGGTACAGCATTGGTACTGCATTTTTTTGCCAAAATGGTTGTTTTATTTGGTTTTTAAGCTGTTGTTTTGAGCGATGTTTTAATCTTGGCTGTTTGTGAATTCAAAACCAATGAGAAACCATAAGTGTGGCTTAATGGTTTCACTGGATTTGTGTCTGAAACCGTTCAACAATAACAATGGTTTCACTGTATAACATCTGGAAACCATTTGATATACTTAATGGTTTCAGGAAACTATTAGGAATCTAGATATTCATATATGTATATATAACCATCTTATTTGAAGTTGTTATGTGACTTAGATTATGTCATTGAGTCAAAAAATAAAATATATGTCTAATCATCAATACTTATCTTTTCAAAGTATATCTCTTACGGTAAATTATGTCTAATTATCAATATCTTACATTATCACAAAACCATCATAATGGTTTCACTAGTGTTGTATGTGAAGCCAAAGTATATCTCTTATGGTTTCCAATAAAATTTTGGTCTATTCCACTTAGAAGTACACTCAAATATAGTCAAATTCATTGAAAAACAACAACACAACCACTATAAAGGAAGATCATTTAAAAGTAAGTTAACCACTGAAACAACAAGCAAAGCAACATGCATACAACAGTATAGTTAAATACCATTTACATAGACAAATCGTTCTTGAAACCATTCAACAATAACAATGGTTTCACTGTATAACATCTGAAAACCATTTGATGTACTTAATGGTTTCAGGAAACTATTAGGAATCTAAATAGCCATATATATAACCATTCTATTTGAAGTTGTGATGTCACTTATATTATGTCATTGAGTCAAAAAATAAAATATATGTCTAATCATCAATATCTTATAATCATCTTATAAAATATATGTCTAACAAAAAACGTGAAATGACCGAGTACGATTAATTCATGTCTAATGGTTTTGAAACAGACTCTACTCAAACTTATACCATAAAAAAAATTAACAAATGCAAATAAAAAATATCAATCAGTAGCCTCTTTTCCCTTTAGAGCCTCCTCATCTCTCTTTTGATTCTTTCGCTGTATAATTCTTTTTTGTCTCTCTCTAGATATTTCATAATCAGGTTTAAGTCGCTTCTTTGATCTAATTGGATTTGCTCTTGCTTTGAACTTTGGAGCAGTGAACTTTACCCCATCAGATGGTTCACTAGCAGCAGCTGTATTGGAAGATTTAGATGGCGTCCCGGACGATGGGCCTGTATGAATACCTTTAGAAATAAGCAACTCCTCTGCCTTTTTCCCAGCTTCAAGAACACCGTTAAGAAAAATTTGAGAAGCCTCAGGATCTACAGAAACACGTGTAGAAAGCTGAACTGTAACAGCACAAATTTGTTGATATCGTTGTGCTTGAGTCGTACCTTCGGTGGCAACATTGATAGTGGAATTCAGCTTATCAACCGACTGACGCGCATCTCTACTCCAACGCTTTAAAACATATTCTGCAGGTATTGTTTTCAAACCATGGTATTGGACAGAACCACCTAAAAACTCTAAGATTCTGAAAACATGACGACATAAGAAACCCCTGTTCTCAAACATACGACATGTACATCTCATTCTTTTGTTCTCAGTATCAATTGTCACAACCCTTTCATCAAGTCGATCATGATCTTCAGAAGTTGAGGAAAGATTTTCATTAATTACTTCATCCAAGACATCATGATTTGAAGGCCCAACTACTTCATTACCAACATCATCATAATTAGCAGCAACTACTTCATCAGGTTCATCAACCTGTTCAATGGTAAAAACTTTGAAAACCTTATTGAAGGCAGACACTTGAGTTGTGTCCTCTTCATAATAGTATTTGAATGAAAGATCATACTGCCTATGAATGAATGCAAAGCTAGCTGGTGTGTACTTGTTTACCACGGACCGCATCAGCTGACTGCTTGGATAATTATTTTTTGTTCTAGTATTTGCAGCCTTGAAGTCAAACTCAGCATGGTTATCCCTCATTCTCTGAACCATAATGTTAAAATGACTAAAGAATTGAACAAGTGAATGGTCTGGCTGCAGAAATCCACGGAGAAAAGCATTGAAAGACTCACTTAATTGAGTTGTTTTCAGACCAGCTGTAAAATGTGACTTGACCCAAGCTGAAGACCAATGCATACGATTCTTGTGAGTTTGAACAAGCCACCTAAAGTCTGAAGTTGGCCTTCCATCAAAACAAATTTTCATCATCTGATCCCAATTGTAGTCAAAATCTGCTTCATTGTCTACATTTGAAATCAAAATATTTAACTCATCAAAAAAAGCACTGTTTGCGCGAGACCCCGGGTTTTTCTTTGCATTCTCTGCCATATGCCATGAGCAAAGTCCATGAAAAACACCTTCAAAAATATTTGGAACTGACCTCAACAACGCATTAGCCTGGTCTGTATATATTGTCTTTGGTTTCTTATTTGCCATACACCTCAAAAATGTTGTGAACAACCAATCAAAAGTAGCTGCGGTCTCATCATATAGTAGGGCAGCACCAAACAACACACTCTTACGATGATTATCAAAGCCCATGAATGCAGCTGAAAATGGAAATAAACCAACTCAGAAACAAAAAACAGCATATATTAAAATTAAATTATCACAAAACCATTAGTGTTGTTAAATGGTTTCAATATGTTATACAATGCAACCATTACTATGGTTAAATGGTTTACCAATGACCTTCATTAGAAATTATAAAGAACAAATCTGCATTTAGGAAAAACACCCTCTGATAACATCAGAATGCGAGAGATATCTTAAAGTACAATTTTGGTTAGATGACGATAATGATGGAACTACTATTTATACTAGCGACATGACGGGCACTCTCGTGCCCGTCAGGCCACTCTTTTCATAGCGGAACAAATGGGCACGTTCCGTGCCCATTTGTGTGGTACGTATTTTATATTATGCACTTATATGTTGAAGATGATTATCAAAAGTGAAACTCTCATACATAATGATTGAATACATGAGGATATGACTTGAATAATTGTGGTCACCCTTCCCGTTTGTGTGATCCGTATTTTCTATTATGCTAATTTATATTGAAGATTATTCTAAATTTTTTATGAATAGTTGTCTTTTAGAAATCAACAAATTATGTCACATAGAAACCTTTAATTAAATGAAAATGTGGACATTTTATTAAAAGGATTATCTTACATTATTAACTAAGATATACATGTTATCATAACAGAAAATAAAAACAAAATATTATGTGCGCATCTGTCCGCTTTTTTCCATTCTGCGAAAGTATATAAATTGTAAACAATAGTCTCGAATAAATTTAGTTTTTATTTAAAGTAGTTCTTTTATAATTTTAGTTTCCATTTAAATAAAAGCTAATTTTAAGGACAACAATTTATACTAAGGCTTAAAATAAGCAACAAAAGAAAAAGCCCCCATTATTATCAACAATTAAAAATAGAAAACCAATTTTTGCTATCAATAATGTCACCAAAAAAAAAGAGAGTAAAATTAATTGTAGAAACTAATATAGAGTTTAAAAGAAGAAAGCAAGTAGCAAACCTTTATTTTCTTCTCTCTCTTTTTTGTTATTATATTTTTATTGGTAGTTTAACACACACAAAAAAAAATAATGTAAATCATAGAGAAGTTCAACTTAGTAAAATAATAGTAAATCATAGAGAAGTTCAACTGTGTTCCTTAAAGTATCCATGAAGAACCCATTGTATTACTATTTGCTACGTTTTTAAACATTTTTGCCTAAAAGCATCCTTAGTACTAAATATTCATCTTACAAAATATATGTTGTCTTTCTTGACCTATCTCTAGTTCAATTACACAATATCGAGAAAAAGGCATGCATTGCATGTGGTTCATTCCCCTAGACTAAGCCAATAGAATGAACTTGTTGAATTTGGTAATCTATTACTCCTAATCCCACAATGAGTACCCAATCACATTTTTATTCCTACACTTGGTACTCTAACATGAGCTTCAATGTTCTTCCGCAAGCCAACATGAAAGACCTTCTACAAAATCTTGAATCTGCAACACAAATGAAAGTCGTTGTCAAAGACTATGTTTTAGTTCTAATTTGCTAACCCGTTTCAAAATTTAGCAAATTTATATTTTAATCTTGTAAAATATACTTATCCTTAAAGTGATGGTATACTTCAATATAAATTCTAAATTAAAATCCACAACTAGAAACACTCCAATTAAGATAAGTATAAAAGATTCGGAGATATACATTCATGGGAAAGGAATAAGACCATCATCTATTATAATGTAATTTTAAAAATACACATTATTTAATTATTTTTTCTTTATACTTTTTCTCAATTATATGTGTGTGATCAAATTACATGTCCAAATATTTGTTACCAAACAAAATTTTCCTCCATCGATTCCATCATTGCATGGCCTTTTCACCCCACTTTGTTTCTTACTTTCCTCTTTATTTTCACGAAACCTACAATACTTCAATAAGTAAATCAAAATTGTTTTGAACATCCAAGCAATAGAACAAAAAATTAATTAATGAGTGTGATATTGTTGTAACTCACATCATGAAGCAACTAATTGATATCCTTCATTAGTTAAATACTAATTGATGCACTTCCTTAATAAAAACTTACAGTATATAGAATTAATCAATTAATAAATTTCCATTGCCACAATAAAATTATCACTTTCCAAATTACTCCTTTGAAGTATCAAAATATAAGAGATGTTCATTACCACAACAAACATTTCACTTTCCAAATTACATCCTTTGAAGTATCAAAATATAAGAGATGTTCATCATCTCAATTGACACCACACAATGCTCGCAAAATAATTGAAAAAAATATAACAATAGAAAATTCCTCTTGCCAATATATTCCTTTATCCTGAGATTTATTGAACCAAATCAATCAATGTTAAATTTTAATGATGCAAAATAAATAGAAAAAATACAACTAATTTCATACTAAAAGGAAGATATTCGAAATTGGGAGACAAAATCATAAAATATATAGTTAAAAAGAGAGAAAAATCAGAAAGAAAGTACACAGACAGTAGAATGGAAGAGATAATAACCAGGCGAATGGAATGCTCGTTTTTGTCATCATTGATGACATGTGGGCCTGTGCGATCCTCTCCCATTTTTCTGTCTCTCCTTCTACAATGACATGTGGTTCATAACTATCCAATGCATAAAAAAGAAGTAGAGAAATTAAAACAAAATAAATTTATCAAATTCAAGGTTGAATCTAATTAACGTTAAAACCAAAATATATAAACTATCATGATATGTGAAGAACATCAATGCAAGACAGTCTATTTGTGTTTAATTTTGGCTATAATTATTTTGAAATAGAATTCCAAAATATTCATTGTGGTACACCCAAAAAGATAGCAATAACAAAATGGGGTATGCATGTTTTGTATTCATATATATAAAATCACCCAATAAATTTCTTCAAATTAACCAACTTTTTCGGTCATAAATTATAAACATCAACAAATAATGACACAAAAAAATCTCTCAATAATTCCAGTGTAAATTCAGTATATATAATTTTCCTTGAAAGGCAAATGAATACGTAACGGAAACAACAGAATAATAGAAAAATATAAATAAAGCCACCAATTCTAGTTTTCACTCTAATTTTTTATTACATATCTCGTTTTCTTTCTTGTGCAGAACAAAACACACTTATATATTACATCATTCCATTATGAAAAAATTAAATTATTACAAATATAATGCAAAAAGGAATATATTTCAATATCTAAAGTATACCATAATATTGAAACAGGACAATTACATGATTATGAATAGAACTTATTCATAGTCATAGTCACCCTCAACAAATAATGATTTAAAAAAAACTAAGAAAGTGAAAATTGGAGTAAGTATGCATGGTGAAAAAATGAACTAACTTGATATATTTCTCTTCATTGTGTCTTTTGTTCTCTTCTCTTTCACATGTTTCCAGTTTGTGTCCTCTCTTTCAGGCCATCACTATAACAAAAATGATTAACAAAAATATATTAAAACAAACTATAGATAATAAGAGAGATGATTTGTTACCTTTAATATTTTCCTCGCTTTTAAATTGTGGTAACTACTTTCAATTGAGACTTTTCTATTACTATTCACACAAAAGAAAAGGTAAGAAAAAAATTAGTTAGAAAGAGAATAAGAATATTAAACGAAAAACAATATTAAGAAAAATCCTTCACTAAAAGTAAATTTTGTATAACTCATATCTTGAAACATGAATTGAAACTAATAAGGAAACCTCTCCCCAACCCCTTCCATGATCTCTGTGACGCTACATATGGTGGTAGACAAAATGAGAGTAAAACTATCTAATAGAAGCAATGTTGTGATTGCTTTTGTTGATCGGTTACCATGAAAACAAAATAAAAAGCAATGGAAGTTATTTTTTTCTTTTCAAAAGCAATGGAAGTTATGTGGGTTAGTTGGTTGTAAATTTAAAATGTGTAAAGGATAATTTTGACATTATAAAAAGTATACACCAAAAACTTGAGTCCTTTTTATCTAATGTTATAGATACTATTTTGCTGGAAACCATTACTAATGTTTAATGGTTTCAATATGTTACAAGAAGGAACCATTTTTATTGTTAATTGGTTTCAATATGAGAGAAGTTCAAAAAACAAATTTAAAACCATATGAAAGAAGTTCAGAAAACAAACCTAATGGGCGATACTGATTGTTGGTTCGGTAAGTCGTATCAAAGCTGATAACATCACCAAATAAAGCATAATCAAGCTGCATAATCCCATCTGCCCAAAAAATACTAGCTATATCTTCCACAGCATCAACTTGAATATCATAATAAAAGGATGGTTTCGACAGAGCTTCATTTCTAAAAAATTCTTGAATCACGGTTGCTTCACCAACCACCATCTCTTTCTGGCGAATTGTCATCAGATAATTCTTTAAATCCGAAAATCGAAAAGGGAGATTATCTGTGCCTCCAACTCCCTGACCCATGACTTCATAAGAAGTTCTCATCGACATTCCAGCTTTGGAATTGATTACAGCTAGCTGTCCATGCACTTCATTGACTTCTCTAAATGATCTCAAAAAACGTCCATGCTCCGCTTTATGTAACGGGTGACTATGAGGCACATTCCATTTTTATATCTTAAATACATTCAGAGTTTCATCCAACTTCAAATAAATGCCAGCTGTACAACCAACCCTTTCCTCGGGTTTTTCTTTCACTTTCTCAAATTCAACAACAACCGGACTATCTGATGTTGGTTTGTTCTTCGGATCAAGCAAACTTCCTTTCTTGTAACCTTGTTTGTTACAAACATAGCGTAGATAATGTATTTTATCAGATGGCTTATTCTGTGAATTCTTTTTTTATTTCAACAAAGTCCGAATTGAAAACCCACTGTTAAATGCATAATCACCATAAAACTTTTCAACCTCTACAATAGATTTAAAAACAAGAGACTCCCAATTTTCTTTTTTATCAAGACGTGTTTCAGAGCTATCAACAACAGCCAATGGGCCAGAGCTATCAACAACAGCTAATGGGCCAATTTCAGATGAACTGGACGTCAAATCCATTGAAAACAGCAACAATCCCTATAAACAAAGATCATTTAAAAGTAAGATATCAACTGAAACAACAAGAAAAGTAACATCCATACAGTAGTATACCTAAAATACCATTTACATAGACAATCGTTGTTCTTGAAACCATTTCACAATATTAATGGTTTTAATGTATAACATCTGGAAACCATTTAAAAATGATAATGGTTGCATATAATTTAAAGCATATGACCATAATGATGATGATGCTGATAATGATACATTACAATTAAACCACTAATATGATGATGATGGTGATGCTGATAATGATACATTACAATTAAATTCTACCAACAAAGCTTAAACAATATTACATTCTTATAACTAATTCATTCTATATTTACCTTGATTTTTCTACCAAAGTTTGGCCTTGTCTTCTTATTCCTGTATCTAGAGATTTTTTCTTGACGTTACTCGCTCGTGCAGTGCTGAGAAGCAAAGGCCTCTCAAGAGTCGATTGACCAGCACTTATGTGATCAAGAGTCTGTCATAATTGAGTCGTTTTAAAAGTAAATTAACCACTGATCCCTAACAACAAAATCATTTATAAGTAAGGTAACAACTGAAACAACAATAAAAGCAACATGCATACAGTAGTGTACTTAAAAACCATTTACATATACAATCGTTGTTCTTGAAACCATTTCACAATATTAATGGTTGCACGGTATAACATCTGGAAACCATTTAACAATATTAATGGTTGCATATAATTTAAAGCATATGACAATAATTATGATCATGCTGCTAATGATACATTACAATCAATCCACTAATATGAAGACCTACAGCCAAAATATTAATCAACATTACAATTCATTGGAGGTTACACCATGAATCCACTTAAATTTCATCGACATAAACATTAAGCATTTTAAAAGTCATGTATGACACTCTATTAACCTTGATTCATTCTAATTCATTCTACCAACACAGCTTAAACAATATTACATCCTTATAAACTAATTCATTCTATATTTACCTTGATTTTCCTCACAAAGTTTCACCTTTTCAGAAAAAATTATTGATCAACACTTTTTCAAAACAACCAAACTCAACAAAACCATTTTAGCATATGATTTTCCCTAAATCCAATAATAGGTTTACACAGATGTAATTTGAACAGCAATTAATTTCCATGCAAATCAGTAAAATCAGTATACTGTAGATCTCTTAAACAGATCAACAAATAACCATGCAAATCAACAAATAATCAACAACCTATAATCAACAAGCTAGTGATTCATATGCCTCCTCATGCAAATCAACAAATAACCACAACCATTCACAGATCAACAAACATAATAATTAAAATCAAATATGAAATTAATTTCTGTGCAACAATCTCAGTAAAAAGCGACCTACCGTGATTCCAGCGACGGAGACGATGATTTCGGCGGCGGTGATGATGATTTCCGCGGAGGATTTCGTCGGAGAAGAAAGTGGTGAAGGTTTCGGTGAGCTGTGTGGAGAAATTCGTTAGCACGAGCAATTCCGTTAAGCTGGTGTCAACGATTCCGTTAATTTCTGTAATGCCTGTGATTATTACACGTGTCTTCCGGAACTGGTGGCTAAGATGGACTTATGCAGCGTGCATAAGCATATTACTTATGCATAATAACTTTGGCCGTTTTAATATATTGAATGCACGAATTTTAAGATAAAATTTTCTTATTTATATTCTTAACTAATGCACCGGATGTATTATTTAACATTTTCTATAAGTTATTTTTTAAAAAGTGAAACATCTCGACTTTTAATGCATTGACTTCACATATTTTCCTAAAAAATTCATAAAATGTGAGACATTTCAATTTTTAATGCGTCATTTTGATAACAACATTGACATCAAATCATTCTGAAGAAGATAAGTTATTTTTACAAAAAAAAAAAATATTATTATTTCCCTTATATTATTATTCTTTTGATTTTACCCTTTCTTCTTTTTGATGATGTCAAAAAGGAGAGAAGGAGTATACATTTATATGCTTGTGTTTTGTGGTTAAAATTTTTTAAGATATTCATTTGCAAAATAAAGCGGAAGAAATACAAGATATGGGAAGATTCATTGAGTAACAATGTCAAAAAGATATGGTTTGTCGTTATAAAAAATGGGAGATTGTGAAGAATACCTTCTTCTTGAACTTGACTGAGTTTTGATAATAACAAACTCACATGACACATCACAGAAGAAAAAAGCTTATTAAAGCTCAAGTTTATAAAACAAGACGAAGACCAAGACTTAGGCTTATAATTTAGATTAATCGTAAGTATGAATTTTATCTTTGATCTATCACTTTTAATAATTATATAACTTAGAATGCTCAGAAGTTATTTTAAAAATTAATTACAAATAAATTTCTAAGTTAAATATAAAAGTTCATATGAAGCAGGCTTTTTTTTGACTAAAACATAACGTTCATTCATTCAAACAGATTGATACATCAGATACAAGCACAAATTCAATAGCGCTAAAAACGAAAAGGATGAATCTGCGAACAAACTCACAGCATCCGAGTTAATAGCATAAAACGGCATACTCAGGCCTACAAATAATGTGACAAAATAAAAGTTACCGAAATACTCATGTCTTCGGATCTTCATCGTTGATAACTTTGTCATTGATTGAATTTGTAGTCGATCAAAGTAGATCTGTCAAACTGAACCAAGCGAACACCGTAAAAAACAAGAAAACAACGCCGCACAAAACGACGACCAACACAACGCCGCACAAAACGACGACTAACACAACGCCGCACAAAACGACGACAAAATAACAAACACTCAAAAGAAAAAAACTTGATTTATGTGATAATCACTTATTTATCTTGAAAAAACAATAAAAAAGGTGTAGAGGGGGTGATTCTAGGCCAAAAAAGACTCAAAACCACCCTTCTATGATGAATCAAGAAGAAAGAGAACTAGGAGAGTAGAAATTTGTTTTTAGGGCCGGCAGGTGGGTTGTTATGATATGAAGCAGGCTTTTAAAAATATAAAAAGTTGATTTTCTACTTGTCTGCGCTTTATAAATCGCTTATTCTGTTGAACCGATTTAAAAAGACCTGGTGCTATTTGAAATTGAAAGTTTGAAACTAGTTGACTTTTGCAAGTTTGCCTTCTCCTTTTTAAATCACCAGGCGTGTTAACCACTTTAATAAGTTCTGGACTAAATGAATAATTAAGTTTTTTCATTAATCATTGTGATTTTAAAAATGTAACTTTTTGTTATAAGAATTCTTGAAATTGTTGTCTTGCTTCACGGACATTTTAGAAAGTCTATAAATATATTTGAAATTATTACAACTAATACCAAATTTTCATATTCACAAAATTTTCCGTGTAAAAACAATATCACTTTTCTCTCATAAACTTTCATACACATATCTTAAGAAACTTTGATTATATTTTTAGGAAAATGTTAAACAGTGCCCCCGGGGTAATGGTTAAGCATATTAAAATAGAAAATTTGTCTCGAAATGTATGCATTTAACACATTAGAAATATAAAAAGTTGTTTTCTCAATATTAAATTTTTTATTTTATTTCCTTTTTTGGTATGCTTAACCATTGCCCCGGGGGCACTGTTTAGCATGACCCATATTTTTATATGCATAAAAGTTTACGAGCACTAAGATATATACATTATTAAAGTGATATTAATTTGATAACAGTCATATAATTTCATTCTTCAACACTTGTTTTGTTTGTAACAGAAAGTAGTGTGCTTTTTTATTTTTGTGAGAATCATCATAACGATTGATGTTTGGGAAAAAGTTCTTTGAAACATATAGATTCAAAGCCTACCATAGGGTTGGTGCTTGTGAAATCAAGGAGGTGGTGTGTTTCTTTGTTATGTTAGAAGATTGCGGGATATGTTTTAGTGTGAGGTTTGTACAAAGATCTAACAGTGAAAAATCTCTCATAGGGTGAGGGGACTGAAGTACCCTTAGGTTAGAAACCAGTATAAATCTTTTGTGTTCTTTTCTTCTTTCTCTACACTCTTTATTTTTTTGCACTTTATTCATATACTCATCGCAAACTTTCAAGAAAAAAAAATCATAAACACCTATAAAATAACCGAAACAATCTAAGAACCTAATAAAAAATAAAAATGCTAATTTTTTTATATATAAAAAATAATATACAAAAGAAAATAGTGAAGTTCTAATTAACTTTTTTTTATATATAATATTTTTTTATACAAAAATATTGAAAAACTCTAATTGAATGTCATATAATTTTTTTTCTTGAGAATGCACGAGAGAGCTTGAGGGAATAACGTAATCATGGGCCGTAATTCATGACTTTATATAATATATGTTACATGTGAATTTATTATTTGCGGTAGAAATTGTGCCCAAACTTTGTAATTTTCCAGGATCCACCACCGAAGGTAATGTATATGGTAATATATTTATTATATATATTGAGATAAAGGTTACTTTAGGTGCACAGTTTAGCTTTTATAGATAAAAAATATAAAAAATGGATGTGTCATATATATTTTTTTGACAAGATGGAAGTGCCATATATAACCCAAAAAAAAAATATTGGAAGAAAAGTGGCTAATTGTACTAGTGTAGAACAAGGAAGGATAGTTTTGTAACTTCATAGGTATTTTCATCCTTTCATAAATTTATACTACTATATTAATATATTATATGATATGATGATTGGTTCATTCAATCTCTTAGAAAAGATTAAACTAATAAAAGTAATTAAACAAACGAACTTGTAAAATACTAGTGAAATTCTTCAATCTTTTGCTTCTATCTAGAATTGCTTATATCCACGAGAGGGTGAATTGGTCAAACTAGATTGGTTCATTCGTAGTGCGCTTGTAAAACCTGTCCCGCTTCGCTTGACATGTGCAAGCCACCTTTATAGTCAATTTCAACGTCGTTACTCGTTCGGAGCAATTATCTGCCCGGCGGCGCACACAAACTTCATTTATTTGTTTTTTATTCTGGTAACACTTTTAATCAGTCGTTTTAGTTTTCATTTTTGGGTGCAGTCGTTTTTTTTAGTTGATAGTATTTTGTAATTTCAGCTCTTAAATAAATTTATGATTTATCATTACTTAAATGTTGAAAATATGTTATAATTAGTTTCCAAAAAAATAATAAAATTGTGTCATAATTTTTTTGGACAGGATGTCACACACATTTTGTTTTACAAAAAACTAGTTTTGAGATTCGTGCATTCGCACGGCTCTATTGACTTTAATTTATAAAATATTATTAAAATATAAGTGACGTTATTGTCATATTTCTTGTCAAATTTATTAAATTAATAATTTTTTTAATTAAAGCAATTGTATTGTGTATGATTTTTATGTTATAAATTATAATTAATAATAACAAATATTTATTATTCAATTTTTTTTTATTAAAGCAATTGTCATGTGTATGATTTTTTTAGTCAATTTTTTCTTTTTCCATTAAAGCTATTTGTCCCGTGTTACCGTGTATGAACTTTTTTTTAATTAAAGCAACTGTCTCGTGATTCAATTTTTGTTTTTTCTTTTAAAAAAAACTATTTATAAAATGCTAAAATTTAATGTTCATTGATTTTTTTATATATTTAAGATTGATATTATACTGTATAAAATTTATTTAGAATAAAATATTTAGAAATATGTTATAAAATATTTTTTAAATATAAATTGTGCAGTTTTATATAAATTTGTTAAATAAATTATCTTTTTGTTAAAGTTATTGCCCCGTGTATATATTTTTTTAATAAATTATAATTATCAATTACAAATATTTATCCAATTTTTTTATGTATGAGTGAAAAATATTTTCCCGTGTTTTTTTTTATATTTATCGATAAAAATTATCTTTCTTGTTTAAAAAAACTACAGTATTTGTTAATTTTTTTTATGTATTGATGATCAACACTTTCTCTTTTTTGACAAAATTAGTTATCAATACCTGTTTCTTGAAGTTTTAACTATAATGCCAAATATTTACTCCGTAATTATTACTCCCTCCGTTTCTTTTTAAGTGTTTGTTTTGAATAGTAACATCAAATTAAGAAAGTGTATTTTTCAACTTTATCTTCCTATTATACCATAATTTTAACTCACCAATATAATCTTATTTTTTTTGCACACACTTTCTCCTTCCAATAAATATAATATATTATGCACACAGAAAAAACAAAATTTAATATGTTATGTACCAAAAAAAAATAAAAATAGTTTTCCAAATATATATAATTAATTAGTTTTATTGAAAATTATATGAGTAATAGACAAAGGGTATAAATGACAAATCGTATCCTTAAAACACCAAATGGATAGTTAAATAGAAACATTAAATTCAACGTTTTTTGACACTTAAAAAAAACGGAGGGAGTATTAAAATGAAGTAATTACTACACTTATAAGTAATTAACTTTGATATAAAATTTTGTAATTTTTATTTTACTTTATAAATAAATTTGTCGTCACCTCTTCGGTGCATTATTTATAAAAAAAACTTTTTTCAAACATTTATAATCGTTACTAGTTTAGAGACTCATGCATTTGTATTGATTTATTGATCTTTATTCGGTATTTAAGTTTGTCGTTAAATTGACGGAGAAAAATTAGATTTTTAATAGTAAATCTTTTAATATATTATTAGTAGTTTTTTTTTTTTTGGATTTCCCTTACCTATTACGAAAGGCTAAAATAAAAATATTTATAATGAAGTTTAATAATAAAAAAAAAAGGGATGAACTTTGATGATAATCAAGATTTTTTATGTGATATATCCACTAAGGTTAAGTGAACTAAAGGGTTACACGCAAAATAATGATTAAAAATATTTAACGTCAATTCCAATTTTATAAATAGCTTCATACAACTCTTAAGTTTTATGAAACACTAAAAGAAATGTGGTTTCTATACTATATTTGTATGGAAAAATTTCTTTTATGGTTATCTTTTCCTATTTTTGTTTAGTATTTTTTATTAGTTTAGAGATAAAATTACATTTAAGAGTGCAAAACTTAAAAGACCGTTAAAAGTTAAAAGAACAAATTTTGATTTTAAATAGTTGTTTCTTTTAGGGTCCGTTTGGTTCGAAGTTTTTGGAGGGGAGGGGAGGGGAGGTGAGGGAATATTTTAAATTTTGGAGAAGTAATTTACTTTTTTACTCTTAACCTTATAAACTCAAAATAAGGATTAAATTATAATGGATATATTACGTCAAAAAAAAAATTTAATGGATATATAACAAAAAAAAATCTAATGAGTAGAAAATCTAAATTTTTTTGTTGTAAAAAAAAAAATAAAACCTAGAATTTTAATATTCCAACAAGGATAATTTTGAATTTTAGTAAAAAAATGAGGGTAATTTTGTCAACATAATAAATTCCTCCCCTCCCCTCCCCTCCTTCTCAATTGAACCAAACAGACCCTTAATATATTGCAAGTAGATATTACATATTTTTTTATTAACTGTTTAGTTCTCAAGAAAAGAGGTCTAATAATTCATATTTTTAAACTCTAAATTGAAGTAAATGAAATAGTATCAATTTTAAAGAAAGTTCACTAATTATTATTTTTTTACTGAAGTTTTGAACTCAATTAATTAATCAATAATAACAAAACAAATAATTCAAATCCACTCAATCATTTATCAAATCAATTATATAATTTTATTTATTCAAAAATAAATAAAATAAAATCAATTATAGTTTTATAATTACAAAATATTATTAATCTTGCTTAAAAAAATAAAATTTAATTAGTGATTCAGTTGACATAGTAAACTTACTTCCATCGCTATCCGGCTATCTCTGTATTTCTAGCAGATTAACTCATTTATTCAAAGTAATTAACAAAGTAATTAACAAAGATACAAAGAAGAGGAAAAACAGAACGCGTAAACATGAAGGACGGGAAAGTTCCTGTGTGGACTATTTCTCCATCGCCTTCAGCTTCTCCTTTCTATATATATTCACCATTACCTCATATTGCTTCTTAAACAAACATAATTAACTCTTTCTGCACTAATTATAACATAATTAACAATTTAATTAACACCATAATGGAACAAAAAACCTTACATCTCAACCTCACATCAGCAAAAGATCTCAAAAACGTTAACCTATTCGCTAAAACCGAAGCATACGCCGTCGTTTCAATCTCCGGCGATCCTCTCCACAACCAGAAAGCTAAAACACCTGTCGACAGAGAAGGAGGCACTAACCCTGCTTGGAATTTCTCCGTTGAACTCACTTTTAACGAATCTCTCGCTCGTCAGAATCGTTTGACTCTTGAAATTAAGCTTCGTTGTTTGAAAAACCTCGCCGTTGATAAAGACATCGGAAGTGTTCAAATACCTCTCGGTGAGCTTCTTAACCAAATCGGTGACGGAAAATCATTTCAACATGTTAGTTATCAAGTTAAAAAACCGTCCGGAAGACCAAAAGGTGCATTCAATTTTTCTTACAAATTCACTGCTCCGGTGAAATCCAAGGTGGAACCTGGTTATACTTATACTGCTCCGGCGGTGGGGTCTACTTCTGCGCCTAATTACCCCGCCGCATATGCTCCTCCTCAGCAACAATACTCGACCGGATATGGATATGGATATCCGCAGTCGTACGGTGGGTATCAACAAACTCAAGCGGGTTATGGATACCCGCAACAACAAACCGATTATGGTTACCTGCCACAAAACGGTTACGGTTATCCGCAACAAAACGGGTACGGGTACCCGCCACATCAGGCTATTCCGGTTCAGAAACCCGGAAAGAGTAATGTTGGAATGGGAATGGGAGCTGGATTGATTGGAGGAGCTTTGGGTGGACTTTTGATTGGAGATATGATATCTGATGGATTTGGGTTTTAATTTTTAATTTTAATTTTTTATTAGCTTATTTTCTTTTTCCTTTGATTTTGGTGTAGTTTTCTTTTTCTTTTCTGGATATATACATACACGTTTGCATATATGTTTCTGGATTTTTTTACCCAAATGTCCCTCATTTTTCCAGAATTTTCCACACTGCCCCCCTTTTAAAAAAAATTCCATTTCTGCCCCCCAATACCCCCCAATACCCTCCCTTTAGGACAAGGGCCCGGACACTGTGGCCCACATACCTGTTGGCGCCACTGTCCCTGGCGCCATTGACTTGGCTTGGAGCCAGTCAAAGTGGCGCCATGCCCCACAGTCTGCAGCACGTCAGCTGCTGTCCCCTGCATGGCTGACACTGCTTTTTCCTTTTTTTTTTTTTTTTTTTCGTTTTTAATATTAAATTTTTATTTTTTTCAACTATCAACTCCTTCTATAAATACCACTCTATACTTTCATTTTTCACTCACAAACTTCATTTTTTTTTCATCTCTCTATTTTTTTCACCCTCTATTTATTTTATCACAAATGGCCTCTTCTTCAAATGTCCGTACATCAACCACTCATAAATTTTCTGTGAAATTTAATGGGCGCGAGGAACATTTTAAATTAAGAATTGGCGAATTGAGTTCTCTTGTTTCTTTGAAGAATAATATTCAAGAAATATTTCTCTTCAAAAATGGTGAACAAATAGAAATTGAGCATCTGGCCTATTTAGATTCATGTACGGACATCACGAGTGACTCTATTGTTGCAACATATAAAAAATACTGGGTCAAGTTGGAGAATGATATGGATGTTCAATCCATGTTTAGGAGTGTCGAATCTGAAAAAGAACCACATCGTTTGTACGCGACCTTAAAAAAAAAATAGTTTAGTTATTGTTAAATGTGGTTTATTTTTTATGTTATGTAATTTTATTATGTTTTATGTTTGTGCAATTTCATTTTATGTTTAGTGTTGTCGAATTTGAAAAATAATCACATTGTTTTAATGTGACCTTAAAAAAAAAATTGTTGTTGTTTTATCGTGGTTTATATTTATGTTAAGTAATTTTACTATGGTGTATGTTTGTGCAATTTAATTTTTTAATTTCGTATGAATGTAAACATGTATATATTTTAAAATGAAATTTAAAATTTATTATAAATATATTGATGTCGTGTGTTGAACTTTTATTAAAAACATATTTTTTAATACTTTATCTTTTTTCCAATGGTAACACTTGATTGTAGAAAATGTTATAATGATAAAAAATTCAATCCTTCCCAATGGAGCTTGAGCATGGTAATCATGAGTTTTAAATTAAAAAGTGACAAATCAACCAAAATCTCAACAACCACAATTTTGTTGGTTTGTAATTCAAGCTCTGCTGAATTCTGATGCTCATCAGAAGCTGAACTCATCAGAACCTGAAGCAACCAACTTCTGATGCTCACACAGGTTCTGATGGAACAGGTTCTGAAGCAACAGCTTCTGAAGCTGCTTAGCTTCTGCTCTGTTTTTAGTAGTTAGCTAGCGTAGTTAGTTAGTTAGTTATTCTTTTGTTTTGTCCTAGGTAGTTAAGGCAGTTGCACTTTACGCAACCCCCTCTTGTATATATAACTACTAAGGCCCTTTGTGGAAGAATAAGATTTACTTTTTCCTTTATTCATTTCTCTTCAAGTTTTATTCATAGTTCTCGTTTTCGTTCTTAGTGTTCTAAGTTCTTTGTTGTTCATTCTTTGTGAGAGTTTATCTCCAACAAAGTGGTATCTAGAGCTCGTACGATCCAAAGGGATCTTGATTCGTTCTTGATAGAAGAATCAGGTTGAGAGTGAATCAACCATGGCTGGGAACAACAATTTCCATGCGAATTTGCCAATTTTCGATGGAAAGAATTGGGATAGATGGGTGAAGCAGATGAAGGTGATATTCAATGTTCAAGAAGTGTATGAACAAGTGAATGCAGCAATCACTCCTCTACCAGAAAATGCAAATGAAGAACAAAGAACAACATTCAGAGAAGCAAAGAAGAAAGATAACAAGGCCCTGTTTCTCATTCATCAATGTGTTGATTCAAAGGTGTTTGAGAAGATTGCAGATGCTGAGACCTCCAAAGATGCATGGGATATCTTGCAAAAGAGTTATGGTGGTGATGCAAAAGTGAAGAAAGTAAAGCTTCAGGCCTTGAAGAGACAGTATGAATTGCTGCAGATGAAGAATGATGAATCCGTTGCTGATTACTTCACAAGATTGGTGACTCTCACCAATCAGATGAAGAATTGTGGAGGTAATCTTGATGAGCAAGAAACGGTGGAAAAGGTACTAAGAACTTTGACTTCTAAATTTGAGCATATAGTGGTGACTATAGAAGAGACTAAAGATTTGAGTGAGATCAAGATAAAGGATCTGCAAAGCACTCTTGAAGCTCATGAGTTGAAGCATGGTGAGAGGAGCCATGGCAAAGAAGATGAGCAAGCTCTTTTCTCAAAATTCAAGAAGTATCAAAGTGAGAAGAAGAAATGGCAGAACAAGAAAGACTCCAAGAAAAGCAAGGAGAATGCTGAGACAGTGCCTGAATCCTCTAGTGGAGGAGGGAAACAGAAAGATAAGTCAAAGAAGAAGGACAAGAGCAAGATTCAGTGCTACAACTGTGACAAATATGGGCATTATGCAAATGAATGCAAAAATCCAAAGAAAAAGAAAGGTCAAGACAATGAAGAAGAGGCCAAGGTAGCACATGATAGCTCAGGTTCTGAGGATGAAACCAGTTTCATGGTGACAATTGCTGATGAAGCAGCAGATTCCATGGTTTGGTACTTTGATTCAGGGTGTTCTAACCATATGACTGGAAATAGAAGCATCTTGACTGACTTTGATGAATGTCTCAACACAAAGATCAGATTGGCCAACAGTGATTCCATTAAGGCAGAAGGTATGGGTAATGTGGTGATCCAAAGATCGAATGGGAAGAAAGCTGTGATTGAAAAGGTTCTCTATGTCCCTGGTATGAAGTGTAACTTGATGAGCATAGGGCAATTAATCTCAAAGGGTTTCAAGATAGTAATTGAGGATGAAACTCTGCAACTCTTTGATTCCAAAAAGAGACTGATTTTCAAAACAGCTCAAAGCAAGAACAGGATCTACAAGACTCAAATCAAAGCTATTGAAGCTACATGCTTGTCCGCAACTGCTGAAGAGAAAGATAGTGATCTATGGCACAAGAGGTATGGGCATTTGAATTTTAAGAGCTTGTCAATGCTTAATTCAAAATGCATGGTGTTGGGATTGCCTAGTGTCATAACTCCAGTTGATACATGCACTACTTGCCTGTTAGGAAAACATCATAGATCATCATTTAAAAGTCATCTTCCTATGAGATCTAGTGATGTGTTAAATGTTGTGCACTCTGACATTTGTGGACCATTTGATGTGTTATCAACTGGTGGAAACAAATACTTCATGACGTTTGTTGATGAGTACTCTAGGATGATATGGTTATACCATATAAAAGCTAAGAGTGATGCTTTTGAGGTGTTTAAGAAGTTCAAAACACTGGTTGAGAAGCAAAGTGACAAGTCATTGAAGGTTCTGAGAACAGATGGTGGAGGTGAGTATACCTCTACAGAGTTTGAGAATTATTGCAAGGAACAAGGCATAATTCATGAAGTTACTGCACCATATACTCCTCAGCACAATGGTCTTGCAGAAAGGAGAAATAGAAGTATTCTAGATATGGCTAGAAGCATGGTGAAGCAGAAGAATCTGCCCAAGAGATTCTGGGGTGAAGCTGTTGCTACAGCTGTTTACATTCTGAATAGAAGTCCTACTAAGAAGCTGAAGGATAAGGTACCTGAAGAGGTGTGGTCCAAGAGTAAGCCAAGTGTAAGTCACTTAAAGGTGTTTGGCAGCTTGTGCTACAAACATGTACCTGATGCTAAGAGAAAGAAGCTAGAAGACAAGAGTGTTCCTATGATATTTGTTGGATATCATAGAACGGGTGCCTACAGACTGTATAATCCCACAAGTGACAAAGTAGAGATCAGCAGAGATGTGAAGGTACTAGAAAATGAAAGTTGGGATTGGGGTCAGAAGCTCTCATCTAAGAAAACTTGTGCAGTGGACTTAGGTGGTGAAGCAAGCTCTGTTAATGACACTCCCACTTTTGTGAATCAGCATCAAGGTAATGCAAGTGATGAAGACATGCATACTTCAAGTGATGATGAGGTTACTACTGTACCACCAAGACCTCAGAGAAACACTCAATTACCAAGAAGGTTAGTTGACTGTGAGATTGTATCAGACAATGCAGTAGACAATGAAGGAGAAATTGTGCATTATGCAATGCTTGCAGATACTGAACCTTTAGATACCAAAGCTGCACTAAAGAGTAAAGTTTGGATGGAGGCAATGATTGATGAGTTGAAGTCTATAGAGAAGAACAAGACATGGGACTTGTGTGAATTGCCCTCTGATAAAAAGGCAATTGGTGTGAAATGGGTGTACAAAGTCAAGCAGAATCCTGAAGGCAAGGTGATAAAATACAAGGCAAGACTTGTGGCCAAAGGATTCCTTCAGAAGCAAGGTTTGGACTATGATGAGGTATTCTCTCCAGTGGCAAGACATGAAACTATAAGGCTAGTGATTGCATTGGCTTGTAGTAGAAGATGGCCCTTATTTCATTTAGATGTGAAGTCAGCATTTCTAAATGGACCCTTAGAGGAAGATGTGTATGTGAAGCAGCCTCCAGGGTTTGAATTAAAGGGCAAGGAAGACAAAGTTCTGAAGCTGAATAAGGCTCTGTATGGTCTGAAGCAAGCTCCAAGAGCTTGGAACAAAAGAATTGATCAATTCTTTGTTATGCAAGGCTTCAGAAAATGCAGTGTAGAGTATGGTGTATATGTGAAATGCAGTGATGACAAACACATGTTAATCATATGTTTGTATGTTGATGATCTGTTAGTAACAGGTAGCTCATCTATAGAGATAGAGAAATTCAAATCACAGATGAAGTGTGAGTTTGAAATGACTGACCTAGGAAAGTTAACTTACTTTCTGGGAATGGAGCTCTTAGAAACTCCAAAAGGGATGATATTGCATCAAGCTAAATATGCCACTGAGATTCTGAGAAAATTTGAAATGCTTGATTGCAATTCATCAGTCACACCTGCAGATACAAGAGCCAAGATTGAAGAAGATACAGGCAGCGATGCAGTGGACTCTACCATGTTCAGGCAATTGATAGGTTCACTGAGGTATTTGTGTCAAACTAGACCTGATATCAGTTATGCAGTTGGCTATGTAAGCAGGTTTATGAGTAAACCACTGAAGTGTCACCTATTGGCAGCTAAGAGGATACTTAGATACATCAATGGCACAATCCACTATGGTGTTGTATTTCCATACTCTAAGGACATTGGAAAACTTGAGTTAAGTGGATTTTCTGATGCAGATTGGTGTGGTGATAAGGTGGACAGGAGGAGTACCAGTGGTTATTTGTTTAAATTTCAAAATGCACCAGTGTCTTGGTGCTCTAAGAAGCAGTCAGTCATAGCACTCTCCAGCTGTGAGGCAGAGTATGTAGCAGGGTCCCTAGCTGCATGTCAGGCAAATTGGCTGCAATCACTTCTCAGTGAGATGAACATTATTGCTGACACTACAGTGGTGCTGAAGATCGACAACAAGTCAGCAATCAACCTGGCTAAGAACCCTGTTAGCCATGGGAAGAGCAAACACATTGAGACAAGATTTCACTTCCTCAGAGACCAAGTCACTAAAGGAAAGTTGAAACTTGAATATTGCTCTACTGACAATCAACAAGCTGATATTCTAACTAAGGCTGTGAAAAGAGACCAATTTCTCAAGCTCAGAAGAGAAATGAGAGTTGTGAGCTTTGACAGCTTGAATTAAGGAGGAGTGTTGGTTTGTAATTCAAGCTCTGCTGAATTCTGATGCTCATCAGAAGCTGAACTCATCAGAACCTGAAGCAACCAACTTCTGATGCTCACACAGGTTCTGATGGAACAGGTTCTGAAGCAACAGCTTCTGAAGCTGCTTAGCTTCTGCTCTGTTTTTAGTAGTTAGCTAGCGTAGTTAGTTAGTTAGTTATTCTTTTGTTTTGTCCTAGGTAGTTAAGGCAGTTGCACTTTACGCAACCCCCTCTTGTATATATAACTACTAAGGCCCTTTGTGGAAGAATAAGATTTACTTTTTCCTTTATTCATTTCTCTTCAAGTTTTATTCATAGTTCTCGTTTTCGTTCTTAGTGTTCTAAGTTCTTTGTTGTTCATTCTTTGTGAGAGTTTATCTCCAACAAATTTATGAGAAACATGCATGGAAAAAATTACATAAACTAGTGGGAACTAGAGGGTCCTCCCGCATTAGGACAATTGCCAGCGTTATGTCCCGGCACCTTACATAACCCACATGACCTATCAGGTTTGCCAAACTCGTCCATTTCAGTTCTAACGCGGTTCTTTTTTGGACGTCCGTACATGAATCTAAATGGGCCAGATGCTCAATTTCTATTTGTTCACCATTTTTGAAGAGAAATATTTCTTGAATATTATTCTTCAAAGAAACAAGAGAACTCAATTCGCCAATTCTTAATTTAATATGTTCCTCGCGCCCATTAAATTTCACAGAAAATTTATGAGTGGTTGATGTACGGACATTTGAAGAAGAGGCCATTTGTGATAAAATAAATAGAGGGTGAAAAAAATAGAGAGATGAAAAAAAAATGAAGTTTGTGAGTGAAAAATGAAAGTATAGAGTGGTATTTATAGAAGGAGTTGATAGTTGAAAAAAATAAAAATTTAATATTAAAAACGAAAAAAAAAAAAAAAAAAAAAGAGGAAAAAACAGTGTCAGCCATGCAGGGGACAGCAGCTGACGTGCTGCAGACTGTGGGGCATGGCGCCACTTTGACCGGCTCCAAGCCAAGTCAATGGCGCCAGGGACAGTGGCGCCAACAGGTATGTGGGCCACAGTGTCCGGGCCCTTGTCCTAAAGGGAGGGTATTGGGGGGCAGAAATGGAATTTTTTTTAAAAGGGGGGCAGTGTGGGAAATTCTGGAAAAATGAGGGACATTTGGGTAAAAAAATCTATGTTTCTGCACATTTTAGAGGCTGTTACCATTTTGGTTTGTGATATATATACACACTAGAGTGTAAAAAGAACCAGAAGTTTATCTTGTATGTATTTGTTCAAGTTAAGTTATGACAATGCAATGAAAATAAATACTAGTATATATGCTTGGCAATTCACAACTTTCCAACGTTTATGTTCATGTTCATTTCTCGTACCACCAAATCAAAATTAAATATATGAACTTCCAGTTCTATAGTGTAACATTTTCACTTAAGCTTAAAACAAATTGAAAATGTATCATTTATTTACAGCTTTCAATTTCCAAGCAATGAGTAAATATATTTCACACTACCAAAGACTTAATTTTTTATATATGCAGCAAATAAAGTAAGCAATTTGCAGGCACAATAGCTGAGATGGCTTGTGTAATTTGAAACAATAGAAACAACTGGTTGTGAAATAATAGCGAGATTTATGCTAGACAATTGGGAGTTCAAGCAACATGTGAGATGGCTGGTTCACGGCCTAGGACTTATGCAGAAACTGTCACAGCAACGTGCGACTACATGGCACCCGCCACCACTTAATGGGTGGTTGAAGTGCATCGTTCACGCGGGTTTTCATGGTTAAGCAGGTTTGACCAGCAGTGACTGGTGTTTTCATGGCAGTGGTGGGCATTTAGTGTTTTCAGGTACTACATGGAGGCCACTTAAATATTCAATAGTTGAGGTGAGAAGCCTTAGCAATATTAGATATGCAATTCGTGAAATGGCCAACAGAAACAATGAATGTATCAATTTTTAAAGTGATTCTCTCAAATTGTAGCAGAAGGCAGAAGCTCTACACTTTCACTAGGTAGGAATATCGAAATTTAGTGGGTTAATTTCATTAATAGTATTAAGAACATTATGTATTTATAATCCAATTTAAGCTATAAGTGAGTATAGTTGCACATCTCTTTAGCTAGGGTGACCATTTATTAGTTGTCTTGGTATGTTTAAAGAAAAAGACATGTTAAAAGGAACAAACACAACAATGATATCTAGGCATACAAATTCACCATCACCCAATTTTCTCTCTATCTCTTTCTTCCTATCATATTACCAATATATCACATCTATCACACTTTTTTCAAAGCATGTTTTTCCTGAAAATTTCTTTATTATGGGATACATACTTATTTAGGGGGGTTAAGTTCCGACGACCTATTGAAATCAAAGCATGTTTCAAGACTCAAAGAACACTTTCTTACTGATCATCCAACATATAGGTACTCGTGCCAACAGTGAAACTTGAATTGACACATTTATATAGTATGAGTCAACTCCTTATCAATTGAACCAACGAATTTTATTAAGCACCTAAATCAGTTAAATCAAAACAAGCAATATAAGAAGAGAAATCCTTATCCAAAATGGGAAGAGCAATCCTCAATCTAAAATGAATCTAATCTAATCCAAAACAAATCTATCCAAACATGAACAAAAATATTAACATAACACTTAAAAAGAGATGAAAAAAAACCCAACTAAACTTCTTATGATCAAAGAACCCCCAAATACCAAAGTAACGTATAATAAAGCATCGGTCATATTAAACTATGAAGCACCGACACCTCTATGATTAGACGTGTCGCAGTGTCCGACACGTGTCGGTGTCCGACACTCGTATGACACCCGTACGACACTCCTACAAACGTGTCCGAGGGGTGTCCAAAAAAAAACAATTTTTCCTTTATTCCGACACTCCTTAAATCGGTGTCCGACACCTATAAGACACTCGTACAAACGTGTCGGGGTAAGTGTCCAAATTATTATTTTTTTATTTGCTTCTACTTTTCTTAGACATATATACAATGATTAAAGATGTGTCGAAATAATAATACTGATCAATGAAGGATTAAAGATATTACATTTTGATTACATTATTTTTAGTTTTTCGATAGTAGATGGATGAAATTTGTTCAACTTAGATGCATATGTATGTATTTTTAATTCTAAACTTATATTTTTAATAAATATGTAGCGGTGTCGGTGTCGTATATTTTTTACATTAGCGGTGTCGGAGTGTCCGTGTCGTGTCGCGGTGTCCGTGTCAGAGTCCGTGCTTCATAGATATTAAAAATGTACATTTCAAATGCATAGATAAAAACAATTACTAATCTTCTGACTAATCTCTTTCAAGTTTGAATTCACTTGTAACTTGTAAGCATCGATTAAATTTTTGTCTAGGGTTTTTTTTTTTTTAAATTACTTTTGCCACCTTATAATGTTTTTCGCACGTCCTAAAAAAATACTACAATACCTCCATCCGCTACATTTTTTTTAAGGAAAAAAAAACAACGATATTTATTCATTCAAATTCGCTAAAAACTAAAATGGATAAATCCGCAAAAAAGCTCGCAACACCCGAGTTATTAGCATAAAACGGTTCAATGTCTACAAATATGACAAAGCCTACAATTGATATAATAAAATTCAAGTGTCCGAAATAGTGATACCTCCAGATCTGCAACGTTGACGACTCTGAAATCATCGAATCTGTATTGAAATTGGATCGAAACTAATCTGCAAATTTGAACGAAATAAACACCATACAAAGACGGGAAATCAAAACAAACACCGTACGAAGACGAGATAACAAACAACTCCGCACAAGACGAGAATAAAAAACACAAGATGAAGAAATCACAAACGAAAAACTCAAATGAAACATAAAATTATGTGTAAATCACTTATTTATAATTGAAAAGAAAATAAAAAAAACGATCAAGATGGGTGATTCCGGATCAAAATGATCCTAAATCACCCCTCTCTAATGGATAAACCAAGAAAAAAGCAAAAGGGAAATTAGGGTTGCTAAGAGTTGTGTGGCGGCTGAGAAATCTACGTTTAAAATCTCAAAAATTTCATATTTGTAGCGAAATACGTTTAAAACCTCCGTCCGCTACTTAAGTAGCGAAATTTACGTTTAAAATCTTAAAAATTTCATATTTGTAGGGTGGTTTTTTTCAAAATTCTCATTTGTATAACGTCAGCGACAAAATCCACTACTTAAGTAACTGACGTTATAAAAATGAAAATTTTTCATGTTAGGGGGTGTTTTTTACTGAAATTTTTCATATTACTAGCGGACGAATCCGTTACTTAAGTAGAGGACATGTAAAAATCTTGAATTTTTTATGTAGGGTGATTTTACTAAAAAATTACTCATTTTTTACAACGCCTACTACTTAAGTAGCGGAAGGGGATGCGCGCGAGTTAGGGGTGATCATATTCGAACCAATCCAAAAGTAAAACCGCAAACCGAACCAATCCAAACCGAAAACTGCAAAAACCGCATTTGGTTTGGATGTATTTGGATGACTTTTCTATTGAACCGCGAACCGCAAAACCGCGGTTAACCGCTAAAACCGAATTAAGCTTCTATTATATTCCAATACCACTAAAACCACATTAAGTTTTTATTATATTCCAATATACATAGCCCAATTACCAAGTCAGTCCACCAAATTAATAGAATTTCAAGTTGTTCTTATTTTTTTGTACTGTAATGTTACTTTCGTGTTGTAGTATTATTTTAGATCAACAACTTTTATCGGTACTATGATGTTATTTTGGAACTTTAAATTCTTTTTTTGGATATTTAAAATTGTAAGGTATTGTGATGTTATTTTAGATAAACAACTTTTATTAGTAGTTTAATATTATTTAGGAAATTCAAGTTTTTTTTTTTTATGTTTAAAATTGTTTGGTACTGAAATGTTATGCTGTAAACCGCAACCACCGAACCGATCCTAACCGCATTGGTTTGGTTTGGTTTGGATGACCTTTAAAAATCAACCGAACCAAACCGAACCGCATGCATTTTTATCTCGCGGTTAGGATGACTTTTATGCCCAAAACCGAATCAAACCGCACTGCGATCACCCCTAGCGCGAGTAACTCGTAGGGCGGCAAATATTTTTTTTTAAGATACATTTCATGTTTGGGCTCTCACCAGAAGGCCCATTATAATTGGCCCAAAACCCAATTTGTCTTTCTTGCAAAAAAAAAAAGAAGCCAGAAAACGAAAATGAAAAGCCCCAATTGCAAACACAATCACTATCATAAAACCCTAGAAACCAAAATTTGCAGAGAAGACCAAAAAAACGAGACCTTTAGACGAAACAGAAACAAGTGTAGTCTTCGAGAAACTCTTCAAATTCGTAGGAAACAACCTAAAAAACCTCGTCGAAAATCCATCACACGAAGGACCCGAATCAAACCCAGGTCGCTACTGTTTCCGTCTCAACAAGAACAAAATCTACTACTGCAGTGAATCCCTCGTGAAACGAGCCACAAACATCGCAAGACCCAATCTTATTTCACTCGGAACTTGCATCGGAAAATACACTCACGGTGGTAACTTCCATCTCACGGTTCAAGCACTGAACCTTCTCGCTGCAAATGCAAAACATAAGGTGTGGCTTAAACCTCAATCTGAAATGTCGTTTTTGTATGGTAATCATGTTTTGAAAAGTGCGTTGGGTAGAATTACTGAAAATATTGGTGCTGGTGATGGGGTTGTTGTTTTTTCTATGTCTGATGTTCCTTTGGGTTTTGGGATAGCTGCTAAGTCTACTCAGGATTGTAGGAAGTTAGATCCTAATGGTATTGTTGTGTTGCATCAGGGTGATATAGGAGAGTATTTGAGAATGGAAGATGAGCTTTAAATTTGAATTTGAAACTATTGGGTTATTGTTGTATTTGTATTGGTATAAGTTTGTGTTTATGCAAATGTGTATTTTTGTTGTTTGTTTGTATTTTTAACCTGCATCATATCACTGTAAGATTTGATTCTTGGTCATACTAGAATCTCATGAAATTTTGTTTAATGCTGTATAATGTATTGTAGCAATTATATGGTTATGTGTGATATTTTTACCTTTGAGATTGCTTTGGATTATTATTAGCTTCCTCTTTTTGCTTGAATCTCATTTTGTGACTGTGAATTAGTGTGTAATGTCTTTGGTCCAGGAATTATTATTTCAAATATTGCATTTTTTTTTTGTCTGTGTAAACTGAAATTGCATGGAAATGATGAGCATATAGTAAAAGGTTTGAGTGGGAAGAATGTACATTGGTAGTGACAGTCTTTTGAAGTTAAGGAAAAAGGAAGAGGGCCCCTGTCCTTTGCTGAGTTATTGCATTGTGACCAGTGTAGTCAGGTTCGCGCACCGGTGCGTAGGATCGCACGAACCTACGAGCTCCTCAAGGCCAAACGAGCTTCGAACCTCTTCTGGTTCGTTTTGGGACACTTTTGTAGTCAGGTTCGCGTTTTTTTGGTGGGTACGTAAAAAAAAACGAGCTGGATGAAAAAAAAACAAAAAAAAGCTCCAGTGGGTAGCGATTTTTGTACCTAGTGCCAAATGAACAATCTTCTATTTCATAATAACAGAAGAAAAATGAATAAAGGAGAACAAGACTGATAGAAAGGTAAAACAAATAAAAAAAGAAGAAGAAGAAGTAGTAGGTGGCGGCTGTTAGAGATGAATGAGACAAAACATGAACTAGGGTTATTTTTCATAGTAATTGCCAATTGGGTATTGGGCTAGGCCCACATTAAACTAACCCAACAGGTTACATATTAGTATTTGTTTTTACAATAACAATCAATTAATACTCTTTTTTGAATCAATTAATACTAATTTTTACATTTTATATACTAAAAATCAATTAATGAATTTTTTTTACAATAAAAAATCAATTAATTTTCTTTAATTTTCATTTCTATTAATACTAAATATTAGTTTTTTTCATACTTTCTCCATCTTTAATTAATAATATTATAAAATATTAATTAATTAAGTTATTTTGTTCATGTATTATATTGTTTATGTGTATATGTATGTGTGTGAAGTTACAATTTTACCCTTGAGTAGGTTCTTACGAATCGAGCTACGAACTCGAACTTACGATCCTCCATCAGCCTACCGAACCTATGTAGGATCTCGAACCTGACTACATTGATTGTGACACTCGCAACTTCTTCTATATCAAAATAAAGGGGTTGTAAATAAAGGCGGGATTACATTCTAGTATGGAATGGGAATCTGCTTCTCCCCACATCTTGTTGCTTTCCTTTTACTTCAATTGCTGGTTTGCTGTTAGTGTCCTTCCTGCATTGATTATAACCTTCGTTCTGATCCTGGCCGTGCTTCTCTATGTTTGTGTATTTTGCATTTTATTTTGTAGAGGATTGCTTGATGGACTTGGTTTGTGAAGTTATGAATATAATACATACATTAAGGTGTTTATATAAGCAACTCGATCCTCTAAAATGTGCATGCATTGTAGAGGATAAGCTGTGGAATTGTATCCAAAAATCAATGGATGGGGTTTTAATGATTTGTTAGTTTGTTACACAACACATGCTTTTTCAAAATCTCAACCTATGATTTTTCTACTAGCTTTTCACAATCAAATTCATTGCATGTTTTGTCTGGTCACTAGTCAACAAGAGTTAGAGTATAAGCTGGAATTTTTATATGTTTATGTTAATAAAAATCAAAACCTAATGCTTTGCAACTCACTTTACTTTGTTGAATGCTATGATTTGTCTCTTTAAGGACTTTGTGTTTGTAATGTGCTATATTTATTTTTGATATAATTTAGTTCGTATCCTGTGTCAGCCACTTTAAACCACTAGAACCGGAATAAAACTGTAATTGAGCTGTCAAAATAACTGAATCGTTGGTGACGGTTTGAGGTTTAACCGTGTGGTTCAGTTCAGATTTTAAAACAACACTTTTAAGCTCTTAGTTTGAGATCCCAGTCTAGTTCATGTAAAATTATGTCTTCACTTGTGGTGTAGAGTAGAGTCTGTCTTTAACAGTTGAACTTTGACACTCATTCATGCTTTCAAGATATGTTGATGAAATTCTCTACTGATACAGAAATATTGCTGCCAATACTTATGTTGCAAGTAGATCTTCTTAAACAAAGAGTATACATATATAGCTTTTTCTTAGCCTTTGTAGTTTGTACCATATTATCAAGCTTAGCATCTTAAAATGATGAATCTACTCACTGATTATAAGTATGGTTCGGTTGATGAAGCGCTCGTCACTGATTATGTGACATGGATAAGTATGTTTGTCGGTATTTTGTTTATGACAGTGTTTCAAACTAGATATTAACTGTTGTGTATTGACATTGTAATATTTGTTTTACGTATCCATCAAATTAAGTTACACCATGATGTCACTTTGTTTAGTATGTTCATAAAATATCTTCGCAGATAGTTATATGATGAGATGCGACTGCGTATAAATTAGATCCTTCAAACAACTATTATGCGATTTTTTGTCACTCTGTATCATGTGAAATGTGGCATCATGCTGGCATGCAAATTGGTCATAGAAGTAATGTTTGGCTTTGGAGTTTTAAAACTATGGCTCCCCTTGTGTCCGATCAAGTTACCAAAAACCGAGTTGAAGTATTCCTGTTCTAAATAATAATAGGCAGTTTTAGCTCTCAAGAGAATTTATGTCCGCACCTCTTTACTTGCGTGCCCCTTGAAGTTTCAAAAATACTCATCCCGTTCTATAGTTTGAGGATTGTAAAAAGGAAAATTCACACCCAATTGAAGAAAGACACAATCCAACCTAGCACAAATATTAAATCATATGGAACATTCATTATTTTAATAAAAAGATTTAAATTTAGAGCATATAATAAACTGCTACATTCATCACCCCGTATAAAGGTCACACCAGATCCTCATCTACATATTGTTTTTGATACTTTAATCAGAGAACATTTTCTTTTGTCCTTTTTAATTTTGTTGCTTGTATAGGCAAAAGACAAAACATTCTTCTTCATTTTTTTTTTAAAAAGAAAAAAACTTTTTAAAAATGACATTTATGGGAGAATAGATCCAACATTCCTTATGATCAATACTTTATTCTTAAGATCAACGCATATTCCCTTATTAAATCATTTATAATCATCGTTAAGATAAACCCAATAATTAGTAAGCAAATAAACCATTTTTATTTTTGTTTTCAATCTTATTCCATTCTCTATCGATAAATTTCACCCTTCTTTTTCTTTTGTTGAAAAATTCTCTTTTGTATCTTAATTAAATGCATTTCAATATTATTTAATTTGTAATGTAGTTCCACTTATTTGAATTAAGAGTTGAAGTAGTTAAGCAAATCGGAGTTTCATATATGATAAAAGATATATTAATATAATATACAATGGAGATTGGCAGAGTAGTAAATAAATATATTAGCTCTTTTACCAATAGTGATAGGATTTGACAAAATAAACTAGTCTCCTACAATATGGTGAATCAAATGTTTAAATTTTTGTTTGAAGATGTGTTTATATATAGCGTTCAACAATGTCTCAGATGAGATTATTTTGAATGTCTCATAAAACAATCAAACCAAACAAACAAGCTTAAACTATTTGAAGAAACAAAAATAATATTGAAATGTACATCTCCACGTATATCCCACAACTTTGTCTCATCTTTTTTAAAACCGTTCATCTTACTTAGAATAAGTATTCAAAATCATGTGTATCAATGAACTATATATCACATATATATCAATTAAAATATCATTTTAAAAATAAACAAAAATATAATACTTCTAATGTATTTGCCACAAACATATCTACTAATTTTAGAGTAGGCCCCCCTACATTATTTCCAGGCCCCTCGATTTGACCAAAATGCCCTTAATAAGACATTTGTATCCTAGAAAATGAATGAAGCAAATTTCGTCACTTAGAATACGAAATTATGTTAAAACATAGTAGGTCTATCTTGTCGCGGATATCTGGGCACAAACCACACAATTTCGTCCCGTAGTTAGCGAAACGCCTGTTTTTTAAAATTTTGTCAACTAGGATACAGAATTGTGGATTTTGTCACCTAGGATATGAAATTATGGATTTTGTCACCTAGAAATTAAAATTTCCTGGAACCAAAATCGGGAGCCTAGATAGCAATTTTCAAACTTCAAATGCATAAATTGAAATCTAATGATGGATTATCCAAACTAGTGAAGCAGATAAAATCCCCCTTTTTTATTAGAATGAATAATTTGCATGGGAAGAGTGGCAAATAAAACCAAAAGAAATGCCTAATTGGAATTATAGCCTCCTGCCATACATAAACTTGTACATGTTATGTGTAATGTAATGCAAATCACCAATATTATTGCTTATAAAAAAATTATTTTGCATAACCCAAGTATTCTATGTGCATAGCTATAGAGACTATGTGAATTTAAATAGGTAATAAATTTTCTCTAAAAATTTTAACGTTGCACCATTGTTGGAACAAACCAAGAGAAATTGGGAAATGCAAAATGAAAACGAAACTGAATTGAAAACAAAGAAAGAAAAAATGAGAATTCTTTTATTCATCCACAATGGGGCAAAGGTAATTATATACAATATGGTGGCTTGCTTAACTACCAAGCAATTGTAACTAACTACCTAAGACAAACAAACAAACTAACTCTAACTGACTAGATACCAGAACCTGTAACGTATCAGAACCTTCACGGCTTCTGATACGTACCAGAACCTGATATCTGTCAGAACCTAGCTTTCCATCAGAACCTCTAAAAGCAACATACATCAGAACTTCTGAGCAACCATCATAACCTTCTGAGAACATCCATCAGAACTTCTGAAAACGTCAATTTCTGGAAACATGGATTATCAACTTCACACCTCCTAATCCATACTTTCCAGTGCTCCCATTCCAATGAGTTTCTTCAGAGTGTCAAACCTAGCCTTTGTCATAGGTTTGGTTAGAATATCTGCAAGTTGAATCTCAGTATTGCAATATTCCAACTCAAGCTTCTCCTTGTTCACTTGATCTCTCAAAAAGTGAAACATTCTTTCAATATGCTTGCTCCTGCCATGACTCACAGGATTGTTAGCCAAGTCGATTGCTGACTTGTTGTCCACAAGCACCTTCATCTTTGTTACTTCAACTGCCTTAAGTTCTGAAAGTAACATCTCAATCCAATTTGCCTGACATGCTGCAAATGAAGCTGCAATATACTCAGCTTCACATGATGATAATGCAACTATTCCTTGTTTCTTAGAACACCATGAAATTGGTGCATTACCAATCATGAATAGGTAACCTGCAGTGCTCTTTCTGTCATCCATATCTCCTCCCCAATCTGAATCTGAGTAGCCATAAGCCTCCAGCTTCTTACTACTGTTCTTCTGGTTTGGAAACAAAATACCATGATCATTAGTACCCTTTACATATCTGAGCACTCTCTTTGCAGCAGTCAAGTGACACATCCTTGGCTGATCCATAAATCTGCTTAGTAGACCAACACTATGACATAAGTCAATTCTGGTGTTGCACAAGTACCTCAAAGAGCATATAATCTGCTTGTACAAGGTTGGATCAACCAATTCATCTTCTGAATTCTTGCTCAGCTTCACACCAGTTTCCATAGGAGTAATTGCTGGATTACAGTTACTCATATGAAACCTCTTCAGTATGTCAGCAACATACTTCTTCTGATGCAAGAAACAGCCTCTGGTAGTCTTAGTAAACTCCATTCCAAGAAAATATGATAGTTCTCCTAAGTCAGTCATCTCAAACTCCTTCATAATGTCTGCTTTGAACTTCTCCAATACAGTTTTGTCAGAACCTGTAATCAGAAGATCATCAACATACAGACATATCATCATTATATCTGTGATTTGAACCCTTCACATACACTCCATGTTCTGATGTGCATCTAGTGAATTTCAAATCAATTAGGAAACTATCAATTCTCTTATTCCAAGCTCTTGGAGCTTGTTTCAAGCCATAGAGGGCTTTCTTTAGTTTGAACACTCTGTTCTCTTGACCTTTAATCTCAAAACCTGGCGGCTGCTTCACATAAACTTCTTCATCTAGAGGTCCATTTAAGAAGGCAGATTTCACATCTAGCTGATGCATAGACCAGCTCTTGTAAGTGGCTATTGCAACAACTAATCTAATGGTCTCTACTCTTGCCACAGGTGCAAATACTTCATTGAAATCAAGTCCATGTTTTTGTAGAAAACCCTTTGCAATTAGTCTTGCTTTATACTTAGCAATTTCACCATTGGGTTTCATCTTCAACTTGAACACCCATTTCACATCAATAGGCCTCTTGTTGACTGTTTTGTGCATTAACTCCCAAGTATTGTTCTTCTCAATAGACTTTAGTTCCTCTTTCATTGCTGCCTTCCACTTGGGGTCATTCAGAGCTTGTTCTAAGGTAACTGGTTCCAATTCAGCTAGCATTGCTTCATTGACCAGTTCACCATCTTCTGTAATGGCTTGATCAGGGAATACATCATAATCATACAACCTAACTGATTGTGTTCTTTCTCTTGTTGATCTTCTCAACTGCTGTTCTGTTTGATTAGTAGGCATGAGATTCTGATTATCCACTGCATCAACTTCTGATACGCTATCAGTATCTTCAAGCACAAGTTGTCTGCTGTCCTCAGAACTAGTACTTCCAATCCAGTCCCAACCCTTAGATTCATCACACTTTATGTCTCTGCTTATCACAACCTTATTTTCTCTTGGAGAATAGAGTTTGTAAGCACCAGTAGGGTGATATCCCAGTAGAATCATCTGCTGACTTCTGTCATCAAGTTTTCTTCTGACTTGATCAGGCACATGTCTGAAACAAAGTGAGCCAAATGTTCTGAAATGACTGACACTTGGTTTAAGACCTGTCCAAGCTTCATGAGGGGTTTTGTCTTTCAGCTTCTTGGTGGGACTTCTGTTGATGATGTACACTGCTGTAGAGGTAGCTTCTCCCCAGAATTTATGAGGCATGTGCTTACCCTTCAGCATGCTTCTGGCCATGTTCATTATACTCTTGTTCTTCCTCTCAGCAACACCATTGTGTTGAGGAGTATAAGGAGCAGTCACTTCATGCACTATACCTTCTTCTTCACAGAATTTTGCAAATTCCAGTGAAGTGTATTCACCACCTCCATCTGTTCTCAATTTCTTGACACTGCACCCACTTTGCTTCTCAACAAGTGTCTTAAATTTCTTGAACTTGGTGAATACTTCACTCTTCTTCTCAATAAGATAGAGCCATACATGTCTGGTATAGTCATCAATGAAAGTTAAGAAATAGTTATTACCTCCAATGGACTTTACTTCAAAGGGTCCACACACATCTGAATAAACCATTTCTAACTTCTGAGTTGATCTCATGGGCAATTCATTCTTGAATGAATTTCTGGTCTGTTTAGCTGCACAACATTCTTCACACACAGTACTTGGTGTTTTTATCAGAGGCAAGCCATGTACCATCTCCTTTGTTTTCAGAAGGCTCAAGCTTCTGAAATTCAAATGCCCAAATCTATGATGCCATATCCAATCTTCTTCTGAATTTGTAACTGAGGCAAGGCAGTGCTGATCAATTACATTGATTTCAGTTCTGAAAGTCCTATTATTGGACAGTGGAGCTTTCAGAATTAATCTACTCTTAGCATCATAAATTCTCAACTCTTTATTGGCCAGTTTCATTGTATAATCCTTTTCAAGCAATTGATCTAAGCTTATCAAATTACTTGTCATAGAAGGAACATACAATACCTCATTGATGGTTGATTCTTGACCATCATTTCTCTTCACAAGAACAGTTCCCATACCAGCACTAGTAATCTGACTGTTATCAGCAAACTTGATATTTCTTCTCACTGAATTATCAAGCTTCTGAAACCACTTCTTGTTGCCAGTCATGTGATTGCTACATCCTGTATCCAGATACCACAAATTTGACTTGTCTGTGTTAGAATTTGTGACTGCCATCAGAAGTGAATCATCAGAATCACTACCTCCTGCATTTGCATATTGGGCTTCATCTTTGTCTTCTCTTGGCACTTTCTTAGAACGACATTCTCTTGCATAATGCCCAAACTTCTGACAGTTGTAGCACTGGATTTCTTTCTTATCAATCTTCTTCTTGGAACTCTTCTTGTTCTGATTTGAATCTTTAGTGGAATCTGCAGTCTGATTCTTTGAGTTCTTGGTTGAACTTTCAGAATCTTCTTTCTTCTTTTTCCACTTATCTTTCCCTTTCTTGTTCTGAGTCTTGGCCTGTAATCCTTGTTCCACAGCCTTGTTAGAACTCTTCTGCTTCACCCTCAGCTCATGAGCTTCTAAGGATGCTTGCAGCTCTTCAATCTCCATAGTTGCCAAATCCTTTGATTCTTCAATAGCAACCACTATGTGATCGAATTTCTCAGTCAAGGTCCTCAAGATTTTCTCAATCTTGGACCTATCAGTCATGGTTTCACCACAAGACTTCATCAAATTTGTCAAGGCCAACATTCTTGCCAAATACTCAGAGATCGTTTCTTGTTCATTCATCTGCATCATCTCGTATTGCCTTCTCAAAGCTTGCAGCTTGATACCCTTCAATTTCTCATCACCACCATAGATTTTCTTCAATGTATCCCAAGCTCCCTTTGAGGTTTCTTATTCTATTATCTTCTCAAAGATATTAGAATCCACGCATTGATGAATGATGAACAAGCCTTTAGCATCTTTCTTTTTCAATTCTTTGTGTTGAGTTCTTGCTGCATCATCAGCATTTGCAGCCAATTCTTCTACTCCATCAGCTACAATTTCAAGAACATCTTGAAACCTGAAGATCACCTTCATTTGTGCACACCAACGATCATAGTTATCACCTTTGAAAACTGGAAGATTTGCTGGAAATTGCGAGGAGGTTGTACTATTGTTCGTCATGATTCTTGATCAAGGAATCAATCAAAACGATGAATACGAACCGGGCTCTGTTATACCAATTTGTTGGAACAAACCAAGAGAAATTGGGAAATGCAAAATGAAAACGAAACTGAATTGAAAACAAAGAAAGAAAAAATGAGAATTCTTTTATTCATCCACAATGGGGCAAAGGTAATTATATACAATATGGTGGTTTGCTTAACTACCAAGCAATTGTAACTAACTACCTAAGACAAACTAACTAACTAACTAGATACCAGAACCTGTAACGTATCAGAACCTTCATGGCTTCTGATACGTACCAGAACCTGATATCTGTCAGAACCTAGCTTTCCATCAGAACCTCTAAAAGCAACATACATCAGAACTTCTGAGCAACCATCAGAACCTTCTGAGAACATCCATCAGAACTTCTGAAAACGTCAATTTCTGGAAACATGGATTATCAACTTCAACCATATCTAAGTAAAAGTCGAATTCAAAATCTTGATTAAACTAAAAAAAATTCGCGTCATTTCATCCAAATACAAAATTAATATTATTTTCATACACCAACGACCGAAATTAATTTGAAATTCCTTTCATATTTATTTGGTCCCCACCCCCACTATCCACTAGATGCAATGCGCATCCATCCTCCTTTCTATTTATAATAAAGAAATTTTGATTTTTCTTAAAACTTACCTAAGGATCCATTGACACTAGCAAAGATTCAATTGAAGCTAAAAGTTTTGTTCTCTACAATATACTAATTGTAAAAATTAAAAGAAAATAATACAAATTTATTCCATAATAACCATTCAAGTGGTAAATTTCTCCCTTCTTCTCCAATCTCCAATCTTCTTATATTCCTTTACGACATAAATCTAATTGAAGTTAAAAGTAATTAATAGCTCCATTCGTTTTTGGCCAATTAAATTCTTTTACGTGATACTCTTTGTAAGATGTTGTCATGCACAAACACTCTATACATGTTGACAAATTTATCTCGATCTTTCCTTTACTTTTTTATTTTATTATACTTTACGTATACTTCAAAAATATACGTACACATACTTATATAAGTAACATTTGACATCATATTTTGCATCAATGTTTAATGTTCTCTCATCAGCTATCTTTTTCCCCCTCTAGAACAACTATTTTTCCGCCAAACTAAAGAGATTCTTTGGAGTTGCAGATTCCCACAATTCGACCATATGATAATATTATATGGATGATATTCGAACCTCCCCTTACCCAAACACACCCTGTCCGCAAAATGAATCTTAATTTAGCCTAGGACTTTTCTTTGGTGGGTCCCACATTAGCTGTATGCACATATAAACATTACTCTAGAGTATAATCTCCCATTCTTTTCCCATATTATATGCAACGTTTTTTTTCTTATAAGAAGAATATTAAATGTAACGTTGATGCGAGTATATGATGAGCAATATCATTTAGTATTTATAAAATATTTTCCTATATATGGGGAAAATGTGACCGTATTGTATCCGATCGATTTCTATAGTATCTATTACTATGTATAAAGAGGATACAAATTTTTGGATGACTTTTTCATTATACCTATTTTACCCTTAAAACAAACTACAAAAAAAAAACTAAATATTTGTATATGTTTTTTTTTTGAAGATAAATATTTGTATATGTTGAAAAATAACTTCCACATAAAAATAGATTTTCATTTTTTTTTTTAGTAAATAATTTTTTTTTCTCTTAATAACTAAGCACAACTTCCACATAAAAGTATGTTTTCAGTTTTTTTATAGTAAAAAAAGATATATATATATTTTTTCTTCTTAATAACTAGCCACAACAAAAAAAGATGTTAAGTAGTTATCAATTAACTAAGTCCAATAAAAAAGGAGATTAAGTAGTTATTTACATTTGTACAATAGAGAATTTCGATCACAGCAAATAAAAAAAAAAAATATCGATCACACAAACGGGCACGTGACGGCTAGTATTGTATAAAATATTTCAATTCTTAACGATATATCATCTTTGCTACTCACACCTCCATCATTATATATTCCAAGCTGGCTAGCTAGCAAGGCCACTAGAACACAACAAACACACGTACGTACACACACACTTTTCTTCTAGTTCATCATATATTGTTTTTGTGTATAAAATTAAAGAACAATTATATACAATCGATGTCTGGGGTTTGGGTATTTAAGAACGGGGTGGTGAGGCTAGTAGAGAACCCTCATAGAGAGGGAGGTGAGGGATCAAATAGTGGGGGTGGAAGGAGTAGAAAGGTACTTGTTTATACACCAACTAATGAAGTTATCACTTCCTATTCTATGCTAGAACGCAAGCTATATTCTCTTGGTTGGGAACGTTACTATGACGATCCCGATCATCTGCTTCAGTTCCATAAACGCTCCACCGTGTACCTCATTTCTCTTCCAAAGGATTTCAACAAGCTCAAACCCATGCACATGTATGACATTGTTGTCAAGAACAAGAACTATTTCCATGTTATGGACATGTAGAAGTTGATCATGATATATTATATGTATATGTATATGTAATAATAATTAAGGTAGGATCTTATTCGTGTGATTGGTTGGTGAGTATTTATTTAGTATCGTATTTTTTACTTGATGTGCTGCTGTAAATTTTTGGTCACTCTTGTAATCAAAATTGGTCTTTCTTTATAATTATATTCGTTTGTGTTTGTGTGCAAATATTCACATTGTGCGTTTCTAATTTTCATTCCTACCATATGTCAAATTTTTTTTTTCATTCCTACCCTTATAATATATGACTTTTTGAGAAATTTATATTTGTTCTTTTTACATAATACTGATTTCTTTTATTTTTTAAATACAATAGTTAGTTTACTACACACACACACACACGTGATAAACTTAGAAAAACTAATTGTTAACAAATTTATTATTATTATAAATTAATATCAATCAATTCTTAACAAATTTAATATTATTAATAATGTTTTATTGTTTTAAATTGTCATTACTTTAAATATAGTCTTAATTCAACTAATAATACTTTTTTTTTGAAATTTTTTAATATAGACATAATTCAACTAATAATACTGATATTATTAAGTTGAACACTTTCATTTGGATTCGAACTTCAGACCTCTTAATTGCGTGAATTTCAATGATATTTATTAATTCATCTGTAGACCCAAAAAATAAATAATTTAGAGACCTCATAGTTATGTCTAGACTTGAGACCTTGAAAAAATTGACTTATGCATAAAATATGCAATAACTGTTAGTGTAATTTATATGGTTTGGCCTTAAACAAAGTAGAGATTGTTTTAGGGAATTTTTGTAAATATTGGATGAATGATAGCAACATACTATTTCCAATTGATTCCAGTCTTGTTATTGTCTTTTAAGAAGTAAATGTAAACATTTGTAAATGTCTTTGTGTTTTATAATCTTCTATCTTTGGCTAATGCATGGACACTTATCCTAAATTTTAAGTATAAAAGATTTGTTTAATTTTTTTTGTCAAATATTTTAGTGGCTATAAATTTTACCTTCAAAGTAAATAAGTGCGATGTTCATGGTTCGAACTTCAATCTTACTATATATCATATAATGTTCTTAGCAACTGAATTAAGCTCACAAGACCTTTTATTTATAATTCCATAAGGTGTTTTGTTGTATAAAAAAATCATTATAATAATGACTTTTTATTTCAAATCTGAATTAGTACTAGGCCTAAAGCTAGTTGAACCTTTGTCATTCGTTGATGGGCGTTGGTTTAACGGGCTAGACACGACATAATATGTGGTGAAGTTCTTACCCCCTAACGTTCTCGTGTGCTCTTGCAGCAAAATGCAATTTCAGAATCTTTTTACATTAAATTTAAAACTTTGAATGTCTAAAATGTATAAACAATTCATGTGTAAATGTTTTGAAAAGTGCATTTTACACATCTGAAATTTAAATTTGGATGTGTAGAATTGACTTTTACACTTTTTGTTTTTAAATTTAGACGTGTATAACGGTATTACACATACCTCTAATGAAAATCCACCAATTTGCCACATCACCCCACTCTTGTATGATTATTTTGAAATTGAAACTACTTATATGACATGGATGGATAGTAGTTTCTTATTGGATGTCTGTGTAAAACTATTTTACATCGACGATGTATATAAATTTGTTCTAGTGAACATTTTAGGGGGGTTACATTATTCAAGATTGATAATGGATACAAGTGTGATCAGAGAAAAATTATGATTCTCTATAGAAATTACAAGAATAAAAAAAATGTATTTGCTTACTGTTATGTTGTGTAGAGCTTCATTTTTTTTTTGTCCCCTTCTCCTCTTGGAGGAGGTCCTATTTATAGAGTTTTGTTGACACCATGAAGCATGTTCTCCACCTTCTCCTTCATTGCTGCATCATGGTGGAAGTGGGCGGTTACTTTTTCTTCTTCTCCAAGTTTCTTTTTCTTCTTCTCCAAGCCATGGTGGATCATGGAGGTGGTGGGTGGTTACTTCCTTTCAAGTCTTTGCTTAGTGGAGATCATGTGATGTTGCGTGCGCATACTGAGTCTTCATGATTAACAGTTGCAGTTGGGGCGAGGGCGCCGTCTCCATGACGCATCACCGTTGAATAACTTTCCCGCCAAGTTACTCTTTTGAATTTCATGGGTTGGATAATTGGGACATCTTGCTATTGGGCCTATGCCATTTATTTTTGGGCCGTAGTCCAGTCCACAGCCCCCCAAGCACGAGGCTCAAAGAGGCGAAGTGATAGTGGTAGGACGTGGAGAAATAATCGTCCCCTACTTCGTCTTCCTTGCATAATAACTTCTATAAATAATCTTGTTTACAACGTTGATTTCCATTCATCTTTGCATCAACCCTGTCTTTCTTTTTAGTTAAGTCATGGATTCTTCTGCTCCTTGCTTAGAATCTCCTGCACCGCCTTTCTAGGCTTAGAATTTGTTGTTTTCCTCTTTGATTGTAATTCTTCGTGTCGGTTGTTTATTTCTCAATGACCTGTAATCTTTTCAGTTTAAATTATGAATGAAATTTACTTTGCGAAATCTATTTCCATTACACCTCGCCTCACCTTGGGCGTGCTTGCCTCTTGGCGTCATCTCTTCGGCGGTATTTGGCGATGTGGCGCTGCTCTGCATCGCTCCCTCTTTTGTTGGCTTGTACTTCTGTCTTTTTGCTGCATATTAATTTTTTGTTTCCCTTTGGTGTTTTTGACAATCTTGAAAGACTATTCAATTCATATAGTAGTGAGAATCAGGGTAAAACATAGACAACAGAAGAGTGACCAGATTCATATGCAATAATATGGACTCGTCCATGATGACTTTTATATACTTCGATTATAGAAAGAAATAAATAAATTGATAAATTTTATCAAGACGAGTTAGAATGATATCACCTGGGTTATGCTAAAATACTGGTGCCATAGAGAAGATGGTGGGCGGACTCGCCCTAGAGAAAATAATGTGTTTGTGGCGACGTTGTGGCGTTTTTCTTTTCTTTTTTCAGAGTGACCATAAGCGACTTAACACCGTTGGACCACTTTTTTTTTTCTTTGCATTTTGTATCTTGACTTCAATAAATGAAATTTCTGGTTTTGAATGAACTTATCTTTGTCTTTGGCTGACGCATATTTTTACAAGTCCCTGTTTCGGTTTCTTGGGCGATGCCCCTGCCTGTTTTAGTATAAATCAACCAATAATAAGAGTAATGTATGAAATTACCTCTAACCGCCTTTAATAGCATTTTGTTTGTCGCTGACGTCTCCGATTCGTGAGGTTGCGCCATGATCTTTTTTGCTTTTGTCTTTTTCTTTTGGACGCCCCTAACTCGTAAGATTTACGGATAACGCCATGGTGTTTCAACACTAATTTCTTTTTCTTATTTGTTCCATATACTTCCTTTGTCTCGTTGTTTTTCGTGATCGCCTCTTGAAAAAATGTTGTGCTCCAAGTGTTTTGCACATGTAAGAAAAACACAAATAATGTTATATAAACAAAATGAGATATATATAATAGCGATGTATCATTGGTAATAGTATTTTATTTTGTAATACATTTAATCCGATACTTGTTTAGAGCCTAATAATGGTCACATTGCAATGTACCGAGATAAAACAAAATAGATTGGTAATAGTGTTTTATTTTGTAATACATTTAATCCGATACTTGTTTAGAGCCTAATAATGGTCACATTGCAATGTACCGAGATAAAACAAAATAGATTGATATCTCCTATGAAATAGGTAGCAAAGAGACTAATGCAAAGTATGTGTAATGTGTTCATCCAATGTTTTAAAAAGGGCCACATTCCATATAACAACAATTTCTAAACTCGCGTTAGATTAAACCCTGGACTGTGAAAGCTCAAAGTTTGTTTGGTTTCATAAATTTCAAATTAGCACTAGTTTAGATATCTTAGCTTAAGATCAATTCTTTAAATGAAGGTCCAAATAAATTTATGTACGTTATTTCCCTCTAATTCTGGAGGATAATTTCAGTTATGCACCAGCTGAGTATCATTTCTACTTTCAAGTTTAGAAGGACACTTATGTTTCTTTTCCTCATTAGAAAGCAGTATTATGTTCAAATTGCATGGAGTAGTGAAAGTAGTGACTAATAAAGTAAGCTATAATAGTCATTTCACAGGAAAAAAGAGGAGGTAATAATTTAATTTGTTAGTCTTAATTCAAGAACATTTTTATATAAAGTGACGGACTTTCCTCCTTAAATTTGTCAAAGAATATTGAAATGACGGAACCTGAATTATGATGTACTAGTAGAGTGATGATTTGCTCGCCTCCTTTTCTTTCCCTTTCATGCACCGATGTAAAGTGTTTATCTGGATTGATAAATCAGGCGGTTGGTATCACCTTCGCTCATTTCGCCTCTTGTGGCCAGGATCGTGCGGAAGGTCTGTTCCGATTAAATTTCTGATTCTATCCGCGTTGCGTCAAATCCGACGAGGCCGAAGGTGCGTTCTTCAATGTTGAAGGACGGGTTTCAGCGTTGTGTTGGCGATGGCATTTCGGCGACGTGATTCAATGACGGCGTTTTGGTGCTGGCATATTTGGATAACTACTGCGGCTACACTTTACTCGCCGTCATCTTCAGAATCTTTTTATAAAATAGTAAACTCATGGAAATCCTTCATCCTCTCCGTGATGATCGACAACCAGACAGTGGTGTTGGCGACGGCGACAAATTTGGATCCATGGTGTTGATTAAGAAAAATCGAATATGATAAATCAAGTTAATTAAATCAGAAACAATAGATGGATTAATGAATTAAGTAAAAACAGATGGCGGTTACCGTCACAAATCTGTTACACTTAAGAGATGCCGAATGCTCTTTGTTCTCTTTATATACCATATCATAAAGCATGATTTACTTGGGTTTATTAATTCTAAAGAACACTTACGTTAGTGTCTTCCACAGATCCAATAAGGCCACCGATACCATCATATTCTCACTCTTCAATTTCTTTTCCTCATGATTAGTTTTGAAAAAATATATCAACAACTTTGCAACTTGATGGAGTGTTTCGCCGCCGTGATTTCTTCTCCCTTTGAAAACCGTCTGCATCTTGGAGATCGTTGAATGAAACTTGAGGCCCGGGAATCGTTTTACCGTGGCCCCACGGTGGGCGCCAAAATGTTCTAGTGAACATTCATTTTAGGGGGGTTACATTATTCAAGATTGATAATGGATACAAGTGTGATCAGAGAAAAATTATGATTCTCTATAGAAATTACAAGAATAAAAAAAATGTATTTGCTTAGTGTTATGTTGTGTAGAGCTTCATTTTTTTTTTGTCCCCTTCTCCTCTTGGAGGAGGTCCTATTTATAGAGTTTTGTTGACACCATGGAGCATGTTCTCCACATTCTCCTTCATTGCTGCATCATGGTGGAAGTGGGCGGATACTTTTTCTTCTTCTCCAAGTTTCTTTTTCTTCTTCTCCAAGCCATGGTGGATCATGGAGGTGGTGGGTGGTTACTTCCTTTCAAGTCTTTGCTTAGTGGAGATCATGTGATGTTGCGTGTGCATACTGAGTCTTCGTGATTAACAGTTGCAGTTGGAGCGAGGGCGCCGTCTCCATGACGCATCGCCGTTGAATAACTTTCCCGCTAAGTTACTCTTTTGAATTTCATGGGTTGGATAATTTGGTCATCTTGCTATTGGGTCTATGCCATTTATTTTTGGGCCGTAGTCCAGTCCAACATTAAACTCATAAAATTAATGGATTAAAGTTATGGAAAATATATTTTACACATTACATTTTAAATTTCAAATGTGTTAAAATTTGGACTCTATAATCTAAAACAAGGCGTTCGAATTTTAATAGCAGAACATCCTACAAATAAGTATTTTCATATTTTTAGGGCCGCGAGATTATTGGGGTGGGGAAAACAATTTAGTGATATGTTATCTGCATATATGAAATTTAGAATTAAAAGTTCTCTATTTGTAAAAAAAATAAAAGGGTCATGCTAAAGGGCACTAGTTAAGGATACATAAATGGTAATTTTTGAATTGGAAACAACACTTATTATATTTTATTAACATTAACTACACAAATTTCAATGTAATTTTTTTATATTGGGTTACCTTAACTAGTGATCCAAGGACACTAGTTAATGTTTTCTAAAAGAAAATAATAGTTCTCTAAAGTTACCAGAGACGAATTTAGGGAGGAGCCGAAGAAATTCTTTAGATTTAGCGCTTATAAAGATCGATCCTTTAAATTTGGGGATTATGAGATTATGAATTTAGGGGTTTGAGTTTGGGGAAATAGTAGAGTTAGAGTTTTCCATTTGTAAAAAAAATGAAATGAAAGGATTAAGTAGATTATGTTATACACTTAGAGGACCACTTGGATGAAGAAAGCACAATATTTATTCCCTGTCACACTCTTTTAACGGTCATGTAAGTATTTTTTTAATAAAATATCATTAAAAAGTAATAGTGGAATATGTGACAAATTAAAGTTCAAGGACTAATTTAGTACCTAAAAAACTTATAGAATTAATTTGTCAAAATTGTTAATTCTCTCAATCCATTTAGTTTAAAAAAATAAGAAAATATTAACATATGTTCTTACCCTTGCTATTGTACTGTAAATATAAATTTTATATTAAAAATCGTGTATTGGAAAATGTTCAATTTACCCAGAAAAAACTACAACATAATCCTTGTGTATTTTATTCATTTAAATTTTATTTTTTGAGTAGATAAATCAAATGATAAACTATTGAAAACTTACACACAAAGTGAAAGAATTGAGATTCGAACTCCAATCATAGTATGTAACACTAACAATTTCAACATTTTTACTCGTTAAATTTGGATTTATAGACAAATAAAAATTACATTCAAGACATAATCATTATTTAGAGCATCCTTAATTGTCATAAGGTTTCATGATAGAAGAATGTTAACATGTGTCATTAAAACACATATTAAAAAAACAAATATAGAAATTATATCTTAAAATTTATATAATTTTACTTTTAAACAAGCATTAAATTTTTTATATTTTTAAAAGCAGAATTTTTATATTAGAATACCTTATTATCATCTGCTTTGTCCTTAGCAAACATATTAACATGACTCTTCGTGATATAATATCATATCATAATTCATAACTAATTGCTTGATGTGGCAAGTAAAAATAAGTAAACAATTTTTACCAAAAAATTAGAAGAAAAAAAAACCAAGTAAACAATGGCAGTGAGAATCAGCTTACACACGACGCCGTTTTAGGAGGCAGTTCCAACCGACAAATCTTGTACGGTCATAAATCGAGGCCCCCTTCATTTGATAGATCTAGTTAGTAATCATTTCAGTCCACCTTCCACATTTATCGCTCCTCTTCGAGAATTAGCGTTAATTAATCAAACTTACACTTTCTTAATTCCCATTCACAGTAACCCATTTCCATTATGGTAACAAAACCCAGCCATTAATTAACACAAAAAATAAAAAACAAAGCTTCAAACACCATTTTCACATCATCTTCATCCATTCCTCTTCCACAATCTCCAATGGCATCATCAAAACCACACATCTTCATCTTCATCTCCATCATCACTCTCTTCCTCCTCTTCAATCCAACCACATCTCAAGAAAACGACAATCTAGAATCATCATCAACAACAACACAAAACTGCGAAAAACGTTGGATTCACATAAGAAAACTCCCACCAAAATTCAACCTAGATCTACTCACAAATTGTTCTGAATACACATTTCTCGATGATTTATGTCCCTACTTAGCAAACCACGGTTTAGGCCAAAAAACCCATAACCGTTCTCATAGTTGGTACCGAACCGATCCATCCATGCTTGAACTTATTTTCCACAGGCGTATGTTAGAATATCCATGTTTAACGGAAGATCCAACAACCGCTAACGCCGTTTATCTTCCTTACTACGCTGGTTTTGACTCTCTCCGTTATCTTTACGGACCTGAATATAACTCAAGTGAAGAACACGGTGTTCAACTTTTTCATTTCCTTCAAAATGAAAACCCGAATATATGGAACCGTCATTCGGGTCATGATCATTTTCTTGTTATGACCCGACCCGCTTGGGATTTTTTTCAGCCGTTGGATAATGATCCTCATCTTTGGGGAACTTCGTTTTTGGAATTACCGCAATTTTTCAATGTAACCGCTTTAACAATTGAAGCTCGTGCTTGGCCTTGGCAGGAACATGCTGTACCTTATCCGACGTCGTTTCATCCACCGAATCTCGCTTTGTTAGATTCGTGGATCCAACGCGTTCGTCGTTCGAAGCGATCCGCGCTTGCTCTTTTCGCCGGTGGTGGTGGTTTATCTTCTGCTCCGAATATTCGACGGAGTATAAGAATTGAATGTGACAATAGCAGTAGTAGTGTTGGAAATTTGAATGGAAATTCGTTTGGTTATGAAAAGCTTTGTGATACTGTTGATTGTTCTAATGGTGTTTGTGAGCATGATCCAATTAGGTTTATGAAACCGATGTTAGGTGCGAATTTCTGTTTGCAACCCCCGGGCGATACTCCTACTCGTAAATCAACTTTTGATGCGATTCTAGCAGGATGTATACCTGTGTTTTTCGAAGATTTGTCTGCGAAATCGCAGTATTCGTGGCATTTGCCGGAGAATGAATTTGAGAGTTTTTCTGTTACTATACCTAAGGAGGATGTTGTGTTTAGGGGATTGAAGATTCTTGATGTGTTGCAGAGAATACCTAGAGCTAGGGTTAGGAGAATGAGGGAGAAAGTTTTGGAGTTGATTCCTAGAGTTGTGTATAGGAAACACAATAGTTCTCCTGGTTTGAGAACTAAGAAGGATGCATTTGATTTAACAATTGATGGTACATTGGATAAGATTCGATCTCGGCTTCAGGAACTTGATTTTGTTTTGTAATTACATTTTTTTCCTTTTGTTGATTTAGGTTTAGATTTAATCAATAGCCAATTAGCCATTAGCATTTGTACTTTCCTTTTCCAAGTTTTGTTTTTGGAAATAATATCAATAGATCTTTACTCGAAAGGCAAGTTTCCGTGTGCTTTTAAATGTTTTCCTGAGCATATGCCATCAAAGAGGAAGGCAGAGCAATTGCTTAAGGACATAGTTATATTCGGACGGTCTGATCCGATTTCAAGCTCGGTGTTTTTTATTGAAAAATAAAACCGACATTGAAATCTGGACCATTTGACGCATAATCCGAATAGTTGCATAAGACTCTTTCCCCTTTTGCCAATGTTTTCTGGTACAAACCAGAATAACTGCAGGCTCTTATTGTATAACACATTATCTTTAAATTTCTTTCTGATGATTGTCATCATATTTAGTTATGGTCTTTTGTACATTTATGTGTTGGATTGCTCAATCGATATTCTAGGTTTAATCTACCAATCCAGTATCGCAGGTTTCTTCTTACGTGAATGCTAGAATGGAACAAAGCACGGAATTGCGACTAACATTTGGTTCTGTATTGGAGTTCATAACAGGTTAACTTTATACTGATAATATGCTGCAAATGCAATCCCTGTTTACATATATGATACATTATGGAATGAGTGTTATGCACTCTTGGCTAGTGAGCTTGTCTGAATGAGCTGGAATGAATGAATGTTCCACAAGGCATTCATATTGCTTATTATATGTTTCTGCAAGATATATTGCGTGGTAGTTATCCAGGATTAGTAGTAGTAATTAATTCTTGTTTATTGTCGTTCTTTGAATTCTGAACAGATAATTCATCCTAAGAAAAAGTTGATAAGGCATATTCTTGGTGTTTCTTGCCATTTATTTATCCTTGCTGTATTTGAAATGTTGAACCTTAAGCTAGTGGACACAATCACACAAATTCAGATTTGGGAGTTTGGACTAAGCCAATTTCTGAAGGTGCTATCAACTTAATTTATAGGTTAGGTGCTTGTTTACAAATACTTGTATTAATATGTTAGAACAATAGCATCTTCAGAAAGACTAGTGGATGGAACATCGACCTGGATGCTCGGCAGCAAGTCTGTCTTGCTGCCGTGTCTGCCTCAGAGTTATTGGCCATGAGATCAATCTAATGGTTGTTATAGTAGTAATAGATAAGGAATAATTTTCGGTTTTAATTAAGAAAATCCCCCAACTCTGTTGCTATAGAAAAAATTCTACCCAATCATTTTAACCCATAAACAGAAAGGTGAACGATGAAGTCGTGGCCGACAAAATGGAGAGTTACTGTTGGCGGTGAAGAATTAGCTTTCATTTTAAATTTGAGTTTGGTTATCTCTCTGTCATTGTTGCACCTCTAAGTTAACAGATTCATCTTTTTCTTTAGTTAAAACCTCAAATAACCTTTATCCCTAACAATATCATCTTTCACTTTAAAAAAGAGAGAGGCTATTTTAGCATTAGCATACCTGGAAAGTAGTTGATATCAATAATAAATACCAATTCCACAGTATAATCCAAATCCATCATCTAATAATACTTTGTATTTTGGGTTTTTCTATTTGATAATCTTGTTATTAAGAGATTAGGCAAAAAATATTTATTGATATTACTATTCAATGGTGCTGTTAAAGCTTACAATATGTTTATTTGACTTGAATCTTAAGATGAAGAGAGCAATTTGATAGCTGACATGGCTATGAAAGAACAAACGCAAATGTCCGGCAAAATTGAAAGAAAATAGGGATGAGCGATTTTTCTCTGTTTCATGCTGTTTAATTTTATTTTTTTTTGAACAGCTAAATTTTATTAATAACGTAACTTAGCTCAAGACGAGCACAAAATCAACTCATATCACAGTCATTGGATTAATCAAAGGGCTATGAATATTGAAGTAGAGGGTGCAGCAGAGAATAATTCTGATCCACGATCCAAATCAATTTCTGATGGAACATATATTGAAGCATTTGCTCTAGTCTTGATCTATTGTTTTGTTTAACTTCCCTTATTCAAGTATCTAAATCTAGTTGCTGAGTGCGGATGATATCCCCTATTCAACTCCAAGTGTCCCTAAACTAGTTATTACATGCAAAGTGAAAATGTAGCATTTCAGGATCAGGGAACAAGAAAATTACATAAATTAGCTTTAATCTTTTATCCGTTTTGTTTGTGATATCTAATATTGTAATTCACAAACTTGATCAAGTGCCACCATTCTGGCCTTCTGGGGCCTTTTCAGTTCACTCAATTGGTAATTTTGGATCGAAGTTGGCAAAATTACACGCGATTAATTTTCATACAACAAAATTAGAAAATTACTTTTGTCACTCTACTGTGTTTTTCTCCGCGACTTAATAAGCGGATTCTATATTTAAAATCTAAAAAATTTCATGTTTGTAGGGTATTTTTATTTTTTTAAAATTTCTCATTTTTCTATCGTCCGCCACTTAAGTAGCTAAAAATGAGAAATTTTCATGTTACAAAGGTGTTTTTATATTCAAAATTCATATTTTTATAACGCCCGCTACTTAAGTTGCGAACAGAATCCGCTATTTAAGTAGCTGATGTTTAAAATCTCGAATTTTGATGTAGGGTGTTTTTTTCTAAAAAAACTCTCATTCTTACAACGTCTGCTACTTAAATAGCGAAAAAGTAAAATTGAAAACACATAGAGCGCGCGAGTAACCGGTAAGGTGACAAAAGTAATTTTCACAAAATTAAGTATGAAATGAGTTTGTCCCAATGTGATTTATGGTTGGATAATGTTTCTAAAACATGTCTAATTTCTATTTTCTGGAATGAAACATAAACAAAAGTTGATTAACTCTTTTTTATAACAGTTTTTTTTTTTTACAAATTAGTAAACTTGATTAATTCTCTTAATTAATTACTCCCTTCGTGACAAAATATAAATAAAATTTATATTTTTTGATTCATTAAATAATTTATGTATTTGATATATAATCTAAGAAAAATGCACATGTTCTAAAAACTTGCACATTTAATATTTTTTTTAAAAATTAAATTTATTATTTAATGCAAAATTCTTATATTATGGAGTAATATCTTAACATGTAATCTAAAAATACATGTTAGTTGTATCCAAAAAAAAAATACATGTTAGTTTGATTGACACTCAATTTAGTTGGTATTTTATTTTCCTATGAATCAACTTAAAGCACATTAGCATTTTCCTTTTATTTGTTTATCTATTTATTATTATTGAGATTGTACTGTAAATTAAATTTGACCAACAAATAATTAGGACTGTTATTATTGAGATTGTACTCTAAATTAAATTTGACCAACAAATAATTAGGACTATTTTGGAATGGCGGGAATATAAGACAACAATTGTAAATGTTACCTAGTACTACACTGGAAATTAAAAATAGAGATATGGAAAGTAAAACATTTAATATGGAGTTAATGTTGATGAGTGGTTTGCCTTGTGAGTGACGTCTAGGTGGTGGTAGTTCTAGAGGTAATTAATAACCCATGGAGATACTGCTAATTCATTTAACAAGTTCTTTCACCATTTAATGAATATTGGTCACGATCAAGTTTGCTTTGTCAGTTAGGTTGAGCAAACTTCATTTTACAACAACTTATTGAACTATGGAGAAATCTTGATGGCTAGTAGTTTATTTAGTTGACCTACAACTTAGTAGTGATAGTACCACTTCCAACCTAAGATCTTACGGTTAACACACATTGAATAAGTGCAATTCTTATCGATGCACAAGTAAGTAGGCTACCTTAGTAAACAAGGCAAGATAGTATTTTTCTCTTAATTATTGAGAATATGAAATAAAATAGTATTAACTATACTATGATCAAGTAACACTCACACCTCCTCTCCTCCAATGTCTTGTATGGTCACAGCCCCAAATAAACATCATTTGAATGCATACACAAATAAATAAAACAGAAAATGAAAGAAAAATAAAATAAAATGATACAGATTTTTATGCGTTCAAGCATATTAGTATATAGGTTAAATTGCACTTTTAATCCTCTAAATTTTGCAATCTAACAATTTAACCCACAAAGTTTTAAAATAACACTTTTGATCTCGTAAATTCATCACCAAATACAAAAGAAATCCACTTTGATTTTGACCTAATAAACGTTTATGTGGACATATCTTTTTAAGTATAAGATGTAAACTATAATTATTAATAACACAAATAAACATTAACTATTGAATTAAAAAACAATAATCATAACAATAAATTGTTAATTAATATTTACAAATTTGAAAGCCAAACTCACAATTTTTAAATTGGTCATACTAAATAGTGCCATTGGAGCAATGATTAAGAAAATAAAAATAAAAAATTTAATTATAAAAGATTCTTTAAAAAAAATGTCAATGCATTGAATTCAGTACTTTTAAGATTATATTACTATTTTTGTTTCCTCTTCATTGGATTGTGAAACTCGAAAGGATAAAAATGTTATTTTTTAACTTTGGAAGTTCACATTGTAATTGGAAACAAAATTAAGGGTCAAAAGTATTATTTTCAAATTTGGGAAAAAAATCGTCGAATTATAAAATTTGGAGATGAAAAGTTAGTATTATTTTTTCCTTTTCAAGGGACTATGTAGAACTTGGTGATTTTGTATTATAGATGAGATCAATTTCCGATTGGATATAAGATATTTTCCACACTATTGTCCTGCAATGTACTCACTTCCCTTTTGTAAATAGTATAAATCAATAGACCCAAATCAACTCAAGTAGATTAGTCTTTTCTTTACTGGACAGTAAATAATCTGAAGTGGGTAAAATGATGTGATTTTTTTTTTATCCAAACTGGAAATATTTAAGACATTCTTTTCCTCAATTTTGGCTCTTTTACCTTGTCGTATGTTATTTCTTTGGTTCCATTTTGCTTTAGAGAAAAGAAAAAAGGCTATGTTCATAAATTCTTATTTATCAAATTAAAAAAAAACAAGGCTACTAGTACTATTTCAAAGTCTATGCTGAAAACACACCACTCAAAATAACATCATTGCATTGCATGTACCCGAAAAAAGAGAAAAATAATTAAGGAGGGTAATTAAGTGAACAAATTAAACTCAATCTTGATAAAGCCTAGAAAATTTGTTTACATTTGTTTGTTCATGCATAATCTTTGTACTAGTAACTTTTTGTGTGCTTTCTCAAGGTGAAGTGGGAAAACACAGCTATCTTCCCCGTGTAACATGCATATAAAGTTCATAATAAAAAATTGAAATCAAGAACCAAAAAGTTACTGTTATCAATGTGTCCGAATGAATTTAATATTTAGATTGTTACAGTACATAGTAATTAATTTTGCTTCTAATAAAGAAAGAAACAAAAGCTTAGAACATCTACAAGGGACAAAAAATTAAGATAGAAGATTTAATATAAAGAAATGCAGGCAAATTTTGATGTACCATGGTCCACTGTGCACCATGATTTTAAAATGTTCAAATAAATTTAGAGTCGAAATCAATTCTATCCAAGAACAACTAAACATGTTAAAATAAATTTTACACTTCTAAATTCAATGATATATGGACTCCATGATTATGGAGGCTCTAAATGTAGAGCTGAATATGGAAAAGGATTTTCTGCTGTAACTTACAATTTTGAATCGTCCGATTTAAATGGACAGTTGAAATAATTTACTGTGTGAGTGATCTGAGCTGTCTGATCTCTAATCAACAACTCAGACTCCTTACCGCGTGAAACAGTGTGATAACAGGACTGCAGGAAATCCTGGTCCGCTAAATATAGACATAGACATTGTCTATATTTGGTCTTATTTTACTAGAGATTAAATGCTAATAATCCTTCGTGGGTTTTTATATTTTATAATGGAGCCGAAGATCAAACTTAGAATCTCTAGTATATTATCTAAATTTCTCACTATTTTATTTTTGAAAAGTAATCATTAATCATCATTGATGTATCTAATTCACTTTTTCAACTAAATCACAAATTAATTGCACAAAATTTAATTTTTTTTTCTACTTTTGGATTCTTAACATTGCTCTAAAGACACATGTTAGCAATATCTTTTTTTTTAATAATTTTTATATATTAATCTACGATGAACCATTTATGAAAGTCGCGCAAAACTCATGAAGAAGTGCATAATATCATCATATGATATAATGTGTGAGCGTGTGAGTAGCTACTTTGTATAGTACTAGTACTTCTAAACAAAGTAATATAAAATAAACATTACCCATTTTACACAAAGGAAAAGTAAAAATAAAAAGTGAAATTGGATGAATGAATGATATCGGAGAGCAGAGGAAAGCAGAAGCAGTGTTACTTCTTCTGTCATTGTCACATTATACTTTCATAGCCATCCATCTTGGCCTGCTTCATTTTCTTCTTCTCACTTTCATTTTCATTTCAAGTTTTCAAAACCACCATTTCTCTCTCTAATGGATGCTACTTCACAACCATTGAAGTATCAGGTAACTAACTAACTATTCTGTTCTGCCCTCAACTCAACAATCAGACCCTATTGTCAAAATCTTTTCTTTTTTTGTTTTCTAAGTTCAACTTTGTTTCTCTTATATGTTTCTGTTTCTCAGACATGGTTCTTGAAAGTTTCTATCCACTGTGAAGGTTGTAAGAGAAAAGTAAAGAAAGTTCTTCAAAGTATTGAAGGTTAGTACTAACTAAAGCTTAAACACAATCCAATTTCCATTCTCTCATGAAATTTACTTCAATTTTCAACTATTCATTTCTTTCTCTTTTCATGCATGGAAAGATTACTAGGCTAAAAGTTTACTGTGCTAAACCCAAAATTACTGTCATTTCCCTTTACCTTTTGTTACTACTAAACAGCTGTATGGTTTGGTGCTCTAGTATGTACAATGCAGCACAGACACTTCAAATCAAAGTCGAGTGCCGAGTGTCCAACTCCAACATATGTTGGTGTTGGACACGACACTGATACATCTGATTACGTGTGTGTGTGTTTGGTATCACGGTGGGTATGCCGAGCTTCTGTAAAATCACGGTGAGTCACCATGATTCTGACATACCCACCGTGATATCCAACATATGCTACATTTAATTACTTTTTGTTTTCTTAAATTACTATTGTTGTCTATCCGTAATGTTAGTGTTGTGTCTGATGTTCGTGTTTTTGTTGGTGATTTAAATTCAAATTTAATGTTTTTGTGGGTGTTCTATAACATTTGCATTGCAGGAGTTTTTACTACAACAATAGATCCACAGCAGCAAAAAGTAACTGTCACCGGAAATGTTGCGGTTGAGACTCTGATAAGGAAGCTGGCTAAAGCCGGAAAACATGCCGAAGTTTTGCCGGAGAATCTTCCCGGGAAAGGAAAGGATTCCAACAAAGCTAAGAACAATAAGAAGAGTGAACAAAAAAACCAAGAAACTCAGCAAAAGCAGCAAAACCACTCTTCTGCAAATAGTACTGAATCTAACCATAGTTCTGTCAAAAAAAGAGGAACTGAAAATGCTGAAAAATGCAAAGGTGAAAGCAATAGTGGCAACACAAAAACTAAGAAGTTGCCGGAGAAGTCTCCGGCGGGTGGAAAGGGACCGGAGGCAGAAAACAAAGGTGTTCAAACTGGTGGAGGAGATTCTGGTAAGAAGAAGATGAAGAAAGTTCAAAATGGTGGTGGAATTGGAACAGGAACAGGAACAGGAAACAATGGGTTGAGTTCAGCATCTAGTGGTGCACCAGCACACATAGGATCAGAATTTCAGTATCCAGGTCAGGTTGTGGGACAAGTGAATCTCAGCCCTACACGTCAGCAACCGTACATGTTTTATCCAGAAACATGTTATCCTCCTTTGGTACAGTATGCAACTTACAACAGATTATGTCCCATTGGAACAATGGCTTGTCCTTCTTACTATGTTCCACCATTACCCTACATGTGTTCAGGCCTTGACCGTGACCCTTATCATCAGTACCAATCTACACCTTTGATTCCCTTTGAGTTCTTCAGTGATGAAAATGCAAATGGATGTTCTATTATGTAATGTTGCACTTTTATAACTGGTTTTGAAACTTCTATTATATTATAGGATAGTTTTGTTATGCTAATTTTGTAATTTAGGGAAGTTTAGCTTATAGCATATGAATTATGTCCTTGGTTTTTGTAGGAGCTGATTTTACATTTAGAAGATCTTAGTCTTAACACTGAAAATGTTCAGCTCACAACTTTAACTTATTTTGATTCTGGACCAAACTGTAAATGATGTTCTGATAGGGAGTCTTTACTGTTAGATAATCATGTGTTATATGTATTTAGTTTGTTTGAAAACTTGTTTTTTTGTGTTGTATTATATTTTTAGTGTGTTTTAGAAGGAAGAATGGCGGGGAACGTAAAATCTTACCCGAGGCGGACCTTGAGCGGTGGCCAGAACGTACGGACTGTAGCCTTGGATAGCGGCAAGAGATTTCCGACATGAGTGATGTACTTGTAAGCACACATTGCAAGCATTATGGATCTTAAATTAGTGGTTGATTGAGTTTGGGTGAGACTTAAGAGGTGTTGATGAATATGCTTAGTTTAAGTGTTGAGATAATTTAGCAGGAAAGTTCGTTGGCCGCACAAGGTGGACCACCGTCTGATGGATAGAATCAAAATTTACTTAAGTTAATGTAGCTGTTATTTCTCTCTTTTTTTCATAGGTTCATTTCACCGAAAGTAATTCCATTTGAACATCAGATACTAAATATGAATATCTCTCTCAATAATATGAGAATTCGTCACATTGTGTAAGTCTAACATCTACTAGAAAATCTAACTCTAGTTAAAGCTCTTATTCCTCTTTTATTTGGGTGTCAGGGTTTTATAATTGTCAACATAACTTATTCAAAGGGTTTTTTGCATTTACTACTACGAGGATATGGACACTCTTACTTCTAATGTAGTAGTAGTAGTACTAGCTTTTGACTGAGCCGTGATCAGTGCCGTGTTTGATTGCTGCTTTTAGGGGCATATATATATTTACAGGTTTTCTATCCACCTCGTTTTGAAGAATTAAATTAAATAATCTTTTTTCTTATATATCACGTAATAAAATTAAGATTAAAATATTAGATTATTTAGTACTTCACACAACAAAACACACATTTCTTCAGAATTATAGTTGCTCTATTTGATTATTTAGGTACACTTAATACTATAGTATATATATGTTATGACAACAAAATTTGGTAGCCATGGTTTAGTATCTCATGCTCTGACGCACAGACACCGGACACTGACATGTTGTATCGATAATATTTGAAACAATGACACAGTTCAATGAAAGTATCGGTGTCGTGTTGCTCTCCATCACTGACGCGTGTCTGACACCGGAACATGTATAATTTTAGGATTATCTGTATTTGATGATATCATGCAATAGAATCGTATGTACCACAAAAATCTAATTATTTAGTTCTAATGTGACATCTACATTTCCATCTCCATCATCACTCTTCAATCCAATGTAACATTTGCTTATCTAACCCTGGTTATTTTTTCTTTCTTTTTTAGTTTTGTTGTTTTCTGGTTCTGATCATGATTCCTGAACTCAACTTATTTGTTTTGAATAAAGCAACTAGCCCTTGAATCAATGTTTGTAGTTGCTGGTTGATATAAGAATTCATCATTTTATAATGAAAGGGTGAGACCACAATTAATGTCCTCTGCATTTTTTATGTTTGTTAAGAGACCCATGTGAATGATTCAGCTGGTGGACCTAAACCATTGTGAACATCAATGAAATAAAGTGAAAATAAAAGTATTAAAGGAGAAGAAGCATGTGTCAAGTGTAGTCCATTATCATAAGCTTGAAGCTCGAGAAGATAAAAAGGTGATGCTAGGTGAAACAAACATATTCAAACAAGCACTATTGCATTGAAGTGAAGTAGGGTAAACAAAAAACAGTGCACTATAGGACAGTGCCTTTAAAATGATCATTGATTAATCAAGAACCTACCTTTTTTTAAAAGTGAGTAGAAAATAAATATGCATTTGCTTAAAATCAATTAAATCTTTTTAATTTTAAGTTGATACATTTAAACAGAAGTCCACGTCATGTCCTCTCAGAGCTAGGGTATTAGCACGAAAGTTTGGTAGTTTGGTTCGAGAGATATATGATTCACATGAATGGTCCAAACTGGAAGGTGGATAAGAGAGATGACCTTATTAAGAAGAGGTCGGATATAGTAGATGGAAGTGTAACTATTCTGAATCATCGTTAACTCCATGCCTTTGAAATAAATGGCAAACAATGGTGATTTTGATCACATGTCATAAGGCGAATATGAAATAAGAAAAAATCGACTCGCACAAATATGAATATATTTTACATATAAAGGACCCAATTGTTCTTGTAAAATAGCATATGTACACTTTCAATACCGCAAATTTATCTAACCAAATGCTACTAGGCAAAGCACATCCATCGAAAAGCTACTTACATATACAAGTTATCTTTGTGCAGTTTTAGATACAAGTTGAAGCTTTTGAAGTTCTCTGATTCATTCCAAGCATGATCACCATTACAGTAACATCATCATGGTACTTTCTTCTCCTCCCGGCTGGAACATTCATCAACTCTTCCATGCTGAAACCTGCAAGAACTTTATTCATTAACACAACACATAACAATCTATATTGATGCATATAAAATAAATTCAGCATAAGATATAGAAATATTGACCTGCGGAATCAGCCGCTCTAGCTACAAGCTGCTCTATGAGAAACTTTGCAGGATCGCCAAAAGGATTGGTTAAGATATAAGACTCAACAAGCTTCACTGCCTCTTCATTGCTGAAGAAGTCAAATAAACCATCACTTCCTACTATAACAAATTGATCAGAATTTGAGATTTTATGCACATTCAATGATGGTTTAGTGGAAACATATGGTGGGCTCGTAAGATCACGAACTCTAAGGATTCCCATCAACGCATCATTCAGATTTTTCTGCAAGAGAATAATAATAATAAACACTCGTGTAAGTGTTTGGAAGAGTTTATGAAAATATCTTATGGCATACTAGCCAACGAAAAATATGTGAACAAAACTTATCCGCATCTCGTCTTTGATTAAAGAAAGAGTTTATACAGGACGTTTATACGATATGAACTTATTCAATGAACATTTAATCAAACTGTTTATTCAAATACACTCTAAAGTGTGAGAGAATACGGACCTTTTTCAAGTAGCCAACTCCAAATGCACGAGTAACCTTCAACTTACCTTTCACTTTTCCTGCTATGACGACCTTGGGATCATCAGGATGATCAGCCACGAGTCTAGTCCTTTCAGCTGCATTATCAACAGTGTGACTATCTGTAAGCTGTATAGCCTCGAGTCTCTCACTCTTATTCATTCTGTCACCGCTACTGCATGTCGCTAGCACTGCTCTACTGTCGCCAAGATTCAGTGTATACAAATCATTACCATGAAGAAGCAAAAGCAAAACACAAGATCCAATAGAAACTAAATCCGGACGTTCTCCCATTTCCTGCTCAACCATGTACAAGAAGTCATTCTCAGCCTGACTAAGTGCACGGTCGAGGCTATCAAGTACCCCACGCGAAAAAGACTCCCGTGTTGATTTTGACAGAGAATGATCCTCGTGACAATGAAGACTATCATCCAACTTATATCGAAGGAATTCACCCAAATCCGCATGGTCTGAAGTTGTGATGGAACCCGGCTCCAATTCCCAAATTAACTTATCTAGGTAAGATATGATGGTTTCGTAGAGGGTACCGGCCAGAAAATCAGCTGCATCTCTTCCATTAAATCCATCATAAATTGCACAAAAGAGCCAACCATTTTCTTCAGAACAAACTGCTTGAACTCTATCTTCACCAGCAGCTCCTCCTGCTACTTGAACTTCTTTAGCAATAAGAAAACCGTCGGTACTGGGACGATCACTCACGCATTTCAACTGGCAGGAGTCATATTCAAAGCTATCACTGGTAGTGGAAGGACTGGAACTTAAATAAGAGAGACTATTTGGGAGTGAAGACGAAAGTCTTTCGAACCGTGAAAGACTTGGCGAAGAAGGTACTCTGCGAAACGAATTAGGAGAATCCCAACTTGGAAGGATTTCAACACCTATCTTACCATTACAGATGTTTGTGTTAGCTAGTGTAGCATTTGCACTTAAGGCTGCACCTGACAAACAAGAGAAACTACTTGCTCTACGGACTATGGGAAGATTTTTGTAGCCGTCGGCGATCTCGCTAGGGATATCTCTACCACTATTGCATTTGTAGCCAAAACTTATTTTAATTTCTCCCTCAGGACTAAGCATGTTCCTCTCCTGTATTCAGAAATCCATTTTCAACACTATCAACATCACACATTTCGAGAGAAAACAAAATACAGCAAACTATAAAATGTAACCAGACCAGAACTGACCCCTGAACCAGATTAAACTAGTGGTGAAAACCAAAAAAGAAAAAATGTAACCAGACCATATCAAAATAATTCTATTACACACACACACACAAACATACACACTGTGATCTGCTACAAAGATTTCTCAAATTATACATGAATGAAGGCTCATAACAATACAAAAGGGACAATAATAGTCTAAATCATGGTAATAGCACAAATTATTTTTAAATTCTCTCTCATAAAGAAAAAGAAAAGCATCCAATTGAAACTAAAATTTTCAAAGAAAAATGCATTATAAAAAGTGTCTCCAGTTCCCCTGAATATATATATCCATCAAAGAGACTCCTTTTAAATACCTCAAAATTGCCAATCAAACATTTCTTGCTACAATAGCTAAAAAGTGAAACTTTATTTGATATGAAGCCACACCCAAAAACAGTTTTCATATCAGGTATGATTCAGTAATAATCTATCACTACATAAATCCATAGAGAGAGAAAAACAGAACAGAAAAAGCTATGCATGTTAAAAGGAAAAAGAAGAAAACAAACACTTACCTTAGTTATTACCAATAGATGAGATGATGAAGAATGTGGTTAACTATACAGAAGGAGAGAAGAGGGGTTAAGAGTTTATATAGAGAGAGTGGGAGTGTGAGTTAGCAAATGATCACAAAGGTGAAGAGAACAACATAGAGGAAAAATAATTTGGTCGCGTTGTTGTGTTGTGTGAACGAACAAGTGGAAAGAGAGAATCTGTGTCAACATCGAAAAACAAGATTTGGTAACAACAACGGTAATGGTTCTCTGTTTTGTCCTTATTTGTTTTGTTTGAGTTCCATTTCCACACGTAAGTAAGTTACCTCTTTTTTAACAATCAACATCCACAAAATCTTTCTCTCTTTTCTACCTCACCGCCCACTTTCTCTTGTGCAGTTTTTTTTTTTTTTGTCATGTAGGCTAGTGGCTTCAAATTCCACCCATAAGGTGGATAAGTGGGATGACCGGAGTTCGAACCGATCCCTGCATATATAATGCAATATTCTACCAACTGAGCTAAGCTCACGGAACTCTCTTGTGCAGTTTCTATGTCCTCTCTTAAAAATACTATAACTTAGATCATGTTTATAAAATATAACATTAATCTTAAACCATTTGATACGTCAATGAGATACATCAAAATTAACGTTAATGTTATATTTTATAAATATGATCCAAGTTATACGAAGTAAAATTTTTCAATCGAACGATCAATTTTATAATAGTTTATCCGATAAAGAATTATCGGAAATGTCATATTACTAAGTTTAACATATTGGTGTTATTTGATCCAACTTATATAACCATTTTTCTTTTTCAACATGTTAAAAATACAAAAAATTTAATCTATGTTGAAAGACTTTGCGAGACAAATAAAATATATTTCTCTCTTTTTGATCTATTGTGATCGAATTCATAGTCACTTACCACTTGAATCAATGCAGTTATTATTTATCTCTTCCTATTTTACCAATTTTTTGCTAATAATGTCACTCATCTTTATTCTATTCTTCATTTCCATTACTTATCTTGATAGCACAAAAATATTATTTCCTAATTAGAAAAAATTTAAGGAAAAAAATAATCATATTATGTGAACATTAATATATATTATACATCACCATATTATATATATTTGCTAAATTATACTTTGGCCCCCTAACTTTTATAAACAGACTGTTTATTTCTATCTCTTTCATTTATTCTCTTGAAGATTGCCACCTGTTACCAAAGAGTCCCTTGCAAAGTGTCACAAAACAAAGAAAGTTTTCTAGGATTAGGCCCTTTTGTGATATTAATGACATTTTTTTTGTGACATTTTTTTTGTGACATTTAAATTTGCGTTTAACCTAACTCAATTTTACAAAATAAGTTTATAGAAAACAAATAACTTCTACTTATAAACACATTTTCGGGTCATATCTCATTTCTCTTAAAAGACATAACATTGTTGTTCTTAATTTTATAAACTTCTTTTCCAAACATAGTTTTATAATTAAACAAAAAATCAGACAAGTTTTTCCACCCTTCAAGTCTGTATATAGTTTCTTAAGTTCTTTGTTTTTAATGATGAAAATAGCATAAATTGGGTGAAAAATTACGTTACTTTATGTTATGGAATAGCATAGGATGCCCATTATGTTGAATTATTGCCCAACATATGTTATATAGAGATGCTACCCGAAAATTGAATGGCTCAAAGTTGTTTATTGTGTTACTTTTGTATCTATTTTTTTTAGTTAAAGAGTTTTTCACTCAAAATACAATAAACAACACCAACCAACTAACTACGAATATGCAGATTTACATGCATGGACCAAATTGTTGCCTAAGTTTCTCCACATTTTTATGTAGACAAAACAAAAGAAAAGGTTTAGAGGACAAGGTGCCAAATTCATCACTACCATCCATTAAGGAGAGAGAGTTTAACACATTCAAAGGAGGGGGACACAGATCAAAATCATTGTGATCATGACATGAGTGAAGTCTTAAGGGAAGAAAGAGTACAAAACTAAATATATGCTTAGTTTGAAATTCTTTTAAGACTTAGTAGTAGGTTATAAATTGGTCAATATATATGCGTGAGTTTGAAGCAAGAGGAAAGGGTGGTTATTGAGTTTGATTCCAAATCCAAAGGAGAAACCATGATTTTGAATGAGGATTGAAGAGTATAATAATGTGACGCCAAGACTCAACATGTAAGGAATATCTCTATATATATGCTGTATATTTATTTGTGTCACTATCATCACACACCAAAGCTATTACAAAATTGTTCTTTTCAAATTCATTAACCATACATAGTTACAAACCTTGCAAAGTTCGGTATGACTAGATATAGCAGCCACTTTTTGTTCACAAGTGATAATATGATTCAAATTTAGCTTGTGACTAGCAAAATAGCTTATCCAAGAATATATAGTCATCGCCATGGATCTGAAATAACAGTTACTTAACAGCAGACGCGTCCATTTAACTATGTTTCGACATTGTAAAATACTTTTGTCGTTCCCTTCTTCGACCGAATTTGAGAAACCTGATCAAATACACAGGTAACTATTATACATATAATTGTTACATAGAATAGCAACCAAATGTGACTAATTACTAAGAGGAAACTCATGTAAAAAATTATCAAATCAACCTTCTTGTTGAGTACTGTAAGTAGTAAATGGATTACACACCTTAATTTTTGTGATGTCTGAAATATCTAAAACATGTGTACCACCGCAGGGACAGCCCGGATTATCCCCTATCCTCACAATGCGAGGTGTGCTTTCCTGTTTGAGTTGATGAATTAACATCAGACATACTAAACAGCAAAACAGACTGATTATAAAGATGAAATTAAAATTGTTTGAAGTTGTTATAACCTAATCACAAAAACTTAAATTGATACTTGAAAACACGCACGGTTTAATTATTTATTTATATCTATAACACACATACTCATGCAAGAGCTCGATGGACTTGAAGTGTGGACAATATTACAGGTCCACCTGTAATTCAACCTTCTTTAATAGAAGATGGAGGCGGCAAATATCGAACTCTAGCCCACTTAGTTATTACTTAAGAGATTGACAAACATTTCATAAACCGATTATCCCATAAAGGTGAAGACACAAATGGTTTTTATATTATTTGTCCAACATGTAACATCTGATATGTATAGGCATGTTTTGTAATGGACATAATTGTAAGATAGGAATGATCTATGTCAGCTGATTTCAAAGGATATATCCGGTTCTGCAAAAAGAAATGACCACAACAAGCAAGAACAGTAGCTTTGGTAATGGTAGACATCTGACATCCTAAAAATGCTTACAACTACCTGTTCTCTTTCATAGTTTATAATTAAGAACCGGAAATAAATACATTGATTGACATATGAATGATACATGATGCATGGTACAAACACCGAGTTCTTTACTTCTTTAAAGGCCTGGTCCAATGTAAGATGACACCTGAAGCCATGTAAGGCCTCATATTAAACAAACCATGGGAGAAGCCTAATATGAGCAAATTTTGTTAAATGGAATTGGACCATAAAATTAGTGGGAACAAATTATGAGAAGATGCCTTATATGTGATATTTTTGTTAGGCATCAAAAAAATAATAGAGGTGGAGCCATAATATTAGTAGGAACAAATCTTGGGAGGAGCCTCATGTGAGTAACTTTTGTTAGGTATATTTAAGTAGAGGTAACGAATTGTTCCTTTATTAATAACGATATTTGGCTTAAGTTGATTTGATCACAGCTGGTATATGAGAGTTTCAATCTTCATTAAAAACAATCGTAGTTATGATGACTTGTGCAAAGTAGTTAAAACTTAAAATACTATAGGCATTAATCTTTTTTTCCCCAGAGAAAAAAAAGCATGAGAATTAAGAAGCCAATGGAAGAAACAATATGAGCTGGAATATTCCTCACACTAAACTCGGGGATGCTATGGCCTAATACTGTAATGATGTCTGCTGGTCTTTGACAGTGAATCTAACGCGAGTTTACTTATTTAACCAAAAGAAAACAAACAGAAAATCTGGAAGGAATCTTATAAGATGACAAACTCGCAGGCACCACCATGGTTATAACAAAACCAGCACAAAGTAAAGTAAATATATAGTAGTATATCTTTAATAGACTGACCTTGGAAACATAATCATGAAGAATACCACCACAAAGCTTAGCAGCTTCATCATACATAAATATATCCACAGAAACCTAAATGGCAAGGTAAAGGTTTTCAGAACAAGGTGCCGCTGCGGCGCTGCCACATATTAAAGGCAAACTATAACACTTTAACTTACTTTTCCTCCCATGGAAATTAAAGCATTAGCCTCTAGCTCTAACTCTTTTTGCTTATTCTGCGTTTCATTTTGTGGAATTACACCTTTATATTCAACCCAAGGCCTGGAAACAATAAAATAGCAAGTGCAAAGCAAAGTTTGTAACTTACAAACACAATCATGAACAGAAGTCTCATAGCTGGTGTACATTAAGTATGTACTCATAAAAGGAATGGAAAACTTGTAAATGATATACCCATCAGAAAAATGGTAAGCTTTTCCAGGCTCTAAATGACCCAATCCAATTTTGGGCAGACAGATATCAAGCAAATGCCCTGCTGAATGCAGCCTAAACAAAATAACAAGCAAATAATGAGATTACTAGTAGCAGAATTCAAATTTTTAGATAAGCAATGTAGTAATCATACATTCAAAAGATCCTAAGAAACAATAGGTTATTTCATATGATCAAGTCTCGACAAGGGAAAGCAGGGCATTGATCAAGTACAGAAGATAAAGGTTCTCAGTTACTAAGTGAACAAAAGAAATAGTGTCTCTCAGAATAATTAATTAATCAATAATATAACAAAACCAATTCAGATTTGTTACTCATATACTCTATGAAGTTCACACCAAACACAAACACCGACAGGTTAACAACGATAATAATTTGAGAAAATGACATAATTAAATGTAATTATATGTCTATATGTCGTTTTCGTGCGAAAACTGACATGAGTCTGTGCAAAATTGTGTACCTAGAATTTAATTTTCTCCTATGCTCATCAACAAATAGTGAAACCTCCTTCACTTTCTGGAGTATATCCTCAAACTCCCCTTCCAAACCCTCAAAAACACCATAGTGTAAAACCTACACAAAAATAATGCTAAAATAACAATAAATAATCAAAATACAGTAATCAACACAGCACCCCAAATACCCATAATTTAAGAAAGAAAACATACAATTCCATCTTTGGATCGAACATCATGAACAACAAACTTGACATTGAAGTCAGTAAAGTGTATGAAACCAGTATCTGCCGGCTGACCACCACCTTGTGGATAGAAAATAGTCCGATCCAATATCAAAACATTTCTTCCATCATCACCCTTTTCAAAAATCAAAAATAAAGTATATAAAAAAAAAACTAAATAAAATAAAGTTATTACTACTATAACTATTACTACCTTGAAATGAGAAACAAGTGTGGCAGTAGATTGAAGCTTCCACATGTCATCATAGTAATCTAACTTTGTGGGACTCTTATCCATCGCCGCCACCGTACCCAATTACAGAATCGGTTGCTGTAGTGGGTTTAGCAAAACACAAAAGGTAAAACGAAAAACCCCATTTAGACACGTGGACGGCCAAAATAACACGTCACTTAGTTACTTTTCTGTTACCTAATCATTGACTTGGTCAAAGTCAAACCGCCATTAACCCACAACATAAACTGTTTGTTCCACAGATAGGAGTACTATCCAACAAAGCCTTTTATTTATTTATTTATTTATAAATAATAAAAAAAAAACCTTTTTCTTAAATTAACGAATCTTTTTTATAAAAAAAAATATTTACCTATAATATCTATCTTTTTAAGATATACTTAAATTAATTTTTCACCTAAGTTAAGATAGAGTTAGTTACCGTATCTTTTTCTACAAGTAATTTCTTATCTTTTTAAAAATAATAAAATCAGGAAGATTTGTTATCATATCTTAAAAAGATTTATCTTTTTTATGATAACTTGCACAATAATTAATTCTTCTTAACTATTTTCCTATAAATAGAAGATAGTAGTATATTGTTTCAATTAATCAAATCATATAAACTATACTTTCAAGTCTCTTTCTTATCAACACAAATTTTGTTCTCATGGCTTCATTAAGAGCAAATAAGGAACTGAATAAGCTTAAGAGTAAGAACAGAAACGATTCTCCCATCAACATTCTAAAAGCTCTTCCAAAGGATTTATTAGTGGAGATTGTAGGAAAAGTTGCATCACATTCAATGGCTGATCTTTGCAAAGTGAAACTCAGCTGCAAAGAATTTCTTAGTGCTTCTGAAGATGGTTATGTTTATCAACGTGCATCGATGGATAACTTTGCTTTGGTTCCACTTCCATGGTTCAAAGGTGAAAAAGAAACTTCATTTTTGAAGCGTTGTAAAGAAAGTGGCAATTTGGAGATTCTTTACCGTGAAGGAATGGTGCAGTATTTCGGTAATAATGTGATGGCGAATGTAGGTTTAGAGAATTTGAAAAAGGCTGCATTAGAGGGTCATCATGAAGCCAAATACGTTTATTCTATGCTTTTGATGGCTAATTGTGAAGATGAAGAAGGAAGAAAATCTGGATTTGATTTCTTTGCAGAATTCAAAAATTCAATGGGGATTGGTGTTGCAAGGTGTAGGGATAGAGTGAAGAGTTTTATTAAAAGTATGTGGGTAAAAAATCGTGTGGTAGTTCCAAATCAACAACTCTATTTGTGTGCTTCTAACACATGTCAAAGCAATGGAATAGAGAAGACGAAGAAATCAACATGGTTGGCCAATGAAATTGATAATGATGATATTTGTGCTTCATGCAAATATTGCGACGGCAATCATGAATTGCGTTTGTTTTGCAATATGTTTCGTGTTTAGTTAGTTGTTTTTCTATATCTATTTAGATTCTATCTAGATTCGATATTCATTAGCTATGTTATCTCATTCATTGTAAAAAATATTCAAATTTAGTTACTATTATTCTTGTTTAAGTTGTTTTGCTGTTTTTTTTTTTTGTTATTAATTCGCTGTTTTAGATTTGATATTAATGTTATCTTAGTATACCGATTAAATATTAACTAAATCGTTATCCATTGATCTATTCAAATTAAATCCTATCTAAATCCTTATCTTCTAATATTGCAGGCAAGTTCAATAAACAAAAAAATAAATAAAAATAAAAAAATAAACAAAGGTTTCATTTATCAAAATGGCATTGAATGCTAACTTCTACGGACCTGATTGAACACATGTATAAAAAATTGCTTACACACATTTGGATTACCAAAAATCGATCAGGTAGGGTTATTTAGTTGTAATTGGTAGAATATATCAAAATTCAAATCTTTTTTTAATCTATTTATCTCTAAAAACTAAAATGAGGGTGTCAATGAAGGATTAGTACTCTATCTAGTACCTATTTTTTTAAAGGGGTTGTAGTTTGCTTGGAAGGATGGGCTTCTTATTTGATTAATCCCTGAACTTTGTTTTATGAAGATTTATTTTCCAGTCCCAACGTTTCTAATATACCTCCTAACTGACGTTTTTGCTCTTGCATGGTGTTTCGGTTTTTACGAACCGGAGTTTAGAAATGTGGAAAATATGTGAATCTCAAAGAAACCGATTTCGGTTCGTAAAAATCGAATTTTTTTATTCATATTTTATACCGTTTTTAAGGGCAAAATGAGATTTACAGGGGATAGCCACATAAACTCATAATCAAATGAGTTTGTTGTTCCTTTGAGTGAGAGGATAAGCAATGATAATCAACAACGTTTTACACAAAACATGGAGAACGGATTCTCTCCAGTGCACTGTTCACTGGAGACTTTCCAGTGTGTATCATGGCCTTTCAATTGCCTATCAATTATGTTGATCACACAAACTAATACAAAATCAAAGGCTCTGTTTTAACTGCAGATAAATTGTAATGGAGAGGATCTGCTCTCCAAAACATGGCATGCTGCTGTTAAGGCAGACATTTCAACCCAAAAATATTATTATTAAAAAATTAACAATGTTTGAGTTACTACTTTACTAAGCAAGCATTTGACAAATCAGATTGGCCAAGTAGCCAACATTTTTTTTTGTTACAAAAGATAATCATGAAGAAAAGGAACAGAACAGAAAGCAAAATAACTAAGCTTGAGGGAACCAAGTTCCCATGGAATCAGTTCTGAGGGTAACCCTCATGCAGTGGACAAATGACTATCATGCAACTCAGCAATGCATTAAGAGAATAATCAATAATATATCAATACAGACCTGTGCTGGGATGAAACTATGGAGGGCGGAAATGAAAAAAGGACCAGTGCAGACAGTCTCATCCAAATGGCCAATGTTGATTTTAACAGAGGTATGTTCCTTTGCAATTATCAGTCTGCTAGTGGCAGAGCTACAACCAACTTGACATCAGATCAATCTCGCATGATAACAACCAAACCAACGATTCAAAAAAAGAGAAGAAAAAAACATAGAATTCATGTATACAGATATACCATTGCCTTGGAATGTATAGCTCCATGAGTTTTCCCTCCTCGTTCTGCATCGTATGGTCAGTGTATAGGCCTCTTCGTTAAATATCTAGAAACCTAAAACAGAACAGAAAATAATAGAACTGAACTCAATCAACGCATGTTCGGAAGCCACAAAATAAGTAAGTTCAGAATCAGATTTGTAAATAATAAATTAATGACCCCAAAATTGATATTATTATTACATTACAAAACCACAAAATAAACGAACAAGAAATGAAGGAACGGTACACCAAAGATGGGTGAAAGAATTCAGAAAAGGATTTTGATGAAGACACTTAACATGGAGCAGAAAACCTAGCATTTCTAATTTTTATCAAGCTAACAGATAGACACTTAATCAATTAAAACATAAGATGCTCCACATAATTAAATTGTTGGTGTCAGATTTAATATTATAGTAAGTTAATCTATACAATTTAAGGAGTCTTTATCAAGATAATTCTGAGTTTTGAGCAGACCTTAGCATTTCAGCTATACAATAACCCAATTGTAGAATTTGCTGCCAGCGCTCTTGTTCCCACTATATAGAGCATTCATATCATTGCTCCCCAGTAGCTACCTCGACCATCTAGAAAGTAGGACAGAGAGATTAGTATTGATAAAGAATACACCACAGCATATAATATCCTCTCCTCTCTAGTCAATAAAAAATAGCAATGCTCAAATAACAAAGAATCCACCAATATCAATTGACCTCCATACCAAAAATATGTATATATAATATTCAAGATAAACTTCCTATTCTCATATCCTTAACTGTGTACTATATACGATATATTTGACTGAGAGGTAAACAATAAAGAGGGGGTGCATGAAGAGAAAAGGGTTCAGAGACCAGTAGACTTTGTTCGGAGCGTGAAGAATACCTGATTTCAGGTCAATGTGTAATGGATTTAATTTACAGCTACATAACTTCTATAGATTAAATTCATAGAAGAACACACTTTCTTCTTTAAGATAATAAAATGCCGTTGGAATTCTTTTAGCATGCCCAAGCTCCAGCAAGATATCCTAAAATTATACTGTGATCTGAGACATTTTTTATTTTGTACATAAATTGCTCTCCGAAGTTGTATCCTAAGAAAACAAACATTATTAAAGTACATGAAGTTTGAATGAATCTTTGCTATAATGATCACATGAATTGTTGATGGGTTAACATATTACATAACTTCAATTTAAAACTAAGCATTATTTTTTATGATCTATATACCGGGAGCAGCAGAGCATGAGGGACAGTAGCTACTCGCATCTCATCAGGGTTTAGATTATCAATTACCTTAGGCTCAGTTGTGTCCGTTTGATCAAGAAATGGTATCAATATGACCCTCAAGGTAAGATTGATTGGCAAGGATGTTTAATAGAACGTGAATATCCTCACTTTGAGGATGGCTGTTATCTCCAACTAAAAATGTATGACTCTTGCCATCTACCCTTATAATGCTAGAACCTGGAGCCTTGGATATACCTTTCTCCTTCATCAATTTCCTAACATTCCTTACTTCTGCCCATTTTTTATTAGTTGCATACAGATTAGACAGAAGCACGTATACACCACTCTCTCGGCATTCAAAATTCGGAAGTGATTTTAACATTTCTGGGGTTAATCTGACATTTCCATATGTATTGGAGGCGCTCAAAAGAGCACCTAGGATCTGCACATCAGGTGGCATAGGCATTCTCTTTATCAACTCCATAGCTTCCCCCACCAATTCAGCCCTGCACAGCAAATCAACCATACATCCATAGTGCTCTAACCAGGGACAAAGATTGTAGGGGGAACTTGTCATCTGATTGAAATAGCTACGACCTTCATCAACTAAACCAGAATGACAGCAAGCTGTAAAAACAGCTAGAAACGTAACCTCGTTAGGTCTTATACCAGATTCAACCAAATATTCAAATTGTTTCAAAGCTTCTTGCCCGTGTCCATTTATTGCTAGACCACCTATATAGGCATTCCAAGTACGGATATTCTTAGAAGGCAATGAATTGAAGACATACTGCGCCATATCTATACAACCGCATTTTGCATACATGTCAACCAATGAAGTTCCGATATAAACATCCCATTTGATACGATTATGATCAATGTGTTTATGAACCCATCTTCCATAATCAAGAAGCCCAAGACTGGCACAAGCAGAAAGCACGCTGGTTAGTATAACTCCATCAGGCTCAAAACCTGAACCCAGCATTTCAGAGAACAAATCAATTGATTCTTGTGGACACTCGCATTGCACTAATCCACTTATCATAATAGTCCAAGAAACAATGTCCTTTTCAGGGATCTCATCAAACAATTGCTTTGCATCAGTCACAGACTCACACTTCATATACATATCCATCATAGTATTGTTCACCACCAACTCCTTTCCATGCGGATATTTAGAAACCAACCCATGAATCCCCTTCCCCAAATTGAAATAACCCAATCTCCCACAAGCCTCGAGAATGCTAACAAACGTTGCTACATTAGGCGCAACATCCATTCTCAAAAACAATGCAATAGCATCACTGAACAACCCTGCCTTCACATAACCAGATATCAAACCAGTCCAAGAGACAACATCTCTCACAAGCATAACGTCAAACACCTTACCAGCATCTACCGTGTCCCCGCAAATGCTATAAACATGAACAAGAGAATTTTGCACAAAAATGTCACACCACAAGCCAGTCTTAACAACTAACGTATGAAACTGTCTAACCTCTGCAATACCAGAAAACTTGGCACATGCTTTCAAAACTGCTGGAACAGTGTACACATCAGGCACAAACCCATGACTGACAACCCATCTATAAATCAGCATTGCGGCCCAAGGTAAGTGGCCAGCACCATAGCCAGCAATTATCAAATTGCAAGGGAAAGAGCTCAAGCTCCAATCAAACTGCTTCAAGAAATTGCAAGGGTATTGAATATCAGTGACATGTTTACCAAAAAAGTTTGCAGCTTTGGGGACAACCAAGTCATTGGCAACAAGGGTAGAAGTCAATAGTTGTGCGTGGATTTGCTTGAAGGTTCTCAAATTATTGCACCTCTCAATTAAATCCAATAGAACCCATTTCAGAGAATCCTTGCCCTTATTCATGCCAGTCACCAAATTCTCAAAATTCAACTGAGCGTGTCAACTATATACCATCTACTGCATTTCAAAGTAAGAAAACTCGTCAGAAGAATGATGGAATCGGGAAGAAAACAATTGGCAAAAAATAGAGAAAGGAAACAGCTAGTAACAATCAGATATGTCAAACATACATCATGATTCATGAGAATATCCTGAAGTGTTTTCTATCACATTTCACAGTGTCTAAATAAGGGGAGTAACAATCAGATGTGCCTAACAAATAACAATGGAGTTTAAACCAGAAATGGGAAATTGCAAATGGCCAAAATGTAGAGAAATTGAGTTGTGTGAGAATCTATTTCAAAAACCTAAATGAAGAATTAACTGTATATTTAGAAGAAGATGATAAAAAAGGATTTGTTCTCAAAATTTATTTCAAGAACCTGTAAGGAGAATAGAGAAAAAAGAATTTCTAACGGGAACCTGTAAGAGTGCGACGGTGCTGCGGCGGTGTGCGGAGGAAGGTGCTGCAGCGATGAAACTTTATCAGGATATGAAGCTGAACAGTGATTCTTATTTTTTATTTTTTTATTTAAGAAAGTATTGGTTATGAAGCTCAACAGTGATTTCTTAACTGGTGGCGCTTTTAGACGTCGTATTGAACGAAGTAAGAAGTATGGGAAAGAGGGATGTGGATCCTCTCCTTCCCCATTTGTCTCCTTGTCCCTCCTTCTCCAAATCTAAGCCGTTAGATCAATCTAATGAGTGAGAGAAACAAAACAAACAAAACCACAAAGCAGTGCATAGAAAGCCAAATGACTTCAAATCCCTAAATCCGGAAAAATAACTCAAGTGACGCCGGCGACGGGAGATACGACGGTGGCAACACAACTCCACCCCACAACAGAGACACGACCTTAGCTTAAATTTGTCATTTTTGTTGGTAAGATTAAAAGAGGGAGTATGCAAGATGATGACTTTTGTTGGTGGTTTTGTGTGGTGGTGATAGGGTTGAAGATGGTGGTTTGCGATGGGTTGTGGTGATTAATAAAGATGGAGTGGTATTTTTGCTATTGATTGTTAGTTTGTTACTGCTCTTTCTTTTTTTCCTTTTGTTCTAATTTTGTTTGTTTTTTTGTGTTATCTTTTGATTTTGGTTTGTTTTGGTTTTTGAGTTGTGTTGTGAATGAATTTGTGAGGATGGTGATTGTGTGGAGGCTATAATGTTGCAATGGTGATGATTATGGTGTTGATTGATGAAAATGGTGGTGAAGTTTGGAGGAGGTGATGAATGGTTTGGATGTGGAGTGGCGCAGCAGCTGCTATAATGTTGCAGTGGTGATGATTATGATTATGGTGGGGGTGTTTGTTGTCTTTTATTATGCCAACCATTTGATTAATCCAATGGTTCAGATTTAGAGAAGGAGAGAGAAGGAGACAACTTTTGAAGGATAGGATCTAGATCCGGGAAAGAGAAACATAGTTGCATTTTTTTTAGGATTAAATATATTTTTATCTTTTAATTATTTTCTTTATTTTTTTGACTAAATCTTTTAATTATTTTTTGTTTCTTCACTTTTAGACTTTTCTTCCGTAAAAAAAAAAGACCCTTCTTGCATAAAAAATATATATTTTGTCGTGAATTTATCTCTGTGATTAGCAACATCATATTATAAAAAAAAAAGTTAAAAGTTCATCTTAAGAGTATATTTTTTAGCCATTAAACTATATAATAAAAAAGTAAAAAATTTATGTTGTATACTCTAATTTATTTTAAGATATCACTAGTTTAATAAAAAAGATTGTTAAATATTAGTTTAATAATAACTATTTAGTTTAATAATAACTATTTTATTGGTAACTTATTTGCATCATTTGAGGCGATGTAATGCTTACCTTTCAAAGCTTTGAGGGGGTCCTTGAATTTGATGGCCTTGTGTTTGCCTATGATATAGGATTTAAAAAGATTGAGTTGCATAGACAGAGAGAAGGTAGTGTTGTTGGCTGGAGAATTAATCAATAAATTATGCTTGCTAATTAAGAATTGTCCCTCTTATGGTGAAGTAAATTCATATGCGGACGCTCTTGTTAATTCGGAGTGTGATCATGAACCAGGAATGTGTGTTTATGAAACACACATATAATGATAACTATGAAACATGTTGAAATTTATTGTCCTGTAGTTAGAGAAATTTTGTGTTGGGTTAATGAAATTGCTATCTTTGTCTTATGCTAGTCAAATAGCAAATTTGTTTATACCATGGTTTTAACTCTTTATATGTTCTTTCATTACCGCTGAGCACAGACCTACGACCCAACTTAAAATTGATATAATTATTAACATATGGAAGCATTTGATTAAGTGCAGATCGGATCTCGAGTTAACAGTTGTGAAAAAATTGATCATGAACGGTTTTGCATATGGGCAGAGGCGTAGACAAGGCCCGGCCAGCCCTTGCTTGGTCCAAAAAAATTTATATTTTAGGTGTTAGGGCAAAACTGGAATTTTTAGGAATTAATTTAGGGCAAAAAGATGTTTTGTTTAAAACTAAGATTTTTCAGTGCAATACTTAGATTTTTTGTTTAAGATTGAGATTTTGCTCGAGCTTTATAATTTGTTTGGCTCGACCACTGCATACGAGCCATATGCGGGTCTCTAAAAAATTATATTTTGATAAGCGAATGCGAAACTGACCGAACAACAATTGAGATGCAAATTAATTTTTTTCTTCTATTTCGAGTGTCTCTTCTCTTTCTTATATTTTTCGCTCTGTTGTTTTTATCTATCTTTAATAGATGAGAGAAATGTTGTATTTTGTTGCCTTGTTGTATACGAGGTGCTGAATTATTTAGAGAATAAAAATCTGTGGATCGGTGGAATTTTAGGTGTAGCAACAAAATATCAATATAATACATTAAAATCGATTTGTTTTATCCGTCACTCATATGACCCGTCACCCAAACAAACTGAAGATGTAGACGGTCAAAATTAAGTACAAATTAATATGTTACAATTTTATCAACTTGATGACTTTTGGCTCGAATCTGACCAATGCTCAACTCTAAAGACACAAGTTAAAAACTGAAAATGTCTCTGCCGAAAAGAAAAATAATGAAAATGTTAATTACAATATGATAATTGAGAAGAATAAATTATTTTTTTGATATTTAGACGAAATGACAAAGTCATTATATAAACTCACACACAAAGTGATGGAATCGGAGTTCGAACCCTAGTCATAATGTTCGGCCTAACAATTTCGACAATTTTTATGAGAAGAATAAATTTAAGTTAAACTTTTGTGACAAAAACAAAAGGTAAAGTTAAACCATTGGAGCGCACTTACACTGCTGCATTCTCCATTTTAATAATAATATAAGTAATGGAATAATAACAATAAAGAAGAAATAAAACATCTGCAATTGTTTCAACTCCTAGTCTATCTTCTCTGCATTTCCTTATTACAACAACCACATTTCATTTTCAATTATGCAAATGAAAAATATTCCCTGTCACCACACTCCTATTAACAGCTGGAACAGCTTCATTAATCCTAAATAAAAAAACAATAACAACATTAAATAATTCCACCTCATTCACAGCCATAACTGGACCACAAACAAGGGACATAATTGCGATTCATGTTTTCTTTAATCAATATATTTATTTATCTATTTATTGATTTTTTTTTATTTGATGCAGTTTATTTATTGAGTTAGGAGATGTAGAAATGAAAGATTTTATATTTTTTGCGTAAATTTAAGAACTTCTATGCGCAATTGCAGAGACCTATTATGCAAATTTTATTGATATAAATTCTCCCAAAAAAATTTGATACCACTGCATATCTAAATCAAATTGAACTTTTTTTTTATTTTTTTGTATGAGAAATTAAAATTGAACTTTAAATCTTAATTAAACTAGAAGAGATATGCGCCATCTTATGTAAATGTCTTTGGATGTCTAATGCAAAATTTAAAAAATGAAAATTACTAGTAATAAATAAAAGCTAAAACTATGATTAATGTGTGCGTGTGAAGCAATTATGAGTCAGGTTAAAGTCAAGTGGCAATACTTGTAAATAACTAGAAAATCCAATGGCATTTTCGCATAAACCGTGGCTTATAACTCTGTGTTGTTGCCAACACAACAGAACTCTCAACTCAACTAAACAAACCAAACATGGGAACGAGAAACACCTTCTATGCTTTCTTTCTTCTCTTCGCGATCTTAACCGTCCACGTGTCCTTTACATCATCATCCACCCTTGATTTCGCCGACAACCAGCTCAGCAACTTCTTCCTCCCGTTGGACTCCGGCTGCCGTGGATCCATCGCCGAGTGTAGTCTCCTCGCCGGAGATGAAGATGATACTGAGTTTCTGATGGATTCTGAGAGCAACAGGCGCATTTTAGCCGCAAGAAGGTATATTAGCTATGGTGCGCTGAGGAGGAACACTGTACCTTGTTCAAGACGCGGTGCTTCTTATTATAATTGTCGACCTGGTGCTCAGGCTAATCCTTACCGCCGTGGATGCAGTGCTATCACACGATGCAGGCGTTGAAATTATTCTTCTTATTTACTCTAATTTATTTTATTTTTTATTTGGAATTTTTTTATATATATTTTTGTAATTGATGATAATAGATCGATCTTGTTATTATGTACTACTAGTAATAGTATGCTACTACGTATACAAGTAGAGAAATTGAAGTAATAGAATTGAATAAAATGAAATCTTCATTGCTGTTTGTATTTCTGATTTGTTTAAATTTTGTATTCATTATTATTTGGTTGAGACTTGAGATTTGAGAAAATTACTACACTATGAATTTATATTATATTATATATCATAATTATTATTATTTATATTATTCTTGTTGATTCAAGGTGATTTTTGGCTTGTATGATTTTTAAGGTAGTGTTTGGTTGTTTGGAAAGGTAATGTGAAATGAAATTATGAATGCTTTTTAGGATGATAATGGGAATGGACAATGGGACCTAAAAATATGCCTTTTTTTGGGTTTTGGCTTTTTGATGTGTGGCTTGAGAGAGAAGGAGAATGGCATCTGTTTGGGTAGTGCCTACCTTGTGCATCTCATTGCTCCCTTTTTCTCTTTTCCATTGTTGAAATTGAGGAAAGTCTTCACAAAAATTGATTTTTGAATTAATTCATTTTAATTTAAAGTGATTTATGATAGATTGAATCATAAGTTTAAGTTAGAAATCAATTTTAGAAACCAACACTTATTAAGTAGTTTCAAGTCAAAACTAATTTTAGAAGTAAAATCAATTATATGATTTCAATTCATCTAATGACATTTGTAAACTGTGATACCGTTTGGGAGAAAGTCTGAAAAACAACTTAATTTGTTTATAAATTATTTTCAGCTTATTTCAATGAGTTCCTCATAATAGCCTACAAAAACAATTTATAAATTATATCAAATTAATTTAACTCTATTTTATGTTGTGTAATTGTGTTATATCCGTTTGGATTAACTTAATTTTGAGCTTATACGAAACAGTTTATGCAAATAAATAAGCTTTTATTTATTATTATAAGTTTTTCAAAATTGTTTATGAGAAAATAACTTATAAAATAACTTTTTTTAATAACAACTTATAAATTAAGATAAAAGTTAATTTATTTGAATAAGTTCTTTTCATAAATTCAAAAATAAGGCACATTCAAACAGTCTCTAGTTTATTCATAAAATGCTTATTGTAAAGAACCTAATAACAAATTATATCATTTGCTTATAGAAAAACATCCAATTTATTTTAAGAATGATTTTGCATATACAACTTTATGACGGCAAAGGTCTCCTTGTACTCCCGGCCTTCACGCCGCATATAGCGCACCTATCTATTTTCTATGGCTTTTCTTTCCTATTTCTATCATTAGTTTGACTTGCCACAAATAAAGCATCAGTATTAATGTAATATATGCTTTCACCAATCACCACAAAAAAAATAAAAAATTAATGTAATATATGCTGCATTGGATGTTATAAAATTAATTCTCAATCTATATAGATTTATGGCAAATTCTATGGTACATGAGACAAATTTCATTGTAGCAGTACATTAGATTATTAAATTATTAGGTAAATAGCTTCTCTGAAATATAATAATCGACAAATAATTTTTAGATTTGTAAAATAATCATTAATTTATAAATTAAACAATCTAATGTACCGGTACATTGAACTTTTCATATGTACCATAGAAGCTCCCATAGATTTAGGCTCTCTTTGGTAAACCAAATAAGCTAGCTTTTAGCTTTTAGCTTATAAGCTAAAAGCTCTGTTTGGTAACAGTTTTTAAAAAAGAGCTTATAGCTTATTTTACTAGCTTATAGCTTATTTTTCAAATGCTATTTCAAGTAGCTTATAGCTTATAGCTTATTATCTTTTCTTCCAATTTTACCTCTATCATCATCTTACTTGAAAAGAATTAAATATTAATTAAACATATCATTTTTATGTCATTTCGTACTTATAAGCTAGTCCAACCGCTAATTTTACCAAACACTACAAATTCAATCAGCTAGTTTATTCGCTATAAGCTAGCTTATAAGCTATCCGCTATAAGTTCATCTGCTATAAGCTAGTTTATCAGCTATCCGCTATTTTTTACCAAACAGAGCCTTATTATGATTCAGTATATTCGGACTATAATTGTGTCTAGATGCATCAATTTTACAATAAATATAAAAAATAAACATTTTCTTATAATAAGGATTGAACGTAGTACCATAAAAACGTTAGTAAGTACTCCATTATATTCTAAGATTATTATTCAGAGTTGTATGTAAAAGATATATTCGACTTACCTAAAACTTTTAAAAAAACTAACTAATTGATGTTTATTTATATTAAATCAATTTATGATGTCCCTAACTGAGTTGGGCTGAGTTTGACCCTAAATTTTTTCATTTCTCTCCATTTAACATATGTGGGGGTTTTTTTATATAACAACCTATGTGAGTTTAGACATTAGTGAACAATTTTTTATTAACCATTTACTACATATGTTTATTGAATTAATCTGCATCTAAAATCATGACTTTCATTTGCTTTCCTTTTCATTCCGGAGAGGAATGGTATTCTTATTTTGGATTGAAGCCAGCCTCACATGCATTACAATCTAACTATCCACATCAATTGAAATCAGTGAACGCGCTCCTATGATGATTATTAATGTGTGATATTATGTGATATAGTAGTAGCATGCATTGCATCTTACCTTTGTCTGTGACAACTAAAATACACCTCACAAATTGTTGTCTCATTATCCTCTGTCCAAATTTGAACCACCAACTTGAAAATAAATCCCTAACCCGAAGGGCATAGACCCTTCTATATATTTTTTTGATCGGACTCGTGTATACTCCTATCTATCTGCATTAATCAGACACACTTGCAGTTATTACTTATATTTAATGGCCAGCATATAATATCTGAACGTGATTTTTCCTATGGAGCACAAGATATTTTAAGGAATTATTTACCTAAAAGGATCTTCAATGGTGATATTATTTTGAATTTTATATATTAATAATAAGTGCTTAAAAAATGAATTGGGTAACTTTTGAGATAATGGGTTAAAGGAGTTGAAAATTTTTAATTTTTTTGTCACCACTAATATTGGTCTAATCTGATTCGGGGGGTCAATTTTATATCAAGTGATTTCAGTCATCTTCGGATCGCAGTTGTGGGCGATCAAACCGTGGTTCTCTCTACTAAGTTCGGCGTCACCATGATAATGGTGTGGAATGAATAGGCTTTTGGAATAATTTTCCCCAACTAGGTGTGTGTTATGTGAAGCAATTTGATCTTATTTCTCCGGATCTATTTGTTTTAAGTATTGAAAGGCTTTTCCTTTTAATTGACTGCATAGTAGAACAGAATCTATGGTCCCCTGTCCAATTATCGATGGGGACCAAAAATAACTTAGAATTTGCAGATGCTATCTACCTTTTTGTGGAAGCTTATTGGGTTCAAATGGAGGGCATTCAAATTATTTTGGAGTTTTCTTGCATAGGCTTGGTTCCAGAAGTGAGCCAAGATAATAACCTTATTTTCTTCTCTATGAAGGATATATAATTAAGCATCAAACATTCAAACTCAATAGGATATTTATAATTTAAGAGTTGTTTAAAAAGCACAAATGACTTAGGTGTGATTATTTGGTTGTTTTTCATCAAGATAGTGGACACTTAGACAATCAAATACGTATTATTGTAAAAAAATAATCATAAATTTTAATAAATGTCGACGATATTCTTAAAAGATAAAATTCACGACTCTCATATTTTTTACGACTTAGTAGATGTGAACTTCTCCTCCACAATTAGAGGTTATTTGCTTGTGGACACTGTTCATACAAACAATTTCTTAGTTTGCTTTTCTTGTCCTTTATTTTTCCAATTACTCTTACCTTTGTGTGTTGACTCTTTAGTTTATAGGGGAATAATTTATGATAATCTAAAATTCAACTAAAGTATATAATGTTCGATTAATTATTATTATCACAAAAATTGAAATTATAACTATAACAAAGTAAAATTATTTATTTCTCTTGTCTTCTTGATGAAATTTTTTATCTACTTGAGTATTCTAATTGGAAGAATTCTATTATTCACGTGTATCAAAAAGCTAATCAACATGCTAATTTTTATAAAGGCCACTCTTTTAATCAGATATAATTAATTTAGCTTGTCATTTTTTTCAAATCAATTTTTTTTTTGCTTTCACCACCAGTTTAATTTGATTTGGGGTATTTTGGCATCAAATGGAGGGCATTCAAACTATTTTGGAGTTTTCTTGCATAGGCTTGGTTCCAGAAGTGAGCCAAGATAATAACCTTATTTTCTTCTCTATGAAGGATATATAATTAAGCATCAAACATTCAAACTCAATAGGATATTTATAATTTAAGAGTTGTTTAAAAAGCACAAATGACTTAGGTGTGATTATTTGGTTGTTTTTCATCAAGATAGTGGACACTTAGACAATCAAATACGTATTATTGTAAAAAAATAATCATAAATTTTAATAAATGTCAACGATATTCTTAAAAGATAAAATTTGTTGGTGCACAAGGTTCAAAGATGATAGATAGAAAAGAATAACGGCGCAAAAGGAGAGAAATTGACTGTTTTATTAAATGACGGCTACAAAAGAGAATAAAGATGAAAGATAAAAGTGACATCAACTACTAACCTATTTATAAGCAAAACTAGGTCATAAGGACAACACAACAAAATACTAAAATACCCTCAAATATAAATTACTTCTAACACCATCCCTTAATTTATATTTGCACACAAACTAACGCTCCAGAAGTTAAACAAACTTTTGGACTTTTGGATCCTCATCAGAAGCTTGTGCTTGCTTCTGGCTTTCTGTTTCTTCTTCGGCTTCAGCTTCTGCTTCTGCTTTTCTTTCTGCCTCGACCTTTTCTTGTGCTTCAGCTTCAACTTTTGCTTCAGCTCATGCTTCTGACTAGCCTCAGAAGCTCTATTGTTTCTGGGCCACACTGCTTCTGAGTAATGACCACAGAAGTTTCTTCTTCTAACAGCTTCTGAATATGAATTAGTTCCAGCACCATCCCTTAATTCATATTCAGCCAGTTCACCTTTTGCAACACTTATTCCATCCCTCAGATGGATAAGGTATTCAGCCTTGACATCCTTTGTCAGAGCATCTGCAAGTTGCTTCTGAATGCTACAGTGAGCATCTTCTAACACTTCATTCCGGACTTGACTTATCAGAGTCTCAAGTTCTTCTTTGATGGCCTTCAACCATACTTTCTGCTTCAGAGCCTCTTTCGTACTCACGGGTTCAAAGTCTTCTAACATGGCACACAGAACGACTTCTCCCTTTGAGTCTACTTCAGCATCTTGCAACATGTCAAACTCTGCAAGCCTTCTTGGAACTTCAGAACGTCTGACTCTCTGCAGCCTCTGATCTTGAACTTCAGAACTTCTGACCTCAGAAGCTCCGTCAGAACCTTGACCTATAGAAGCTCCGTCAGAACCTGAATCACCTTCAGAACCTGAATCGCCTTCAGAGCCTGAAGCTCCGTCAGAACCTGAATCACCTTCAGAAGTTCTTCCTAACAAAGCTTGGCTACCAGAGTCTTGACCACCAGAGTCTTTAGAAGCTCCTCCTTCAGAAGGTCCACCTTGAAAGTCATGATTACCCATAGAAACATGATCATCTTCAGAAGCTTGTCCTCTAGACCCCATGTCTTCAGAGTTTTCCCTTCTAGAGGTATGACTACCACCACCAAATTCTTGATCATCATCAAAATCTGGATTATCGTCAGAATCAGATTCACTATTTGACTCATCTTCAGAGTCTTCTTCTTCCTCAGAGTCTGATTCAGAATCTGACTCTCCTTCAGATTCTCCTTCAGACTCTGACTCACCTTCAGGACTTTCAGAGTCAGCTTCATCTTCTGACTCTGACTCATAGAGTTTGACTCCAACTACTGACTCATTTTCTGAGTATTCTTCACTATCAGAAAATGTCAACTTCACAGGATCATCATCCTCAGATTCATAAGCCATTAATAGCACAGGTTCATCATCAGAATCTCCTCTGGCTATTTTTGCTTCTTCTGACTCCCTTTCTTTGTTTAACAAGCAATCATTGGCATAGTGACCAAAGTTCTTGCAATAGTAACACTGAACATTCTTCTTCTGGTCATACTTCTCCTTTCCCCTCTGATATTTCTTCTCATCAGAGGTTGAAGTTTCCATCTTCTGGAATCTATCACCACGTCTATTTTGCTTCTTGACAAAAGAAGCCTTCAGAGCTTGCTCAACTTCCCTCTCAGAAGTTCTCTCAGTCAGACGCAACTCATGCGCCTCTAGACTGCTTTGCAACTCTTCTATTCTCATGGTTTCCAGATCCTTAGAATGTTCAATAGCAACCACAATGTAATCAAACTGAGGGGTAAGGGATCTCAATACCTTCTCAATGATTACTTGTTCTGAAAGTGTTTCACCACAAGCTTTCATCTCATTAGTGATAACAATCATTCTGGAGATATACTCAGAAACCTTCTCATTGTTCTTCATGTTGAGATTCTCATATTGCTTTCTCAAGGACTGAAGCTTCACCTTCTTCACTGATGCGTCACCACCGTAACATCTGACCAGTGTGTCCCACGCAGCCTTTGCTGTTTCAGAGTCAGCAATTTTCTCAAACACGTTCTCATCAACACATTGATGAATAAAGAACAGAGCCTTCTGATCTCTCTTCCTTTCTTTTCTCTGCGCTTCCTTCTGTTCCTCCGTTGCATCTGCTGCAACCGGAACATAGCCATCGGTAACAAGCTCAAGGACATCTTGAGCACCAAACAGCACACGCATCTGAATCATCCACCTATTCCAGTTTTTGCCATTAAGAACTGGAAGTTTAGTATTCAAATTTCCGTCTCCAGCCATCTTCTAACTTGTGCAAACTCTCAGATCTCACTCACACTCACACAGTGTTTCCCAACCCACAAACAATCAAGAAAAATGTGATTTAACACAACTTTGTTTCCCAGAGACAAAGTCAATCACACAGTCACACAAACTCACGTTCACTCGTGTTTCCCTGTGTTTGGAACCGGAGCTCTAGATACCAATTGTTGGTGCACAAGGTTCAAAGATGATAGATAGAAAAGAATAACGGCGCAAAAGGAGAGAAATTGACTGTTTTATTAAATGACGGCTACAAAAGAGAATAAAGATGAAAGATAAAAGTGACATCAACTACTAACCTATTTATAAGCAAAACTAGGTCATAAGGACAACACAACAAAATACTAAAATACCCTCAAATATAAATTACTTCTAACAAAATTCACGACTCTCATATTTTTTACGACTTAGTAGATGTGAACTTCTCCTCCACAATTAGAGGTTATTTGCTTGTGGACACTGTTAAGACAAACAATTTCTTAGTTTGCTTTTCTTGTCCTTTATTTTTCCAATTACTCTTACCTTTGTGTGTTGACTCTTTAGTTTATAGGGGAATAATTTATGATAATCGGGTCCGTTTGATGACCAGGATATGATAGATACAGGATATGATATGGAGTTGGATAAAGTTAGGATATGATATTAACATGATAACATTTATCTTATTATGTGTTTGATGCGGATATGATAACAAACAAGATATCATTATTTATTTTCAATTAAATATAATTAAATAACAAGTTTCCATTGTAGGTGGTTTTATTTTTGGCAAATAAAGATTTACTTTCTTAATAACACAACAGGATAATTTCTAACCCAGCCTAAACATAGGATAGAAATTACAAAGGAGTGATAGGATATGATTAAAAAAGGGAATAATTTATCATATTCTATTGGTGCATCAAACAAAAAATTAAAACATGATATGATATAATTATCATATCCTACTCACTATCCTGGCCATCAAACGGGCCCTAAAATTCAACTAAAGTATATAATGTCCGATTAATTATTATTATCACAAAAATTGAAATTATAACTATAACAAAGTAAAATTATTTATTTCTCTTGTCTTCTTGATGAAATTTTTTATCTACTTGAGTATTCTAATTGGAAGAATTCTATTATTCACGTGTATCAAAAAGCTAATCAACATGCTAATTTTTATAAAGGCCACTCTTTTAATCAGATATAATTAATTTAGCTTGTCATTTTTTTCAAATCAAATTTTTTTTTTGCTTTCACCACCAGTTTAATTTGATTCGGGGTATTTTGGTATCAAGTGGTTTCAGCCCCCTCCCGATTGCAGTCACAGAGGATCGAACCGTGGTCCTTCCTATCAAGTTCAGCGTCAATCACCATTGAATCAACTAACAATTGATTTTTTAAATCATTTTATATGATGACTTTAAAGGACTTCGTTGCCTCATTTGATTTGTTAATTTTACTCCTTTATATAAAAATAAAAAACTATAACAAGTAAAAAATCATATAATGGATTAGTACAATAGGTAAACATTCCTCATAATAATCCAATTTATCCATATAAGGAAAAAATCTTGCATTTCTAATAACATGTTTTTCCTAAAAGAAAAATTAGACTCTCTCAATAAAATAGTAAAAATTAGACATTCAAAATGGAAACAAACAGCAACAAATAGTAATTTTTTTTATTACTCATCAACTAATACAGTAATAAAATATCCTACACGAAATGTTTTATTTAGACTTAAAAATGTTAAGAATTTCATATAAAACTTTAATCAATTTCCAAAAAAATAACAATTTTCCCCTAATTTAAACAGCTTACATATATATATTTTTTGACTAATAATTTAAGCAGCTACAATTCCTTTTTGACTAATTTAACCAGCACATAAGATTTGAAAATAAAATAAATGAAACGCGTAGGAAAAAGAAATTAAACATAGACAGAGAGATAATAGTGGGAAAAGATTCTGAGTTCATTCATTCCATTAACTTCACACTTCTTACATCACATACATACATTACACTGTATCTCGTCGATCTCAATTTGTGGATCTTTCTTTCTTCTCCACCGACACAACCTCCTTCAAACAAAACACTTTTTTATTTACCATTATACCCTCACCTTCTACATCGTTCACCACCGAGCTTTGCTTTCATTGGCTTCAATAATTCTCTGCGTCGCACCTCACACAACAATGCTGGAGCGGTGCCTTGGATCTCGCCGTCTCCGTCAGATGCAACGCGCCTGCCGCCGCGGCTCTCTTACCTTCCTCTGTCTCTTCCTCACCGTCGTAGTCCTCCGTGGCACTATCGGTGCCGGCAAATTCGGTACTCCGGAGCAAGACCTTAACGAGATCCGTCAACAATTCTACTCGCGTGGCCGGCGCGTTGAGCCTCACCGTGTTCTCGAAGAAGTTCAATCCACCGAAACCAACAACAACGATAACAACTACGCTACTTTCGATATTTCGAAGATCCTCAAAGATGAAGAAGGTGGAGATGATGAAAAGCGTGATCCAAACATACCTTATACTCTTGGACCGAAAATCTCTGATTGGGATGAACAACGATCGGAGTGGTTGAAGAATAACCCTGATTACCCTAATTTTATTACCGCTAATAAACCACGTGTTCTTTTAGTTACTGGTTCTTCACCTAAACCGTGTGAAAATCCAGTTGGTGATCATTATTTATTGAAATCGATTAAGAATAAGATTGATTATTGTAGGCTTCATGGAATTGAGATTTTCTATAATATGGCTTTACTTGATGCTGAAATGGCTGGTTTTTGGGCGAAATTACCTTTGATTAGGAAGCTTTTGTTGTCACATCCTGAAGTTGAGTTTCTTTGGTGGATGGATAGTGATGCTATGTTTACTGATATGGCTTTCGAGGTTCCGTGGGAGCGTTATAAGGATCATAATTTTGTGATGCATGGTTGGAATGAGATGATTTATGATGAAAAGAATTGGATTGGTTTGAATACTGGTAGTTTTTTGTTGAGGAATTGTCAATGGTCACTTGATATTCTTGATGCTTGGGCACCAATGGGACCTAAAGGGAAGATTAGAGATGAAGCTGGGAAAGTACTTACTAGGGAGTTGAAGAATCGACCGGTTTTCGAAGCTGATGATCAGTCTGCTATGGTTTATTTGTTGGCAACTGGGAAGGAACAATGGGGTGGGAAAGTTTATCTTGAGAATCATTATTATTTGCATGGTTATTGGGGGATTTTGGTTGATAGATATGAAGAAATGATTGAGAATTATCATCCTGGTTTTGGTGATCATAGATGGCCACTTGTTACTCATTTTGTGGGGTGTAAGCCTTGTGGGAAATTTGGTGATTACCCTGTTGAAAGATGTTTGAAACAAATGGATCGCGCTTATAATTTTGGCGATAATCAGATATTGCAGATGTATGGTTTTACTCATAAATCACTTGCTAGTAGAAGGGTTAAGAGAGTTAGGAATGAGAGTAGTAATCCTCTTGATGTTAAGGATGAACTTGGATTGCTCCATCCTGCTTTTAAAGCTATCAAGTTGCCAACTTCTTCTTGATTGTTTTGTTTTGTTCTGTTTTGTTTTTTCAACAGGTTATGATTAGCTACCACAAGATTGAGCTATTGTTTCCATTTCACATGATTGCATCCCCACTATAATACTATGCTCTCATTGCAATCATGTATAATACATGGTCAACTCTGTAATTGTTGTTACTCATCTCTTTATTTAATTATCAAATTTGTTATCTTTTATTTATTTTTGCTTTACCTAATTGCTGTATTAGAATTGGGTTATATATTGAATTTTGAAGAGGAACAAATACTCCTTGTCTCATAATATGTTCCTATTTTGATTCCTTGATTCAGTTTAGGGTAATGCTGTTATTGGTTATAGAATCATGGTGTTATTACAAATTTACAATAGTAGTCACAACTATACTAAGTGATAAATTTAATCTGCTGAATCATAAGGATAGATTGGTGGATTTAGATAAATCTTGTGAAGGAGGCATTGAATCTGAATCTGTTTCTCACTTTTTTCTTAATCAATGTTTGAAATTAGGAAGATATCTACTATTGCTTTTGGTGGCAAATGACAATCTAATGAATGCAATGCAGCACTAAATTACAATAGCTGATCAGTGCTCCAAAATTCCAATAGCTAAAATATTGAGGGGGAAATCAGAAAGTTGCATCTGATTGAACATTTGATTATTTAGACAATATTTATCTAAAATGATTTATTTTTTTTAAGTATTTTCGTGGTTAGAAATTACCTTTTGACATGGATAAGTGGAGAATTTTGAGTTCATACTTGTGTATATATAATATAATAATGTTCCTATCAATTGAACTCACATCACGAGAACAAAATGAAATTAATTTTAGCTAACAAATAAGTGTTAGTTTATTTAAAATGCATCATTTTTTAATTTATTGTTATAAAATAGTTTTTTTTTATAATATTATTATAAAATAATTTCAATTTGGATAATTATTTCTCTAATTATTATGTATTGTACATTAATTTTTTTTACTCAAATTAATAATTTTGTTGTTTTTTGTTTGACAGGAGCAAATTAATAATTTAGTTTGTGACTACATAGTTTGTCCTTTGTGTTGTGATTACAGAAGTGTTTGAAAATGTATTTCATGAATTTGTTACGGCTTGGTCTCCATTTGTCTTTGTGCCATATGAGAGGGAGAGAAGCTTCATGTGATGCTGGAAAGTGGAAATATATCATACTATAATGTTACCCAACATATTGAAACTTTGGAGAGTCATAAATTGAATTCATGGCCATTTGCTTACGACTTAAATTAATATTAATTTATTGTTGATATAGCAACATATTTTCTAACACATTATTTTCAACAAATTCTAAAATTAATTATTATTTTTGGTCTCTTTTATAATAAACAATTGACTTTTTTATGTTTACCGAATGATAATTAATGTATTTGATCTGTATTATAGACAATATACATCAGTTATTTAATGAATTTAAAAATTTAATTGTAACTTATAAAGAGAACCGGATAGAGTATATTTCAAACGCGACTCACTACATTGCGTAGATCACACACAATTTTTTTTTTAAAAAGGTTTAAATTCTTTTAAATGTCAACCAATTAAAGAAATATTAAAAAGAAGTTTGTCATAGAATGTGTTGGTAGCATAACTCTTCTAAGTATACGATACTTTTGAGTTATCATGTTACATGTATGAAGTCTCCACCGTTGTTGAGATATAACTATTCTCCTTTTTTATCGAACTTTTTCTATACATAAGAGTTAGTAATCGAACTCTTAATTATTTATTTAAGCGATCCACGTTTGTTATCACTTCATTCACCGTTGGCACTAAAACAAAAACTATCACCACCTAACAAAAGAAATATATTACTACCAGTAAAATACAAAGATATTAATCTACAAATTTTAGCCCAACTAACAAAATTGTCAAAATTATTAAGTTGCATGTTGTGGTCAGAGTTCAAACATCAATTACTCAATTGTATATATGAGTTTACAATAACTATTGTCCCTTCGTTTATTTAAAAAACAAAGAGGCCAACCAAGTGGATGGTGCACCAAATCACATGGCCTTTGTCTCCCTTAAGAACATATAAACACAAAACAGTGTAAGAGTAGCTATAATGTAAACTTTACTCAACTGTATTTTGGTGGGTCTCATTAGAGCCGCATCATTTTAAAACAACTTATTCATGTTATATTTCAATGGTGAATTAAAGTGATTTTAACAAATTTTTTTTATAAATTGACATTTATTTTGGATCATACTCCGTACCTTAACTTGGACTTTAGGGTTTCGAAAGGCATCTCACCCGTGTTAAATGGATTTGAGTTGTGTTGTTTGAACATCAAATATTAACAACATATGTGTCACAACAATATATGTTTGTCTCTGCTATATTTTTTATCTTCCGCACTTTACACATATTTCAACAATACACAAAAATTACACTTGACAACAAACATAATTTTTTAATGAATTTATGCTATCCGCCATGATCAAACTGCTGATTAGATTTCATGCCGCTAAATTCTAGACTTGTTACTCATGGAAAAAAAAAAAGATTTCCTGCAGATTAGATTTCAAGACAACAGTAATGGTTGAATCAAAATAATTTAGTCCAAATTTTAACACATGTTTTGATTTTCTGCACTTTAAAATAAATAAAGAAAATCAATTTTAAAATATGAATCGTCTAATTTCAATACAATGATCGGAATAATTTTGACAGCATGAATGCGTAAAAATTTGACCCTGCCACTTTGGACAAATCACTAAAAAACAAAGATTTTCTTTCTTGCAAGAGTTACACTTCGTGTATGTTTGGAAAAGTTAAAATTCACGGTAGAAACCCACGGTGGGAGAGAAGCTACAACTAGTAGAGTTGAGAAAAAGCACGTCTACCTCCACTCCACCGTGGAAACAAACATGCTATTCTTCTGTTTGTGTAACAAATGGTGTTATTATTTTTGGATTTAACCCCATTTTTAGAACTGTAACAGTCTCATCCACTACTACTAATTGAAGAGTGTCCTATAAATAAATTCATGAACCAATGTGTGTCAAAAAAAATCTAACGCAATGCCCAATTTAGTTGTTGTTGGTAAAGTTGTAGTAAACGCTTATTGCTTTCACCCACCAAATCCATCAACTCAACTGAACCAAATCTAAGCACTACTACTACAGGTACTAGAATAGAATAAAAAAAAAAAAAGTACTAGTAGAATAAATAAATTAAATTAAAATAAAATAAAAAAACCCAAAAGCTTAACACAACAGTGAAGTGAGTGAAGTGAAACTTAACTATCTCCCGCTTTCAAAGGGTTCTCTTTTTCACTCACTCTCTTCTCTCTCTTTGACGGCTCTCAATGTTTCCAAACCCTAGTTCCATTTAAATAAACTATATACTCTCTCACTTTCTTATACTTTTTTTAATTTCTCTATGGAATGAATTGTATTTTTTGAAAACCACAATAATTATAATTATTAATTAAGAAACAAAAAACAACAAGAGCTTGGTTCTGTAGTGAGCAGTGAGGGAAAAATGGCGGATTCATTAGGGCAAAATTGGAAGAATCGAGACTTTACTCTTGCTTCGGTTTCCGACCTCTCTTCCGATGCTTCATCGCCGGGAATTGCTCGCTTCACCTCCGATGCTCTTCAAATTCATCCCGAATCTCCACAGATTCCTCTCAATTTCGATCTCCGAACTGCTCAGGTTCCTTTTTCACTTTTTCCTTTGTTTCTTAGCTTTTACTATACAAATTCAGTCAATAGTTTTAACCTCTAATTATGACAGCGTGGATGTGGTTAACTTTAATTTAATTAATTAATGAATTAATTAATTTTTTCTTCAAATTATAATGCTGAATTTTATATTTCTCTGTTTACTGAAGAGATGATTATTATTTGCATAAGAGTATCTTAAAGATTGTTTATTTGTGGTTTAATTTCACAGATATTGAAATTGAGTCCTGTTCAATCGCTTTGTGTTACGGAAGGTTCTGATGACGGTAAATCGGTAAGGAGCAGAGTTTTTATAATTCTCTAGCTATTTAAAGTTGAAGATTTATTGATAAAGATCTAAGTTAATCTTAATGCATTTTACATTTTGTAAACTATTTATGCCGATATTTATGCTCCTATGATTGTGAGATTTTCATTGTACTTTCTGTATTAGTTTTTGAGTAATTCATGTCTGTTGCCAAAAATACTTGAGCATTTTAACAGAACTATTTTTAAACCAGGGATCTTATTCTACGGGAGTCAGTATCCAGTTTAAAAACGAGGAGGATTGTGCGGCCTTTCATTCTGCAATCCAACAATGGATAAAGGAAAACAATGTTCAAGGTGCTGCTTTGTATAAATGTGTAGACTTTATTGTAGAATGGCTTTTGATGTGCAGCGTTTTTCTTTTGTATATTCTCATTGCTTAAAAACCTTTATCCTTTGACATGTCTGTTGGTTCAACAAATTTTCTTCTTTGGTGCACTGATTAAAAATTGGATGTATGATCTAAGCCAAGGGCAAGCTGGCAAATTTGTCGGCCTATTGTAAATTAGGCTTAAGTACTAGTGAATTCTTATTTTCTGTCAAGCTTCTATGCTTGAAAAAAGAGCTTGTGATATTTTGTCTTTCAGAGAATTTTTTACTTCTAATTGCAGCATTTTTCTCACTTACTTTAGACCTCATTGTGAGTACTTTTCTGGGTAGCGCTGATTTTGTGTCTTATATCCTTCTTGAGTTTTCCTACATGTGACTGGCACTTGAATTGTTGTCTTGACAGCAGTTTCCTGCTAAATTTTTCTCTTGGTTGTAATTTTCAGTTTTAACATGGATCATGAGCATAGCACTTGTGTTATTTTTATTTTATACGTTTCAGTATTCTTATAGTTTAGTTATATATTGAATTGAATTTTTTAATCCAGCAGGAAACTTGCCAAATGGAACTTTAACAACATCTAAAAGCAAATTTGATGAAAAGATAGAACCATCTTCTGCAAAAATGTATTTTCACTATTATGGACAACTTCTTCATCAGCAAAACATGTTGCAGGACTATGTGCGGACAGGTTATACCTTGTTGTACTCTAGCTAGTGGTCCTCATGTATTTTTGAATTGTGCATATTTATTTTACTCTTACCTGATGAATTCATTCATGATATTGTTTTAGGAACTTATTATGCTGCGGTTATTGAGAACCGTGCCGATTTTACCGGTCGTGTAGTAGTTGATGTGGGTGCTGGTAGCGGTATTTTGTCATTGTTTGCTGCTCAGGTAACTGCCCAACACCTTAATTGGGTGTAAACTTAGTTGTAGCATATGATATTGTCATTGCTTCTAACTAAATGAAAAATCTCGGTGTCTCAGGCCGGTGCTAAACATGTTTATGCTGTTGAAGCCTCTGAAATGGCAGAATATGCACGTAAACTCATAGCTGGGAACCCAAAATTGGCTCAACGAATTACAGTGAGATCTGTTTCCTAGTTTTATTGCTATAATAATTTTTCAGTAACTATCTTATTATTCCGGGAACTATTCTACATATTAATTATTTTATTATTTTATTTAGGTGATTAAAGGGAGAGTTGAGGATGTTGAGTTGCCTGAGAAAGCAGACATTCTGATCTCGGAGCCCATGGGTAAGCTCATATTTTGCTTCCTTTGATAAATCTTGATAAAGGTTCTGATATTCCATTTATAATATATAATTTATATACATATCCATATGGTCTTGTCAAATAGTTTTTTTTTTTTTTTTGCTGCTTTGTAGTATAGAACTGCAGGTTAAGTTGCTGCATTCAATTGCATTCAATTTTGAAATGATAGTGTTTTATAAGCTGGAAAAATCCCTTTGTTGTTATGCAGGCACTTTGTTAGTTAATGAGAGAATGCTGGAGTCTTATGTCATTGCCAGAGATAGGTTTCTCACTCCTACTGGGAAAATGTTTCCTGGGGTGGGAAGGTAAATTTAGCTCCCTTTCTCTGTTTCTTAGAGATTTTTGCATGTGTGTGTAGCAATACTAACATGATTGTGATATGAGAAGTGCTAATATCACACTCTCAAACACACTCCTTTAACACACTCTAATAATATGATGACACCTCACCCCACTTTCTATTTTTATTTTTTTTAAATAAATTTGAATTTAATTGTTCCTCTTCTCCAACAAAAACATGGGGTGATGTGTCATTATATTATTGGAGTGTGTTAAAAGAGTGTGTTTGAGAGTGTGATATTAGCATTTCTCTTGTGACAAATATAATTCTACCAAGGGAGGTTATTGCTGCCAGATAACCATGTGCCTTTTCAAATAGACATACTTCCATTTAAATTTGATTTTTTCCTCAAATGGCTTTGACAATTCAACAATTTTTATGAATTTTAACATCTTTTGCAATTTCAGTGGTCGCTCACAATAATATCCAAAATCGTTATGTTTTGATTTATGTCTTATGCCCACATTTTGTTTCATTTCTTTAGCCAAGTGTGATTTTTCAAGGACTAGATCCTTAGTTGTTCTAAATGATATATTGTTGCATGTTGGTATAGGTTTTGGTTTGGATAACCTTAAAAAAGGCATATCTACGATATAACCTTTAATTTATTTATTTTCATTAAAAATATATTATTGCTGCTCCTCAGAAATCACTAAAATTGCATTTTTCAATTGTTTGGTAGTCTCTATTTTTTTCTTTTGAAAAACATTTAACCCTCGTCAAGTTTTTAAACTGTTTTTTAATTTATAAGTGTTTTTTTGCTTTAAAAAAAGTAGAAACACCCAGGCCTTCGAAATTATGCTGTTTTCCTCCGCAATGTTTGTAATCATCTAATTATTAATTGTCTTCTCCTAACCTTGAGTTTATTACTGGTGTAGGATTCACATGGCACCTTTCACAGATGAATATTTATTTATTGAAATTGCTAATAAGGTGCGTAATGTGTTTGTGTATATATGTGTGTGTGTTTATTATTTAATGATGAATATTTGTTTGTTGAAAATGCTAATGTAGTGCATAATTGTATGCCTATGTATACAGAGACACCACACTTGTATTTCTATCATTATCTAGTACTTCTTATATTTATTGAAGATATTTCAGGATAACAATGTTGCCAACCTAAAGGGTCTTTTACTGAGATTTGATTCAATTGTATATTCAATTGGATTTCAATGATATTAGAATACTAAACTATAATTTCTTCCCCTGAATGGGTGGCAACAGAAGTACCAAAACAATTTTGCTTTGTTAAATGTTGATTTCATAGTTCATGTTTTAGAATTGCACCATGGATATCACTCCTTTACATATCTATTAATCTTGCTGCTTTTCTCACTATTTTAAACCAATTGCTATTGTTCAGGCCCTATTCTGGCAGCAACAAAATTATTATGGTGTGGATTTGACACCCTTACACGGGACTGCATTTCAAGGATATTTTTCTCAGGTATTAAACTAGCTTGTTTTTATGTGATATATTTTTATATTCTATCATACATGTATCAAATTTAAATGTATCGTCCATTTTTATTTTCCAAAAATGCTTGTGGCTATTGTAAGACAATAGGATTTCAACTAACATTAGGTTGCTAATGCACTCTTAACATTTTGTAACTAACATTTTTTTCTCCATAAAGCCTGTGGTAGATGCTTTTGACCCAAGATTGTTGATAGCTCCCCCAATGTTCCATGTATTAGACTTCGGCAAAATGAAGGTAAGAATCAACTTTTCTTTTTCCCAAGATGGTTTTATTAATTTATTTTCTGGAGGTTATTTTGGCAGTTCACACCAATAAATTTCACCTTTTTATCAAACAAGGCGATTTGTTTTTATTGGATTCATTTTTCCATTTATTAGATTTATTTTAATAAACTAACTTATTATAACTTTTCAAGTTGATGATCATTGTATTTTTTCCCTTGCTATGTATCATTTTTTTTGTTGTATAAATGATGTACTTTTTTGTTTTTGACTTGACTGTATTTATTCATTATGTTCCATTATACCCTTTCAATGCTAGAAATGAAGTTGCCAATGAATTTTGATCAGATCACTCTTTGTTCTGTAGGAAGAAGAATTATATGAAATTGACATTCCTCTGAAATTCACTGCCTCTGTGGGCACCAGAGTACATGGGTTGGCATGTTGGTTTGATGTACTGTTCAATGGAAGGTAAACATTAATCTTTATTAGTAATTAGTAATAATAATAAAGTCTAACCAGATTTTATTCATCTTGGTTGAATTGTTGCTCCTATCTGTTGATTTGAATCAATAATTACCAATTTACAGTACTGTGCAAAGGTGGCTTACCACTGCTCCTGGTTCACCCACAACCCATTGGTACCAGCTACGCTGTGTTCTCTCTCAGCCAATTTATGTCATGGCAGGGCAAGAAATTACCGGCAGGCTTCATTTGATTGCACACAATGCACAGAGTTATACAATATATTTAACATTGTCTGGTTGGTATTTATATCTTTTCCTTTTCTTTTATTGCTATACTAGCTTGAGTTGAATCAGGATGTTAACGAGAAAAATGTAAATTTGCATTAGCTAAAATGTGGGGTCCTGGTGCTGAACAAGGAGGGATTCTTCAAACATCATCTTGTAAGCTTGATCTCAAAGAACCCTACTATAGAATGTCCCAACCACAAGCTTATCCGTTAGCCCAAGATCAGCAACCTCAACCACTTGTACAAACACAGGTATTGAATTTATTGTCCTGTCTTTCCTTTTCCATGCTTGCGGGGTGAAATGAAATTCAAAAGCCGAACTTGAAACTTAGCGTAAGTTTGGAAGTCAAAATTTAGGAGGGAAAGAGGGGGAAATAAATTGGTTTTTTGATAGCACATCACGGTGGATGGTGTAACGGTAAATGGTGGAAGCATAGCACGTCAATTAAAAAACTTATTACGCGCGTGCGCACACATTTACACTCCCTTCTACAGTTCTACCGGTTGCTTTTTACATAATTCATACTGTGGTCTTTAAATAATTTATTGATTAACTGAAACTGACTATTTTTGGACGATAGTTTTTTCCATTATTGCACTTTTGATTGTAAAAAAAAAACTAGACAAATTCTCATCTCAAGTCTGTTGGATAAATTGTATTGAGCTTTTAATGGCAATCAATCCACTTCCCCAAGTACAGGGGTTTATTGTTCAGGTTTTTAGTTTTTACTGCATTTATGTTGCCGGTGACACTTTCTTTAACAGGATATACATATCCAATCTCAGGAATTGGAAGAACCAGAAATAATGCAACAGCTTTCGCCTAATTCTTGTGCTCAGATTGATTCGCTGATGCAGAAGATTTAACTCAATAACTCCTAACACGAGCACTTCTGTTTGTATCATGAATATGCCATGCCGCAGCAAGTTGGGGGACCCTGTCTTTATTTGGACACCTCCTAGCCTGTAAATTCATCAACAGTATGTTCTATCCACTGTGATGGTCGGTTATGCTGCAGATCCTGTACTCATTTGCTTAATTTATTTAACCAACAATGTGTCGAATCCTTATGCCTGGAAGATTAGGAGTTTAATGTATTGGTTGATCTGTATGATTAGATGGGGATAATATTATGGTAAACTTGTACTGCTCACTAGCGGAAACGCAAACTTGCATGGTTGCTAATGTATTATTAATTGATTGATTGATCCGAAGGTGGGTTTCAAATTGAAGTTTATTAAGGAGATTTCTGGTTTGAAAATTTTAGTGTCTAGGCAGGGTTGTGCAAAAACACTGGTGCACCTGAACCATTTTTTAAAAACCTAGTGCACATATTCAAAAGCCGAAATTATTTAAAAAAAAAACTGACCTGATCCGTTTACTTAAAACACAAACTGGTGCACCTTAAATTTTTAAAACCTAGTGCACATATTCAAAATCCTAAATTATTAAAAAAATAAAATTGAAGTCGCTTTTTATTGAACATAAAAAGTAAGGTTAAATTTGAGAAGTGTACTTGTTAATTTGTGAGTTTGTTTCAAAAAAAGAGTCAAAAAATACTGTAGATTCATTACAACTTCAGTGGAACGTTCCCTCTCCTTTCAAGAAAAAACGATTTTTAAAACCAAATTGGAGTGAAAACCAAGTTTTAATGAAAAAATATGTTTTGAAGGTTCTGAGCGTTTTTACAAGTGTGAATTAATTTTCTGATATAATGGTCTGGTTTATTAAACCGGAATCAGAAAGTGAATTGGTTGCTGTTCAGTTAATTATGCACAACCATAAAATTTAGCTTGTATTGTAGTTATTCAGGGAGTGCATAGCATACTATCACAAAAATAACGTCAGAACTGTGAGGTGTGGAGAAAGTATATGTATTCCCTAACATAGTACAAAGTATTTTCGGTTCATATAAGTTTACTATGCCAACTCAACGCATTTTGTGCTATTAATCTACATATGTTCCATGCTCCTAAAGACACTACATTTAAGTGATTCATCAAATGTAGTTTTCTACTATATATGCATGGGGTTATTGGAAAAATAATAGTATTTAAAAAGTTTAAAAGAGATAACTCTAACATTGTTAGTGGAGTAGGATATTTCAGGCGCTTTTACAAACAAAGCAGAGGAAAATTTAGTACAATTTCGTTATTTTAAATCAGCATTAAAGGTACCTACAATGTAGCAATGCTTTTGCAGAGTTGACAATCTGGTAATGAAGATCATTGTCCCAGCCATGACAACCGAGAATTGGCATTGCCATAAACCGAGGTTTGAAATAAATAGGAACACCAACACTTCTCCTTTGGAATGTTTTTATGTGCGAAAATCATCTTACCTCCTCTTCTGAACACTTTCTTTTTAGGGGCTTCAACAACCATTTAGGATATTTCTATATTCATTAAAAACAGTTGCCAAATGAATATCCAAGTCAGTTCCAATTGGAAGTGAATTTTAGATGATGAGCAGGAGACTGCAACAAACAAGAACATAGATGGCACAGAGGCTGTGAATGATCCTGTAAGAAAAACTGCTTCCAATGATCAAACATAGTACAAGATACTGAAACAGAAGACACTTGAGATAGGCTCTTCAGAGAGAAACACAAGGCTAATAACTGGCTTCTCCATCTAAGTCCATTGGGAAGCACACTTTCCCCAAATATATTTTTACCATAGAATGGATGGTTCTCGATAAGAGACACTGGACACATGAAATTTGAGCTCAATTGACACTGATCACCAACTGCTTTGATGATTGATTGTTGAACAAGATAGGATTTTTGAGCAACAAGTACTTCATAGCTCAGAGGGGATCCTGATGGACCATCCAAAGAAGTAGAAGCAGCATGAGTGAGAGTAAGAATTGTATGTTGCCATATTGATGGACCGAGAGCGCTTGTGATTGACCGTAATATTGGTAAATCATTAAGATGTGTGCTCTGGATATCTACTCTATCAACATAGAGAATGACATCCAGAGGAAACTTTTTCATATACCTCTTTACCGATGACAGTATCTTTCTGTTGAAAGCTTGCTCCTTCATAGGGGACCTGAGACCAGGTGTGTCGAGGATTCTGATCTTGACTCCATCTATAGTTCCAGAGACTTCTTTTACAGATGTTGTGGAAGGTTCAAATGCATCTGTCATGACCATTGTATCACCAAAAATAGAATTAATGGTTGCACTCTTTCCCACCCCACTTTTGCCAAGAACCAGAATGTTCAAAGAAAAGTCTAAATCATCTTCAGAATCTTCTTCAAGCTTCTTTGCTAATATTTTTGCTGAACTAATGACAAATTCTTGATTTGAGCGCCGTCCAATATCTGCAACCAACCTGCATAAAACTTTTGAGACCAAGGAGTCTTCAAGAGAAAAATTTACTCGCTGGATAAGCCTCAAGAATTTCACACATATGGTCTGTATATTGTGTATCTTCTCCGTCTCTGTTTCACTTATGTTGTGTTGGAACCCAGCTTGAGCGTCACCACCTGATAAGGAACTGAAACTAGCTGGACCTTTGAGGAAAAGAACATTGGATTGATCAGCAAAAGTAACTGTAACTGAGTTGCAATCTGGTTCACCATCACTGTCAAAATAAATTAATTGACTTCTCCCATCATTCTTTGGTAAGTTCCTTCTTCCACATGGACTAATGAATGTCCGTTCTTCATTAGAGTTCTTTCCAGAACCTTTTGAACCCAAAAGAATCGAGAGTGCTGAAATTTGTTCCCTAAACCGCTCAAGGCGAACTGACATCAATTTTTCCACATCTTCATCCAAAGCAAAACCATCTCCTTTTGACTCTTGTCTCACTATGTTTAGCCGCACAGTAGCTTCTCTGTTTACAGCGTCTCCCAAGTTAAATATTTCTGCATTTTCATGTGAATGGTAATCACAAGACAGCTCATCTTCTTGAACAACACCTAAAACAGTTTCAGACAAACTATTTTCCAAATACGTACATTCTTGAAAGAGTGCCGGATCAGAAAGTTCAGAATACTCAACACCCTGAATTTCATTACCTTCGCAAGCATCACCATTGGATTCAAAACAAACAGATGGATCATGCAATACATCTTTTGAGTCGACTACAGATTTAGTTATGCTTACCATATTCTCACTCTCACTTTCTTGATGAGAAGCAACAACACCTTGACTTCCATTAGCCACAGTGCATTGAGTTTTTGTAGTACCACATTCAATATTTTCTTGGCAATGCTCTAAACTACATTCAATATTTTCAGCAAAATCATCGGATAGCAATTCACCTGTTTCGGGATTCTCTTCTACTAAATAATCAACACTTGTATTCTGTTCCAGCATCATACTGTTGACAAAATCCTCAGCATTGGATTCTAATATGCCACTGCCAACATTGGGAGTTTCGTCCACCATATCGGTGATCACAGTATCGTCCATCTCCAACTTACTTTCGATTACAACATCAGTCTCAATTAAATCAATCAGAACCCTAATTTCATCATTTCTATCTAAACCACATAGTTTCATATCATCATTTTCAAATTCATTTATTGCAACTCTTACCTTCCTAAATTGCTCATTCTCCAAACTGTCTCGCGAACACTGCGGCATAACTTCCAAATCAGTTGGAGTAGCAGTACAAAGTCTGTCCACAACCATTTCCGGATCAAATCCATCACCATTCAGAATGTCATTTTCAGCTTCAATGGAAACATCGAAACCTCTATCTTCAGAACATGTTTTCTCCGTCACTCTCTCAGCACTCAACATTTCACCATCGTCATCATCATCTTCTTCTTCTTCTTCATCATCTTCGTCTTCCTCATCGTCGTCGTAATTAGACAAATGAGCGAATGGAGTAACACGCAAAGGTACTTGCACGAGAGGAGAAAGTTCATCGTCAAGTTCAAAACACTGTTCATCCTCTTCTTCATCTTGAGAGGTATAATGTGGTTCTGGTTCTAGGTCAGAATGCGAGGCGGTTTCGGAAAGAGTGGCGTCAGTTGAAAGATCAAAATCAGAATCAGAATCATCAATGGTAAGAGGAGCTCTGATAGGAACGGAACCTGAGAGATTCATCTGTTGAGGGAACTCGCCCGTGGTAGCAATTACAGGGACAGAGACGAAGGTCTTTGAATTTGAAGCCATGAATGAAGGTTTGTGTGTTAGAGATAGAGTTTAGTGTAGCCTAGCCAGTAGCCACTCTCAACAAAAGTGGCTAACCGTCGAGCCGAAGAGACTTTAATTCAAATTTGAATTTGGGCCCTTTCATCTCTATGAAGCGCTTTTTGGAAATTTATTTACTTTTCACCCCTTCAGTTAATCCATGCACCTCGATTAATTTTTTTTAATCCTTGCACCCCAATAAATTTAATACTACATTCATTTTTTATTACTAGTGCACCCCAATTAAAAATATTAGTGATCAAAGTTGTGTATTGATATATGTGCATTAATCTAAAATGACACTTAAATAAGAATAAAAGGGGTACTATAAACCATCCGAAAAAGTTTCGATTATTAAAATTAGTAATGTTATTTAAATTTCTAAAATTTGACACCTGATATCGTATAAAATATACATTTATAATTATTAATATGATTTGGAGAGAGAGAGAGAGTGATCCAATTTTAAAAAAATGAAATCATATACACACATACCGTGTCCGACACAAATAATGGAGTTAAAATAATATTTGTCATTGAAAAAATCATAAAAATATTTGTGCATTTATAGTGGTCCATTGATATTTTCTTGATAATTAAGGTGAATATTATAATAAGGTGGAAAATATAAAATAAAATATTTATAAATTTGTTATAAAATATGTTGAGATATAGGTGAAGTTATTATGGGTTTATGTACAAAACTTATTGACACAGTAAACTTTGTTTTTTATAATCCATATACTTATTTTATTAAAACTATTGTTACATGTTTCTATAATAAATTATAATTAATATATTATACTTATATTTTCATTTTTGTTTATAGAAGATATGAAAAAAAAGTAACTTATTGAGAATTGACAAACATTTTTCCAATTTATTTTATTTATCAATGATAAATATTTGTCTCGTGTCATTATAGACTAGATATATCATTTTTTTAATGAATCTAAAAAATCAATTTTTTGTTTATATTAAAAAAATAAATCAGCCAAAATAAGCTTTTTTCTTCTCTTTCCCTAAAATTTTACATTTTCTGTATACACAATTGAAATTAAAACATCCTCTTCATGTTGGTTATTGGATTTCCACAAAATATAAGAAAAAAAATATCATTTTCATTCTATTGTTGTTTTTAAACGAAGCACAAGTGGGGAAATTGGTTCTTAGCAGAGGAGGATTGGGTTAAGGGATTTTAAGGATCTGTTGTTAATAATTAAGTAGAAACTTATAGCATGTTTGTTTCTATGATGGATGGAAGTACAAAAGTACGTCCACAAAACTCTCCAATTTTTAGCTTATGAAATTCACGTTGAAATTGACTTGAAACGTGAGATTCAAAATGTGAATATGGAACGAAGCATACTATTATTCTATGAAAGTGATGGGTTTTTAACACATGGAGGAATGAAAGAAATTGTAATAAGTTGCGAATAATCATTTCGAAAGATATCTCTATAAAATAGGTTCGGAAATCATGTTCCGAAATAAATATTGCTTCGTAAAATATATTTGAAACCTAGCTTCTATGACAAAAACTAAAATTTGGGGGGTTAGGAAAAATATGGGAGGCCAAAAAAGAAATTGTCTTAAAAAAAGTGCTTGTAAAATTTTGTTGGGCCACAATAAAACTGATTCGGCCCACCAAGAATTAAGTAGAACGGAACATGTTTCTTCTCGTCTTCTCAAACTTCCCAATGTTTGCACTTGGCACTGCAAATCTGCAATAGCCATGGAAATGGAAACTAACCTAAACGTACCATAACCGACCTGAATCAATTTCGCCATCAATGACAACTGTACATTGCTCTTTATTCTCCTTTCACGCGTCTTCTTCCATTACTAGACGAAAACCTCTGATTATAGTCTCTTCAAAAACTGCTCGTAGGAAAAACTATCTGCGACCAAAAATTCTCAAAACCCTAACCAAATCATCTCCAATCATCCCTCCTACTCTTCCACAATCACAACCTATTCTCACCCCTCACCAAGAACATGAATTCTCTGTTGATGTTCCTGCCGACGATACGCAGTTCGAAGATATCATCGGTGCTGTTGGAGAAACTGGTGAATTGGAAGAATTGCAAGTTTCTGTGGATACACCGAAAGGCAATGGTGTTTTTGGCAATGTTTCTGCCAACGATATATTCAAATACGGTGGTATGTATATAATTGGGGCTTTTGTGTATCAAACTGTTTGTTACTTTTGGAAATTGAGAAATCAACATTCCAATGGGAATTTGGATGTAATTGAAAAGGAAAATAGGAACATTTTGTTTCATGAGATTTGGAAAACTGGGGAGGATCAACTTGTGGAAAAGAAAATTGAGGAAATTAAGTTAATGGCGAGAGAAGCTCGGAGAATTGAGTTAGAAAAGAAAGGGAAAGAGAAAGAAAATGAGGATCTTGAAATTGATGATGATGATGATGAAGGTTTGGTTTCTAGTGCTAAACTTGGTATTGAGAAAGAGATTGTTGAACGATTATTGAAGCTGAAGAATAGGATAAATAGCAAAAAGGATGGTGTATCAGCGATGCGATTAAATGGTCGTGGAAATTCTGGTGGTGGTGGTATGAATGTGAATCAGGGGAAAGAAGGATTAGCCTCTAAGAAAAAGTCTAAATTTAAAAGTCCTTCGAGTAAGACTACGAAAACTCCCAAGGGATTTTCAGGGACCCAAGGTCGCAGGGTATCTGGTGTAGAACCTCAAGATCATGAGCTAGTGAATCAACAAGATGTGACACACAAAAATGCTTCTAGTGCTCCATTGGAAAAAAGAGGAAAATCTGTTGATGACGAGTTTGGAGAAATTCAAAATGATGGAAAGAGTTTGGATGAAAAGATGGAAACACCAAATATGAAAACAGATGATGGATTTAAGACCAAGAGCATAAATAATGGTAATGTGTTCAATGCATAACTTCTAAATGGTTTTCTATTGTTATTTATATAATTAGTTAAACATTTTGAATTGCCATTTTGTTTTCCTGTTATGCTGTTTATTTTTGCACCATTGTTCAAATTTCATTATATATCAAAGATTCAGAGTTAGGGTAGTAAAACTTTATTTGCATTTGGAGTTTCAACTTTCAATTGAAATAAAAAAAGCAATGAAATTACAGATGTTTTTAGTGGATTTTGTATAAGAAGTAACCAGTGAATATAGGATTGCTCGGGAGAAATTTAGCACAATTTGAGTTATTTTTTTACATGTTTAGGTGGTTTTCCGGAGACTAGTGTTGGCATGTCTTCACCTGAAGTAAAAGAATTGAGGACACAAAACTCCAAGGGTTTTGAAAAGGATAATGTGGACAGTATAAATGGCAGTTCTGGTCGTGGATTTGCTAAAAAAAATTCAGCACTTAATCAAGCAAACACTAGGACTGATATGTGGTGGCTGAACCTACATTATGTTCTTGTACGTGCAAGATAATTCATTTCGTTTACTTATTTTTCAGTAGCATAACCATAAAGTGACTTACCACACTATTGTTCATCCTTTCTTAAATCTGTGTTGTGTTACCCTGTGAAATTTCTAGTTGTATCAACTATAAAGTTCAATTCTTATAAATGCCAAAAGCCAAATATCCTAGGTTTGTAGGACCGTTTCTTGAAATATACTTGAGAATTCTTTTGGTTGCATTGGATTCATGAGAAATAGACATGTATTTGGTGAATTAATCATATTAGTTACTATTGTGCTCTATGTGTATCCATTTGCATCTGACAAGGAAGTCATATCTCTTTGTGAAGGTTATTGTCATGCAAAGAGGCTCCAATGAAGAAGGTCCTAAAGGTCTCTATAGCTTAAACTTCACCTCTAAGCAACAGGAGCATAGTGATGATTCCTATACTGTTGCTTTTGAGGATCAAGCTGATGCCAACAACTTCTGTTTTCTACTCGAATCCTTCTTTGAAGAATTGGGCGACGACGATTTTAGTGCCAATGCAGTTCCCATGTCAATACAAGTAAGAATGTCAGCTTGCACAGCAAATTAAAATGTCTCATTGTTCTTGTTGAACCATGCACACGTTAATTGAAATTGATAATTTTGCATAGATTTATATAGTTAGCTGTTGTGTGTGTATAATTGTGTTTGTTATATGCCATGTCTAAAGGGGTACACATATTGTTTTGTAGGAATTGAATGAAGAAATTTCACATGGCGAGAAAGTAGTTGTTGTAAAAAAGAGGCAGCTTCAACTCTATGCCGGGCAACTACTTACTGATGTTGAAATGGCATTGTGCTCTATAATAGAACAAGATCAAAATGTGCCATAATTTGTGACATCGTGATGAATGATACTTGATCAAGTCACACAAAGAATGTCCATAGTGAAGAAACAGCCGTTCCAACCACAATCGGTGGACAGTGAAAATAAAATACAGTGCATCACTTCCATCAAAATCAAAAGTTGGAGTTGATGGAGCCGCACTGCGGAGCAGAGATGAAGAGTGCTTGTCACCACTACTGACTGAAACTTGGTGGCAGGTTTCTCTATAAATTTTTCCTTTTTTTAGAAGCTTATATGTTCATTTAATTTGCAACATATCCCACCAAGGGACATCTTCGAGCAGGAGTCATTAGTTACACGATCTTATAAAAGTTCTATCGATTATTTGGAGTACGTAATATGTGGGGGAAATTTGCACTTTATGTGCAATGTAAAATTTTGGAAGTTTGTTCAAATTGCAATAAAACGATTTTTTTTAGTTTCTTAACCAACACATGCAAAATGAAATGTGTGTAGTTCATGGTAACTTCATAAAAATTATGGCAACTATTACTATATATATATATATATATATATATAAAAATAGAATATACTGTAGCAAACTGGACCAGAGTTTTATTCTGATGGTTTCTGTTTTACCTTTGAGCTTCAATCTAGTATAATGTAGAATTCTGGTTTCACCATACACTTTTTTGAAGTGCAATAGGAAGATCAAGCTCAATACACAAAGCTAGAAGGGTTGGAGTAATTGAATTTGGAGGAGAATCTTTCTGTCACTAGACATTGGTGGTAAAGGGGGGTATGTGATATTGTGATCGACGTTCATAACTTGCAGAGGCGATGGTTCTTTAAACTGTGGATACCATTTTTTTCATGGAAAAAAGTGTCTAAGTGGTTTTAACAATATGTCTATTTCTATATTTGATATTTCTCTTTTTGATCAATGATATATTGTTTTATGAAGATTAATATTATAAGTCATAAATTTTTGAAATCCAATCGAAAAATACTCGAGAGAAGTGTTGGAAATATTCTATTATCAATACTCTGAGCACTTACGCTCTAATGAGTTGAAATCAATGTAAAATCACTTTGTAGATAGTGTGAACAACAACATTATACTCTCTTCCTCTAACTTTGGTCCATTTAACATTTTATTTTTGCTCGAAAACTTTATTTTTTTTTCAAGAAATCATAATACAATGGTGTTTTTTCTTTTATACCCTTACAAAAAGTCAAATGCATACATACATAAAAAATCAAATATTTCTTAGTATGTGTACCCAAACCTAAAAAAATATATATGGTTCTACCAAAAAAAATAAAAATAAAAATATGGCGGGAGTGTTTAATTTTACTTTGTTAAAAAAAAAAAGTTGTAAAAATGAGTTTAATTTTAATGTAGTGACATGTAAATTAGTTTTATAGTAACATCCAATGAACACTCAACAAGTAATTGAACTTAACATATAATTAAAAAAATCATAATAATATTGTTATTCGTTATAATAATACAGTAACATAAAATTACTATATAATCTATGTTTACGTCTTAATTAAATAGACCAACCTATTTTTTCAAAATAAAAACAACCTAAAAGACCTTTTTTTTTTTACAATATATGCTATTAATTAATTTTATGAAAAAAATAAATTAAAACGATGCAAGTTTAGGCAATTAAAATTTCTTTATATTATTCTTGCTAAAAAAACATCTAGATTAAATTAGTATACAGAATTCATAATTATATTTTTACCAAGTTCATAATTTTATGTTAACCCTCTGTTTTATGGAGAAGGAATTTGTAATTCATAGTCCGATCATTTGGCTAATATATTACACAATAAAATGATTAAAATCTCTTTGTTTACTCTCATTCGCTTGAAAATGTATTTGTAGTGCGAACTTTTAGAAGATATTTTCTGATAATATATTTTTCTAGTGTAAGTACTATATGAGTCAAATATATATACAGATATACTAGTACTAGTATATATACTAGTACTAGTATACCAAGAAATTCATAATTTTTCTTCTCAAAAAAGAAATTAATAATTATTATTTACCTTCTTTTTTTACCAAGAGAAACCCATACTATATTATTGGGTTTAAGCGATACCCTACCCGCAGACAAGGTTAGATTAAAACGCAGCGTTTCTTGTAACTTTCCCGTGCACAGACAGACAACGGCAAGTGAACGAATTATACAAAACTTTACCGAAGAAATGGTGCGACTGCGTTATCATCATCAATCATTATATAATTGAAAAAATTGAATGAAAAATGATTTGATTGATAGATAGAAATTAGAATAACAAACAATTACTACAAAACAAACAGTATCCGTTTGATCTTCTTCTACGCTACGCAACAGTGCATTCTCTCATTCATGGAGAACCCTCAATATCCAAACAACAACAACAATCCTCCTCCTTCACCCTATCAACACCAACGCACCGCTTCAATTCCCAAACCACAATCTCACCATTCCGATAATAATGATCCAACCACCGCTGAGTTACGTGCTCTCGATTGTAACCTCGCTTCTCTCTGTGAACATGTTCAAATTGAAGGTTTCAGTTCTGGCTCTTTTTCCGATATCGTTGTTAATGCAATGGGTTCCACTTATCATCTTCATCGTCTCATCCTCTCCCGCAGTTCATATTTCAGGTCATTACAATTACAGTTACAATTATTCTTCTTTCATTTATAATTCCTTAAAAATTGGTTCAAATTCGGTTCAATTCATCAACTACTTTACCACTCTTGCATTTCCCTCAATAATTTAATCGGTATCTTTATCTTCGTCATGATCAGTGTAATTTTGGTGAAGCGCTTAAGTTTGAGGTGAATTGAAACTAGGGTAAAAGATCATGGCTGATAGGTTTTTGTCGTAGTTGTAGTAGTAACATTTTAGCTCTAAGAGCATGAAGACTATAGTATTTGATTGCTACTGCTGATATTATTCTCTGTTCCACAATAACCGTCGCATTTATTTATTTATTTATTTCACACAGATTAAGAAAGTACTATAAATGAAAGAAATGTGATAGTAATTTCATTTTCACCAAAATTATACCAGTTATTCTTTTTTTTTTTTGGTTTTCACCACAGTTGAATCTGGTTCGTGGGTCAGTTCTGTCATCAAGTGGTTCCAGCCCCCTCCCGATCGCAGTTGCGGGGATCGAACAATTATACTAGTTATTTAGTATTGGTGTATTCGCTATTATCGTAAATACAAAGTTGAGGAGTGATTTACATAGTATTAGAGGGTACAATTGGAAAATGAATAATATTATATTGAAAATCGAAAATGAGATACATTTTGGCGCAATTGTTTTTTTTTTTACATATGCGACACTTATGGTGAGATCGATGGAGTGCATCTTTTGTACTTCAATATGAAGCAGGGATTTTCTAAACCGTCTTGAAGTGAGTTAAAATTAAAATACATGTTTGCTATGGGTCGCTTAATTTGCTGCCGCCTATCTCTTTTCTTCTGTTTCACATGGCGTATTTTTTTTCCAGAAGTATTTATTTCATTGTTTCTCTGTTAAAATTTTGACACATGTGAAATATTGTAGTACCTTATATGTGAATTTTAAACAAGTGCTTTTCTTATCTTGTTTATGAATGCATGTTGTTGATCTATCTTTTTACCATGCGTCTTTATGTTATAGGCCTGTACCGTAGTCATCATTGTATGAATTAGAATGAACTCACGCGCTATATAATAAGTTAATGATCTATCGGGAAATATTTATTAGTTGGTCTAAAAAATTACTTTATCTGATTCATGTGATCCAGGAACATGCTTCATGGTCCATGGAAAGAAGCCAGTGCTGCTATTGTGACCCTGCAAATTGATGATAACAATGTTAATGACGAAGCTATTGCAATCGCTTTGGCATATCTATATGGAAACCACCCGAAACTTAATGATAATAATGCATTTCGTGTTCTTGCTGCCGCTTCCTTTCTCGACCTTCAGGTATGTTGTTGTTTACATTGATGACTTGAAACTGACAAAAATTTGAAGTCATTTTTAACCTCGTAGAGTTGTGATCACTAATATGTTTTATACTTTTATTCTTTTAACGTGATTTTCAGATTTTGCACTTGTAACTTGATTTTGAGATTTTATAATGTTTTTTATTTGGTGTATCAATACATCTATGTAGGATTTATGTGCTATATGTACAGATTTCATAATATCTGAGCTATGGACTTCAAACTTCTTGGCTTATCAGGTTCAAAAATCCAGATGCTTGCTTGTATAGCCTCATTTGTGAAATTTAAATTATAATTTTTAAATATTTTGGTCAGTTATTAGTTGTGTGTGATTTCAAGCTAGGTGTTTGCGGAGAACCAAGATTATGGCATTCATGGGGAGCGTGTTAGAACTGCTTGTTGGGGCTACCTTTGTCAAAGTGGGGGCATGGAATTGAGAGAGGTAATGGAGAAAACAAAGTGCATGCTTGCATATGGTGGTTTTGGTTCTTGATTATGTGTTTCCTGTGAATACCAAAGATTATATTGAGAAACATTTTCTTGTTGCAGGTGCTTCCTAAACTTTCATCTCATACATTACATGCATTACTGACCTCTAATGATCTGTGGATATCCTGTGAAGAGAAGCGGTAAGTGGCTCATAGGCCTTTATTTGGGTTTTTTGGTTAATGGATTGGATTTTGCAATCTGAATAACACCTTTCTAATGCTCTGTGAAAAGGTTTGAATTGGCTTTGCACACATTCCTGGCAAAAAGTGCTCACTGCAAGATTGAACATCCTGCACATGGAATTCCTGATTCTGAGTCTGCAACTGGCATTCGTTCTGATTCTGATAACACCAAGGGTAAAGGTATCATTGATAGCTGCACAAACGAGAGGTTGGAAACTGACTTGGGGAAAATGAGTCTTAAAAGTGATCTAAAGGACCCTAGCATGCCTAATCTTTTAGTTGAGTTTGCAAACTCAGCAGTAGATTTCAACAATGGCATTTCTGATTCTAATCAACGGGTTCAACTTGCTTCATATGTCAGTTCACCAAACTTGAATCCAAGATATCCTTGTGACATGGAAGGGACTTCATTGGGCAATTCATTGTCTGATACATATGGGGCGAGAACATCTTGTTATGTTGAGGTGCCTCTTGGTGCTGGAACAATTACTGGAGTGAGTATTGAAGGACCATCTGAGGAAGGATCTTGCTACCATTCGGATAACAACAATACGTTGGTCAGGGATCAATCAAGACATTGTTTTTCATCGAGTTCTTCTAATGGGCCCACATCCAGTGATTGGGGAAGATATGGAACACCTTCGCTTTCATGGGGTGGCCATGTTGGCAGAAGACAAGTCAAACCTCATCCCAGAGGAAACTATGTAGATGAAGACGATGTATTTCTTAATATATTTGAAGGGGGATCACTTTTATATTGCAATATGTCTTTTGATGCACTTTTAAATGTCAGAAAGCAGCTTGAAGAAATAGGATTCCCATGCAAAGCTGTAAATGATGGTCTGTGGCTGCAGGTTGGACTGAGATTAATTTGACTTTTGAAGTTAGTTTGGTATTTGGCATCTTAAAAAAATGCTTATAAATTTAAAGTTGCAATCTTTCGTTTTTCCCCTTAAAGGCTTAAAAACTAATTTTGTCCAATAACAGATTACACTTTTTATTATTCCTCTAAAACAGACCAAGTTTGTCTAAACTGACTGTTATCCTCCTCAAAAAGCATTTATTCTTGAAAATATTTGCATGTCTCAATTTAAATTTCCGCCGATCAATCATTTGATATATAGGTCACGATACTTGATATAGAAATTACATATTTTTTTGAATTGTTGTTGACATTATTTTGGTGTTTCAATTTTTTGCTTTTTCAGATGCTTCTTAGTCAGAGGGTACAAGAGATTGCTGCTGATACATGCAGAGTTTGTTCACTTATGACTATGTCTTGTACTTGCCAAAAGCAGTTTGCATTTTTACATGGATCTACTACCACTGGATCTTACATGCAAGAACATAATCATAACAATATGCCTGGGGGTGGAGGAAATATATATGTTGCTGAATCTTCTACAGGAGAAAGAAACGGCTCTTTTAGACCTGTACGAGTACATGTTAGAGGTGCTATTGATGGGCTTGCAGGTATTGGCCGTGGAACTACATTTGTTCCTGCAGCGGCTTCTCCTCCTACACGATTTGTCTTTTCTCGTGTACCATTTAGGGTTGGCAACAGAAACTACCCTCAGTCTGCCGCCAATGATGATTCAGAGGCACGTGCTGATCACAATGGAGACTTGTCTGGAGATGGATTGACAGCTTTAGTTGGGCTAAGCCAGGGAGGGAATTATGGAACCAATGTAAATACAGAGCTAACACAAAGGGGACATGAAATGGGTATGCAAAGTACTGCTGGCGGTGCAAGTACTGGTGGCATTCCCGTACAGATGTTAGAGACACCAGAACATACCGTTGGTATAGAATGGGAGAATGACAACAGCTCTTCTATATCATTGGATTTGAAAACACCTCTAAGCCATTTCCCCCCTTTTCGCTTTGGGTAGGTCAACCACTTCGCTACTATTAATAATTGTTAAAGTAATAAGGTATATATTGATGATAGTTGTCTTGCGGGCCGGTTTTATTCCCCAGCTCGCACATAAACCCACACTTGAAGCTTGTTGTGGGTCAGTTAGATTTGGTAATACTCCTTAGTTGCCGTGTTAGTATTCACAATATTAGTATCTTTAATATTCAAAGTTCAAACTTCTTTTCATTCCATTTCTTTTTTTCTTTTAGACAGTGTTCTGCCGATATTGTCATCGTGGTTGTCTTGTAGATGCTATTTAGCAGGACTTAAAACCTCATGCATAAAATTTCACGCCATCATATTTTTATGGACTATTTTCTTTACTTTTCTCTCCTTCTCCCTCTTGTTCCCCTTTAAATGTGTTTCATCTTTATCTATTTGAATCTTCTTCCCTCTTCTTGAAGTTCAATTATCTGCTTTGATGAGAACTTATACTCGCTCTCTTGGAAGGTGGTCTTGACATTTTTACATAGATGTTCCTTTTACATTTTTACAATTTAAGTGGTATTCGTCTTGCAATTTCGGTTACCTTTTCTTGTATTTCTGTTTCAGTTGTTTAATCAATTACAGTAACTTATATATACATTTTTATTGCTTTATGCTTCTTTATAAGGTTCTTAAATTTGTGGGTACTAAGCTTCATCTGTTTATTTAAATGTTATGGAAATTTCTGTTGATTTGCAGTGTAAGTTTTGAGGAAGTGCACAGGCTTGGTGATGGCCAGGTCAAGCATTCACCAGAAGTTTTCTATGCTGGTTCTTTATGGAAGGTAACATGGACATCAATTACTTATTATATTAATCTAATATGATCTTGAGTGTCTTGGTTTGAAAAGATGTTATTTTTTTGAATCTTCAGGTCAGTATTCAGGCTTTTAATGATGAAGACCCCCAGGGACGGCGTACCCTTGGTAATGTTTTATTACGTCAAAATTCTCATCTTTGGGATTTGAATAAATATCATTAGTAGTCGCAGTAGTAATAGTAAATTGATTTTTTTTTGTCTATCTGGGAACTTATTTTTAATGCTATTGCTAATGCAGGATTGTTTCTTCACCGGCGGAAGGCAGAGATAACTGATGTACACAGGAAGGTTAGCAGGACTGCTTTTCATATATTTAAATAATTTGGGCCTAAGATAGTTTGGAGTTATATTTATGTTTCAAGTTTGAAATGGTTTATTTTAGTACTAGTAAAATAGTAACGACCTTTCTACCACATAAAGGACCTTTTTATCCTTTTTATAAATAATTTTAATAATAATTGATTACATGGCCTATATACTTGCTAGCTGATTGCTAATAACTTTCACTGTAAATCTTAAAGTAGATGTCCTTACATCATGGTATATCTTTGAAATTTACTATCAGGTACATATGTATGTTGACTCACGTGAAAAGGTGACTGCACGGTATCAGGTAACAACCGCAATGAATTACAGCTTCAATAATTTGGATGTTTCATGATATTCTATCATTTCGGTTAATGACTCTGGTTTGCTCTGCCTTGCACATTCAGTTGACTTGCCCATCCAAGAGAGAAATGTTGGTGTTTGGAAGCTTTAAACAAACGGGCACTCTTCTACCCAAAGCTCCTAAAGGATGGGGTTGGCGAACTGCTCTACTATTTGATGAACTTGCTGATCTTCTCCAAAACGGGGCCCTAAGGGTTATCGCTGTAGTGCAGCTTGTTTGAATTAAACAGGTAAAATATCAAGTTCATTGCATGCCATAGCTGAAAATATAAACCTTAGCAACACACTCACTACCATACTATTTATTATTGATTAAAATTTATATACGGCCATAAAAAAAATGAGATCTACAATAACTGGATCAGAGAAACAAAAGAAAAAAATATATGTTTGCATCACTCTCTCCGCTAACATTGGAAGTTTCCTATCAAATTCCTATTGGATAGGAGCCATTCCGTATTAAGTGGAACCCTTTCAGCAGCAGTATAATCATGTTGCTCTTTTTTGGATAAACTACAAAGAATTAGTGTTCCTCAGCGTGTAAATGCTAATGATTTGTGGAAGGATAATTACTATTATTTTGTTTCTGAAAGATACAATTTCTTTATTTTTCCCAATCTTGTAGGAGAGGAACGATGGTTAAGGCCTTCATTGTACAGTATGAGAATTGTGAAGCTGCATACATTATTTTGTGAACTATATGTGATCTGTATACTACACACAGTGTAGACCATTTTGCTTTGCCGCCCCTTCCATATACCTGTAAGATCGGATGTACAATATTAGAAGTTAATTGTTTTTAGTATTTTTGTTTTGAGCAGACCCGCCATGATGCATGCAAATTCTAAGATTACATGTTTAATTGTAATTTTGTTGTGTTTATTTCGGAACTGACTCGTTTACATTTTTATCAACCTGGGTAGATTAGTTTTTAACTTATTCTTCCAAGAAAAGTGGGTTTGTGTGTGTATTTTTGAAAAGTATGTAAAGCGTTGAAGATAAAAGGTAGGAGATAGATAGAGATGAACATATACATATCACTTATGTGTCAATTGATGTTCAAAATCCAAATACACAACTGTTTCTTCCAAAGGGAAAAAATATTTGTATAACCAAAAAGTGGACAACTTTGGACAACTCTCTCTTTCATACTCTTATTATATTCTTACTCCCTCTCTCCTCCTCTCACTTTTTTTTGTGTTACAAAAGAAAAAAGAGGGTTGTCCCAAAAGTTTCCAAAAGCTGTCAACTTTTGGGTGTACAAATAACACCACTCTCTTCCAAAATGGGTCATATGGACCTGAAGTGAACGAGCTCAATAGTTGTTTGCTGAATTGATAAATATGTAAATCACTTTACTAAATTGTTATCATCATGCTCAAGATTAAGTTACCACTCTCTCCATTTGCTATAAAGGATTGAAGAAGACACTCAATCAGATAGATTCTTTAATTATTATTATTATTTTTTTAAACAAGTCCTTTAGGTTATTAAAATATATTATCTAGATCTTTCCGTTACAAAAATAATCATGCCAATATATCTCAAAAAGTTACTTTTCGCACCCCCGAATCTTTGTTTTAATAATATTTTCATTTATGGGGGTGCAGACGTTGGACTTGAATCAAATAAAATTGCCACTTGAAAAATAAGGTGCAAACAATGCTCGCATTCTAGAATGCGAGGAGGTTATTTTGGTAATTTTAGAGGGCGTGTGAGGATTTCTAGGGGGTGCGAAAAGTAACTCACTGATAGGGTGCACTATACCTAAGGCAATATAGGCCCGTAATCAAGAAAAATAATAAGGGATCTCTCAATAATAATGTAGTTCCTCCGACCACAATTATAAGTAAAATTGTATTTTTTAGATTCATTGAATAATTAATGTATATGTACTATAATACAGATCAAATACATTTGTTATCCAATGGATCTAAAAAGTATATTTTTGTCTATATTTGTAGTCGGAAGGAGTATTAAAACTCTAATTAACCTATGACCTGTTTACAAAAAGTATTTATCTCATTCATTGATAAATGTTACAGAAATGTCAATTTGCAGCCACAAAAAAATTCAGCACTTGATGTATACACCATTCTCTCAAAAAAAATTTCTCTCAACAATATATTTAAACCATTGGATATATCAAAGAGATGATAGAAAATAAAAAATTCTCTCAGCAATATATTTACACAATTGCATATATCAAAGATATGATAGAAAATGCATTTTGTAATTTTTCAAATAACAAATTGGTTAATTTTTAACCTGTTGCATCATCCCATTATCATATATTTACAAAAATGTTGAAGTGGTCGTTAATTTTGATGTTAACTATGATAAATTTGAGATTAAATCTAATGTGAACCATAGATTCAGACTGTTAAGGCTCAACTGAAAGATATGATAACTGAAATAAGGGTAATGAGACATAATTTAAAAACTTTGAAAATTGATTTGTTAGCTAAAAAACTTAAAGACATATTTATTACTTAAGAAAAATTTAAATGAATTAACTGCTACAAACACAAAATTTAATGGTTCGTCTATTTCAAAGGAAATAAAGTGGAAGGAAAAAAAATTACGCAGAAGGGACTATCAACTCCTTTCTATTGCAATCTCGGCACCTTCCTTATCCCGCTACAAAAAATTTACCCCTATTTTGAAGAGGGAAGCTCCTAGGTCCGAAATCTATAGATGTTCCCATGGAGCAACTAGGTCCAGTGCCCAAACAAAAATGGAAGCTTATCGAAGGGAGGAGTGGAAGCTGCTCTGCCAATGTCGTGGCCAAGAGACGACTTATATCTACATTCATCCTAAGAAAAAGCCAGTGAAAGCTCTCTTCTAGACCCACAACAGACTCAATAGCTCCAGTTACGAATTCCATTGCGACAAGATCTTATTCTTCCTTTTCTGATTATAACTAATAATAAGGGTAACTCAATGAATGAATTTAAACTAACATAGTCCAAGTGATTTTCTTTCTTTCCAATTTCTTTCCTTCGAATCAGACGCACCTTAGAGGACTTCAGCCAAAAATAAAAGTTAGATTTAACAAGGAGTTGACTAATTTGAGATGACGAAACTGGAAAGACCAAGTAGAACCGTCCATATGGGGAAACCAAAAGCGTAATCAGAAATTGTAAGCGGAACTGAGCTGGCGCTGACTGTTGAGGTTAAGCAACAGTACACAAACAACCATATACGAGTATCACAGCAGCAACGGGATTCGTTTGAATTTCAAGGCGGGAACGCAATTTCATTTCTCAATCTCCCTTTCATTTTCCTTCCAGGTATCTATCTATCTATCCAACTAGGGTTTTCTTTTGCCAAATTTCCCAATTCTTCTTTAATGGACTCTGCGTTTTCTACAATACCTCAATGGCTATCATAACATCTTTCACCGGAAAACGCCCTCACCGCTGGCTCTACGTTAATCACAACCATCAATCTCCCAATTCTTCACGATTCAAAAGACAGAAAGTTTCAACCATGTCTAACAACACACAATCATCATTATCCACCACAACCACCAATGCTGCTCTTTCCAGAATCTCCCGTTACCCTGAAACTAAACCACCTTTGCGTAGAGAGGTTCACGCTCCATGTAGTAGACCGCGCAAATTTGATTTATCGATTAATTCGAAATCAGAATCATCGAATTTGATGATTAGTGGTATTAGCAATGTGTTAATCGAAAAATACCGGCGGACGAAATATTCTGCATTAGCTACGATTACAGTACGGGCGAAGGGGAAAGAAAAAGATAATTATAAGGAACTTGTTTCGGAAGATTCAAATGTTGAACATGTACGGGAGCTGCGTTCTGCGGTGAAAGACCGCAAGTTAAAGGAGAATGATTTGGTACAGAAACAGTCAACTTCATCTGTGGTTTCTGAGTTGAGTGGTGGTAAATTGGATGAGTTTGATGCTGCTAAGATGTTGGATACTTTGTCTTTGAGTCCGGAGAATGATATTGCGGGTGTTCGTGCTTACAAGAAGTTGCTTGAGGCTGTTGATAAGCGATCAGATACGATTGGTAGATTGAAATTTGAAATTCAACTTAATGAGAAGCGCAGATCCGCATTTGATTTGTTGCGACCAAAGAAGGAACTAGTAGAGGTAAAAACTTATTAACTTGCCCACACACATAGATGCTGCATATATATAGGTATATGTATGTGTCCGTGTGTGTATGCATATGCAAATGTCGTGCCGTTATTAAGGCATAAGAAGCTTTATAAATGTTAGTGTAACTGACAAAAACTTGTTGCGGCTTTCAGGAAGTGCCTTGGGAACCTTTTGTTCCTCTTACAAAAGAGGAGGAAGTTGAGGTTGCACGAGCCTTTTCTGCCAACCGGTATGCTTTGAAAATTTGGCTTCGTGCTATTTAGGAAAGTTTAAGCGGTACCATATCTGATTGAGGGTTTGTTTCTACAGGAAGAAGGTCTTGGTTGCTCATGAGAAATCCAATATTGAAATATCCGGCGAAAAGTTTCAGTGTCTTAGGCCAAGTGGATGGTTAAATGATGAGGTGATGTGCTGATCTTGTTTGCTTGTTGTTTGTTTAACATTCGTTGAATTTCCGTGAAAGGAAAAAACTTTGGTATTTAACTAAATAACAAATCATGATTTGAAACTGGTGCACCGCAAAATTCAGTAATCTTGTGCTTTCCCTTTGCAGGTGATAAATTTGTACCTCGAGTTGTTGAAAGAGAGGGAGAGAAGAGACCCACAGAAGTACCTGAACTGTCATTTTTTCAATACCTTTTTCTATAAGAAGGTAGTGTCTTCTCATTACCTTTATAAAGCGGGCATTGCTTTCATTTGTTTGATGTAAAGTAACCTACTGTTAGTAAATATTTCTTGAAAAACATGCCTTACAATATTTTGCAATGAAAATTGAAAATATTTCCTTAGAGAGTACTACTTATCATGATTATTTACTATAGATTTTAGTCAAAAATAATTTCTACATTCAGATAGCCAATCCTTTTAGAAGTGGGAGCTGGTTAGTCCTCGTGAAGCTTTTTGTTTCAGTTGACTTTTGTTTTTAACAGAACATTCTTATAGTGTTAATTGAATGATGTTCTCATATTCCCTATATATACACAAATACACAATACATGCATAGATATGGATGGAATGCTAGACTTTGTGCCCTTTCCCTCCTCTGAATCTGAACTTCTTTTTCTCTTGCAAGGCATATAAATGGATGGGAGACTTGGCTCATTGCTTCATGAAAGTTCACACTAGTCTGTAATTGTATATACGATATAGTACAAAAATAAGAAAAAGCAAAGTCTTTTTTCACTATGAGAAGAAACATGAAACACTGCATGTTATGTGCTTTATCTATATTTTCTCTGTGATTTAGTCATGATGTCCTGTCATTGATGCTTGTAATTTTGAATCTTTTGCCAATAAGCCAGTTAATAAGTGGCAAGAATGGTTATGATTACAAATCTGTGAGGAGATGGACTACTCAAAAGAAATTGGGGTACGGCCTACATGAATGTGATAAAGTAATTATTCTGAACACATTTTCAGCATTTGTTTTTCTTATGACCAATTAGCTCTTGTGCTGACTTTTTACTTGCCAACTTCGTACCCAGATATTTGTACCTATTCATCAGCAGATTCATTGGTGCTTAGCTGTTATCAATAAGAAGGAAAAGAAATTGCAGTACCTTGATTCACTGAAAGGAATTGATACCCAAGTGCTGGAAGTGTTGGTAATTATTTTTTATCTTGTGTGTCACGTTTGTAATATTTGCTTGTCTTGTGATTTTTAGAATACCAAATGATCAATGAAACATTAATTACATTTTTTCACTAATATCCCAATTCATTGCATCTCAACCAATCTAACTACTCCACTACCTACTTTCTTAATAAGGATATTTACTTGTTTTATTATAGAAATCAGTACCGGCGATGATTTTTAAAGAGTGCATAACCTTAAATAGCACTTAATATGAGACATAAAGAATAACCGTAAATTTCACAATTCAAGCTGCACATTGCTCATTTAGTGTATTGGAAGTGATGGAAGTCATAAGATTTTATTCAGTTTTAATCATCAATATTTTCCATGAAAAGGTACTTCGTTTTAAATCTTATGGTTTCGTGTTTTGCACCGTTGTGTGATTTTGGTGTAGAGTAATTGGTTTAAAACATTCTGTTTTATCTCCTTTAATATCTCCAATACAGTGTGATTTATGTCTGGTTAGAATAGTGGGTCAATGATTATTCTTTTGAATTTCAAAAGAACCAAATCAAATCAAACCTGGGTTCATGCAAGGTATTGTTGCAGAAAATGTTGGTCTGACACCGAAGATTCAGTTTGATCGTTGATCACTTTAAAATCTTGTTCAGTTGTTTGTCCAGTTCCAAGGCCATCTATTGATCACTGGTAAATGCAAAATATCATGCATATCTCTGTAATGCCTCATCTTATGTTAGAACATTTTAACACGGGTTGATCCATGTAGCCGGCCCCATCTTATGTTTGGCTATTGGATTGAGGAGGCTTACTTAGAAACAGAAAAATTAGAAAAAAAATTGAGTTAGAAAGCAAATTGAAGCGAATGAGAAATAGGTAACATTGAGAGTCATTTCAGTCAGCCAAGCCAACTGAGAAACAGTATAAATAGAAAAAATTTAAATTAGAAAGCAAATTGAAGTAAAGAATCAACTTAAAATAAATTTAAATCTAATTAACAGGTAAGCCAAGAAAGATTACGGAATAAGAGAACCATCTAATTAGGAAATAATTTCAGTCACTGTAACTGTAGTATTTGAATTTGATCAGTTGACACTTAAATGATTCACTTAGCCATTGTAAATATAAGCATTTTTTTCAACGTTATTGAAATTTACTTCTGGTAATTGTATATGTGAATTATTTTCACCGGTGACTACTGACTACTGTTTTAGAAACATGATGTTGAATTACTTGTGGCATGATATGATATGCATTGGTTTGGACCATTTGGTCCAGGCCTTTGTCTATCAATTGGCGCGTGAGTGTGCCTTTTAAGGTAGTCACTTGGTATTTCCTACTGCACTTGATTAGATTGGAAACTCATGAAAGATATATATGTATTTTTTTGCTGTTGCAGTACGTAATGTTTCTTATTAATGTCTTCCAGGCAAGATATTTTGTAGATGAAGTCAAGGACAAGACTGGAGAAGATATTGACATTAGTTCTTGGGAAAAAGAATTTGTTGAAGACCTTCCTGGACAGAAGAATGGGTTTGTAATTTAATCTTTTGTGAATCACTTTTATGAGATTATTATTTATCCTGATCTTTAAACTGGGAAAAAAAAACTTCTGAAATAGAAATCAAGCAGTTGTATATTCCCATTGCATATAAGTTTTATCGCATTAACTCAAAATGCTTCCCATATATAATTTCTTAGACTTAATTTAATTTCTAATCCCTCAAATATTTGCAATTGTGCAATTTTGGTTCCTAATTATTGGTGAACACTCCGGTACACTTATTATTTGGACATGTACCGGTACACTGCTGAGGTGAACAATTCTAATAGGTCCACAAATAATATTTAATATAGAAAAATTAATAAATACTATTTGTGAACCTATCACAATTGTCCACCTCAGCGAATGTACCGGTACATATTTAAATAAATGTGTACCGAAGAATTCACTAGCCAGGTGGATCCTCACAGTTTTCCCCCTTTTGTAATTAGGGTGTTCCCCTGATTTTTCCACAATTTTACACAGGTGTGGAAATTTTATTTTGATGTGGAACCCTCTAATGCCAACAAAGCAAATGTGACAGTGGGAAATAAATAACAAAAACTTAGCTCCCTTTTGCGGGAATTCGAGGGCTCTATGACATAATGAAATCGCCACACCTGTGTAAAATTGGGTAAAATCAGGGGGACCCCCTGAATCACAAAAGGGAAAAACTTTGAGAACCAAAGTTGATAAAAAAACTAGGAAACCAGAACCGCACAATCACGATGGTTAGGGATTAAAAGTAGTATTATGCTTAATTTTTCTTGCAATTTGTAGATGAAACATCACACTCGGGTGTCAAATAAAAAGTTACAAAGAAGTCTATCACTTGATAAATGTTTTTTTTTTTTACAATATATCGCTTGATAAATATAAGGAAAAAAGTTGTTTTTCGATTGGGTACAAGCAAACTGTCGAATAAATATATTTTTCATACATTGATCTTATTTTGTACTTACAAAACAGCTCTATTTGACTCTGGGTGTTAAATTCTTTCATTATTTTCCATTGAGATTTTGTTTGGACTAATCACTCGTTGGGTCTTACTACATGGGTATTTTATTTTTTTGTTCTTTGATGAAGCCCCGATACTCCAAAAATGGCCAAGTATCGTGTCCGACACGTATCGGTCAATTTTTTTAAAAAAATAATATTAATTGCCCGATACTTCTCCGATACGCGTATCGGAAGGTATCGGACGGTATCGTATCGGTGCTATCTGGGCTTCATACTAACCATGGTGCGTACAGTTTTTGATCACCAGAATATGATTCTTTGCCAATTGGTTATGAGCATTTTTCTCCAAGAACTCAATTTTTTATCACCAGAACTTGATTGTATGCCAATTGCTTGTAACTCTGAACAGTGTTTACAGAAGTTTGTGGGTGAATGACTTTCTAATGTAATTTTATACTTGAGCAGGTATGATTGTGGGGTGTTCATGGTTAAATATGCTGACTTTTATAGCAGAAACTTGAGGCTGTGTTTCAACCAGGTAAACAGAGCTTTCCGATAATATGAAGAGAATCATGCCTTTGTTTTATTAGAATTTAGAAATATTTTCCTTTTTGTCAAGTCATTAATCTGGTAAGCCACTCACATAAGGAACGCTTTCTAATTGCCAATATAGATTTTATTGCCAATAACCTTTAATGGGCAACAAATTATTTTTTTCTGTACATGGTGTGACCAAATTTTAACACCAAATTTCCTTGCTGGAATTTAACACCAAATTGCATAAGAAGCCTCATTTTTATAACAAGTTTTTAATATGGTTTAGAATTGAATTTTCCTTTCCACAATTTCATTTGTAGGAACATATGCCTTACTTCCGGCGTAAAACGGCTAAGGAAATCTTGAGATTGAAAGCTGACTAAGCAAGGGACACATGAGAATTTGGGGAAAGATAACATTATTGTTAAATTAACAGGGAATTTTTTGGTGGAGGATCCTTTACTTATGTCGCTAACTTGACAATAACCGTTCAAGAGTTATTGACTGGACTGCTTATCCACACCCCGATACACAGGTATAACAAGTTGGTAGTGTAGAATGCAGTAGATTCATAGGTTGTACATGTTACACATAAGTGAATGCAGTAGATTCACGAGGCGTTTCATTTTGAAGTTGGGCTGTTAAATTATATATCAATAAATGTGCTTCCTTGCTTTTTTTGGTATCCGCCTCATTTCTACCGGAGGTTCGACTTGTTTGCATTCCGAGCTCATGTCATACAATGTTTTGCAGCTTCTTATACTTTTTGTCTAGCTATCTATCTATGTTTAGAATTACTACTTTTAAGAAATTTGCTTATGTTCTGGATTTGGAAATTACAACTGGTTATTGACAGCATTTAACTGAATTCTGAAATTTGGAGTGTATCCAACCAATTAAGGGTATGTTGTTCACAATTGCAAGTTATGCCTTGCTTATATTTTAGCCCTCTATTTTTGTGTCCAAGGTTTTTTTTTTACGAATGCGTGTAAGTTGTATTGTAACTGCTATATTTCTAGGCAAGGGGAATACTTTCACGTAAAATAGTACATAAAATGAACAAAAGATAATAATGGGATCAAAGTTTGAAAGGTAATTCCCAAACAACAAAAGGCTTGCCCTAAAGGAGAAATAACAAATACCAACAAGACATTGAAAATGCATATAAAGTTAATATGGCCTAATGTATATCTTAATGACTAAGCATAATTCAAAATAGGCCTAATATTAGATACTAATAACTACTTCTAGCAAGCTAATTATAAATGCTTGTTAGCCAAAATGAAAAACAACACAAGCGTTGTTAAAGAGTTTTGAATCATTGAGCATGATGCTTTCAAGTCAGCCATACCAGTCTTCAGCTCCTACAATTAATCACACGTATGAGTTGAATAAATAGCATATATAGTAGTATACCGTTGGAGTAAGTGATAAATTAATTCTTAACGTTCATATGAGGGGAGGTATATATAGTCAAATTTACAAATAATGTTACCTCAGTGTTTTTCAGAACAATGTTAACTAGAGAAGCTAAATCTTTCAGTTGTTGCACCACTTCACTGTTGAGTTCTTCTTGCGTTTCCCCCATTGTGGTGTGAACACACTTGTCCTCCATTGATATTGATTTGCAGCTCTTCAGAATCAGAATGAAAACAAAGTAAAAGCAATTAGATTTTGTTTAGAGTATGAACTACCTATCAAAGGGATGTTGTGTATATATACAACTATAATTTATTTATATTAATGGATGAACAGTATAATGATTGAGACCATTCAAAGGTGGTGCAGCATGATAATTATGAGAAATCATGGCATGAGGTTTGCTATTTTGGTGTAAGTTTTGGCAATGTAGCTGTTTCCCTTCTGATCTGATCTGACAGAAGCAAAAGGACCCAATGTTGATGAGCAAGTTTGGGAATGTGTATTTTGTTGTTTCTTCTCACTTGTTTATTACTAAGGGTGTGTTTGGTTGTGAAAAGAAAATGAGAAGAGAGAAAAAGGTGAGAGAGAGTTTGAGAAGAGAGAAATATGTGTGAAATAAAGTAGATTTGATGTGCTGTTTGGTATAAGAGAGAAAAGAGAGAAATAGAAGAGAAAGAGATATATGCACTTTTTGAAATGACGAAAACACCCTTATTTTTTCTATTTAATCAAGCAATTTACTTACTTAATAAAATTATTTAAATTAAATTCAAATCATTAGATTAATTTAATTCTTTTGAAACAGCAACCATTAGATTAGAGTAATTTTATTTTGATGAAAAAATAATAAGATTATTTAGATTTATTAATTTCTTCCAAATTAAAGTTACATAAATATCATCTTGATTCCCTTCTCACTCTATGAACATGTCTTAATTTGTGACCCCCACATGTATATTTTATCAAGTCCTCAAACATGTTCGTTTACTGGCAGTACTGAAAATTCAATTGGGAAAATAATTTACTAAACCATCAACAAATTTTTGTAGCAATAAATAAGATATGAAGTTTCAGTGAATGCAATGAGAATGATTGTGAACTGTGTCGGCATACCTCCAATGGTACTTCTAAATCCTCCTCAACAACTTTGGGAGTTCTCATTTTCAAGTTGACTGCAATTTTAAGATGTGAAATCAATGAAGAAGATATAGGCAAAATTGTAATATCATTAAAATGATCACTTTCTCTTCTCTTTCTTCTCTCCTTAGCGGAGAAATAAAAAGCATGTTGGTCCCATGGTTTTAATATCTCTCTTTCACATCTCTCTTTAAACCAAACAAGAGAAATTAACACTTTCTCTTCAAACTCTCTCTCCCCAACTTCTCTCTCCCTCATTTCACCCAAACCAAACACAGGGTAAAAGAGTGGCTAGTTGGACATAAATTCCTAGATATTTTTATTATATTTAATTTTTTAAATTAGTATTCTTGAAGCATTAGTTACTATTTTCTTTATTTAAAATTAGACAAATGTTAACATTTTTATATCAATTTTTTTTTTTATAAGGTGAATAGCATCTAGACATCAGGGGACAAAGTCGACTTCGCTCTCATCATTTGTCTGTATCTCTTTATTACATTAAATATATATATATACAAAAATTAGGGGACATAGATCTAACTCAATGAGTCCAACAAACGCGCGTATAGGGGTGTAAGCGGATCAGAAAAATCCAATTGAACCGATGATCCAAATCAATCCAAACCGAAAAAAAACCGATTTTTATGGTTCGGATCAAAAACCGAACCGAACCAATTGGAAACCGAAGTGGTTTGGTTCGGTTCTCGGTTCCATTTTTCAGATCCAATGGACAAACCGAACCAAACCAATATATAGTATATATGTTAAGTTATTTTTTTAGGCAGCGCATATCTATCAAAAACTACAACTGACCTAACTACTTCTAAAAAATAAAATTAAATTTGCCTCACTTAGAAACTCTAACTTAAAAACATAAACTTAGAAACACTCACAGCCGCAAACGCAAACTCAGAAACGCTGCTCAGCCTACTCTCATCTCACCTCACCCTCATCCTCAAGCTGCTCTCATCTCACATCACCTCATCCTCAAGCTGCTCTCGACACTAGCAAACAACACTCTCACGTCACGCTTCTGCTCTCATCTCAAACCCTCATAACGGTAACTTCTCAAGCGTTGTTTTGATTAATTTTTTCCGATTTAAGTGGGAATAGATTTGAAGTTTTATTTTTATTGCACTTTATTATTTGAAGAACTTATGAACTTAGTTTCAATATGGTTTTATTTTGTATTTGATGAACTTAAGAGAAAAGAATTGTATTTTGTATTTGTTTTCTATATGATTGTATTATGTATATATATTTGATGAACTTATGGGAAAAAAATTGTATTTTGTATTTAATGAGCTTATGGGAAAAAATATATCGGTAAAAAAATAATACCATGGAATACATCGGAAAAAACCGATTAAAGTATCCGCACAAAACCGAACCAAACCGATGAGTTTGGTTCGGATTCATTTTTGAAACACACTAAAACCGAACCAAACCAAACCGATCGAGGACTCATTGATTCGGACATTGGATTCACTCAAAACCGATCCAAATCGGTCCAATTACACCCATACGTAGAGCTGTCAAAAAAGCCCCATATTGAAAGGTCCTATTTTTGGGCCCCATGTTAAGCCCCAAAATATTAAGCCCCACTTGAGAAGATTTATTTTTGTTTGTTTTTAGGCTCAGCCCCCTATTTTTTAATTTTACTCTTGGCCCCCCTATGGGGCCTAATATTGGCCCACAAAATATCAAATAAATTTTGAGAATTTTTTTTCATAAACTTTTTGAGTATTTTTCTCGAAAACTTTTCGAGTATTTTTTTCTCGAGAATTTTTTTCTCGGAAACTTTTTCGGAACTTTTTTCTCGAAAACTTTTCGAGTATTTTTTCTCGTAAACTTTTCGAGTATTTTTTCTTGAAAACTTTTCGAGTATTTTTTTCTCGAGAATTTTTTGAGAATTTTTTCTCAGAAACTTTTCCGGAACTTTTTTCTCGAAAACTTTTAGAGTATTTTTTCTCGAAAACTTTTCGAGAATTTTTTCTTGGAAACTTTTTCGGAACTTTTTTCTCGGAAACTTTTCGAGAATTTTTTCTCGGAAACTTTTTCGGAACTTTTTTCGAGTATTTTTTCTCGTAAACTTTTCGAGTATTTTTTCTTGAAAACTTTTCGAGTATTTTTTTCTCGAGAACTTTTTGAGAATTTTTTCTTAGAAACTTTTCCGGAACTTTTTTCTCGAAAACTTTTCGAGTATTTTTTCTCGAGAAATTTTCGAGAAATCTCGGATTGTTTCTTTTGTTTTTAATAACTTATGTGTGAATTCTAGGAATTTTTATCAAAAAACTCTCATTTTCGAAATTTTTTGGAATTCTCGATTCCGAGAATTCTCGGATTGTTTCTTTTGTTTTTAATAACTTATGTGTGAATTATAGAAATTTTTATCAAAAAACCCTCGTTTCCTAAAAAATTGGGGTCTTGGGGGCCTATATTTTATTTGGGGGGCTTGGCTTTTTTGGGGCCTATATAATAGGGGGCCTATTTTTGCTTACCATATTTAGGCCCCCTTTATATTGGGGTTGGGCCCAATTTTGCTTGGCCCCCTAAATTGACAGCTCTACCCATACGCGCGTAGGACAAAGAAACATACCAACTTCTACTTAATTCTAAAAGACAAAATAGAAGTCCTAGAATATTTGAGCGAATGAACCGACCGTCAACACGGAAATGATCCACGAACCCACTACTCCCTACTACTAGCAGCAAGGGATGGTGATTTTCTCAAGCTGAACTGTCTGAAATCAAGGAATGATATAAATATTGAGATAAACCGAGCACAATAGAGGGTACTATGTGTCAAACTTTGAAAAATCACGTATTATTGAAACAACTCAGGTCCAATCAAAAGCCAGATCGAGGGATGATCAATCGACGAGGCTAAGCACCACGAACACAGGAAAATTCATTTTGCATATGTTGTCTATTACTTCAACAACCCAAGCTTTCTCTACCCAATAAATTCCACAACCCATAACCAGCGTTAAACCATTCTTTGTAGAGCAATCAACAAAATCCATTGGTACAGATCGTGAATAGTAACAATCGGTACGGATCGTGAACAGTACCAATCAATCGTGAGCAGTACCCCCTAATTCTTCCAAATCCGTTGATGTCGAGTGCGATCCCAAAACAAGAGCAACCCTCTGACTCCGGCACGGGTGCGCCGGAAAGGGCAATCGCCGGAACGAACCAAACCGGCGTCTGTAACCACAGTGGCATCACGACTTTTAGCTAGGCACATGATAAGAAAACTCAACACATAAAAATTCATTTTCAAAAATGATACATTTAACTTTTTAAATATCAAAATGATGTATGTTCGATGTAAAAGTTCTATTTTTGAATTTCTTTAATACTTAGGATGGAGTAAAATTCTTGAAATCAAAGTTGTTAATTTAAAAACAAACCATATTTTTATGATTTAATCGGATCTTATTCTTCTGTCAAAAAAAAAACCCGGAACTTATTCTCTACATTTTATTCTCTACATGAGTGAGAAATAGGGTGGGAGATTTGAATATATGTCAATGGACATTAACTTGATCGATTGAACTATACAGATATTTATGATGGCTTAAATATGTAAAAGGTCCCTGCACTTAAGGGTCGTTTGAGTTTAAGTCCTTACATTTTCAAAACCTTTTAAATTTGCCCTACACTTTCAGTCAACTTTAAAAAAGGTCCCTGGGCTGACTTTTTTGCTTATGTGTCACCATTTTTGTCATTTGTCACTGCTTACTGGGCTGAGAGGGATGCTGACTCACTTAAGTGACATATGAAAGGACCAAAATGCCTTTATTGGCTATAGGAACAATTGAAAGTATGAATCTACCCCTTCTTCCACTTTCTTCATCGTCATTGCCATCAGATCCAAAACACCACTGTGTTTTTGCAAACCAATTCTATTTTAGGGGCTAACTTCATTGGAAAATTTCTCAATCTCAAACCTATGCCACACTTATTCAATCCAAACCCAGATCTGGTAGTATAGCCACTAAACTCCACACCGTTGATTCCATTTTTTGCTCTCGTTCTTCCTCCGTTTTCAACATCTTTGACCTTTCCACTTCTTATACTCCTCCAATTTGAAAGGTTAAGGGAGCAAAAGTTTATTAGACACAAACCCACCGATTTACTTTTTGAACCTTTCTAGATCTATGAACACAACAACTTAGATTTGAACTGATATAGTGGGAAGCTTTTGATGCAGAGTGATTTGAGCGTTTACGAAACTTGATGGTTTAGCGAAGAAGCTTTCGGAGATATACAAAACGGGTCTTTTCACAAATGAGTTTGCGCTTGTTGTTTCAAAACCGTGTCTTGGTGCTTCTAAAGAGGATATGAGATTTTATGTTAGAGACCTTTTGACGAGGATGAAGATTGGTGATTTGGGTATGAAGAAACAAGCTTTAAGGAATCTTCTTGAGGTTGTTGTTGAGGATGAGAAGTATGTGAAGGTTATTGTTGTTGATGTGAGCGAGGTTGTTCATGTGCTTGTTGGGTTTCTGGGTTCTGCTGAGGTTGAAATTCAAGAGGAGAGTGATAAGGTTGTTTCTGTTGTTGCTGGTTTAGATTCATATAAAGGGGTTTTGATTAGTGCTGGTGTTATTGATTTGTGTTTTGGATTGTGGGAATGAGTTGGGGAAAGTTGCGTCTGCGAGGTGTACTCAAGACACTATTTCAGTTAATGATGATGATGATGGAGAAGGGCAGTTTCGTCCTTTCAATTGTTCTAATAGTCACTGAGGGTATTTTGGTCGTTTCATGTCACATTTGGGTGAGTCAGCTTCCATCTAAGCCCAGTCATCAATGACAAATGGCAAAAATAGTGACACATAAGCAAAAAAAGTCAGCCCAGGGACCTTTTTTAAAGTTGACTAAAAGTGTAGGGCAAATTTGAAAGATTTTGGAAATGTAGGGACTGAAACTCAAACGACCGCTAAGTGCAGGGACCTTTTACATATTTAAGCCATTTATGATTAATTTGTTATATTATACAATATTTGATTTTGTATAAGGAAGAAATCATTAAAAATTAACCACAAATAAATTTATCATTAAAAATAACTTGTGAGTTATTTGCAAAAATTTGAGAGCTAAATCGCTATCTTGAGCCGGCCATAGTGAGACATTGTTATTATAGTTTTTTTTCTTTCCTTTTTTTGACTAATCATTGTCATTATATATATATATATATATATATATATATATATATATATATATATATATATATGGTTGATAACATACTCTGACCTAAAAATATGTGAGAGTATGTTAGTAAGCCTACTCCCACTATATATTAACAAAAAAAAAATCAATTCCACCTATATACAAACTAATTTGAATTGTAAGGTTAATTTTATAAATTTTCTTTTATTAATTAAAAATAAAATTTAGTTTCACCCAAACACAATCATAGGTTGGTATGTTTCTTGTGTCAAAAACAAGGTTGTTATGTTCCATGGTTTTTTTCGGGCACAATGAAAACCATGTTACATGGTTTTTTTTTTCAACACAAATATAAAAATTAAACAGCGCCTCAGAGGTCTTGGACTCTTGGTGCATAAGGTTCATCAACTGGATGTTCCATGATTTAAGGTGTTCAATACTATCATTTGAAATATTTAACACGATTTTGATTTTTCACAGTGGCTTAACACATAATTTTTATTATAGAGTAAAATCAAGAATTTGTATGAAAATAAAAAATATATTGTAAAGTTTTTTACGAATTTGTTTGTAAAAAATCTACAAGAAACATTATTTTTATTTGTGGATCTTTTTCAAAAGTAAATCTGTAGGAAATAATTTTGATTTTTGTAGGAAACAAGGTTAATCGGTAAAAATAGTTATCCGATTTTCCTACGGATTTACCTTCGAAAACCAAGGAACTTTTTTTGATAAAAAAAAATCATGTATATATTTTCTTACAAATTTTATTTTAAAAAATGTGCTTGAAAATATGTTTTATTGACTATTAAATTTACAAAAGCTTTTTTAGCTGGCAATTTATTTGGGTGACCATAGAGATTGTTATTGGAGGGTTAGGGGTAGTCTTTTTTTTTTGCTTTCACCACCAATTTAATCTGGTTCAGGGGTCAGTTATGACTTCAAGTGATTTTAGCCCCCTCATAATCGCAGTTGCGGGTGATCGAACCGTGGATTAAGAGTAGTTAAGGGTAGTCTTTTGTTGCATTTGTATTGAGTTGTCTTTGTACATAATTTGTATTAGAATTAATTAAAAATCAATATTAGCATGTGTCTATTGAAATATTTACTAAAATTAAGGAAACATGTTTTTAATATTTTATTTTAAAAATAGAGTTGGGGTGTTTGGTAGATATATAGTGGGAGTTAGTTTGCCAACATACTCCCACGTAAAAATATGTGGGAGTATGTTAGCAACATTATATATATAAGAGTTTGTTGGTAAAAATATGCACTATAATTAAGAGTTTGTTGGTAAAAATAATAATTAATGTTCTTTGGAAAAATTAAAAATGATCTTATAAAAGGAATGAAGAAAATTCTCAAAATGATTTTATATCCAGGGACAGAAGGTAGTATTTTTTTTAGTTCCATCCCGTATTACCATATGCAATATGCCAAGCTCCCCAAGACTTTGTGTAACGAGATGGAGAAAATTCAACGAGGATTCTTGTGGAGAGATACAGATCAATCTCGCAAACCTCACTTGATTTCCTGGAAAGTTTGTTGTTGACCAAAAGAGGATGGAGGTCTTGGTATTAGAAGCCCGCATCAAATGAATGAAGCTTTTCTTATGAAAATGTTGTGGAATATGATTAATAAACCAGATGATCTTTGGTGCAAGGTACTTTATAATAAGTATGGCAGGAACAACGATCTTCGATTTTCTATTAGTGCTCAACCTTATGACTCCCCTTTGTGGAAAGCCTTGGCGGGTATTTGGGATCAATTCAGGAGTCACATGGTCTGGCAAGTGGGAGATGGTCAACAAATAAACTTTTGTCTTGATAAATGGATGCCCAACGGACAAACTCTCATGAACTTTTCTACTCAGCAGACTATTGACACGACTCTTACTGTGAAAGATACTTTGACGGAGTCAGGCGATTGGGATGTCAATTTTCTTACCCTTCATCTTCTTGATGGTATTGTGAAAGATTTGGTGGCTATTCCAGCACCTAAGGATACAGGTGGTCCAGATTTCATTGGTTGGAGCGGCACCAACACTCGTTATTTTACTGTGCAAAGTGCTTATTGTAAGACCCGTAATTTCGCTGTACAGTTTTTCTAAGGAACTCTAGTGTCGGCTACGAGTTTTAGGGTTTTTGGTGAAGCGGTTTTGTGAGTATCGTCGCATTAATGGAATTTTTGCTGTAATTGAGCCTGTTTTGTGCTCGTGCGCTGTAAAGGCACAGACTTTTGTCTTGTAATCCTCTTTTGTGAATAAGAAGTTATATGTGGATTCAGAATAACGAGTTTTGGATTATTCTTGTTTTTGGAAAAACGAGTAGGATTTTACCCGCGGATGTAAAATCTTATTGCGTCTGTTTTAAGTGAGGTTTCGGATGGAAGTTTCATATATCTGCGTGAGTTAGGATATGTCCTGAGATTAATTTTCTAAGGTATAGAAGAAAATTACAGTCGCGGAAAAAGATTCGGCGATAAGTTTTGGAAATGTTAAACGTTAGACGTTCTTTCCGTAGGTCTTATGTTTTTGTGTTTTACGTTCGTCGCGACGCGCGAGAGCTGAACGTGTGAGTGTTTCTTAGAGGTGTTGAGTTTTATCTCAAGTGGGCTTGGTTTGGTTTGATCCAATGACTAGGGTTTTGTCTTGACATTTTGTCTTTTGATCCAATGGCCATGAGTTAGCAAGAGGCTTTAACATAGTAAGGAGGTTTGGTGACTTTGGTCACTTTGGTCACTTAGAAACATCACATATTCACTCTCATTCTTTCTCTCTTTCACGTGAACTTCATTGTCACTTTCTCAACTTCACAAATTTTCCATTCCTCACCATTTGTGTCCATTTCAAGCTTGGGAGCTTTGTGGAATTGTTATAGAGAATCACTTGCTTAAGGTAACCACCCTTTTCCTTTTCATTTTGGTTGGTTAAAACTCTTGGAGTTATGAGTTTTAGTTTATGTTCATGAGATGAAAATGTAAGGTATTGATTCTTGTTTCATGAAAGTTGTTCATGAGAGTTTAGGAAGCATGCTAGGCTTTGTTATTTCAATTTTTCCATGAGTTGGTGAAAAATCTCATGAGAAAAGTTAGGGTTTTGGTATGGTTATGTATTGATCAATAACATGTGGTTAGGTTGTAAGGTTTTGAAAAGAAAAGTTGTCTTTGAACCTTTGGGCAAAAGGGAAATGCGTTGTATGGTTTTGTTTTAGAAAATCCGATGAAAAATATTTTGGGGTTTATGAAAATATTTCCTAAGTGTTTTGGGTAGTGTTTTTGGGGTCAAAGTGGTTTAAAACTCTTGTGACATGTGGTGTTGCTTGTCGCTTTGAAAACATGTTTGAAAATGATTACCGGTCGGTTGAGGCCGTAATGAAACTTGTGCTTGAGTTTGGTTTTGATTTTGGAAATGAAAACCAAATAACTTGCACTTGAAGCAACCAACATGCTTTCGAAAATGTATTGCTTTGTTGTGAAAACGGTTGTTGGGAACCAATACTATGCGTATGTGGTATGTTGCGTGAAAAGTTGTTTTGGGTGAAAATTGAGAAAAACAAGTTTTGTTGCTTATGTCATGAAGAAAACCAATCCTGTCCTGGTGTGGTAGCTTAGCGACCAGATGGTGGCTTAGCGACCGTTGGTCGCCAGAATTCGCCCTGGGCGTGGAAGTTCTGACTTGCCATCGCCAGGTGGTCGCCCAGCGACCTCTAGCGACCCCTGGGACCCAAAATTTTGTATTCTGATGTCCTAACTTGGTTTTTAACTTTCTAATCCCTTTCTATTAATTTATGGAAGTGGTTGGGATTGGAAACGGGGTTTTTGGGTACCCGGAAGGTACGTAGCTTATAACGCAAGAAAACGGCCATTTTGCATTTCAAATTATTTAAGACTTTGGACTATTGTTTTGAGTCCTAAAAATAGTACAAATAACTCATGGGGGTTGATCAATACGGTAGTTTTTGGTATAGTATCCGTAAGAGTTGTTTTACCTTAGAAAGCCTTTGGTTTTTGGGGTTTTGGAATCCAATTCATTGAGGATTGATTTGGATATGGTTTTGATTGTGTACTTTGCTTGTTTTAGGAAGCGAGTAAGTGTTGTTTGATCGTGTGATAGTTGAGTGCTTGCCGAGGTAAGGGCTCCACTTTATTTCCGTCTTTAAAACGGTTACGACATGCTTTGTTTTGCTGTGTATGCAATTGCTGTGTGCTTTGGCATGTTTGTATTATGTATTCTCGTGATGAGAAAGTGTTTACAATACTTGCGCTGTTTACATATGATTATGAGAATATATGTATGAACAGGTAATTGGAATACATATGATGAGAAATGTATGTATGTTGTTATGTTTGGTTTGCATATGCTAGAGAGGTATGTATTCATTGCATTAGCATATATGGGGAAGCGTATGCTCATGCATTTGGTAGTTAATATTATTTTTGGGTTTGTCCTGAGATTAATTTTCTAAGGTATAGAAGAAAATTACAGTCGCGGAAAAAGATTCGGCGATAAGTTTTGGAAATGTTAAACGTTAGACGTTCTTTCCGTAGGTCTTATGTTTTTGTGTTTTACGTTCGTCGCGACGCGCGAGAGCTGAACGTGTGAGTGTTTCTTAGAGGTGTTGAGTTTTATCTCAAGTGGGCTTGGTTTGGTTTGATCCAATGACTAGGGTTTTGTCTTGACATTTTGTCTTTTGATCCAATGGCCATGAGTTAGCAAGAGGCTTTAACATAGTAAGGAGGTTTGGTGACTTTGGTCACTTTGGTCACTTAGAAACATCACATATTCACTCTCATTCTTTCTCTCTTTCACGTGAACTTCATTGTCACTTTCTCAACTTCACAAATTTTCCATTCCTCACCATTTGTGTCCATTTCAAGCTTGGGAGCTTTGTGGAATTGTTATAGAGAATCACTTGCTTAAGGTAACCACCCTTTTCCTTTTCATTTTGGTTGGTTAAAACTCTTGGAGTTATGAGTTTTAGTTTATGTTCATGAGATGAAAATGTAAGGTATTGATTCTTGTTTCATGAAAGTTGTTCATGAGAGTTTAGGAAGCATGCTAGGCTTTGTTATTTCAATTTTTCCATGAGTTGGTGAAAAATCTCATGAGAAAAGTTAGGGTTTTGGTATGGTTATGTATTGATCAATAACATGTGGTTAGGTTGTAAGGTTTTGAAAAGAAAAGTTGTCTTTGAACCTTTGGGCAAAAGGGAAATGCGTTGTATGGTTTTGTTTTAGAAAATCCGATGAAAAATATTTTGGGGTTTATGAAAATATTTCCTAAGTGTTTTGGGTAGTGTTTTTGGGGTCAAAGTGGTTTAAAACTCTTGTGACATGTGGTGTTGCTTGTCGCTTTGAAAACATGTTTGAAAATGATTACCGGTCGGTTGAGGCCGTAATGAAACTTGTGCTTGAGTTTGGTTTTGATTTTGGAAATGAAAACCAAATAACTTGCACTTGAAGCAACCAACATGCTTTCGAAAATGTATTGCTTTGTTGTGAAAACGGTTGTTGGGAACCAATACTATGCGTATGTGGTATGTTGCGTGAAAAGTTGTTTTGGGTGAAAATTGAGAAAAACAAGTTTTGTTGCTTATGTCATGAAGAAAACCAATCCTGTCCTGGTGTGGTAGCTTAGCGACCAGATGGTGGCTTAGCGACCGTTGGTCGCCAGAATTCGCCCTGGGCGTGGAAGTTCTGACTTGCCATCGCCAGGTGGTCGCCCAGCGACCTCTAGCGACCCCTGGGACCCAAAATTTTGTATTCTGATGTCCTAACTTGGTTTTTAACTTTCTAATCCCTTTCTATTAATTTATGGAAGTGGTTGGGATTGGAAACGGGGTTTTTGGGTACCCGGAAGGTACGTAGCTTATAACGCAAGAAAACGGCCATTTTGCATTTCAAATTATTTAAGACTTTGGACTATTGTTTTGAGTCCTAAAAATAGTACAAATAACTCATGGGGGTTGATCAATACGGTAGTTTTTGGTATAGTATCCGTAAGAGTTGTTTTACCTTAGAAAGCCTTTGGTTTTTGGGGTTTTGGAATCCAATTCATTGAGGATTGATTTGGATATGGTTTTGATTGTGTACTTTGCTTGTTTTAGGAAGCGAGTAAGTGTTGTTTGATCGTGTGATAGTTGAGTGCTTGCCGAGGTAAGGGCTCCACTTTATTTCCGTCTTTAAAACGGTTACGACATGCTTTGTTTTGCTGTGTATGCAATTGCTGTGTGCTTTGGCATGTTTGTATTATGTATTCTCGTGATGAGAAAGTGTTTACAATACTTGCGCTGTTTACATATGATTATGAGAATATATGTATGAACAGGTAATTGGAATACATATGATGAGAAATGTATGTATGTTGTTATGTTTGGTTTGCATATGCTAGAGAGGTATGTATTCATTGCATTAGCATATATGGGGAAGCGTATGCTCATGCATTTGGTAGTTGCGTGCCCGGTGTGGTGATCGGGAGAGCCCGCCCTAGTGGTTCGTAGTGATCGGGAGAGCTACGAGATTTTTGTTGAGATCGATACGTAGTGATCGGGAGAGCTACGGGGTGTGGTGATCGGGAGAGCCCACTCTAATCCTTGTAGTGATCGGGAGAGCTACGAGATTCTATTGATACTTATGGTAGGGGTGTGGTGATCGGGAGAGCCCACTCTAATGGTTCGTAGTGATCGGGAGAGCTACGGGACTGTATTGATATTGTTGGTAGGGGATGGACCTACGATACCGGAACTCATGCATTGTGGTAGCTAAGGTTAGTACCACACATTGTAGAGGTTGCATTATAGGCTATGTGTGCATTGCTTATATGAACCCGTTGGTGGGAATTGCTTTGTTGGTTAAGAGCTTTCTCTTGTGTTTGTGGAATTATTGTTATGTGTACAATCTTTCGCACCGGTTATATATATATATACTTTTATTTTGTGGTGACCCTTTCTTTCATTTGCGGGCTCATCCCACCCAGATGATGAGTTAGGTCGTGGTGACGACGGTGGCAGTTCTAGGCCATAGTGAGCATGTGGCGAAGCTTAGTATAGTTAGACTATGCGCCGGTGTGTTTTGTGCACTGTGCTTTTTGGTTAGCATAGGGTTTTCTAACTTGTGTTGTTGTAAGTATTTGAATACTTAGACTTGGATTGTAATTATTCAGTGATACACTTTGCTTGTCGAAGCACCTTATGGTAATGAGTTCTTTTGTATATTTGAATGCCGGCTCATTTAAAATCTTTTATGCGTAACTCTGATGTGTACAAAAAGAAAAAAAAAATATACTGCCTTTTCAGGCCTTTGAAAAAACGGGTTGTTACAATTGGTATCAGAGCACGACTTTAAATCTTCAAAGGGAAAGTGTATACTTGAGTCGTTAGTCCTGAGTCGGTTAGAACGTAACTAGTGTTGAGTTAGTTCTAGTGTTTGTTCTGTATCGGGTTATGGGTTAGTAACCGTTGAGCGAGATTTCGTTGGAAAGAGTCGCTGAGAATGAGTAAGAGAAAAGCACATGATGATGTGGCTTATGTCAATGGAGGATTGGCGGAAGGAATTGCCTCACACCTAGTTGGAAAATCATGGTTGTGCGGGTATAGTACGGATTCAAAAGCACCACCTGAATGGATGTCATGACGGTGCGTGTGCTGTATGTAGAAATAAGAAGGATAAGAATTTGTCTAATGACATGTTGATGGGAGTTAGTAGAGCTTTGGTTCATCGTAGTGGTTACAATGAAGAGAGACGTGGTATGATGGAAATCGGTTTTGAGTAAGTGTAAGGGATTCGGATGTTGTCAACAAGGATGGTTGGACAATAGTAATGTGAGGAATACCCTAAGAGTTATTTTGAAGGTAGGTACCTCGACGAGAGTGGTGAGGTCGAAGCAATTAAGAATGGTCAGAGTGACCAACTCTTTTGAGTAAAAGAGGATTTAATTACAAGAGGAAAGGAACTCAAGAGAGAGTTCAGAATTAGAATGGAAATACGATGTGAAGAGGATGTGCGCCGACGATGGTAGTCGACGAGGATAAGCGTTTTGTTTAAGGCACGCGAGATTTATCTAAGTGTCGTTTTGGAAGTAATGTGAACATATAAGGGACCGATTCTGGGGAATTGGAGATTTGGATAAAGGAGTCCAAGAGAAGTAGATGGTATAGTTTGACAAGTGTCAAGACTATGAGGAGTATAATCATCAACTGGAGGTTGTGATTGTTTTATGTAAGTCGTGTTTGGAATGAGACTCGTGGATGAGCATGCGGTTTCGGCGTATTCATTGAGTTGCGGACTCATGGATATTGGTAAGGTATGAAGTTCTTCCTAAGAGGAGATAACTTGCTCGGAATGTAATGGTTTGGGTGGTACTTGCCGTAGTGGCACGGTACTACTAGTGGATGATACTCCACGGGTGCTTCAAGAAAGGAAGCATGATGGCTTAAGCTACGTGTCTTGAGCGTGGTATCTTGTGATTTCGACGTGTATTCGTAAGAGATTGAGGGAAACGTGTGGGACCATTGTGCCTCGGAGGACCTTGAGCACAAGTGGAATGAAGTATCACTTAAGTTGGGTAAAGATGGTCTAAGCCACCACCATGATTGTCGATTATCTATTGACAAATTGAGGGACTGGCCGTCCTTAATTTATTGTTGATAGTAGACGGAATCGTGTTGACTGGAATTGACTAGTTTTGCTAGCTTTGGTGGTGCGCAGAGAGTTTTTGATGTTTCTTTTTGGAGGGTAGCCACTCGCAACTTCGTGTGAAACTAATGGAGTGGGCTATGCCGCGGAGGCGGAAAAAGGGTGACCTCGTGAATTGGTCATGTTGACCTAGGATCCTTGGGGAACTAGAGTGTTTGAACCTTCGTGGTAAAGTAACTTTTGAGTGGTGGACTCATTGTGTGATGTCTAGCTTGTGACTAGAGTTTGAAACCAGTGCGATCTTGTTAAGAGTTGCGGTTGGTGCACGGTTGTGCCAGTGTGTTGGTGAGAATATCTGTGTGACTTCACCTGGTGTTAGCATCTGTGTGGCTGCACCTAATCCTGAGGGATTTTGTTGTGTTGGTGATGGTAATGTTTAGTTGAGTTGTTACTCTTACCTTTAGTTTCGAGGACGAAACTTCTTTTTGGAGGGTAGTAATGTAAGACCCGTAATTTCGCTGTACAGTTTTTCTAAGGAACTCTAGTGTCGGCTACGAGTTTTAGGGTTTTTGGTGAAGCGGTTTTGTGAGTATCGTCGCATTAATGGAATTTTTGCTGTAATTGAGCCTGTTTTGTGCTCGTGCGCTGTAAAGGCACAGACTTTTGTCTTGTAATCCTCTTTTGTGAATAAGAAGTTATATGTGGATTCAGAATAACGAGTTTTGGATTATTCTTGTTTTTGGAAAAACGAGTAGGATTTTACACGCGGATGTAAAATCTTATTGCGTCTGTTTTAAGTGAGGTTTCGGATGGAAGTTTCATATATCTGCGTGAGTTAGGATATGTCCTGAGATTAATTTTCTAAGGTATGGAAGAAAATTACAGTCGCGGAAAAAGATTCGGCGATAAGTTTTGGAAATGTTAAACGTTAGACGTTCTTTCCGTATGTCTTATGTTTTTGTGTTTTACGTTCGTCGCGACGCGCGAGAGCTGAACGTGTGAGTGTTTCTTAGAGGTGTTGAGTTTTATCTCAAGTGGGCTTGGTTTGGTTTGATCCAATGGCTAGGGTTTTGTCTTGGCATTTTGTCTTTTGATCCAATGGCCATGAGTTAGCAAGAGGCTTTAACATAGTAAGGAGGTTTGGTGACTTTGGTCACTTAGAAACATCACATATTCACTCTCATTCTTTCTCTCTTTCACGTGAACTTCATTGTCACTTTCTCAACTTCACAAATTTTCCATTCCTCACCATTTGTGTCCATTTCAAGCTTGGGAGCTTTGTGGAATTGTTATAGAGAATCACTTGCTTAAGGTAACCACCCTTTTCCTTTTCATTTTGGTTGGTTAAAACTCTTGGAGTTATGAGTTTTAGTTTATGTTCATGAGATGAAAATGTAAGGTATTGATTCTTGTTTCATGAAAGTTGTTCATGAGAGTTTAGGAAGCATGCTAGGCTTTGTTATTTCAATTTTTCCATGAGTTGGTGAAAAATCTCATGAGAAAAGTTAGGGTTTTGGTATGGTTATGTATTGATCAATAACATGTGGTTAGGTTGTAAGGTTTTGAAAAGAAAAGTTGTCTTTGAACCTTTGGGCAAAAGGGAAATGCGTTGTATGGTTTTGTTTTAGAAAATCCGATGAAAAATATTTTGGGGTTTATGAAAATATTTCCTAAGTGTTTTGGGTAGTGTTTTTGGGGTCAAAGTGGTTTAAAACTCTTGTGACATGTGGTGTTGCTTGTCGCTTTGAAAACATGTTTGAAAATGATTACCGGTCGGTTGAGGCCGTAATGAAACTTGTGCTTGAGTTTGGTTTTGATTTTGGAAATGAAAACCAAATAACTTGCACTTGAAGCAACCAACATGCTTTCGAAAATGTATTGCTTTGTTGTGAAAACGGTTGTTGGGAACCAATACTATGCGTATGTGGTATGTTGCGTGAAAAGTTGTTTTGGGTGAAAATTGAGAAAAACAAGTTTTGTTGCTTATGTCATGAAGAAAACCAATCCTGTCCTGGTGTGGTAGCTTAGCGACCAGATGGTGGCTTAGCGACCGTTGGTCGCCAGAATTCGCCCTGGGCGTGGAAGTTCTGACTTGCCATCGCCAGGTGGTCGCCCAACGACCTCTAGCGACCCCTGGGACCCAAAATTTTGTATTCTGATGTCATAACTTGGTTTTTAACTTTCTAATCCCTTTCTATTAATTTATGGAAGTGGTTGGGATTGGAAACGGGGTTTTTGGGTACCCGGAAGGTACGTAGCTTATAACGCAAGAAAACAGCCATTTTGCATTTCAAATTATTTAAGACTTTGGACTATTGTTTTGAGTCCTAAAAATAGTACAAATAACTCATGGGGGTTGATCAATACGGTAGTTTTTGGTATAGTATCCGTAAGAGTTGTTTTACCTTAGAAAGCCTTTGGTTTTTGGGGTTTTGGAATCCAATTCATTGAGGATTGATTTGGATATGGTTTTGATTGTGTACTTTGCTTGTTTTAGGAAGCGAGTAAGTGTTGTTTGATCGTGTGATAGTTGAGTAGTTGCCGAGGTAAGGGCTCCACTTTATTTCCGTCTTTAAAACGGTTACGACATGCTTTGTTTTGCTGTGTATGCAATTGCTGTGTGCTTTGGCATGTTTGTATTATGTATTCTCGTGATGAGAAAATGTTTACAATACTTGCGCTGTTTACATATGATTATGAGAATATATGTATGAACAGGTAATTGGAATACATATGATGAGAAATGTATGTATGTTGTTATGTTTGGTTTGCATATGCTAGAGAGGTATGTATTCATTGCATTAGCATATATGGGGAAGCGTATGCTCATGCATTTGGTAGTTGCGTGCCCGGTGTGGTGATCGGGAGAGCCCACCCTAGTGGTTCGTAGTGATCGGGAGAGCTACGAGATTTTTGTTGAGATCGATATGTAGTGATCGGGAGAGCTACGGGGTGTGGTGATCGGGAGAGCCCACTCTAATCCTTGTAGTGATCGGGAGAGCTACGGGATTCTATTGATACTTATGGTAGGGGTGTGGTGATCGGGAGAGCCCACTCTAATGGTTCGTAGTGATCGGGAGAGCTACGGGACTGTATTGATATTGTCGGTAGGGGATGGACCTACGATACCGGAACTCATGCATTGTGGTAGCTAGGGTTAGTACCACACATTGTAGAGGTTGCATTATAGGCTATGTGTGCATTGCTTATATGAACCCGTTGGTGGGAATTGCTTTGTTGGTTAAGAGCTTTCTCTTGTGTTTGTGGATTTATTGTTATGTGTACAATCTTTCGCACCGGTTATATATATATATATATTTTTATTTTGTGGTGACCCTTTCTTTCATTTGCGGGCTCATCCCACCCAGATGATGGGTTAGGTCGTGGTGACGACGGTGGCAGTTCTAGGCCATAGTGAGCATGTGGCGAAGCTTAGTATAGTTAGACTATGCGCCGGTGTGTTTTGTGCACCGTGCTTTTTGGTTAGCATAGGGTTTTCTAACTTGTGTTGTTGTAAGTATTTGAATACTTAGACTTGGATTGTAATTATTCAGTGATACACTTTGCTTGTCGAAGCACCTTATGGTAATGAGTTCTTTTGTATATTTGAATGCCGGCTCATTTAAAATCTTTTATGCGTAACTCTGATGTGTACAAAAAGAAAAAAAAAATATACTGCCTTTTCAGGCCTTTGAAAAAACGGGTTGTTACACTTATAACCTCCAGCGGGAGAGCAACCTTCCAATTGAGGGGAATTGGAGAAGTTTGTGGAGTTGGAAGGGTCCCCACATAATCCAAACTTTCATGTGGATAGCTGCTCATGAGCGTCTTTTAACAAACTATCGTAGAAGTAGATGGGGTAGCAGAATTTCCCCCACTTGTCCGGCTCGTGGAAATGCAGACGAAACATTCATCCATGTGTTGCGCGATTGTGTGCAGGCAACCCAAATTTGGTTTCGGTTGGTGGCTTCTAATCACATTACTAATTTCTTTTCTTTGAATTGCAGGGACTGGATCTTCAACAACTTGGATATCAAGATGACTGGAGCAAACAAGAACGAGTGGCAAAATATTTTCATGGTAACGTGTTGGCACTTGTGTACGTGGAGGAATAAAAGAATATTTGAAGAGGGATTTCAACGTCCAATTAACCTAATTCAAGTGATTCTCAAGATGGCTATGGAGATTGGTGGCTGCAAGCAAACACACTGGGCTGGATGGCCTCAACGTACCGACACTATTTACATTGGTTGGAAGTGTCCTCGTGAAGGATGGATCAAACTCAACTGTGACGGAGCACATAAAAGCTCAATTAATCTTTCAGGGTGTGGCGGCCTCCTTCGGGGTAACAATGGTACTTTCTTGAAAGGCTATGCCCGCAAGATTGGTTCTTGTGACGCACTCCATGCTGAGATGTGGGGTATGTATATCGGGATTGATTTGGCTCGGAGACAGGGGATTACTCATCTTCAAGTTGAAAGTGACTCGAAGGTTTTAGTCGACATGGTAACAGGGAACTGCAATGCTAACGGAAATATTCCTACTTTGATTCGGCGCATTCGTGACCTTAAGAACATGAATTGGCAAGTTCAAATCAACCATACATGGCGTGAAGGAAACAGATCAGCCAATTGGCTAGCTAATTTTAGTTTTAATTTTAACTCTTTTGATTTGCATGTAATGGAGACCCTTCCTAGAAAGCTCCAAAGCCTTCTTTTTGATGACATTTCCGGCGCTTGCATGCCTCGGAATATTCGTTTAGTTTCCTAGTTTTCTTTTTTCTCTGTTGGGCTTTGCCCTCTTTTTTGTACCCAAAAAAAAAAAATAATAATAAGAGGATCCTAACACCATTAACATTATATCACTACTATTACCGTCTCTAAATATAAGACCCTATTGAGAAAATTGTGGACATTAAGAAAGTTGATTATTGTATTAAATTTGTTGATAATTAGTATTGTTTTTACAATTTTATCTTTCAAGAGAGGAGATGAATTAATGTTTTTTTTTAGACTAAGAAATACTTTTTTCAAAGTGTTTATTATTACATTTACAAATTGTAGGAAAATATGCACTATAATTAAGAGTTTGTTGGTAAAAATAATAATTAATGTTCTTTGAAAAAATTAAAAATGATCTTATAAAAGGAATGAAGAAAATTCTCAAAATGATTTTATATCTAAGGACGGAAGGTAGTATTTTTTTTTTATAAGAGGAAGGTAGTATTTTTTATTTATTTTTGGATTGGAAGGTAGTATTTTTTTATTGGATAGTATTTTGGTACAATAAGTACATTAATTAGTTTTGGTACATGAAGTTTTTTTTTTGTTTATTGGTCGATTACTTATTTGGAGTATTTATCTAAAAAAAAACGTCCATTTCCAGTATCCAGTCATTCACAAAGCATATCATAATCATACATCATCGACGCATACTTCTCTTTCTCTTTGTTGTTGCTGTTGCTTCTCTCTCTCTCTCTCTATATAATATTCTCTTTCCGCCATCATCATCGTTTTCTTCACTCAGAAGCACATTAACAATACAATCGGAAACAGATATTCCAAGCAACGCTAAACTTTCCCATCGTTTCGTGGTTTTACTTTTTCTTTTCAAAACCACTTTCAGATCTGAAATTCCTAATTCATCATCATTTCACACCATCGATCTCGATTCTCTCTACTCCATCCTTCAATTCTTCATTCTTCCATCATTCTAATTTCACTTCAATTCCACTTTTCGCTCAATTTTCATGTTCTTCTTCGGATTCCAATTCTCCCCTCACCGTGAGTATCTTTTTCATTCTTTTTTTTTGTTTTTTTATATTAATTCTTATTATTGTGATAATGATGATTATTTTTGTGTGTTTTGTGCGAAAGCGTGTGTAAACAGATCTTGAAAATTGGCGCCCCAACGACGGTCGCAGCGCCACATGGGCGGCCAGATGCATCAGAGCAATGCTGCCGCGGCTGCTCTGTATGACAATGCCGGCGCCGCTGTACACAGTGCAGCGCCAGGGACTGCTACCGATGCCGGCGATGCTGTTATGGCTCGTTGGTTGCAATCCGCCGGCTTACAGCATCTGGCCTCTCCATTGGCTTCCACTGTAATTGATCAACGGCTTCTCCCCAACCTTCTCATGCAGGTATTCCAACCGTCTCTTCCATTCATAATAACAACTCGTTTTAGTTCAAATTTCCAATTTTTCACTTGAAGTTCTGTGTGAGATATTGGGTTAGTTGAGATGATTTATCGTGTACCTTAATTGTTTTCCATTTTCTTCTTATTGTAAAAGTTGTAACTGGCAAGTTGTGTGCTGTTTTTACTTCATTTTTTTAATGCAGAAGTGATTATTGTATGAATGCCTTATATGTTGTGTTTGTCGGATAAAGGATGCTAGTTTAGTGTGTATTGTAATGCCTTTCATGTTTTGGACGAGTTTGCATAACTCAAAATTTTGCAACAATCGCCTAGATCATCCTGAAGTTTAAGCAGTCCTGTATTTTGAGGGATACAAATGTGTATTCTAGTGTTTTGTAAATAAGAAGATTTTGTTCACTGTGTTATTAGTTTGGTTGGACATGCCAAATGTTGTTTATTTTTCCCAGTAATTGTTTATGATATGATGGTAGTTAATGAGTTAGACGAACATGATATTGTCGTAGGGTTATGGAGCACAGTCTGCGGAAGAAAAACAGAGGCTTTTTAAGTTAATGAGAAGTCTCAATTTTAATGGGGAATCTGGTTCAGAACCATACACGCCCACTTCCCAAACTTTAGGTGGAGCGGCTGTATCAGATGGGTTTTATTCTCCAGACTTTAGGGGGGATTTCGGAGCTGGTCTCTTGGATCTTCATGCTATGGATGATACAGAGCTTTTGTCTGAGGTATGGTAACTATATGGTGATTGGCTTGTTTGTTCAAATGAAGCAGTACACTATGGTTTGATTTATTTTTTAAATTTTATATGAATAACATGCTCTACATGTACAATTTGCTTCTATGTATCACAGAAGATTTCTCTTAGTATCATCAATAGTTGTCCTTGAAAGTTTACCAATTTTTTATAGCATCTTGTGCAACTGTGTCTGTATTTTTTGGGGACTTGGTGATAATGTGCCAGCTCTTTAGTCAATATTCTCAGTTATATAAGCCATTATTTAAACAATAATCTTGGTTTGAATGTCTGGATTGTTAACATACAGCAGTTCTGCTTCAAACTTTCAATTTTTTTGCCTTTTCCCTGTGCATGATTAATCTTATCCATCCCTTATGTTGCTTCTTTTTCCTTAACTTCCTTGCATAAATTTGTTCAAGTATCTTTGTTTCATTTGTCTCTTATCTATTTACTTTTTTCAGCAAGTTATCTCAGAACCCTTTGAGCCATCACCCTTTATTCCCGGAGGTACCAGAGAATTTGAAGACGACTTCAACTCAGTCAGCTTCAAGCAGGGAGGAGGAGAAACAATTGCTGATGCATCACATTTTTTACCTGTCAATGAAAAAGAGAATAATACAAGAGAAAATAATGTTGCTAAGATAAAAGTTGTGGTATGTTGATGTTTTATGTATATAAGTATAAACTACAATAAATTCATATTTTGATGTCAAAACATTTACTAGAAAGATATAATTTTCCTGCGCTATTGTACATATACTTGGTTTTTGAATTATAAACCACCACACCCACCTTTTCTCTCCCAAACTAGAACAAGAATTGCAATAAATAAAACGAATTGAGTGCATTAGTGATTCCTACATTTTTAATGCACTGAAGCATTTTTAACCTTGTTGTTCCTTGATTAACACACACTTTGGGATTCATTAGCCTTAAGCTTTGTGGGAGTATATATAATTACTCCAAGAAAAAATTTATTTATTTTCTCTTAATGCATTTTTTAGGTACGCAAAAGACCTTTAAATAAAAAGGAGCTTGCTAAGAAGGAGGATGATATTGTAACTGTATGTGACAATGCATATTTGACCGTTCATGAACCTAAAGTGAAGGTTTGTTGATGTTGCAGTCGAGCACTATGTTTACCATTTATTTATAACAATATTAATTCAGTGATTGAATTACCTATGACTCAATATTGGGTTCTATTTTATTTTGCAATTCTTCTATTTATTTGGTTTTAAAAAATCTAATTATTTGTCTTATGATGAAAAGGTTGATTTGACAGCTTATGTGGAGAAGCATGAGTTTTGTTTTGATGCTGTTATTGATGAGAATGTTACCAATGATGAAGTAAGGCAGCTCCTTCTAAAAAATTCAAATTTTAACCTTCTTTCTTTTGCAGTCATGATTCAGTTTGTCTGTTGTTTGTTTATAGAAGTGATTCTTTGCTTCTCTTTATCGCTGTTGCTAATCTAAGGTATGGTTGCTTTGCAATAATAGGTATATCGAGTTACGGTAGAACCTATTATTCCTACAATTTTTGAGAGGACCAAAGCTACCTGTTTTGCTTATGGTCAGACAGGTGAGAAGATCAAAGCTACCTGTTTACTTTATATTATACTTGCTACTAAATGATAACTTGATAAGCATCACCCAATGATACACTCCAAACCTTTTAACCTTACAAAATTCTCTATGTTTTCCTTTTTAAATTTATTTTTACTGGATGTATATATATTTAAGTAGTTGTAGAGGATTACTGATCTGTTAGTGGCTGAACAAATTGGCGGAGCCCAACTGAAGAAAGAAAGGATAGAGATTAAGCTCTTCACATTTTCTTGCATGTTTAGTGTTGTTCCTGGTTATTTTGTGAAATATGTGCTCTGTATATTCATATTTCTTGTGGTATATGCAGTCATACAAGTCATTGAAATTAGAAGTTTAATACAAATCAAACTGTTTTAGTCTGGACATACTTCCCCTTCAGTGAACTAAAATTTAATTGTTGGCGCAACATTAAGTTGTCCATTCATGATCCATCGCCACTGCTATATCCTCGTATAGCCATCACCTGTATTCATTATTGTGATGCTAATAGTGTTTGACTTTCAGGAAGTGGCAAAACATTCACAATGCAACCATTACCACTCAGAGCTGCAAATGACCTTGTTAGACAGTTGCACCGGCCTGTTTACCGAAATCAGAAATTTAAATTGTGGCTTAGCTACTTTGAGATATACGGTGGAAAACTGTTTGATCTTCTTGGCGACAGGAAGTAGGTATTTCTTTCCTATAGAATATAGGCTGTTGTGTGTGACACTGTATATTAGTTTCCATATGAGTTTGGTGTTACAATTTTTACATGTCCTTGAGGCACTAAGTTTTCATTTGGCTTGTATGTTTTGTATTTGTGATCTGGGCTATAACTGGAAGATTTGGTTTTTAATGTTTGCATCAATCGCAGTGAGAAATTCATACAAGAGTGTTACACAGTTGACTTAAAATGACCCATGGACAACCCACCAATACATTCCTCTGGATTTCCCAAGCAGTCCAACTTCATCCTTTATCTAGATGATTTTTATGGTTTTTTTTTATTTGTACACATCCATCTTACCAAAATTATCATGCATTTACAGTGCTTACTGAGTGTGCATTAATCTGCATATTGTATTTGGCAATAGATTGCTGAGTGGTTATGTTACTTTGAATAGGAAACTCTTAATGAGAGAAGATGGACGACAGCAAGTTTGTATTGTAGGATTGCAAGAATTTGAAGTTTCTGATGTACAGATTGTCAAAGAATTCATTGAAAAGGGGAATGCAGCAAGAAGTACAGGATCCACTGGTGCGAATGAGGAGTCCTCCAGGTCACATGCTATCTTACAATTGGTTGTAAAGAGGCACAACGAGGTAATAAAAGAAAGCAGGCGGAATAATGATGGAAATGAGACAAAAAGTGGGAAGGTTGTGGGGAAGATTTCTTTCATTGATCTTGCTGGAAGTGAAAGAGGCGCTGACACTACTGACAATGACCGTCAGACAAGGTACTTTTTCATTTGTATTATCTGCTCTGCAGAATCTAACTAGCATGGGGTCTTCTAGCATGTTCTATGCATGTTATGATTTTTATTCATAACCTTATTTTACCAATTTCTTTATGGTTACTTTTAACATACTAGCACAATATTATGTTTGGTTGCTATTGTAGTTGGAAATATAAATATTTTTGTTAACAAAGGTAAACGAAACAGGATATTTGTTCTGGTTTGTTGTGCTAAACAATAGTTATGGTTAAATTTTTAACTTGCATGTTTTTTTCTGTAGCTACTGTATTTTTATAGTATTTTAAGCATGTCATAAAATTGAAATTTTAATTAATCTATATTTGCATCTTTTAGCTTTTTGTCTTAGTTTTTGTTATGATTATTGTTGTACTTCGAAGTCGAAATTAGATTTAACCTAATAAACATAGGGATACTTCGTTGAACACATTATTTGTTGTCTATGTTTTAGAATGATATTTTCATATGCTTGCTTGAGTTCCTTCCATCCCTCTCCTGTGGCAATTTTCTTGTTCAGATCACAAACCTTATCATATAGTAAAAAATCTCTTCACTTTTTTGCTGCTTGTGTATAATTATTGTAGGATTGAAGGAGCTGAAATCAACAAGAGTCTTTTGGCTTTGAAGGAGTGTATTCGAGCTTTGGACAATGATCAGATCCATATTCCTTTTCGCGGAAGTAAACTTACAGAAGTGCTTCGTGACTCTTTTGTTGGCAATTCAAAGACAGTCATGATCTCTTGTATATCTCCAAATGCGGGATCCTGTGAACACACACTTAATACCTTAAGATATGCTGATCGGTATGTCTTACCTTATTATGAGCTTGACATTATGTTCATAGCTGGGTGTCCCCTTCTTCGTGCACATGCATGTTTGTAGATATTAATTGTTTTCATCATAATGTGAACAGAGTTAAGAGTCTGTCCAAAAGTGGCAATCCTAGAAAGGACCAGGCCCCAAATCCAGTATCACAGTCAGATAAAGAGGTTTTATCCACATCATCCCTTCCAGATAGTACTTGTGCCGAGGATTTTTATGATCAACGTCAAGAGGTGAAAACAGTGGATATGGGCAGGAAAGTTATTGAGAAGGAAAAATTGTTGTACAGCTCTGGTGCTGATATTGACAAGCAACCATCGAGTTTTTCTTCTTCCAGTTTTTTATTCAACGGACGAGAGGAGAAAGGTTTGCCTTCTGTCTCAATGGACAGGAACAGGTTTGAAGTGAAAAATTCGACTAGTCAAAAGATTAACCCTTATTCTCAAAATGATACGGACGAGAAAGTGCAAAAGGTGTCTCCTCCGCGCAGAAAAGGGGCCAAGGAGGAGAGATCTGAAAGGTCTTTGAACTGGCAAAAAAGGGATGCCAATGGTTATGATCATTTCACCACTAGCTCCAAGCAACAGAGCACAGGGAATTCTAACACAGTTGCCACTGGATCCAGGCAGCCTGAAGCAGAATCCTCACCTGATGTGAATATCAGCGCCGTTCTTGAGGTTTGGCAACATATTTAGAACTGCCCTTTATACCTGTTTTCAGTTGAATGTAAAACTCTTTTGCAGTATCAGTTAAAGTTCTTTGTAATACACCTGCAGGAGGAGGAAGCATTAATTGCTGCTCATAGGAAAGAAATTGAGGACACAATGGAGATTGTCCGAGAAGTGAGTTATTGCAAGTTTTTCTTTAGAGTCAAATTAACGTTCTATGCAATTTAATTTCTATTTGCGTTTCTTGGCATTTAGCTACTTTAATCGTTTCCTATACAAATATCTGGAAACAGCAAATAAAGTAATATCAATATAATATTTTTATGATTAAAATTACATACAATATTTTTCCTTTCCACTGCATCTATTGACTATGTAACTGTTTAGTGTTTGCTCAGATCTTACTGTAAGTTTTGTGAGATGATATGAATATATAAAACTTTCTGCTTGTAGACTGGGTGTTTGTGGTGCTCATCTTGTATTGGTTTTTATTCTCAGGAAATGAAGCTATTAGCAGAAGTGGACCAGCCAGGAAGTCTTATTGACAACTATGTAACCCAGTTGAGTTTTGTGCTTTCTCGCAAAGCAGCTAGTCTTGCAAGTCTCCAGGCTCGCCTTACAAGATTCCAACATCGACTAAAAGAACAAGAGATACTAAGCAGAAAAAGAGTACCCCGTTAAGTGACTTGGTTTCTCTTATTCAATGTTGATGATGTGTATGTAATTCTTCTCTTGTGGTTGTTAAGCAGTATAGTTTGAAGGCTTTTGTTCATTTTACTCAACAAATCTTGTGGGATATTCAAATTAAATTTTACTCAAATGTATATTCGTCCCTTGTGTGATATACTGATATGATATGTCACATTACCTTCATGTCTTTGCAAAATGGATTTAGTTATATAGCATTGTTTTTTTTTTTTTGTTGAGAAAAGTTATATAGCATTGTTAGCATCGAATATTATTTATACCACTATCTATACTTTTAATAATTGCCATATTATTAAAAAGCCTAACTTTCATAAATGCCATTAAATATTTTTTCCTCATCATAACATTCATATGGTCAGTATATGGAGCCAGATTCGGTAAGACAGTATATGGGGTTAGCTGAGACTGGATTCCCTCCCGTGCAGTTTCCACTGCAGGAGGTCCGGTGCTCCATCCAACCATTCATTCTTTTAAAAATAAAAATAAAATTGCAATGAAAGTAACAGGCGGGGCTGAGATTTCACATAAAGTACCGGAGAGGATCCTCTCTCGGGGTTAGCTAATCTTTCATTAGCTCTTGCATTTGAATGACAACCGAAGGTGTAGAGTAACACATAAATTATAAATCAATTAAACCAACCAATGTTTTATTTGAGAGCAGTAACAGATGCTGCAGCCTAAGACGGGAATGTTTTTCAATATTCCACACTCAGCAGGACATGGGAATTCTTTTGATCGTAGCTAGAATTTTATATCAATGTTGAATATCAGTTAACTCAATGATCCAATGTATACTACAACACTAATGCCGCTAATTACGTACTTCTTACACAACACATGGTGATCAAGATCATAAGGAGACCATTTGTCAGCGTCTTTATTGGATCTTTGTGGGAACATGATTCACTCTTAGTCTAATCAATAATGTTATTTAAAGTTTTTAAAACAAATACGGTTTATACTAGTAAATAATGATGAGTTCACTTTGACTATTGAAGCTGATTTACCCATGTTTACGAGTATGTCAATTTTTTTTTGTTAGTGTATCTCTCTTAGAAAAAGAAAAAAACTGTATGGAGCAAAGGAATGGGACTAATGAGACATGGACACGCTTAGTATACAGTTGTAGAAAAGAAGAGTCAGCGCTCCCCAGGCCGCGTTAAACGCATTAAAGCAAGAGAAAGGCATTGGTACCCTGCACCGACAAATCAACATACTATATACAAATTTGAATTTTCAAACTTTACTTGTGGCATTTTCGTTGAAAAATGTATATATGCAATAGTTGGTCATATTAAACGAGTGTTTTATACCGATAATAAATTGATTTGGTAAATTTTTGTTTTCTGTCAAGTAATTTAGTAGCTAAAAATTATATCTTTAAAGTGGATAAGTGGGGTGACTAGAATTTAAATTCCGACTCCCTGCATATATAATGCAATATCCTATCAACTAAATCTACCTTGTCTTTTCAAACTTTTTGATAAAAATTAGAGTAAAATACCAAATACCCCCCCCCCCCCCCCCACACCCCCTCCCCTAAAATTTTAAAATTCGTCAAATATCCCCCCTAAAATTTATAAATAGGTAAATATTCCATGAAATTGTACAACGTCAATCAAATACTCCCTTCGTCTGTTAACTCCGTCTATTTTGATGAAATGGACGTTAACTGAGTACATGACAACCGTCAGTCAAACTCCAAAAACACATAACACTAGTATTGTGCGAAGTCCGGTACGACGGATCCGAAAAACTGAACCCATAAACAAAATCACAGTGAAACTAGTGGTGAATAAATTAGAGTTTTTGGATCAATTTGGGGTTTTGCTTTGCTGGATTTTGCTCGAGTTGAGGTGGATTTTTATTGCTGTTGAAGGAGCATTGAGTGTTCTTGTTGATTAAGGTTTATATCATCAATATAGACGAAGTTAACGGACGAAGGAGGTATTTGATTGACGTTTTATAATTTCAGAGGGCTATTTGCCTATTTCCAAATTTCATGGGGTATTTGACGAATTTTGAAATTTCAGAGGGGTATTTGACATTTCACTCTAAAAATTAAGAATTTTTTTAATATGGATCACTTCTTCAAGTGGTCAATGATGGACCAGTCATGAATAACCTTATAACAAATACGAATTTTACAAAATCAATCGTTGCATTGAAAGTTTATATCAAATAGATAATCTATAAAAATTTTCAGAAAAATTGAAAATCATTTGATATGTTAATTAGACATATCAAGATTAACGGTATTAATTTTTTTTTCCATAAACCGTTAATCTTAATGTGTCTCAATAATATATCAAATGATTTTCAATTTTTCTAGATTTTTTTATTGGTGATTTATATGATATAAACTTTCAATCCAACGAAGAATTTTGTAAAATTCGTATTCGTTATAATAGTATTGATCACTTGTCACAATACAAGTGATCCCCCGTAACATTAGCCAAAAATGAATCCTAAAAATTTCATAGATAAATATAATAACTAAAACAAAATATGAGTGTTTTATGAATGGTAAAATCTAATTCAACTATAATGCCGGGTCGTGGTTATTAGAATTTGTACCCAAAATTTCTCAGCCATGTCCAAATTGTGTTTATTACTTCGTTTACTTATGACAAAAATTTGAGTTTTTTTATTTTATTTGAGAGCTGAAGATTATAATCCAGGCGAACAAAGATTGTTGTAATAACAATGCAATGTAACTTTGTACAAAAAAAAAATATATTTTCAAATGAGATATTTCATTTGTTTTAATAAATACTTTCAAAATATACAATTTTTATAATATTTAATAATAGATAATTAAATATAATAATTATTAAAATTGTATATTAATAAATATAAAAGTGATAAAAACAAGTCATTTATTTCGAGACAAACGAAGTACTAGTAATAAAAAACAGTAAAAAAGATAAAGTAATGTAACACCAACATAGTAATCAAATTCCATATTCTTCTTTTACAAAAAAAGAACCAATAATAACAACATATATATACACATAATAGCGCGGTTTTAAAAGAAAAATAAAAAACTGAGTCAGATCTAGAAAAATAAGATGTAGAGCTTCAGTCATCTGAATCATCACCACCAAATATAGAAATCTTGTTATACAAAAGTACAAGAATGAGAATGAGAAAGAGGGCAACGCCGAAGGGTGAACCACTAACACGGTGAATGGAATCAGGTTCTCCGGTGGAGAAAATGGCGGAGATGAAAGATCCACGTTCAGAGGAGAGAAACTGAATCGTGAGTAGAAGGATGATTGGTAAAAGAAGAAGACCAAGTGGACTTAGTAGCTCCGATATAGCTTCAGTGACAGCTTCGCCTTGATCTCCGAGAAGGAAAGGAACGATTACCACTATTGCTACCACCACTGCTAGAAGAATACCGTGTGGTGGTGCTCCTCCTCCTCCTCCACCACCATGACCACCTTGTTGTGGAAACATGTTTTTATTCAACTTTTGTTTGGCTAGTAGTAGAAGTAACAACAGCAGCAAGAGTTGAATTTTGTGTATTGTGTGATGAAAGATTGTGTTGTTTTTTTTAGAGTATTGTTGTGGTCTTTAAAATGAGTGCTTTGGGTTGGTGACGCGTACATCTAAATACGATAAATAAAGTACCGTCTCAATATAAATGACGTATTTGACTTCATTTACATTTATTAACGTAGTACAATTTTAATTGTTAATATTTTTTATTATTTATTATTAAAATTATAAATGTTGTATATTTTGAAAATACTCTTCGAGACAAATCAAATATTATATGCTAATATTTACATATATATATATATTAGTAAAAAAATATGATCAAAGTAAATCAAATGAATAATATATTAAGTCAAAATTAGATCATTTATTTTGGAATGGAAGAAGTACCATTTTCAATATTTTATTTTTGGTACTCTGGCGTGGTTTGTGCGGGGAAATGTGAGTAAATTAGCATTGCATGTCATCATGTGCATAGGGAAAAAGGAAAGGAAGGTGGGGAAATAATAAAAGAAGGAAAAAAGTGGAAGGGTTTGTGTTAATTTGCTAGATTTCAATTGCTTGCCTTAGACAAATCATGGGGTTTTATATTGTTTTAAATCTCCGACGTTAATTTATAATTGGACATTTCATATTAAATATAGAAAAAATAATACTAAAATGTTGGGCTTGGGCCTAAAGTGTGTCAAGGATTTGTGGAGTAGAAAGAACTACAAAATGTGGGCTTCTTCCTCCCACCCCACACCTGACCTCTCACATCTGAGAATTCTTATTGATACTTTCTAAATTTTCTCGCACGTTCTGTTAAATTTCAAAAATACCTTTGTTTGTTAGTTATTTAACGAACATGTTTTGCTAACTTAAAAAAAACATTTGCTACATAAATAGTAGGGGTAAAAAAAATGTTCATATTTAATAATGTTTGAAGATTTCACGTTCCTAGAGACTCCCGATTTTATTTTTTTTGAATTTTTTGTCATGCGCTACATACATAACAAAGGGGTGTAGGTGTTTGCTACTTAAGCAGCAGACAATCATGTATATAAAGAGCCACACCTTTGCTCACATCATTCAACTAGTTTCAAAAACATATTCAACTTCTCCAAAAATGTTCCAAAAAAAGAAACCAAATTCAAATTCATCATTTGAAGTCCTATTTGTGTTCGAAATTTTGTGAGAATCAAATATAAAAGTCAACAAACAAGAGGTAAGTACACATTTGCTCACATTTTCCATGCATGATGTCGATTTTTTTTAAAATGTTGAGATTTGGTTGTTTTGATCCAGTTTTCTTGTGTGTTTTATCGTTTAAAAATTCATCAAAATATAGAAAATATGGGTTAATTGGTCAATGTGTCTCCACGATGGGAACACACATGACAACAGGAGCTTCAACAACGTGCGCAACCTGAGCCCTGAGGTGGATGAGCAGGAGGAAGAGGCACAGGCTAAGGATGCCTATATGGTGGATGCCGATGGGGATGAGTTAGATGATTCGAAGATTATGACAGTTGGATTTACATGTTGAGCCCGAGCCAGATGAATTTCTAGGAGAGGTCATTGAACAAGAGCATGCCCTCTTTGTATGCGGGGCATTTTGTCCGACATATCTACAATGACCACTTAAGTTACAAATTTAATATATTAATTATGAAATAAACTTAGAAAAGTGAAATTTGCTTATACTTATATGTTTTTTTTTTAGGTTTGTCTAAATCTTACCCTTGCCAGCCATGAGAGAAAGCTCAACATGCTGGACACTCCCAACAATGATTGGTTTTGTCACAAAATGTCGCGAACTAGCTTGGCGGAACATTCCACCACCGGTTACATGTATTTGGACCCCTGCCCTGATCACTGATCTTTTGTTGAGATGGAGGACCTTGTGGAGGAGCAGGCTAAGAGGGAGGGAACAATGGTTGCTTATCTGGCTCGTTCAAACAGTGAGATTCAACAACTTGTGACCACCCAAGACTTTCTCCTCTTCCAAACTGCCCCAAGACCAACCCATAAATTAATGGCTCAAAACTAAAAAAAAATGATGTAATAAAAAATGTACAGGAATTTATTAATAAAATAAATATATTTTTATTGAGTAAAAATATTTTTAATATACATTTTTATTAAAATAAAATATTTTTGAATTTTTATTTTGAAATATAAAAAACATTTTTTTGGAAAATAGACGAAATAACAAACTATTTGAAAGTCACATATACGAAGTGGAGGGACTGAAGTTCGAATTTTGCTCATGACGTTCAATCTAACTAATTCGGTAGAACTAGAATTTGTGGAAAAAAAAAAGTTTCATTTAGTCACAGATATATTTTTTAAAAGTTAAAATAAATTAAATGTGATAAAAAGGTAAAATGATAAATAACGTTTATATTCACTAGCCGCCAAACGGGCACGTTCCGTGCCCGTTTGTGTGATCGATATTTTTTTTTTTTGTGATCGATATTCTCTACTATGCAAATATAAATAACTATTTAATCTTCTTTTTTATTGGACTTAGTTAATTGATAACTATGTAACCTTTTTTTTTTGGTTAGTTATTGAGAAGAAAAAAATATTTTTTTGTTACTATAAAAAAACTGAAAATCTATTTTTATGTGGAAGTTGTGTTTAGTTGTTAAGAAGAAAAAAAAATTATTTACTAAAAAAAACTGAAAATCTATTTTTATGTGGAAGTTATTTTTTAAGGGTAAAATATGAATTACAAAAAAGTCATCCCAAAAATTTGTATCTCCTTTATATATTAGTATAGATAACAAAAAGAACGACTAGAGATTTGAATTGACTATGGTGCATTTTGTATGTAGTTCCACACAGTTTTATATGTAAACCGTTTATAATATCAACCGTTCTATTATGATCGAACGGTTGATACAATAATTGTGTTAACACAGTTATCATGGTAAATCCTTTTCCACGGCTAGGATGGCGGGTGCCGGGTAGGGATGGCAAAAATATTCATACCCGCGGATATCTGCGGATAAAATCCGCCATGGATATGGAGCGGATAGTTTAATGGATATCCACGGATAAAATAAATGGATATTTTAATTATCCGCAGTTAATGGATACGGATGCGAGTTTAATACTATTCGCGCCCGCGAATATCTTTACCCGCTAAATAATTAGTAAAATCACTTAAATATATCTACTTACATATAAATTCTAGTATTTTTATATATAAAAAAAATTGTACTTTTATATTTTATCTTTCTATTTTAATATTTGAGAAAAAAACTTTTAAACTTCTTACAATTGACAAAAAAAAAGCAAAATTTATGAATATTATGTGTTAATGTTTTGTCTTTAAGAAAAACTAATTTTTTTTTCAATAATTAGTTCTTTTTTTTAATAAAAAAATATCATCCATGGATATCTGTTAATATCCGCGGATACTTCAATATCCGTGGATTATCCGCTTAACGGATATGGAGCGGACACGGATACCATATTTGTCTGACGGAGCGGACACGGATATCACACTATCCGCATCCATGGATATCCATTGACATCCTAATGCCGGGTGTAGCTCATAATTCCTTCCTAATATTGGTCAACACATGCCAAACGGTTTCCAATTCCATTGCTGCATCTTGCAAAAAGCATACTATAATATGAGTAAGATTTATATAATCCATCTATTATAGACATTTTTTGCGCACAAAATAGTATATTATAGCGAGTGAGACATGAGAATGTGACAAGTAGTCACGTACTACTCCCTTGGCTCTCATTACTTGTGGAATGAATTACTCATCCCATTAAAATTAAAAAAGAATAAAAAATATAATTAGAAAAATGGCTAACCTCAAACTTGAAAATAAAGTAAAGTAGAGAGAATGCACCAATTGCGCGCACGTTGGAACGATTATAAAGCCAATTTTCATGCATCACTATTCACATCAATTCCCTCTCCATCTTCCATTCTATTCAATCAAACAACACAAACACAAAAACATAAACACTATACTCACTGTGTGCAAATGCAACTGTAATAACAAAAAATAATAATAAGAAGAAGAAAACAACAAATAAACGAAGATGAGTTCTGAACTAATTCACAGAAACCAAACAAGAGATCAATCTGAGAATCAAATCACAGATTCATCATCATCACTTCGTCAAAATTCTCCTCCTTCAAAATCAAGGAACATGCTTAATCGAGCCACGTTCCTTCTCATTGGCATCGCAATTTCCACTTTCTTCTTCCATTTTCTCCCTTCTCGATCCGTTTCTTCTAATCATCAAAATCACGACTCGTCGTTCATCGAAACCGAGGTAACTCTTCCTACTCGGCGAGTTTTGTTAGAGGATCACGGTACATCACGCGAAGAAGAGAGGAAAGCTAGAGTTCCATTGGCCGTTGGATTGAAAAGCAAGAGACAGAAGAGAATACTGGTTACCGGTGGTGCCGGTTTCGTTGGAAGTCACCTTGTGGACCGTTTGATTGAAAGAGGTGATAACGTGATCGTGATTGATAACTACTTCACTGGAAGGAAAGAAAATGTTATACATCACATTGGTAATCCAAATTTTGAACTCATTCGACACGACGTCGTTGAACCTATTCTTCTTGAAGTTGATCAGATCTATCACTTAGCTTGCCCTGCTTCCCCTGTTCATTACAAATTCAATCCAGTCAAGACAATCATATCCTTCTTCTATTTATTTTTGCATGTTTAATAAATTTATGTTTTATTTCACGAGATTTCTGATCAAATCAAATGCGTCTAGTGTCTGACACTGATACATAATTATGCTCTATTCTCAAATTATTAAGTATGTCAATATGTTAGTGCTAGCAAGTCAATATGTTATTACTGACGGAATACTAACACGTCAATACAGATAATAATTTTTGAAAATTATACAATTTAGTGTGATAGTATGTTGGTGCTTTTTCGATGACATATACCGAACACCTAATTCGATGAATGTCTGTCATTTATAGGTTGTGTCTATATATGCTACAAAGATGATATTGTATGTTTGTATGAATGAATGATTTATTTATGATATTGATGGAAAAGATTTGGAATCCTTGATTCTGATTATTTGGTGTGGAGTGCACAAGACGAATGTGGTGGGGACATTGAACATGTTAGGATTGGCAAAGAGAGTGGGTGCACGATTTTTGTTGACTAGCACAAGTGAGGTGTATGGTGATCCACTTCAACACCCTCAAGCTGAAACCTACTGGGGCAATGTTAATCCAATCGGTAATACTAATGTCTATTTCATTTCACCTTTTCAATTATTAATTGCATTGGTGTGTGTTTGTATTGACGGTTTGTTTGGCAGAATCAGTTTAACAGTAAAATTACGATGAGTCACTGTATATTTTTTGTAAAATTTAGGAGACTCGCGCCAAGTCTTAATTATGATTTTAACCCTTTGGTGTATAGGTGTAAGAAGTTGTTACGATGAGGGAAAACGTGTTGCCGAGACTTTGGCTATGGACTACCATAGAGGAGCTGGCATTGAGGTTGGTTGGTTTCTTCACTTTCACATTATTTATGAATATGCAGTAATGTTTGTGGATGGGGAGATATATATTAAAAGAGTTTCAATCAATTTAATAATTGTTAGGTGAGGATTGCTCGAATCTTCAACACATATGGACCAAGGATGTGCCTTGATGATGGCCGTGTGGTCAGTAACTTTGTTGCTCAGGTAAACCTCTGCCATTAATTCTTTATTTGAGGTTACTTATTATTGCTTTGTGGAGTATTTTATAAACTAGTACTAATAATTATCAATTTTAAACTTTATGCAGGCATTGAGGAAGGATCCATTGACTGTTTATGGTGATGGAAAACAGACAAGAAGCTTTCAATTTGTTTCAGACTTGGTATATTTTTTTATGGCACCTTTTTTACATGTTCAAATATTCATTGAATTGGGAATTGATTTGGAGTTTGGCTGGTTTTATTTTAATTGATTTCATACAGTGATTGGTAACAAGAACCAGAGTTGACTCTGATGGATTGTGAAGAACAAATTTGACCCAATAATTACTTTGTACTTTTGATTTTTTTTAATCAAATTTAAAAAGTGTAAGTCAAATAAAACACAATGACTACAAAATTTGAAAATCATATGTATGAACTATTTTTATTGTTGATTTTCTTACCTTAAAAGACTAATTACTACTATAACTTATTTAATTTGTTTATATTAAACTATTAGTCTATTTTTTTTATTTTTTTTTTAATGATAAAAATGCCTAATATTATTCGTATTTCATATTTTTTTTGAAAATCATATATATATTAATAAATATAAGTAATTACATATGAATTAAAGACAAACGGGCAAAATTAGTCAATGTATTATTCAATTGTACTAAAATTTAAAAATATATTCATATGGTAACCTCACTTTTTGTTACACCTAATTTTTTTGGGTCAATACAATCCTTCTAATTTTGAAAAGTACACATAATTTAAGTGTTCTATATATGAAGCTATGAGAAATACTTAATATGGATGATGAAGCTGTGCATATATAACAGGTAGAGGGCTTGATGCGGCTGATGGAAGGTGAGCATGTTGGGCCTTTCAATCTTGGCAACCCTGGTGAATTCACCATGCTTGAACTAGCTCAGGTATTATATTTTTCTGCACTCAGCCACTGAGTGTTTGGTTATGCGGCGATAAAAATTCTAAAAGTGAGTCAAAAAATAAATTCGAGTGTAAAAATTCTGTTGAGTAAAAAAGTTCAAATTTTAAGTTCAATTGGAATTAATTATAGAAGTAAAATCAATTCAACTGAGAAACATATAAACTTGTAGAAATTAGTTTCACACCTCTAAATTAAATTTATTTTTGAACATGTACTAAATATTTTGAACATGGAAAATAAGTAAATATTCTTGGCTAATCTGTGCAGGTGGTACAAGAGACTATAGACCCAAATGCAAAGATAGAGTTCAGACCAAACACAGAGGATGATCCACATATGAGAAAACCAGACATCTCCAAAGCAAAGGAGCTTCTTGGCTGGCAACCAACTGTGTCCCTCCGCGAGGGACTTCCTCGAATGGTCACTGATTTCAGGCAAAGATTATTTGGTGACAAAAAGGGTAATGGGGACAAATCAGGCTCAGCTGCAGTATAGAATAAAACTGAGGTGAAAAATAAAATTAAAAGAAAAAAGTTAGCGAAAATAAACATATATATATGTATAACAACAAAAATTAACTTATCTGGCTTGTTGGGGATCAAATTAGATATATAATATACACTTTTAGTCATCGGATGAGATTTATATACATTTGGCAGAGAAATAAGCAGCACTCCTGTTAAGGGAACAAGATGCACTTTTTTGTTGTATTTTATTTGTATTTGTATAACGTAATTTACCAACATGTTATTGTGAAATGCAGTTCTATTTTTATTGTGCAACTGATTCTTCAAGTTTGTCTAAATCTCAAGTGTTATTAGATTAACTAATCCGATACAAGACAACGACACAAAGTTTGTCTAAATCTCAGGCGTCATATTACACACATTTGTGTCTCTTTAGACTTTAATTATAAGTTTGTGTAAATCACGAACCCGCCTATCGTTCCAAAATCTATTGTCACTTTCATTTTGAATATTCTATATATATATTAATCTCCAATTCTCCATATCATACAAAATGTTGCAAATGACTCTATATTGGAACACTTATTTCTCAATTGAACATTAGAGAGGGAACTTGGTCCACAATTATACTTGGCCTTCATCATTTGTACCCAAAGTTTAATGTGGACTGGTAACTAGATGCCAAGCTAGTTTTAACATATGATCCCAATTAAGGATTCACAAGTTTTTGAATCCATTACCTCAGTCTTCTTTTGGAAAGTAAATCATATCTTAAGCAACCAAGTGACATTTGTGTTGATCAGCCGTAAAATCCTATATAGAATTCCTAAATATTCACCTATGTTCATCACAAATAGACATTGGAAGCGCGCAAATTTGCATGACATATCCATCAATATTTGAAAAAGATGATTGGGCTAGCATTATGATCTACAAAAGCAAAGAGAAATTATTTTTCAACCTGTTAATTTTGTTTCTCATTTTGACAATAAGAAAATGAAAGGAGAGTTTGAAGGTCCTTTAATGCACCATAGGTGCTCCAAGACACCGTCCAAAGTCTTGTCTTCTCAATTTTCTAGAATTTTACTCAAATTACTAGCAAGAGTTTGCGTTGTATTTCTAGAAAAGAAAACCTTAGTTAGATTTATGGGGGTTCACTTTCTAGCCAAAATGATTGCATAATTCATTGAGAACTCCACGAAAGGTATAAATTTCTTACCATTCCAATTCAAACTTCTAGGAGGAAAAGAAACACAATGCTTAATGATAGACATTAGATCTCGAGGAAGCTTCAAAACGTGAGGGTCTCTTTTATGATTTACGCACGACCATTTAAGTCAAACATAAACCTTCTCTAAATCAAGTTTGAGAACCATAAATCTATTTTTCCCATACATGTTCTCTAAGGATGTGTGTTATTTTAATATCAAAATTTTGCCAATGTATATATCTTTATCTCTATTTTTTCAAAAAATTTTGGGTCAAATAATCTAGTGGCTAGACGTATGCATTTAAATGTGGAGAAATATAAAATCCGGGATTTGAATCTCACCACTCCAATAAGTGCTTAATCTGGGGTTAGCATTTTCCTTATATTATTATCGTATCTATATCTATATATATATTATTTGAGACCCTTTTCTCAAAGTTTCATGTACACGTGGCAATTCCACAGTCATTCTCCTCCCATATTATTTTAGCAATAAATGATTTAAATATTATTTTTTTATTTTTGTTGGCATTCAATCCTCAAGTCAAACCGAATTTTAAAAGCACAATTATGAGAGCATAATTATGTGTGATTTGATATTATATATTTCCTAATGAATTGCAATTAAATTTCAATCATCATGATTCATGAAAAAAAAATCTACATATAATTCATATTCATATTATATTAATAACGGAAAAAAACAATAGGTTACAAAATAATATTGTCATGATTATAATTTACAAAATTTTGTATATAAGTTTATTATAGTTTACAAAATTTTGTTTTTATGATTTATTAATTTTGTCATTTATTTTTGTTCTAAAAAAACCAAACTTTTTTATTTATTGTGTAAAAGTTAAATATATTGTCATCATTATAAAAATAAAACCGTGCCTTTGGTATTGTTAAGTTTCTAATTCCAATTTCAAATTCAAATGCAAAAATGGATGAATATTAATGGAAAGAAAAATTTGGTTATTAGATGCATAATTTAAGGGGATAATTATTTTGATTACATGATATATTTGTCTATAAATAGTATTTTTTAGTCTCACTTTTCACACCAATTTTGAGTCACATTTAGTATTCTCAAAATTCTTCTTTAAACCTCTATTTGTCTTCTCTTTGGTGCTTTGCTATTTTGATAAGTGTTTGAAATGGTTTTTGAGTAACAAAGATCACAAGTGATATTGTACTAAGTTATTTTTAATTGTTATTGTACTAAGTTCAATGTTTAATTTATTGGTTTTAGGGTCATGTGAAAGGATGATCGATGATATTCTTTATTTTTCTATCTACTATAAGAAGTTTCGTTGAAATGTTAATTCTATATAATTATTCACTTAAACATCAACTAATTCGTCTATTTAATTTGATACCTTTGTCTTTTTGACTTTATATTCCTATTGCTCAATTTGGTTTTTTTGACTTTATAATTCTATTTTAGTTCTATTTCGGATCATTTATAATTACCTTTTGTTCGACAATTTATGTCTTTTACGAGTTTTTTTATGGATATTCGTTATTATTATTTGATAAAGTAAAATCGATAAACTCTTTTATCAATATAATTCTTTATTAATATTAAGCCATTTTTTTAGGTAATATTTTTTTCTCTCAATTATAATAATGGAATCAATGATATCAATTACGTACAATGATTACCAATAAGTAAGAATGCAAATGCCAAATTTTTAACACATACTCCCTCCGTCCTAAAACTTTGGTCCTTTTAGAGTTTTACACATAGATTAAGAAATAACAAAAATTGATAAGTTAAGTCATTTTTACCCTTAATTTATTAAGAAAGAAAAAATACATTTAACGGTTGCTTCAGTTTTTTTTAAATATATAAATAGTAAAGTATTATTAATTGTGTCTTGATTTTCTAAAAGGACCAAAGTTTTGAGACAAAATTAAAAAGTTAAAAGTACTAAAGATTTGGGACAGAGGAAGTAATTAATTGCAAATTTCAAATGCAATCATAGATGTGATTCGCATTTAAATTCAAGATGCTACCATATCATGGTATTTAAGATGTTTTATTGATTCAATTGACTAAAATAGAATAATTTTCAATTTTGTATCCTGCAATTGAGAAAATAATTCAATTGTTTTAACATCAACTTCATCTATTTTTAAAATTTTAAAGCAAACTTGCAATTTTTATAACTGTTTTCTAACAAATTCAATTTTTTGACCAAGCTATTATGTGTTTGTCTTTCACATAACTTTTTTACATTACTTTTTTTCAGAAAATTATTTATGCACACTAACACATACACAAATACCAATATTGAATGAGTGGATTTTCTTCCATAAATTAATTTTTCCAACTATATTTAAGTCTCTCAACTAAAAAGATAAAAGTTACAATACCATTATTTAGTGAGTTGATTTTATTTTATTTTTTGCATTTTTTACGGGACCTATTTTATCTTATTTTTGTAACTTATAGGGTCTATATTTTTTAATTTATACGGGAACTATATTTATACTTATATATTAATATATGGGGAATATTTTTTTTCTAATTCATATCAGTCATTTTTTATAATTAATATGAGATCTATATTTTTACTCATATATATATATATATGAGAACTATATACTTGTATTTGTATATTCGTATATTAATACATAGAGTTTTTTTTATGATTTATACGAGGTTCTATATTTATTTGTTTTTTTTAAAGAAATTATACGATGTTCTATATTTATTTTATTTGGAGGACATTAATATGGCAACTAAAAAAAAAATATATTTGGGTAATTTCTTTAGATTTTTTGTTTCATATTTATTTTACTATCAATATTTTGACATTAATTTAACTTTTGTTTTTGTTTGAGGGCCTTTTTATAAAATTTATACAGGACTCTATATTTTTATAGTTTATACAAGACTCTATATTCTTACTCACATGTTATAATGAAGATCTTTTTTTTGTAAATTTAAACGGGATCAATACTTTGTTTTTGTAATTTACATGGTGATTATATATATATATATATATTTTGAAGAATATATTTATATTCATATATTAATACAGGATCCTATTTTTATTTTGTAACTTATATTGACTTTTTTTTGTAATTTATATGACCTACACTTTTACTCATATGAGGCATATATTTTTACTCATATATATTAAATAGGGGATTTTTTTATAATTTATATGGGAGTTTATATTTATTTTAGTTTGAAGATCAATACAGGTTTAAATGATATACGCTATATTTCAACAATTTCTTTAAGTTTTTTTTGTTTCATATTTATTTTTGGTATATTTATGCTTCATATTTCATATTTATACGGGGCCTATTATTATAGCCAGTTCAAACTTTTAAAATAAAATTTCCACCGCAAGTTTAATATATATTAATATGAAGACCTATTTTATATTAATACATGATCTATTTTATATTTGTAATTTATACTGTAGTTTATATTTCTACTCATATATTAATACGAAAGCTTTTTTTTGTCTACGTGGGTTATATTTCAACTCATACATCAATATAGGAGCATTTTTTTTATTGTATTTTTTACGGAACATATATTTCTACTTATGCATTAATATATAAATTTTTTAAAATTATAGTAAAATATATAAAAATTTCTACTTAGCAATTAAAATTTTAAATTTTCAGTTTAAAGTAAAATATATAAAAATATATTATTTATATGTCAATAAATCTACAAACGCATTTTTACCCGTGCTTGGCACGGGTGAGGATACTAGTTATTTTTCATTAGATACTTTAGTTGAATCACAATATCCCATTTCTCCATAATTATAATGTGCGTGAGTATAGTCACTAGAGTATTATAAAAAAATTCAGCCTTTATTTTGGATGTGTACTAGTACACCATTGATGTATACAATTTTAATAGGTCTGCAAATAATATTTAATATTAAAAAATTAACAAACATTATTTGTAAACCTATCACAATTGTTTCCTACTTCTTCCGTCCCAAAATATTTGTCACAATTTGTCTCTGCACTATTTATACAAGCTACTTTGACCATATTTTTTTACAAATATATAAAGATAAATATTAGCATATGAGATTTTGTTAAATTTATCTCGATGAGTACTATCAAAATATCAACTTTTCATAATTTTTAATAAAACACAACTAAAAATATTATTGATTTAAATTGTACATCAACAAATGTGCCGTAGTCAAATGTGACAAATATTTTGGAGGGGAGGAAGTATACAATAATTTTTTGTGTACAGTAGTTAGCAAGCACGTGCCATGATGGGAATGAATTAGTATTAGGTGTTACCACCCAAATGGTTACATTTGGTTCCGCCTACATACAACCTTCAAGAAACAAGCAAGCAACCCACGATAATCTATATCTTGTTCTGTGCATTATAAAAGGCCTCACAAACCCTAACATGAAGGGCAGAGAGCAATAGTCAGCTGCTGCGGAAGCATTCTGAAAGTTACAAACATTCAAGAATAGCTTTCGCAGCATAAGTAGCACACTTATTAAATAAAACTATGGCCCGCTCTCTCAACCGTCTTGTTGCTCTGTTTCATCTTCATCAGTCAGTTCCAATTATTTATTGATAAATAATCTCTTCCTCTGTTTAATACTGTGGGTAACTCAATTGTTTTTGACGGGGTCAAAACCCCAATCAATTAGGAACCATGCCAAAAGCTCATTGCCTCGTATGTTATAATTGTAATATTTTCATCGATCCTGACGATAAGATATAGACAAAAAGCTTAAAATACGGTCTGAAATCTAACTAAAGCACATACATAATTATTCTCTTTGGTGCTCACTATAGTGAATACTTTGCTCACTATAGTCAACACTTTGAGGAAAATAGTTATAAATAGGATTATCTACACTTCACACACAGTACTTCTACTCAACCAAATATTGATTTGAGCTCTAGAGTACTCGCAACTATCACTAGGCCGACCACCATTCTTGAATCCACTCTAGATAATTGATGTTGCCTATGGAAAATGAGAATTTACACCACACGTGATGGCCGACAAACCCTTCGCCCCCTTAGTCGCAATTAGGGCTAATATTCTAGTACATTGAAAAATTTCACATTGTTTGAAAATTGAAATTAAAAATAGTTTATATAAACAACATTCACATTACTTAATTTAATAAAACGTCTTTTATAAATAACAAAATTGTAATGGCTCACAAAAGACACAAAAGGGACATTTACTTTTAAAATTGCGGTGGATTTGAGGTGACAACAACAATGGTGCATATCTCCAACACAAAAGTTTGCAGGCATTAGCTTGATGCCAATCCCTAAGTACACGATTACTTTGTTCTTTCAATATATTTCTTCCATCTTAAAATAAATATCATTTTAAGAATAAAGTTTTGTTTTAAAATGAGTATCATTCTTACTTTTCAATGCAATATTTTCTGATTGTACCATCTAATTATTACTATAAGTGTTACTCTCAAGAAAACCAACCAATAAGTTATAGGAATAATTTAGTAAAAATATTACTTCTTTTGATAACATTATTATATTTTTTAATATGTGTAAAAAAAATTTAAAAGACATTCTTTTTGAGACGAAGATAGTAGTGTTGAAGCTCCTTTTATATTTTAATGTATTTTTTGTTTTGGTAAACTGAAGTATATTTTGTTAGTTATAGTTTTAAATTCATGATTACTTACTAAAAAAACTATCCATTATTTGGATCTTGAAATATATGATTTTTCATATATTATAGACTTTAAAGAATATATCTTCCTCCATGATGATAAAAAGTAGAAAGTATAGAGTAGAAACAATAATCCTTCAATTCTCAATTTATCGTTTTCGTGTTCGTTCTTTCTCATAGCTATTTTTTATGAAAATATGGTAGATAAACTTTGAAGCTTGCTATTTAGGCCCTCTAGTATTACTCGCAGGCTCCCCGTCGTGACCAAAATGCCCTTATAAGCATTTGTATTCTAGGAAACGAAGGCAACAAATTTCGTCACCTAGAAGACGAAATTATGTTAAAACATAGTAAGCTTGCATTGTCGCGCACATCTGGGCACAAAACACGCAATTTTGTCTCATAGTTACCGAAACGCCAATTTTTTGAAATTTTGTCATCTAGAGGACGAAATTGTGTGTTTTGTCACATAGAAGACGAAATTTTGGTTAAACGTAGTAGGTCTGCCTTGTCGTGCACATCTGGGCACAAAACAGACAATTTTGTCACCTAGAAGACGAAATTGTGTGTTTTGTCACCTAGAAGACGAAATTGTGTGTTTTGTCACCTATAAGACGAAATTTTGGTTTTTTGCAATTTCGTTCCCTACGTGACGATAACTTTTCAACTGTAATTTAGGGGTATTTTGGAATTTTAGGAGGGCCTGATAGCAACCCAAGGGGCGTAAATAGCAATTTTCATAAACTTTTATGCAAGAGACATAACTCTTTTCAAAATTAGTTAGTAACTTCCATCAAGTTAACATGTATTTATAAAAAATTATTTGCACCCTTTCATGAATACTTGCATCTTTTATATGAATATTCATACCCATTCATAAATATTGCACCCTTTCACATTAATATTACATCTGTAACAGGAAATAATAAGTATTAGAATTAGTTTATTTTAAATATTTGTTTATTTTATGTCATTTTACATTTTTATCCTTTAGGGTTGTATTTAAAGGCATTGTGCCTCACTTTAAAAATCAATCAATATTCAACAAATTATCTTCTTCCCTCAAACTCTCTCATTCAATATTATGTTTGCATAATATCTCTTAATTGTACCGGATTCTATTCTAGATCATTGGAATCCCTACTCTTGAGACCTTGATTCTACCGGTTCGTCCCTAGAATCTATTTTACCGTCTCAATTGGTATCACGAGCCTTCGATTTGGCGCGCATAATGGGTGCAAAATACAAATTGGTGAAAATTTGTAGTGTAGAGGAAGCAGAAGAAAAGATGGAAATGGGTATATGTTTTATATGCGATAAACCTTTTAGTGTGGAACATCAATTGCAGCATCATACAAATATTCGGATAACAATGAAGGATGAAGAAGAAGTGGAATCAGAAAGTGAAGTTCTCGGGAAGCAGGTGGGTGACCTTTCAACAAACACCACCAAAGAACCACCAAAAGAAAAGCAGGAGGAAGTTCATGGGATTGCTGAAGATTCGCTTTGTGTTTCTATTTGTAATTCTCATATCCCAAAACCAACCTCCACAGACATGAACATGGAGAAACACACCGAGTCAACTATGTTTTTCTCCAACTCGTTGATGTTTGGTGATGACGACCCCAAGAAATCACAGAGTGATATAGAGCAAACTATGATTTCCACTACCCAAAATTCTATGCTTGACTCCCAGGTAATCCTATATCCCACCCACTGTTTGATGAATTGCTTAACTGGATTAGGAAATACATCACAATTGTTGGCAAAATTATCTAAACCCACATTTATGGAATGTGTTGTTGACCTACCCAAAGCACATGAGACTTTAAACTCCACATTGAGCATTTGCAAATCAGTCAATGACATACCAACTAGGGAGTATGAGTCATTAATATCGATGAAATCTTCATTTAATCGCGGGTTGATAGCACCGCCACCAGAACCACCTGATGTCGCTGCAACACCGTTACCCAATCTATTTCTGTTGCTTAGCGAAACAAAGAGTGTTACGGCAACTCAATACCACAATATTGCTGCCTATAGGTTGTTTCCATCTACCTTCCAAGTGTTTGATCAAATGTCTTACTATATTTTGATAGCACAACTTATTGATTTAGCTACATTACATGACATACCCAATCTTGTTGAAATTACATCTATGTCCAGCAATATCAAGCATGTTATGGGGTTCGCCTATTTCTATTATGGTAGTGGCTCTAACCCTCAAGACCAAGCTCCAAAATTTGAATTTGATCAATTTCTCGGTAACTTGTGCATGGGTGCAAAGCTTTTGAGTACAAATTGGCAGGCTGAACTTTGTCTTCAAGAGCAAGCTAATACATCTAAAATAAATGGTATTTTTTATTATTTGAACAAAATTGAAAGTAATTTACAACAAGTTCAAGAGTTGGAAATTGAAATACAAAAGGTTCACATTTGGAGTTACTTGAATGTTCTTTTTCTTGATGATTATGGTTCTGTTTTGGTGGATCGTCAAGGTTATTTTGATCGTTGTGTAAGATTAATCGATGGTGTTGCATTTCCTTCTAATATGATGGTGATGGCGAAAATTTATGGTTTTCTGCTGCCGATGGCTATGAGTTATGTAGACTTGTTGGTTGAAGCTAATTTTAATAGCGGAAAAAAGTGGTTGATCGATGTCTATAATTCTCCTACATGGAAATCATGTTTAGCACCACTTTATGATACTTACCACCATTTAACTATCAATTTTTTGCTGATCTCGCGACACACAAAGTTGTTGATTGTTTTCTATAGGAAGATGATCTACAATGGTGGTTTTTATGCTCTAAAAGTATTAAGCAAGTGGAAGGACTGGTTTTCAAAACATGGATCATATTCAAACACGTCTTTAGGAACTGCCCCAATGATAATCATGCATTTCAATTGTAGATCTTTGAACTGGTTTTTGAAAATATTTAATACAATGGTTAATAGAGATACAAATTATTGGAGGGCTTTCATGTCTCCTTATTTGAAAGTGAATTATTTTAAGGGCGTGTGCTCTCTTGAGTCAATACCAATATGCCTTGGAATCACAACATGTCAAGCTACCTGTTTTGCAGTTGTGCTTAAGTTCGAATGTAAAAAATATTCTGTTGTGGCTGTTTGGCATGGAAAAGTACTTCTTAGAGGACAGTTGTTGCTATTGCAGTCCTTAGATACTTTCAAGTTTTATCATGAGAATGTGTCAAGGAGCCTTAATTGCAAATCATTCTATATCATGCTTGAAATTGCGGTTTATGTCAACAGAGGAAGTGTTCTTGTTACTAAAATTATGCTCAAATGGATGGACTTGCCTCCTAAGCATGGTACTTGGGAATTTGCTATTGTTGAAATTTTCGTTGTTGTTCATGTCATACTTTTTGCATGGAACAATTTACTCAACAGAAATTCTGCTTTTGAGAAACACTCATCAACTGGGTCATCTCTGCTGGTTCTTAACCGGTTTGCTTTTATAGTTATTTTTCACAGGAAGATGGTCAATAGGGGAAATGTTCGCGATGCTAAAGTTCTAAGTAAATGGAAAACTTGGCCTCTTAAACATGGCACTTGTGATTGTTCATCCTTGAGGACAAGGATGTTTGAAGGGGAGGGTATTGTAACAGGAAATAATAAGTATTAGAATTAGTTTATTTTAAATATTTGTTTATTTTATGTCATTTTACATTTTTATCCTTTAGGGTTGTATTTAAAGGCATTGTGCCTCACTTTAAAAATCAATCAATATTCAACAAATTATCTTCTTCCCTCAAACTCTCTCATTCAATATTATGTTTGCATAATATCTCTTAATTGTACCGGATTCTATTCTAGATCATTGGAATCCCTACTCTTGAGACCTTGATTCTACCGGTTCGTCCCTAGAATCTATTTTACCGTCTCAACATCATTTCACATGAGTCATTATAAATTAATTACTGTATATTAATTAAATTATTCTTACATTTTTGTCACACCACTTGAAAGACAAATTCATCCTGGCTTTGTCCTCTTTTTGTAAAAAAAGAAAATCCATTGAGATGGTTTTTCTTACACATGGTTAGAGAAGATCGAGTTTTAAACAAATAGTTAATTGTCACACTATAATGTTATTTTGGTTTAATTATATGTTTGATCTCTTATATTTATTTAAGGTTTCAACTTGGTCCCTTAAGTTTAAAAAGTTTCAAGTTAGTTTTTTTAGTCAACTTTCGGTTTAAATTGTGTATGGCTCTGTTTGGTAAACAAAATAAGCTAGCTTATAGCTTTTAGCTTATAAGCTAAAAGTTCTGTTTGGTAACAGTTTTTAAAAAAGAGCTTATAGCTTATTTTACTATCTTATAGCTTATTTTCCAAATGCTATTTCAAGTAGCCTATGAGCTTATAGCTTATAGCTTATTATCTTTTCTTCCAATTTTACCCCTATCATCTTACTTGAAAAGAATTAAATATTAATTAAACATATCATTTTTATGTCATTTCATACTTATAAGCTAGTCTAACCGCTAATTTTACCAAACACTACAAATTCAATCAGCTAGCTTATTCGCTATAAGCTAAAAGCGCTATAAGCTAAAAGCTAGCTTATAAGCTATCCCAGGGGCGCAGCTAAGTATAGCTATGGGGTAGCTTTGGCTACTCAAAAATTATTTTTTTATTTGTTTAAGTAAGTATATTTCATGTATAACTACCCCAATAAAATATTTTTAGCTACGTCTTGTGAGTTTAACTCAATTGGTTTGAACTTCAGTTATTTCACTTATTCACTTTAAATATGAAATTTCTAGCCACTAGACTATTTGGATAAAAAAAAAACTTTAGCTACTTCTAAATAAGTTTATTTGTCAATAATGAAGAGAAAATAGATACTCAAAAAATCATCACTTGTTTGATACAGTAGATTTATTTTGTTTATTGTGACATTTTTTATATATTAAGCAACTTGGTAAAAACTTTATTAACAATGCAAATGGTAAAGACAAATTAAAAATAATATGAACAATGAATTTCTTGCAAATGACTAAATTGTTTACATTTTGAAAGTATATACAAAATTATTATTATAGATAAATTTTACCCTCTTATTTTTATAACCAAGAAATTTAACTCTTTCAAGTGCTATCTAATTCAATTTTTTTATTAAATAGTTATTTTTATATAAATAAAACTATTGTGATTTCTCCTTTTATGGATTAAACTTAATATATTAATTTTAAAAAGTTGTGTTATATTTGACCACCTCATAAGAAAACGGCTAGCTTCGCCGCTGAGCTATCCGCTATAAGTTCATCCGCTATAAGCTAGCTTATCAGCTATCCGCTATTTTTTACCAAACAGAGCCTATGTAGCTAACAAATTTACATGCGTGGAAAACTTAGGAGGTTTCATGTGAAAATTTTATACGAAATTAACTCAAAATTTAATAAAAATGACGTACTTATATTGATATCAATAATATAAAAAATCAAATTGAAACTTTTAAAATATAGAGGACCAACTTAAAATAAAAGATAAAGACGAAATATGGAATTAAGCTTATTATTTTAGTATACTACTTCTGTTTGGATTGAAATAAACGTCTCACTAACAATTATGATCATGATAATAATCCATAATAATTTGGAAATGGTTGCGAATGTCGTTGCTGTTGAAGATGTACCTTACCAATATAATCAATTAGTGTCCACTCCCACTCCCACCCCACACAGATGATGCCAGGATCGGAAGATTACTTCTGTCGTCTTGTCTTAGACTGGACAACACTTGTATCAGTAAACTCCAACCATTTAATTCATTCAATTTCATTTTTAAGTTGATCCAATATCTTCAATTATGATTCACTTTTCAGAGTTTCCAAGCTTTTGTCACTTTATACCAAAAAAACCTCCCAGAGTGAGTGAGAACTGTTGTCACTAGGGAAGGACCCTACAAACCTGAAGAACCTGGAAAGCCACGTTCCATTGCTGAACCCAAATTTCAGAAAACACAACAAAAGTAGTGGACCCATCGTCCTCAAATAATTATACATTTTGTTGGTTTAACTGAATAAACTTCGAAGTCAAGAGCCCGTAGGCCCATCGCATTGCATTCGGTCTCTTAATTAATCAATTTAACCGCTTAATCTTAGTTACGAAGTTTTCACTATTGTTTTGCCTTGATTAATACACGCCATGTTAGAACTCATAATGTGAGATAAACCGTACCGTATGCGGCACAATATTATAGTTCTCTTCTTCAAATTGAATTTTATTAGAACAGCGCTTTGAGTCCCTTCTCTCGAGTACTGGTTTGAATAGACAGACCAGCCTAAGTTTTCCTACTTCTCAAATGTTCCAATCAGATCCGAAGAGAAATCAATCAAAAGTCCGTGGAAGAGTAGAGATTAATTACGTAACTAGGCTTAAGAGATTCAAATCTCTTACTAGTTTGGCTAATTCATTATTGATCTTACGAGATTTAGTTAATTTTAAGATTTAAATAAACGGAAACTATATAAAAGAATTGTTTTACTCTCATTTAAACACGCTATTTTATCGATTTCAATTCATATATGAATTTCATTAATCATGTCATTTCAATTGAATTTTAACGGATTAAATAGTGTGTTTGAGATTAAGATGGTAGCACTTCTCTACCAAAAATAAAAATAGCAAATAGTTGTAAGTTAAGAGTACAAGTTTTTTTGTGGTCCATCCATAACATGTTAATTATGTGCATCCACCAAATGGTAGCAAACTAGCAACAGAGTACCATATATATGAGGCTTGAGTAGCTTTCATCTGTCTCACTCTCATTGCATTTCTGTACAGTCCCTTAACAAGGACTCCTGTCATCATCATCATCATCGTTCCCTCTAATCTTACATTATTATTTTGTTATTATCCCCACCCACCATTGCTTTTCTCTCTCTTTTTTTAGTTTTAATATCATCATAGCTTCTACTTGTATTTTACATTATTAACTTGGTAATAAGATGCATAATGAATACTATCAAGTACAGAGGTTCTGTAGAGTTAAATTTACAATTGAATAGTCCGTGTGAGCATGACTTAGATGGTAGAAGGTCAGGACATCACATGTAATATGCAGAAGTCAACGTTTGAATTTTGATACTTCTATTTATTCACCTTAAAAAGATAAAAATACAATGTAATTTGATTGAGTAAAACTAAAGAATAGTATATCATTTTTATGGACAAACCAAAGCATAGGCTCCTCTATCCCCCCAGACCAATTTTCACTGTCCGATTGAGAAGTTTCATGGGATAGTTACTACTATGATTTGTTTGGCCACATCACATGTTATGCTTTTATTTTGTTTCTCACTTACCTTCTCACCAAACTTCCATCTTCACCTCATGATCTTTCTTTTGGTTGTTGCAAGTAGGATTTTCATTTTAACCCCACTGAATTTTCCATGGATATATTTTAAATTGAATATGGGGATTGGCATGACTCATGAAAAAGGAGATGTAAAATAGATTAATGTTGAGGAATCGATTGCTCAAAGCATAGTTTATCTCGAATAACGCATTGGATGTGTGGAACGAGTTGAAAGAAAGGTTTTCAAGTGGTGATTTCGTTCGAATCTCAGAGCTACAAATTGAGATCTATGGACTCAAGCAAGGTTCACGATCTGTATCGGAGTTCTTCACTGCACTGAAGGGTTCTTTGGGAAGAGCTTGATGCTTATCTTCCTATGTCGGTATGTAATTGTCCTCATAAATGTGTTTGTGTAACTGGAATCACAAATGTTAAGACTCAGCACAATCTATTACATATCGGCATAGGAAGATAAGCATCAAGCTCTTCCCAAAGAACCCTTCAGTGCAGTGAAGAACTCCGATACAGATCGTGAACCTTGCTTGAGTCCATAGATCTCAATCTGTAGCTATGAGATTCGAATGAAATCACCACGTGAAAACCTTTCTTTCAACTCGTTCCACACATCCAATGCGTTATCGAGATAAACTATGCTCTGAGCAATCGATTCCTCAACGGAGTTCATGATCCACGAATGCACCAGCATGTTGCATTGTGACCACGCTCTGTAACTAGGATCAAATTGAGTAGTAGGAACCAGAATAATACTGTCAACAAAATTGAATTTGTTTTTCGCACCAAGAGCTCTTCGCATTGACCTCGCCCAACCGTGGTAGTTGAGATGCGTAAGAACTGGAGTAACAACGACTAATGAAGGACCATCAAAGGAGTGAATGTAGTAAACGTTTCCCGGAGTCTGAGACGGATCTTGCGATGGTGTGTTATCGTTTCGCGCCATGGATCAAAGGTAGAAGAAGACAGTTATGCAGCGTTAGAGCAGAGATTGCTCTGATGCCATCTTAAAGATGGCACCAATGAAGAGAAGAAAGATTGATGTTAATCATTGAGAAGAAAATTGAATTGTATTAGATTGAAAAAATAACTAATTGTTTGTTACAATGCTTCAACAAGCTTATATAACATCTACTAGGCTAAGGCATGTATGAGCTGACATAAGAGAAATGTAACTAACTAACTAACTAGTATAGAGTCTAGGGAGAGTCTTAGTCTAAGAGAGCTCCATCGTAATTGTCATGAACTGCACTTGTGATGCTTTTGTTTGTTGGTGAAGCAACTGATGAGTTGCTTGTGTCTTCAGGATTTAATACATATTACAAAGTTGTAAAATATAACATTTGTCTCATCTATCAAAGATAGATAAAAATAAGATATAAATTTTTAGAGTCCCTCAAACGCTTGTACACAATTGTTCATGACCAATTTTTCACAATGTTTAATCTGAAAACCCGCACCCGACCGGATGTTTCTATATATTGGCGGTTATGTCAGTTTTAACTTGGATCACGGGTCCATATTCAGACCTAAAATCTCTATCTCTCGCCGAATCACGTTCTAGGGATTTGATTTTCCAAGTTATCCAAACATCCAAAAATTGGTTCAAATCGCGTTTGAGGATTGAAATCATGTTTGTGGCTTGAAAACGCAAACCAAGCATATACATAAACAACTCAAATTATAAGATTAAGCCATAGGATAGCTTAATTAAAAGAAAAATGGTAACATATGACCCTAATTAAAATTTCTTTCATTTACCAAAAACCTTATTGTGATGGATTTGAAGCATAGAATGATTTTTCACGACCCTTCTCTCCGGCTGTGCACATGGAATAATAATGGAAGAGACTCGAGAGATTTCATTAACAATTGCAAGTACTAGAGATTAGGTGCAAAGGAGAACCTTGAATAAATGCCATGCCACACTCTATATTTTGCCAATAGTACATGATCTACTCATTGAATGCAAAATCAGGGGACCACTACCACCATTTTGCTATATTTGAGTATTTGACTACTAAACAACCCATTGCAAATAATCAATGAGTTTGGATATATGGTTCCAAAACTAACAAGCAACAAAACATTAATAAATCATAAATTATTTATTAAGGAAAAAATTAATACTATAATCAACAACTTATTAAATTGCAATATAAACACAATGATACATAGCCAAAAGTGATTCTATATAGGAACTCTCCCTATTGTGTCTCTACACCACCACACAAACATGTGTATGCATGTGAACAGTGATATTAAAAAATTGAAAATTACATATCTTTGGCATAACAACACCATAGTGTGCATTACAATAAGGTAACTACAAAAAAATACTACAACCAATGTCATAGTAATTAAGACAAGCCACGTGATGACAGAGAAATGCATCGAGATTTTCTTCTCCTTTCCCTCATCTCAAACAAGTTAAAAGTACCATTATGCCACTGAGAATTTCTGAAGACTGTGAAGGGTATCTCAGAAGAACTTCATAATCATAACCCCATAAACCTGATGAATATTAACAAGAACCAAGCAAGTATCCACAAAAATGAAAGAGCTAGAAGAAGGACTAATGAAGTAAAAATTAAGTTTTTAATTAAGACAAACCCACAAGATAAACAAAGTAGTAGTAGGTACTAATAACAGTGATTATAATTAAATAACTGCATATATATTAACTTCACAGTTCACACTAATTAATGTGTATAATATAATAATAAAGCAAATGTTAAACCTCCATTTATTCTTTCTTTACCAGCTTTGTTCTGTAATGAATCATCATCATCATCCTCTAGCAGCAAGCAAAGATGGCATAGCAGATAAATTTGGTGTAGCATTAATCTTATCATTAGCATCTCTAATTATATCTCTTTTATTATGATGATTCTCTTTAGAAGATGAACCTTTGCTACTAAAAGCTCTCATAGGACTAGCAAATGCCCAACCCCAACTCTTTCCACTACGATTATTCTGTGAAATTGAAACAGAACCTTGTTTTCCACCTCCATTAACAGCATCGTCAGCAGAATTAGAAGAAACCCAATAAGATGAAGAAGATGAATTTGAAGATGAAGATGAAGTCATCATGAATCCACTGAATATTCCACCACATCTTCTAAGTACTCTCTCTTTCATGCAATGATGATGGTGGTCCTGAGCATGGTTAACAGAAGAAGCAATACCAGTAGAATTAGAAACTACCTTTGATTTACCTTCACGTTGTGATTCAACTCTTCTTAGAGTACAATCTCCAAAACCAGTTGAAATTCTCTCAAAAAAATCACCAGAGAAGCTTCTGCTACCACATCCAACAGATCTAGATCTTGAAACTTTGCGTCCATAGGAAGAACCCGTGTTGTTATTGTTGTTATTATTAGGACTATTATCTTCTTCTTCAACAATAACAATGTCGTTTTTTCTTCCTAAAGAAGAACCTGAACAACATTTTTCTTTCAGTTTTGATGCAGTAGAAGCATTGTTTCCATCTCTAAAACTCTTGGAGTTCAAATTCTTAGTAGAAGTTGAAGATTTTGAAGAATGATATAGAAATGACCAAAAACCGTTTCGTTTTCTTGGACTGAAATATTCATCATCTGCATCAACCAAAGAGTTACTACCTCTTCTTGGTGTTGCAGTTGATTTGCTACGTTTCAGAATAATATTCGAAGTAGCAGAACCAGAACCAGAAACAGAGCCAGAAACAGAGTTAGAAACAGAGTTGGAAACAGAGGTTTTCTTCTTCTTTCTCTTGGCTAAAAGAAAAGGGATACGAGTTTTTCTAGAATAGTATTCATGGTGGTAATGATTTTCATTTTTTGTAGGAATAACAGAGAGTGAAAGAGAGGAAGATGATGAAGAAGGAACAACGGTTGTAGCTGAAATGGTGTTAATGGAAGAAGAAGAAGAAGGACAATGACGAGTAGTGGAAGTTGAAGAAGAAGAAGGAGCAATAATATCGGATCTGAAAGAAGGTGAAGAAGAAGAAGAAGAAACAGAAGCATGAATAGGAAGAGGAAAAGAAGAAGAAACAAGTTTACCAAGTTTTTCTTGAAGACAAAAAGCACAGATACCACCAGGGTTGTTTCTGTAAGGATGATCAATGCATTGCATACCATCAATGGAATCATCTTCACCAATGTTAACTCTTCCACCACCACCACCTTTGATACCTTCCATGTGGATTTGAATCATCCAAAGAAATAATCAATTGTTTGTTTGATGAGAAAGTAGATTGTGTTGTACTTTGTTTGATTAATGTCTTGAATGCCTTTTGGGTATAGCTTAGCTTTTTCTATAAGTGATTATTTGCTTTTTCACATAACAATACAAACACTCAAAAGGAAGAGAGAGAGAGAGGAGCAGATTTGTTTGATAAAGAAGCAAACAAGTTAGGGAGGGAACATATGGTCAGAGGGTGTAATTGAGGAAAGATGGAAAGGAGAGAACAATGAATATTTTTTTATAAAAAATCATTTTTTTATATTTCAAAAAATAAATTATACTGAGATTATTTTACTACTTTCTCTTTATCTTTAGAAGTATAAATATAAGAGAAAATTTATGTTGCGGATATATTAAATAACTAATGTATTTAATCTATAATATATAATAAATATATTAAAAAAAAGATATATTTTAAAAAGGGGGTTTGCTAATTTAAACGCACCTAAAAACATATGTTTGGTTTTGCGGTAAGAAAAATTGATTTTGACATAATTGATTCTGTAAAATTGATTCCGGTCAAGATTAAAGTGGTTTATGTTTGGATATATTCATGCAAAAGTGGGTTGAACAAAACATTTGAGTGTAAAAATCAATTATAGGATCAAAAGCTACGATTTATAGCTTCAAGTAGAATCAATTTTAGAGACAGAATCAATTCTACTTTTTAGAAACCAAACAAACCAGAATCAATTCTGACCGCTCCAGAATTGAAACCAAACATACAAATAAATGTCTAGATTAGCAAGGTGCACCTTTTCTATTATGACTAAAAATATTATTCTTCCACTATTTCAAACAAGTTCGAAGTAAATGGCAATTTTGGAGTTTTATAAAATAAATAAAAAAACAAAACATGTTTATCCTTCCTTAAAATTCTTAAACAACATTTTTCTAATAAAAAAATATAAAATTGTTTTATAAAAGTGAGCGTAAATTAGCAAATCGGTGCACAACATTTAGTAAATTTTACCTAACTAACCCTCAATTTTCTAGTGTAAAATAACTAAGTCAATGGTTTTTTATCCAAAGTGAAAAAGTGCACCTTGCAAATATAAACCTTCATGTTTTTAAGTGGGTCAAAATTAGCAGACCCATTTTAAAGAATAATTATAATTGACAAATGGTACAATTGATAAATTGTATCTTTAAAATACTAAAAGATAGTTTAATAGGAATGTTAAATCTGATGTTAATTAACACTTAAAAAAAATGAATGGAGTAGTATATTAGATTTTCTATCTAATACTTCCTTTTGTCCTTTCTATAATGAACACTTTGAAATTTATTTTTGGTTTTTTATAAGAAATACTCTTTAAATTTATTCTTTATTAAATAAACAATTCAATTTATATCTTTATTAAATAAAATCAAGTGATCACTCTAATGCTAGTGCATTAAAGAGATATATTTCTCATGCTAGTGCAAATTTAATTTTAGAATTATTTATGAGAAAAATTAACTTCCTTAATTTGTATATTTTTATAAAATATTTCTTATTAAAAGGACGAAGGAGTATCTGACTACAGTGGTATCATTTGTTTAATAGTAATTGTTAGGTATCTTTCATATCACCAACAAAAAATTAACAATTTTTTCCTACTTCTATTTTTTTTACTTTCTACGCTTATATATATTTAAAAAATACAAATACTCAAAAAATCAAACATAAGAGATTTGTTTCGATTAATTTATTTTTGATTTTTGTAAAATAGTTTATGTAAATAAATAAATTTTTATGCATTATATTTATAAGTTTGTTAAGGTATTTTATGAAATAATAATTTATGAACATATAATTTTTGCTGATGAGAACTTATAAATTAATATGAAAGTTTATTCATCTACATAAGGTATTTTCCATAGGCTAAAAAATAAGTTAATCTAAACGGGTTCAAGGAGTGATTATTAAAAGAATTTTATATTAAATAATTTTGTTTTACCAAGAAAAATTAAATTTATTCACAACGAAATTTAAAAGGAATTAAACAATTAACTATATCTTTTTTTGAAAGAAAACAAAATATCCAACTTATTGTTTATTAAAATATGTAGTTAGATAAACTTTAGATTATTTATCCCAAAAAGAAAACCTTTAAATTGGCCATTTTATTTTGTTAAAAAAAGTTATTTATAATTAGTAGTATATATCTAGTTTATAAAAAAAAAAAAAAAACTAATTCTAGTTGTACCTTTATCTCTAAATATGAGACTCTCGAGAAAAATATATTTTTTTTTTTAACAAGTTAAAATGAAATATATAAGACCATTTTTAAGTTTTAATCACATTTATTATCTCTTTCATCTATAGGCCCCTAATTACTTTACCTATATTTTGTACATGTTACAATAAATACTAGTATAATAAAATATAAATAAATTATCTCTTAAAAATAAAATTGGAAAAGCAAATATCCAGGGTCAATAAATTGATTACTGCTATTAAATTTTTAATTTTCAATTCTTATAGAAACTTTTGGACATGATCAAGACTTTCTCTTTTAGGTGGTTGCAGGTGACAAGTGTTACTTTAGTTTCTAACCATTATAGTTGGTGGTCTAGTCTCATGCTTTGTTTGGACCTTGTATAACTTGTTTTTGTGGCTTCTCTCTTGTCTTGTAATTTTCCGTAGTCTACCTTAGCACACCTTGTACTGAGGAGATAACTTGACTGACTTTCGTTTATTTATATATATCTCATTTTGATTTCTTCAAAAAAAAAATTCAATTCTCTTAGGATTAACTTAATTGGTAAAAATATTATATTTTTTTAGAGGCTATAATGCAATTTCTAATTAATAAACTACTAGTAGTATAGTAATACTACCAAAAAATGGTTTTTAATTTCCAAAATATATTTAACGAAAACGGAGGTAGTATTAGTAAATAGAGAGAGGAGAGATATGTGGGGTAGTGGAACAAGAAGTGGGTGTGGGAGACTTTCCAGGAGCACGTGGAAGCCTGACTCCCGTAATGTAAAAAACAGCTAAAGAGACAATCAAAGCAAAAAACTTATGAGAAATATTTATTTATTTTATGAAAAATGTTAAATAATACTCTAGTATTATGAGGTACAGTTCTAGTTAAAAATGCTACTAAATATATACTAATCCATCTCAAAATAAATGATATATTTGACCATATTAACTTTTGTCTATGTACAATTTTAATTATTTATTATTAAAAATTATAAAAAATTATATATTTTGAAAATACTCGTCGAGACAAATCAAACAGTATTCCATATACTAATATTTACATGTACATATTAGTAGAAAAATAAAATCAAAGTAGATCATATGAATAGTAAACAAAGTCAAATTAATTCATTTATTTTGGAACGGAGAGAGGATTGAAATTTGTGTATTAATATACTTCTTCCGTCCCAAATTATAAGTAAAAAAACTCATTTTGTTGGATATTTGGTTATTATTGGCTGCATTTTGGTAAAACAAATATTCAAGCAGGATGTGATATGAAATGTTACAACATCAGAACCTGACGTGTGTGCCAGCTAGCGTATCTTTTATGCGCGCGTTTTATTTTTAGAGAAGATTTTTTCTCTTTCTTCAGTCCTTTGTGTGTGCATTAAGAAAGGTTTTATTTTTTAAACAGATCTTTCATCTAAAGATTATTTTAGGAATTATTGTGAAGAATTATTTTAAAAACATATCTAATCTTTTAAAGATATGGTTCTATTTTATTTTATGAGCTGGATATATTCTTGTAATGAATCTCTTGGAGCCCAAGCCACCAGCTATATAAGGAAGGACGAAAAACTTAATGAAGCAAGTGTTCAAGCGTGTATTTGAGTCTAGCAGTCTTAGGGTTTTTGTGTGCTTGTGTTATTTTGTGAGCTTTTCTTGTGTCATATTGATGCAAGCTTAGGACTGTGTGTTTATTGAGTTGTAAACTGTGATTGTCTCTGAAGCTTTTAAGCAAGGAGATAATTATTGTGTGTGTGTCCTCTCCAAAGCTTTGAATCACAGAGTTGGGATTGTGTTACCTGTGTATCACTCAAAGCCTTTAGGTAAGAGTGGTCTAGTGTTTAGGAGAGTGTCTCCACCATAGTGAGTTGAATCAACAACAATGTTGTCTGTACTGTTGAAATTAAGGAGTGAGTTGGAAACTCATATCTAGGAGTTCCTAGGTAGAAGTGCATAGGTATAGTCGTTAGGTGATAAGTTGTAAACGAGGAGTTTGCTCTAAGAATTAGAACTAGGTCTATTAGTGGATTTCCTTCTGGATTGGTATCCCCGGAGTAGGTTGCGGTTGGCGCTGAACTGGGTTAACAAATCACTCTGTGTTTGTTTGTTTCTGCACTATTTACTGTTTTATATTCTGTCCATCAAGCCTGATATAGTGTTGTAACATTGTATACTGGTGTGCCAGATTTCATATTTTTATCATTTTTAAGATTTATTTTATTTATTCTCATGAAAAATTATTGCAAATTATATTTATTAACTCTTTCTCTTCTTTTTCTCATAATCAATGACCAATACAAATTGTTATTACATCTTTTTATGAGACTTATTTCAAAAAAAACATAAAAAATTATATTTCAAATTATTTTATTTTATTTTTCTTAATAAATATGAATTTTTTTCCTTATAATATGAAGAAGAGGGAGTATTTAAAATACAAACAATGTTATTTTTAATGCAAAATTTATTTTATTTTTATTTGAGACCTACTTTATCTATCTAGCTAGAATCAGTGACTAGTGGGAGGGGTGTGTGCGAGAATCTAATCTATCAAAGGCAGTGTAGCGAGTGAGTCCTTGCTCCAGAATTTGCAGACCTATTTTTTTCGTTTGAAGAAAGAACAAAACCTTCTCTCTGCCTGGATTCCTTCTTGGGAGGGAGAGGAGACCTACTACTTCATTTCCATTTACCATTCCTAACCTTTATTCTTAATTTAGTATTTTCCTCCGTCCCTTTTTATAAACACTCATTGTTAATTTTCACGCATATTAAAAAAAGTTGATAGTATAATTAATATTTAGTTTTTGTTTATTATAATTATTAAATTGTCCTTAATAAAAAGATGTATTTATAATTGATTTTTCATATTTCAATGTAAAGTGATAGTAATAATTAGGGTATATTTAGAAAAAATTAATAAATTTGTCTTAGAACTTGTAAAAAAATTTATATTTAAAGACAAATTTTTCTTTTCTAAAATGTTTATAATTAGAGACGGAGGGATATTTAAATTTTTCTATTTTTGACATGCTTAGCACTGTTTAGCACGACCCTTAACAAATAAATGGACTAACTTGGCTTGGAACATTTTTTGTTCCATTTATTGCTAACTTGTTACTAGGAGTTTTATTTAAATATAATCCTTACAATTTTTTGTTTTAATTTCTGAACATTTTTCATTTGAATTCAACTCTTGGAAATTTATAAATTCTTGTTTTTAATCTCTAAGGCTAAGAGCATCCTATTGTAAAAGAAAAAAACCTCTAAGACCATTTTACTAGGCTACGTGGTGTTGTGTGCCATAATAATATTGAACCATTTATGACGCGAATTAGATATATAATGTGAAATGGTATAAAATGCATGTTTAATTAATATGTAATTATTTTTTTGAATAAGATGACTAATAAGATGCGTGAAATTTTAATGAATTGCATAGTTTTAATATAAAGTTTCAGAATATTCATATAGAAAGAAAGTTATTGATTTTTATCCAAACCAATAAAAAATCACAATTGATGAAAATAAGCTAATTGTATCATCATCCAGTATAAAACTTACACTAAATTAAAGCATCTTACATCACAAAATTCATATATAGAAGTGTCAAAATGTGATGTCAAAATAATGTGATACAAATAAAGTATTTCAAGTTTCAACCTCTTCATGTCATCATCTCACTGCCGCAACATATTTTTAAGTAGACACAAAAATTATATACATCAAAAGATTATAAGTCTCAATTATATTATCATTTTTAATATAAAATCAATAGGGTCACAAATTCAACATAAAATTCAAGATTTGCTAGGTTTAAAGGTTAAAATATATGTACCTGACCCTTGTCGGTGATTTAAGGGAAGAATAATGTAAAACTTACAAAGATGTTGATCACATGTTTTGATTCCTCAAGTTGTGTTGTTAGAGTTTCGTGCTGATAACATGTTAGAAATAAACCACGAGTGCTAGAAAATAGAGATAGAGAAGATAAGAACTTGTATAATATTATTCTCTTCATATCTATGTGTTTACACTATAACAAGAGTCATATTTATAGGACACAAATAAGGAAGTTGATGGACAAAGGAAATTAAGGACCACTTTCACTAGTGGGAGTTATACAGAAAATGGAAGATCAAGGATGGACATCCACTAAGGCGCCACTAACTTAAATTATTCATAACAATAATGTTGTTTTTAAAGCAAAATATATCATTTTTCTTCTAGGGTTAATAGGTCATTACCCCCTTGCTAAGTGAGAGTGTTTTGCATTACCCCTTACTAAAAATTCCTTTAAGATTCCCCCCTGCAAAGTAAATTGTTTTGGTTTCCCTCTTTGGATGCAAGAAATTTGCACTTTTTAAATCGGTTGAACAGAATAACCGATTTAAAAACAACAATTTTTAAATCGGTTGAACAAAATAACCGATTTAAAAAGTGCACCCAAGGGAGGAATCCAGGAAAAAAAATTTGCAAGGGGGAATCTCAAAGGAATTTTTTGCAGGGGGTAATGCAAAACACGCCCACTTAACGACCTATTAACCCTTTCTTCTATTAACTAGTGTTCGGGGCACTCGCACTAGTTAGCAAGACTCCATTGGATATATAAAATATGCGACTTCATATATCCTAATGTCTTGAAATTTTAGGTGGAGATGTGACGTTTTTCCTTCTTATAGTGCTGGAGCATTTGACTCGTTATTTTTTTTGACAATTGATGAGTTTTAAGGGATATATCAGAGAGGTTATCAATTCGTATTGTTGGATTGTTTCTCTCGATGCTCCTCCAAACTCCATAATAGCGTTGTAACATATTAAGGGAGATTTTTTTGTTATGAAAAAAAAAACTACCTTGAGTTATGATCATGACTATTGGATACATGTAAATTGAACTTTGAAATTAAATGTAGAAATTACACCTACAAATACAAACCTGAAAAAAGTTCGCAAATATACATATAGTTAAAGATGGTGATCACCGTCCCGTGAACTTAACTCAGTTGATTGAACATTTTATTATTATTATTATTATATATGTAGGAGGCTGAGGTTCGAACTCTGATCATCCCACTTATCCATCTTAATGGTAAAATTTTAATCACTAGACTACTTTACCAAAACTTTAGAAATAATATATAAATCTTCACATTCATGTTGGGTCTATATAGTCCATATTACTACAATATAGCTCAACATGTTCATTTAGTAGACAGGTCACACAAAACTTGTCTGGAGAAGAAAAAGAATGTGTGAAGTTTTTCTTTCCTTTATTATACAAAGAACTATTAATGCACTTTAAAGCCAGCAATATTACATGCTATATTATACACCAAAGGGAGATGTATACTGTTGTTCTACAGTGATTGATCAGTACAATAAACAAGTGCAAAAGAACAGATTAAAGGAACGTCTCATGCTTCAGATCACACAAATTGAACCACATTTATTATTTAATATTTTTCTTTGATATTTTCTCTCTAACTTTATATTCTACGTAAAATATTAAGTTGTATTCTAAGTTCCCTTAAATATGATGAAAGTAGTGACCACATTTTGTCTATTTTGTAAATTTTAAGTGTGGCCATGCTAAAAGCGAAATAATAGGGACCAGTTGTACCTTTTTTTTTTTTTTTTACGGCAAATATATAATATTATTAATAATCTGATCTTTGCATAAGACGAGCAGAGATCAGTAAAAGAGGAACTACACAAACAAAGGCGCCGTATATATGCGGTACACCAATAAAAATACCAAAACCAACACTACCTAATTTGGGAGACGACGGTGGTATTAAAACTTTACCTATAAATACAAAAAAAAAAAAAAAGAACCATGCATTTCATTTGCATATGTTTGTTAGTATAGTCAAGTTAATCAGCACATCATGATCACAGGTCACGAAGTAGATTTTAGTTAGAGGACATATCAGCTTTGGAGATATCGATTGGTTCTTTTCTCAACTTTCTTTATACCTACTTTATAATAATTTTATGAATAGAATGCTGATTTTTTGTGTAGCATTTTTTTGTCTAGGGAGAAGAAGAAACAAGCACTACTAGAAAACCTACACACATAATGGAGAGATCCCAAATTCGAATTGTAAATACAAAAATATTCGGTTTAACAATTACGTATGACATTACCGGTTGAACTAACCGTTACAGACATTTAAATAGTTCTTTGTGTCTAATTATAAGACCTACAAATTTCTATAGTCAACATCCTATTTAGTCTAATTATACGTACTTATGATTCTTATCATAAAATTGAAAAGGATTAAGTTTTGTATGAAATTCAATTCCAATATTAAAAGATTTTACCATTTAATTAACTAATGAATTGGTTCATTTTTCATTTAAATAAAGAATTTTGATGAATTTTGTCATATCTTTGCTTGATCTAGATTCTAATTGCCCAGTAGCCAACATGAAGAGAAGCCCAATCCAATCCTGACAACAGTTTTCAGTTGATTGTGGCAGGTCAAGCTTTGATGGTCCATATTCTTCAATAGGTTTTGTACCTTGTAAGGCACGGCTAGCATTATTATTATTTGTATTTATGGCTCTTAAAAGGGTCATTTAATTCACAGGTATAATGGTTTAGGCAAAAAAAAATGAATTTCCTCTGCATTAAAAATCAGGATGTCAACCTGTGTTACTGAGTTACCGAGTATAAATAAGGAGTAAAACAAAAGGGAAGGAGAACCACATGTTTTAAGGAAAATTACAAGGATTGTGGCTCATACAGATATAACCTGCATAAATCATAATTATTGACTCATTTCCTTTAAATTCATCTTGCTACTTGTTGCATTATTAACATTGCCATTATTAGTGATCAGGAATAGGATTATCAATACTGCCATTATTATACTTCATTCCATCACCACGTATCACAATAATCATTCATTTAAGCCAACAACTCAATATTTCCATTATTAGTGCTAGTAACAACAAACACAGCCTCTGTCAAAAAAAAAACAACAAACACAGCCAAGGGCTGCAAGTGGAGCAACCCATATACCTGATCCTAAAGTACTTCTATTTTGACTAAGCAAATCTGCTGTAATTCAATTATTTTCTCTTCATACATTATTTAGATCTTCCTCCAGTTTCAACTATATTCTTATGATTTAGAAGAAAGAAAGGGGAAGAGAACATTTGATAAAGTAATCATGTATGAGCTATTAGTATCCTACAACCGCGACTTAGCTTGTTCCATGGGGGCGCCCTGCAATAAACAGCACAAATTCCATTAGAGGCTAATAGAAAATTTACTGATATAGAATTATCCATAGTGAAGGAGATATGAATCATATATCACATGCAGTAACCCCTTATTTTCTTAAGTTATCTTTGTTGTTGTCAAAAGGTCTCACTTGAAACAATTATCTTAAACTGACATGCAGATTCATCATACATAAAGGAAAGATTAAACACATAAATCTTAGCATGTTATTATAGGTCATTTAAAATAAATATAAAAAATTGCATCGAGATGCTCCCCAACCATTCAAATGAAAGGGAGTGACTAAATTTATATGCTCCAGCAAGATCCACAGTTGAAAATTACAATTTGTAGGTAGTCCCACCCCCAGTTACCAATTGATAATATAGTTGGCTAATCAATCCTAGAATAGCATGACAAGTATGTATGCACAAATGAGAAATAAACATAAGTTACTGACCAGAGGAATCCCTTTGGCAGCCCTTGCAGCCAAGTAGGCACAAGGCTTGAAGAATGATCCATACAACTCTGACCATTTCTCCAATCTTGAATATATGTATTTAGATCCAAGAGAATCAGCCCAGAATATGATACCTCCCCTGGAGAATTTCAAATCCAAAATTATGGACAATTATGAAGTTTAGGAAAACATGCCAGCAAAATAATTTCCAAGACAAACCTGTAAGCTGGAAAACCCATTCCCATGATAGCAGAAATATCAAGATCTGCTGCTTTGACTGCAATACCTTCATCAAGCACACGACACGCCTCATTCACCACCGGAAAGAAGATCATCTCAATGATGTCCTTTTCTTGTAACTTGACAAGCTGTCCAGGTTCAGATCCACAACATCAGATCCAGTGGAATTTACAGTAAAAATTTACTTCAGATTTTGTTTCCTCACTAGTCACTAGCCAATAAATATGGCATGAATTATGAAAGGAAGAATGAAAATACCATGGGATCAATGGAGACACCGGAAATGCTCCTAGCTTTCTCAATAAAATTCTTCAATTCAGGATCAGGACTGGCCTTGCGTCGATCATCATACAAATAAAAGCCTTTGCGAGTTGTTTCGCCTGTTAGAAACAAGTGTTGTATAATGTGAGTCAGTGAATCATTTAGTAGAAAAACACCATGGAATTTATTTTTAACTGGCTATATTCCACAGTTATATCTTCAAACTAATGCAGAGTTTATCTTGTTTACCAGCCCTCTTATCCTCTTGCAGAAGAGGAATAAGCATTGATTTATAAGTTCTCTCAGGAAAGTTCTGAACAAATTGGGAGCCAGTTGCAACCGCCACACCGAAACCAACAAGGTCACACAATCTGCATTAGCAAATATGTTACAAACTAACCCCTTCAAGAAGTAGCTGTGGGTATCAAGAACTTATCCAGGCACTAATACCTTAAAGGCCCCATGGGCATTCCAAATTTGGTTACTGCTTTATCAATTTGATAAACATCTGTGCCACGTTCAATAAGCAAGAGAGCTGCTTGTGTATATGGGAAGAACATCCTATTAACAGCAAATCCTGTACAGTTTCCAACCACCACCGGAGTTTTCTTTATCTTCTTCGAAATATCTAACAAGTCAACTATTACTTGAGCAGATGTCCGCTTGGTACGTACAATCTCCAGAAGTGGCATAACATGTGCAGGACTGCAGAAGCACAAGTCAAATTCAGTTGGAAAGATACAGCAGCGAGAAAAATATTTACCAAATACAGGATACCACCTGAAGAAATGGACTCCAATAATTCGATCTTGAGACTTGGTCTTTTCTCCAATCAGGTCCAAGTCAATTGTGGAAGTGTTACTACCAAGTATACAATGAGGTGGACAGTACTTTTCAAGATCAGCAAAGATCTGTTGCTTCAAGGAAACATTCTCAATAACAGCCTGCCCAAACATGGAACACCAACAGTTTATATTTTGCTGAAGCTTTATATAACATACAACCATGCATAAATTAATGTTAGCGTCAATAGGAAAATTTCGATGCGAACTCATTCTAGCACCTCTATCACCAAGTCCACATCTCTGAAGCTATCATAGTTGAGGGAACCTTTGACAAGAGACAATGCCTTTTCAAATCTTTCCTGGGTTAAATTACCTTTCTTAACACGACTCTGTAGGTTTGCTGCACAAAAAGGAAAAACACTAAATGAAAACAGCAACACTTATTTCTTAATCAAAGGTGAAGTGTGAGTAGTGACTAGGCAAATCCAACAGGGATAGTTCATTCTCACCTTTAATCCTATTGATACCAGCATCCAAGAATTTTTCATTCACTTCTTTCAATATGACGGAATAATTACTAAGTATTAAAGCTGTTGCTATCCCAGAGCCCATTAGTCCACCACCAAGGATCGCAACCTTCTTCACGGATCTTGGAACCAGGCCACGATCAGTAACCCCTGGTACCTGTTCAAGCCAAGAGGTATTGGGAAATTCATATCTATAGAATATATACAAAAACTCAGTACACAGAATCAGGCTAGTGCACGCTCACAACTTCTTTAAAAACACTACTTTGAAATTTAAGATAAGCATTCAGGCACAGATTCAAGATGGGTTAGGATTCACAAATTTGAATATTTGAAATTGTAAATAGAATTATAGAAATGGTGCTAACATTACCATTTTGAAAGGACAGACAACCTATTCACACCAGGCCTATGCTTTGCAATCAATAATTATAGACTATAAAGTTACAAAACAAACTATGAAGTTCATGAACAAAATCTTGTTGAACTATAATTACTCGCCTAAATCTTATTACTCAAATTATATCATTTTTAACATTAAACAAAAATTCATTCCTTTATAGGGAATAAAGGCCAAATTCAGTTCTTGGTCATAATTCTCCTATATAGCCAGTAGGGCTTATAGCCCCAGGTTAGGACAGGAGATCAGACTCAGTCCCGAGTATATTCCATACATATATAATCTGGCGTTTAAGGAGACACAGCTCAATAAGAAGCTAAACTGGGGACTTAAAAATATAGGGGCTGAGGGTGATCTTTACTTGCAGTGTAGGGATTTGAAATCCACTAGAACTCTAGAAGTACTTTGTGGTCAGGCTAATCCAAAACTTAGGCAGAGATTAGTTTCACACTCAAAGGAGGTAGTGGGAGTTCATCATATTCTTCTTTAACATAAATAAGTAAAAGGAGAGAAAAATGAGTAAAATATTATTTATTTCCAAAACTAGTATAGCCTTGAAGAGATATTTTCTCACTAAAAGGGGAAGAAATGTGTAAAATTAAGACACAGCTTCAACAAACCTTAGATGTTCCTCTTTGAGCAAAAAATATGTGAATTAAGCTTTTGCAAGTATCTGATTGTACCAGTACGTCAAATGCTTCAGCTTCCTTCAAAGATCAAACACAATGTCATACACATTTCTGCAAAGTAATATGAAGGGTAAAAAATGTATACTAGAGACAGCTATAACCTTCCAGAGCCCAGCACGGGGACCAGAAACTATTCCTGCTTCAATAACATCAATGCAGACTAGAGGATGCTTGAGATTAGGAGCCTGTTTTCGAGCTTGAGCGCGTGCGAATTTCAATATCTCTCTAGCTTCCCCAAGAGGTTCTATTTTGTCTGACTTGTAAAGACTGGCAATCCATGGTCGTCGGCGGTCCAAGATATCCAGGGCCCATTGGCGCGCAGTGTTTACCAACTGATCAGGTGACACCAAACCATCTACAAGCCCCAAATTAAAAGCATCCTTCCCCTTCACTGGCTTGGAAGTCTTAATTTAGAGAGAAAAAAAGAGGTAAAGAAATTAATTGAAAATCATTGGACAGCCATGTTGAAGTCACAACTCTTAAATGTTTTCTGTAAAATGAAAAATGCAACTCCATTCCAAATGGAGAACTGAACCAAAAACCTGTCCTGTTTGATAAAATTTGAACATAGAACAGTCAATATGTTGTTTGATCTATCGCCAATCACGAAATGGGATAGATCTGGTTTTTAGTTCAGTTCTTCATATTCAACGGAATCACAAAATTATATATATATATATATATAAAGAGCAAAAGTTGTGGCATACCAACATCATCTCAAGTGCCTTTGTCAGACCAACAAGACGAGGAAGTCGCTGTGTTCCTGAGATAATTCACAACTTAAGGTTAACATTACTAAAGAAAAAAAAATGAATAAGAACAATTAGCCATAGGACATCCACTGCTACTCATGGTCAAACTTATCTCTGTGTTTATTGCTTTTTTCAAATTATTCGATGTCTACATAACATAAGAATCAAAGTATCAAGTCATCACCTCAGGTATGAACTTTCACTTAATACACTCGTTAAAATTTAAAACCATGCCTATAAAATTTGAGCATCAAATAAGTTCCTTGGTCATTCAACACAACATCCAGTAGCAGTGGTTAGACATGTGTTCAAAAAACAGGGAATAGACAAAAGAAAAAAGTCATATGTAGAGACCAATGGAAAATAAGCCCTACATTTTTTGAAGTTAATCATGGCATGCACGTCAAAAGTTAACCATGGTTTTTCCTACTTACATTAAATCCTTAATAACTTATAATGCACTACTCGGGAAAAAATATCTCTCGTTATACAAACATTGCTAATAGCATAAATGATGATAAAGTGATAACATCCCATTTCAATTGTTGGTTTAATAATTTATTCACACACAAAATATAAGTAGACTTGATGAAGATAGGGAGTAATTAGTTCAATCTACTACCTCCAAATCCAGGAATTATCCCAAGCTGAAGTTCAGGCAAACCTAGTTGAGCAGTTGCAGTTGATAATCGTGCGTTACATGCCTATATGAGAGAAAACTTGTAATGTTTTGTAGAAAATAATGATTTTTTTTTCCTTAACAGTTAGAAATTCTTACCATTGCAACTTCTAAGCCCCCACCCAAGGCAAGGCCGTCAATGGCAGCAACTGAGGGTTTCTTTGCCGCTAAAAAATGAAATAAATCGATTCAATGTTTCAGCATAGCTCGGAATGCGATATGATTTGTAAATAAAGAAATTGATGAAGATCAAATACCTTCTATTGTATCAGTGATGATTTCTATTGATATCCACCCGGGTTTTGGACGCTCTATAAGTAGGGGAAAATGTTAGTCTGATAGTTACAATTGAAAGACCCCAGTACACTTCCAAAATAAATTGAAGTACCTTTTGCCTCTTGAAGACCACCAAATGCGGAAATATCAAAACCTCCAGAAAATTTTCCCTTTGCACCTAATAAAGGAAGACAGGAATCAGCTATAATGCTACAGCTATAAACCAGTTGACCAAGATTATCTCTGGGGAAGCACAAAACTAACTTGAAGTTTCATTTGGTTTCATTTTCTTTTCCTTCTTAATAGATCATTTTAATTCTTTACAGTTTGAAACCGTAGTGTTCATCAATATGACACGAATGACAATCATATCATAGGAGTAATTCTAGTTGAGGAAGAGAACTCTAGCACGTTAGAAATATATAAATATTGTTACATAGTATGATATGTCAAAATCACTATGAATTTTGGGCTCGATCGAGGCCTTTTCAATTTGATAGAGAATAAATATTTCAACTGATAAGATATTAAACTAAACACTTAGTCGTTTTCTCAATTGGTTCTAGAGGGTGGAAATTCGGGTAAACGGTTATCAGCTCAAGTAGTGCTTATCTATAAGGATGATGATTTGACCTATGCCTAATTGGTATGACTAAAAAATTAACCACAAAAAGTAGGGAACTGGGTATTTTATTCATCAAATACATCTGGCTAAATTACCTACAAAACGTTGCAGGTAAAAGTACCATACTATGAGTATCTAACTCATCTCATACCTGCACAGCATGTTTATGATATTTTAAAATTAAAATTTAAAAGGTATTTGAATAATTTTTTAATTGAGTTGGGTGTTAAGATTTGAAAGCAATTCAACTGAAAACCACATTGCAATACCTGTAACAACAATTGCCTTGACATCATCTCTCTGTACAGCCTGATCAAAACTCTCCTTTAAACTTCGCAATACTGGCGAGAGACAGGAAGAAATGAGCAACATAGTATAATCTTAAGGAACAAAAAGTAATCTATGATGAAAATAGAGAATGACAGTAAAAATTCTGGACAATGACATATTAAGTTTCACAGCATACGGTGGTATTCTGAATTTCACAGTATGACATACTCAATACGTGAGAACAGAAAAAGTTTAAGCCAAAATGTAATCACCAAAGTTAGCTTCAATAATAGTCATTAAGGATAGAACAAATAGAATAAGCTACAATAACACGAAGCCATGATTTTGTTCGGGTAGAAATTAAGTGCGAGACACACACATTGAACTCCATATCCTTTGTTGTGTCAATCGCCATCCACCTCATTCATCAAATTATAGAATTATACAGACGGAAAAAAATAAAAACAGGCAAACAAAAATGCTTCTTAATTTAGTCGCTACAAGCAAGAAAAACAAAATCATTGTACTGTTGGAAATCAAAACTAGCATCATTAATCTATTCATAAGTTAACTAATTGACTTTTTATGCAAGGAAGCACAAACACATCAAGTTTTGTTGAGTATCTTACAAATCTACAATACAATTTCATTCAATTTTTTAAACCTTTTACATCAAAACAAAAGGGAAAACACACTAGTAACATTTTATTATATCCATCATAATCATGTTATCTCTTATAAATTAGTATAATATTGTTTCTATCTTTTGATTCAATTTTTTTATTTTTTTTTTATATCAATTCAATACTAAATTTATGCATATTATTATTATATTCCTGATGTGTGTTATGTCGGTTCTATCTAGGTTTTACATCACTGCATAACTATTGAAATCAAGTTGATGATATATAGTGATGAAATAATCAAACAACGATAAATTTCACTTCAGCAACATGCATAGATCATAAACACCGCTTCAATTTTTCATAATAATTATTATTTGAAGAATGAAATCGAAGAAGGGAAATGAGGAATTAGAAGTATATGAATATTATACCATCAAAGGAGAGAGAATTGACAGGAGGATTGATGATGGTGATGATGGCAACTCCATCAGCTCCAACGTCCATAACCGTGTGACCTTTTCTGCTACCCATTTTGATTTTGATTACAGAAACTAATCACAATGGTATGTGATGATAACAATGGGTTTGTTTTGATTTTGAGAGATTCAAGTTTGAAGGAAGAGAAGAAGTGTCGTAAACGGACCCTTTACAGTGACTATTATTAGCACTACAATTCAGGAACCACGGTAGTAGACTAGTAGTAGTAGTAGTCACATTATATCGTATTTATATCATTAATTAATATTTAATTAATTAATACATTATCTTAATATTTGTCCTGTGTGTATTTATCCAAATCCTAACACCATTATTACAATATACCCATACTTATCCGCAACTCTACGCGCGCTTCTCACCAGTGTTCCCACTCTATCAATTTTCTTCGCGTGTGGGTTTCTTAAACAGAAATGTTTCAACTTTCAAATACATAATATTTTTATTTTACTAAGAAGATACTAAATAAACTAATATTTAGTAAAAAAAAAAACTAAATAAAGAGATATTTTATACATGTTTTTTTACTAAAAAAAATACTAGTTATATGGTGTTGAAGTTTATGTTAAATCTGTCTTTTTTGTTTAGTAAGATAAATAGTGTTTTTGGTGTAATATTAGCAAAATTTGATTTGATTTGATTTTCTACAAAAATAAAAAGCATGTATTATCATATCACATTTATCTCACTTTTGTAAGGTAGTTAGAAATGGAAACATTGTGATATTTTATCCAAAGATATTGCAAAACACCATCTATATAGGAGGAGATCTTATATGGACACAATTTTTAGATATTCATACATAAAAAAGAAAAAAACATATTTTTTAAATAATTAAATGATATATAATTTTATGCGTGTGTCCAAATAATTTATATTTGGAACTGTCCAATCAAGTATTTCTCTTCATATAGACACTCAATTGATAAACACTAAAAAAAGTTTTTTTGTGTAACAACTTGAAGAATTTATAAAATAGGTGTTGTCGTAGAGTTTAGTAATATATGCGTTTACGAGTTTATGCCATTGCACAATAGGCAACCATATGCAAGTGACTTATAAAACGTTTATAAAATTGTTGTTTGTGTGTGTAGCTCTAGAGTTACGTCATTCCATTGGTGTGACCTTCTTTGGGTGGTGACGCCAAGCAATGTTTTAAAAACCGGACCGGACATCGAACCGTGAGGGTACTGGTTTATTGGTCGAACCACTGGGTCACTGGTCGAACCGCATGAATAAACCGGATTAAACCGGATAAACCGGTAGAACGAACCGGTCTCTATAATAAAACTATATAGGTATTAAACCGGTCGAATCATATGACTCAATCTCTAAGAAATTATGACATGACACATAAATTTCTTGAAAAATTCGGAAATTCCGTAATGTAATAAGTTCTTAAATTCAAATTCTAAATGTTGTCATCACACATAATAAAATAGTACAAAATACAAATCCAAATAAGTTTTAAACAAAATTTAATTGCAACATAAACGGAATAACAAAGTGTCTAATAAATTAAAATCCAATGAGACATATTTATTTCAATGTTGGACTCTCTTTTATTTCTTTTGGTTCTTCTATTTAAAAAAAATAATACAAAATGACGTTGTTTTGAGACTGTTGGCTAAAAAATAAAAGAAAAAAAAAGCGCGTGCAATCAAACCGGCGGTTTGAAAAAACCGCCGGTTCACCGGTTTTTCCGGTTTTGAGCGGTTTTCACCGGTCTAACTGCATGGCCGATCCAACATTTGAACCAGACCGGCCACCCCTCCGGTTCACGGTCTGACCGGTCCGACCGGACGGTCCGGTCCGGTTTTTAAAACACTGACGCCAAGTGACTCGGCTCATATTTAACACTTATGGTATGTTTGGTTTAAAAGAGAAATTGTGAAGAGAGAAATAGGTGAGAGAGAGTATGAGAAGAGAGAAAATGATGAGAAATAGAGTAGATTTGAGGTATTGTTTCTTTTAAGAGAAAGAGAAGAGAAATAGAAGAGAGAGAAGTGTTGATTATATATGAAAGTACCAAAATATCCTTGACCTTGAAAAAACCTCCTTAAAAATAATATTTTACTATTTATTTGTTAATTTTAATTCATATAATTAATTAAATTGTTAATTAAAGTAAATCAATTATTTAAATTTTTATTAAATATTTAATGAAATAAAATATAGTTAAATAAAAATCAATGTTGTTTTTTTTTTATAGAGTAACAAATTACAAAAGCAAGGCAATTTAAAAAAAGGTTACTAATAAAAAAAAGCAAGGAGAGAGAAGTATATGGGCAATAGTGGAAATATGTTTGTATCTCCCTTTTCTTCGCATCATTGAGAAGAAATAAAGTGTTTGGGCCCCACCAAATTTAGTCTCTCTTTAACATTTCTCTGGTGCTCCAAACAGAGGAAAGAGCACATTTCTTAGCAATCTCTCTCTTCTTTGTCTCTCTTGCATGAAACTCTCGCGTACCAAACAAGCTGTTAAAGTAGAGTGTATTTTTTTAAAGTGGAAACACTTGTATTTTTTTTAAAAGTGATGTATTAAAAAAAATCTCAAAATAGATTATATAGTTCAACCAACATCAATTTAGGGTCATGATTTCCAGCAGTCATATGCACACGAATTTACACATTCAAAATATTTGTAGTTATTTGATCAAAGTTGAACAATTCAGATTCAACGTCGATAATTTTAGTTAAAAATAGAAATTATTTTTTCTAAATTGTTTCATCAAGATTAATCGGTTAACATGGGAGGATTCCATTTCCACCAACTTATGGGTTGCAACTTGTAAGATTGATATTCCCAACATTCACGTTTCCCAAAACATGTACTAATATTAGGATTAAATCAATGGATCAGATTTGCTAATATCAGGATTAGAACATGTACTCATGTTCACACACAATCATAAAAATCTGGTACTCCTCTTTTCTCTCTCTGTCTCCGTTCTTCCCCACCAGCGTCTTTATTTTCGTCTCCGCCAGATCTCTGTTGTTGTTGCTTCGTCTCCACCACTTAGCTTCATCATCGTCATTGCTTTGATGCTGTCTTCTTCACTTCAATTTCGTTGTCGTTCAGTTTTCATTTTCCCTCCCTCCAAAAATTGTGCTGAATCCGCAAAAGAAGTGTGTCGTTAAATTGATCAAACCGGTTTTCAGTTTCTGTAAGGTTGAATTAATTTAGATCTGAAGGTTGGATTTTTGTAGAGTCGAGGGAGAAGACGGATTACAAGTTGGATTTCGTTTTTAGGATGTTGAGTGTAAATCTCCAACAAGTAAACATGAATTGAAAATTGCAAAGAAAATACAAAATAAAAAAAAAATCAACTATTTTGGGGGAAATTTCAAGAAGTGACAAAAAAAGGTACAGTGTTTTGTTCTTTCTTTATTTTGGCTTAATGGATATTATGCTTCGATGTTGAAGAACACGGAATGCAGAGAGAGAGAAATTAGATTGAATAACAAGGAAGGGATTGAATTGGGTGAGCGAAGTCTTACGTGTTACTCTTTACTTTTTAATAAATATGAGCCATTCAATTGTTTTAATAGATCCTATGGTATATTTTTAATAGTACACCGGTGAGGGACTTGATGACTCCCTCACCCTAGAAGCCACCTAAAATTAGATGGAGTGTGCAAGATAAGAGTGTGTTTTGAGGCAAACATTATTTCGAATTAAGGCATTATCTTTTCTTCTTTGTTTTTTTTTTATCAAATTATATTTTCTTATTTTGCAAGCCAGCAAAGTAGATCATTCTTTTCCTCTAATAATGCGATGCCAAAACAACGAATGACATAATATTTTGATTAAGAATTACACCATGTATTCGTGGTATTATGGTTCTGAATGAATTATTATCTTTAATCTTCAAAATTTATCATTTGTCAACTCTCGAAAAGCTTGAGTGTGGCACCCCTTTCTTATCCATATTTTCATTTTCCCCTTATCAGTATCCCTTTATTTTTGTTCCTTCATTTATGCCTTTTAAAATATCATTACACAAAAATTCATAATTTTTGTTATAAAGTCATAAATTGAGCACTCATTATCTTACAATGATGCAAATCAATATTCAAGTTCCAATTAAAAGATGATATCATATCTTAAATAACAAAATAATACTATCATATACTGTATAATATCCTGTATAACAAAAGTTATTACTCAATTGAAAGAGGTGTGCTGTGTGCAATTTTTTTTTATGTGTGCCACATTTAACTCTGCTGAAAAAAATATATCTATAATAAAGAAGAGAAATCAAACATTAATTCAAAATTTCAAACATTAATTCGAAATCAAACAATTTAAATTACGTAAAAAAGATGTTTGAAGATTAAAGGTAAATCCGTCCTTAATTTTTTTAAAAATGGCATACTCTGTACCAGCACTGAATATTGGTATCGTACCCGCACCTACGCAACATAGTAGTAAAGTTATATTAAAAATTATATAACCAACATTTATAAAACATTAAAAATATTATTTTCTATACATAATTTACTATTTTTATATCCTTAACTAGTGTCCCAAAATACTAGTTAGCATGACCCAACCATTAATTAAGACAAATATTTGTGCGATTAGTAAGTTACTGCGTCAAATCCAAGGTGTGTGAGTTAGAGCCCCATCCCATCCCATCCCATCCAATCTACCACACACTTACCCTACTATCTATTCATGACAGTGAAAGGTAAAAAAGTAAAACAACAACGATTCTATTATTCTCTACGGACCAACGAGAGAAAACGAGAATCTCATTCTTTCTTTCTTTCTTCACACCTCACACAAACACAGTCTTCATCCATCTGAGAGAGAGAGAGAATCATAATTAGGGAAAAGAAAGATGAGCGAGGAGGCGAAAAAGCACAACGTAGGAGGAGGAGCATCTCTAATGGCGAAATCACTCTCCGAAGATCGAAAGCCACTTGTTCCATCTCCACTCTCTGCATCTGCTTCTCCTCTACCACCCGCACCCAAAAAAGTCATAATCAAAAGCGCCGATATGCTTCCTGACATGCAAAAAGAGGCCGTTGATATCGCCGTCGTCGTTAGTCTCTCTTAGTCTTCAACATTCACTTCTTCTTACTTTTTTCTTCTTATTTTTTCACTTTTTTTTTATCGAATATTATTATGAAATTGAATTAGGCATTTGAGAGGCACAGCGTAGAGAAAGATGTTGCAGAGAGTATCAAGAAAGAATTTGACAAGAGGCATGGTCCTACTTGGCATTGCATCGTCGGTCGCAATTTCGGTATTCTTCTCGCTTTTTGTTCCGTCAATTAGATCTATAAACTAATCATCTTTGCTTAATTAACTCATTTTTTACTTTGATTTCTTGATTTTGTGCTTCAAATGCTGTTGATTTTACCAATTTCTAGCTCATGATTACTAATTTTGAAAACCTAGAATTTTCTAGCTAATATGTTACTATAATTATGTATTTCCACTTGGCTGCTGTTAGCTTAGTTGGTCTAGTTGGATATTTTTGTTCTTCAAGCACTTGTTTACTCAGATATTACTCATTTTGAGTTCCAATGGACCTTTTAAGTTGCAGTAATTTATCTTTGCTCTCTGTATTTTGCTTGAATTTATAGTTGAGTGAAGAGAATAATAACAATGCCCTATGATTTATTGGGAATTTTAGTTTGAAGTTAACAGATAGAAAGTCCAAGTGATCATTTTTTATGTTAAAAATTAAATTCTATGTAACACTAACACTTCAGATCGAAGTGACACATTTGGTTATTTGCAGGGTTTTTTTAATGTGTTCTTTTTCTCTTCGATGGAATAGAGATGTGTCAGTTCATCATATGCTAATTTGAAGTCAGTTATGTTCGGTTTCTCCTCATTGAAAATATAGTATTTGTTTTGTTAATTTTAGAGTGGATTGAGCTGATGGGGATATAATAGGCTTGGCAGGGAAGGACCTGAAGAACTTTTAATAGTGTTATCAAATTGAGTAGTTTATATGACCAGTACACCAAAACAGTTTTCCGTTTACAGTTTACTAGATTGCCCCTTTTCGACATCCAACATTCTGTTGTTTCTAATTCTAGCTTTATGTGAATGTCCAAAACCAAACATCATGGTAAATTGTATACATGTGACTGTTGTGTTGTGAGTATGCTAAAGATTTAAGGTTAAGTTAGTCTGTGGCTTCTTGGTGATTTACTTAGTTTGCATGCTTTCACCTCTCATATGGTTTAAATTTCTTCATGATAGCAAACACATATGTAGTACGGAGTATATGATTCAAATGTCAAACTATGCTTTTGATAGTGCAGAATAGAACAAATATGTATGTGTATTTGCTATATGAATGCTATTACATTTGAGAGTGTAGTGTTTTTACTTTCATATATTTTATAATAAATATATTTTGCTGTTAGTTATAAACCAATATTTTTTTTTATAATGCTGAAAAGGAAGTTAACTCTGAATCTCTCGACTTCTTTACTAGTGTGAATATGCATTTAAAATCACTGCCTGCACAGCTTGAGTCTAAAACTTTCATTATCTGCCTATGTGATTTCTGCTCCTGTTATTCTGCACATCTCAACTGTTAAGCTTAATTTAAAAGTTTGATATGATCAATGATGTGTTTGCCGAACTCAGGTGTCTGGTAATATTATGAATAAGTCACTCCAGTAAATTTCTGATGTAGTGAAACTATGTATTTAGCATTTCACACACTTTGTGTATCTCAACAGTCATTTGGCTCCCTGCTATTTTGAAGCCAGAAAGAGTAATACTGCTAATCAAATATATTCATTATTCTAAATATATTACTTCTAAAAAGAAGGGAGTGTGGTCGGCTCTAGCATGTATGTTCAGACCTGGCCATTTTTCAAACAAATGTTATCATTCGATGTCATATCAGGTAGGCCATGAGGAATTTATGGCAATTGTGTATTGGGAGGTGTAATGAATGATCTAACTGTTAGATGGGCTTGATAGGGATGGAGGGACTGCAAGGGTTAGCAGGTTAGCAGTCCAGCACAATCAAAGCTTGGATTAAGCTCAAGTTTCAGATATCGGAACCATAAGTTCTTGAGACAACATAAATGTCCATTTTGTGTTGTACAACCACACCTTCACAGATATCATGCCATTCATGTCATAGAGCACTTTCATTTATCTTCTTTTTTTGACAAATTCAGACTGCTAAAACAAATGAGGATATAATTGTTTGGTCCTGTCAAGCCTAATGATATTCTTCTATATGATTTTTTAATTCATAGAATGACAAACCCAGTTTATCATTGAATCGTGTTCATAGAAATTTCTTTCTTTTTGCAGGTTCATATGTGACTCATGAAACAAACCACTTCGTTTATTTCTATTTGGATCAGAAAGCGGTTTTACTTTTCAAGTCTGGCTAGCCTTATTCTGATGGAGACAAAAAAGTTGACAGCTACGAGAATTGTCTTGTGATTATGCTGCTATATTAGCTCTTGTATGTATTAAATCCACTGGCACAAACTCTTTACAAGACATTCTTGTGCTTGTATATCTAATTTCATGCAAACTGGTTCTCAAGTTTGGATATGAATTAAATTGTTGATCTTCTTTCTGCTTTCCTTTGTGTTTATGTTCCATTCCATTCACATGTGTTGGGAGTTTTTTTTTGTTACTCCTGTAATTTTGTCTCCATTCCTCATATCTTGCAAATATTTACTGTTTTCCAGATTCTAATTTCTGTGTACTGTTGAGTAAAAAAAAACTGTGTACTACTACTATCAAATTAGCATGGACACACTCTAGGTCATGTGGAATGATTTGACCTTTAATCCTTCTTTGATAAATATGATGTAATGAAGAAAATTGCCGTGATTTTTTGCGAAAGCTATTCAACAAAATCACAATGGCAAATTCATAGTAAATTCAAACAAGAGTTTTGTTATGTTGCAATTATATATTTGTGGGTCCAAATTTATGTTTGCTCCAAATATAGCAACAAAATTATTCACGAGAATACTCATACTAGTAGAACCTACAATATACTAGTAGAACCTTTGGATTTTGTCTTAGATATAAGGACTGTATAGTCGAGCAACATGTACAGTGATGCATGAGATCCAATTGGGAAGGTGTGGGTTTTTCACCCAAAAAGAAAAGAGAGGGTTCAAGGACACAAGCACAGAATAATGACAAACAGCATCAGATTCCAACTACAATGATTTATTAGATTTATCTCTGGTTGGTTCTCTTTCTGTGGTTCGCAGCTGCAAATTTCATGAACTGAATTGGCACGTACGAAAGTATCTATTCCAAGTCTCATAATTGAATTGGCCAAGTATTATTCCAAGGTTCTCATTCCTGGTTGATTATTTTTAATATGAAGATTGAATTTTGAAACTGAATAGTTACAGTACATGAGTTTATAGTTACTTTTTGGGTACAAGAATTCATAGTTACTACTTGCTACATACTAGTACAAGGTAAAATGGATAATGAAACTCCCCCAACTCCAATGAAATGGCTTTTCCTTACCACGAACAACCACCTACTCTACCTTTGGACGGCTTTGAAGGCCATTCAAAACTTCTTTTCTTTCCACCTTATCTATGTTTTCTGTATGAAAATAAAATCTTCTTGATTTTGAATTTCAATTATGTATTTATTCCCTTCTCATATGGATCTATTCCTCCTTGTTAGGAGTACATCATGAAAATACCAACTCAGCAAGGCAAATATAGACTAGGTCCTTTTAATGTATTGATTTTTCTAAAAGATCGATTCTCTCAATCAAATGCTCCTGAAATATATCAATTGAAACAATCAATTTATGTCCTCAAATAAGAAGGCATGATTGTCTCTCTTTATTTCACTCAACTCAAATCTCTTTGGGACGAACTCAATTCTATTGCTCCTGTCAATCTATGTATCTGTGGTAATGCTAAAAGCATTCTTGGTCAGCAGAATCAAGATTGTGCCATGGAATTCCTTCAAGGAGTTCATGACCGTTTTTCGAATGTCCCCAGTTAAATTCTTTTGATGGATCAATTTCCATCAATTAAGCGTATCTATAATCTAGTTCGTCAGGATGAAAAACAACAAGAGATCAATTTTTGACCTCTTCCTGCAGAAGAATCAGCCGCGCTCCATACCTCTAAAGTACCATCTCGCGCTAGATTATAAATACGCTGATTCTTCAGCAGGGAGTGGTCGAAAACTGATCTCTTTTGTTGTTTTTGTTCCCGACGAACAAGATTATAGATACGCTGAATTGATGGATATGGTACCATTAGAAGAATTTGACTGCGGACAACCGAAAAATGGTCATGAATTCCTTGAAGGAATTACATGGCACGATCTTGATTCTGCTGACCAAGAATGCTTTTAGCATTACCATAGATACATGGATTGGGAGGAGTAATAGAATTGAGTTCATTCCAAAGAGATTTGAGTTGAGTGAAATAAAGAGACAAACATATCTTCTTGTTTAAGGGCAGAAATTGACTGTTTCAATTGATATATTTTAAGAGCTTTTAGATCAGACCAGATGTGCGCTGTAGTTTCAACGTACAAAATGTTGGGATGAATCTCGATCGGTTGAAATCGAGTTAAATATCCAACTTGCAACCAGATAGTTGCAATGTTGCCATTTAGGAATGTCTTCTTACTTCGAACCAATAAGTGACCATCAACAATACCATTTTTTTTTGGCACGAAGTGTCTTTATTCATGAACCATAGTTATCACCGGCAAGTAAAGGAATATCTATGATTGTATCAGAATTGGTTATCTTATTCACGTAATAAGCTACTGCATATATACATAATACAAAGAATCAATACATTAAAGGGCGCTAGTCTATAATATAAAAGCTATTTATACAATTTCCATATGTGGTATAAGTGTATAACTATTAAATAGAGTTGATATGCTCAGCTGTAACATGCGTTGACCATCGTAGGATTTGACTTGATTTGCTAATTTACTGAGTTGATATTTCCATGATGTACCTAACACATAAGACAAACATTTCAGGATTGATTATTTTTTTATCATATAAAATATTTGGAAAACAAAAAATTATTTTGATATTTTGGAAAACTTGTATTTAAAACAAAAATTATCAAATAAGTCAGTGATGAACAAAAATTTTAATTTTTGTTTCTTTCTTTTGCTCCAAATTTGTCTAGTCTCCAACATAAATTTAAAATCATACGCACTACAACAATCGCTGTAATGTCCTATCATTTATTTTTCTGCAAACCATTATACTGTTTACAAGCCGATGATATCACACATTTCTATACAAGGGATACAAAACAAAACAATGCGTCACTTGAACTTTTGAAGGAAAATGATAAAGTGAACGTCGTCTAAATGGCACGACCCGGTGTTTACTAGTATAATTATTTGATCCTCCCCCTTTAATTGATTTTTTTAATTAAAATTATTGGTTTAGTTTCAATAATATTATAAAGGCAAAATATATTTATAGGTCTTTTAATCAAAACACAAACATATACTTCATTGGACTGATATATTTTATTTACATGAAACTACAAAAGTATTTTATTTTTATTTTTTCCTGGCTTTTACCACCAGTTTAATTTGGTCCGGGAGTCAGCTCTGGCATCAAGTGGTTTCAGTCTCCTCCCGATCGACAAAAATATTTTTTTTTCATAAATAAATATTAGTGCAGTAATGTAACAAAAAAAAAATTAGTGTAGTAGTTATTGGTCAATTATTTTTTCCTTTATAATGTATAGTTCGAATTTCGGTCATTTAAATATGCACTCAAACCATTTGAATATATTTGTTATAAAAAAATATATTTTAAGATCGCTCGAATCAGATTAAACTGGTGGTGAAAAAAAAATTGAATATATTTTATTATTTTTTCGATTCAAATATGTAATCATTTTAGCCTTAAGTAAAACCAAAATAATTAAATAAATACTAACCAAAGAATATATATTATTGAGCCTATGTAATATTTTTGACGTAATAAAAACAAAACTATAATTTTTAAGTTATATAATTTTTCTTCATATAGTTTCCTATACAAGAACAATTTTATTTTATTTTTTGACAAAAGAACAATTATTTTTTTAAAAACATGAAATGAAGGGTTTTTTTAGTATGAAACACTATAATTTATATAATAAAATTTTGCTAGAGTTTACTTATATTTGAATCACAAAAAAGAAAAATCATTTTTTACCCTTTGTTTTTCACCCTTATGTTTGAGTTGGGATGCCTGGAGTACTCTCAAACAGAATGTCAGAATCACATATATATACACAGTTTTATTAATTTAAACATGTCAGAAAAACTTCACTAAAAATTATAATATTCTTTCCTAGCTTTCCCTAAACAAGAGTTTCAAGATTTGCTCAGGCTCCCAAAATGTGATCCAAATGTCATAAAAATGTTCTATAAACACAATTTGTAGTACTTTATATATCTAGCTAATGGACAACCGACCATAGCATTGCCAACTTGTTGGTTCAGGTTTAATTAGTATTGAAGCCAACTAATACATACACTAACGTAAACTAAATTCTATTGCCAATTGGAACTATTTTATGATATCTATAACAATGGATTAACATGGACATGCATGTTAGTAAAGTAAACCACATATTATCACATGTTTAACAAAAATAAACCAGTAAATAATGCAACTATAGTTTGATTTGTACACATTTATGCTCCTGATCAGGTGTACCCCCTGTGAAATATAAATATTAAATATGTACTATATTATATATATAGCCAAATTGTAAATATTTTAGTATTGCATATACCCCTACAAAAACTTGTGACCAGTGTTGTGGGATTGTCATTTTGGTTCAAAACAAACACCTCTATCAAGCACTATAACTTCAAAGAATCGCTTCCATCCACCACGAGCACAAACTTTTCCTTAATTTTAGTTATATTTGATTAAACCATAAAAATTAACCAAGGCCATAAATAAATAAAAATTGACTAGATAAATCGCGCATTTCAACTAAACAAACACCATACAGAGGTCAATTTTTTTTTAACCGAAGGTATCCTCTGCGTGCAACTGTGAAAACTAATTCCCTCGAGATAACTGATATTCATTTAAAAGATTGATCTCTCGCAATAAATATTTTTTCATACGCACCAGCTATATATATAGAGGTCAATTGATTTTGATTTTATGGTTCACATTTCACAATTAAAAGTAAAGCAAATTTTGTACTTTGCACAAACTTGTTTTCACTTTTGAATAAATAAATCATATCATTTGATCAAATGTGATATGATGTTACTTATTAAGGAACGGTAGAAAACATATTTGTGTCAAAACAACTTAAAGAAAAAAGTAAGTATTTCTCTATAATTTGGGCAAAAAATGAAAGCATAAATACACCAAAAAGAAAGTTAAAGCATTTTGTACTAAAAAAAGAAAGTGAAAGCATAGCAAGAACCACCACCACCATAGAGAAAGGCCCTCATATTACAATAGATGGACCCAAAATAATTAAAATCTGAAAGGACATTTTGGCTTCATACTAGGAAGCAAAATAAAGGACAAAGGGTCCTTAGGTCATTCATTACAAAACTTAAACCATGGGTGAAACTGGATTACCAATACCACCCCTAAAAAAAATCCCTCCATATCCCATTTCTAGTGCCACTCTTCAAAAAAAATAAAAATAAATAAATAACCCTCTAATCCAATTCCAATTCCAATTCCAAAGAACATTTCTACTTCTCAATAGCCTCTTCCTCATCCCTTAAAATCTGCTTGCACCTACAATCCACGCTACAAAATGCTCTGTCCCCTCTGTAATAATAAATAATATTCATATAGTAAATATAAATAAATGTGTCAACATGACCAAAAAATATTAATAATAAAAATAACAATAATACAAAATTCTATCAACATAGTAATGTTAAAAGATCTGGTTAATTTTATTTTTTTTTAGGTAAGGAACAAAGAAATGAAGAACTGAAGAAGGAAAAAAAAAATGCATTATAAGATCTATACTATATGAGATAAAATAAAAAGTGAAAATGTAAGATGAAAATAAATTAATGACATATTTATTTTTGGTTCTAAGAACTTACTTGTACATGTAGATATCTTTCTCAGGTAAGAGCTTCTTGTTGCATAGAAAACATTGGTCAAGAAAAGTGGATTTCTGAAAAGGAAAATGATGAGAAGAAGAATAAGAAAGTGGAGAAATTTTTTTGTTGTTGATTGTAGTAACCATATTCATAGTGATAGTAGTTTTGTTAATAACTTGATGAGTGTTATTATTGTTGTTGTTGATGCTAATATTTTTCTTTGATTCAGCTTCTTCTAACACAATACCAAGACCAACCATATTTCATTCTATGATTATATTATATTTTTTTTTTCTTTCTATTGTAGTGTCACTATTAAATTGTTCACTATGTTTAAGTTGGTGGTAGTGAATGAGAAAATTGTAATAACATAAATAGGAAAAAAAGAAGGAGAAGATGGAATAGTACGAAAAGAGAGTATTGTGGGGCCCACTACAGCTATGTAGCAGTAACAAAGGACGAAGATTTGACTGTTTTTGCTATTTTACTGCCACGTACACACTTTTATTTTTATTTTTGAAATTTTTTTAGGGTTGGAAAATTGAACCATTTTGTCGTGTAGTGGAAATTGATGTGTTTGGTTTGGTGTGGCAGTTATTTATTTTAGGCTTTGGTGTGAGTATATTTATCCATCTACCGATCTCTATCATGGTTAAAAAGAATGAATGAGTAGTGCCCAGTCGCATTTAACTTTTGTGTGAGCTTTTAATTAGGTGAGAGGAAACAATCTGTGTGAGTTGTGTGAGCTAGTGACTGAGTGAGTGAGTGAATGTGACTACATTGTTGAATCTTTTTCATCTTTTGGACTATGTGAAAAATTGCAGAAAGAAGCATTGATCGTAGTTGATTTAATGATGATTGACGCTTAATTTAGTAGAGAAGATGACGGTTCGATCTCCCACAACTGCGATCGAGAAAGAACTAAAATCATTTGATGTCAGAACTGACCCCTAAAAGTCTAAAACAGATTAAACTTATGGTAAAAATCAAAATATTAGTCTAATAGTTTTTTTTTTTTGTTTTGAGTAATATGAGTCTCTAAGATTGACTACTTAAATTTTGAAGCGTTTGGAGATAATAGTAACAAAAGTTACAATGTGAAATACTTTAGGTTTGTCCTTTTCCCAACATATACTTTTCATAAAACCAACCAAGCATACCCTATCATCTTTCAAGCACTTGCTTGCAGGTCATGGTCATGGACTCATTGGTGGAAATTGGTGACTAGGCAAACTTGATTCGAGCCGTCCAATTAAAATAATCCGCAGTATAATTTTTTTTTACAAATCCATGCTATTGTTTTAATGCGTAAAATTGAGTTGAAATTTAGACCATATATAAAATCCTATATCACCGATTGAAATCTATTACTTGGCGATTCAAATTTGTGGGACGGTCAATTTTTGAATATTTCCAAAGATTTAGATAATTTTCTTTTGTGTTAAACTTTTATTAATCAATGATATGAATTAGTTTTATTTTGATAAAAAAAAATTTGCAAACTTGCATCCATTTTTGTTTCCTTCCTTAAATTTATAGCCATAATTTTAATTTTATTATAAAAAGGGTCAAAGTCTAGAGTTTAAAGCCACATGCATTGAGCAATGGTGATTTTTTCTTTTGAATAATTTTGGAAAAAAATAGTATTTAAATTAATAGAAAAAGGGTTAGACTTTTAAGGCTATATAGTGATAAATATGATTCAAAGATATTTCTTTAAAAGAGATATAATTCAAACATAAATAAATTGATTCCAAAAAATATTACATCCCCGTCCATCTTATTATTTAGAAGTGAGATAATGAAAGAAGGGTAAGTTGGTTTGGTGGTTGAGATGTAACGGTGAAAAAATGAAATGATAAGAAGATCAATAATTCGACCACATTAGCTTAACATAAATATAATATTGGCCATTAAAAAAAAGTTGAATTGAGAGAGTTAAAGAGTTGAATGATAAAAATGTCAATAATTTGATCACACTCTCAACATAATACCAACAATATTTTTTTTGGAAACTCATTATTCAGTTAAAGTACCGACTAATTCGAGAGACCAACCTCATCGCCCACTAACTAGGTTCCAATTGAAGGAAGAATCTCATTAGCTATACAAGTCACCTCTCTTATAAATCCGACATTCATCTCATTCATAGTTAATGTGAGACTTTACCGCTCACACTTAAAATTCAACAGACATTTCTAGCGCCACCCCTCCCCCTACAAATTTTTATCACTCCTTTCAGATTTTAAAATTCGAAAAGCAAACAATTAATTTTACGCATCCAAATTTTAACTCAATAAGGCTGTGTAAAACAAATTTTTTACCTGTTTGGTTAACAAAATCAGGTTGTGTAAAAATTCTGAAATTTCATTTTGCCACAAGAGGATTCAAACTATGTATAGGGGTCATTCAAATTTTAAAATCTGAATGTGTAAAATAATTTTTTTACACATAAATTCTAAAATTAGAAAGAAATAAATTTGAAAGTTTTATTTAAGGATGGCGACGTGAAAACTGTGGGGGGCGAAAAGAAAGAAGAAGCTTTACACTAGTTGGTAGATATCGTTGTTTCACAATAACTATTAGGCCCATACAATGTCAGCCCAAATCAATATATAGAACTATGGAACATGACAAAATATTTGCAAGTGAATATATGTAACTATTTAATATGGTTTTAAAATGGGGATATGAGATTTTTTATGAGCACACTAAATATTTGCAAGTGAATTAGTTAATGAGCACTATTCGACCTCTCTTGACTACTCACTAACATAGTCTTGACAAATATTTTATGCTTCTATATGATACTTCTAACGTGTTTAAGAAATTTGTTTTGCCTAAAACAGATTAATGTTACATGTGTGTAGAGTTGGATATGCGGGCTGGTTCCCTCTGTTGAATATGTCCCGCATAAACATGCACATTAAATAGGGCGAACAAGTCTGTCAATAAATATAAATGAGTTATGATATATTGGCCCGAGTCTGGTCTGCGTTAGCCCGTGAATTAAACGCTTGACTCACGGATTATTATAAAAAATTTAAAAAAAATCATTTTTTTTCAAAAAATAAACAAAAATATTGATATTATAAAACCTAAGAAAACTATATTGTTAATAGTTTTATATTATAACATATAAATTGTAAATAACAAATAAAAAAAATAAAGTTTGTGACATTTTTGAGTTTATTTATCTTCTTGTGCAAGTAATGCAACCAAAATCAATATTCAACTGGTTCTCTTCGTCATTCTTTTTTCACACACACCTCAAATCCATAAAATAAATACAAATGATATTTAATAAAAAATTCAATAGTCTTGTTCAATTAAGAAGAACATTAATAGTCCAAAACCAATATTGAGAGTATAATAAAAAATCTAATGTGTGTCAAAAAAAAAATCTAATATCAACCGATTTCAAAAACAAAATTGTAATATATATGATTAATGTTATGAATAATTAGGACAAGTCTTAGTGGATGTCCATCCTATCTCTTCCCTTTTCGTAACTCCCACTAATGAGTGGACCATAATTTCATTTGTCCACTCACTTCCTTATTTGTGTCCTATAAATAGGACTATTGCTATAGTGTAAACACACACATATATGAAAAGAATGATACAAAGTTTTTACCTTCTATCTCTCTATTCTCTGCTGTTGAGGTTTAAATTAACGGATAAAAATACAGTACAATTGACGCAAAGCATTACTAATTCGTTAAAAAATGTCACTTATATATAAAGATTAGTTGAAAAAACTGAACGGATTAAGCTCTGCACACCAAACCTCCGTGCAAAAAATGATTGATTGAAGAGGCGAACTCAACCGGTAAAAAATGTCTCACGTGGATTTTTTTTAATGTGCGAGTGTTGCTGCCATATTCAAAGTTTGATTGAGAGGTAAGCAAAGTCTGACCAATAATTGTTCTCAAGAGAAATTAAACTCGGATTCTTTCAAACGATTCATCCTAACAGAACATTAATCACTGGAGTTCAATATATAGTTTAAGTTGTTTATTACCGATCTTACCTGATCAGAGTTGAACTTGTCTGGTGGTTTGCGGCAATGTTGCTCCCCATTTCGGTGAATGGGAGGATGATTTTGTACCCGCAGGTGCTCCGACGCTCAAGTTAGTGAAAGTGCGTGAAGTGAAGGTTTTAAAAGTAGAGAATAATGTACCCGGCTCCTTTGAATGAGGAGCATATATATATAGCCCTCAGCGCTAGGCCAAGACCATCAATGGCGTATCAATGCCATTAAGTGGCTGTCGAAAACTTGCTAGAGAGTCATGAAGAACAGTAAATACTTATCATTTTGATGTCAAACGTTATGATTCGTGGGATCGTCGTCTATTGACTTGGGTCGTGAGACTTGGGCTGCTCCACAATTAAGGCGTGTTCGACGGGCTGAGGAAGTTTCCTCTGGCGTTGGGCTGAAAGCCCATTCTAGAACAATTGGATTTGATAAAGTTGCCGCATGATGCAATAATGCATCTAAACTGTGGTCATGAATTAACAAATTATAATTGCTTCTTCAATAGTTAGGCCCCGTTTGACCTGACTTATTTTCTCCTTTTTTTCTCCTCCTTAAAAATAGTAAAGAAGGAAAAAATTGTGTTTGACTTCACTTTTCTTTATTTTTTACTTCTTTACTTTATTTCTCTAATACTTTTAAGAAGAAATAGTGTCAAATATAATTTTATACTTCTCTATTTCATTTAAGCTAAAATAAAAAATAAAAAATAAGCCGGGGCAAACGGAGCCAATCTCAAACGCCCAATCAAACGACTGAGATTCAAATCAGCGTGAGGTGTGCTTTCTTGGCAATCCTAATCCTCTTTTTAGATTTGTTTAAGGCTTAAATATGCTTTTGGTCCCTGTAATTATGCCTTGTTTTGAAAAGAGCCCCTGTAAAAAAATAATTTTGATTTTAGTCCCTGCAATATCTCAAAACTTTTAAAAGTTTTGAGATATTGCAGGGACTAAAATCAATTTTTATTTTTTTTATAGGGGCTCTTTTCAAAACAAGACATAATTGCAGGGACCAAAAGTATATTTAAAAAGTGACATGTCATCAAGAAATTCAGGTCAGGGGCTATTTTAAAAGTTTTAAGATATTGCAGGGACTAAAAACAAAATTATTTTTTTACAGGGACTCTTTTCAAAATAAGACATAATTACAGGGACCAAAAGCATATTTAAGCCTTTGTTTAATTCAAATCTCTTGAACTTGTGATTCCATTCCTAACATGTGTTTATTATTTTAATAATCAGTCCTTATCTATTCATCCATGACGACCCATGTCAAGTTTCAACAAACAAACACTTCATTGTCAGCTACTTGTCAGCATGCAATGTACTACTCACTCCAAATCCAATCCAAAAAACAAAACTTTCTTGTTTCACTTCCAAACGTCTCTTCTCCTTTTCAAACTCCCCTGTTTTTTCCACCCTCACAAACATTAACACAATCAAACAGACACATAACCTTAAAATAAAACAAAAACCCCTTTTTTTTCTCGCTTCATCGTTTCAAAGATGCTGAGTACCCGGATTTGGCAGAGAAGAGCTTTGATCTATGGCCGGAGATTGTTCCTCTCTTCTGGGTCCTCCTCCTCCTCTTACCATTCCTCTGTTTTACGGTCTTTTGACTCTTTTCTGTTACCTAAAGCTAATTCTTGCATAGATGTGAGTTTTTTTGTTCTTCCCTTTTTCTTAATCAGTAACAACATAACATGCATGATGATTATTAACAAGTTTTATGAATTTCAATATGGCCCTTGTTGAATTTCTGTTTTGCAGTTCAATTTTAAGCATGTTAAAGGATATTGTTTTTCTGCTCAACCTGTTTTGGATATTCCTGTGGGGAACGTAGTTGAAGTTCCTTTGGCACAAACTGGTGAAGGTATTGCTGAATGTGAACTTCTCAAATGGTATGTCCAAGAGGTGAGTGTAGTACTGATTTTAATTTTGATGTATGCAATTTTCAATGAATTTTTATTATTTATGATTATGAATGGTTTATTTTATTGTGTCATATTGGTAGGGTGATTATGTTGAGGATTTTCAACCACTATGTGAAGTTCAAAGTGATAAAGCTACTATAGAAATTACGAGTCGCTACAAAGGAAAAGTTTATAATATTCTTCATGGGCCTGGTGACATTGTAAAGGTCAGATATGAAATCTCATTCTGTTGGTATGATGTTAGGATGATGTTCATAGTCTCAATTTAGAAAATGTTAGGGTACATTGGTGTGAGAGGGTTTGGAGAAGTTGATTGAAATTTGAAACATACCTCATGAAACAAGTATAAAATTGTTAGGACTCTGAGTAGATAAAAGGGCTCAATGTGGTACTTATGCCATAAGGCTCTCCCACCAAATGAACCAGTCTTTTAGGTTAGGCTCTCTTCGTGTGCTTAGGTTCTAACAAAAACAGAAAGAAAGTGTCCTAATCTTATTAAGAGGGTTTCAGGTGAGATAGTGCAGTGAAGAAACCATACATGTATAGAGACTAGAGAGTAAAATAAATGAGTGATTGAAATAAAAAATGAACATCTTTTTCACAATGTAGGAGGCATATGTGAATGGGCCATATGTGTGACCTAAGTTCTTGTGAAACGCATTTATGGATATGTTGAGCTATCTTTTTCAGAAGATTGTTCAAAGATATTTTCTTTGTTGCAAGATATTCTGGACATGTGTGTCTCGGGTGGTTGCTACTTGCTATACATTTTGATCCCTTAGGATTACATAGAACAGCGGACGATGAGAAAAGTTAATTAAGAGTCTTAGGTAATTAGTTAGGTTGAGATGGTTAGAAGAAATAAATAAGACATGTTGCCCATAAATAGGAGTAAGGGCTGAGAGGGAGTCATTTGTTGAGAATAATATCCAGGGGATTTGTGCATCGCTTTTGTTCATTAAGAACTATAAATTATTGCTATCAGCTTCTTTTGGGTAAAATTTCAGGTTGGAGCAACCCTTGTAAAGATATTAATTGATGAGTCTGCTTGTCCTTCAATGACTTTTGGTGTTTCAGAAAATGCTAAGTCACTTGATTCTGACCAGATATTAGTTAATGAGTCTGGATCTACAGCAAGTTTTGACGATTCAGTAAATGTAAAGCAACTAGATTCTGATATTGGAAAGGGTAAACAAGCAGGAGTTCTATCAACACCTGCTGTAAGGAATCTAGCGAAGGAGCATGGTATAGATATAAATGAAGTATGTGGAACTGGAAAAGATGGAAGGGTTTTAAAAGAAGATGTGCTCAATTTTGCCGCCAACAGAGGAATCACTAAAACCCCATCTGTTGGTTTTGGACAACAGGTTCATGGAGCAGAAGAATACAGTTATGATGCTAAAAATAAATATGACAGGCCTTCTGAAGACACAATACTTCCTCTTAGGTAAAATTGAATGCAAACATCGATTTGAACCCTTTTGGTAGCCAGGATAAGAGAGATAATATATGCTAAGATATCATATCATGTCTTAATCTAGTTTTGATGAGCCAACATAGTATGATAAGCTATTCTTGTCACCTTATTCTATCCTTCCTCTCTAGTTGAAATCTTATACTAGGGTGGTGGTTGGGTTAAAAACCAACAAGATACTTCTTCAAAAAAAACCAACAAGATAGGATAAGAAAATAATATAAATTCTTAATCTGGTGCACATGAAACACGTGATATGAATAAGACCTTATTATGTCCATATCTTATCCTTATCCAACTCTCTTATTATATATGTCAGTATCCTTTCATGACCACCAAATGGGTCCTTTACTATTTCTTATGAGAAGCGGATGGATATATGTTAGTCATTTATGTTGGTTTTTATAAAACCACGATGAGCTAGAGTACTGTTGCAATAGTATGAAGTTATTCTCCTTTACTCCTCAGTTGTAGAATTTGAATTATTAAGAACTTCTTCTTGATATAATTAATTATATTTTCTTTTCTTTTCTTTTTATAGGGGATTCCAAAGAGCGATGGTAAAGTCAATGTCTCTGGCTGCCAAAGTCCCGCATTTTCATTATGTAGACGAGATAAACTGTGATGCCCTAGTGGAGCTCAAAACGTCTTTTCAAAAGAATAATCCTTATCCAGATATCAAGCACACTTTCCTTCCAATATTAATCAAATCTCTATCAATGGCCCTCATCAAGTACCCTTCTGTGAACAGTTGCTTCAAAGAGGACGCATTTGAAGTCATCCTTAAAGGTTAGGTTCTTATACAAAATTGGATGAATGATTCATAAACTTTTTTCCATTTCCTTGAAGCTTGATTGTTTTGAAATTTCGTAAAGTGAATATAAGGTTTTTTCTTGGTCAAAACATGTATTCAAGAAAATAGAAACTATGATTTAAAAATAATGGTGAGCTTAAACTGGTTGCATTCATTAGCCTATTGTCTCTTTGGTCCTTGTCGTGTATGCAAAATAACCTCCAAATTCAACTACAGTGTTAGTATGTATTATTGATTTCTGCCACATTAAAACTAAGTCTTTGAGAAGATTTTTTCAGTGTATTAATCATGGCTGGTTCACAACGATAATATTAATAATTACACAGTTTCTTAGCACAATATATATTTTATGTTGTTCTCATACTACGAGTGGGCTTAAAAAGGTCGTTGATGTTGGACCTTTTTCCAATTGGTGATCACTGAATTCTAGAGTCGTAATTGTTAATTTGATGATATATTTGCGGTAGTAGCTGTCTTGGTGTCTTAACATATTTGACACAATAGGTTAATTTGATACAGGTTCGCACAACATTGGAATTGCCATGGCGACACCACATGGTCTAGTTGTGCCGAATATAAAAAATGTTCAGAATCTTTCCATATTAGAGGTTAGTTTATAATCATAGTATTATTGTTAAAATATACTAGTAATACACATGTGACGATGACATGTCTTAACATTGTTTGTAGACATATCATAGAGCATGTTCTTATGAATCTAATTTTCTTTGTTTATAAAGATAACCAAAGAGCTAGCAAGGTTGCAACAATTGGCTTCAGATAACAAGTTAAGTTCTGAGGATGTAAGTGGAGGGACAATCACTTTGAGTAACATTGGAGCAATTGGTGGAAAGTTTGGTTCGCCGCTTCTTAATCTGCCTGAAGTCTCTATTATTGCCATCGGTCGAATTCAGAAAGTTCCGCAGTTTACTGATGATGGAAATGTGTATCCTGCATCACTCATGACTGTAAGTCTTGCATATTCACATTCATCAACTAGAAGTATGAACAAGTCAAAACCACATTTTGAAAGAAACGACAATAATCTTCAATGATTATAGTTCATGAATTAGCAATTCGAGTGTCCATTTTAGAGATAATCGCTGAATGTGTAATAAGTTCTTTTTTATGTTTATTAATCTAATGTTGTTCAGAAGATGAAATCAACTGCCGTACTTATTCTTTATTTCTGCTTCCAGGTTAATATCGGTGCGGATCATAGAGTTTTGGACGGAGCAACTGTTGCAAGATTTTGTAACGAATGGAAAAAATTAATTGAAAATCCGGAGTTACTCATGTTGCATTTGAGATGAAATTTGATGATAAAGAACTATTGCTGTAATTGTAATTTGCATGGTTAATCTTTATATTGACCATAATAAAAAAATTATATGAACGGGTCATTAAAAATAAAATTGGTCAACATTAACATATCAGAACTCTCAAATTGAAACATTTAATTTTTTTAAGTACAGGCAATACTTTTTTAACATGGATTAAAAGAAAATGTAAAAAAAGACAGGACATTGTGAAAATGCATTCCTATGATTCTACAGAATGGAGCATAACTAATTTACAAATTGTCATTGAAGCGTTTTGGTACACTTTATGACTTTAAAACATCCAGGGATATATTGAATCTATGTTAGTTAAATGAGAAGTCAGATTGACAAAATCACATTCTATTCGAATTCATTAACATGTGCTTGATCCTTAGAGATTAATATTCTCTATTAAGATATTAGAGATTAACTCATCATACACATACAACCGTGAATTTTATACTTTATTACTTTCATGACGATCCGAATATGAACACTGTTCACGTATGTATAATATAACAGGTGAGCTGACCTCTAGAAAATGACTAAAGTTGAATACACTATTATCTTAGAATGGATCTGTCTTTTTTCCTTCTCAAGTGTCCCTTTTATAGTACATCATTTCTTAACCTAATGACTCTGTGATCTACATGTAGCTCGTGTCACTTGTCCGTACAGATCACATGGAGATGAAGCATGTTTAGCTCACGTCACTATGTTTGTATAGGACACGTGGCAAGGCAAGACAAAGGGCCACAACTTTTACTTAGAGACTAACTCGAGGTCTAAATAACTTACATAGTTGAACTAAGGGTGGAGCTAAAGCCGATGGTCAAACTAAGGTAGGCATGTTGAAGGTGGAGTTCATGGTCAAGTTGAGTCAGACATGCTAAAGGTGGGGCTGAGCTGATGGTCAAGCTTAGTTAAAAATGAAAAAGATGGAGCTCATGATTAAACTGTTAAGCTAAGCTAAAACGCTGATGGTGGAGCTAAAGCTGATGGTCAAATTGAGCTAGAGTTGTTGAAGGTGGAACTCATGATCAAGCAGAGTTAGTCATGCTGAAGGCGGAGGTGGAGCTGATGGTCAAGCTTAAGCATACAAAAGATGGAGCTCATGGTTAAACTGAGCGAGCTTATGGTTAAGCTAAGCGAGAACGTTGAAGGTGGAGCTGAAGTTGATGGTCAAGGCAAGCAAAACACAATGAATGTGAAGCTCATATAATTGAAAAGAAATATTATATTAGAGCTCACAATCACATGGTGTGGTCCTCAATACTAGTCCACGATTCACCAAACATCAAATATATTAAGATGTAGATATTTGATCTTCAACGAGCCGACCTATATCAGTCCATTCACAATTAAAAAATAAGGTTTTTTCACGAACAATAAATTAGTATAAATGTAAGAGCAGTTGGTTTAGAATTTTTTTACACAAATAAAATAAAATAAAATAAAATAAAATAAGGATATTAGCATTTTGATTAACACTATGTTTGTTTTGATAGATTTATGAGAGAGAGAGAAATAAATAAAAGAGAGATACCAAAGAAATTGAGTATTTCTTTAGTTTGAATGAAGAGAGAAATAAGGAGAGAGAGAAGTTTTTTAGGTGGGTCCTATAGAAAAACAAATCTCTCCTCAATAAGCAAGATTTGTGAGTTGAAAGAGTGGAAAGATGCAATTTTCCCACAATGTCCTTCTCCTTATTTTTTGAATTTTAAATTTGACAGATAAATTTGTCTTTTATCATTTTTATTAATTTCTATCTATTTATTTTTCTTCTCTACTTCTATTCATCCAAACAATGCAGAATTTATACTCAACTTCTCTCTTATTTCTCTCTTCACTATTTCTCTTTTTCTTATTTGTTTGAACATCCAAAACATAGTGTAAGTAAAGTAATTTAGGAAAGAAATTTGCATAACGACGTGGCATGTGTGAGTTGAGACAGTGGAAGAATCAGAATTCAGAAGAAGTCTGAGAAATGTCGACGGCATCTTGTCAGAAGCTCTTTGAATTAGGCACCAAGATCATCGGCGTCGGTAGAAACTACGCCGCTCACGCTAAAGAACTAGGCAACGCCGTTCCCAAGGTCACACATCATCCCTTTCGATTTTAATTTTGCTTCTAAACAATCCATTCACTTATCAACAATTTTCCGAATCTGATACTTGATTTCAGGCACCGGTGTTGTTTCTCAAACCGACGTCGTCTTACTTGAAAAATGGCGGAACAATTGAAATCCCACACAACGAGAATTCTCTCCATCACGAAGTCGAACTTGCCGTCGTTATTGCCAAGAAAGCTCGTGATGTCCCCGAATCATCTGCCATGGATTACGTTGCCGGTATATTGCTTTCTTTATCACTCATTCTTTCTTGTTAGGTTTCACAAAGTTCGATTTATTCTCTTAACTTTGAATATATTATCTTGCTAAGGTTATGCTCTAGCACTGGATATGACTGCCAGGGACCTTCAATCTACTGCCAAGGTAAATTTGTATCTTTGTCTATCAAGTTTATAACTTAAGGATAAATTCTGTAGGATATGACGGAGGAAGTTGTTGAATTAAGATGTATAGACTAGTGGCAATCAATGTTGTCAATCGCATTTTGTATAAAATAGCAGTTTGTTCAAATTCTGCTACGCAAACAGTGTTATAGCGTCGTTATAAACACTATTTGACAACATTTTGTACGCAACAGTGTTATAGCGCCGTTATAAACACTATTTGATGTACAGTATTTATAGAGTAGCGACATTTGGTGTTGTCAATTGCATATTGCAGAAAATAGCGGTTTGTTCAAATATTGTTACACAACACTGCTCTATAGCGTCGCTATAGTTTCTATTTGACAAAAGTTTGTAGTCAATTAATATCACAGACCATTTAACGATTTTTTAAAATTCTGCTACTATGTAGTGTTGCTATAACCACTATTCAACTACATAGGTGACAATTGACTAGGAATCCTCTAACTGTTATGCTAAACATAGGAAGATGTTTTTGTGGAAAGTACTCTGATGAAAATTGTTTTTCTCAAATAATATTTTTAAGCTGGTGCTATCAAGCTGCGGTAATATGAAGGTTTATTGTAACGAACCTTAGCTTGCATTTCCAAGAGGATTTATTGTTACGAAATTAGGTTGGAGCGATTGTTATTTATCGTAACCAACCTTAGCTTGCATTTCCAAGAGTTTGATTTCTCAATTCGATTTTGTCTGAAGTCTGTTCAAGAGAAAAAATGTATAACAATTGGATTTGAAGTTTGAACTACTGGGATGTAAATAAGTATGAAATGATTTGTGTATTAATTCCTTTTTGCTTTGGCAATGTGTTATATTTTTCTGCTTAGTAATTTTTAAGGTAATTTAGATATGATATTTTCATGATCTAATACTTGATGTGGTTTCTTTTTCTTTTTTGTTGTTAGTCTGCAGGTCTTCCATGGACTTTGGCAAAAGGCCAGGACACTTTCACGCCAATTAGTCCTATTGTAAGAAAGTGTATGCTATGATGCTTAAACTATTCTATAAATGAAATATTAGAGAAATCATTTCACTCTTTCTTGGATAGTTTTAAGGAGTAATGAACTACGAATGATAGTGATAATATAAATTTCAGACGTTGATAGCCTAAGCCTTTACAAGGATTTGGTCTACCAACCTACACTTGCATTACCACGGTGCATGTCATATGGGATTAATATATTACTTGCTCCTCAATATTGTGATGTGTCTCCAAACATTGCATACCACTTGATATGAGACTTGGACACGCCATAATACCCAAGTTCCTATTCAGTGTCTTTTGCAACAACAAAAAAATTGTACTAGCTTCCTATGCATATAGTATCGCAGGTCTTTAATTGAATTATACTTTTCCAGTTAAAACCAAAATTTCAGCAAGCAATGAGTCATGGTCCCCCACAGATATTATTGATATGAGAACACAATTATGTCTACTTATTTTATAACCTATATTCTTCAACTATATTTGTTTTTTATTTATTTGTAGTTGCCCAAGACTGCAGTACCAAATCCTGATGATCTAGAACTATGGCTAAAGGTTTGAGTTGTTTTTTTGTTTTGTACTTCTCCTTTAATACTTAGCTCTATTATTATTGATTATGCATTGTTTCAGTAATGCATTAGATACATAAATTAATTGCAGAGATATGGGTTTGCTTTGTTGTAGGTAGATGAGGAAATTCGGCAGAAGGGCTCAACCAAGGACATGATATTCAAACTTCCATTTTTAATTAGCTACATAAGCTCTTTGATGACGTTGTTTGAAGGAGATGTAATTCTAACTGGTATTACTTTGATACCTCAACTGCTTATTTAGATTTGTGATATATATTTTAGATGGTGAATGTCTTCAATACTTTTGGCATATTGTTTGCTATTTAAACTATAATTTGGGCCATCAAGTGTTGATTCAGTTGACTGGATCTAGTGCCCTTGAAAAAAGGTCATGGGGTTCTTGACTTCTGTGTAGACAATTATTGGTAGGTTATATGTTAGTTCTACTATGAGCCTTTGCGAAGACGCCTGCGCTCTTCGAAAGGGGGAACCTCCCTTCTCCCCAAATCTTGGGAAAGAAAAACTGTTTATTTTTATTTTTTAATTTTTAATTCAATAACAATGAGGAGATATCGCCATCTCTATTGGGGGTGATCTTCGATTGCTTTATTTGCTTCAAGATCATGCTTGGGGATGGGGCTGGAAATGAGTCTCCAGTGCCGCCTACTTAGCTGCTCATATCGTATCACTTTACTAGATCAACCAATTGAGAATTTGTCTTGTTTCTTACTATAAGCTAAGCTTGCGACTTATTATTTTTCTGAATGGATGTAAAATGATTTTACTATTAAGTTACGAATTCTAGTCCTAGCTTAACAAATGGAGCCTAAAATATTCAATTAATGAGACTTGTTATTGATTCATTAAGCTGAGATAACTTGTGACTTAGTGTTAGGTATGTTGAACTACGAAATAAGTTTGATTTCTTAGTTAAGTTAGCCACGGTTGAGATAGGCTTAGTTTGACTTACTTTGAGCCTTATTTGTGGACATGTTCCTTAGTAGATTAAAGTATAATGCATGCATTACATGATGCCCAGTTAACATTGATTATGATGATGTGTAGGCACTCCCCAAGGTGTTGGTCCTGTGAAAGAAGGTCAAAAAATTACTGCAGGCATTACAGGCCTCGTGGATGTGGAGTTCAATGTTGATAAAAGAAAAAGATCTGTAAATTAATGATATTGGCATCTCTCCAAAGAGAGTAGTGCGCCATAAAAACTCCATTATTTGGAGTCTGAGCCTGTACTCTGCTTATCAGCTTGTTTTCTATTCCGAGAAGTAGAACCAGTACTCTGGACCTCAGTGGAAGTGCTATATTATGCATCATGAAAATTGTGACAACTATGTTATTGTGGATAGTAAGGATTATGACGTGCTCAATAAGACACCGCCTGATTTATGATGCCTGAGTGACAGATATGGCCATAGTAATAGTATTACTACTGTTAGTTGCCATTTTTACCCAAAAAACATCAATTATACAGTGGCAAAACGGGTTGAACCCGCATCCAATCCGTTTAACTTGCTACTTTAGGCGGACTGAATTGAGATTTTGAACCGATTCCTTAAGTTGGCCCACCTTGTTTTATTATTTGAAAAATTGAGCCGGCCTATGAGTTCTTTTAAAAAATAGACATTTTTTAATTGTTTTTATGGAATAATTACGTGAACTACAAAACCAAATAATTAGTTCGTTGTAAATTATGTTAGAAATTTTTGGTAATAAAAACATCAAATCATGTGTAATATATTTTCAAATTTTCAATGGTAAAAGTATTAAAACTTTTATTTTAAATTAAATGTTTATAAATTCAATATTTTGTAAACCTTAGCAAACTGTGAGCATGAAGAATAGTTCATGGACATGTACATAGCAATTATTCAGATTAGACAGTCCCTTAACAAACCCAGAGCATGAAGAGTTCATAGATAAGTACTTAAACATTATTCATATCACACTTAATAAAACCTGAGCACATTTTGAGAATAAACACTCAGCAAGAAGTCAAGAACAAAGATCCAACCAAAGCTGGAACAAAGAGACACCATTCCAATTCCACACCCAGAACAAATTAGAATTTTTGGAAGAAATCATAGATGTGTTTGTTGATCTCATCAGCCCTTTCTTGATGGACGAAATGGCCTGCCCCTTCAATTACAACTACATCCTCCAGAAGTGGCACATCTCTTTTCAACCCACCTTTGTGAATGTAATCTTTGGCACCAGGTGCATTATAGGTAAGATCAAGATCACCTACAATAAACTTAACTGGAACTTTGACCTTGGCACCAGTCCATGGAGCATTGAGCTCCCAGTTTCTACAAATCCAAGGTAAACTAGTTAAGTTTACAATAGAAAAGATATTCTGACACCGATACCAAACACGACACCCATACATATACATAGGAATAACTTATGAAGATGAAAATGGTTGAATATAACCGCATGTGTCGTTCGGCGTCAGTGTCAGATACTGACATGAATCGAATACCCGACACGTCTTCTGTATGAAGTTTCAGTGTTGCATAAGAAAAGAATCAACATTTGTATTGAAGCAAAGATATTCTCATGAGCTCTCTAAGATAGCTTGCACCTTAATTTCATAAGCTCTCTAAGATAGCTTACGAAAACCACTAAGAACTTATACGAAAAATAATTTAACTTCACTTTATCTTTTGTGATAGAAATAACTTTTACATAAGCTTTTATCATGATAAAACAAGCTGCAAATTAAGTTGTTTATCCAAACATGTCTATATATAATATTAACAATATTAAAAATCAATGAAACTTACTGTTAAAACATGTTGATTGATAAACTGATACTTAATTCAAGCAAGCAATGAAATATGAACAATTATAAACAACCTAGTAGTATGTAAGAAGAGTTGAAGACAAACTTACAGATCAATATTTCTGTAATAATTCAATGCTCCTGTGATGCCAGTCTTGTCAAATTTGGAGGCATAGTAATTACATTCTTCTTCAGATAGCCATGGAGGCAACACTATAGGAGAATCAACAGGATGTCCAAAACCTTTACCCTTAGGTAGATAAAGTGGACCAGGGTTACGGTATGTCAGAAATTCCTTAAGAACTCTTTCAGTGCCAATCTCAGCAAACTCTGCTTCTATATCACCAGCCTCCTGAAATCTGGAGACATAATAGTCATTACCATAAACTGCTCTAAGAGTATCAAGAGGCTTTCTTTTGGGGTTTCTAGGAGTAAAAGCAACACTCAAATTAACAAGAGCTTTGATTTTTTCAGGACGATAAAGGGAAAGATACCAAGCAATAAGAGCACCCCAATCATGTCCAACAACAAACACATTCTCTTGATCAGCTGCAATTATGTCAAGAAGTCCGATTATGTCACCGACAACATGGAGGCTTGTGTATGATGTTGGTGAATCTGGTACATCAGTGTCACCGTATCCGCGGAGGTCCGGTGCTACACAGCGATAACCAAGAGAAGCTAGATATGTGATCTGATGGCGCCATGAATACCATAGATCAGGGAAGCCATGGATGAAGAGGATGAGTTGACCTTGACCCTTTTCAGCTATGTGTATGTTTATGCCATTGACTGTTACTGTTTTGTGTTGTATGTTTTCCAATTCCATGTCTCTGTGGTGTGAATTTGTTGAGTTATGGAAAATGTTTATGAGAGTTTGAGTGACTTTGTTGGTTAAGAATAGAGTGCACAACTTTGAAAACAATGATCCCATTTTTTTTATAGGAAATTGACTAAAGGTCACTGTCTGTTACCCAAGTAGAATTGATTTTTAGTCCTTCAACTATTTGGATATATTTCATCCGGTATCATATTTAAGGAAGAAACAAAAAATTAAAAATTGCACCTTTTAAGAATATTTCTCACATTGCCCCTTATTTTGTATTGGAAGAATATTTCTCATATTGCCCCTTATAAAAGAAGTTGCAAAAATGATTAGATCATTTTGTTATTATAATATAATATCGGTACAAAATTTTTATCTTGTTTAAGATGATTATGTCAAAGAACTTATGAAGCATATAGAATGAGTTCTCTCCTACAATTGATTTTATTCCATACGTTGGAGATAGGGATCAAACATCCTTCTAACTACACAAATGCAACCCAACTTTGGGGTACATTTTGCGACGTGTCATCACCACAGCTCTCTAGAGCAAAATCCTATGTGTACAACATGCCAAAATTCATACTTCTTTTGGTAATTATTTGAAATAGTTTTCCCGCCCTCCCTTTTGCACTTGGCTGGACCGAAAAATACACAGCCCAATGGTTTTTTGATCCAAAAGCCCAGTCCGTTTAGACCATGTATCTCTAGGCAACAAAAAAAAAACACTTTGGTTCAGAAGCATGCTTGAGCTGTCGCTATCGTTCTTTGCAATGGATCAGCGAAGACTTCCTATTTTGGCTAACAAAACTTGGCCTCAGTTTTTCCCAACCCTAAACCAATCTCTAATTCATGCAATTTCTGATTCTCGGTCAAGCTTCGTGGGATGGAGCAAAACCCCTAATGCTTATATAAATTCAAATCTTCTTCTAATTTATGCTAATAATTTGTTGTCTTTACATGAACCTTTACCCAATACTTAAAATATATCTATTTCAGTGTTTGTTTCTTTGATTTCTTTGCAGATTGTGAAGAGATATATATCAAGATTCGTTTTGGCTCCAACATTATCAACTTCCAACACAAATGGGATGGTAAGATCGATTTCAAAGTTCAAAATTTCCCGCCTTCAGTTTCAATTGATTTTTTAATTTACTAATAAAATTAGGGTTGCAGGTTAGTAGTATATAAAGGGATGTTGGTCCTCAGAACAACTTGCACCGCAGCAGTTGAGTTTGCTTGCTTTTCTTTCCTCTCTTTTATTTATTGCTTTATACATTTTAATATTCAAAATGGCTATGTTTGTGCCAAATGAAAATCATTTTACAAAGCTTAATGACATCGATTCTGATAAGGCTTCTTATAATGTTAGAGTTAAAATATTAAGATTGTGGGAAGTTTCTGATTTTAATCGTGCTAACAGTCCTTTTTCTATTGAAATGGTTTTAATGGATTCTGAGGGAGGGAGGATTCATGCAACTATTAAGAAAACATTAATTTACAAATTTAAGGATAGCTTAGTTGAAGGGAATGTTTATGGTTTTGACAATGTTGGAGTTTCAACTAATGGTGGAGCTTACCGCAGTACTCATCATCGTTATAAGTTGAATTTTCAGTTTTCTTCAATGGTACAAAAGCTTTCTAATGTTGATATTAAAGGATCTGGGTTTAACTTTGTACCTATTTCTGAAGTTGTTGGAGGTTCTTATGACACTGATTATTTAGTTGGTAAGAAATTATTTATTTATCTACTAATCTAATAGTTGTTAGCCTCCATTCTAATATGTTATCAAATGTTATTTCAGATGTTATTGGCATTTTGACTGGTGTTGGAACTGAGCGTGAAGTCACAAACCAAAATGGAAGCACCACTAAGTTGAATGTGATTGCTTTAGAGGCTGAAGGGTAATAAATATTTATAATAAAGTTATTTTTATATAACTATGTGTTCATTATGGAGTTCCAGAAAATGTTATTATTTAAATATTAAAGATTATGACATAAGTCAACTAATGTTCCATGTTATGTTAGGCATAAGTTGCAGTGTACTTTGTTTGGACCCTATGTTGATGAGTTGAATGCTTTTATTGGTTCTGGTGACTACAACAATGCTATTGTTGTTCTTCAATTTGCCAAGGCTAAGCCATTTCAAGGTTGTATGTCCATAAATGTTTTCTTTCTGTCTCCCCTATTTATAAATCCCTTTTCTGATTTTTTTTTTATATTTTCTTTGTAGACAAGATACACATACAAAACTGTTTGAACTGTAGCAAGTTGTACTTTAACCCTAACTGCCCAGAAAGTGCAGTCTTGAGGCAAAGGTGTGACATAATATTGTTTTGTATATTAAGACATGGTTTATGTGCACTGCTTTTAATACTGACTTTTTTACAAAACTTTTCATTAGCTTGCCTGAAAGTGTAGAAAATCCTTCTCCAATCACTCTTACTCAAATCCAGATGGAGCCTGTTGTTAGCCCAATGGATGAGTTTGTATTCAACACACCAAGAATCACTTTGCAAGAACTTAAAGATTCTACAACTGTAAGACTTTGTTTATAGTTTGAAATACTTAACCTTATATATATAACCTTACTATACATAACTTATAATTCCATTGCTTTCTTTATAGGAATCACTTCATGTTGTATGTGCTACTGTCAAGAAAATATTGAATCCAGATTGTTTTTGGTATACTGCCTGTGTTTGTAACAAATCTGTGATACCTGATTCAAACATGTTTTTTTGTGAAAAATGCAACAAGCATGTGGTTAAGGTTTACCCAAGGTGAATATCAGATTTAACATTTATTAATTTTATTTTCTTTTATACTCCTACTGAATGTGTGTTAACAATACTCTTATATTTTGAAGGTATTGTATGAAGGTCAGAGTTATGGACCACACAGATTCTGCCAGTTTTGTGATATTTGACAGAGATGCAGCTTCATTGTTCAACATGAGTTGTGCAGAGATGTTAAATGAAACTCAAAGGGTAAAAGTACAATATAAAAAGCATTATTATATTTTTATTCCCTTAATGTTATAACTAATTATATCTTTTGTTTTTTTAGAACGGCACTGTTGGAGTTATTCCACCTCAAATTTCAAAGCTTCTTGACATGAATTTGTTGTTCAAGGTTGAGACAAAACCTTCAACAAATCCTAGGTTTGAGCAAACTTTTAGGGTTAGAAAAATTTGCACTGATTCTGCCATCATTAAGACATTCAAGGACAAGTGGGATAATGAAGAGGCATCTATTAGCAAAATAAACAATGTATGTATATAGTTGGCTTTAACATATATATGATATGTAATACAAATCATATATAAACTCATATTATTTAAATTATTTCAGGAGGTTGGTTCTTTGAGTACTTTGCTGGAAAAAGGAAAACATCTTTTAGCGTGTAGTACAAACAACATCCTATCTCAGGATTCAGCTTCGTTGACTGCGAGTAGTGGCAGCGGAAAGGGAAAGGAAGCAGCAAATCTCAGCAGTCCTGCTCCAATAACTCAAGATTTAATGAAGAAATTTACGTCAACTGTTATCAACCTTGATGATGATTCTGTTTCTGCATTAGATCTAATTAAGACTCAACAAAGTCAGACTTCTGTTCTATCTTGCAAGGTTATTTATTAATTCATCTAAAGTTTTTCATATTAGTTCATTTGGTTTGGAACTATTTGTCATAAATAACTTTAATTTAACTATAATTTAGGATTTAGAGTCATTGAGTGGAAGCAGTATGGAATCTCAACCAAAAGATGTTGAAGTGAATGGAACTCCTGTTATATATTTACTTCAAACCAAGCCTACTGCTGCTGAGGGTAAAGAGATTGAAAAAACTGTTGTAGCTGATGATGAGGTTGTATCAAGTGCAGAAAATGATAATACTGTGGAGAAGGTTGGTTACACCAATCACTCATGTAAATATTATGCTTATACTTCATTATGTATAATGGGTTTATGGCTTTTACTTAATTTGTTTAGGAGTTTGGTGAATTAAGTGGAGCCAAAGTATATGCAAAGGTTTTAGAGGGTACTCCTGTTGAACTTCACCAACCAGTGGAGGCACATGAAGACTTGGCTGTTGTAAACCTTGAGGGTGATTCGCCTCAACATGATAAGTTGTTTAAGACTCCCAAGGCATTAGGATCAAAGGGAGTTAAGGGCAGGAAGTTTGTGAAGAGAGTTTCACCTGATAAAGTTGCAGAGGAAGATAATGCACCAATTAAGCTATTGAAAAGGGTTATTAAACAAGAGAAAATGTGATGATTTCAACACTTAGTGGTGCATATTTGATTGACTACTTTTTTTGTTGGACCATAGATGTCTGTTTTGTTGGGACATTGGACTTTCCTACTTATTTATCTTAATTAGTTTGATTAGGTACTTTTTGTTTTGTTACCCAAATGACAATTGGGTTTAAGCTAATATAGGTTGCAGTAAATTAAGCCCAGTGGCAGTGGGCATATTATTATATATTTATATGTAATGGATGCAAGTTAATTAAATTACGATGCTTTATTAATCTATGCATTTATGTGTTAATATTTCAACATTTATGTTTATAATTTTTTCAAGTTATTTAAAAATATTTAACATCCAATCAATTTTATAAAAATAGGTCATCAGATACAAATTTGAAATGAACTTAACAAAAAAATAGTACAATGTTGAAATCCTTTAATTTTTAATAAAATAAGTAAGATAGTTTTAATATGAAATCATTCAATTCATTCTCAATTTTATATTTTAAAACAAATAATAAAACTCAAAACAATTTTATTATTCAAACACCACTTATAAACGTTGCTGCCATTTAAATTAAACTATCAGGCCCAATAATGATCATATGCATGCTCCGGCCCAACTATTGCGCTATCCGGACAAAACAGACAGTTTAGAATCCTTTATCATTTTGTAACTTATCCAAAACCAGATTTCCCTTTCACTTTCATCCACACATCTTCTTCTCTGTCCCACCAAGCATAGCAAAGAGAGAGACAGTTGGGACCATCACCACTAAGCGCACGCACACAGAAACACTTGGGACCATTTTCCATGGCATCATCTTCCAGGTACATTTGTAGTACACACATAACTTCTTTTTGACATTATAAAACTTCCGTTATTTTGTCCCTTTCCTTAATTGTCGCAAAAAATAACAACACAATCTTATTGTATAACAAATTTTAGGGTTTATTATATTAGACATGCATTGTAGACAATATTAGGGTTTATTTTATATGTCTTATAACTAATTTTATTATATTAGGGTTTCATTTTTTATAGACAAAATCTTAATAAAAACAAATTCTCTTATATGGTAGTAACAATAATATGTATAGATCTAATGTTTTATATGTCTTATAACTAATTAAAGGGTGCATGTACACTAATTTCCATTTTATGACAATAAGGAATGAAGCTGTAGACCTTTCCAAAATTCAACCTTGGTTGCCCACAAAAATCTATCCTGACAAGGTATTTTAATAATAATAAATATTTTATCGGTTTTATGATCTTTAAATTTGTACAACTGATTTTGTTTTCATAACTTAGGATGAGATTTATGTGTGTACCAAATGGCTTAAGAAATATGAAGATAAGATTGATTTTCATAGTCCAGCCTGGATCTCAAATCTTAGCAAAGGAGCTACCATGGTCAAATGGCAATGGGATCATGGTAGATGGTTTTTAAAGTCTGGCATTACAGTGGCAAATGATAATTTGTTTAGGAAACCAGCCAATGTTATCCTTTTTTACAAGGAAGACAACAAATTCAAAATTTGGATGGACAAGAAATATGACACAAAGAAAGAACCTGTTGAAAAGCCTAATCAAGAACCTGTTATGGCTCATTTCAAGACAACAATTTTCCCTGATAAGGTATATTAGTTAAAATTACTATAATGTATTGAATATATAATTGATCTATGTTATTTCTATATTTATAAAATAAAATATCAATTTTAGGAATCGATCAAAGTTTGTGGTCGTTGGTTGAGGCAATGGGAACCAAAGCTGCAAATAGGTCAGTGTGGCAGCATATATTATGGTGGATGTCAAAAGGAGTGCGGTATTAAGTTCAACAAGATCAATGGGGATCTGTATATGAGATCGGGAGTGAATGTTGCAAAAAAATTTGGCTTCAAAGAACCTTTTGAGGTTGTGCTTTGCTTTGAGGGTGATGTGAACAAATTTTCGATGTGGCCAGCCACCGGAGGAAATATTCCTTCTCATGACCAACCATCGTCTTTCATTAAAGAAGAAGAGGATTTGTCTGCTGACGATGGAGATCAATTAGCTTTTCAAGTTGATGATAATGATGATGATGAAGATGACGATGACGACGATGATGATGAAGATGACGACGTTGATCCTACCCCTTTTTTCAAATTCAATGTTACAATCACTCAAGCAATGGACACCTCAATGCAAGTGTTTGTAAGTTACGTACTATTATTTAGATTCAAAAATCTTTATTTTTTTCCTTTAATGCTTTATTAATTTATTTTGTATAAATTTATTTTGTTAGCATTTTCCAAACAAGACATCCAAGTATGTTCTACCTGATGATCAGACAACTATTGGTTGGCGAGATGTTGCTACAGGCCAAGTCTATAATTTTGATATTGTCACGGCTACGCGTTACAAGTATGAACGTTATATTGGTAGTGGTTGGTATATTTTTAAGAATACCAAGAATTTGAGGGTTGGTGATGAATTGGAGTGCACTCTTGCTAACCCACCAAGAATAATGAATGTCAAGGTTATCCGCAATAGGACAAGGAGAATTTAAAGATGGTGATGGAAGGATGAAATTGTTGAAGGCTGTTGATGGAAGGATGGGAATGTTGGAAGCTGTTGATGTTTTAAGTTAATTTGTTTTAATGTTGGAACCTCTTAGTATGTCAAACTTTTATTTAAGAATTTGTTTTGGTATGTCTTTGTAATATAACGTCCCTGGTCCCAAAACACCTTATCTTTTGAACAATTAATGGCAATGGTGCCAAAAGTTAATTAGTTATTTTAATATTTAAGCTTTGCTTTGTGATTTAATATAATTGTTTCAAGTGTGCATTTCCAATCAAAAACTATATATCAAACACCCCATGGTATATAGATGGATGTTATGCATACATTAATGCGTAAAATTTTTCAAAATTACAAAGCAATTTATAAAAACTTGGTTGCTATATTAAAAGTTTTTACAAATCAAAGGCAATTTGTATAATATTTGTCAAATGTATTAGGTAGGAACTGTTTCATATATAATTAATTCAACTATTTTATTCCTTTAAAAATTAAAAAAATATTGAAATAAATTAATTGTATTATTTACTTTGAATTTATAAGAATTTTATGTTTCCAAAAATAAACAGTCCATATGTGGTTAAAAAGAAAATTATACAGAGAAATTTAAGTCTTGACCAAAGTTGCATAAGGTAAGGACACTATAGGGTTTTCACTCACTTTTGCTGACAACTTTTATCCTCACACGTTATTTTCAACAAAGCTTACAAGAGCAATAGTTGCAGATAGTGTACAAGCTTAAAGGATGTAAGGGTTAGAGATAGTGTACAAGGAGGGACCACAGTTCAACATGGCTTCTTCTTCTTTAAACAGGTAATTTTTAATCAACTTTTTCACCTTATTCCTAATATCAACTCCTTTTACATGATTGTATATATTTTCATCTTTTTCAATACCATTTGACTATGTACATGTCAGATCTGCTTATACATATATAGTTTTAGGCTTTGTTAGTGTCAGATCTACACCTTCAAATAAAACTGAATATTTAATTTGAAATTGTGAGGATTAAAATATTTTTATTTTTATTTTATAGGAATGCTGTTTGCTCTACATTTTACCCAAAGAGTTATTTCAAAACTCTTATTGATCCAAAAGAGGTATTGAATTAACAAATATCCAATATACACATCTTATTAATTGTTATTAGGTCTTTATTTTAAACATATTTTCTTATTTTTTCTATCATTCATTATAGGAGTACATATACATGTGCCCTCAATTTATAATCAACTTCTCTAATCAGCTGGATTTTACTAAGCCTGGATGGTTCATCGACGGTAACAAAAATAAAGCTATGGTTGTTTTTAAGTTTACCTCAGGATATTGGTATATAAGTTCTGGAATTGATGTTGCTAACAAATTTGATTTCTACGAACCCACTATTATTTATCTTTATTTCCGATGTGAGAATAATGAGTTCCTTATGTTTGAAAAGACGTATCACAAAATATTAAAGAATCAGGTTCCCCCTCCTTGGGTTAGACAAATTTTTGAAGCAATGCACCCCCCTACCCATAGTGATGACAATGACCTTGATGAGGACAGAGATGCAATAGATTTTTATAAGTTTGATGTGAAGATCACCCATGCAATGGCTAATAGTAATCAAGTTTTTGTATGTCATTACTTTTTCTTCTCTTTTATACTATTAATAAAGTTGTATTATTTGCAAAATTCATTTTTTCTTTATTTGTTCAATAGCATTTTCCAAACAAGACCTCAAGACATGTGCTGTTAGACAACCAAGATCAAATTTATATTAGAGATGTTGAAACAGGGATAATTATCAAATGTTCGATAGGTACTTCTTCCCGAAAACAATATGAAAAGCATATCGGTCAAGGTTGGAACGATTACAAATTGCAAAAAAAGTTGAATGCTGGAGATGTGTTGCATTGCACAATTGAAGATCCACCAACACATATAAATATCAAGGTTGACCGTTGCGGATCAAGTGGATGATTATGAATCATGTATCTAAGTGATTGTATGGTACTATAAATATTAGGTTTATCTAATATGTATTTTACTTGGCAAAAATCTATTCAACCTTGGTTTGTCGTACTTACTAAATTAATACTAATGTTATTTTTATTTATTCTATTATGTAATATGCGTTAAATTTGTTTTTAAAAAATAATTAGCTATATCATCAAAGCACTATATATATGTCAATTATATATGAGTGGATGTTATGCATACATTATAAATATATTACGTCTTATATTGAGTTATTAGTTTTTTATTTTGATCATAAAGTTAATTATTAGTTACATTAACCTCACAAATAAGTATAATTATATCACAGCCACAAAGTTTTATCCACTCAAAAGTATGTTTTCCCATATATTTCCATTTCTGTGTAATTTTAGCATTGAGAATAGTTATAGGTGTTGTCTATATGCCTCTTCTCAAAATTTGATAGTGACATTACCCAAAAGTCTTATATCTTTATAAAAGCATTACTCTAAAACAATACAAAATCTGTTTTATTCATTGACAAATCACTTTCAAACCAACCATATACAAACAAATTATATGACACAAATTCTTTGACTAAAAGGTGGGACTTTTTTTTTCACGAAAGTTTTATTTAAAGGTGAATTTTCTTTGGTTAACAAAACCTAACAAAGTGAATTTTGTGACCAAATATACCTTATACACATATCACCTATCCCATCATGCTTAAGTTTAGTAGCAATTCCTTACTCCTCACCAACTCATTACACAATGCATAACTAACTTATATCTCAACAAGCAAGACTACCATTGTTATTATCCAAACAATGGATATTGCAGAAGAAAAATTGGCAAGGTTTAGTAGAATCCAAAAACTGAAGAAACAACCAAGGCTTAATAATGTGTCATCTAAAGGTATATCTATATATATATTTTTTGTTGTATTTTTCGTCAGATTTTAAAGCTAAATATAATAATTTATAGCTGTATCAAAAAACTTGCAATCTACAATGTTTTCTTAAATAGTTTATGATTTTTTCTGTTTGTTATTTCATTGTTGAGTAATTTTTTTGTTGATGTATGAATAGGAAGAGTTGGACCAATGAAGGTTTCAAATAGCAACAAAGAAAACTTCCATTTCATGAATGGAACAAACAATGTAACAAAAGACAACTTTTCAAACTTGCATGGAATGACTTCAATGACACAAGAATCAACATTAACCTATTCACTTTTAGGTATTTTTTTTTTATTTTTTAATTATTAAATCTTTACGTCTTTATTTGGTTTTTAACTTCAGATGAAGTTTAATTTCAAATGTAATTTTATATTTTGCTTTATTGATAATGTGTACAAGATGAGAATCTTCAACCAAATGGTGGCAATGTCAACTACAACACTACAAATAAGTCTTCAACCACTAAGAGGAAAGCAGATAGGATACCTCTTTCACCTTTGAATCCAGGTATTAAAATCTAAATATCCTCTTTTACTAAAATGTTTTTTTTATGCATAATGTTTATATAAATCTTAATTTTAATTTATCCATATGATTAATGTTTTGTTATATTGTTTGATATTTACTCAACAGATTCTTCTCTCAATAGTTGCATATCTCAGGATGTAAACTCTTTATCTCAATCAAAAAGAATCCGAACTCCAAATCCCAAATACTTTTCCCCAGAATCATGTTTCATTAACACATTGAATGATTCAACTATTGTTTCTTCAATACCAAGCCCACATGGTAAATTGAATAAAATTTCAAATGAAAACTTATAAATTATGCCTTGAATTATATAAATAAATGTTGACAACAAAGTTTTGTTTGAATAGCAACAGTGTTTTGTTTGATATGCAGGATCAACTTCAGCCTCTCATAAAGGTTATAATTCAAGGAAAAATACTCATGGAAAATATTCAAGGAAAAATACACTACAAAATAAATATATTGGTGTTCAAAGAATGGATTTTGATGATGTCACAGATGGTATGTCATTAGTTTTAACCATGTAAATGCAAAACAAATTATAAATGACCTTATTCTTATTTTAACAATTCCTAAATTTCAAATTAGGTTTGGAGCATAACTTTGACAATATTGAGCACTTCAAATCTGTTTTGTATGAAACTTCTGAATGTGAACGTAAGTATTTCTGATCATTGTTATAACCTCTTAACATGCTTAACTCATAAATAATTTATTCATTTTACTAATTACACAAATTAATAACATGTAGCTATCCTTGATTTTGGTGTTCCGGACTTTACATGCACAAAGTGCTCTGCCGAACTATGGTATGAGGAGAGGTCTGAAAAATCTAAATTTGGAGATAAAGTAGATTTTTCTATTTGTTGCCAAAAAGGAGATGTTAAAATACCTTTGTTAAAGAAACCTCCAAAACTATTACTAGATTTAATCAATGGTCGTGAACCAAGGAGCAGAAATTTTAAGGAAAACATTCGAGCTTACAATAGCATGTTTGCTTTCACCTCAATGGGCGGTCAAATAAATGAAAAAATTAACAATGGCGGTGGACCTCCTCAGTTTATATTAGGTGGACAAAATTACCACAGAATTGGTTCTTTGTTACCAGAGGCTGGAACTTCTCCAAAGTTTGCTCAATTGTACGTGTTTGATACGGATAATGAGGTTCAAAATAGAGCTTCAAACTTTAGGTAATCATTTTATATAATGTCAGCTATTAATTATGTTGTATATATAAACAAATTAACAATAGTTTAATTATGTAATTTTTTCAGGTCTACTAATAGTAAAAAACCTCCAATTGATCTTTCTTTAGTCAAAGACCTCCAAGATATGGTATACAATTGCAATCCACTTGCTAAGGCTTACAGGAAAGTCAAAGATGCAATTCAATCTGGGAATGAATGTAAACTTTCTTTACGTTTGTATCGTAATCGTGAAAAAGATTCTAGAATGCATAATATTCCTACGGCTGATGAGGTTGCAGGTTTGATAGTAGGAGATTTTGATGATTCTGATATTGGAAGAGATGTAATTATCAATGAAAGACAGTTTGGTTTGACTAGGATTCATGAAACACATGTGTTGTTTTTGCCTCTACAATATCCTTTGTTATTTCCACGTGGAGAAAACGGTTGGGAACCGGATATTCCACGCCATGTTGATGATGGTAATACTAAGAAAAAGAGAGAAAGAGTTACTATTAGAGAATTTATTGCATTCAGACTACAACAAAGAAAAACTGAATATGGTAACCTTCTCTGTTCAAAAAGATTATTTCAACAGTTTGTGGTGGATTGTTACACAATGTTAGAAGCACAACGCCTATCTTTCATAAAAGAAAACCAGTCAAAGATACGCCAAGATGTTCTTAGTGGTCTGCAAGAGGCAATTGATAGAGGTGATTTAGATGCTTCATTAGTTGGCAAGCGTATAATTATTCCAGATTCCTTCACTGGAGGACCAAGGTATATGTTTAATAATTGTCAGGATGCAATGGGTATTTGCAAGAGATTTGGTTATCCCGATCTATTCATTACAGTTACATGTAATGCAAATTGGTCAGAAATCCGCGATGTTCTTCATCCCAAAGGTCTTCAACCTTCTGATCGTCCGGATATTGTTTGTAGAGTTTTCAAGATGAAGTTGGATGAAATGCTTTCTGACTTCAAAAAAAAAGAAAGATTTGGCAAGGTTATAGCAGGTAATGTTATTTTTTAAGTTGTATAAAATTTATACAATAGTTTAACTTATAAATTTTACATATTTATTGTAATCTAATAGGTATGTATACAGTAGAGTTCCAAAAAAGAGGACTTCCACATGCACATATGTTATTGTGGTTAGATGGTCAGCATAAATTAAATAAAGCAAAAGACATCGACAAGGTCATCTCAGCTGAAATTCCTCATCCTGACCTATATCCAAAGTTGCACCAAGCTGTTGCGTCTTTTATGATGCATGGTCCATGTGGCGATGCCAATACTGATTCTCCTTGCATGAATGGTACGCGTTTTTGCTCTAAGTTTTTTCCAAAAAAATACAAAACAACTACGTCTATTGATGACGATGGTTATCCGTGTTATAAGAGACGTGATACTAGAATTTGTGTGCAAAAAAATAAGGTTGCATTGGACAATGGAAATGTTGTGCCTTACAATCCTTTTCTTTTGATGAGGTATCAAGCACATATTAATGTGGAAGCTTGCAATAAGTCCAATGCAATCAAATACTTATTTAAATATGTTAATAAAGGTCCTGACCGGTCAAATATTCAAATCTCAAATGCAAAGTCTGCTGG